>OY856413.1:1142380984-1143708484 GCA_963693085.1 Alisma plantago-aquatica | reverse complement strand
AAGTAATATTGCTATAATGAAACCACTACAGGAAGAAAGTTCTAGAAGTCAGGTTACCATGCCAACAACAATCCCTAGCGGACAAGATGAGATACCAGAACAATCAAGAACTAGATACCAGTCAAATCCCAGTTTTAGGAGAAAACCTACTGACAGAAATAGATACGACGGAATAAACTGGGCATTAGATAGAAGACCAAATAATATTGCTATAGAAACCCCAGTTGATTATATGAATCAAGAATATATCAGTGCTAACGGAATTTATTTAAATTTAAATTGTGTAAGAAATATAGACGAAGCCATAACAAGATGGGCAAAATCCACATATTTATCAATAACATCACAAAGCTATGATGTAGAAACAACATCAAGATTTTGTCATTTAACCTTCCAAGGAATCGTAGCAGATTGGTGGAAAGGATTAACTGACAACGATAAAGAAGCAGTAAAAGGAGCGGCCACTACATTAGCCCAAGTAGTAAATAATTATGAGAATGAATTAAGAAGAGAATTTTTAGGTGAAACTTGGAATGTAAATAAAGACATAGAAAAAGAAAAAGAAAAACAACGATTTATCTTTTTATTATATAACTTAAAACTCTGTGATATTTGCTGAATTGATGAATATATATGTAAATCTCAGGAATATTTTTATAAAATATATGATAGAACGGATAAAGAAAATGTTACCAGTAAGAGTTTATTAAACTTATTTTATACCAAGGTACCGGACCCATGGGGATTTAAAGCGATGCAATTATATCCTCAATATATCGGACAAAGAGCATATACATTAGGAGGACGAATAGAATTTCTAAGAATGAAATTAGAAGAATGGTGTGCAGAAGCCACACTAAGTAGAAAAACAAATAAAGTAGTAAAACACGGACTTTGTTGTTTCCCAATTAACTCATCCAATAACCATAGGATGTGAACCAATGAGGTACAATAGAAAAAACAAATATAAATTCAAGAAAAGAAAAAGGTTTGGATTTAAACCTAAACCGAAATAGAAATATTGTAGAAGAAAGAAAAATTATAATAAAAAGAAACCAAAAGTATGCAAATGCTTTATATGTCAAGAAATAGGACATTATGCTAATGAATGTCCAAAAAGAGGATCTAAGAAGATTAATCAAAAGCAATTCGAGGAAATTATAGAAGAAGAACTTTCTAAGATCGAAAATATTCAAGAATTTGTCCAAATAACTGATGATGAACAATCCGATGGATCAATCTATTATTTCTCAGACACAGAATCAGATTGAAGAAGAAATAATAGAAGAATATCAGGAAGAAGCAGGAAACTTCTTGCAAGAAGTATTAATAGATAGAAAATTATTTAATAGAATAAGAAACACCGAATTAAGATTAGAAAACTCTGATGAATTTAGAACATCTCTCTTTGAAAAGATTACTCAAAGAAAACATATTTTCTATTATGCAATAACTAATAGAGAAATGCCTATGCAAATAGAATATACTAGAAATAGAATAAATATACCTTTACTACGAAAGAAAGACTTAATGAGAAAAATGGAAAAAATAAAAGATAGATCTAAAATAGGATGAATTCACATAGGATCTATTCAAATGATGATTAAAGCAACTTTTAGAGAAGGAATAGATTCACCTATAAATATTGTATTAATGGATAATAGGATTCATGATAGAAGAGATGCTACGTTAGGAATATTACAGGGACATCCTAGTCATCAGAAACTAATCTTTAATATTTATCCAAAGATAAGTGTAAATATTAGAGATAATAATATAAACAGAACCTTAAGTTTAATACAGGATTTTCAAAGAACAAAATTCATGAAAAAAGGATACATTCCTTACTCGATAACATATATAATAAGCTATGATCTTAGTAATACACATCACTCTGAAAAATTTGAAGATAAAGATATTATAATGCTTCCTAATATATTTAAAGATATAGGAAAAATCACTAAGCCAGATATAATATCAGAAATAGAAATACCAGAAAACATAAATATAGATGTTTCAGAAAAACCCCTAGTAACATATAATAAAATCCCAAGGAGATTATGATATGAGGGAAATCAATTACAATTAACAAATGGAGATAGAATAGAAGAAGCTAGAGCAAGTATGGATAGATATAATGGAAGATTACGACCAATATTATGAAATTTGCCAAGAATGACAAGTTTAAGAATTTTAGCAGACAATAGAAATGCTAGAAACTATAAATTATATGGAAAATACTTCAATGGATAAAAATGGAATATGACTACAATATTAAGAGATTCAAGGGCAGGAGCTTCATTTATCCAACAAGGAATGATACCTTATATAGAAAAAATACCTATAGGATCACCTTATGCATATACGAATTTTGATGGACAAGAATATGAAATTACACAACATGCCATAGTTCCAATTGAAATAACAGATATAAAAATTGACATAACACTCTATGTACAATCAGATAGTCGTAATGACGACATAGAAATTACATTAGGAATGAGTGCACTACAAAAAATGGAACCATTTTCACTACAAAGTGAAGGACTATATTTTACACATAATAACCAAGAGTATTTTTGGAAGAAGGAAAATGACTAGTATATATAGTGTGTATATAGTAGCATGAATTGTATATGAAGAATATAAAATAGAATACTTTCATGCATTCCTAGATACAGGTGCATGAACGTGCATTGCCCGAAGACAATGCTTTCCTGAAAAATATATTACAACATTACCTACATAATATGGAAAAGATTTTACAGGGAAAAGACATGAATTAACTCATGGAGTTAGAAAACCTAAAATTATTTTAGGAAATTATATAATTACATGTCCACCATTCTATACTCCTGAATATGCGCAACAAGATATATTACTAGGAAATAACTTCACACAAAAATTCAAATTATATATACAACACCAACATTATATTCAACTATTGACACCCTATGATCATTGGATTACAGTAAAAAGAGTACAAAAAGCATATAAAAGAAACAAATTTAATTTTCGCAGCAAACATGGTGATAATATTACAAATAAAAAACAACCAATAACAGGGAGAATCGTTGCACAACTCAATATACAAGATATTGAGACATTATTTGAAAAGAACTATAGTGATAATCCATTAGCCCTTTGGAATATCAGTCAAGAATGGGCTACAATAGAACTAATTGATGAAAATAAAATAATCAGAGTAAAACCCATGAGATATAATCTTGTTGATATTGAAGAATTCCGTACCCAATTACAAGAACTAAAGACATCACAATTAATACAGAAATCAAAAAGCCCTCATTCTAGTCCAACATTCATGGTAAGAAACCATGCAGAAATAAAAAAGGAAAAGCTAGAATGGTAGTAAATTATAAGCAACTAAATCAATATACCAAATTTGATGGATATTTTCTTCCACATAAAGAAACTTTAATAAATATGACAAGAGGAAAAAATATTTATTCAAAATTTGACTGTAAATCGGGATTTTACCAAATACGATTAGATGAAAAAAGTATACCATTAACATCATTTAGTACTCCACAAGGACATATGAATGGACGGTAATGCCTTTTGGATTAAAAAATGCTCCGCAAATATATCAAAGAAGAATGGACAAAGTATTTGAACCATATAATTCTTTTTGTCTAGTATATGTTGATGACATTTTAATAGCCAGTAAAAATGAGGAAGAACATTATAAACATTTACAAATATTTTCCCTTCTTTGCCAAAAAGAAGGGATAGTATTATCTAAAAAGAAAATAGAAATTTGTAAATCCAGAATAGAATTCTTAGGACTAAAGTTGGCTCAAGCGGAATAGAAGTACAAGAACATATTGTAGAAAAAATTGTTATGTTTCCGGATAAAATAGAAGATAAAAAATAATTTCAAAGATTTTTAGGATGTTTAAATTTCGCTGAACAATTCATAGAAAGTTTGGCAAAATTATGGAATCCCTTACAAAAACTATTAAAGAAAAATACTATTGTTCTTATGACAGAGGAACTCATAAATCATGTTAGATTTATAAAAGAAAAATGTAAAAATCTACCAAGATTAGATCTTCCTTTAGAAAACGACGACTTAATAATAGAAACCGACGCCTTAGAAGAATTTTGGGGAGCAGTCTTAAAAAAGAAAGACGAACAAAAGGAAAAAATATGCAGATATACATCTGGAACATTTACCGATATAGAAAAAAGATATCACTCAAATGAAAAGGAATTATTAGCATTAAAAAGGGAATTAAAAAATTTCCTATTTTTTATTACCTAAAAAATTCCTAGTAAGAGTTGATAATACCCATGTAAAAGCTTTTATTAAAAATAATTTACCATCCACGCCAGAATATTAAAGACTAAGTAGATGGCAAACAATATTTGCAGAATATATTTTTGATATAGAAATTATTAAAGGAGAAACTAACGTTCTTGCAAATTTTTTATCAAGAGAATACAACGGAGCAGGTTGACAAAAATCTTGCAGAATTGGAAGCTCGACTTCAACAAAATTGTAATTTGTTAGAAGAAAATTACGTAGAATTAGTATAGATGATCCAAAAGCAAGATAAAATTATTGATAACATAGAAGAAAGTAAACAAGACATTGCAGGAATAATTGCAGATTTAAACTGCTTCAGAAGGGAGATTCAACAAAAAGGATCAGAAACAACAAGGACGGATAAAATGACAGGTAAAAGGCCGATAGACATATCCCTCTAGATTTCTGATTCTGTCAGAAAAAATACTGAAAATACCAGCCTGATGGAAAAAGAAAGCAGCTTTAAAACTGCTAAGACCAGCTTTACAATTGAGAATACTATCTCCTCGGAGAAAGAAAGTAGCCAAGTGGCAAGAAGCAGTTTTCAAATTGCTATTTCTTCAGAAAATAGTTCCCACTTAACCGCGGAAAATGCAATCTCTTCGGAGAAAGAACCCCGCAATACAACGGATAATATCAAATTGATGCCCGAAAGAATATTTAAATTCAGGGTATCTCAGAGTGAGCAGGATTATGATGAACAATTGAACCTCACGGAGTTCTTAACAAAAAATGAAAATGAATATAGAACTTTATTATAGATTGTTTACAATCTCAAAACAATAGAAACATGTGTTCCAGATCATACGGAAATATATCCCAGGATTTACTTTGACAAAGGAGCTGATCCAAGAATCATCAGAGACTGTTTCATAATCAGAGCAGCAAATTTAATATATTTAAGCCAAGACCTTGGGGAAATACAAGGACTGCCCCAACATATTGCCAGAGCAGTTAGAGAATTTAAAAACAATAGTCCACTAGTAAAATCTACTAGTGACATTTATATCAAAATTTTCTCAGCATCAGAGGACTGGGAAAAACTAAAGAAATTCAGTCCAATACACTGCATTCAAATTGGGGTATCTTCCCCAGAATACGTCAAAGAAATTGACGCAGATTACAGAAAAGAATTTGAAGAGAACAAGGTTAACAAGGAATTTGTTGAAACAAGAAGGGCATTAAGATTAAAAGTCCTTTGCCAAGTATTGGAAAAATTAATTAATGAAAACTAAAGTTGGCTTCATAAAGGTTCAGATAACACAATCATTCTATCCAATACAAGAAGAGCTAATACATCCACAAAAATCAATTTAGAGAATATATATATATATATATATATGTATATATATATGTATATATATATGTATATATATGTATATATATATTTATATATATGTATACATGTATATATATATATGTATATATATATATGTATATATATGTATATATATATATATGTATATATATATGGGGATTTATTCGTTGTCCGCATGGGTAGCCTAGATTTCGCTACCCGCCAGCCAAAAAAGTAACTGTTCTGGCTAGAAAAGTAATTCTTCTATAAAAAAGTAACTATGTTGATCAAAAAGTAACTATACGACTAAAAAAGTAATCCCGTACAAAATACAAAACAGATATATATGTAACCATGTTTTGAAATCTGTTGTTATGAACGTTACTATCTATGCATGAAACTCAACAGTTTGCAAGGTAAAGTAACCCTCTACATGTCAAAAGTAACCAACTTGAAAAAAAGTAACCAAAATGGGGGGCGGGTAGATACCCACACGAGTATTAAAGATGGGCCCTATATATATGTATATGTATGTATATATATATAAATATATATATATATATATATATATAGAGAGAGAGAGAGAGAGAGTTCAACTGGATCTGTCACATTGATAGTTCTTGCTCTTAGGTAAGGGATTAGGTCAACTTGGTAAGGAGATCTACCATAACCCATATTGCATCGTGACTTTTCTTGGTCCAGGAGAGACCCGCCACAATGTCTCTGGTGATATGCTCTTATTCCCTTCTGGGAACTCCTCATTATTCATTGCAACTCACTGGGTTACTGGTATTCGGCGTTCATCCTCGAGCATGTATGGCAACTGGCCACATGCAACTCTATATCCTTCTTACAGGTACCACTACAACCCTAACCATCTTGGTAGTATCGCGGTGTATGATGTAAGTAAAATCATGAACTTCTGCATGTCATGATTCCTTAAGGTTGACTCCTAAAACACTATAATAGTGTGTTTCACCATCTTCTTCTCCTGAGAAGTGTATTTGAGGTTCTTAAACAATCCTCTTATCTCATCAAGCTTTGGGTTGGCTAACTAGGAAACCACCAACTTGACCCACGAGTCTGGTTGTATCTGGATGTTAGCCACATAGGTCTAGTCCTCTAATGGTCGTAGGGTCCACCTATCAACCTCTTTCATCCCTCTCTATCAAAAAATCAAGACAACTATACACCTGAGCTATATTCAACCAAGGACATCTCATTACCACCTAAGATTCCTTACGTTCTAGGTGATGGTGAAGACATAAACCCTTGTATACTCCACTCATCATCCTCATCTGGGGTTTAGGTCTAAATGAGTTAAGAAAACATCAAGCTCATCATCTTGATTATCAAACTTAACCTTATAACTCATACATTTTATACTGCTTCTAGGGAGGTACATCCTCATATTACCTTGTTATCTTTGTGGTTTTCAAACCATCTATCCATGTACTCTCAAAAAGTGGGGTACTTCTTCTATCCTCAAACATCATAGAAAGGTTTCAATTCACATCTCCTCTATCCTTAGTATATGGCTTGCATTTTATCCTGTCTCTCACACCCATAAGGAGAGGAAATAAGCATTTGGATGCAGTCCAAATACATAGTTCATCCCATTCCAAGAGTAGAGATGGTGCATCATACATCGCCAGTACACTTTCCAATCTAAGTTGAAACGTCCATCACATGTCTCCACACAATGAAAATCTTGAATCCATGTTTATATCCATGAAATTGTTGTTCCCAAACACTCTTGGGTCATCATATTACTCATATTCACAATCCTTAGTCATCTCCTCTAGGTCTCCTAGGTAATGGTACTTTCAGGGTCATCCCTCTTCCCTTATGCATCTAGGGAGTGCCTCCCTCACTTGCCCTTGGGCATCATGAACTCCTGAAGGGGGTCAACCTCCTAACCCATGATCCTCAGGCAAAAATAGTTATTACCTCCTGACTCTATGGTCTTGTGCATCTAGGGAAACAGACAACTCTTACTCCCATCAATCTTATCCCTACCTGACCTTAGTTTTAATATTAGGATTCTATCAGGGTACATCTCAAACTTGAATCTGTACCCAAAACGTCATCATCTCTCTGGGCACTCATGGTCAAACATACATCCTTTCATAGGGATCATGGTGACCTACCTATCTCGGTCTGGCCCCATATGGGTTACCTCCATGGAAACATTTCCTCATGCCCCTTAGAGATGGTGACTCATGGGTCTATAGATTTGTACTCATACTATGTGCTCTCTACTTAGCTCATCAAGCTACTATGAGAGACCTCTTTAGGTTACATTGAACCTAACCAAAAGTTGGTATTCACCATACAGAAGGGTCCCTTCCCAGGATGGGAGAAAACTATCTCTTGATAGTAACAAAGGTCACCAACGTCCTTACTTCCAGGGTTTACACCATTATGTGCATGCTTAGCCCTATCATGCAACTTATAAATGTAGCTAGCAAGAAGCCATTCTACTAAACCATGTTGCATCCCTTGATATGTCATACTTGTTCCTTATTCATCCAAGTTGGCCAATCTCATGCATACATCACCAACATGTGTGAGGGGTTCATCAAACATATACCTTGGTCTAAGGGGTTTCCTTTTCCTCTATACATGAGGGGGTGCCATACTCGAATCCTTAGGAACTAAAACAACCTCATGAGCATCAGGTGCACTATGTACTACTATTTCCCATCTTTGGTCTAGGAACCCCAGGTTCTCCACTTATGCATCATCTGTCTAACTGCATGTCCAGTTGTTCAACCACGAACCTAACCTATACACGATATGGCCTATACTTCCTTCCAATCTTCCATGTGATACACCCTTAGAGTCCTACACAAGGAAACCAACTAGGTGTGAGACCTCAAAACTTGTTACCATACCTCCTAAGGGTCGAAGGAACACTCCTTCCTACACCTAAAAGGTAGGCACCTATAACATCTGTACATCAGTTCAAGAAGCCTCTTTCTCATTCTAGGTTTTGGCTCCTATAAACGCAACCAAGGTACGCCAAGCCTCTAAGGATCATACATGAGGCAACCACATACATCTAATTAGGGTCGTCCATTCTAGGCCACATCATACCCAAATTCTCATGATTTTTCATGTCTCAGAGTCTATGTTTCCAACCTTCTTCCTCGGGGTCTTGCTCTCACTCTGGAGATAACCCAACAACTAATCTTAGCACTGGAGGTTCTCTCTTAGGAGATGGGTCAAGCTCTTAAGGGTACATATCTACACCTACCTGGGTGAAATGTATGATCCAAAACCTATGTTCTTCCATGATTATCCATAGCTCTGCATGCTCATCAGTTATAACCCATCTAGCTTAGGTCTAACACCTACTTCCAGCCTTACTACCACTCTCCTCTATGTAGGTACGTGCCTCCTTCCTACTCATATATATCTGTTAGGTTTCCTATATGATCACCACTAACATTCTTAATGAGGGAGCTATCCCTCACCCTCAACGGGCACGACCACCCAAGGTCGGGTAACCAAAAGGGACTAGGTCAAATAACCACTCATGGTTCATGCTTCTCATGTGTACTCCAAACCTTTACGTACAACTTGTATGTCTAACCTATGTACTTGAAGGTATATAAGTCTTAAGGTATCCAACTCATCTTGTCATCTCTTACTCTAACTAACACTTAGGGTTAGGGATAACATCATCCTTAGAGAATGCATTAGGTCTCTACCTCTTCCTCCAAGGGTAACTCTCCTCATCCTCCTATAAGAAGGTCTAACCTCAGAGCTCTCCTGAGGGAATGACAATACACGCCATGCAACCTAAACATGTAACTAATCTATAGTTTATGATTAAATATTTAAAACTTATGTCCATGACATCTTGTTTACATGCTTTTCATTATTTGGTGGAGGATTCCTTAATCCTTGTTACTCTTATCCCAAACACAGGAGGGTGGTGGAGAGAAAGAAACCCTAAGAACTTAGAGTTATACTTAAATTAGGGTTGAGAAGGGAAGAAGACAAATGAGAGAGTCCTAGAGGTATCTTACTGCTAGTCAAAACCTCTGATTTTAGCCACGAAGTCAAACAATATCTGGGAGTCCTCATAGATCGACTTGCAGGGAGGAGGAAAATCTTTCCAGCCCCCAGATTGTAATTCTTTTCTAGACACCTCCATCATTGGAAAATCCTCTAATAACTCCCTTGGGTTCTAAAGAATTTGTAGAATTTAATAATTATTAGAGACTAAATGGAAAACCATCGTTTTGATACCAATTATAAAGACTACACTTCCCAGTAACCCCCAATTAAGGAAGACCAAGAAGTCATAGGCGTTATCTAAAAAACATGATAAATGGTTTTGCAAATAATAAAAAATAATTAATAAATTCTACAAAAAACTAAACTGAAAACTGGGATAAAAATTTACTTTCACATACCTTCAAAAATAGGCAACTGAGACTTCTACCCGCAGTAGAATTATATCTAACTAAATCCTCCTTGATAATTTAACTTCAATCTTTCACAAGTCCCACTTTACATTTTGTCCAATTTCAGGTATTTCCTAAAACGCCGACAAACAAATGTCCAGTCAGCATAAATGAATATACTCGTATATGGGGACAAACAAAACATTACACATAATCTTTAACAATCTAATCATGTCAAGTAGTTGTTAACAATGCAAAATACGATGTGACTTCCCAACTTTTTTTACTCATCCTCTGGGATACCCTCTCTTAGGGTTTAGTCCTTGCAAGACACTTAAGGCACCCTTCTCCATCTTGAGCTTGGTGTCTGCGATCACTTCTTTGGGTGCCCAGTGGTCTTCCTTCTGGGGCTTGACCACTTCAGACCATCCCTTTGGGGCTTGATCTTTCATCATACATACAGAGATGGTATGTAGGTTTGAGATAGTCACATATATACTTAAGTTGTGATAATCATATTCACTTTAAAGATTGTAGAAAAAAACATACAAAAAGTTTATTTCCATGCAACCAATAAAACATTGGGAAAATGCCAGGAAACTAAAGAGTGTACTCATAATTAACCACATACCTGATTAGGAGATTTCACAAGAAGCAAGCATTGTCCAATCAACTAGGAAATCCAATCCAAGCAACAAAGTCAACCACAAAAAAGCACAGAATCCTAAAATGCATGTACAACCTATTTACTACACACTCATCAAGAATCTAGTTAATTGACTTGGAACCACTTTCTAGGATTTCTAATCTGAATTAGGGTTTCATTAGGGTTCTTTTAGATCTATTTACAACTTTCCTCTTTTATATCCACAAAACCCTAAACAATAGTTCTAGGTTCAAAACCCTAATTACTCATTCACATTAACATCTTCTTTTCATCAAATAGTCTTAGGATTAATCTAATATCACTTTTATACAAAGGATTTTGAAGTTCATCTCATTAGAAAACATTAACACCTAGATTAGGATTTCTAAGCCAATTAATGCATATTAACATATCAAACCCTAAATCAAGCTATTAAACACATGGATCATCTACTTATACATCAAAACGTATTTTTATTAACAATAGGTTAATTTTCTCATAGATTATACATATTAATCATCTCAATTTCATAGAATCATCAAAATAGGGTTTTTACACATTATAAAGCATTAAGGTTAGAAACTTTAACCACTTTTAGAACTACAATCAGATTCATTCTCTAAAACTATTATTATTAGCTTCCTTGCATTTTTCTGATCAAAATTCATATATAATATGCCTGGATACGAGTTACCAATTAATTACTATGATTAATGCAAGATAAACTTATTTTGACCAATAGGTGCAGGCCACCTCATCAAGGAAAACCACCAAAAGACCAAAAGGAGACTCACCTCATTGTATAGATGTTGGGGCAAATAGGTCATATCCTCCTCTATCTCCTTCAACCTCCTTTCACCCAAGTTTCGCGAACCAGGCTTTTGGGGCAGTCAACCCACTGGTTGACTCCCCGCTCTAGGCCTTCCCTATGCTTGGAAAAACCACCATGATCTTCTCCAGGCTCTATTGAAGATGATTGCTGCCTCAATTTCGCCAAGGGAGACCACCAATGATCCAATGACTCCCCCCCCCTCTAGTAGGATCCCTGCGATGGAAAGTGCAAGGAATACACCCCTAATCTGGAATTGTGAGTGTGAGTCTTCTCGTAATAGTTGGCCAAAGACAAAGGATAGGTTTTCTGCTTCATTGGGGGTCCAAGGCCTCCTATATATAGGATTCCCCATGGTTGTCGAGAAGCTTCAGAGTCTGGGATTAGAAAAGAACTCTAGGGGCAATGAAACTCCATGAAATTAGGGGTAGAACAACTCAGATTGGTCCCCCGAATTCATTTTGAAGGATTCCTAATCCAGCTGTGCCTTGGATCACAAGATTTCTGTTCGGGTAAATCTCTACCTACTATTGTCAGTCTCCTCTATTCCAATACGAGATGGAAGATGATCTCAGGATCATCCCATCTCCATCCAATGGCCACCATTGGCTGTGACACATGCCTAGGATGGGCCCAAAGTTTTTGATTCCAAAATTGAACGTGGCTTTAATACATTGCTCAAAAATCCTTTTCACCTTAGGAAAACTTCCAAAATTCATATCTCCCAATCCGTTTATCCTTTTAATCCCAAATTTTAGAAGAAAGTCCATAATGACTTAAAATTCCTAGGTGCAAAGTTTGGGACTAAAACTCGAAAGTGTGAGAGACTTTTCTTCATATGCAAGTTATCACTTATAAAGACATATTGTTTTGCATATTTTCTCACTCCTATTCTTTTATATTCCTTATTTGGATTCCTTTTACCATTAGAAACCATGTGGACTTAAAATCCCATCGATGATGATTCCATTACCCATATTTCCACATATTTCTTATATTTTCACCTCCGAGATGACCGACTACTCCTACCGATCTTAGTTGTGCAATCAATTTTGGATTAGGCTGTGACTTCCCCTTGAACCTAGTCCTCCCACCTCGTCGACAGACATCCTTCTTGTCCCACCAATCCCACAAATCTCAGGAAAATCTGGGTAGGATGACAACTTCGGCAAAGTCTATAGAATGCCTGGATGGCTACACCAACCGCCCAGACATGGAGGAGTGCAAAGTCAACTTGATAGTTGATTGTTGTTCACCTCTACGAGAAGTAGGTCTCTCGATGTTCCAGTGAAGGTGATGATGTTGGGTGAAAAGTCTTCTATACCTCGGGCACTTGAGGCGCCAGACCCTTTGGCACGGAGGGTAGATGCATCTTTGTGTTCCCTGCCCAAGCTACCAGCCGGGCAAGCTGCGTCGTTGAGAGGGCCAAAGCCCATTGGCCCTAAAGGTAATTACTTCATGATTTTATAACTAATTATTAGTAGCTCGGAATAAGAAAAACTATATATGCTTTTTGATCATAAAAATAAAAGGAATCCATTAAAAATAGTTTTAGAGCCTAAATCTGATCATAGTTCGAAAAGTTCTTAAAGTTGCTAACCTTAATGTGGTATAATGAGGAAAACCCTAACTTGATTCTATGAAATTGAGATGATTAATATGGATAATCTACGAGAATATTAACCTTTTGTTAATAAAAAAATGTTTTGAATGCCTAAGTAGATAATCCATTGGATAAATAGCTTAATTTAGGGTTTTGATATGTTAATGAGCATTAATGGGCTTAGAAACCCTAATATAGGTGTTAATTGTTTCTAATGTGAAATATTTCGAGATTCTTTGTATAAATGTGACAATAGGTTAATCCTAAGCCTAATTGATGATAAAGAAGGTTTTAATATGAATAAATGAGTAATTAAGGTTTTAAACCTAGAACTTCTATTTTAGGGTTGTGAGGATATAAAAGAGGAAAGTTGTAAATAGATTTAAAAGAAACCCTAATCCAGATTAGAAACCCTAGAAGGTAATTCCAAGTCAATAAAGTAGATTCTTGATGAAGTGCTTAGTAGTAAATAGGTTGCATATACTTTTTAGAATTTTTTGCTTTTGTGTGGTTGACTTGCTTTCTTAGATTGGATTGCTTGATTGATTGGACTGTGCTTATTTCCTATGAGATCTTCAAATCAAGTATGTGCTTATGCTTATGAATAATCTCTTTAGTTTCACGAAAATTTTTGAGGTTTTACCGATTGCTTGAAATTAACTACTTGGTTGACTTTATTTCATGCCACTATAAAGTAACTATGGCTATCACCATAAGTATATATGCATGACTAGCTCAGATCCTAGTCCTCCTCTGTTGCATTGATGATGAAAAGATGGATGGCCTCATACATGGTCTACCCTTGGGGTAGAATCATTAGGTTATCATGAGTTGATGTGTTGGTCTACACTTGGGTAGGACCATACGACTACACATCCCTATGTAGTGATCTAATTGTATGGTAGGATCATGGGTTTTTTTTAAGATCTACCATATGAGAGAGGTAGTATCCATTTCCACTACAGGGACAAAACAGAGGCAAGGATATGTAGGGATTGAGTAGTTATGTTTAATACAAAAAGTTTGGTCTGTTAAACAATAATTTGGTTGCATTATGTTGTTACAAATAGATTCAAGATTTTGGTTCCCCAACATACCAGTATAATTCATTATGCTGACGTACGTTTTGTTTGTCGACATTTTAGGAATATCTAAAATTGGACAAACAGTAAAGTGGAACTTGGGAAGAATAAAGTTAAATAATAAAGGTAGATTTAGTTAGCTAGAACTCTATAGTGGGTAGAAGTTCCAAATTCCTAATTTTGAAAGGTATGTGAAAAGAAAAATTTTATCCTGTTTCAAGATTTTTTTTGTAGCATTTATTAATTATTTTTTATTATTTGCAAAACCATTGATACTATTTTGGGATAGCGGCTCTATCTTCTTGGTGTTCCTTAATTGGGGGTAATCGGGAAGTGGGGACATTACATTTGGTATTTGAGCATTGGTTTTTCATTTAATCTCTAATAATTATTAAATTTTACAAACTCTTTAGAACCTAAGGGAGTTATTAGATGATTTTCCAATGATGGAGGTGTCTAGAAAAGAATCACAATTTGTGGGATGGTAAGATTTTCCTCCACCCCTCTAGTTGATCTACGAGGACTCTTAGAAATTGTGTGACTGACTGGACGAAATTAGAGGATCTAAATCAAAATAAGATACCTCAAGGACTCTCTCATTTGTCTTCCTTCCTTCTCAACCCTAATTCATATGGGATTCTTTGTGCTTTAGGGTTTCTCTCTCTCCACACCCCTCCTATGTTTGGGATTAGAGTAATAATGATTAAGGAATCCTCCACCAAATAATGAAAAGCATGTAAACAAGATGTCATGGACATACATTTTAATAGTTTAAGCACAAACTAAGGATTAGTTACATGATTAAGGTTGCATGGCGTGTGTTGTCGTGCCCTCAGGAGAGCTCTAAGGTTAGGCCTTCTTGTAGGAGGATGATGAGAAAGTTAGTCTTGGAGGAAGAAGCCTCCAGAAATAGGAAGTGACCTGATGCATCCTCTGAGGACAATGCTAACCCTAACCCTAACCCTAAGTGGTAGTTAGAAAAAGAGATGACAAGATGATTTGGATATCTTAGTCTTCTATACTATCAAGTATGTGGGTTAGACATACATTCTTAATGTAAAGGTTTTGAGTACCCATGAGAAGTATGAGCTATGTGAGTTTGTTTGACCTAGTGACTTTTGGTGACCCAACCTTGTGTGGGTTGTACCTGTTAGGGCGAGGGATAGCTCCCTCATTGAGAAGGTTAGTGGTGACCATATACAAACCCTAACAGATATATATGAGTAGGAAAGAGGCATATACCTACATAGAGGAGTGTGGAAGTAAGGCTAGCAGTAGGTGTTAGACCTACGCCAGATGGGTTATAACTGATGAGCATGCAGAGCTTTGGATAATCCTAGCTGAACATAGGTTTTGGATCATACGTTTCACCCTGGTAGGTGTAGACATGTGTCCTTAAGAGCTTGACCCATCTTATAAGAGAGAACCTCTATTGGTAGGACCAGTTATAGGGTTACCTCTAGAGAGAGGGGAAGACCCGATGAAGAAGATTGAAGACCTTGACTCTGAGACATGAGGAATCATGAGAAGTTGGGCATGATATGGCCTAGAACAGATGACCTTGAGTGGATATATGTGGTTGACTCATGCATGATCTTTGTAGTCTTGTTGTACCTTGTCTGATTTTAGAGGAACCAAACCTTAGAAAGAGAAAGAGGCTCCTTGAACCGATGTACAAATGTTATAGGTGCCTACCTTTTAGGTATAGAAAGGAGAGTTCCAAGGACCCTGAAGAGGTATGGTATAACAACGAGTTGTGAGATCTCACACCCTATTGGTTCTCCTTGTGTAGGACTCTCAGGGCTTTTCTCATAGGAGAGTGTTAGGATCTACATGCCCTATCTAGTATAGGTCTGGTTTGTGGTTGAACAGTTGGACATGCAGTTAGACAGATGATGCATAAGTGGTGAACCTGAGGTTCCTAGACCTAAGAGGGGAAGTAGTACTACCCAGTGCATATGATGATCACAAGGCTATATGAGTGCATGGAAATAGAGCATGGCACCCCCCATGTTTTTAGAGAAAAGGAAACCCAACTAGAAATGAGATATATGTTTGTTGAACACCTCATATATGTTGGCGACATATGTATGAGATTGTCCAACATTGAGGAATAAGGAAAAAGTATGACATACCAATGAACTCAAAGTGGCTTATTAGGTTGTCTTCTTGCTAGCTACGTGTATAAGTAGCATGATAGGGCTCAATATGGACATGATGATGTAAACCTTAGAAGTGAGGACGTTTGTGACCTTTGTAACTATCAAGAGATAGTTTTCTATTATCTTGGGAACGGGACCCTTTATCTAGGGTGAGTACCAACTTTTGTTTAGGTTCGAGGTAACCTAAAGAGGTCACTTATAAGGGCTTGATGAGATAAGTGGAGAGTACATCATATGAACATGAATCTATAGACCCATGTGTGACCATCTCTAAGAGGCATGCAAATATGTTACCATGTCGGTAACCTATATGGGACCATACAAAGATAGGTCAGTCGCCATGATTCCCATGAAGGGATATAAGTTTGACCATGAGTGCCCAAAGAGATGATGTAGATTCGGGTAAGGATTCAAGTTTGAGATGTACCATGATAGAATCCTAAGTCAATACTAGGGTCAAGTAGGGATAAGACCGATGGAAGTAGGAGTTGTCTATTCCTTGAATGTACAAGACCATAGGGTTGGGTGATAACAACTACCTTTGCCTGAGGCCCATGGGTTATGATTTTTGCCACCTTCATGTGTCCATGGGGTCAAAGGGGTAAATGTGAGAGCCACTCCCTAGATGCATAAGGGTCAGATCACCCCAAAAACTATCGGAACCCTAGAGACCTTGAGGAAAGGACTAAGGATTATGTATGAGTAATATGATGACCCAAGAGTGTTTGGGAACAACCATTTCATGGATGCAAACATGGATTCGAGATTTTCATGGTGTGGAGACATGATAGGTTAGTTTCAACTTAGATTGGAAAATGTTATGGCGATGTGTTATGCACCATCTCTACTCTTGGATCGGGATGAACTCTATACTTGGACTGTAGACAAATGCTTATTTCCTCTTGTTCTAGATGGGAGAGATGGGGCAAAGCGTATGCCATATACTAAGGATAAAAGTGATATGAGTTGAAACCTTTCTATGATGTTTGAGTATAGAGGAAGTACCACGCCTTTTGGAGAGTATGTTGGATTGATGGTTTGGAATCTATGAGTCATAAGTTTGAGTTTGATAACTGAGATGATGAGCTCAAAGTTGTTTTGACGTTGTTAGACCTAAACCCGATATGAGGATGATGAGTGGAGTATATAGAGTTTATGTCTTCACCTATAAGGAAGCCAATGTGGTAACGAGATGTTCTTAGTTGAATACAGCTCAGGTGTACAACTGTCTTGTTCAGCTAGTAGAGAGGCTGGAAGAGGTTGCCAGGAGAACCCTAAGTTTGGTAGAAGATGAGACATGTACCTCTCAAGAAAAGAAGGCGGTGAAACCCAGTATTAGAGTGTTTTAGGGTTTTTGAGGAGTCACCTTTGAGGAATAATGAAATGCAAGGAGATCATGATTTTAAGTACACCATACACTGTGGTACTACTAAGATAGTTAAAGTTTACAGTAGTACTTTGATGACCTAAGATGAAGAAGTACATAGGGTTGCATGTGGCTAGTTGCCATACATGCCAAAGGGTGAAGACCAAACACTAGTAACCCAGTAAGTTGCTACGGATAATTAAGAATCCCCGAGAGGGAATGGGAATAAATCACCATAGACGTTGTGGTGGGTCTCCCCTAGACCAAGACAAGTCATGATGCAATATGGGTTACGATGGATCACCTTACTAAGTTGACCTAATCCCTTGCCTAAGGGAGAGCACCACCAGTGTGATAGATATGGTTGAACTATATATATATATATATATATATATGTCTATATAGGTATCTATATAGGTATGTATATATATATATATATATATATATATATATATATATATATATAGGTATATATATAGGTATGTATATATATATGTATATATATATATAGGTATATATATATGTATATATATAGAGGTATGTATATATATAGGTATGTATATATATATATATATATATATATATATATATAGGTATGTATATATATATATATATATAGGTATATATATATATATATATATATATATATATATAGGTATGTATATATATATATGTATGTATATATATATTTATATAAATATATATATATATATATATATATATACATACATATATATATATATATATATATATATATATATATATATATGAAAGGGATAGTTCAACTACATTATGATCCGAGTTCAAAGGTTCTTGAGTATGATCTCAAGTTCACTTCGATGTTGTGGAAGTAGGTGTAAGAAGAACTTGATGCTAGATCAAAGTTTAGTTCAAGATATCACCCCTGACTGATGGACAGTCAAGAGTATGATTCATACTTTAGAGGGTCTGATGAGAGCAGGTGTGCCCGTTTAGGGTGATACATGGGAGTATTTCCTTCCCCTAGAAGAGTCTTGTCATGATGATAGCCACCATAGCTAGTACCGAGATGTAAGAAGCTCTGTAAGGGAGACCATGCCAGTCACTTCTTCATTAGGATGATGTTGGTGAGAGGACCTTGGGAAGGTCAGAAAGACCACAGTGTATGCAGATGAAGTCTCTTTGATCGAGGAAGGCTCGACAAGAGTCTTGAGCTAATGTGAAGCCGACTGACATGCACTTCACTGTGGGTGAATATGTGTTATGAAAACCCGACCCCTCCGAGCTATAGCTGAGAAAGTTGAGTCCACAATACATAGGCCCATTTGAGATGGATTGGTGGAGATGCTTATTTATCCTTACCCCTCAAGATAATATAATGTATGATGTGTTCCATGAGTCCGATCTAGAGCACTATGTGATGTACCTAAGCCATGTGTTGAGCCATGAACCTACTGAGCTTCCAGGGAGGATAAAATATCCTGAGTCACCTGTGAGGATTCTAGATACCAAGGTGAAAAAACTCAGATGTAAGAATATAAGATGATAAAGGTTCTTTGGAAGCACCATGGAGAGGATGAAGCCACTTAGGAGCCAATGATGGACATGGAAAGTCTTACCCTATTTGTTTGTATGTTTGGTGAATTTTGAAGGAAAAATTCCTATAAGAGGGGAAGGATGTTACAACCCCATTTTTTGGGTTCATATGGATGGAAATGCAATTTCCCCAATAAATGTATAATTATGGGAATTGTATGATGTATGTGTATTGAATGGATTTCCTTTGAAATATTTCCTTTATGCCTATGATTTCATGGATCATAATATGTTAATGGTCCAATATGATATAAAGAAAAAGAAATCATGAATTATTAAGAAGGAAATTTGAGATAATGATGAAAATATGAGAAATATGTGGAAATATGGATAATGGAATCATCATGGATGATATTTTGAGTCCACATGGTTTCTAATGGTAAAAGGAATCCAAATAAATAATATAAAAGAATAGAAGAGAGAAAATATGGATAAAATATACCTTAATAAGTAATAACTTGCATTTGAAGAAAAGTCTCTCATACTTTAGAGTTTGAGCCCCAAACTCAGTATGCAAGTAGTTTAAGTCACAATTTACATTTAAATTGGGCCCGACCCATGATGACGTCATGATTTGGGTTCAAACGGATAAGCGGTTTAGAAGATATGATTTTTGTAATATTTCCTAAAGTGAAGATGATTGAGTTAAATGTCACAATTTACATTTAAATTGGGATTCTTGGGCGTGGCCCATGATGACATCACGTCATTTTCTGGTCGTTCGATAAGGGATATGATGGTGGAGAACTTGTCTCCTACCTCCAGCTCAATTTTGGAAAGGAGGTACAGTAATCCTGAGAATCCCTAGACTATACACCTCTCCTCAATGCATGTCGGTTCCCAAAAATGGTCCCTTTAGATCTAAGAGATCAATTCAGATTCTATGATCCCCTTGTTGCATTGTTTTAGTGTGGGATTGGGATTTCCCCAAATTCCAGTCCATCTAGCAACTAGAGTTCTGTGGAAAGCAACAACTTGGCAGCCCTGTCTATATATAGGAGATCCTAGCACTCTTAAGGACATTGTTGTACTTCGTCCATGAGTATGTGCACTTGAAAGAGAAGTGACGGGTTGAGGAGCGGTATTGCATTGGCCTGGCGTCTCCCCTGTTCAGAGGTGGCAACGGCTTTTGGAACAACCCACCCCGACCACCAGCGGGGGGCAATCTGATGGTTGGTGACTTTGGGGAGTAGGGAAAAGCTGATGGAACCTTTGCATGAAGGTCCAACATTGTGAGGATGAGGGTCAATAGGTGTGTTAATTACCCATGGTGCTGGTGTGTGAGAACTGGGTGGAACATGGAAGAAGATGACCATGGGTAAAAAGTCCAATATGTCTAGTTCGCGCTGGGCCCAAAGTCACAGGGTGTAAGGGTAAAAGGGGGAAATATCCCTAGACCCGATGCTTTGCTCACATGGAGCAGGATGACCGCTTGGCTGAAGCTGATTGGTTGAGCTCTATCCATGTGCAAATAAGGTAAATGATCTTTATAATGACATCTCATCTTCTGATTGGTCTAAAAGTGATTAACTTGCAAAAATCATAGCTAATGATCGGTAGCTCGGATCAAGACAAGTAATATATGAATTTTTATCAAGATAACTCAAGGAATTCAACAAAAATATAGCTGAAGACTGAATCTGATCATAGTTCGAAAAGTACCTATAGTTACTATCTTTAATGCTTTCATGAGTAAGAAACCTTAATTTGATTATTAATGAAATTGAGAAGATTAATATGGATAATCTATGAGCAAATCAACATGTTTTTTTTATAAAGATGTTCTGATGTCTAATTAGATGATCCATATGCTTGATAGCCTAATTTAGCATTTGATATGTTAATATGCATTAATGGGCTTAGAAACCCTAATCTAGGTATTAATGGTTTCTAATGAGATATATTTCGAGATTTCTTCTATAAAAGTGAAAATAGGTTAATCCTAAGCCTTATTTGATGAAAAGCAGGTTTTAATGTAAATAAGTGAGTAATTAGGGTGTTAAACCTAGAAATGTTGTTTTAGCGTTTTGAGGATATAAAAGAGGAAAGTTGTAAATAGATCTAAAAGAAACCCTAATCTAGATCAGAAACCCTAGAAGGTATTTTCAAGTCAATAAAGTAGATTCTTGATGAGTATGTAGCGAATAGGTTGTACATGCTTTTCAAGATTCTATCCTTTTGTGTGATTGTCTTGCTTGCTTGTTTGGATTGCCTAATTGAAATGGACTGTTCTTATCTATTATGGAATCTCCAAATCAAGTGTGGTTAATTATTTGTATATGTTTTAATTTCCTGGAATTTTCCCTATGTTTTATCGATGTCAATGGAAATAAACTGCTTCGATGATTTTACTTCTATAATCTTTAAAGTGAATATGATTATCACAACTTAATTATATATATGATTGTCTCGAACCTACATACCATCTCTGGATGTATGATGCAAGACCAAGCCATGGAGTGAAGATTTAAAGTGGTCAAACCCTGGAGGGAAGACCATTGGGCACACAGAGAGGTGACCCCAGGTACCAAGCTCAAGATGGAGAACGTAGCCTTAGGTCCCTTCCAAGGACGAAACCCTAAGAGAGGGTATCCTAGAGGATTAGTTAAAGTGGTTGGAAAGTCACATTGAAAACATAATTTGGCATTGTTAACAACTACTTGATATGATTAGATTGTTAAAGCTTATGTGCAATGTTTTGTTTGTCCCCACAGACCAATATATTCATTTATACTGACCAACCTTTTGTTTTTTGGCATTTTAGGAAATACCTGAAATTGGACAAATAGTAAAGTGGAATATGTGAAATATTAAAGTTAAATTATCAAGGAGGATTTAGTTAGATAGAATTCTTCTATGGGTAGAAGTCTTAGTTGCCTATTTTTGATGGTATGTGAAAGTAAATTTTTATTCTAGTTTTTAGTTTAGTCTTTGGTAGAATTTATTAATTAATTTTTATTAATTGCAAAACCATTGATCCTATTTTTGGGATAACGCCTCTGACTTCTTGGTCTTCCTTAATTGGGGGTTACCGAGAAGTGGGGTCATTACAATTGGTATCAGAACCATGGTTTTCTATTTATTCTCTAATAATTATTAAAAATTTCAAACTCTTTAGAACCCAAGGGAGTTATTAGAGGATTTTCCAATGATGGAGGTGTCTAGAAAAGGACACTAGATATAGAAAGTTATGCTCCTTCGTCGGCTGACCATTTGGTGAGGGCATCTTGAAAAATAGTGTCCCCACAAGGAATAGTCATCACTTGGACAAAAAGATGGTCGAGTTTGGTACTTTCTAGAATTGTGTAAAGGAATTGTGCAGGTGAAAGGATCATAGGTTTTAGAATAGTGTGTCCAGGGATGAAGTATGTTATGTCTCTATCGACGTCAAAGATTTTAACAATGTTGTTGTCAAATATGTTACTAATGGTGACCAAAATGATGTGACTATAAAAGACCTTCGGAAGGCGCATAGAGTTGATAGGAAGATCAATGGGAACTCAATGTTGGAAATCGATAAGGGTGCCATGAAAGATGAATGTGGCAAAGGGGATAATACTGGTGAGGATGATGTGGGAAAGGTGGGAGGTGAGGAGTATACAAAGTCTTGAGGGAGAGCAAAGATAGAGAATGATAGAGAGTTATAAGAGGAGAAAGGAGGATGAGAATGGTTACAAATGATAGGTCGAGGTGGTATAGGAATAGGGATCATAGAAGTATAAGAACTAATATAATAGCGGGCTAATGGTGGTGAGTGGGGAAAATGGATTATCAAATAGAAACAAGGAAAATGAGATGAGGAAGAGGAGGGTGGGAAGCCTTTGGTTTATAAAATGAGTCAGAATGATTGTTCATTTTATGGGGAAAGAGTGATATGCAGGGTCCCAAAGGTAGTTGTTGTTGAGAAATATGGCTATTGAATAGGAAGTGAAAACAAAAGTTTAACTTCCATATTCCCCTTAGACTGTTGATCGCGTCAATAACTATGTAGTTGGAATGATGGTTTGGAAGGTTATACCTAGTCCTAGAGAAAGTTCAACGACAATCCCCTTATAGTACTGTGAACATTTATTCAAGTTACACCCAAATAGCATTTGTAGAGGCTTCCTGGTTGATCATCACAAACAAAAATTGACCTCATCCTCCTAGAGGTAGGAAACAACCTCCTCACCTCTATAGTAGTCCACATGGACCATTGGGAACTCATGTTATTTTAGATGAATGAAGGAGAAGGATTTGTCGCTTCTAGTCATTGTTCTAGCACCAACTTTCTCTCCCACAATTCTCTCTCCCTTACTATCCCCCCTTCGATGGGTAGGACTTGTTTGGGTTCTCTCGGTTACCACAACCAGAGAAGACAACAATTCTTAGAGCTAATTGATGTGTATCTAGAAAGCATCAACTACCCCTCTATTTATAGAAGGGTTAGGTTTAAGAGTTCTATTCTATGAGGTAGTCAAAGGGGACAAAATTTCATGAATTTTCGTAACCTACGAGTGATAGAACAATCAGTTCAATGGTGAACCAATCGGTTGACATGTGATCCAATCAGTCCAACCGTTGAAGCGATCATTTCAGTATGTTTTTCAATCACAATTCAAGTGGCAATTAATACTCGATTAATGCACCACATAACATCATTACTAATCCTTGAACCAAACGAATTGATCAACCAAACGGTTGGTTCACAAGCTGAACTGGTCGGTCATGGACCTGAGACGATTGGTTCACTTCCTGAATCGGTCATCTCATAGACCTGATTGTTAATGTTGGTTTAATTGACCTGACACTTGAATCGATCAGTTCAATACTTGAACTAGTCGGCTCACCATCCACTCAGTCAACATTTAACCATTTTTGTTTAAATTGAGTACCTAACTCTTAAGTAATCAAATTTAAACTATATTCATAAATGAACTCCTATTACAAGTGTATCCTATGTGTATGACCATGTAGGTTTCATGTTACCTTGTCAAGGAATGTCGATAACTAGTTTATGACAACACAAACAATAATTGGTATCTATAAAGACATAATTTCTACCCAAGTAATTTGAAGGTTGAATAACAACTTCAACCTACATTTCATGATTGGTGTTACAATGATGGTATAGTTCATTTGTCATTGAAATCCTGATTGAACTTTAGGCATGGAATCATCATCCTCTCCACATTCACTCCATCTTTCTTGAACTAGAGAAACCTATGTGAGATATATGTGAACCCAATATCGTATATTGATTCATATGTGCATACACATGCTTTTCTCAGTCTGCGTATCAAGAGTCCTGGAAATCAAACTCCTGTAGGAGGGGCAATCCCATCTACATCACTCATAGTCATTGCATGTGTCATGATGTGCTTGAGGACCACCTTTATGGCAACCCTTATTCAAGGTTATAGTGGATGATGTCTAAGTACATTAAACATAATTTTATGAGTGTAGTGACTTTAGTCTAAGAACCATAATCAACAATGTCACTATAAGAGATGATTTTTATTACCAGTGATGGTTTCCATGTATCACTTTTTCTCTTCTATACACTATTTTCCAACAAGTATCTATGTGTTTGGTTTGATATCATATATCATGACTAATAAGATTTTTTCATCAACCAACACACATTCTAGCCTTTTGTGTCATTAGTGTCTATCAACCATCCACAATAACATCTGGCTAGGGAAATACCAAGAATGTATCTACACTTTACATCTGTATGATCTCATTGTTGAAGTCCTCAACCCGAAGACATATGTCATTGAGTAATATCATTCATTAGACATTCATTATGTTTCATTATTGTCTCATAAACCTGTATAAATTTGAAGATTTTCTTTACTATCAATGAAATCATTTACAAGATATGACACCACAATCATCATGATTGGCTCTATAGGTGTACATACCAACAATTGCATGGCATTGGGTTGGTGGAGAATGGGAGGATGTGGGATAGGGTGCATGATGGAGTTGGAGATATGACCCATTTCACAACATGGAAAGAAAGAATCCGAGAAAGTGCAATTATGTCAAAAATGACCCTGCCTCAAACAAAGGGTGTAATGCAGAGGTTTGTGAGGACCCCTGCATCTGCTAGTAACAATGGTACATGTAGAGATGGTAGCAGAAGGAAGGAAAGAGTCAAGAAAGATCTAGAGATATGTGGATGAAGATGAAAGGGAGGGAGGTGGAGGAGTATAGGACGTTGGATAGGGAGAAAGGTAGAGACAAATGTAGGGAAGGAAGCTGAGACATGTTAGCAGATTGTCAGCCAAAATGCAAGCTCCCAATTATCAGAGATGAATCATGTAGAACTTAAAATTGTTTGGTATCATACATATACTTCTTGTTATGATTTTTTGAATGGAAGGTTGATGTTGTGGTATCTTATTTTGATGACTTTGTCTTAGCTATAGTGGATGAGTCGACTTTGATTGGGTTGATAACTATACCAATTGGGACTTGATATTCTTCTCTAGCAAATAACTAATTTCATAAGTCTATTAGTGAGAGTGTAGAATATCCTAGAATTTGGAAGAGCGGTAGGAGCTTGTTGGGGGTTTCAAAAAAGTAGTGTGTGACCCAGGCTGTTATTGTCTCATGGTTTGTTGGTTTAAGATAGCTGATCCATTGCTTCTTGAGGTATAGCTGAGTACTCATTTCTATCCATCCCCTTTAGTTGATAGTGTGAGTTTGTGGTCTTCTATTAGAGAGATTTAGAAAGATTGGTTTCCCATAAGTATAATGATCGTTCCTATCTTGATGTCAAATTGATGATATCTCCATTTTTAGGGTTTTTGGATGGAAGCCATTGTATCTTCATCAAGGGTGTAATACATGCATTGTATCTATGTCTTCATCTGATCTGGTGGTGTAATGATATAGTGGCCTAGTGTGTTTCTCTTTGTTATGAAGATGATGTATTTTGCTTCTTTTGTTTATGAGTGCAACCCCCCTCCATGTACATACATGACAGAGGAAGAAAACCCTATGTTGTCCTTAACATGGGTCACTTGGCTTGGAGGACCCTTACAAAACATGATATTCATAGCAATAAGATAAATGAGACACCTTGCACTAATTGGATATCTTGATCCATACATTGTTCTTTGAAGGAGAAAAGTAATACCATAAACTAATCTCATCATTGAACTAACATCTACTTCACAAAAGGTAGAACAAATCTATGACATAATTCTTCTTTGGAAACTTGATACTGGATCTTCTAAGGTGTAGATGGCACCCCACCAAGCTAAGTCCTGGAAACTTCTAGTTTGAAGCACTCATTTCAATATCCTTTGCTCTGTGATCTAGCGACATCTAGTCCCATGGCCATGTGAAAACAAAGACACACAACAGTAAGAGGCACTATCCATTTTATAAGAACTGAAAATAAGCATGTATACTTGACTTGAAATCAAACCTTGTCATGAATTTGACCTAAGAATTCTGGACTACATGATTCTTATAACATGAAGAATTGAACAATAATATATACCTCTATCGATGATGCCCACTTAAGAGAACATGATTGCTAGGAAAGCCCATAATTCTAGGAAATCCCAGAATGGAACGAATGCCCATGATTTGTATATAAAAGCCCATAATTGGCATGAACGTCCATAATGACCCCTTGAGGTCCATGTTTCAAAAATCATATAAAACTAATTCAATTCCAATTAACTTGATCTGTAACATGAATTTAGCATTAACATTAACATGATCCTTGAACTTAACATAATGGGATTTCTCCCTCTTGAAACATGAACTTTAAAATCCATTAATCATTTATCATTAATCATAATCTCTAATCTTAACGAACATGATAGCCATATGACATAAGATATAGCAAACATCAATCAATTTATATGATGAACATGATTTGAGCATTAAATTTGAAATTGAAATCATAATTCCAAAATCATATATAACATCCAGTTCAATCAATGTACATATGTATAGTTGCATGACCTACTTACCTTGGAGCAAAGTAGATCCTAAGTTGGTCTCTCTGATCATTGTTTCTCCTAATTCCTGATATTTCATGATTTATATTAGTTATGACCTTAATCAACATTCTAAATCCTAATCCCATCATCCCAGAACCGTAACCCAAACTAGAGTTCTCATTTAGAATGAATATAATTCTAATTTGAAACTTGATAGGGATCTTATCGTTGAATGTAAATCCAAAACCAAATATTATATAGAATCCCTATATTTATATATCCAAATAAAGCAAAAATCTCCTTATGTACTAAATTATGTGTACATCATGTATTGAGAGTAAGCCTCAGACATAATTATATATACTAATATTACTGACTTAGTTGTACCATAGAAGGAAAATACAATTATAATCATATACTAGACCAAATGGTCATACCTATCACATATTGTCTCAAATAATCATCAATTATCTAACTTAATGGCCACTTAAGCCCAAAAATCAAATACTAAAATAGTTATAAGTAATATTAGACTAAAACTTTATATACAGTAATATCAATGAACATTAGAGTTGTGGTAAAAATATCAGGTCATTTTGTAATCAAATCTTGGGTGAAATACCCAAAATGAACTCATTAAGGTTTACATTAAAAATTAAAGTAAAGAACCAAATCAGAAAGATTAGGCTTTAATCTCATATTGATCATATCCTAATATACATATTGTAAAATATCCATGAATTTACAAAATTCTTTGCTATTTTTAATGCACACAATACTAAATTTTCTTAGACTTGAATAATCAAATTATTATAATTGTCACACATCAAAACTACCCTTCTAATCAATTTGTATAAAATAATAGACATTATAAGCTTTCTGTAGACACCTTGTATACTAAAAATAGAGATCTCTATCTCAAGATATGATCATTGGAAGTTACCTTGGCTTAAAATGATCTGGGTCGTTGGTTTTAGATCCAGGAGATCAGGTTTGCGAGTGCTTCATTCTTCATGCCTCACCTTAGTCTGGGAATTGTTTGCGGCCCAATAACCTCCAACTATGGCCGACCCATCCCCACCATGTTTCTCATTACCAAATGCACGCAGTGAAGCGAAGGGGACACCACTCCCCTATTATGTGCCCGTCAATAGGGCATCACTGCCCAGAGCTCCTCTGATGAGGTGGAACTCACTGCTCAAGTCACGGAATAGCAAAGTGAATGCCTCTTCATCTTCGTATCTTCCTGATCAGAAAGGGAGGCATCATCATCTTACCTATTGGGGTCTCCAACTGCCAACCCCCTGATCTCGGTTAGAATCCCCCATGATTAGGTGGAGGTGTTTCTTGTAAAGGTGATTGTGCTAAAGGGGATCTGGGGCAACCCAGAGGGGTTCTTTGTGATTGTGGTGTGATCCTGAGGTCTAGGATCCATAACTTCTATAGGTGGAGGGTCGGGAGGATCTCTGGATGTCATGAGTTTCTGTCTCCAGTTCATCATTATCATTTATATACGTAGATGGAGGCCTGGCAGTGATAGAAGTTGACTCGATCAAGGAGTATGTATACATTGGGGTAACAATGATAAAGGAAACTAAATCAATCAGGATTTCCAGATCCAAGACTCATAGTATTAATGAATGGGAATGCCTCACTAAAAGATAGGATATTAATCCTTTTACTTTTTATCAGCAAATACTTTTCTTTTCCCTTTCCCAAATTGTGTTTTCCTTATATGAAGAAGGACACGGTACATTTACGTTTATCAATACTATCAACATTTTTCATATATTCGAGCCATAAAAAAAGAAACATGTCTCTCTCCTAGTGTACCACCTATAACTAATTAATTTTAAATGAGAAATTAGAACAAAAACCAGTCTATTAATTTAATTTTCCTCTTAAATGTCCATAGGTCACATCCTTTACTTGATTACCCAACCTAAGGCCTACTCATTATTGTTTATATATAATTGAATGATTATCATAAGAGAGAGAAAATAAGGTTCATATCTCTTTTTTTCATCTAATGAAAATGGTGAGTTGTTTAATGATTAAAGGAGTCAAGTATATTATTTCTTCAAAATTTATAAATTGTGATTATTCCATTATTTCTATTGTTAAACTTCCATCATAAAACCCCATTAATAACCTTACATCATATAAATAAAAATTTTGGATGCTACAATTCTACCCACCTTTAATAAATTTTGTCCTCAAAATTTCATATGCCTACCCACATTAGGATTTTACATATTTTTTGTATACTAATTGTTTAATATTATCTTAAAGTCTCATTCTCATGGTAAAACACTATCTGGACCTCATTTTTAAAACCAACATGTGGGTATACTATTGATGCCTCTATGTCACCTCATTATTGATATGATAAAGGACCTCTCATACCTCTTCTCTAGGGGTTCTAATTCTACCATGTGTCTTACTTGCTTATATATGTCAAATATCTACTCTTTGTATGCATGTTTTGTCTTACTATTTATTTGATTAGGTTTAGGTGACTATATGTCTTAAACTTTTAATGCCAACTCTTATTTTATTGGTCATCTTTGCATACATGCCGACCGCTCATATATTCAAAGGTGACATGATTTATCACACTCATCTTAGTACTTCCTGTTAGAAACCCTAGATCTGGAGAAAGGGGAATTTGAGAAGATGAAGAATTGAAATAAGAGAAATGGGAGAGAAGAGATAGGGTATTGTTCTATTCAAGTGAAGACACAAGAAATTCCTCTATTAAGATACTTGTATCATCCTTTCTGTATTTCTTAATGTTGTATTTATACAAAGAGGCCCGACCCATTACATGGAGCCCAAAACATGTACAATTAAAAGGAAAATACAAAGGAAAAGGGTAGGATACAAGATAGTACTCATATGGTCATTTTACCAAACATGTAGGATGCTCTATATCACCCAATACCCCCTACAGGACGAGGGTAGCTGATGTCCCAGTTTGTTCTGTAGAAATTGAAACACAGTTTTGGTGAAGACATCAGCCGGTTGCTGAGATGAAGCAATGTGAGGAGTAACGATGTGCCCTAGGACAACCTTCTCATGAACAAAATGATAGTTGATCTCAATGTGCTTTGTTCTAGCATGAAATACCAGATTGACAGAAAGTGAAGAGCTCCCAAAATATCACAAAAAAGTCGAGCAGGCTGACAGAGACGAACATGAAGAAGAAACAAAATCCAGGTAAGCTCAGCTGTTGTGGAAGCTAGAGCTCTGTATTCGGCTTTACATCTAGAATGAGAAATAGTAGTCTACTTCTTTGCACTCCAAGAGATACAAGTGGTGCCAAGAAATATACAAAAACCTGTAGTGGATCTTTTGGTAGAAGGACAACCTACCCAATCGGAATCATTGAAGGCAGTGAGAGTGATGTACACTGTTGGCATAATGGTTAGACTGACAGCTAGAGTTCCTTTTAGGTATCGAAGAGTAAGTTTAACTAGAAGAAAATGATGTTGAGTTGGAGAGGCCAAGAATTGACAAGCGGTGTTGACTGCATATGCTATATCAGGTCTAGTGATCGTGATATATTGTAAACAACCAACTATTCACCTATATAGATGAGCATCCACAAAACTGGGAGAGTCAATAACTTTGAGAAAATAGAGAGTTATAGGGGTAGATGCAGGTTTGCAGTCACTCATATCGTCCTATTAGAGGACATCAATAACATACTTCTCCTGACTAAGTAGAAGCCATGAGGAGGAGACAGTAACTTGAATACACAGAAAACAAGACAAGGTAACAAGATCTCGAACATTGAATGTAGTACTTAGTGTGTTTTAAAAATGATTCAACAACTTCACATTATTCCCAGTAACAATAATATCGTCAGCATAGAGGAGAAGATATATAACATCTTGTCTATGAGAATATACAAACAAAGAAGGATCGGAAGTACTATAAAAGAACCCAAACTCAAGTAGAAAATCACTGAGTTTGTTAAAGCAAGCTCATGGAGCTTGTTTGATACCATAAAGGGCCTTGTTAAGCTTGCAAATATAATTAGGATATTTTGTATTAAAAAAACTCTAAGGTTGTTCAAGAAAGCCAGGTTCCAATAGATCACCATTCAAGAAAACATTGCAGATGTCAATTTGCATCAGTTTCCAGTTATAGGTCATGGCTAGAGTAAGAACGACAAGAATAGTAGTAGCTTTGACAACAGGACTATAGGTTTCAATATAGTCTAACCCTTCTTCCTGACTATAACCCTTAGCCACCAGACATGATTTGATCCTGTCTACGCTGCCATCAACTTTTAATTTTGACTTAAACACCCATTTGGAGCCAACAACATGTCCATGGGTTGGACGAGGAACTAATGTCCAAGTAGCATTCTATTTAAGAGCTAAAAGTTCTTCCTGCATAGCATGAACCCAGTGAGAACTCTTAAGAGCACCTCTGACAGAGCGTGGTATGTCAGGAATAAGTTGAACCATCATTGCATGTGGAGATTTATGTTGAAGAAGACGTTCCTTAGAACTGGTGGTCATAGGATGAATATTTGTGATTGATTTGATACGACTTGGCTTTGGTAGTAAAATAGTGGAGTCTGGAGCAGACTGACTGATATGAGAACCATGTGTAGATGGAACAATATCCATGTAAATAGAAGCTAATCCATTAGAGACATTTGTAGATTTGTCAGGTGAATCAAGAGAAGCACATAGTTGAGATGATTCACGCACAACAGGAGATTGACAACCAGATGAAAATACCAAGCTTGAGGAAGACATAGATGTACTCAACCCATGATTAACATTTGTAATACTTGGAAGTGTGTTAACATCGGTAGTATAATCCTTACTTGATGTTGATGTCAATTTCAAATTAGCAGCATGTTCAGAAGGATCATCCATTGCTTTGAGAAAATTAGAGAAGACAGATTATTCTCCCAAAGCAACATTATCTGGGATGTGTTCTTTAAAAGGAAACACATTCTCATTGAATACAACATGTCTAGAGAAATAAATGCGACCAGTAGAAGCATTTAAGCATCTATAACCCTTATAGGTGTCACTATAACCTAGAAAAGCACAAGGAAGTGATCGAGGTTGTAGTTTGTATTTATTGAAATCTCTCAAGCAAGGAAAGCATAAACACCAAAAAGCATGCAACATATTGTAATCATGTTTCTTTGCACATACTCGAAATAAAGGAGATAATCGATCATTTATTTTAGAAGGAAAATGATTAATGATAAAATTTGCAGATGAGAAAGCTTTAGGCAAAAAGGTTAAAGGGACTTTAGTGTCCAGTAGCATATTCAATCCTAATTCCACAACATGTATGTGCTTTCGTTCTACCAGACCAACCTGTTCTTGTGTATGTGGGCAGGAGAGATGATGAACAATGACATTTGAGTTAAGGAAACTTGGCATTTTGTGATTAACAAACTCTCTGCCTCCATCAGTCATGAGCACTTGAATTTTAGCATGAAACTGGTTATCAATCATTTTACAAAAGAAAACAAAATGATCAAACAAGTCAGACTTTGCCTTCAATGGATAGAACTAAGAAAAACCAGTGCATTAATCAATAAACAAAGCATAGTAGCAGAATCCATGTTTAGAAATTACAAGAGATTTTCCCCACAAATGACAGTAGACTTGTCCAAACAACACAATACATTTAACATGTTTGTTTAAGAAATGTAATCTATGACTTTTGCCTAGTTGACAACTATTGTAGAAATCGAGTTGCTTATTTGATGAGATTATTTGATTACTAGACTCTAGATATTTGTTGTACTTCTCTATGAGTATGACCTAGCCGTCTATGCCAGGTGATAGTTGTAGTGGTGGATCCTTTTATCGACAGAATAACTTTATGTCACTCAGAAGTAATAGAGTACATCCCATCCTTTAGACCCCCCTGAGCCAGATTTTGTGTGTTTGCAAGTGTTGTATAAGAAATAAGTCTCTAAGAAAGATGAAATAGCAAGGAAATTCACGGGTCGATTGAGCAACAGACAATAGGTTCCTCTTTATAGATGGAACAACTAAAACCTTCTCAAGAGGTATAGCATGCTCATGTATGATGTGCGATTGTCCGATACAGGTGATAGGGAGATAAGTTCCATCTCCAATCATGATGAAATCATATCCCTTGTAAGAAATAACATTACTAAGAATAACTGCATTCTGCATGATGTGATTTGTGGCACCAGAGTCCACCTACCATTCAACTATGCTGAAGTTGATTGGCTCAGACAACTACAGAGCTGCCATGGCCTTGGCTTGTTCAGTCATTGCATCTTCAGTAAGAGTTCGAGGAATATCTGGACTTTGATAGTAATTGTCAAGGTGGTACCAGCATTGATAGGCTTAATGACCTCTCTTACCACAAATTTTGTAGAAAATTAGAGGTCAGAATGAGTTGTCAAGGCTCCCAACTGATGGCCTGATGCTCTGGTTGAAGCCACACCCTTGAGAGGAGAACTGATTTGAAGGATGGATTCCAAGGAGTCATGGATTAGGATTGTATTGATGTGGAGACAGATTAGGCACTCGATAGTTTCCTCTCCCAGGATTTATCGGTGCAAAGCTAGATCTTTACCCCAGGAAAGCTAGATTAGGGCTGGGAAAGGATTCAATAGAAGATCTTCACATATCATGATCCTTCAACAATGAGATGACTTCATCATATGAGGGAAGGGGTGGTGTGGATTCTGCTAGATGTGCTACACGCTAGCCAACTAGGGTGGCTAGATGCACTCTATGAGGTTGGAATGCATGGGATGGGAATTTGCTTTCAAAATTTATAAACCTAACTTAACAACTACTCACACTAAACCACTACACCCGCAAGCGCATCGGGTCGTGTCGTAATATAGGAAGGTGGCAAGTACAGGGTCGATCCATAGGGAAATGAGGGGGCACTAGAGCTAGGTTAGTTTGGCTAGGTTCCTACTACAAAGACTAGGGTTAAGGGTTTAAAGGTGATTTGATTGTTAAACTACTATGAACAAATGAGAAATTAAAGGCAAGAATGAAATGTATGTTAACCCTAGACTAGATTAAGACTAAGCAAGAAAGAAAGGACTAAGCTAGGTATGAAAAGGAAAATTACACTAAGGAAAGCAAGGGAGAAGTAAAAGAGAAATTAAAGAGCTACACTAGCATGAACAAGACAAGAGAAAAGCAAGAAGCTAACTAAGCAAGGAAAGAACTAATTAAGCTAAGCAAGCACAAAACTAGGGTTTCAAGCAGTAAAGAGATGTGTGGGCTGTTTAGGGGTATGAACTTATCACTTAAGTTGGGGGGTGACATATTAACATTATGATTCCATTTAGATTATCCAAAACAAACAACAAGTTAGAGTCTAATGAATTAACCTAAGCTACTAACTGGCCATGGATATGCTAGGTTTTGCATAGGGGAACTAGTCCCTAACACCCCCTGCTACCCCTACGAGGCTCAATTGGGTTAGGGATTAGGTACAATTCAATTGGAGTCTAATCAAGTCTAGGTTTCTAGATTAGGTATTCCTAGGGAAATTAGGGGCTGAGGGTAGTAATGGGGAGGTGAGATTAGGGTTTTGGACCCCAATTCCCCCACATTCTTGCCTTGAGAAGGCTCCATGCTAATTGCACTAGAATTACCTAATCTAGCTACTTAGATCTCTCACTTAGGTTTAGGGAGATTGATTATGATGTAGGAATATGGGAGGCAACCTAGGGATCCAAGAATTGGACCTAGGGACAAATCCCAAAATTCACACATATAAGCAATTTGCCTAAATTCCTAGGTGATTCCACACACAAACCAACAAGAAATTCGTGGAGAATGACATGAAAATAGAATATAATCATTAAAAAATGGAATTAAAATGTTTACATGTCATTTTCCCCCAACATGGTATCAAAGTAACATAATTTCCCCCAAACAGCCCACACACAGGGGCCTAGCTACTCATAGAAATGGAAAATATAAAAAGAGAGAAGAAAGAGATAGAGGTGGCCATGGAGCTCAAAGTAATGGCTGAAATCCCCCTCTCCAGCAACTGCAGCTTGTCCTCCTCCCTCCTCCGGGTGCAAGGGTGAAGAATGAAGGGGATTATGGGTACGAACTAGTCTAAACTAGTGATTTGGTGGTGGAAATGCTGAAATGGAGTGGATTTGAGGTGGATATGGAGTGTAATGTAGTAGGTGGTGATTTGGGGAGCTAGGAGGTGGTGGAAGGTAGCTAGATTTGTGCTCCAGCCACCACCTAGGTTTATATAGGTGTGTGGAGGAAGTACTAGGTCAAATAGGGACAAGATGGGTAAAGCAGTGAAAACTAGGTGCGTTTGGTGAGTAGCACAGCCATGGTAGGGCACCAAGACCGTGGTGGGTAGGATAGGCCACAACCATGGTAGATGGGAACGGTTTTGGGTTTATTCCATCAATGTTAATAGGGTTTTGGTTGATTTTGAGCTGAAATGGCCATGGCCGTGGTGGTCACCACGACCGTGGTGGGTTGAGGGTAGCATGACCGTGCTACGTAGCACGACCGTGGTGGGATCTGGTAGCACGACCGTGCTACGTGGCACGACCGTAGTGGGAGATTGTATCACGACTGTGCTACATGGCACGACCGTGGTGGGTGGTCGCAGCACGACCATGCTATGTGGCACGGCCGTGGTAGAGTATGCTCTGCAACTGCTTTAAAATTGAGATTTTTCATGTGATTTCTTCATTTGCAGCACGACCGTTCTGTGTTACCACGGCCGTGCTGGGGGCTTTGCTTGCACTTTGAGCTTCAAACTTCATTATCCATGGACTTCTTTGCTTAAGCTTGACTCTTGGCCACTAGGGGTAGGTTGGGGGAGCTCTGGGGCCTTATTTGGGCCCCTTCATCTCTCTCGTCCATCCAAGTGTGGTCCAAGTACCTGAAAAACATGCAAATAATGTCCATAAGTGCATTTTACACAAATATGCCTATTCATGGAAATAACATGTAATCTAATAGGTATAGATGTGATTGAAATGCAAAATGCCACAAGATGAAGCCCTAAAATAGTGCTGAATCACCACCCCAAACTTGAAACTTACTTGTCCTCAAGTATGCTCCAACTCAATCTCTCTACAAATCTTCCACAAATAAGAAATGACATATGCAATGTAAAAGATGATTATTGCTGAATGGTATCAAAGATGACTAAGTACATGGATTCCACCTCTCACCTCTCATGCTTTCACAATCCAATCATGAAAAGAGCACAAAGCATATGAACTTCAAATATAGCGCATAGAATACAAAAGTTATCCATATTTCTTCCATAAAGTTCCGGGTAAACTGTTTCATGATGGTGTTAATCAAGGATGACTAGGAGTATTGTTTCACATTTATGCATTCAATCTTATGTTTCAAATCACACCAAAAGACCCACGTGGCTGTGAAAAAGGGCAAAATGAGCTAAGTTTGATGTTTCCTAGCTCAATGGGTATGAAAGTGGAAGAAAGGGTTGCGGTAAGATTTTTGGAGTGTTTTTACACACTCATCTTTTCTTTATTTGAATGCTCTTAAATAGAAGGTACCTTTTATTTTGTTTTTGCTTTTCTTTTTCTTTTCTTTTCTATCTTGCCCTTGGTGTAGATAGGGCATATGGTGGATAGAGTGAAGCGGGGAGGTAGAGATGTGGCCACCCTAAACTTTTGGAGGTGGCCAAGGCTGATTATGTGCACTAGGGCATCTTTTTATGAGGCAGAGGGGTATGAATATGGTGGAAGAAGAATCAGATCAAAGAGGGGTCATTGGTATGATTTTCCACATAAGACATCATGCATGAAAGTTAATCCAATACTTCATCCTAGATATCACACCACATGAATGAACAAGATGAAATTGATATATCAAACAAGTGATTCCACAAACACTAAGCGTTCAAAGCTTTCTCAAGTTCACAATTCAACCAAATCAATCACAATCATGAGAGAGGTGATGCCCATGTAAAAAGTCAAACATTGATACCACTTAGCAACAAACAATGGTAATTCACTTGCATTTTTCAAATGTCATCATTTTTACTTAAAACAGTAGAGATTGGGTCAAAACACACTTTTTAGACAAGAAATCTTAAAATTGGGGAAAATTGGCCTAAACTGTGCCAAGTTGCCGCCAATCACATCTATTCTTATATTATTAAACTTAAAGCAGCAGATAAGCAAATCCTAGCCAAAACATGCAATATTTACCAAAAATCTACATGATATGCAATGCATGGAAAAAATAGCAACATTTTTGAAAAATAAAGAATGCAAAGAAAAATGAATAAAGAATAGCAATGATGAGGGCTGTAGGAAAAGTCAAAGCAAAACTAACTAGCTAGGCCGAATGCCTCTAATCCCCAGCAACGGCACTAGAAAGCTTGGTGCGCTCCCACCAATGGTGTTACACACTAATCAATTGGAGTTTTGAATAGATGCAACCCCGCAGACGGAAGCACACATGTGGGTATTTGCTTTCGAAATTTATAAACCTAACTTAACACCTAGTCACACTAAAACACTACACCCGCAAGCGCACGGGGTTGTGTCATAGTATTGGAAGGTGACAAGTACAGGGTCGATCCACAGGGAAAAGAGGGGCACTAGGGCTAGGTTAGTTTGCCTAGGTTCCTACTGCGGAGACTAGGGTTAAGGGTTTAAAGGTGATTTGATTGTTAAACTAATATGAACAAATGAGGAATTAAAGGAAAGAATGAAATCTATGTTAACCCTAGACTAGATTAAGACTAAGAAGAAAAGAAAGGACTAAGCTAGGTCTGAAAAGGCAAATTACACTAAGGCAAGCAAGAGAGAAGTAAAAGAGCAATTAAATAGCTACACTAGCATGAACAAGACAAGAGAAAAGCAAGAAGCTAACTAAGCAAGGAAAGAACTAATTAAGCTAAGCAAGCACAAAACTAGGGTTTCAAGCAGTAAAGAGATGTGTGGGATGTTTAGGGGTATGAACTTATCACTTAAGTTGGGGGGTGACATATGAACATCATGATTCCATTTGGATTATCCAAACCAAACAACAAGTTAGAGTCTAATTAATTAACCTAAGCTACTAACTGGCCATGGATATGCTAGGTCGTGCATAGGGGAACTAGTCCCTAACACCCCATACTACCCTTACGAGGCTCAATTGGGTTAGGGATTAGGTACAATTCAATTAGAGTCTAATCAAGTCTAGGTTTCTAGATTAGGCATTCCTAGGGAAATTAGGGGCCAAGGGTAGTAATGGGGAGGTGAGATTAGGGTTTTGGACCCCAATTCCCCCACATTCTAGCCTTGAGAAGGCTCCATGCTAATTGCACTAAAATTACCTAATCTAGCTACTTAGATTTCTCACTTAGGTTTAGGGATATTGATTAGGATGTAGGAAGATGGGAGGCAACCTAGGGATCCAAGAATTGGACCTAGGGGCACATCCCAAAATTCACACTTATAAGCAATTTGCCTAAATTCCTAGGTGATTCCACACACAAAACAACAATCAATCCATGGAGAATGAGATGCAAATAGAATATAATCATTAACAAATGGAATTACAACATTCACATGTCATTTTCACTCAAGATGGTATCAAAGTAACATAATTTCCCCCAAACAGCCCACCCACAGGGGCCTAGCTACTCATAGAAATGGAAAATATAAAAAGAGAGAAGAAAGAGATAGAGGTGGTCATGGAGCTCAAAGTAGTGGCTGAAATACCCCTCTCCAATAGTTGTAGGTCATCCTCCTCCCTCCTCTAGGGTGAAAGGGTGAAGAATGAAGGGGATTATGGGTAGGAACTAGTCTAAACTAGTGATTTGATGGTGGAAATGGTGAAATGGAGTGGATTTGAGGTGGATATGGAGTGGAATGTAGTGGATGGCGATTTGGGGAGCTAGGAGGTGGTGGAAGGTAGCTTGCTTCGTGTTGCAGCTGCCACCTAGGTATATATAGGTGTGAGGAGGAAGCACTAGGTCAAGTAGGGGAAAAATGGGTAAAGCAGTGAAAACTAGGTAGGTTTGGTGAGTAGCACGGCCGTGGTAGGGCACCACGGCCATGGTGGGTAGGGTAGGCCACAGCCGTGGTAGATGGGCATTGCCGTGGGTTTATTCCATCAAAGTTAACATGGTTTTTGTCGATTTTGGGCTGAAATAGCCACGACCGTCATAGTCACCACGGTCGTGGTGGGTTGAGGGTAGCACGGTCGTGCTGCGTAGCACGGCCGTGGTGGGATCTGGTAGCATGACCGTGCTATGTGGCACGGCCATGGTGGGAGATGTTAGCACAGCTGTGCTGCATGACACGGCCGTGGTGGGTGGTCGCAGCATGGACGTGCTGCGTGGCATGCCCATGGTAGAGTATGCTCTACAGCTGCTTCAAAATTGAGATTTTTCCTGTGATTTCTTCATTTACAGCACGACGGTTCTGTGTTACCACGGCCATGTTTGGGGCTTTTCTTCAACTTTGAGCTTCAAACATCGTTATTTGTGGACTTCTTTGCTTCAGCTTGACTCTAGGCCACTAGGGGTAGGTTGGGGGAGCTCTGGGGCCTTCTTTGGGCCCCTCCATCTCTCTCGTCCATCCAAGTGTGGTCCAAGTACCTGAAAAACATGCAAATAATGTCCATAAGTGCATTTTACACAAATATGCCTATTCATGCAAATAACATGTAATCTAATAGGTATAGATGTGATTGAAATGCAAAATTCCACAAGATGAAGCCCTAAAATAGGGCTGAATCACCACCCCAAACTTGAAACTTACTTGTCCTCAAGTGTGCTCCAACTCAATCTCTCTACAAATCTTCCACAAATAAGAAATGACATATGCAATGTAAAAGATGATTATTGTTGAATGGTATCAAAGATGACTAAGTACATGGATTCCACCTCTCTCCTCTCATGCTTTCACAATCCAATCATGAAAAGAGCACAAAGCATATGAACTTCAAATATAGTGCATAGAATACAAAAGTTATCCGTATTTCTTCCATAAAGTTCCGGGTAAACCGTTTCATGATGGTGTTAATCAAGGATGACTAGGAGTATTGTTTCACATTTATGCATTCAATCTTATGTTTCAAATCACACCAAAAGACCCACGTGGCTGCGAAAAAGGGCAAAATGAGCTAAGTTTGATGTTTCCTAGCTCAATGGGTATGAAAGTGGAAGAAAGGGTTGCGGTAAGATTTTTGGAGTGTTTTTACACACTCATCTTTTCTTTATTTGAATGCTCTTAAATAGAAGGTACCTTTTATTTTGTTTTTTCTTTTCTTTTTCTTTTCTTTTCTATCTTGCCCTTGGTGTAGATAGGGCATATGGTGGATAGAGTGAAGAGGGGAGGTAGATATGTGGCCACCCTAAACTTTTAGAGGTGGCCAAGGCTGATTATGTGCACTAGGGCATCTTTTTATGAGGCAGAGGGGTATGAAGATGGTGGAAGAAGAATCAGATCAAAGAGGGGTCATTGGTATGATTTTCCACATAAAACATCCTGCATGAAAGTTAATCCAATACTTCATCCTAGATATCACACCACATGAATGAACAAGACGAAATTGATATATCAAACAAGTGATTCCACAAACACTGAGCGTTCAAAGCTTGCTCAAGTTCACAATTCAACCAAATCAATCACAATCATGAGAGAGGTGATGCACATGTAAAAAGTCAAACATTGATACCACTTAGCAACAAACAATGGTAATTCACTTGCATTTTTCAAAGGTCATCATTTTTACTTAAAATAGTAGAGATTGGGTCAAAACACACTTTTTAGACAAGAAATCTTAAAATTGGGGAAAATTGGCCAAAACTGTGCCAAGTTGCCGCCAATCACATCTAATCCTATATTATTAAACTTAAAGCAGCAGATAAGCAAATCCTAGCCAAAACATGCAATAATTACCAAAAATCTACATGATATGGAATTCATGGAAAAAATAGCAACATTTTTGAAAAATAAAGAATGCAAAGAAAAATGAATAAAGAATAGCAATGATGAGGGTTGTAGGAAAAGTCAAAGAAAAACTAACTAGCTAGGCCGAACGCCTCTAATGCCTAGCAACGACACTAGAAATCTTGGTGCTCTCCCACCAATGGTGTTACACACTACTCAATTGGAGTTTTGAATAGATGCAACCCCGAGGACGGAAGCACATAGGTGGGTATTTTCTTTCGAAATTTATAAACCTAACTTAACACCTACTCACACTAAAACACTACACCCGCAAGTGCACGTGGTCGTGTCGTAGTATAGGAAGGTGGCAAGTACAGGGTCGATCCACAGGGAAAAGAGGGGCACTAGAGCTAGGTTAGTTTGGCTAGGTTCCTACTGCAGGGACTAGGGTTAATGGTTTAAAGGTGATTTGATTGTTAAACTAATATGAACAAATGAGGAATTAAAGGAAAGAATGAAATCTATGTTAACCCTAGACTAGATTAAGACTAAGAAGGAAAGAAAGGACTAAGCTAGGTATGAAAAGGCAAATTACACTAAGGCAAGCAAGAGAGAAGTAAAAGAGCAATTAAAGAGCTACACTATCATGAACAAGACAAGAGCAAAGCAAGAAGCTAACTAAGCAAGGAAAGAACTAATTAAGCTAAGCAAGCACAAAACTAGGGTTTCAAGCAGTAAAGAGATGTGTGGGTTGTTTAGGGGTATGAACTTATCACTTAAGTTGGGGGGTGACATATGCACATTATGATTCCATTTAGATTATCCAAACCAAACAACAAGTTAGAGTCTAATGAATTAACCTAAGCTACTAACTGGCCATGGATATGCTAGGTCGTGCATAGGGGAACTAGTCCCTAACACCCCCTACTACCCTTACGAGGCTCAATTGGGTTAGGGATTAGGTACAATTCAATTAGAGTCTAATCAAATCTAGGTTTCTAGATTAGGCATTCCTAGGGAAATTAGGGGCCAAGGGTAGTAATGGGGAGGTGAGATTAGGGTTTTGGACCCCAATTCCCCCACATTCTAGCCTTGAGAAGGCTCCATGCTAATTGCACTAGAATTACCTAATCTAGCTACTTATATTTCTCACTTAGGTTTAGGGATATTGATTAGGATGTAGGAAGATGGGAGGCAACCTAGGGATCCAAGAATTGGACCTAGGGGCACATCCCAAATTTCACACATATAAGCAATTTGCCTAAATTCCTAGGTGATTCCACACACAAAACAACAATCAATCCATGGAGAATGAGATGCAAATAGAATATAATCATTAAAAAATGGAATTACAACAATTACATGTCATTTTCACTCAACATGGTATCAAAGTAACATAATTTCCCCCAAACAACCCACCCACAGGGGCCTAGTTACTCATAGAAATGGAAAATATAAAAAGAGAGAAGAAAGAGATAGAGGTGGTCATGGAGCTCGAAGTAGTGGCTGAAATCCCCCTCTCCAGCAGTTGTAGGTCGTCCTCCTCCCTCCTCTAGGGTGAAAGGGTGAAGAATGAAGGGGATTATGGGTAGGAACTAGTCTAAACTAGTGATTTGATGGTGGAAATGGTGAAATGGAGTGGATTTGAGGTGGATATGGAGTGGAATGTAGTGGATGGCGATTTGGGGAGCTAGGAGGTGGTGGAAGGTAGCTTGCTTCGTGTTGCAGTTTCCACCTAGGTATATATAGGTGTGGGGAGGAAGCACTAGGTCAAGTAGGGGCAAAATGGGTAAAGCGGTGAAAACTAGGTAGGTTTGGTGAGTTGCACGGTCGTGGTAGGGAACCACGGCCGTGGTAGGGTACCATGGCCGTGGTGGGTAGGGTAGGCCACAACCGTGGTAGATGGGCATTGTTGTGGGTTTATTCCATCAAAGTTAACATGGTTTTTGTCGATTTTGGGCTGAAATGGCCACGACCGTCGTGGTCACCACGGTCGTGGTGGGTTCAGGGTAGCACGGTCGTGCTGCGTAGCACGGCTGTGATGGGATCTGGTAGCATGACTATGCTACGTGGCACGGCCATGGTGGGAGATGGTAGCACGACTGTGCTGCATGACACGGCCGTGGTGGGTGGTCGCAGCATGGACGTGCTGCGTGGCACGGCCGTGGTAGAGTATGCTCTGCAACTGCTTCAAAGTTGAGATTTTTCCTGTGATTTCTTCATTTACAGCACGACGGTTCTGTGTTACCACGACCATGCTGGGGGCTTTTCTTGAACTTTGAGCTTCAAACTTCGTTATCTGTGGACTTCTTTGCTTAAGCTTGACTCTTGGCCACTAGGGGTAGGTTGGGGGAGCTTTGGGGTCTTCTTTGGGCCCCTCCATCTCTCTCGTCCATCCAAGTGTGGTCCAAGTACCTGAAAAACATGCAAATAATGTCCATAAGTGCATTTTATGCAAATATGCATATTAAGAGAAATAACATGTAATCTAATAGCTATGGATGTGATTGAAATGCAAAATGCCACAAGATGAAGCCCTAAAATAGGGCTAAATCAAGGGGAGGCCTTATCATTGACACAGTGAAAGTTTCAGACTCGGATCCAAGGCCATTGAGAAGAAAGTAGACCTTATCATCATCGGACAGAGGCTTACCGATGGCATGGAGTTAGTCACAGATGAGTTTGAACTCTCGTAGATAGTCCACCACTGCTTTGTTTCCTTTTTGAATTCGTCACAGATGTGTGGTTAGCTCAAAGCTCATGGACTGAGTCGATTTGCAGAAGTTCTTCACAACAACACTCCGGATCTGAGCAGATGTAGACAAACCTACCATGACTCTGAGCACTTCCTTGATCAAAGTTCCCATGATCCATCCCTTGATCAACCTATCAGTTCTCCACAACATGTATGTAGGATTGGATGTGAACATCCCTTCTTCATCTATGATAATCTTTTGTGGAGCTTTCTTCGTTCCGTCGATGAAGGATTTGAGAGAGTTTCTCATGATCAGTGCTCGAACTTGAACCTCCCTGCAGAGATAGTTGGAGCGTGTGAGTTTGAGGGAGATGAAGTTGGATACATTGATGCCGGAAGGATATGGATACTTTGACGCCAATGCTTCTAGCTTGGATGAAGATCCAGTAACTGAGGAGGAAGACATGATTGAGAGAGTGGAGGAAGCGATTCTCTAATACCACATTAGAAACCCTAGATATGGAGATAGGGGAACTTGAGAAGATGAATAATTGAAATAAGAGAAGCGGGAGAGAAGAGATAGGGTATTGTGATATTCAAGTGAAGATGCGAGAAATCCCTCTATTAAGCTACTCACATCACCCTTTTTGTATTTCTTAATGTTGTATTTATACAAAGAGGCCCAACCCATTACTGGGAGCCCAAGTACAAGTAAATGGAAAATACAAAGGAAAAGGGAGAGATACAAGATAGTACTCATATGGTCATTTCACCAAACATGTTGGATGCTCTATATCACCCAATACTTCCCTCATGCACATGTCCCATACCACATGCACTAGAAAGGACAAGACAAATATGATTATGCATATAACATTCACTCTACAAAATCCCATGAGCATGTGTCCCATACCACAAACACATGGGAAAAGATAGAGAATGGCATATACAACTCTAGAGTTAACATAAAAATAAAAAACATGTAGGCACATAACCCTAATCTTTATCTAAACCTTTGTCTCATATCTAGACCTCGGATTTGGTTTCTCATATCTTTATCTTAATCTTCTATACCTAGGGATTTGAACAATGTGAATCTTTAGCTTAGTGGCCATCTACTCGTTTCTCTGATACCATATTGTAATACCCCTCCAAGTACATACATGACAGTGGAAGCAAACCATATGTTGTCCATAACATGGGTCACTTTGCTTGGAGGAACATTACAAAACATGATATTCATAGCAATAAGATAAACGAAACACCTTGCACTAATTGGAAATCTTAATTCATACATTTTTATTTGAAGGAGAAAGTTAATGCTATAAACTAATCTCATCCTTGAAATAACATCTACTACATGAAAGGTAGAACAAATCTATGACATAATTCTTCTTTGGAAATGTGCTACTAGATCTTCCAAGGTATAGATGGCACCCTCCAAGCTAAGTCCTAGAAACATCTAGTTTGAAGCACTCACTTCAATTTCCTTTGTTCCTTGATCTAGGGACATCTCGTGCCATGACCATGTGAAAAAAAAGACAGACATCAGTAAGCAACACTATTCATTTTATAAGAACTGAAAATAAGCATGTATACTTGACTTGAAATCAAACCTTGACATGAATTTGACTTAAGAATTCTTGATTGTATGATTCTTATAACATGAAGAATTAAACAGTAATATATACCTCTCTCCATGATGCCCACTTCAGAGCACATGATTGCTCGGAAAGCCCATAATGATAGGAAAAACAATAACGACACGAATGTCCATGATTTAGCTATAAAGCCCATAATTGGCACAAATGCCCATAATGACCCCTTCAGGTCCATGATTCGAGAAGCATATAAAAATTAATTTAATTCCAATTAACTTGATCATTAGCATGGCTTTAGCATTAACTTTAACATGATCCTTGAACGTAACATGATGGGATTTCTCCCTTTTGAAACATGAACTTTAAAATCCATTAATCATTGATCATTAATCATAGTCTCTAATATTAATGAACATCATAGCCATATGACATAAGATAAATCAAACATCAATCAATTTATATGATGAACATGATATGATCATTAAATTTGAAATTGAAAGCATAATTCGTAAATCATACATAACATCCAATTCAACCACTATACATATGTATAGTGGCATGACCTACTTACCTTGGAGCAAAGTAGATCCTAAGTTGGTCTCACTGATCTTTGTTACTACAACATTCCTAAAATTTCATGATTTATATTAGTTATGACCTTAATCAACATTCTAAATCCTAATCCCATCATCCTAGAACCATTACCCAAACTAGAGTTCTTGTTTGGAATGAACATAATTTTAATTTGAAACTTGATAGGAATCTTATCGTTGAATGTATATCCAAAATCACATATTATATGGAATCGCTATATTGATATATCCAAATAAAGCAAAAATCACCTTATGTACTAAATTATGTATACATCATGTATTGAGAGTAAGCCTCGAACATTATTATATATACTAATATTACTGACTTAGTTCTATCATAGGAGGAACATACAATTATAGTCATATAGTAGACCAAATGGCCATACCTATCACATATTGTCTCAAATAATCATCAGTTATTTTACTTAATGGCTACTTAAGCCCAAAAATAAAATACTAAAATAGTTATGTGTAATATTAGAGCAAAGCATTAGATACAATAATATCATTGTACATTAGGGTTGTGGTAAAAACATCAGGTCATTTTTTAATCAATTCCTAGGTGAAATATTCAAAATTCCCTTATTAAGGTTTACATTAAAAATTAAAGTAAAGAACCAAATCAGAAAGATTAGGCTTTAAGATCATATTGATCATATCCAAATATACTTATTGTAAAATATGCATGAATTTATAAAATTGTTTTCTATTTTTAATGCACACAATATTAAAATCGCTTAGCTTTGAATATTCAAAGTATTATAATTATCAAACATCAAAACTACCCTTCTAATCAATTTGTATAAAATAATAGACAATATAATATTTATGTAGACACCTTGTTTGCTAAAAATAGAAATACCTATCTCAAGATATGATCATTGGAAGTTACCTTGGCTTAAAATGATACGGGTCGTTAGTTTTAGATCCAAGAGATCAGGTTTGTGAGCCCTTCATTCTTTAGGCCTCACCTTAGTTCAAGAATTGGTTGCGGCCCAATAACCTCCAAGTGTTGCTGGCCCATTCCTACCACATCTCTCATCCCCAAATGCACGTAGAGAAATGAAGGGGACATTGCTCCCCTATTCTGCGCCCGTCAATAGGGCACCGCTGCTTTGAGCTCCTCCAGTGAGGCGTAACTCACCTCTTAGGACATGAAACATCAAAGTGAATGCCGCTTCATCTTTGTCTCTTCATGCTCAGAAAGGGAGGCATCATCACCTTGCCCATTGGGGTCTCCAACTGCCAACCCCTGATCTCAGATAAACTCCCCCGTGATTAGCTGGAGGTGTTTCTTGTGAAGGTGATAATGCTACAGGGGATCTGGGGCAACCCAGAGGGGTTCTTTGTGATTGTTGCATGATCTTGAGGTGTAGGATTTGTAAATTCTATAGAGGGAGTGTCGGGAGGATCTATGGATGTCATGAGTTGCTATCGTCAGTTCATTGTTATCATTTATATACATAGATGGAGGCCTGGTTGTTATAGAAGTTGACTCAAGCAAGGAGTCTACGTTCATTGGGGTAATAATGACAAAAGAAACCAGATCAATCGGGATTTACAGATCCAAGACTCATAGTATTACTGAACTGGAAAGCCTTGTAGAAAGATTGGATATTTAATCCTTTTACTTTTTATCAGCAAATACTTTTTCTTTCCCCTTTCCCAATTTGTGTTTTCCTCATATTGAGAAGGATACGATACTTTTACCTTTATCACTACTATCAACCTTTTTTGTATATTCTAGCCATAAAAAAGAAACATGTCTCTCTCTCCTAGTGTACCACCCATAACTAATTAATTTTGAATGAGCAATTATTACAAAAACCAGTCTATTAAATATATTTTTCCTCTTAAATGTCCATAGGTCACATCCTTTACTAGATTACCCAACCTAGGGCTTGCTCATTATTTTTTATATATAATTGAAGGATTATCATAAGACAGAGAAAATAAGGGTCATATCTCTTTTTTTCATATAAAGAAAATGGTGAGTTGTTTAATGAATAAAGGAGTCAATTATATTACTTCTTAAAATTTTATAAATTGTGATTATTTCATTAATTCTATTGGATGCTACAATGAGTCTCTGGTGCTTGGTAGATTTAGGTTGGCATGGTGATTTATAGAGGATGTTTGATATGATACGACCTATACAGATATTGACCTAGTAGTATCTATGTAAATGAAGGATTGTAGTGTAGCAGCCACTATCCTCGAATTTTTGAAGATAGTGTCACCTGAATGGTAGTTGTATCGGGTGGTGTGTATGGTTGTTTGGGATATTTAGTGCCAAGGGATGGTAGTCGAGTCTATTTTCAATCAGTATTGTGTCTCTTTTTGTCATTTGTTATTCAATATGAATTCAGAGTAGTTGGGATCATGTAAATGATCAATGATGTAGGGTATGTTTGTTGTCTACAATGGATGAGGAAAAAATAGCCTGATCGTTGTTTCTAGTTTAGTAGATTGTTGATTTGAGGGGATAGATCTATGTTTTTGCTATGGAGTAGCAAGATATATGTTGGTGGTGTAGTAGGCATACCAGAGGATGTGTGTAGAATAAGGTGGTGCTATCTATCACTAGGTTCTAGAGAGAAATGGGATCTGTCTCTCAAGGAGACATAATGATTGTTCTCATCTAGTCATTTTGTTTTGCATTGCGTGGTCACTATTTACATGGGGGAATGAGTATGGGGTAGCTGGCGAGATTAAACATTGCTCGTGAGAATTGATTTCCAAAAAATGTGTCCATTATATTAAATATGATACTGAATCCAACACATAAACATGTACCAAACTCATGCATGAGCATGGAGGCCCACTCCAAGTGCTCCTATCATATCAATAAACTTCGTCAATCATTCGATTGCAGTGACAACAACTACTTCTCCTGGGTCACGAAACCATATGGGTGCGATGACATACAACTGATGCACAACCCTTATCCACATTGATATTAAGGATGTGTCATCATCATTGATGTAGTGGTAGAGACATGGTAGGTATCAGGTGATACAAAGATATATAAATATGGAGGACCAAATATCATTTCATATATAGGCAATGACTTATCCAACTTATTCTAATACCAAATATTGAAAGAAATGTAATCAAATTATGTTGAATCTTCACGATTGAAATCCTCATTTGTCTCCAAACACAAGTGATGATTACATAATCAGTAGAAGCAGAAGTAGTGATAATGTTAGTTGCAGACACATTGACAAGAAGTTAATTCCAAGGTAAAGAGTGGAATCAGAAAGAAGAAGAAACAAGAAGATGATGTATAGGGAAGAATCCAAATCCTAAAAACAACAATAATGACTTATTAGTCAAATTATAGAGAGAGGACCACAAAGTTAAATTATATAATTTTTTGTATCACTATCCATCTGTAGGAGATACATAGTGGTTACGAAAATCAACCACAACCGCATAGGTGCATAACATTGAGAAATAATTCGATATATTTAATAGATTATTTTGTAGAACATCGTATGACGTCTTTAAAGAACTATACTTCAATGTTTTTCTAGTTGCTAATCTCCAGTTTCAGTTATAAGTTATGTGTAATTTTACATTATTGCTAAGAGATACAACACTTTCTTTGTATGAGTTTCACTGGAAATATGTATGCATTCTACAGTTAATATAATTGAGAAATATATACAACATAGAATTTTATTTTCTTTTTTTTCATGTTTTTATTGAGACTAATTTATTATTTCTCTTCCACTTGTTTGAATATATAATAATTTCTTTTAATTAGTGATATCATAACAGATTATCCACCATGTTTGGGATGGTATTGAAGTAGAACCAAAGTTCGAGTTAGATCTATCTTTTACCAATGCATATAATGATGTGTTGTGACCTTGAATTTGCAAACATAGATGTGAAAATTGGTAAAATTTTGACTAACAAATCCATTAATATGATTTTGAACCATCATTCTGGTTAAACCCAAACTAGATGTATCATACTTGAAAGCATGATTTTAGTTTTCTTTTGTGGGTTAGTTTTTTATTTTCTACATTAGACTTCAACATGAATAAGATTAATTGAGAAAATAAACTTTTGTCTAGATATAGAATAACTCTCCATCCAAGGACCATATTAGTCTATGTTTCATTATTCCTTTTATTTCCTAAACCCATGGGTCCTACCAATGCAATCAACGACATAAACTAGAATTCAAGTTGTTGAATTTTTCTTGCAGAGGGAACTAGGATGATTCTCAAGACAAATATAATAATTTTGACGTCTTCATGTATAGTTTCAAGACCTTTTGTAATATCTTTTTGGGTGTATCATAAAGACATCATAATGCATTCATAAAGGTAATAAAATAATTCTGATAAAGAATGAATTATTGAGGTGCCACAAATCCAAACAATTCTAGTTCTCTCCCATGCCTTCATTCTTTAGGGAGTGGAAATAAAGCTCATGAGTATTGTGTTTGAATCGTGGTACAAATTAGTTCTGTTTGAGAATGAATTAATTTTCTTTTTTTATTTTGTCAATCAAAGTCAACTATGGTTTTGGAAGTTGATTCTCTATTTAAAGTTAGCTTGATATCGATAATAATCTAGTAGTTATGGTTCTAACAGAGGGGAAATCAATATTATTGAATAAAAAGAAACATTATTGCTCTTTGTGTCAATACTATAAAAAAATCACATACATGTATGATGCAATATATAATAAAAAGTCTCCATTAATGTGGGACTAAATATAAGAAACATGAGTAATAATTTACCCCACAAGTAGGGACATGTATGTCATGTAAACTCAACTTGTAGCATATCACTAAAAGATGTTTTCAAGGAAAATTCCTTTGTAAATATATCTACCAATTGATTATCCATAAATATGTTATGAGTAGAATTATCCAAGAAACAATTTCATCTCTAAAAAATTGACATTCTATATCAATATGCTTAGTTCTTTTATGGAAGACATAAATATTCAATATGAGGTGAATATATTTTCACAGTACATGTAAACCAAATTAGGAGTAGAAATTCCAAAGTCCTTGAGTAAATATACCATCTAGGAGTTATAACATAAAGCCTTGTCTTACCTCTATATTTTGATTCATTAGTAAAGCTTTCCACAACATTCTACTTCCTTCAAGATACAATAAACCTACATAAATATGTAAAAAATGTAGAGTACCCACTCTCATTTGATCTAACATAATCATCATCTGAATAATGATTTTGCCATGGTTTTTATAGTGATACTCTTTTCTAGGAGATAACTTCAAAATACCAAAAGACATGATTGTCATGTGTCAACGAATCTAATGAGAGTGATGTGTAAACTGACTTACATGACTAATATCATGAGATGTGTTTAGATTAGTCACTCTTAAATAAAATATACCAACAACAATGACATGTAATTTTTTTAGAACTATTAGAATATGCAAGAGAGAGTTTCATATCCAGTGTAATTCATGTAGGTTAACAACATATCATACTACTTTTTTGAGAAGGTCTAAAACATATTTATCTTTGCAGGAGAACAAGACTAGAGTCTATACATGTCACTTCACTACCCATAAATTATATAATATGACAATGGACTAGGAGACAAGCTATTGATGTAAGAGATCCTTGGCCAATTGGATACTAGTAAAGTCACTGCAAGAAATATGAGTATAATCAACATTAAGTATGGTTGATATATTTAATATAGTTGTGTCTACTCTTTTTCTTCTCTTGTACTCACCCTTAAGTGGGCCTCCTATAACCAACTTAAGTGGCCTCACTCCTATATCTAGGAGTCTATGCATTCTCATTTTAGTTACTAAATAAACACACCTTTTTAGATGGTATTAGAATAGGGTTCTAACCCTACACTTTCCTCTCCTTAATTTCCCTTATTCTTCTACCTCTCTCACCCTATGGCCGCCATTCCCCATACCACCCACTAACCGCCACCATCCACCACCTCTGACCACCACCCCTATCCTCCTATGATGACCACCACTCTCTCACCTTAGCACATGTTACCCTCAACTCCACCTGCTGCCTTGCCCACTAGTTGTAAGAAACACAACAACTATTTGACTAATGTAGGCATGGCCAGCAAGGGCAACACCAGTGCCAGTCCAGTGCACTACATGCAATGGTCATCGTTTTCCATATGATATTGACAGGTATCTTCTTTCTCCCCTCTCTCTTCATCTTTGTTCTAGTTCCAAATAGTTGATATATACATATAAAGAAAGTAGATTCAAAAGACCATGTGCTAATTTATAAAGCACCAAAACAACATAGTATAAAGATTTACTATTTCTTCCTCTCCATGTGGTTCCCATAATCCACATGGTTGAGTGCCTTTCCTAAAAGTTGGGGATTATATTTTCATCGATCCTACCATGCAATTATTATTTTAGTACTTTTTTGTTTGCGTATCAAGATCCATTTTGTTAGTGCCACTCCTTTTTCTCTGAATTTCATTATGGTAGTACTTATTTCTTTCTACCAAGTTCCATTTTGATAGTGCTACTCCTCTTTCTGATGAGTTTCCATTTTTGTAGTATTTCTATTTTGTTATTTATACTAGTCTGCATTCTGATAGTGCTACTCCTCTTTCTTCCAAGTTTCCATTTTAGTAGTATTTGTGTTATATAATTTTTACCATGCTACACTTTGGTGACTTTAATTTATTTGTACCCTTCGATTATATTTGTACTTTACTCACTTCACCAAGGGTGATGCTGCTAATTCGACTATTGTTTACAATGATACACTGCACAAAACTGCCTTTAAAACTTATGATAACAACTTTCTTTTCGGGATGAATGTTGTCCAAATATGTTTTGAGTCCTGAGGTAAACTCAAATTTATCATTGATGACTCACAGGTGGTTCATTACAATGCCTAGGTGACATGAAATAGTTAAGTACTCTCATGCCTCAGGGCATGCGTGGAGCCAGAGGTGGTCGTTAAGTACATGTGGCACCATATTGCCAAGACTATGTGGGAGAAGATGAACCAGTTCATCACTCAGGAGGACAACTAACTATGCATATACAATATCATGGACAAGATCTTCTGTGAACAACAAGGGAAGTGACCCTTGTCCAAGTATTTTGACACCATGAAGGCTCTAGAAAACCAACTCAACTTCTTCTCTAAGTTTGCTGAAGTCACCAAGGAGTGGGAGAATCTTTTGACTAGATGCTTCCTCAATGGCCTCAAACCCTGCTACACGATTGTTCACCAACTTCTTCTTATGGGCACAATAATCCTATCTATGGACCAAGCCTATGCACATCTCTTGTAGTCTAAGATGCTCTCTCCTTGCATGCCCCCAAGTGATGCTTCCGTGCTTCCCCAAGCATTCGCTCCAGCTGCCAGAGGGCATGGTCAGGGATGAGGAAAGTGACCCAAGTGCACCTACTGTGGCAATCTTGGCCACACATAGGAGTTCTATCACTCCAATACTATATATATAACCATTATAGAATAGGATGTGCCATGGGTTCTGTCCACATTACCCAATCTCCTACCCCACATGTAGGCCAAGTTAACGCCTCCCTACAAACATCATCTAGTTCCTCTTATGTCTCCTTATTCAATAATGCATATGAGCACATACTACAAGTTGTACAGATCTACTCAGATCCAACACTTCACTCCACTCTGGAAAAATCCTCCTCTTAATGGCAAGTTGGGTATTTATTTCCTGCCAGTTCTTTTTCACACCTAGCCACTACGCCTAAAGGTAACATGGGGGCATCTATGATTGCTTCCATCTCTAACTAGATTGTGGAATTGAGTGTGACACAACAGAGGACTGGTATGACCCATCTTGTAACCATATATAATTTGCTTATCCCTCACTCCTATATCACCATGAAGGATGGATTGGTTAGACAAGTAACTTAGTGTCACACTATTCCTATCTCCTCTAAAATCAATTTGACTACTATCTAATTCGTTCCAAACTTTCCATACAATGTAATGTTTGTATAAAAAAATGATTCCCTCCAAAATTTTATAATGTTTTTACAAGATTGTATGAATTTGATGATGATTGGGTAGGGAGTATGCTCTAGTGATCTCTACTACTTATCCACTCCACCTTCAAGAATAACACGAGCCCTTCTTGCCTCCATGCCACTTCGGTTGCAACTCATTTTTTGGTCCTTCAACTATTAGACAATTCTTTATCTTCTCATCCTTCTATTTTTTAGACTTCCTAATAGATAGGGAAACACAATCATGTGTCCTTCCAAGACTGTATCTCTGAACAATCTTCTCATATGTTTGACTTGGTTCATAATGATAGTATTGGTCCATTAAGGACTGCTAGTTACAATGGCTATAGATACTTTCTTATGTTGTGGATGACTTTTGATAAATGCATATTATTCCTAATTTTAATGATATTTTTATCCTAGATTAACATACAAATGTATTAGTATTCATTAGTGATAGATTTGTCTCGATCTACTTAGGTTTTTATGTTAATTTGTAGGAATGTGTACTATTCTTGACTCTGCTTGTCAGTTTTTAGTCTTATCACTATGTAGAAAGAATGCCTAGGGGGTCCAACTGACCGAAATTGATAATGAGCACTTTTGAAAGGCAGATCGATCAATAAATTTTCTTTAGGACCATGATTTTCAAAGTTGTCAACCTCCTAGTCAGCCTACTCATCAGCCTCAATGATATCACATCCCATCAACTTTCAAGGTCGATGACCTGACAGATCAAAAACCAATATCAAGTTGTGTTCCTCAACCTCTAGTGTGTCATCCTTACATACATAAAACTCTAGTGTGTTGACCTAATATCCATCGATATTCACTAGCTCAACAACCACCAAATTAACACTCATGGTTGACACTCCAAATTGATAGACAAAAATCGACATCCAATCAATCTAGCATTCAAGACCTTCAAACTTGTTGATTGTTTGTCTACCCCATCGACCTCGTCTAGTAGCTTAGACAAAAGGCAATCAATCATAATTTTCCATGTGTCACAAAAGAGGACAATGAAACTCGGGTACGGAGGCCTATAAATCCTCATCACCCAATCAAATAAACATGCTCTCTAAATTTGTGCTGCTCAAATGGATAAAGTGTTGCAACTCTAAGTCATTTCTATTTTGATCATCATAGTCAATATCTAGTGCCATCGAGTTCTTGGTCATTAACAACCATCGACCTCCTGAGTCTAGAGCCATTGATTGTCCTATTATTGACTAAAGCCATCAAAATCTTCATCAAAAGAGCCATCAACCTCATGGTAGACAACAATGATTGATCAGTCCTATCGTTCAACAACTCAAGGCCATCGATCTCCAAGAGGGTTGATCTCCATATAGTACTATGCAAGTTTAAGACCATTAACCTCCCTCTCAAGGGTGATCAACCTCTTCATCTGTCAACTATCCATTCACCCACTTCGTCCAATGGCAAGTCTAGGTTGATACCTAAAAGATAGAGAATGAAGGAATTTTGTTGTTGCACACCATGTTGAGCTACTTCTACTATAGTCATGACCATGATAGTGTCCCTTTTATCTTCTAGTGATATTGATCTCTCCATGTCAATGGAGTAGTCCTTTCATTGAGGTGTGGGGACTAGCCCCACTAACCATTTCTTGCAATTTCATTCCTATTCCAATTTTTGTATGAACTAATTTTATTCATTTCTAATTATTTATCACATTTGATGTGGATTGGTCACCCGCTTTTGTGATTTATTATAATCATATTCCATGAGAATTTCAAAATTTAAGATTTGAATATCAATTAAGTTTGGGTGATTCCTTGATGAGAACATCTGATGGGAAGTCTTCGAAGAAGTGGACACAGGATCTTTAAGTAAAAGACATCTAGATTATGGGGATATCCACTCATGCAAGTTTCTAATGCCAAAAGAGGAAACTTGCACAACTCCAATTATTTCTTCATACACATTTGAGTTTGAAGAATGTGAAAATTCGGGTAGTGGTAGTGAAACCTAGTTCCGCCCAAGTGTTTCCATACCTTTCTTTCAACCTTAGTCAATTAAACAAAATCAAATCTTGTGATAAATACTAGTTCTTGATAAGGTACTTTGATCATATAATTCATCAAAATGTTTTCCTTTAGGTTTGATCCAGAAGTGTACCACAATAAGATCCATCCTCTTGTGGGTGGTGATTATTGCACATAGTCTAGGTAAACTCTAGGGATTTCACCCCTAGAGAATTTTCTTATGCAATATCACACACGCAACCTTCTTTTTTGCTCTTTTTCGTGGCTCAAAAGTGTAAACACTTTTCTCCTAGTCAAATATATCAGACTTTAAATTTATACACGACTATAAGAGACGTCTGCAACTCAATACATACTATGTTGTAGTCGTGTGCGGTCGAACACAGGGACAAGGAGAATAAAAGAATAAAAACAAAGTGGTCTTAGCTAAGTTTAATAAAATCAAATAAGTGAATTTTGATGCCCCATCTTAGGAATGAGTTTATCTAATCTTGAAATAAATATAAGATATGGAAATCAAAGAAAATAAATAAGATAAATTGTGAAACGATGATAAAAAGGGATTTGAATTGGGTTTCACCAATCAGACCAACCACAACCATGTAAAACCCTCACTCATATTTTATAAATATTCTTAACTTGTTTTACAATCAGACATACAACTCCTTCCTTCTCTTGAGATCTGAGTAGATTTTTTTCTAGAGGTATCTCTCACTCGAGACAATAACCAAAATACCTAGAAAAGTCATATTAATTTTGTTATAACAACTCCTCATTCTCGTGTCTCTTTACTAACCTATAATTTGAATCTTATTGAAATCATTCGATCGAATAATATCCATATCAGACATAAAAAGAGGGTAGCTAATCATCAAGCAGTGCAGTAAAACAAGAGTATAGAAACAAAACTTGTAAGAACATATGTTGTAAAATAGATGAATGAAAAATTACATATTTGGGAGGGTCTGACGGATACTCCCAACCCAAGTCATGTAGTTTATCCATTCATGGCACAAGAAGGAGACATATTACATCTTGAATAAGTCCTAATAAATAAAAGAAGGGAATGAGTTCAATACAAAGGTCGATTGAGTGATCGATCTACTAACCTTTTGGCTTGATCAAACAAGAGGACGATGGTTGGGTGTCAATAGCCAATGATCGATGGCTCTACTCCTTCTAATCTAGTCTTCGTACAAATAGGTCCATCAATCTATTGATGGAAGTGGGTTGAGCCACCAAACACGAGGTCAATACATCTAGACGGGTCAATAGATCTCATCATTGGGCACTGAACTTGGTGGCATCATTTCGGTTTGTTGACTCTGAGATTCCAACATTCGTTGAATTCACAACTTGAGGGCCTACCTATAGGATTTGACTTATGCATTGTGAATCTTTATTGGTCCATGTGGCATTGGGCTTTCACCATCCTATTAATCGATCTTGATGGTCCATGAAGTGACTTCCCGACAGGTCACCATCGATCTTTGAAGGTGTTGATCTTTTTGGGATTGATAGGAAGGTCGACATATGGTCTATCAATGAAGGCATCGTGGGATGCCTCATCGATGGGTTTGTTGATGGTTTTGCTCAATGGATTGGAAATGATGAGGAATTATCAATGTAAATGTCGATGAGTTGAACTATTGATGAGGGATAGTTAGGGTATTGTCAAGGATTTCTCGATGAGTTTGTTGATCCTCCTGCTTGACATGTTGGAGCTCGATGGAGTTATCGACGAGAGTTCAACATGGGATTGTTGATTCTTTTTGAGAAAAAGTTGAAATGTCGACCCATTTGGTCAATAGTCCGTAGGAATATGTTGAGCTTGAGTGATAAATTTAGAGTGTTGATGGTTACCCATTGTTCTTACTATTTTTTCACTAAATTCCATCAAATATAAAAAAAAAATAATTAAAACTTGGTATTTGATAAACTGGGAGTAAAAATGAACAAAGATAAACATCTAAACATTAATTTTAAGAATTTTTGGTTGTGAAAAAGAATATGAAAAGTTCATCAAAACTATGTGATCAACTCCCCAAACTTAGAATTTAGCTTGTCCTCAAGCTTCTAAAATTATAATGTAATCAACAAAGAAAGTGGTGTCTAGAATTTCTAGAAATATAACTTTATACTGACCTCTTATCAAAGCCATTAACTTTTTCATAAAATGACGTAACCCATCAAGGATATCACTAGCCTAAAGATTTTTCCTTTGATTATTTCATACTTGTTTTTGAGTTATAATCTTTTCTCTGGCATATATCTCATGTTTCATTTGAGATTTTACTCTCGTAAGGTAAATAGGTAGGAAAATAGGCATGTCGATATCCCTCAATTCTTTTTGAATCATTCAAGTACAGGTCTGTTAAATGGGCAAGTGAACCATGTGTTTCAAACGAGTTGATCTTAGAGTAGTAATTACACATCCTAAGTATAACCACCCTAAATTGCAATCCCTTTAACGAACACCATTGGAATTGGAGTTTTATTTTTGGTCTTAGAGTCTAACAAGTTCAACATATTTGTGTTCATGAGAACAACAATACACCATTTTAATAGATCTTCAATGAGGCAAAACTCTTTGATTCTTTTCACTCTTTACTCTTTTTGGGATTTTGTACAATAATAAAAGTTGGGATGAAGAACAAGGTATCTCTTTCTTCTTTATATGAGAACACACTTTTGTTAGAATATGATTTTTGTACTAACTGAATATTTTTGTGAGAATCGTTTGATGACAGCTTGAGATTAAGATCAAAATAGAGGAAGAAGTTATGTTCTGCTAAAAGAAAACATAAAAGAAACAACATTAAGGAAAAGATTCTTCTGTGTTATCATGTGATTGATTTCCAAAAAGTATAGTTTGAAAGAAAACTTGATTCTTTACTGAGGGAGTCTTCCATCATGTGCATCTTCACAACTTTATATAAGAAAATTGTCAAAAATTTGAATGGAATAAGAATAATTATGAAAAAGTGCTAAAAAGAAGAAAATGAAGTTTGCTTTGATATACATATACATATCACATGGTACTACACCCTCCCAAACATACAATACACACTATCCTCAGAGTGTGAAAAAGAAAGAAGAAAAATGTAAATATGTGAGATGTTCAATGGAGGTCGATTGTGGACCATGGAGATTTAAGTAGAATCATAGCATAGTTGTTGCAGAGACAATGATAGTTATGACTGTGAGCTTCTTGTACTGTAGTGCGAAGCACTCCAATTATGTACATCCATTGCAAGATGTAGAAACCACAATCATTGTGGAGATGGCGTTGTTAAGGGCAAGAATAACAAATTTGTGGAAGCTACCATATCTTTGGTTCCTAAGAAGTATAACCATACCCATGCTGAAAAATCAGGGGAATGAGTGCTTTAGCACAAACATCAGCAATGTGTTCATGCTCACTTTGAATTAGAATAGATTAGTTGGGGCCTTCAATGTCATCATAGTTGTTATAAAGTATGACTTCCCGCTCACAAGTAAAAATAACCAATAAAGCTCAATTATTATCATGGACTAAGGGAAAGAAAATAAAGTGAGGAATTGTTGTCAGTAGACGTTGCATGAGCAACACCTTTTTAGTAGAATCAGAGCCAACACACAAATATTCTTTAAGGGTTGGACCAGTCATATAGACATCATCAATATTTTAGTTAAGAAGAAATTGATAGGCCACCATGAGGCCATGCAATAAAAATCCCATGGTTTGAAGAGTTTCAAAAAGATCATCTTTCACAACAAGTAGGTCATCTTTGCTGAAGATAATATAATTTTTGCCCTCTAGGAAACATTTCATTAGTGATAAGAGTTGAGTACATGAATGATCACAGCAGTAAATTCGATCAAAATTGTCAAAACTTGACGCAATGGATGTGATAGGGCCATATATTAGAAATGCTTTAGGCTCATCTAGAAAGTTGAGTATGTTTGCAGTTTCTCTAGCCTTAATAGTATCTATTACCATGCCAAAAGGATTGGTGATCAATGGAGATGGTGTTATCTATCCTTATTTCTCTTGATCTTGTTGTAAGATTGAGTGGAAGGATTCTATTATAGGTTGAGGGATCAATGACTAAACATCATGTAGATTATCTGGAAGCTCTAGATCCTCAAAGAAATGTCGGTCGTGGATAACCTCCATGGCATAGAATCCACAAAGAGGAGAAAACCCATTGGGATTTAAGCCAACAATAGAAATTTGGTGATTGAGGGCTTCTATAACTTGGAGAACAATGAAAGAATTGTCGTCTTCATCTTGATTTTGTTGATGGACAAGTGGCTAAATTACATAATTTTTCTAACTAGGATAATAATAAGGGACTGTGACAAAGTGGAATTTTACATAAGTATGATGAAATTACTATTTTACCCTCATTATACTAACTCATGATCCTCAATAATTTTTCTTGGCTTCATAATCAATGTTGAGACTCAAATACAAAATATGGTGATCAATGTGAATCTTATACACATTATTGCACCTTAAATTTGATTAATTGATCACTTTTTCAAAAGAAGAAAATTGATCCCTTAAACTTTATATTTTAGCTCTCAAACTTTTTCTAGATATTCTCCACATTTTTGTGAATCTATGCCCCAAATTTCATGTCATTTGAACATTTCTACTATTTTCTATGAATTTTGGAAGTTATGTGCTCAAAATCCCCTTCTATTTGCCTTATTATTGACAAATTCCATGTCAGCGATCCACTTGCAAAGGAAGGGGTGATTCCCATCCCTAAGATCCGAGCCACATGGATCCAAGCCGGATCAGGCCGCTTCTGGCTTGTCTTCTACCTCCCGCAATCAGTGGGGAGGAGTAAATGACGATTGAGAATGGGATCTCCCGCCTGTGACCATGAATCAAAATTCTATGTGAGCCAAAATGCTCCCCTCGCGATTTCAAACTCATCAAACCCTACTTTGAGCACCCTTTTTGCTCTTGTCATCTACCAAAACAAGTTCCTCGCCTCCCTCTCTCTTTCTGGTGGCCATGGTCGCTGCCACCAAGGACCTATCTAGCCCTAAACCTAGCCCCAAACCTATATAAACACCCCCGAGATCCGTATCAAGTACACCTTGCTCAAAGACACAGTCTCGTGCGCTCTCCCTACCCCGAGCACCCCTGATTTCCTCCCCATCCTTCTCATTCCAGTGCAGCACCACCACACAGCTCAGATCAGGTGCCCCTCATCAACGCGTCCTCTCCCAGTTTTGAGACCTCCACCCCCTTCGCAAGGTCTCACCAAGTTGGAATGGCACCGTCATTGCCTTCCTAGCTATCCCTCCTCCTAATCCCTTTCCCAGATGGCAAGTCCCTCTGTCGCTTTCTGTGGCTCCTGCAGAGGTGTTTATGAAGGGAAAGTGATCAAGAAACAAAGGACCAAGGGCGGTCCGACCCGGTCCAACCAAGTCAAAGGCCCCACTGAACTACTATCTAAACCACTATCAAATCAGACAAACCATGATTGAACCGGCTGATCGAAGGCCTAAACCACTAGGAAAGCCACCACACCTGCATGGCTCCATCTCGGCCAGTCCTGGTGCATCCTACGACCATCCATTTTCACAATAAGGTATTTTTTTGCTCCTCTCTACTCGAAAAATCAATAAAATGGTCATATCCTTCTTAAATCATAATAATTGCATCCCAGCTCCGAATAATTTGTATAAATAGTCAATCCTGATCAGAAAAATCCAATGTATCATTTAAAAATACTTTTGTAACCTAATTAGTTATGGATCACACTGATATACCTATATTTGAACTCTTTCTTATTTAGTTTATCAAATGATTCAATGATGATGTCTAGTTCTTGGAAACCCTAGATTTGACTCTAATGATCTTTTTGAAATCAAACATGGATAAATATGAGATAAATATTATCTTGTGAATCATCTACTATTAAAAATGAATCATTATTGATCTAGATCTTTTTACTGGATTCAATCTTGGTTATAATCTTTATAATGAAGTAATCTTGATCCAAATCTTGTAAAACACTTGATATAGTTTTGACCCATCAATCTGATCTTGATTTCCAATTATATTAAGTACAATGATGATAATCTAGAAATTGATGATGACTTGGATAATGATCATAGATTAGGGTTAACACATATGATCCTAGAAACCCTAGGTAAGTCATTCACACTCGAATATATTGTATACTTGAAATAATTTTGGACATATTGAACTATTGATTATAAGTGAATGACCCAACCCTAAGGTTGACATAGGAAAGTGTAACCCTGATCTCGAATATTGAAACATGACATTCAAAATATCATGATCTTAACCCTTGATCCTATCTTGATGATTTAGGATCTGACTCGAAGGGTCTACCTATTATTTGTTGATTATACTCGAAATCCTCAGTGAAAGGTATGCTATTATATAACTCCTCCTTGACTGTATTGAAGATACTTTTATGTATCTCTTGGTTGTATGTTTAGATATTTACTTGGATGAGCTATTGTTCCCTATGATTAGTCTTCTGTTTTTCTATACTATATTTTGAAAAACATGAAAACATAATTTGCATGCCCATTATGACTGCCCGTATATTGATAATGATGACGATATTGATAATGTTGATACTGAGTACAACAACCCCCCTCACATGAAGGTGGGACTTGTACATTGGCTTCCTATATTCCTATGGTGAGAAGGAGCCTAGTGACCTTCCCATCGCGTTGGGGTAATAAAGTCACACAAAATATATAAGCATGCTTCTCGAATTACAACATAATGGGAACTCATAATAAAAGTCGAATTGCTTGAAGAACTTGTCGAATAAATGTTGGTTTTGCAAATTGCTTGTTATTTCTTTTGAATATATGTCCTGCCAAGTATACTTATTTTCTTATAAAGTGTTTTACTTGATTTTGATAGCGTATCGTGCAATTGCATGATCGTGTCTTGATTTTCTTGATTTTAGGCAATACAAAAGGAATGTTGAATAAGATCGCTTCCACACTCTTACACTCTGATGACAAAGATAAATCAGATATATCTCCATATTGGGTTAGTTGATCTTGAAATATCTAGTTTTTCAAGTTATTATTTCTTATTGTATATCCCAGTGTGTTAGATCCTATCGGGCCACTCAGGGACGGGAACTTCTATCCTTTTACTACTGTCTACGCAGTGAGATTGGGATTGGGGTAAGAATAGTTCCATGACAGTTGGTATCATATCTTACACACTCCCATATACTTTAAATAAATAATTTCTCAAGTCTCTTACATCCAAGAAACCCTAAACTCCATAACGGTGAAAATTGAGGTGTCTAGGCTTGGGGTCCTGACATAATTTCTACTATTCGTCTTCACGGTGGCTGAGATCCCCCACTTTACCTGGCCTCTATTGATCTAGAACTGGACCTAAAGGTTCTCTTGTGAATCCCTAGAAAGTCTTCTAGCATGTCATCTCTTCTTTAAGGACTACCCACGCCACACATGTAGATGAAAATTATGTAATCTTCTTATCCCATCATGTGGTCCTTCTCATTACCTTTTGCCACATGATGTCTCGATTATGGGTAGCTTATGCATGGGAAAAATGAATATCACTCAATTTTGAAAGTTGATACAATGATCTGACCTTAATGTGAAAACTCGATTTTGATCAATGAAAACTTTGAAATGAAATACTCATTCTTGACCCTTCATGAAAAACCCAATTTAATCAAAATTAGACTACATGATCCCTATGTTTGAGGTAAACTGTAAAAATTATGATTTGGTGAAATAAGGGTGACTTAAACCTTATACCTCATTGCTGATGAGGTCTCGATTTGATTAATATCCATGTTGCCCTATTGTTGATTAAACCTCAAACATAGTTAAGCAAACTCTTTTTCCCAATTTGATACACATCATGATTATGCCATCAAATTATTAATCCTAATGACTCACAAAATCATGATGTAAGACTATGATGCAAAAAGCAGTCTCCCTATTGACTATTTGAATAAGCTCAATTGATAATGACTAATGTTGGTAATGTGCTAGATTAGGGCGGTAGTTGACTCATGACTCCCCTAACCTAGGTCACATCCCTATTTTGACTACCTCTAAGTTTTCATCCTATTGATTATTTAGAGTTTGAAAGGTATTCCCTTTCACCCTATTTGGATTGGTTGACCTAAGCCTAATAGGTTAAACCCATGGTTGATACTCAATCTTGAATATTGATTTGATAATGGCATATGACAATATTGACTATAGCTGAGGTTGACTTCCTAAATAGACCTAAGTCTAGAACATTCATCAACCTTGGAAACCATGATCATGAAATCTTGATATGTTGCTCGAATATTGCTTGAATATTGTTGCTAGAAATTGAATATAGATGAGTGATCTTCCCTAAGGTCTAAATAGGAATCTAAACCCTAGATTCAAAATTATGAACCTATGACTTTTGATGTCCAAAAATCTCAACTCTTGATACTGATATATAATAATGTGATTCGTGATTATCAAATATCAATAATGATACAAATCCTATGATCACTCTATTTGGACATTGAAGATATATGACTAGTGACTCTCATAATCCCAAAATTTTGAAATGATGACTATTTTGACCCTCTCAATTTATGACTTAGGGTTTAGCTCTCATTAGGACTAGGGTGGGATCTCGCATTAATTTTTGAGCTTGAAATAATGATATTGAAAGTATGATGTTGTCTCAAAATGTTGAAATATGAAATCTCAAATCATGGATGTATAACCCCACCTAGGCCAACGTAGAAGCTAAGACCCTGAGATTTTGGGTTTGAAAGTCACGTTGTACACTTGATTCAAGGACCCTATTGGTTTGACATAAAATATGAACTCTCCAAATTTTTGATCAATATGATGTTTTCCATATTTGAGACTCATATGATGACTTTGGACAATATATGTGCTGATCTTGATACTTAATTGCTTGATGATGAAATGGTGTTAGTACCAAGTTGATTATGATATGCAACATGGAATCCCAATTATGATTATTGGATTACTTGAAATTTGAGGACATGATTTTGATTTTATACTTGAGGATACCCCAGTATTTGCATAAATGACTTAGGTTGAATAATACCAATTGTTGAGGATATTTTTGAATTTTAGGGACAAAATTCCTTTTTAAGGAGGGAAGGATGTGATGAAGTGGAATTTTACATAAGTATGATGAAATTACTATTTTACCCTCATTATACTCACTCATGATCCTCAATCATTTTTCTTGGCTTCATAATCAATGTTGAGACTCAAATACAAAATATGGTGATCAATGTGAATTTTATACACATTATAACACCTTAAATTTGATTAATTGATCCCTTTGTCCAAAGAAGAAAGTTGATCCCTTAAACTTCATATTTTGGCTCTCAAACTTTTTCTACATATTCTCCACATTTTTGTGAAGCTATGATCCAAATTTCATGTCATTTGGACATTTCTACTATTTTCTATGAATTTTGGAAGTTATGTGCTCAAAATACCCTTCTATTTGCCTTTTTTTTGACAAATTCCATGTCAGCGATCCAATTACAAAGGAAGGGGTGATTCCCAACCCTTAGATCCGAGACACATGGATCCAAGCTGGATCAAACGGCTTCTGGCTTGTCTTCTACCTCCCGCAATCAGCGAGGAGGAGTAAATGATGACAGAGAATGGGATCTCCCGCCTATGACCATGAATCAAAATTCTATGTGAGCCAAAATGCTCCCCTCGCGATTTCAAACTCATCAAACCCTACTTTGAGCACCCTTTTTGCTCTTGTCAGCCGCCAAAACAAGTTCCTCACCTCCCTCTCTCTTTCTGGCATCCATGGTCGCTGCCACCAAGGACCTATCTAGCCCTAAACCTAGCCCCAAACCTATATAAACACCCCTGAGATCCACAACAAGTACACCTTGCTCAAAGCCACAGTCTCGTGTGCTCTCCCAGCCCCGAGCACCCCTGATTTCCTCCCTGTCCTTCTCATTCCAGTGTGGTGCCGCCACACAGCTCAGATCAGGTGCCCCTCATCAACGCATCCTCTCCCAGTTCCGAGACCTCCACCCCCTTCGCGAGGTCTCAGCAAGTTGGAACGACACCATCATTGCCTTCCTAGCTATCCCTCCTCCTAATCCCTTACCCAGCCGGAAAGTCCCTCCGCCGCTTTCTGTGGCTCCTACGGAGGTTTTCGTGAAGGGGAAGCGATCAAGAAATGAAGGACCAAGGGCGGTCCGACCCGGTCCAACCAAATCAAAGGCCACACTAAACCACTATCAAATCAGACAAACCATGATTGAACCTACTGATCAAAGGCCTGAACCACCAGGCGAGCCACCCCACCTGCATGGCTATATCTCGGCCAGTCCTAGTGCATCCTACGACCATCCTTTTTCACAATAAGGTATTTTTGTGCTCCTCTCTACTCGGAAAATCAATAAAATGGTCATATCCTGCTTAAATATTAATAATTGCATCCTAGCTCCAAATAATTTGTATAAATAGTCAATCTTGATCAGAAAAATCCAATGTATCATTTAAAAATACTTTTGGAACCTAATTAGTTATGTATCACACTGATATCCCTATATTTGAACTCTTTCTTATTTAGTTTATCAAATGATTCAATGATGATGTCTAGTTCTTGGAAACCTTAGATTTGACTCTAATGATCTTTTTGAAATCAAACATTGCTAAATATGAGTTAAATCTTATCTTGTGAATCATATACTCTTGAAAATGAATCATTAGTGATCTAGATCTTTTTACTGGATTCAATCTTGGTTATAATCTTTATAATGAAGTAATATTGATCCTAATCTTGCAAAACACTTGATATAGTTTTGACCCATCGATCTGATCTTGATTTTCAATTATATTAAGTACAATGATGATAATCTAGAAATTCATGATGACTTGGATAATGATCATAGATTAGGGTTAACAAATATGATCCTAGATAACCTAGGTAAGTCATTCACACTCGAATATATTCTATACTTGAAATAATGTTGGACATATTGAAATATTGATTATAAGTGAATGACCCAACCCTAAGGTTGACATAGGAAAGTGTAATCCTAATCTAGAATATTGAAACATGACATTCAGAATATCATGATCTTAACCCTTGATCCTATTTTGATGATTTAGGATCTGACTCGAAGGGTCTACCTATTATTTGTTGATTATACTCAAAATCCTCGGTGAAAGGTACGTTATTATATAACTCCTCCTTGATTGTATTGAAGATACTTTTATGTATCTCTTTATTGTATGCTTGGATATTTACTTGGATGAGCTACTGTTCCCTATGATTAGTCTTCTGTTTTTCTATACTATATTTTGAAAAACATGAAAACATAATTTGCATGCCCATTATGACTGCCCGTATATTGATAATGATGATGATATTGATAATGTGGATAATGTTGATATTGAGTACAACAACCCCGCTCATTTGGAGGTGGGACTTGTACATTGGATTCCTATTTTCCTATGGTGAGAAGGAGCCTAGTGACCTTCCCCATCGCGTTGGGGTAATAGAGTCGAACAAAATATATAAGCATGCTTCTCGAATTACAGCATAATGGAAACTCGTAATAAAAGTCAAATTGCTTGAAAAACTTGTCAAATAAATGTTGGTTTTGCAAATTGCTTGTTATTTCTTTTAAATAGAAGTCCTGCCATGTATACTTATATTCTTATAAAGTGTTTTACTTGATTTTGATAGTGTATTGTGCAATTGCATGATTGTGTATTGATTTTCTTAATTTTAGGCAATGCAAATGGAATATTGAATAAGAGTGCTTCCACACTCATACACTCTGATGACAAAGACAAATTAGATATATCTCCATATTGGGTTAGTTGATCTTTAAATATCTAGTTTTTCAAGTTATTATTTCTTATTGTATATGCCAGTGTGTTAGATCCTATCAGACCACTCAGGGACGGGCACTTCAATCCTTTTACTATTGTCTAGGCAGTGAGATTGGGATTGGGGTAAGAACAGTTCCGTGACAGGGACCTTGTGTATGACCCTTTGAAGCTGGACTCAGACACGAGGAATCTTCTCTACAATAGGGTCTTCAAAACCCATATCTTAATTTTAAGGTCGTCCACAAAAGTATTGAATACAATGACTTGGCGCTTATCTAGATGACTATACATAATAGCCATAAGCCTCTGAAGTGAAAATGTAGAAGGATAACTCTTGTTTTCTTGAACTCAAGTTTATTAAGAAGTGTCAAGATAGAACAAGAGTTGAGATGATTTTTGAATAAGAAGTCTGCAAGGGAGGTCGTTGCATTGAAATATGGCCACTCCTTATCACCGGGCATGAAATCCTCCAAGATAGTTGATGCCAAGGCAACAAACATCTCTTTAGTAACTTTAGTAGGACTGTGAAAAATATCTCAAAAATCACCATGAGAAATAGAGATAGAACCATTATTATAAATCATATGACTCCCATCATGATGATCATCCAGGATGTCGTGTAAAACAAAAATTTCATGAACTAGCATTCCTTTCAAGCAATCAAAATTAAGTCCACTCATATTGGAAGGAAACTGTAGTGGAAGAGGCAGTGGTGGCTAAGGATAAACTGGGTGTAGAAGTGTTGTTGAAAGAATAGTGGAAAGATCACCATCATCATCACCAGAAGAGGCACACTCATTATCAGAAGGACTATCATCATCTACTTCTAGATCCAAATGATTGGTATACACTCCAATAGAGATATCTTCTTCTATGGTAAGGCGACTTTGAATAGATAGAATAGGGCTAATGTTAAGCAGTGCCTCATCCAATTTCCTCATGAATTCATCTTTTAATGCATCATGAGGAGATCTTTGAGTGAGACATAGTATATTCTCAGACAGATGAGCGTGAATGTCTTCAAATGGACTCACATAGCATTCTGTGGGCAAAAAAGGAATTCCACCTGGTTGAAGCTGTGGGACAGATGAATGGTTTTCAGACGGTGGAAGTCTATTCACTCCATTCTTAGATAAAAGAGTTATAGAAATGTGTGAGTCAGACTCCCTAAATGACCTTACAGAATGCTCTAGAGTGGCGTCGAGTGTCTTCACTCATAGTATTTGGAACATACAAGTTGCCCTGGGAAGAGTGAGATGGCGGGGAAGAGGTTTCTTCAATAGAATGAGCATTAAACTCATAATGGTGTTGTTGTCAGACTGCATTGCTCCATTTTGCATTGTTGTGCATCTTCTTGAATCTTAAAATAAAGAAAAATATGATGTTGAATAGTCTGTATTTCATCAACCTTCCATTTAAGGAAAGCTATTTGGCGAGGTAGGTGGTTCAACTCATCTAATTGGTTGTGGAAGGAACAAACTTGCTTGGATGTGTCACGCACATATTTCATAAGTTTTGGAATAGAAAAAATATTTGTAGCAATTACCTTACAAATCATCTCAAAGTTGCGATAAAAAATGTTACCCAAAGTGTCAGGATATTTTTTGTCAGAAGAAGAAGAATGGTGCTAAGCTTGTGGTGGTGCATGAGAAGTAGAGGCAGAGGTAGAATGGTGAAGACATCATGGTAGACTATCTGGATTATCATGTACCCTCCTGTTGTGGTAGATAAGGTGGTTTGTGAATGCATTGTTTAGCACAGCGATTCACTAAGACAAATTATCCTAGAGTTGAATCTTTTTTACTTCCCAATTAAGGAATGTATAGAAGGATCGATCCCACATGATAACTTTTTAAGATCATATTTTAATCTTGATTGATTTTTGAATGTTATTTCCTTTTTTGAAGGTTTTGAATATTTGAACAAGAAAGTAAATTTTGAGTTTTGAAGGATGATTACATTAGAACAAGAATGTAAACTGCAAAAGAGTAAAACATTACACTAAACAAGAAACTAAAAAGATTATACTAAAAGTAGGACGGAAATAAGATTGTTAGCACAATAAAAAGATTATCTAAGGACAAGAATTAAAGTGCAAGTAAAGAAAAAAGGTGATTGGAAACAAAAGTTTGAAGGAAACAAATTAAAGCAGATGGGAAAAGCCTCGAGGCTTAGAGGTTTCACCACCATAGCCATTATGAAAACATGATTGAAGAAATACACAACAAGTAGGATAGGAGAAGGTATGTGAATCATTCATAAATGAAACATAAGAGACGAACTCCATGTGAACCCATTGGTCCTGGCATTCACGCATCATAGTCCATCATCCTAATAGGGATATTTCTGCAGTCACATCCAAATTCCTATCCAATTGGTTTACTCATTCTAAATCTCAGTTTCCACGGTTGCATCAGATGGGATTAACCCATGAGAAAATGATTCATAACTTTGTTAAAATCGATGACTTATAAACCAAAAACCATCTATCTTAAAGTTCATATAAAACCTCGATCTAATAAATACATGGCAAAGAGGCTACTCCCCTTGACTCGATAGAAAAACTACTCACTAGCCATAATCAAACAAGGGAAAGTAAAAGAAAGAAGGAAGTAAGCCATAGACTAGATAAAGAATAATCCACATAAGGGAATTGCTAGTGACAGTAAATGGATTCTCCCTTAATTCCACATTTCCAAGAAGACCAAGAAATCAAAAATGAGGAACGGAGATCTGAGAACAAAATTGCTTTACAGAATAAATTGAAAGATTGCAATTCTTTGAACTAGAGTAACAATTCTCAAAATAAACGTTGTAAGTACAAGATATGGGATGTCTTTCTTTGTGGCGTCCCCCTAATTTTATCAGTGAAGGAGGGGTCGAACCCTAAAAGAAGGGAGAGTGAAATGAGGGAGTCGGAGGTTGAAGCTTTCTGGATCTGGTCAATAGAAATTGTTGATTATCTTTAATTATCTTGACCTTGTAGCTCTCATTAATGCATATTTCTACAACAATGATTTTGAATGGATTTCTCTCCCTTAATAGGCTCAAAAGTGAATCAAATAATAGGATATTATCTTAGAAAATTAAATTTATTTTCGAATTAATACTTGTACACTCAATTTGGAGTTTGGACACAAAATGTACGGCAGTTTTGGTGTCAGGTATACATAAGTTCAGAACTACTGTGAATTGTGCAATTATGTTCCAAGAGTATTTATATCATTTACCAACAAAAACCAAAACAAATATAAGTAAAAATTCAATTAAAATGAAAAATATAAACTAATACAATGAATTGTAAAACTAAGAAAATTAATAACAAAACAATCCTAAAAAGATATCTAAAAGATGTAAATAAAAAGAACAAATACAAATTTATCAAAATACTTTGGTCTTGAATCTTTTCCTGTCCTCAAGCAAATAAAATCACAAATAAATCCAATATCTACTAGAAACATGTCTATCCTCTCCCTCCTAACATCACTTTATTCTTTACCTTCAAATTTGGCCAAGCAACTCGATTTCCTAAAACCACAAAACACAAAACTCTATATTTCCTGTCAAAACAAATATTATAACTTGTTTCTAAATCAAAATCTCATAGAAAAATATGCTTCATCTTAGTTCTCTTTGACACACTCAATATATATATTTCTTTTTTCTTTTTTTGAGTTATTGCACAAGAATAGGATGAAAAGAGGGGTGTGAAATATGGTGATCCCTCCTCTATTTGACTCAAGATATATTCAATTTATGGAGTTGTGGCTACATTGGTCACACTTTTTTTCCTTTTTCTCTTTGGCATCTTTTGATGGAACTCCTCTTTCAGGGGTATGTAATTTTAATTTGGGAAGCATGCCACCCCAGACTTGATTTTTGTCTAGAGTTGATTAGTTGCTTCTCTTTTTTGAGAAAGAAAACAAGGCCAGAAAGAAAAGGTGTCCTTATGCTTGTAACATCAATTTTTTTTTCAAAAGTGTCATTACATCAGATAAAATATTCTTGTTCATTCACATTATATGAGATTTATATCAAGTTAATGCATAGTTTAAATAGAAAAAAATTGTGTTTGGTTTTGATTGATTTCATATGACTTACCAACTTTTCCCAGGAGTGATGCTATTTTGGGGTCCTAGGGGACATGGTGGTTTTAGACATGGAAATATGTAAAAGTTTTTGCAAAATAATTACTAAATTCAAAAAGGGTAAAATGATTTGCATCTATTCAACCTAGCTAACTAGATAATGGACGTTTTGAAACTAAGCAAAATAAAATCTCGGTCGACTAGATAAAGTCCAGGGACAAAGAAACTTCATACAAACCAAATAAAAAGCCAAAAATAATGCAAGAAGGAAAAAGATAAGGGGGTGGCATAGAAACATACCACCCACCTCCACCCCAAAAATAGAATATTGCTCATTCCGAGAAAAACAAAAATCAGAGATGGAGGGAAGAATATCATATAGGTAGTTGGTAATAAGGTAGTGGAGGAGCGGAGAAGGAGACAGGGTTCAAGAATGAACTTAATTGACTGTCTTTGAACTACTACATCATCTTTGCTTCAGTGCCCGAAAGAGTGTCTTGGATTGCTTGGCGTACATCTGTACACCAAGAACAAAAATTAAGATAGATATGTTCCCATGATTTGAGATGGGACAAGGAATAGTTACGGGGAATCTCAGTTGGATAATGATAGTTATTAGGTAGTTCACTCGAGTGCAGATGCCCAATTATTCCACTATATAGGCCACTAATGTCAATGTGCAGTGGGTTGAAAGGAGGTTAAACAGATAAATCATCAATTTCATTTGGTTGTTCTACATGAGTTGTTATGGGTGGCGGGGACTCATAAGGAGTATTATAACTGTCATAGATTTGTTCCTCAAAGGGAGAAGGGGTGAGAACATAGGTATGGGTTGTGGTAGGGGCACAAGTTCTGGGACAAGGGATTATTGAGTGGTGATATTGGTCCTTACCACTGTGTGGATGGTGGGAGGGAGAGCATCCATCTTAATAGGGTTGGTTGGAGTAGTTTGGGCTTGAATGGCAACTTGATTTTCCCCTAGAGAAATATGGGTTTCAGTTATATGTGGGGATTTAGAAGTAAGGAAGTGTTGTTGCATCTAATTGAACTAATCCATGCATTTGAGGAAATAGACTCCTTACTCTTCTTGAGTATACTTCATGCTACCCTAAAGGCTTGGAAATTGATGAATTTTGTTCCTACTTGTAGTGTGAGAAGTCTTGCTTCAATGTCAATGATGGCCATGGTTGTGGCGAGGAATGGCTTGCCAAAGATTAGAGCTTAGCGACTATCTTCTTTTATATCAAGCACCGCAAAGTCACAAGGGATATAGAAATTTCCAAATTTGACTGGCACATCATGAATGATGCTAAGAGGCTTGGTAATCAAAGAATCTACTAGTTGAATGTCCATCGGAGTGGGTCTAGCCTCTGTGAGACTGAGCCTCCTACACATGCTCATAGGGATGATGGATATGCTAGCTCTAAGGTCAGCTAACCCCAATTGGTTGGTGGAATTGCCGAATAGAATAAGTGATCCCAAAGGATCTTTAGTCCTTGAGTTTGTTTGGTGTTTTACTATAAATGATGTTGGATGTAGTTCTTGTCAGTTTTACCATTTCAGATTCATCATTCGTGCACTTCCAGTTCAGAAGGGCATTGAAAAATTGTCCCCATTCAAGTAGGTCGGTCATGGCGTTTAGAAGTGGAATGGTGATTCACAACTTTCACATGATATCCTTGAACATGTTGAACCTAGAGTCCAATTGGGTCTTCTTCATTTGAACGACGAAGGGTAAATGTAGCTTATACATAGGAACCACATCATGTAGAGTGGATGACACTAGAGGTTGAGGAAAAACTACCCCATAATCTTCCCATTGGTCAAAATCTATGATTGTGAGCCTTCCTTTCTTCTGTGATAAGGCCAGATCTGGTGTAACCACCTTAAGTTGTTCTAAATGCTTAGGATTGAGTTTGGGTTGGTCGTCAAAGATGCCAGTTGGGGGTTTCTACTGGGAAAAGAATTTGGCTAACTGAGTGTCAGTTACCTTTTGGTGCCTATTGGGTCAGAAGGATTTGATTTGTGGAAAGGATGCATTGTTCTAGGGCAGCTACCCTGTCACTGTCAGAAAGAGGATCTTGGGTGTTTTGTTGAGGTTGGTTCAAGTTTTGGTATTGTTTCCCTTGGTAGGGCCCATGATTTTGGAAATTTCCCCTATAATTTTCTTGATTCCCAAAATTCATGTAATTGTTGTTGGAAAAGCCTAGAGGGGGATGATTATTAGATTGAGGATTAGGGGGTCTTTGCTAAGGGGATAATTGGGAAGCTTTTACATCACCCTATGGGTTCCCATATTGAATTCAAGGGTGGTTTCTAGCTTGGTTGGGGTTGTAATATGCTGGTCATGGGATTCTATGAATGGAGTTGAGGTTCTCCCTTTTCCCAACTTCTGTCTGCATGTGAGTGTTTTACATGTATTGACATTAAAGAGTAGCACGATCATACCCTTGGAAAATCCCACAGAGTGATTATGTAGATTTAACTTGTTGAGTTTTCCTCTCATAGGCATTGAAGGAGGATTCTAGGCGTACCTATTACAAGTAAACAATCTTTAGGGCCTCAACGATGTTTTTGATGTCAGAGCTTCTTCAGCCTTGGCTACCTTATGGACCCTACTTGTTCCGCATCTTGCTTGATTTTTTGAGGCATGTTTTACTACTTCCCAACCATTGCTCAAGTTGTGGAACATGAAATCTCCTCCAGATGAGGAATAAAGGAATTTTTTAGTGTCATCATCAACACCACGATAGAATATCTCAATGAGTTGAGATTAAGTAATGTCGTGGTAAGGGAAATGTCAAAGAAGCTCCTTAAACCGTTCCCAAGCTTCTCCTAAAGTTTCACCTGGAACCATATCCAGCGTTTGGCAAAGCTTTTAGTTAGCCACCACTCTGGTATGGTGAGATAGATCACCATGTGATTTTTCTCTAGTGAAAAAATGGCATCTGTGAACGCTGCCCATCGTTGCATTAAATGGAAAAATAGTACAAAATGTGAGTGGTGGCCAATTTGGTGTTTGGTAACAGCGGTTGCAAACTGTCCTCTCTTGCCTGATCACATCTAATCGCTTCCCAGACAATCACCACTTATTTGCCAAATGAAGCAATAGAGAATAGAAGAATATGTCCCCTGATTTCATAGGTGAGGGACGGGGGCAAATACTTGTCCAAGAACTTTGTTTGAATTGCCTCCCAGGTGGTGACACGTTCTCCACCCTCCATCACATTACTCCAAGTGCTAGCTTGCCCTGAGACAGTGTATTTGAACAATATAAGTCTAATGGCATCTTTAGAAACACCTGTGATTTTGTGCAAGGAACAAAGCTTAGTAAAATGTTGGAGGTGGTCTTGGTAACTTTCACATTTATTCCTAGAAAACAGATTGGTTTGAAGCATGGTAATCTAGTGGGTGCAGATCTCGAAACGTGGAGTTGTTATTTTGGATAACATGGAAAGGTGTTGTGCACATCATGTTCTAGGAGATGAATGTTTTTATTGTTTTAAACATTCAACTTCCCTCTTAGCGGCTTCTAAGGCCTCATGTTCAACCGTATAAGTCGCACACAAAGCAGCTTCTTGAGCCACACACTCGACCATCATGGGTTCTCTTTGAGAAGTAAGCATTTTCTCAATTCTAGGTGTAACCTCCTCTTCATCCATCCTAACCCAGTTTTGTCGGTTCAAACAATAGAAGGTTCTTTTTGGTTCTAGGTCAAAGACTGACGATGCAAAATCAGCGTTCATCAAGCGTTGCATGCACAATTGTTATTGAAAGATATATTCAAGTGCAAAAAAAATAGACTACTAGAATGAAAACTCCGCAGAAAGATGAGTTAGCACTTCTAGAATGGTACTCAAAATACAGAAAAAATTAAAAAGAAGTTTTATTAAAAAAATCAGCGTTCGATAAAACGATCCATTGTTTCTCGACAACGGCGTCAAAATTGATATGTTTTGTTTAGCACATTAATTCACTAAGATAAATTACCCTATATTTTAACATTATTAACATTCTGATTAAGGTTAGTATAGAAGGGTCAATCCCATAGAACCACTTCTTAAGATCGTATCTTTAATCATGATTGATTTTTGAACTTCTTTTTTAAAATATTTGAACAAGAAAGTAAATTCCATGTTTTTGCGGGTGATTAGACTAGAACAAGAATGTAAATTGGAAAAGAATAAAAGATTACACTAAACTAGAAACTAAAAAGATTATGCTAAGACAAGGAAGGAAAAAAGATTGTTAGCACAATAAAAAGATTATCTAAGGACAAGAATTAAATTGCAAGTAAAGAATGAAGGAGATTGGAAACAAACGTTAGAAGGAAACATAATGAATCAGATTGGAAATACATCCAAGCTTAGGGGTTTCACCACCATAGCCGATATGGAAACCAGATCAAAGAAATACACAACAAGCAAGATAGGATAAGGCATGTGAATCATTCATAAATGAAATACAAGAGAAGAACTCCACATGGACCCATTGGTCCTAGCATTCATGCATCCTAGGCCATCATCCTAATAGGTAATTTTTTGCAGTCACTTCCAAATTCCCATGTGATTTCTTTAGTCATTCTAAATATTGGTTTCCACGATCGCATCTTTTGAGATTAACCCACAATAAAATGATTAATTACTTCATTAAAATTGACGATTTCTAAATGAAAATCTATTTATCTAAAAATTTGTATAAAACCTCGATTTCATCAACACATGTTTAAGAGACCACTCCCCTTGCCTTGATAGAAAAATTACTCACTAGTCATAACCAAAGTAGGGGAAGCAAAGGAAAGAGGGAAGGAAGCAATAGACTAGCAAAAGAATAATCCCCAGAGGGGAATTGATAGTGATAGTTTAATGGAATCTCCCTTATTTCCCCATTCCCAAGAAGACTAAGAAACTAAGGACAAGGATAGGAAATCTGAGAATAAAACTACTTTACTGTATAAATTGAAAGATTACAATTATTGGAACTAGAGTAACAAGGCTCAAAATAAAGGTGCAAGTACTAGATATTAGATGATTTTCTTAATGGAGTCCCCCCACCTATTATAGGGGGAAGGTGGCATGGAAACCCTACAAGTGTGGGGAGTGAAATTAAGGAGCCAACAAATGAAACTTTCTTGATCTTGTCAATAGAAATTATTGATTATCTTTAATTATATTGAATGTGTAGCTCTCGTTAATGTAGATTTTTTCATTTGAGATTTCAAACATATTTTTCTCCTGTAAAAGACACAAGAGAAAGTCATCAATTTTTTCTTTTAAAAGACCAGCTTAGTAGCACTTATCTTCTGCAGTAGCATGACGGTGGGGAGCAATTCAAGTCTTGGTGCCTTAATAGGCACTTTTCGCAGGTGGCCTGGTTCGCCGTGATCTGGACTAAACCGTTGTGTCCTAAGTGGATCTTTGGCTCTTACAGAGCCATTAGGGAGAGGCTTCCTATCAGGGATCGATTTTTGGGTTGGGGGCTGACCTCTGAAGCTAGTTGTGTGCTTTGCAATGGGCAGGAGGAGACACATAAACATCTCTTTTTTGAATGTGGGTTTACGACATATCTTTGGAGGAGAGGGAGCCTCAAATGTTGATGGGGGGGGTTGCACCCCTTGGTATGTTGGAGGCTGTCCTTTGGATCCTAAAGGTGACTGAGAAGAACAAGAAGAACCAAGCTTTTGGGGGCATTTTCTTCTCTTCCCTCATTTACCATGTTTGGGGTGAAAGAAATGCTAGAATTCATGGGAAAAAACGAAAGATAATTTGCAACTTTTTGATGTAATTAGAAATAGCTTGGTTTGGTTCTTTAAGACCAACCCAAAGAACATGGTTGGTGTTGACACCATGGTTCTTAGCATGTGGGACCTTGTATAGGTCATGTACAGTATACAGGGTTTTTGTTGTGTCCCCTATACTTTTGGTGGTTTAGTACATTTTTACCTTATAAAAAAAAACTCGTCAATTTTTTATAGATAAAGTACAAATAATAGTATACTCTTTTAGGAAATTAAATTTTCTTTCCAATGAATACTTGTACCATCAATGTGGAGTTTGGACTAAAAGTTATGGCACTTTTGGTACTAGATATACATATATTTCAGGACTGCTGCAAATTGTGCAATTATGTTCCAAGAGTATTTATGCCATTTTTATACAAAACTCAAGAAAATATATATAAAACACTAATTAAATAGAAAAATATAAACTAATACAATTAAGAAAATAAATAACAAAACAATCATAAATAGATATCTAAAAGATGTAAATAAAAAGGAGAAATACACAATGATCAGTCTGCTTGTAGGAGCAACATATACTGAAGTTCTTAGTATGGAGGTGGGGATATTTGAGGTGGAAGGAGGATCCATGTGTACAAATGGTGATGTTCCAGAAGTTTTTGAAACATGTACTGGAATCACTAGAACAATAGGAGCATGTCTTGGTGATGGCTGTAGAAATTCAAAATCATCATCAAATGTTGCCTCGTGCACCCTTTCCTCTAAAATTTTTGGTAGAGGCTTTTTGGTAGTTCTTCTCTCAATAGGTTTGTGTGAACTCTCCTGGATGATGTTCCTTGTTGTTGTGGTGACATAGAAGTTGTTTTATGGAAGTTGTTGATGAGATCGATTACTTCATTCTTAGCAAATAACAATTTCTCCTTGTCATAATCTGCAAGCTCGGGTAAAGGAATATAAATGTTAGTTCTTGTGAAACAATAATGACTTTTGTCATTGCGGCATATGAGGACATAGGAGGATGTCAGATATCTGATTGTGATGAAACATTCTCCTTGCATTTCTTTGAAAATTTTAGTAGCAATCATGTGTCCATACACTCGATAGATAAGGCTAATTATGAAGAGGAAGAAGAGATGGCCAACCACCTATTTCATAGGTGGCCAATGTTGAGAGGTTGGCCTTCCATGATAAGTGAGACTATATAGATCTCCTCAAGATAAATGTTTCCCATCTCAGACTTTGTGAAGAGAACATTGGCGACAATTTTTTTAATGATGCTCAATAGCCTAGAGTGAACTACAAATGTCTTGAATGACCGATATTGGTAGCAGCTTTGACGTATTAGTTTAGCCCAGTACTTGTAGGCATTAAAAATAGAATCTTTGTTGTCGAGTAGCCAAGAGAAATATTTTGTGGCTTCTTCATCTGATCCACAAAAAAAGTTGTTTAGGACAAATTTAGTGAGGACATGATCAACATTGTTGATGTGAACTTTCCATTGTCTATGTCCACTTGTAGGTTCATCGACTCTAGTGATCTAGACCTCTTGGATAGAAGACATGAACTCGATAGACTCCTTCACATAGGACTTTCTATTTTCTAGACACATATGGGCCCGGTCGGAGTTGGTAAGTATTTGAGACACCTGTGCCCAAATGCCAATTTATTCGAGAGCAGTCATAGATACAAAAAGAGTGGGCTTGAAAGTTAGCTTCTACATTTCCTTGAATGCCTCCAGATGATCATTATTTCAAGGCTCGAATGTCCGACAGTAGCAGAGTTGAAATTGGATGCCCAGAGGTGCATTGATGTCAGATTCTACAACTCTCACATTCTTGTTATCTTTAATTGAACAAGTGGCTGAATGTTGATGTTTCTTGCCCCTTTTGGTAGTATTGTCAATAGCGATCTCTACACCACCTATGTAGGCCAATATTGTGAATGAAATCAAAGCACTAAGTGAGACATATTTTAAAGATCAAAGTAGGAGAAGAATCCTATCAACAACTATTGTCAATTGGGTCATTGATTATTGACAATGAAAACATTGACATGTATAAAAAGGTCAATAGGTTTGTCATTCAAATATGCTCGATATGGTTTTCAACCATACATGACTGATAGAGGTTTTATACTGGTCGATGGAAATTTGGTTTAAAAGAGTGTCTATGTGCATGTGAATGCTATTGATTGGCGAGGTCGACAAGTATCGAATTACGTCAATGGCAGAGGACAAAAAGCAATAGTGCTTCGTGTTAATTATGATGTGGTAAGAAATTACTACTGTGGGTCTAATATTTATAGACGAAGGTTGGAAATAGTCAATCATAATTGGGTAAATAGATATAGGATCCAAAATTTTTGATCATCTTACCAACAAAATAGATCGACGACCCATACGAGGCAAGGTCAACATATTTGTCGAGTTTTGTGGGTCTACAGGCTTATCGATCACGGGTGTTTTTGACCAAGGTGCTGATGTCTTGTCGATAGCTAAGTATGTGGTAAAGACGTTGATAGGAGAGATTGATGGAGCAAAGAGGATCCATTATCCAAAAATATCAAAACAAATCGACATCATGAAAATATTCAATGATGTCAATGGTGAGGTCGATTGAAGTGTCGACGGGAGGATCAAATATAATGTCGATAAAAAGAAGATCAGAATTTAGGTTGATGGATCATTGTGAAGTGATCATCGACGAATCATCATTTGTAAATTAGTGGTCCATCTAATTTGATGGAACACATTTATAAGGATAAGTGTTTCGAAGGAAAATAAAAAAGACGAAGAATAAGACAAACATAAATAATATCAAAAGAAAGATAGATGCTTGGGTTGTCTCCAAGTATTGCTGGTTTATGGTCTTGTAGCTTGACTCTTGGACATCTTATTTAGCATATGGGGCATCGGGCAAGTCCATGTCTACCTTCCTAGTGTAACTTCATCTTCATAGTATCACTTCAGGCAGTGATTGTTGACTGAAAAGGTGTTTTACTTCTCACTATGAATGGCCATCCCTCCAGAAGGGTAGATAGTTACTACTGTAAATGGGCCAGACCAACGAGAATGTAGTTTCCACAAAAAAGGAAGAGTGTAGAGTTGAACAAAATAATTTTGGCACCTTTAGAAATGTCCTTTCGTTTGATTCAAGAATCATGCCAAATTTTGGTGTTTTCTTTATATATCTTGGTGTTCTAATGAGCATGTAGATGTAGTTTTTCTAGCTCCTGAAGTTGTAGAAAATGTTTCTATTTTGTGAGGTCACTTTCTATGTTCCTCAATCGCCCAATAAGCCTTGTGTTCTAGCTTAAGAGGAAAGTGACATGAGTTACCCAATATGAGACGATAAGGGGTAGTTCTGAGTGGAGTTTTATAACTAGTTCGACACACCCAAAGAACATCATCGAGTTTCTAAGACCAGTCCTTCCCAATTTTTTTGACATTTTTGTCCATAATTTTTTTGATATTCCTGCTAGAGACTTCCACTTGGCCTGTAGTATAAGGAATGTATGTGGTAGAGATCTTATGTTTTACTACATACTACTTCAAAAGTGTTTCAAATTGTTTTTCAATAAAATGTGAACCTCTATCACTGATGACGGATCTGGGAACTCTGAATCCTGAGAAAATGATCTTTGTGAATAGCCACATTATTATTTTTGAATCATATGTGGGTGATGGTATAGCTTCCACCCATTTCATAATATAATCAATTACTGCTAATATATATATGTTTTAGAAAGATGGTGGGAAATGTACCACAAAGTCGATCCCCCAGACGTTGAAAATTCAACATCTATTCACTTAGCTAGAGGCATTTCATTCCTCTTACTAATGTTTCTAGGTTGTTGACATGTGTCACATTGCTTGCCATAGGTATGAGAATTCTTAAAGATAGTTGGCCAATAGAAACTAGAGTTCAAAATCTTCAATGTAGTCTTCTCATCACCCAAATGTCCCCCATATGGAGACGCTTGACATCTTTCTAGAATAGAAAAGTCTCCCTCATGATTGACACAACAACGATAGACGCTGTGAGCACATTTACTGACTGGGTCATTTCAATAGTAATTCTTTATGTCATAGAAGAACTTCTTCTAGTTGGGTTTTGTCTTAGGAGGTAGTTGTTGGCATGCAAGGTAATTATAGAAGCCATCATACCATGACGTTTACCGATCTAGAGTGTGGATGACTAATAAAGATTCATCTTGGTGAGATTCATTGATGCAGAGAGGATCATCATATTCAACCCATATGCAAGAAAGGTGATCTACAACCACGTTCTCAGATCCCATTTTTGTCAATGATTTTGTAATCAAATTTCCTATACCAAGAGGGCCCACCTGATATATCCTTTTTCTACATGATATATCTTATAGCTCCATGGTCTATATCGATTGCCAACATTCCTCTTAACAAATATGATCTAATATTACCGAAAGCATAAATGATTGACAACATTTCTTTCTCTATTGTGGTGTAATTGATTTGTGCCTCATCCAGAGTTTTGTTAGCATAATAGATGACATGGTGCTTCCTCTCTTCCTTTTGGCCAACGAATGCTCCAACAACATAGTTACTAGCATCACACATTAGCTCCAAAGGAAGGTCCCAGTCTGGTGCTTACATAATTTCTGCAAAAGTTTGGGAATTCTTAGGAGTGTAAAATCCTTGAGGCAATCTCCGTTAAAAATAAATGGTGTGTCCTTCACAAGAAGTCTAGATAGTGGTTTCAAAATTTTGAAAAGTCTTTAATGAAGGAATGGTAGTATCCTACATGTCCCAAGAAACTATGGACAAAAGAAACTGACAAAGGAGTTGGAAGCTTAGATTTAGCTTCTATTTTTCCCTTGTCTAACTCAATGCCTGCCTCACATACTTTGTATCCAAGGACGATCCCTTCACATACCATAAAATAACACTTCTCCCAATTGAGAATAAGCTAATTTTCTTCACATAGTTGGAGAATGAGAGATAGGTTCTAAAACTAGTCTTCGAATGATGAACTATAGACTCAAAAGCCATCCATAAGAATCTCCATGATTTCTTCCATAAAATCAAAAAATATAGCCGAAATACACCTTTGAAAAGTGGTTGGGGCATTACAGAGATCAAAGGGCATATGATGTAATGTGTATGACCCATAAAGACAAGGGACTGTGGTCTTTTCCTGATCATTTGGATGAATAGGCACCTGATAGAATCCATAGTACCCATCTAGGTAGAAAAAGTGTGAATGATGTGCCAGTCTTTCAAGGACTTGGTCAATAAATGGGTGTGGGAAATGATCATTGTGTGTTGTTGCATTTAATAGTTTGTAGTTGATGCACATATGCCAAAAGGTCACTATGTGAGTGACCAGTTCTTTTCCATCACTGTCCTTTACCATTGTCATCCCTCCTTTCTTGGGGACAACATGTACTAGACTTACCCAAGTACTGTTGCTAATGGCGTAGATGATTCCAACATCATATAGCTTACTGACTTCCTTGCGCAAGCCCTCACACATTTTGTCATTTAATTTCCATTGACCTTTCTCACGTGGTTTCACAACTTCTTCAAGGTTGATTCAATTAATATAGATAGTCAGGTTCAGATCCTTGATGACATCAATACAGTATCCAAGGGCATTCCATAAAATCTTGAGTTTGGCCATGAGTTGTTGTTGTTGTTCAAAAGATAGTTGTGTGCTGACTATCACTGATTCTTCTTCTCATCGTCGAGAAATTTATAATTCAAACCCTCAGGAAGTGGTTTGAGTTTTGGTAGAGGCCTTGGGGGGGAGTTTCTTTTGGTTTTCTCTAGAGAGAGACATACTTGGTTGTTTCAATGGATCCTTGGAATTTTTCTTCTTTAGCATCTTCTAAATAAGCTAAAGTTTCTTGAACCTCGAGGTTGGTAATACCTACATTAGGATTGATAAGTTCCCACATTAAAGGGTCTACATTTTCTTTCTGGTCTTGAATTTCTGCACAAAACTGACTGGAACAGTCAGCAAAGTAGCTTGTCTCCATATGATTGAGCACATTAATGTCAATGGATTTGTTGCCAACTCTTATAGTTATTAGCCCATATGAGACATATACTAATGCATGGATTGTGGAAAGAAAAGGTCACCCAAAGATCATTGGAAACATAGGATCTTCAACCATGTTGATTATGATAATATCACAAGGGATAAAGAAATTTTTGATCTTGATTGGAACTTCTTCTAATACTCCAACTAGATTTGTAAAGGAATTATAGGCCAATTGCATTCTCATGTTGGAATTAACAATATCTGTGAGGCGTAATCTGGTGGCCAGGCTATGTGGCATGAGACTTAGCTGGCACCCAAATATATGAGGTTGTATCTTGCTGAAGTATCTCCATTGAGAAAAGGGATGGTGAAAGCTCCAAGATCCTTCTATTTTGTCGGCATGGCGGATTGACAGAAATGGATGACATTCTTGCAAGGTGCGCTATTTCTATCTTTCCTCTCTTTCTATTCTTTGTAATATGATCTTTTATAAACTGGACATATGTAGGCATCTCGTCAATGACATCTAGAAGAAGCATGTCTAAGTGGATTTTCTTGATTGTGTCCAAGAATTTGGTGTATCTTTTCTCAAGTTGTGCCTTGATGAAGTGATAATGAAAAGGTTCTTGAGCGAGAATTTTAGGCATTCTAAGGAATGAGATAGGATTAGTTGTCCCCTATAATTTCCTCATTACTAAAACTTCCCCTTTGTTGGTTCTACCTTCTTCAATAGGTGTCACTTTTGGCTATGGCATAGAAGAGGTGGTTCTAGAGGAGAGTGTAGCCATCTTCAAAGTTTTGTTCATTGGATTTTTCATAGTACTTGAAGGAAATTGTCCAGTTGGTCGGTCGATTGATGCAGCAATGCCAATTGTTGATCAGTGATCTAGTTGTGCTGTTGTAGATCACTTATCTTGGTGTTCACATTGCCCAGTTGAGTTTTCAAGTGTTACATCCATGACATTCATAGATTTTAAGCCTAAATGAAATTAGGGAACATATAGCAATGAAGAGTTTTGAGGGATCTTGGTTGATGATTCCAAATCCTAGAATTAGACTAAATGATCAATTTAAGGAAATAATGTGCTTTTGAGCATATGCGTTCATGGGAGACTAATATAAGAAGCAATGATTATCAAAGCCTTAATTTTGTAATTGGGTGTGGGATTAAGCTCATGGAATCTTTGGAAAGCCCAAGAGATGATTCATGGGCCTTAGGGACACTTTCAGCCCAGTTGGGTAATTAGAGTTTACTTTTGGGTCCCTGGGATATGAACTTGGATAGTTTTGCTAGTTAGGATTATAATAGATATTCAAGATTCAGATAATTCATGGATAAGTTAAGACCTTATATCTTTCCAAGGTTGTATAATATATAGTGATTTATTGTCCCATAACTTGAGATAAATAGGGGTTATTACATGGCTTTTAGGACTCTTGATAGGAAACGAGTCCAATTGCATTAGGAAAGACGACAAGGAGTCGACGGTCTTTGGCAGGTGTGGGGCTGGGCGGCGGGTTGTTTTTTTTTAGTTTTCTTGTGTTGTTCTTCTGGTTAGGTCAGTTCTGTTAGGTTGTTTTGTTAGTGGCCTGTGTCTTTGGTCTTTTATAGTCTATGCCTGAAGGTGTTTTCTGTGGTCATTTGTTGGTCGCGTCGTGCCTTGGGTTCCTTCTTGGGCGGACGGTGGGCTCGGGCGCCCCTTGGTGCTCCAGGCAGAGGAGGAGAAAGCTTGGTTTTAGGCTTCGTGTGGGTCTTCCACCACCTATTCGCAGTGGTGGTCGGGAGTGGTGGTGGAGTTCCCGAGACCCTCTACTCCCCACCTTTATACCTGCATGAGCCGTCCTTCCTCTGTATCTGCATCACTGGGGTTTGGCCTCCTTCCTGGGTCTCCTGGTTGGTGCAACATTTGTTCTCATCGTTGGTAGTTGTGTTTCTCATCCTGTTTTGTGGGACGTTATTTTGTTAGGTCTGTGTTGGTACTTTGTGGTCGAGCTCTTTGTCTGGTGATCTTTTGTTGTCTTCAGGATGATTTTCTCTGTCAGCGGCTTTACAAACTCCTCTCCAGATGTACTCTTAGGCTTTTGTATATTGATGAATTCCATCCCAGATAGCTATTTTAGACAGCCACTACAAGAGGTGGACGGTGCAGAAGCGTACCTATAACATCCCAATCTGAGCCTTGTGCTATGTCTTTCAGTAGAAGGAGTTGTTGCTTGGTTACTTGATGAGAGATGTCTATCTTGTAGATGCCATATGGCTTTCTTTTAATGATATTGAGCTATTTTAAAAAAAAAAAGGTGTTTGATGTTTTTCCATGAGATGAAGATGATTGGTTTAAAGGGTAAATCAAAGAGAGATAAAAAGTAACTATCTAGGTTGTGCATGTTTCCTTTGGGTTACCAATGTCGCCATATGGGAATTCAATTAAATACTCTATTTATAATAAAAAATACTTTCCCATGAAGGCTCTCCATAATCGTGAAGGAGGCCAATATAAGGCAAGAGAAAGGGGAATATAATTAATAACTTCCTAAACGTTATCTTGTAATACATAGGGAAGGAGACAATTTCATGTCTACCAAAAAAGAGGAGATAAGAGAAATGAGAAGGGAAGATACAAGAGAATAAACATGTATATATATGTGGTATATGTTGGATACACAATGAATCAACATAACTTCCTCCCTCTCTGTATCTCTTCTCCTGCCTTTCAACCCCCACCCCCCCCCGTGCTCCTCTTCGACTTCATCTAGGTTTGTGCATGGCTCCTAGCAGGAGGAACATGTGGATGATTAACCTAAACGTAGAAAAATCATGACCGCTACTCTGGGTTTGGGTACCTCAAACTGTGAAGAGAGAAGCCAGCATAGGTACTTGCATCTATCAAAGTAGGAGTTTTTGCTGGAAACCAACAGGAACCTCGACTACGTCCGCCGAAAAAGCAGTAGGAGGTTTTGTCGTTTCCGGTTTATGATGAGTCGCAACAAGAGGAGGACGAAGATCAGAGGGCAAGAAACTGGAGGGCATGGTTGTGTCTTCACGAGGACAACATGACAGATGGAGTTGAAGTTATGAAGAAAGCCCTATGGTGAGCTGGGTCCTCTGCTTCCTGCCACGGCCGTGATCCAAGGTCCTCATGCCTCAGCTCCTCTCGACGACTGTTAGGATGACTCCGATTCATGGACGTCGTACAATGACTGTCCACAAATATCGTCAAGGGAATGGAGCCCCATCTGAGTCACTAATGACCCTATTGCGCGGTGTAGTTGGACTAGCATGGGACGTCGTGTGAGGAAGGGGGTAGCGATGTTGGAGAGCACACACACTGGAGACAGACTTCAAGTCGCGCCCTAGCGTGAGGATGGGGGTGTAATAGAGTCCAATGACTCATACACCCCTGAGCGCACATTCAAGACACAAGGACAGTAAAGTCCTTTCTCCCAATCTTGAGACGGCCAAGAATAGAGGTTATTTTACTGACGTGGCGGGTGTTGATTGGCTCAAACAAGGCTAATCTTGAAATAATTATAGAATAAAATTGGTAACTCTGATTTCAATAAGTTATATATGAAATTTTCCTAGAAAAACGAGAGGAATCCAAAGAAAATATAATCAAAGTATAGTTAAGATTAATGTATCAAAATTATAGGCAATACATGTAGAATCCTGATCTCCTACCTAAGTTAAAACTTCTTATTTAGAGCTATTCATAAAAATAAGATTCTTTGAGGATTTTTTTATAAAATCAATTTTAATGTTAAAATAATCTATTATGATTTATTTAAAAGTGTTTATATCTTGAAAATATAATTGTGGTACTTTTTGTGAATTTTGAAAAACAACATTTTGGTGGGTAAGCACACAAGTAGGTAGTTGGGTGGCAAGTAAGATGCTTATGAAGGCAAGCATGTAGTTGTGTAGCAAGTATATAGCTTGACCAAACACACTATTATGTAAAGGAAGTAGCTTTTTGTCATGCTCATCTCTTAAACACCTAGCACATCCTAATGTTTGACACATATCCTACCATGTGTCAACTAATCCTTGATAGAAATCTTAAGATGACACATATGCATCTATGTGTCATATAGCCACGAATTTATCTCTCTTAAGATGACACATACACATCCATGTGTCACTTAAACACAAATCATCTCTCTTTTGATGACACACATATACCCATATGTCATCCATATACTTTTTTCAATTAGGACCATGCTACCCTCCACCATTCCTATAAAAGGAGCCCTCATTCACCCCACCATAATCACAACTTCTCTCCTCTTCATCCCAAAGCAAAGGTGAACGTCCCTTCTCCCTCCTTTCCCATCTCCTTCGCCATAAACCTCCCATCTCTCGCTAGATTAGCAAACCACTCTCTCTTTCTCTATGTTAGTGAAAGGAATCACCTCCCAACAAATACTCTCTCTATAGAAACTTACTACCTCCTTCCTCCACCACAGTAAGATAAAGTGAATACTATATCTTCCACAATATCATTTCTCTAGAAAATATAAGCCATCAATCTTCTACCCTAGCGAGAGAAACCCTAGAAGTTGATCTAGCTAGGAACGAGGATCGAGGTAATGGGAAATGTGACATAATGTTGCCCAAATATATCATGATTGGATATATTTAATGATGCTATGGTATTCTTGTGAAAATATGTATTAAGGACATATAAAGGTATGGTTCCCATTTTTTTGTCATCCAAAAAGTAGGGATTATTATTATTTAATATGATATTCAATTCCTATCATAATCTATTATACCAACATCAATAAAAAGTATGGTATAGAATGGTTTCGTATTATATGCAGTAAGAGTATAAGAATACTTCATATACTTTACTAAAGAATGAATAAGTGATCAACTATACACAACCTCTTTACTAATAAGCTAGGTATGACTTCCATATATTCGTCCATATTATCCTTCAAAATTGAGTTCAAAGGTTTTAGATGTTAATCAAGCATTTCTTTGGATTCCAGTCCTATTGTCTTTTGGTTCCCTTTTTCCTTTATTTCTCCCTATTAATTGAGTCATGTGATATTGTTGGAAAGTGGAATTCTATCAGACATTGCTAAGGTGACTAGAAGCCTGTTTCACTGATTCCTATAGCCAGTAAAGAAGAAAGTTTATTTAATTGGTTCCATGTTCGCACGGGGGGACTCCCTAACCTCTTGCATGCTTCGGGCCATAGATTTGTCTAATTCAATTTCGCAATCCCACAAGTTTACATTTTAGGTGTCAGTGAAATACACAACTAGTGATTCATTTAGTTCTAAACCTTATATTGGGAGATGTGTTGGTAATAGAGTGGTCATGTCTTGGTTGATTTTGATACATTTGGGATATGGATCTAAGTCCTTTGGAGTCAGGGATGGATGAGTATAATGCTCTACCATACTCAGGCCCACACTTGGGTTGGTCCTGTAGATTCAGGCATGATGAAGTTAGTAATGGGGAATAATCTCTTGGAAAGATTAAGCATTCTAACTAATGATTATCCAAGTGGCATTTTGTGCAAGGAGCACCCTCTTCTAGTCTTGGAAAGGCGATTGGTGGCTGCATGTGGTAATCTAATTCATTAAATAGAGCATGCAGTGTGCACGAGTGGTTGAGGGTGTGCCAGGGTACTTATTGGTGTTTTGGTGACCCTAATGGACTAAAGCCTAGGCTAAGCAAGTTTTTACAGTTGTAGGCCAGTTGCCCAAGGTGAATTGACACCTTCTCTGAGAGTTGTAGTTAAACTTGTTTATGGAATAAGGTCTCCCTTTTTGTTATCATTATACCAACAATCCTGATTATGCTCCACAATATCGGTCTAACATTTTGATAGAGTTGTCATCTGATAAATGCTTTATGAATATACATACATACACATTTCTTATGCTTCATGCTGGTAGATGGTCAATAATTTTGTTTTGGACTTTTGTTACTTTAGTTATCTGAGTAATGCATTAAGAATACAGTTATATTAATAGTGTCTTGCCTCTTATCTCTATTTTTCCATTCATAGACATTTTTCTAACCCATACTCTCCCATTTGGGTTGCGACGTATTCTTCCATGTTGCAGATTATATTATTTGTAGGACCTTTCCTTGTGGAAGAATCATCTTGAAAAGATCTTGAAGGGTGTCAAGAATCAAAGGCAGATCAAGCTTAATTTTAAACTCATGTATCATTTTTTATTGATATAGAAGATAATGTAAAAATACATTTTGTAAGGGTGTAATATTTTGAAATAAAATGTTACTTATCTCACTCTTGTACTTTAATTCTTGGAGCCATATTAAAGGCTCAAATTCTGCTACTTGCTTTTGAAGGAAGAAAATGAGGTGGTTGAATCAGGGATGTTACAATACATGTTTAGATGTGATTAATAGAAAAGAAAGCCTATATTTAGGTTAATATGATGCTTAATTGAGTAGATTAGTTTATGTTGAGTTACTACCTGATGTTGTTAGATATAATGAAGAAATCCTTGATAATGATGAATAATTGATGATGCTAGTTTAATAATCTTATTTATGTTGTTTTAGGTTTTTGAAACAAATGTGTACATCCTGATATAATCTTAATGCTAGTATTTTGATCTAGATATCATGAAGAGTATAATATCTTCAAGATGATGATTATGGTTTCACCTAATATGCATAACTAAATTTGTAATCTTAAAAACCATGATATGATGGAATTAGAGTTTGTAATCCTAATTACTAGTCCAAACATGAGACAACCCTAACCCCTAGTTTAGTATCACATCTAGATCTGATTAATGTAATGTGAATACATGGTGACACATATGTAGTATGTATATTTCAGATTGAATGCTTTGCTGCTTGGATGTTTGGTTGCACTCTTAAAGTATATGAAATATTCTACATGATTTCCTATGATGGCATAAGGTACGCAATTATGCTTATGAATACATGTATCGAATTATTAGTTTATCGAGGTTTCTCAATGAGATTGAGCAAATGATAAACTACTTGCTTGTTTATTTACTTCTTGCAAATTATAAAGTTCCTATGAGTATCATGAAAAGTAAATAACAATATTATAAACCCTGGGTTAGACTGATCTTAAGGGTAATGCACACGAGACCCAGAGGGACAGTGATTACACCTAAGGTAGTAGACCAGATATGGGTTAGAATATAAAAACAAGTTTATGTTCTTATATGCAAGATAAACATGTTTTCTTATAAGTGTACTTGTGATTTTTGTTTGAACTCATGTACCAGTATAGAAATATATTGATCGTGTATTTGTTTGTCGGTGTTTAGGTATCAGCCATACTTGATTTGTTGACATGAGGTTACAAATAAAAGATGTTGAACATACAAAAGTAATTCATGAAGGTTTAGATATAATGGTATATCATCATACATGTACATGTTAACTCTACCTAAAATTTATGTAACTCCTTAGAGGAGATTTTTATGCAAACATGTAAATATTTTTTCATTAATGGAAATTGTTTAGTATTGTGTATTATTTCTTGAATCTGATCCTGGAATTTATGAGTAATGATTTGTGACTTTACGGTCTTTTAGACACTCAAAAGTGTGGGTCGTTACATTTGGTATCAGTGCACAGATTCATCAACTAATACTTAATAGTTTATAATTCAAATCATCCTTAGAAATATAAGAGAAAAAAATAGTAAAGCATAAAGTATCTCATAGGTTTCTCATCTCACATTTTCATCTACTTTTCATCTCTTTGGTTAAAAATCCTTGAAAATAAATTGTTAATTAGAGAAGTAAAATGTGAAAAGATGTAACCTTTTGTGTAGGTCCGTCTCGAGAGGGTAGACACTAGAAATATACATCTATGGGTAAGGCCTTTCTTGGAGGAAGGACTTGGTTTAGGGTATGAAAACTCTAGTGGGTCAAGTCACATGGAACTCTGAGAGGTAGAGTATAGTCCTTAACCATAACGCTAAAACTTTAATCTTTAATAATGAACATTGTGTGGTAGTATGGGGCACCACCCATGTGAAACTTGAAATCAAGAATAATAAAGGGATGGGTTTAGGTGACCCAGTCTTCCATGCATGTGTGCATGGGGAGCATAACACTTATGTAAGAGGTCTTAAGAAATATTTGAACCCAATAGGTATATATATGTATATATATATATATATATATATATGAAAAATGAAAGTTTGAATATAACTTGCTCAAACCCCTTATCTTGTCTCTAGAAGTTTGGTGATGGTGGCCAAGCCCCTAGAGGGGAAAGCTGATGCAGCACCAAGACCCTGGAGGGGAAGGTGACCCAAGTTCACTGAATGGACATAAACCATTAGTGGGTATTCCAGAGATTGAGAAAATATGGGTTGATAAGTTATAATCATATTTATGCATAATAATATATATGAAACCTTTAGGGTTAGTATGCCAACCTGTGGTGGATCGACCCAAGAGTGGTAAGATGACCTTGGAGGGAGGCAAACCCTTAAATCTTGGGATCAGGTTGTGGCTAGAGAGATAACCCCCTCCTATGAGCCAAGAAGGAACCCTAGGCTAGGACTTTCCTTAAAAAGGTAAGTGGATAAACATGTTTAAGTATTGAGATAACCTTAATCCTCACCTAGAGGGGTGAAGAGTTAAAGATATAAAAATGAAAGAACTTATATTCTTTGAACCCAAGGATGCCATCTCTGAGTGACACAACTAGTCAAGCATAGGAGGGAAGACCAGTAAGGCACCAAGCCTAGGAGGGAAGGTGGCCTGAGTGGACGACCAAGCCCAGGAGGGAACGTCATGAAATGGTCAAGCACAAGAGGGAAGCCTAGTAAGGCACCAAGCCCAGGAGGGAAGGTGGCCCAAGTCTGCAATGTAGATGTTTAGGATCAAGCCCATGGAGGGGAATATCACATAAGGTCAATCCCAGGAGGGAAGACCGACATGGCACCAAGACCTGGAGGGAAGGTGGATTGAGCCCAATGATGGGACAACATTGCATTATGTGTACTCAAAAGAGAGAGATGAAGGAAATCTGGGTTAAAGCATTATAAGAGAGAATAATGTGCTTAAAATATGTGACATCTCATAAGAAACCTGTGACAAAGTGGATTTTAGCATTATAGTAAAGTAATTACTCTTTCTCCCTCATTATATCTATTGATGGTTCTAAATCATTTTTCTTGGCTTCATAATCATTGTTGAGACTCAAATCCAAGATATGGTGAACAATGTGGATTTTGTACACATTATAACACTTCAAATTGGATTCATTCATCACTTTGTCCAAAGAATCTATTTGGTCAATCAAAATTTGTCTTTTGATTCTCAAACATTTTCTAGATATTCTCCACATTATTTTGAAGCTTTGGTCCAAGTTTGAGGTCAATTGGACATTCCTACAAATTACTACAACTTCTTGAAGTTAATGCATTGAAAATGCCTTTTTATTACCCTTTTTATGGACTTTTCCACGTCACTGATCCATTGCAAAAGGAGGGGGCGAACCCCAACCCTCAGATCTGAGACCCACGGATCAGGGCCTCGATCTAATAGCCGTGAGTCTGTCTTCTACCTCCCGTTGATTGCGAAGATGAGACAACTCGGCCTTAATGGCCAATCTCCTGCTCTTGATGCTGTTTCAAAATTTTAAGCGAGCCAAAATGCTCCCTTCACAATTTCATACTCAACCAACCCTAGTTTGACCAACATTTGTGCTCTTTTGCGCCGCCAACAGGACTCCCTAAATATAACCTCCCACTCCAGCGGCCATGGCCTCTACCCCAAGCTCGGTTAGCCCTAAAATCTACCTCTTCATGCTATAAAAGGACCCCCCAAGGTCCGCAGCAAGTTCAACTTGCTTGGAGCTCAACCTCGCACACTAACATTGCCTCAACACCCTCTGTTTTCCCTCCCAAACCTTCCTGCTATCCAGACCAGCACCGCCGCACATGGCCCTTTGGGCGTTCTCGTTCCTCACCTCCTCGCTCATGTCCTAGACTCCCTTTGAGTTCACGAGGCCAAGCCGAACTCGGTCGGCACTCTCACTTCCTCCGTCCTTTCCTCCTGCTCCTGGACCACCTCCACTCCGGCGAGCCCTCCGCCCTACCATCGTTACTTGCGGGAGACTCTGCGCGGATGGGAGACAGGAATCCCAAACCGCAGGTCCAGATGAGAAAGGACCCGGTCCAACAAACCAGACTGAACCAACTAATCAAGGAGAGTGAACCGGCCAAATTGAAGACCTGAACTGAGTTCACTAGCCCCTTGAACCAGCAATTTGCTTGTGCCTATGTGGCTCGATCTGGGCCTTTCCTTGCACATCCAACGATCCTTGTTTTTCTGTATTCAGGTATTTTTGCCTCCTCTCTGCTCGAAATTGCAACAAATGTTCAGATCTTGTTTTAATTGTAGAAAATGCATCCTAACTCCAAATAATTCGAACACGTAGTCAATCTTTATCAGAAAAACCCAGTGAATCGATTAAAAATACTTTGGAAACCATATTATGAATGTTTCTTACTGATATCTCTAGATCTGTGATCCTTTGCTTATATAATTGATCTAAATGACTCTGTTGATGGTTAATATTGACTAAACCACTAAAAACCCTAATATCTGACTCTAATGATTACCTTGAAATACAAATCTAGATATGATATAGTTGACTATTGAAAATGAATCATTAGTGATCTTGTTCTATTTTGATTCAATCTTAATTATAATGGATAATGAGTAAATCTTGATATTGATCTTAATCTTGCAAAACCCTTGATATAGTTTTGACCCATCAATCTGATCTTGAATACAAATGATGTTAGAACAACATGATGATCTAAAGAGTTGATGATGACTTGGATAATGATCACAAATTAGGGTTAGCACATATAATCCTAGAAAACCTAAGTAAGTCATTCACACTCGAATATATACTGGATATTTGAAATAATGATGGAAAAATTGAAATCTTGGTTGATGATAAGTGGATGACCTAACCCTAAGGATGACCTAGGAAAGTGTAACCCTAATCTCGAATATTACTACATGACATCCAAATATCTTGATCTTGACCCTTGATCCAAATATTGTGTTTTAGGATCTAACTCGAAGGATCGACCTATTACTCATGATCTATACTCGAAATCTCGGTGAAAGGTACGCTATTATATGACTCCTCCTTGATTGTATTGTAGATACTTTTATGTATCTCTTGATTGTATACTTGGCTATTTACTTGGATGAGCAATTGTTCCCTATGATTAGTCTTCTCTTTTTCTATACTATATTTTGAAAAACATGAAAACATAAATTGCATCCCATTATGACTGCCCGTATATTGATGTTGATAATGATGATGATATTGATAATGTTGATAATGTGGATATTGAGTACAACAACCCCCCTCATTGGAAGTGGGACTTGTACATTGGCTTCCTATGTTTCTATGGTGAAAAGGGGCCTAGTGACCTTCCCCATCGCGTTGGGGTAATAGAGTCATACAAAATATATAAGCATGCTTCTTGAATTACAGCATAATGGGAATTCATAATAAAAGTTGATTTGCTTGAAAAACTTGTCGAATAAATGTTGGTTTTGCAAATTACTTATTATTCTTTGAAAGATAAGTCCTTCAAAGCATACTATTTTGTTATAAATCATTTTACTTGATTTTGATAGCGTACCGTGCAATTGCATGATTGTGTCTTGATTTTCTTGATTTTAGGTAATACCAATGGGATATTAAAATAAGATCGCTTCCGCACTCATACACTCTAATGACAAAGATAATCAGATATATCTCCATATTGGGTTAGTTTGTTCTTTAATTATCCAGTTTTTTAGTTATTTATTGCTTATTGTATATGCCAGTGTGTTAGATCCTACGGGGCCACTCAGGGACGGGTGCTTCAATCCTTTTTCTATTGTTTCGACAATAGGATTGGGATTGGGGTAAGAAAGGTTCCGTGACAGTTGGTATCAGAGCTTACACACTCTCATATACTTTAAGTAAATAATTTCTCAAGTCTCTTACACCCAAGAAACCCTAAAGTCCATAATGGTGAAAATTGAGGTGTCTAGGCTCGGGGTCCTGACATAATTTCTCCTATCTGTCTTCACGGTGGTTGAGATCCCCCGCTCTACCTGGCCTTAATTGATCCAGAACAGGACCTAAAGGTTCTCTTGTGAAACCCTAGAGAGTCCTCTAGCATCTCATCTCTTCTTTAAGGACTATCCTAAGCCACTCATGTAGATAAAGATTAGGTAGTCTTCTCATCTCATCATGTGATCCTTTTCATGACCTTTCACCACGTGATGTCTCGATTATGGGTAGCTTATGAATAGGAAAAGTCAAAATATTGCAAAATCTAGAAAGGTGATACCATGATCTGACTTTAATGTAAAAACTTGATTTTGATCAATTAAGCTTGAAAATCAAATACTCACGTATGACTCCTGATATCATGAACACTCAATTTAGCCAAAATGTGACTACATGTTTGCTATGTTTGAGGTCAATATTAATAATCTTGATATGGTGTAATAAGAAGGACATATACCTTATACCTTATTGTTGATAATGTCCCTATTTGATTAAGCCCATGTTGCCCTATTGTTGATTAAACCTCAAACATAATTAAGCAAACTCGTATCCTATTTTATACACATCTTGACTATGCTATCAAATTGACTAATTTAGGATTCACAAAATCAAGATGTAAAACCTATGATGCAAAAAGTAGTTTCCTATTGACTATTGATGCCTTTTGCAATCTCGATTTTGATATGATGATTATGGGACTAGATTTTCCACTAATATTATCTGATTCCTCGAATGTCAAATTCAAATCCTCGATTTCCAAACTGTATCACTACCTTGATCATGAAAGGAAAGAATTGCAAATCTTGACATTATTGACCTATTATCTTGAATTTTGATCTTATGACCTGGATATATACGATCTAATCATGGATACTCTCCCTATTTGAATAGGCTCAATTGATAATGACTAATGTTGGTAATGTGCCAGATTAGGGTGGTAGTTGACTCATGACTCCCCTAACCTAGGTCACACCCCCATCACGACTACCTCTAAGTTTTCATCCTATTGATTATTTAGAGTTTGGAAAGGTATTGCCTTCCACCCTATTTGGATTGGTTGACCTAAACTTAGTAGGTTAAACCCATGGCTGATACTCGATCTTAAATATTGATTTGATAATGATCTCGATATATGACAATGTTGACTATAGCTTGTGGTTTATTTCCTAGATAGACCTAGGTCTACATCATTCATCAACCTTGGAAACATGATAATGAAATCATGATATGTTACTCGAATATTGGTTGAATAATGTTGGTCGAAATTGGATATAGATGAATGATACCCCCTAAGGTATAAATAGGAATCTAAACCCTAGCTTCAAAATTTTGGACCTATGACTTTTGATCTCGACTCTTGATATTGATATATAATATTGCGACTCACGATTATCAAATCTCAATAATGGTACAAATCTTATGATCACACTATTTGGACATTAAGATGTATGACTAATGAATTCAAAATCCCAAATGTTGAAATTTTCAAAATGATGACTATATTGACTCTCTCGATATATGAAATAGGGTTTAGCTCTCATAAGGACTAGGGTGGGACCTTCCCAGTGATTTTCAGCTCACAATAATGATATTGAAAGTATGATGTTGTTTCAAATTGTTGAAATGTGAAATCTCAAATCATGGACGCATAACCCACCTAGACCAATGGATAAGTTAGGACCCTGAGATATTGGGATTGAAAGTCACCTTGTACACGTGATCTCTATTTGTTTGACCTAAAATATGATATATCCAAATTTGTGATCAATATGATGTTTTCCATATTTGTGACTCATATAATGACTTTGGACAATATATGTGCTGATCTTGATACTCAATTGCTCGATGATGAAATAATGTTAGTACCAAGTTGATTATGATATGGAACATGGAATCTCAATTGTGATTTTTTTTGGACTAATTGAAGTTTGAGGACATGATTTTGATTTTATACTTGAGGATAACCCAATATTTGAGGAAATGACTTAGGTTGAATAAATTTTTGAGGTTGTTTTGAATTTTGGGGACAAAATTCCTTTTTAAGGAGGGAAGGATGTGACAAAGTGGATTTTAGCATTATAGTAAAGTAATTACTCTTTCTCCCTCATTATATCTATTGATGGTTCTAAATCATTTTTCTTGGCTTCATAATCATTGTTGAGACTCAAATCCAAGATATGGTGAACAATGTGGATTTTGTACACATTATAACACTTCAAATTGGATTCAATCATCACTTTGTCCAAAGAATCTATTTGGTCAATCAAAATTTGTCTTTTGATTCTCAAACATTTTCTAGATATTCTCCACATTATTTTGAATCTTTGGTCCAAATTTGAGGTCAATTGGACATTCCTACGAATTACTACAACTTCTTGAAGTTAATGCATTGATAATGCCTTTTTATTACCCTTTTTATGGACTTTTCCACGTCACTGATCCATTGCAAAAGGAGGGGGCGAACCCCAACCCTCAGATCTGAGACCCACAGATCAGGGCCTCGATCTAACAGCCGTGAGTCTGTCTTCTACCTCCTGTTGATTGCGGGGATGAGACAAATCGGCCTTAATGGCCAATCTCCCGCTCTTGATGTTGTTTCAAAAATTTAAGCGAGCCAAAATGCTCCCCTCGCAATTTCATACTCAACCAACCCTAGTTTGACCAGCATTTGTGCTCTTTTGCGCCGCCAACATGACTCCCTAAATATCACCTCCCACTCCGGCGGCCATGGCCTCTACCCCAAGCTCGGTTAGCCCTAAAATCTACCTCTTCATGCTATAAAAGGACCCCCCCAAGGTCCGCAACAAGTTCAACTTGCTTGGAGCTCAGCCTCGCACACTAACATTGCCTCAACACCCTCTGTTTTCCCTCCCAAACCTTCCTGCTACCCAGACCAGCGCCGCCGCACATGGCCCTTTGGGCGTTCTCATTCCTCACCTCCTCACTCATGTCCTAGACTCCCTTTGAGTTCGCGAGGCCAAGCCGAACTCGGTCGGCACTCACACTTCCTCCGTCCTTTCCTCCTGCTCCTGGACAACCTCCACTCCGGCGAGCCCTCCACCCTGCCATCGTTACTTGCGGGAGACTCTACGCGGATGGGAGACAGGAATCCCAAACCGCTGGTCCAGATGAGAAAGGACTCGGTCCAACAAACCAGACTGAACCAACGAATCAAGGAGAGTGAACCGGCCAAATTGAAGACCTGAACTGAGTTCACTAGCCCCTTGAACCAGCGATTTGCTTGTGCCTATGTGGCTCGATCTGGGCCTTTCCTTGCACATCCAACGATCCTTGTTTTTCCGTATTGAGGTATTTTTGCCTCCTCTCTACTCGAAATTGTAACAAATGTTCAGATCTTGTTTTAATTGTAGAAAATGCATCCTAACTCCAAATAATTCGAACACGTAGTCAATCTTGATCAGAAAAACCCACTGAATCGATTAAAAATACTTTGGAAACCATATTATGAATGTTTCTCACTGATATCTCTAGATCTGTGATCCTTTGCTTATATAATTGATCTAAATGACTCTGTTGATGGTTAATATTGACTAAACCACTGAAAACCCTAATATCTGACTCTAATGATTACCTTGAAATACAAATCTAGATATGATATAGTTGACTATTGAAAATGAATCATTAGTGATCTTGTTCTATTTTGATTCAATCTTAATTATAATGGATAATGAGTAAATCTTGATATTGATCTTAATCTTGCAAAACCCTTGATATAGTTTTGACCCATCAATTTGATCTTGAATACAAATGATGTTAGAACAACATGATGATCTAAAGAGTTGATGATGACTTGGATAATGATCACAAATTAGGGTTAGCACATATAATCCTAGAAAACCTAAGTAAGTCATTCACACTCGAATATACACTGGATATTTGAAATAATGATGGACAAATTGAAATCTTGGTTGATGATAAGTGGATGACCTAACCCTAAGGTTGACCTAGGAAAGTGTAACCCTAATCTCGAATATTACTACATGACATCCAAATATCTTGATCTTGACCCTTGATCCAAATTTTGTGTTTTAGGATCTAACTCGAAGGATCGACCTATTACTCATGATCTATACTTGAAATCTCGGTGAAAGGTACGCTATTATATGACTCCTCCTTGATTGTATTGTAGATACTTTTATGTATCTCTTGATTGTATACTTGGCTATTTACTTGGATGAGCTATTGTTCCCTATGATTAGTCTTCTCTTTTTCTATACTATATTTTGAAAAACATGAAAACATAAATTGCATGCCCATTATGACTGCACGTATATTGATGTTGATGATGATGATGATATTGATAATGTTGATAATGTGGATATTGAGTACAACAACCCCCCTCATTGGAAGTGGGACTTGTACATTGGCTTCCTATGTTCCTATGGTGAAAAGGGGCCTAGTGACCTTCCCCATCACGTTGGGGTAATAGAGTCATACAAAATATATAAGCATGCTTCTTGAATTACAGCATAATGGGAATTCGTAATAAAAGTTGATTTGCTTGAAAAACTTGTCGAATAAATGTTGGTTTTGCAAATTACTTATTATTCTTTGAAATATAAGTCCTTCCAAGCATGCTATTTTGTTATAAATCATTTTACTTGATTTTGATAGCGTACCGTGCAATTGCATGATTGTGTCTTAATTTTCTTGATTTTAGGTAATACCAATGGGATATTAAAATAAGATCGCTTCCGCACTCATACACTCGGATGACAAAGATAATCAGATATATCTCCATATTGGGTTAGTTTGTTCTTTAATTATCCAGTTTTTGAGTTATTTATTTCTTATTGTATATGCCAGTGTGTTAGATCCTACGGGGCCACTCAGGGACGGGCGCTTCAATCCTTTTTCTACTGTTTCGACAGTAGGATTGGGATTGGGGTAAGAACGGTTCCGTGACAAAACCCTTAGGGTGGGTAGAGTCCTAATGCAATCCTAGGGTCAAGTAGGGTGTATTATAGGTACATAGTACTAATGGGTTGGGAGTTGATATGCCCTGAATGCACATGACCATGTGGTCGGGAGGTAACAACTAGGTTTACCCAAGGTACATGACTCGGGAGATTAGTTACCTCCATGAGGATCATGTAGCCTAATGGGTGAATGTGAAAGGCACTCTCTTGATGCATAGAGATTAGATCACTCCAAAGGTACCTATACCCCTAAAGACCTCAAGGAATTGGCTAAGACTTATAAAACATGAGGTGTAAATATAAAAGATGTAATGAAGTCATGAAAACTTGAGAGAAGTTGTGATCTAACTTAAGAGTAAGAAAAGGGAAACAATGACTTCATAGAATATACGAATACTATGAAATTAAGAAGAAGTAAGTTTAGAGTCATAACGAGTACGATTCAACTTAATATGTGAAATTGAAAGGTAATGTGTGGATGTTCCATCTCCGCTCTTGGAATGGAATGAATTTTTTGTTTGAGCTGCAATCAAATGCTTATTTCATCTCATTATGAGGGAGGGAGATTGGATAGACACATGTTATGTTTAAAGTTGAGATAAAGAGGATGAATATCCTACATTGAATGTGTAATGACATGAACTTGGGTTAGAGGTGTCACCTCACCCTTATGAGGAAATAATGAATAATAGGTTGGAAACCTAGGTGAAAAGAGAAATCACCAAGTAATAATGAAACCACCAAGTGATGATAAGATGTGTATACTATGGATGTGGATATACTTGAATTGCAATTTAGGTGCCAATCTTAGTAATAAAATGAAAATTGATATACTAAAGAAAAGTTGTTAAAGATATGTAAGTGGGGTGCTAACCCTATGTTTTGAAAATAAGATGAGACATCATTCACCTAGGCTTAGTAGGCCTAAATTTTGAGGACAAAATTCCTTTTAAGGAGGGGTGAATGTTACATCCTTGAAATTCATAGATTTCAAGCCTAAATGAAATTAGGGAACATATAACAATGAAGAGTTTTGAGGGATCTTGGTTGATGATTCCAAATCCTAGAATTAGATTAAATGAATAATTGAAGGAAATAATTTGCTTTTGAGCATATGCATTCATGGGAGTCTAATATAAGAAGAAATGATTATACAAGCCTTAATTTGGTAATTGGGTGTGTGATTAAGCTCATGGAATCTTTGGAAAGCCCAAGAGATGATTCATGGGCCTCAGGGACACTGTTAGCCCAGTTGGTTAATCTCAGTTTTCTTTTGGGTCCTTGGGATATGAACTTGGATAGTTTTGGTACTCAGGAATATAATAGATATCCAAGATTCGGATAATTCATGGATGATTTAAGACCTTATCTTCTTTCCAAGGTTGGATAATATATAGTGATTTATTGTCCCAGAGCTTGAGATAAATATGGGTTATTACCTGGCTTTTAGGACTCTCGATAGGAAAGGAGTCCAATTGCATTAGGAAAGGTGTTTGATGTTTTTCCATGAGATTAAGAAGATTGGTTTAAAGGGTAAATCAAAGAGAGATAAAAAAGGAACTATCTAGATTGTGCATTTTCCTTTGGGTTACCAATGTCATCATATGGGAATTCTATGAAATAATCTCTTTATAATTAAAAATACTTTCCCATGAAGGCTCTCCATAATCATGAAGGAGGCCAACATAAGGCAAGAGAAATGGGAATATAATTAATAACTTTGTAAACATTATCTTGTATTACTTTGGGAAGGAGACAATTATGTGTCTATCAAGGAAGAGGAGAGAAGAAAAATGAGAAGGGAAGATACAAGAGAATAAGCATGTATATATGTGGTATTTGTTGGATACATGATGAATCAACATAACTTACTCCCTCTCCATATCTCTTCTCCTTCCTTTCAACCCCAACCCCCCCCCCCCGAGCTCCTGTTTGACTTCGTCTAGGTTTGTGCATGGCTCCTAGCAGGAGGAACAGGTGGATCATTAACCTAAATGTAGCAAAGGCATGACCACTACTCTGGGTTTGGGTACCTCAAACTGTGAAGAGAGATGCCAACATTGGTCCTTGCATCTATCAAAGTAGGAGATTTTGTTGGCAACCAGTAGGAACTTGACTATGTCTGTCGGAAAAGCAGTAGGAAGGTTTGTGTTTTTAGGTTGACAATGAGTCACAACAAGAGGAGGACAAAGATCGGAGGGCAAGAAACTGGAGGGCATTTTTGTATCTTCACGAAGACAACATGACAAAGGGAATTGAAGTGATGAAGAAAGCCCTACAGTCAGCTCGGTCCTCTGCTTCCTATCGTGGCTGTGATCCAAGGCACTCATGCCTCAACTCCTCTCGTGGCTGCTAGGATGACTCTGCGTCAGGGACGTCGTATTGTGACTAGCCACAAGTCTTGTCAAGGGCATGTAGCCCCATCTGAGTCACCAACGACCCTATTGCGTAGAGGCATCTGTGTGGGGTTCCGCGTAGCTAGACCAACATGGGACATCATGTGAGGAAGGGGGTAGCGGTGTCGCTGAGCACACACACTGGAGTCAGACTTCGAGTCATGCCCTAGTGTGAGGATGGGGGTGGAATAGAGTCCAATGGCTCATACACCCCTGAGCTCTCATTCAAGACACAAGGACAATAAAGTCCATTCTCCCAGTCTTGAGAAAGCCAAGAATAGAGCTTTGTTTTGCTGACGTGGCAGCTGTTGATTGGCCCAAACAAGACTAATCTTGAAATAATTATAGAATAAAAATTTCTAACTCTGATTTCAATAAGTTATATATGGAATTTGCTCAAAAAAAATAAGAGGTATCCAAAGAAAATATAATCAGTGTCTAATTAAGCTTAATGTTCCAAAAGTATAGGCAATACATATTTAGATGTCATAAATAGAAAAGAGAGCCTATATTTAGGTTAATATGATGCTTAATTGAGTAGATTAGTTTATGTTGAGTTACTACCTGATGTTGTTAGTTGTAATGAAGAAATCCTTGATAATGATGAATAATTGACGATGCTAGTTTAATAATCTTATTTATGTTTTTTTAGGGTTTTGAAACCAATGTGAACATCTTGATATAATCTTAATGCTAATATTGTGATCTAGATATCGTGAAGAGTCTAATATGTTTAAGATGATGATTAGGGTTTCACCTAACATGCATAACTGAATTTGTAAGCTTAGAAACCATGATATGATGGAATTAGGGTTTGTAATCCTAATCCCTAGTCCAAACACGAGACAACCTTAAACCCTAGTTTAGGATCACATCTAGATCTATTTAACGTAATGTGAATACATGGTGACACATATGTATTATGTATATTTCATATTGAATGCTTTGCTACTTGGATGTTTGGATGCACTCTTAAAGTATATGAAATATTCTGCATGATTTCCTATGATGGTATAAGATATGTGGTTACGTTTATGAATACATGTATCAAATTCTGAGTTTACTGTGGTTTCTTGATGAGATTGAACAAATGATAACTGCTTGCTTATTTATTTACTTCTTGCAAATTATAAAGTTCCTATGAGTATCATGATAAATAAATAACAATTTTCTGAACCCTTGGTTAGACTGATCTTGAGGGTAATGCACACGAGCACCGGAGGGACAGTGATTACACCTGAGGTAGTTGACTAGATATGTGTTAGAATATGAAAACAAGTTTATGTTCTTATATGCAAGATAAACATGTTTGCTTATATGTGTACTTGTGATTATTGTTTGAACTCATGTACCATTATAGAAATATACTGATCTTGTATTTATTTGTCGGCATTTTAGGTATCAGGTATACTTGATTCGTGGACATGAGGTTACAGAATAAAGATGTTGAAGATACTAAAGTAATTCATGAAGGTTTAAATATAATGGTATATCATCATACATGTACATGTGAACTCTTTCTATAATTTATTTAACTCCTTAGAGGAGCTTTTTATACAAACATGTAAATATTTGTTCATTTACTATTTTGTATTATTTCTAGAATCTGATCCTGGAATTTATGAGTAATGATCTATGAATTTAAGGTCTTTTTGACACTCAAAAGGGTGGGTCATTACAGCAAGTTTCTCATCAGATTAATGTTTCTCACCATGCATTCTCATAGTTTTTCAGTCAGGAAAAGTAGCTCAGGGATGGATCTATTATATTTTTGAAACAAAATCCCCCTTTGTAGTCCAGTGATGTTTTCTTGTTACTGTTGTTGAGGTCTATTCTTTTCAAATCCAGGTGGAGCTCCTCTTCCCATAGCTTTCCCCTTACCCATGTCTTGAGATGTTTGATTCAGCTGGAAGAAGTTTTATATAGTAGAGGTATTTCCAAGAAAATCCAGGGTGGTCTGGTCGTTTTTAATTTACATAAGACATGTTTTCTACCATAACAATCTAAGTATCTTCTGCTTCATGAGTGTAAATAAATGGATCTATTTCACTATCCACCTTCTCCACAAGTAACACATTTTACTATTGCCTTAGTAAAATATCTTGAGTTGGATTCTTTCAGGTTCTAGACGTTGGTTGCCATCCTATCAAGTTTTCTATTTAGACTTTTGAGTATCTTTGACTCTGAGGAACTACTAACGGCTGATGTGGTTGTTGTAGAACTTCTATCATAATTTAATCTTGCTTGATGTGGGTTCATATTGTGGAGTATATCCTTAGTGGTTTCAACATCATGCTTCATAAAGCCTCTCCCAACTACTGCACTTACTGATTTCCTTTAAATAGAGGTGAGACCTTCATAGAAAGTGGCAATGATAAAACATTCATCATAGGTGTGATGTGGGATATCTCTTGGATATTCCTGATATTTCTCCCATGCATCATACAGACTCTCAGAGGGTTTTTGCTTAAAACTTGTGATCATGTGCTTGCACCGAAGGGTCTTCTCAATAGGATATAATTTGTTCATGAATTCTTTGGATAATTGTTGCCAAGATGTGATCCCCTTTTGGGAAAGTTACCACTTTAGAGCTTTGACTTTTAGAGAGTAACAAAACCTATTCATATAGATGATGTCTTGAGGGACCATGTTCACATTGAGGGTGTCGCAGAGATTTTTGAACGCATCATTATGATGATATGGATTTTCTTTGATAGATTTCCTCCAAAAGTCTAGTGCTGAATGAGGTTGATGAAAGAGGGCATTACCTCAAAATTCACCACTGGTACGCGAGGTAGGATGATTGGTTCCTAGTTGTCATTGGCATGACCTGTGGTCGATGATCAGAGTGAGGGCCTATTTTCAAGAGCATTGCTAGTAGGTGGTGGTTGTGCAACCATTGGATCATCATAGAAAAAATCTACCAATGGAAATTCATCAAGGAACTCCAGTGTTGAAAGGAAATTATAGTTTGCTACCTAAATATAAGATGTTGAACTGATTAGAGTTAAAGAATGGAGACACAAATGATACCTTTGCAAATAGATAACTAATGTAAAAGGGATGCTAATAAACTTTTTACAAATTTTAAAAGAAATGAATAATGCTAAGTAGACCACAAGTTCTTATAGATTATATGTAGTCTCGTCCCCAGCAATAGCACCAAAAGATGATCGCTCTTTTTTGTGGGTCAAAATTGTAAACAATTTTGTCCTAGTCAAATATATTGGACTTTAAATTTACTACTGACTATAAGAGATGTTCACAACTCAATATGCAGTCTATTGTAGTAGTGTAGGGTCAAAAACAGGGATAAGGAAAATAATAGAATAATAACAAAGAGGTCATAGCTTAGTTTAGTCAAATCAAATAAGTGAATTGGATTCCCCAGTTAAGGAATGGGTTTATCTAATCAAGAAATAAATCTACGATATGGAGATCAACGATAAGAAATAAACATAAATTGTGAAATGATGACAACAAGGGACTGCGATTCGATTTCACCAACCAGACCAACCACAACCATGTAAAACCTTTACTCCAATTTTATATATATTCTTAACTTCTTTTGCAAACAACCATAAAAGATATCTACTCCCTCCTTCTCTTGAGATCTAGGTAGATTTTTATCTAGAGGTATCTTTCTCTCTCGAGACAATAACCAAAAGACCAAGAAAAATCGTATGACTTTTGTTATAGAAACTTCTCACTCTCGTATCTCGTTACTAACCTATACTTCATATCTTATTGAAATCATTCTCTCAAATAATATACATATCAGAAGTCAAAAGAGGGTATATAATCATCAAGCAATGTAGTAAAACAAGAGTATAGAAATAAAACTTATAAGAAAATATGCCATAAAATAGAATAATGAATAATTATGTGATTGGGAGGGAGTGACAACTACTCCCAACCCAAGTTATGGAGTTTAGTCGTGCGTGACACAAGAAAGAGATAGATTACACCTTGAATAAGTCATGATAAATAAAAGAAGGGAAAGAGGTCAATACAAAGGTAGATTGAGTGATCGATCACCAACATTTTGGCTTGATCAAACAAGAGGTTTGTGGCTAGTTGATGATAGCAAGTTTTCGATATGTACTTATGAACCAGGATGTAAATAAAATACATTGATTCTTGATAAAAGAGTTTTCTTGTGTTTGGATCTCTTTGTATATGGTTTTCATTTTTTGTGATTTTCAGTAATCTATTGTTAATGATCACTTCCGCTTAGTTAATAACATTTTGTTTGAAAGGTGTGTCACACTATCAACCCTACATGAACATCCAAAAGTCATAGGGTATGTCATCTATACCATTATATCAATCCTAGTCACAAAACTAGGGTTAGATTCTACTCAAACTATAGTTTCTCTTCATTGTGACTTAGTTCAAGAAAACTTTGATAAATCAACGAAAACTTTTATACATATAGTAGTATAATTGAAAATAATTTTTGGCAATGAAAACTTTTTGAGACGAAACAAAATGTGGATCCAAAATCAATTGTGGAAACTAAGTAACAATATTTGCATATGAATACTTCCTCATATCTGAATCTTATCCTTAAATCAAACCTTTTTGCATAAGAAGATCATCATTGATCAAATCTAGGGTCAGCATCTCACTTAGAGGTAACTATCAAAGTCAAGTGTTCTAATGGGGAGACAAAATTGAAATAGTCAGATTCTGACTACCATGAGCTCTGATACCATGTTGTAAAGAAGTGAAAACCACTTGTCTACTAAAAATTTGAACAATAAAACCTCCAGTCCAAACACACTCAGAAGGTATGATGGAGTGGGTGTAAAATTTTCAAATCATTATATAATGGTAAAAAAAGACCAAAGTATTGCAGCGAATTAAAAATATGACTATATTCAATAATAAAACAAGGGAGCATCTCAAACTTACAACTTAGGGATCCATGTAGAGCAAATATAAACTAACTCAAGATTGTCTCCAAGCTTTAACTTCTCAATCTATGTTCGGGTCCACATGTCAAGCCATTTGTTTCCTTCACCTAGGGTTGGAAGCATACCCCAGCAAAAGAGAAACAATAGGAGACATCAGCAAAAGCTAGTATGTGCAAACTAAAAAGCAAATTGAGCAATTTATAAAGAATAAGGGACATCAAAATAAAAGGCTTCCCATGCAAGAGATAAGGACTACCCAATCGGGCATAAAGATAAGAAACATCATAATTTGATAAAAGAGGATACTTGCCATGAACAAATAATAAAATTTGTGCAATAAAAGCACATAGATAGGTAGTAGGGCACACACCCCACAAACATCATCAAACCTGCATGCATGTGAGATAAACATAGCCCTAGAAAACCTGATAGAGAATGACTCACCATAAATCTCCCAATATATAAATGTTGAGCCAAGGCTTCACATCCTTGAAACTCAGGTATGGGGTACCACCACCACCATCCAATAAACAAAAAGGGCACACAGCCAAAAACCAAAGTAATTTACATTATTCTAGTGCTACTGATTCACATTGCATGTAAATATAGAGGCGAGTAAATAGTTTAGTCAGAAGATGAAACAAATGTTGCCATCACACAATGGACAACACAAACATATAACATCCACTTCAAAGTGTCACATAACAATAAAAGAGACCAACATGCACCACGACACAACATATGATATGGAAATTATACAAGTTCATAACAATCAAGATAGTTCACACGAACCATGGTATCAAAAGATAAGACATATTGTGTAGGCCAAAATTCAAAAGAATGATAAAGTAGGTGAATTGCTTAATATGTATGAATAAGGGATACAACATACCTCAAATTAGAGTCCAAACTGCAAAGCACTCCTAGATCCAAGTTTAGGCCACCAAAGGCCTATAAAACACATATACATATTTTCTGTCAATTTCATATGCATTAACCAAACCCTAAAAACCAACTTTTTATATATGTGTGAATTAAGTTATGAAAACTATTCCATATTTTAGCTTATGTTATTAGGAGTCCAAAACATATTTTATTATATTTTTCTGACTTATAGATAATTAGTTATGATTTTTACAAGTTAATTCATCATTAATTAGATCCAATAAAAACACCTATTATTAATCTTTAGATTCAGTTATCAAAACTTATACCATTAGTTAGATATTCTTTTTCTGATTCCAACGACTATTTTTCCATGATTTTCTAATCATCTGATAATTAGTTATAAATTTTTAATTGTCGACCAATCAAAGAATTAGTTAATGCCATGTAGGCGAGAAAATCCTCAAAAGCAGGCCATACCCGCATGACTTGGCCCAACGCATGACACAAAAGGGAACGTGAAAAGACCAAAACAACCTTGGATAAAAATCAAAAGCAAAAGAAGGCAAAAGGGTGAATAGGGGAATCTGTCAGCGACTTTGTTCTTCATAGATCGGGAACCAGAACAGGGAACACTTCGATTCCCAAAAAACGATCAACCAAAACTCCATGGAACTGATGATTTCATCAAGTTCCAGAGGTGCTAGCGGTTCTACTGTATCTTAACACAGTCACAACGGCCACTTATAGCCTGATAAAGGCTTTCTTCCATGACTGAGTAAGGTGTAGCACTACAACTCATCGAAAGAACAAAGCAACTCAAAATGAAACCGTGGAGAAAGGACCAGCAGCCCGTAGCGAAACCGATCATGGGGAAAACAAGTGCAACAAAGAAGAGGACTCACCTAATGATCAAAACTGGGAAAAAAGGGGGTTTTCCAAAATGCACCTGCTCCAAATCAATGAAGGCCTAGAAGGAAAGCCTAGCCACCAATGAAATCATCTTGGCACCTAGAAAGGGTGCCAAAGGTTCCCGCTTTGTTGCTGAGAGAAAGGTGACTGCCAAAGGTAGCTGGAGTAAGGGAGAGGTAACTGGGGCCAAAATACACCCAAAGAGGGTGAGAAGGAAGTCCCAGCGATCCTCATGAAGGTATAGAGACCAAAACCAGCACAAGAATAGGCACAAAGAAGCAAGGATCACCGCCAGTTGGTAAAACAGAGGAACAAACAACAACTATGCTGGTTAGGGTTATATAGGGGGTGGAATCCCATAGAGTTTAGGATGGTTGGGTTTGTAAGAGAAGAGGAAGGTGATGGTGGTATCCTCACGGGTAGAGACAAAGAGAAGAGAGATGTAGGGGGAGGAGGAGTTGTCGCAAACTGTAGCTCTACTCCAACTAGGAGTCGGGCGAGAGGGAGAACATACAAGCCATCTGCGAAATCCATGATATTAAAGGGAAAGAGCCAGTCATCTGATCGGGTTGAGAAAAAGGAAAAAATAAAGGAAAATCGTAGCTTAATCGATTTAGGATTAAAGTTAAAACCAATTAATGCACATATTTCTCTTTCCTTATTTATGGGTCCTATTCTTATCCAAATTAAACCAAACTTTGTGCACAAGTTAACTTAAACGTGTTGATTCTGATTATCTAATTATATTTCACTTTTGGAATCTTTAGATGTATTATTTAATATATTCTTTGTTTCTCTTTCCTGATGCATTAATGACATATGGATTATCCAAATTAGGTGAAACTTCATCCACAAGTTAACTTAAGTGTGTTGCATATGAATTTGCCTTTATTTCCAACTTTTAGAATTATATTTCATATTATTGAGCATTAATGCCTTTTATCAACTTTCTCTCTCCTAAACTTACCTCCTATGCAAACTTTCACCAAATTGGATGAAAATTCACCCAAAGACAATATTTATTATGTAGATTACGAATCTAAGATTATTTTTCTCTTTTGGAGTCATGAATTATATTTATTTATTAATTACTCTATTTAGGTAGTTTCTCTCTCCTAACATATCATATTATTTCAAGGTGGTTCAAATTAGATGAAAATTGACATGTAAACTTATTTTTATGTATAGATTACAAATTTCGAGTTTATTTCCACTTTTAAGACTTTCTTACATGGGTTTTGTCATATGGCCCATTAACTTGATTATGCATCCAATTAAGTCATTAACATCTTATTATCACCAAATGAGTTATATGACATATTATATTACATTATTCACGCATTAGATTATTAGGATCACTCCAACCTTAACCTTGTTTGGTCAAACCCAAAAGGTCACAGTTCTAGTGTAGGGTCCAAGATCGGGTATGTTACAACACTCCACCCCTTAAAAGGATTTCATCCTAAAAAACTATTGATCCAAACATCAAAAACTAACCACTCTCCACCCCTTAAAGGGTTCAACCTAACAAGTCAAACTAAACAACTTTTTAGAGCTACCCACATCTCTTAGTTGTGAAATTTTTAGAGATTAATATTTCTCATGTATCCAACTAAAGTAACCATCTAGGGCTGAGTTTTTAGGTCCTCGTGTCTCTAACCTATCTGTAACATCCCTGACCTGGGTTATGCTTTAAACCTAGATGTTTTTCTTAAGAAAGATAATTATATGCTTGTTCTTATCTTTTGAAAAGTAATTAAGGCTCAAGAGGAACTTATGTTTCGAATTTAGTCCTTTTTGAATAATGTTGAAAACAATGTTTTGCTTGTTTTTGACTAAAGTGCGAATTACCCAAGTTGAGGGGTTAACTTGCAAATGTCACATGATAAAATGTTTCTAAAGTGTTGAAGCATCATAGGAATGAAAATTATGTTGAGGTATGGCTTGTGGTAGCCTGAGCACCAAGAAAGAGCTTATTAAGCAATGTTTGTGCATTAAAACCTAGTTTTGGTGTAATGTGCAATTTACCCAAAACCTAGGGTTCAATATGCAAAATACCACTTCTTGAGAGTCCCTAATGTTTCTTGGTATCAATTAGAGACAATAAAATTATAGGGGTGTCTCATTTGAATCTCTTTGGGGGAGGAGAATCTTGATATTAAAATAATCAAGATTTAAGCATAATTGAAACCCTAATTCAATTTAATGCAAAAATAAATATATTAATGGAAGTGCCCTTCAACCAAAAATGTGATGGTTGAATTTATATAAATATGTAAGTCCTTGTGACTTACAATTGCACTGAAATATCCAAGGTGAGTGGAGAGTCCACTCACATTAGTTAAAGAAAAAGTAATATCCACTCATTTTTGGATATTATTATTATATTGATTAAGATGCTTAATTTGTTTTCTTTTAATTCATGGATAAAGAAGATGAATTCAAAGGGGAGGATTATTGCTTCGTATGCAAGGAAGTGAGGGGGAAAAGTGGCACCAATTTTGGGAATTAAAGGATTTTTATAACACTTTCTCTCTCTTGAATTTCCCGTATATACACTCCATTTTCCACCCACATGAAAGACTTGTTCGACTCTTCTTTCTTTCTTTGCTTTGGCCGAGCACAAGGGAGCTTAGGAGCAAGAGGAGAACGTGCCCCAACCTGTAGGTAAGCTCCATAGGCATCTTCAACTTTGAATTCATGGTGGAAATCGAATTTCAACACTCATTCTCCTCTTTTCTTCATTCAATGCTCAACCTTGATCATCCTTTGCATCCAAAGACTTGAGAACAGACCTTGGACAGTTGAGAAAGCTTCATTCACCATTGAGGAAGTGAAGCTTGAAGCTTGGATTCAACCTTGAAGGTGGGTTATCTAACTTAAACCCTTGAATATTATTATTGCTCTCATTTCTCCATCATATGTTGATTTCTTTTCTTTCCCAAATTTTTCCTTTTGATTAATTGTTGAAATCACCACAAAGATCACAGAAAATTTCGATGGTTTGTATCTTCAAGATGATGATGTCATCTTAGAACACACCTCAATAAAAATATTGAGCAAACGGTTTTCATTTTGATGACAAACGGTCTCAGACCGTTTGGTGATCAAACGGTCTCAAGACCGTTTAAGGGCAAACGGTCTCAAGATTGTTTGAGGTCAAATGGTCTTAAGACCATTTGGGGTTAATTGCTGATATAGTTGGATGAAGATCCACCGGTTCAAATTGATTTAATTATAATGGTTACAGTGATGGTTGATGCATTGATTACAAACCCTAATCGGATTGATTGGTTGAAACCCTAATTGATTGATTCGATTTCTATGTTGAATGGCTCAAATAGTCTCAAGATTGTTTGAGGTCAAACGGTCTCAAGACCATTTTAGGTCAAGTGGAGACATTGATGGATGGATATCCAAGGGTCACATTTGATCTACTTTCAAATGGTCTCAATGTTGGATGGTTTAATAAGTGCAAACCCTAAATCGATTGATTGTGGAAACCCTAATTGAACCAATCAGTTTCAATGATGGGGTGTTCATTCGGTTTCAAGGATAATTTGATAAAACAGTTTCAAGGGTTGAAGGCACCAAATCGTTTCAAAACCGTTTAAGACCAAACGGTCTCAACCCTTGATGCCTAAACGGTCTCAAGACCGTTTGGAGGGAAAACGGTCTCAAAACTGTTTGAAGGTCAAGGAGGTCAAAACCATTTGAAGGTCCAAAAGTATCAAAACCATTTGGAGACCTAATAGTCTCAAAGCTATGAAAGATCAATTAACCTTATGATTATTAATGATGTATATCAAATTTAATTACAATGGTTGTACCTTTAAGATAATAGGGTGATTAGTACCCTTAGAGGGGTTGACCTTTGATGCTTATGGAAGAAATATCTCAATACACTATGCTAACCCTAAATGCATGTACATGAATGATGGGCTGACTTAATCTAATCAAGCTTGAAGTAATTAACATCCTAGAGAGGATTAGAGAGAGAGAGGAATTCATACATATATAATAATCATGTAGTGCTTAAACCTCAACACTCTCAACATGAATAAAATATGTAATTAGGGTATGATCCTTGATAAAGAGATCATGAAACCCTAATCGAGCCCTAACCCTAATTTAGGGCAATGCTAGGTGAAACCCTAATCTACGGTAATGGTGTAACCATAATCTAGGGTGATGATATGAGAAACCCCAATTCAGGGTAATATAATGAAAAACCCTAATTTAAGAGGATGCTTCATGAAGCCCTAATTTGGGGAAAAGTCATAAGGAACCTTAATTCAAGATAATAATGGTGTAACCCTAATCTAGAGTGATGCTATGTGAAACCCTAATATAGGATGATGTTATGTGAAATCCTAATGAAGGGTGATGTTATGTAAACCCTAATTGATAAAGATGGGAAAACCTATTCCTAATAATGGAATAGTGGTTAATACCTTGATAGGTGAGACACCTAAAGTGGTTGTTAATGGACAACCTTATAGCATCAATGCCTTAACCTGAGATCAGTCCATATCATTAAAGATAGTTGGACATTTCAAATGTGTGACTTATGTCCAGTACACTACATGATAAATGTGATGAGTTAGTGCATAAAGTATTAGAATGGGAATGCCCTAATACAAGTTAATTCATGAACTTAAGTAAGTTAAAAGTGATGAGGGAAGTGATACATTAAGACATGATAAATATCACATCCAACACTTTAAGGTTGTTATACCTTGATGCACCTTAAATCCAATATGTATGGATGAGTAACACATGAAGTGTGTCATGTCGATTGTTACATTGAGATGCAATGAGTTTAATGCACTTTGATAAGTGTAGGCTAATATACCTTGAGAAAGGTTTAAGCCAAGTTAATAAAGTATGATGTAATCATACTCTGGTAAGGATGAGAAAGGAACTCATACCTTGTGTTGACCATCATTTAATGATAAAAGATAAGAGTAAATAAGATTAATTGAATACTTATGATATTAGTATATGCTCCTATATGTGTGGAGCAATTAATTAGGGTTTGGATTGGTAATATGAACTTGAAACACTATTAGGTTATAAAGGGAAACACTAACCCTAATAGTTGTTGCCTAGTGAGAGGTGACAAGATGTTTAATGGCCTTATGAGCCATGTGAATAGTTGTTTCCTACTGAGACATGACAAGATGTTTAATGGCCTTGTTAGCCATTTGAATAGTTGTTTCCTAGTGAGAGGTGACAAGATGTATAATGGTCCTTATGAGCCATGATAATAGTTGTTGTCTAGTGAGAGGTAACAAGGTGTTTATAAAAGTCTCATTTAAGAAATGATAATGTTCAAATAAACTAGGAAATGGAAACTTAGTAACATAATAATAATAATAAATGGATACAATAATAATAATGAAATCTTAATCATATATGTTTTATGCTTATAGCCAAATAAGGGCTATAGTGTTTTGAATATGCTTAAAAGAGATAAGAGGAATACTTGTATTATATAGAGGATGTGAATAAGTATGATGACTTGGCCAAGATATAATTCCTAGTAAAGGTGATGTGGTATTCAGTGACAAGATGCACAGGATTGACGTAGTCCAATACCTGGCACAGGCATGAAGCCTATAGTGTCACGGGATTGATAATAACCCCAATGCCTGGCTGTTAATCACATGATTGGTAATATCCCAATACCTGGCTGTCATAGGATTGATAATAACCCCAATGCCTGACTGTCAATAATAGGATTGATAATAACCCCAAAGCATGGCTGTTAATCACAGGATTGGTAATATCCCAATACTTGGCTGTCACAGGATTGATAATAACCCCAATGTCTGGCTGTCAATCACAGGATTGATAATAACCCCAATGCCTGGTTGTTAATCACACAATTGGTAATATCCCAATACCTGGCTGTCACAGGATTGATAATAACCCCAATGTCTGGCTATCAATCACAGGTTTGGTAATAACCCAATGCCTGGCTGTTATCAAAAGATTGGCATAGTCCAATGCCTTGAATTGTTCCACAAGATTGGCATAGTCCAATGCCTGAACAGAATATAATGATGTATACTCACATGATTGGTACAATTCAATATCTGGTTAGCAGATTGGCTGAGGCCAATAGATAGAAATAAGAATGATTCATAGCTGACATACCATGATAATGATCATCACAAGATAAGCTTGAGATGTTGATATAGTATGATGGGTAAATGATATACATGCTCTTCGTTTCCTTATTGGATAAGTAACATACTGCCTTATCAAATTATAGCTGAAATGCTTTGAATAAGAATAATGCTCTAATATGTTTAGACACTGAATTATCTGTTGTTGAATATATATGATTCCTCTACTAAGTTTTATCTATTAAACTGCAATAATAACATTTCTGGCAAAGAGTTATTTCACTCGCTGGGAAAATTTCAATTGTCTCACCCCCGTGGGATCCAACCTTTTTAGGTAGACGTAGAAGAAAAGGTAGAAACCCTATAGTAGGGGAAGAGAAGCAGCAGCAACAGGGACAGCAGTGATATTCCAGGTGGAGGTACTAGCTGTCATATTTTGTATAGAGAGTCCTATGTGTCATCTATGTACTCTCAGGTCCTCGGAGTTAGTAGTTAGTACTTTTAAATGAATCGATCTGAGATTTTGGCTTGATGCCTTGGGGTTCCTAAGCTGCCTGTGTATAGTTTTAACAGAGTAGTTGATGCTTGTAATCCTTGAGAAGGGATGGTACATGATATGTACTTATAAACCAGGATGTAAATAAAATACATTGGTTCTTGATAAAAGAGTTTTCCTGACTTTGGATCTCTTTGTATATGGTTTTATTTTTTAGTGATTTTCAGTAATCCACTGTTAATGAACACTTCGTCTTAGTTAATAACGTTTTGTTCGAACAGTGTGTCACAATTTAGTGGTATCATAGCTTAAGGTTCGTTGATTCTACAGAGACATAGGACTAAGGTGTCGAGTCTATTCTAAGTGTATCCTAGTATATCTTATATTGACTTCTGCTTATGCAGAAGAAGGGATATATCTCAAAGATGTTCGGAGATCACAAGGGACACGTTGCTGAGAGCAATGTTGCGGCACCAGTAGGAGGTGCAAGGGATCAGGCAAGAGACGAATCAGTGCCTGATAATTCCCATGTTGATGAAGCCATGATAGAAAACCCAGACTTTCATACTCTTTTTGGGCAATTCATGACCACAATGATGCATATGGCAGACCGTATGCCAGCACCATCACCTAGGGCACCAGTTCCTAATGAGGGACATGGATCTGGTAAGACTTTTGAATGACTACGTCGTGTAGGAGCCATAGAATATGCTGGGACATCTGACCCAGCAAATGTTGATCTATGGCTCACTGAGTTAGAAAAGGCTTTTAAGATCCTTAGTATCCCAGATGCTGACAAAGTCAAACATGTAGTTGTATACCTATTGAAGGGTAGTGCTGGATATTGGTGGGCCATAGAAGAAGTAAAAAGGAATGATGAAGAGGTTGGTTGGGAGGAATTTCGTCGAGAATTCGTCAATAAGTATTTTTCCAAAGACATATTTAGATGAAAAGATCTCACAGTTTGAGAAGGTTCGACAAGGAACCATGTCAATAAATGAGTATGAGCCTAGGTTTATGGAACCTCAAATGGCTCATTCTGAGCAGGAGAAGATTTGACAATTTGAGAAAGGACTGAATGTTGAGGTTTCTATCTCGGCATCTGTGTTAGAAAGTAGAGAGAGATTTTCCACATTCGTGGAATCTATCAGGAGGATAGAAAGGTCTATGACAAAGAAACATGAGACAAACCTCAAAATAAAGTCTACACAGACACAAGAACTGTTGATTAGTGGTACTAAACAGCCAAAATCTTCATCGGTTCAACAACATTATGGAACACCAATGCAACAGTCACCAAGTGGGGACCGAGCTTGCCACAAATGTGGATAGAAAGGACATCTGAGGTGGTAGTGTCCGAGAAGAAATAATAAGGTGAACCGGCAGACAAGACATTAGATAACCCATAAAGGTAACATGTCAGATAAAACTTTTCATTCTGAATTATCTTTCCTCTTTCTCTCTCTGCCTACTGATTATAAGAAAGGTAGTTATTGTTGATCTTCCTTTAATTAGTCCTATGAGGACATAAGGAAAAGATAAGAAGGATGAGAACCTATATTTAGATTAATATTCTCTTATATGTTTTGAAATTTCTCTCTTCATGTAAAAAAGAGAGAAGAGATGTAAAAGAAACACTCAGAGAAAATAAGAGATAATAAATAGTAAATTTAAAGAGATGTTAAAAGTATGAAACGTAATATGAAACAAATGCATACTACCTAATTTTAGTTCTTGAATACCCTGGCCAGGTATTCATCTATTGAAGGTAAGGTAAGTATGACACTCTTAGATCATTATCTTTCTGATTTCTCTGATCAAGTAGTCATTTTGAGACAATCTAAAGAGCATAATGAGGTCAGAGATGTGGCATGGATAATTCTACCACACCCTAATTGATATATGGAGAGTAATCATAGATCAACTTATAAACAAAAGAGGATGTTTAGTATAATGTATGCCCTGGTCCTCAGACCTAGAGGTAACAGTTACCTGATGAGAGGTAACAATGTTCAGTGATGGACTGAGGGTTTGAATACCCAGATATAGTAATCATGATGATGATGTGATGTGTTTTTGGCACATATAATGGATACCAAGGTAAATAATCCTAGTATCCAAGAATTTTCAATGATATGAGAAAATGGGAACATGACTCCTGATAAGAAGTAATGTTTGGTTACCTAGAAGGGCCAACTCTAAAATTTGTTCAGTTACATATTGTATTATGGATACCATTTGTTAGGGGTTTATGCCCCATATAAACATAACGTCGATAAGACTGTACTAATTGAAGGAACAATTGTAAAATCATTTTGGGAAAAGTTTATCAAGCTAAAAATAATTCCTTAGAATATCCCTATCTAGATCTGTTAAAGAAATTTATATATATATATAACATCTAGAGATACTTCTAAGATAGGTTCTTAATTGGTAAGTAACCTTCCCTTATGAAAAAAGTGTGTACAACTAATGAAATAATTGGTACAAGTAGTAAGAAAGTGTAGTGTTGTGATAATAGTTTGGATGACACACCAGATGTAACTTTGGTCTTTCCTTGGAAGCAAAATGCTTAACTGAATAAGGAATATGGAAGGCTTCTTAGAATTTAAAAATCATGTCACAAAAAGTTATAAGTTGAGAAAGGTGATAAATCAGTGAGGTTTGAAACCTGAATTAAATGAGGTATGTATAATGTATCATGACAAAGAAAAATGCTTCCTGACATAGAGTTGACTCTACAGTCAATAATGAAAAGAAACAGTAGAGTATGGGTCCTGTGTGACAAGTTCTATGATAACCCCATATGGAAGGACTTTATGTTGACCAAAGTTCGATGACATCTCCATGACATTAAGATGTTAGGTGGAGACTTGATGATATGATAAATAAATAATATATGTCTTCTTTTACCTGGGATTTTGGGGAAGAAATCCATGTTAGGGGTTTATAATTGTAACATCCCTGACCTGGGTTATGGTTTAACCCTAAATGTTTTGCTTAAGAAAGATAATTATATGCTTGTTATTATCTTTTGAAAAGTAATTAAGGCTCAAGAGGAACTTATCTTTCAATTTTAGTCCTTTTTGAATAATGTTGAAAACAATGTATTGCCCGTTTTGGACTAAAGTGAAAATTACCCAAGTTGAGGTGTTAACTTGAAAATGTTACATGATAAAATGTTCCTCAAGTGTTGAAGCATCATAGGAATGAAAATGATGCTGAGTTATGGCTTGTGGTAGCCTGAGCACCAAGAAAGAGCTTATTAAGCAATGTTTGTGCATTAAAACCTAGTTTTGGTGTAATGTGCAATTTACCCAAAACCTAGGGTTCAATATGCACAATACCACTTCTTGAGAGTCCCTAATGTTTCTTGGTATTAATTAGAGACAACAAAATCAGAGGGGCATCTCATTTGAATCTCTTTGGGGGAGAAATAATCTTGTTATTAAAATAATCAAGATTTAAGCATAATTGAAACCCTAATTCAATTTAATGCAAAAATAAATATATTAATGGAAGTGCCCTTCAACCAAAAATTTGATGGTTTAATTTATATAAGTATGGACGTCCTTGTTCCTTGCAATGGCACCGAAATATCCAAGGTGAGTGGACAGTCCACTCACATTAGTTAAAGAAAAAGTAATATCCACTCATTTTTGGAGATTATTATTATATTGATTAAGGTGCTTAATTTGTTTTCTTTTAATTCATGGATAAAGAAGAAGAATTCGAAGGAGAGAATGATTGCTTCGTATGCAAGGAAGTGAGGGGGATAAGTGGCACCAATTTTTGGAATTAAAGGATTTTTATAACACTTTTTCTCTCTTGAATTTCCCTTATATACACTCCATTTTCCACCCACATGAAAGACTTTTTCGACTCTTCTTTCTTTCCTTGCTTCGGTCGAGCATAAGGGAGCTTAGGAGCAAGAGTATAACGTGCCCCAACCTATATATAATCTCCATAGTCATCTTCAACCTTGAATTAATGGTGGAAATCGAATTTCAACACTCATTCTCTTCTTTTCTTCATTCAATGCTCAACCTTGATCATCCTTTGCATCCAAAGACTTGAGAATGGACCTTCACTACTACAAAAACAACATTCAGTGTCGCTTTTCTGGGCGTCGGTTCTTTAGGAAAATTGACGCCTACAATATTAGACGTCGGTTATTTAGGCAAACCGACGTCTATATTCGAAGACCAGCCAGACACGGGTACCGCTTTGAATACAGCGTCGGTTGTTAATAACAAACTGACGCCTAAAGTCGCCCATGAAATCCAATTTTCATGCAAAAAAAAGTGTCACTTTTAGCGTCGGTTATGTAGATAGAAACTGACGCCTATGTGTGATGAAAATTTGCGCGAAAAGTGTCACTTTCAGCGTCGGTTATCCTTTGATAACCGACACTGAAAGTGGTTCCCGCCAAACAATTTCGTGTAAATATTGTCCAATTGGACGTCGGTTGTTTCAAACAACCGACGCTAAAGATGTTTAGGCGTCGGTTGTTTCAAAAAACCGACGCTATTTGGGAACTTAATATCCTACGATCGCCCGACTCTTCCCCTTTCTTCTGTTTCATCGCGAGCCAATTTCCCTTTTCTTCTCTGCTGTCGCCCGACCACGCCGCCGATTTCTCCTCCACAAAAGCTCCTTCTTCCTCCACGACAGCGCCGTCACGCCCCCTTCTTCGCCACCACTGTTGCTTCCTTCTTCCCCTTCTCCGCGCCCCCTTCTCTGCCGCGCCCCCTTCTCCGCCGCCACTGCTGCTCCAACGCCTGAGATTAGGTGCTCCAGCGCCACCACGCCTGAGATTAGGTGCTCCTCCACCGCCGTCGCACCACCGCAACCATATTCTCCAGCCTCGCTGCTAGCTGCTCCTCCACCGACGTCGCTGCTAGCTACTCCTCCAGCCAGAGCCACCGGAGCCTCTGTCTTCTTCCCTTTGACAAGGTTGGTCCTTCTCTACTTTTTTTCATCGATTATATTCTTGTGATAAAAATGCATTATATGTATTTGATTAGAGTTGGAATTATGTATAAATTCTAATATGTTTTTGTCCCAAATCTAATTATATTATAATGATTTTATGAACATGCATATATGTAGCTATGTATTTTATTGAAATTTAAAATTATTTGTAAAGAATGACAACATACATGTATTTTTTGGCCTAGAAACCCGTCTAAGATTTACTCATTAGGAGTAAATCTTGGATAGTCCCCGGTTTGGGACTGTTCGTGAACACCTAATCTCACTTAGGATGAAAGTGTGTAATGTGGATTGGGTTTTTGAGAAAATTTCGGTAGCATTTCCCCGTTTGTTCTCTAAGTACATATGTACTTAGAGAACAGTGGGGAAATGCTGCCGAAATTTTCTTGAAAACCCAATACACATTATACACTTACTAGTGAGATTAGGTGTTCAAGTATGGGATAGGTGGTACACATTTATTATATATAAGAATGACATCAAATGTGTTTGTTGGCCTAGAAACACGTCCAAGATTGACTCATTAGGAGTAAATCTTAGATAGTCCCCGGTTTGGGACTGGTCTTGAACACCTAATCTCACTTTGGATGTAAGTGTATAATGTGTATTGGGTTTTCGAGAAAATTTTGGTAGCATTTCCCCGTTTGTTCTCTAAGTACATATGTACTTAGAGAACAGCGTGGAAATGCTGCCGAAATTTTCTTGAAAACCCAATACACATTATACACTTACTAGTGAGATTAGGTGTTCAAGGATGGGATAGGTGGTACACATTTACTATATATAAGAATGACATCAAATGTGTTTGTTGGCCTAGAAACCCATCCAAGATTGACTCATTAGGAGTAAATCTTGGATAGTCCCCGGTTTGGGACTGTTCTTGAACCCTAATCTTTTCCTAATATATACTTGTTTCCTAATATATACTTGTTTTCTCTTTGATCATAGAATGGATAGATCATGGATGTCCATTCGTAATCGTTGCACCCCAGAGTTTATATCTGGTCTTGATCAGTTTATTAGATTTGTCGAGGAACATAGGAAAAAACCTACAGATAGGTTCTACTGTCCATGTAGGCATTGCGGTAACAACTTGAAAGTCAACACTGGTGAGGAAATCAAAAGTCATGTCATGTGCAACGGGATTGTACAAGGCTTACAGAATGGCACTGGCATGGAGATCATTCAAAATCAAAACCAGTAGATGTCGATAGCAGTGCTTGGGTGGAAGAATAAATTGCCTTCGATGACGTAAATGTGAACGAACCAGTTCCAGCAGACATCATTGATGCGATGCTGGATAGTTGTAGGGTAGAGCACACCGATCCACCTCATATCTTTAGAAACATTGTGCATGATGCTGAGATACTGTTATACATAGGTTGTGCTAAGTTTACAAAGCTTATCGCTGTGTTGAGATTGTATAAGTTGAAAGCTAACAATATATGGAGTGACAAAAGCTTCACTTCATTGTTGACTTTGTTGAAAGAAATGCTTCCTGAAGGAAATGAGCTGCCAATCTCAACATACCAGGTAAAGAAAATGTTGTGCCCAATGGGAATGGAGGCCAAGAAGATACACACATGCCAGAATGATTGTGTATTATTTCAAAAGGACTATGTAGATTTGAAAGATTGTTCAAAATGTGGTGCGTCACGGTATAAATTGACAACTTCAGGGGGGTCCAAAACTGGTTCTCCTGCCAAGGTGTTGTGGTATCTGCCTATAATATCACGGTTTCAACGCTTGTTTGCAAATTCGAAAGATGCGAAGAATTTGAGGTGGCATGCAGATGTTAAGAAAAATAATGATGGGATCCTACGACATGCGTCTGATTCCCCACAGTGGAAGAAGATTGATCTATTGTACCCCAAATTTGGTGAAAAAGATAGGAATCTAAGACTTGGGCTTTGTATAGATGGGATGAATCCATACGAGACATTGAGCAGCCAACATAGCACTTGGCCAGTCATGCTTGTTATATACAATCTTCCTCCCTGGATGTGTATGAAAAATAAGTATGTTATGTTGTCGTTGTTGATATCGGGACCTAAACAACCCGGAAATGATATCGATGTTTATCTTGAACCTTTGATTGATGACTTAAAGAAACTTTGGGCTGAAGGTGTGATGACCTATGATGCTTCAGCAAGAGAGACATTTCGTTTGCACGCTATGTTGTTTTGCACTATTAATGACTTTCCAGCATATGGGAATTCGTCTGGATATAGTGTCAAAGGAGCTAAAGCGTGTCCTATATGTGAAGAAAACACTGATTCAATAAGACTAAAACATGGCGGCAAGACTGTATATCTTGGTCATCGAAGGTTTCTTTCAAAATTCAATCCGTATCGTAGGAAGTGGAAAGCATTCAATGGATGGAATGATGAATGGAGTGCACCTAAACCTATACCAGGGGATGTTGTTTATGAAAGAGTAAAAGACATTGTCAATGAATTTGGTAAGAAATCACAATGTAGTATGGCCAAACGGAGTGACAATTCTTCATTCAAGAAGAAGTCAATATTTTGGGATCTTCCTTATTGGAGTTCTTTGACAGTCAGGCATTGTATCGATGTAATGCACGTTGAGAAAAATGTCTGTGATAGCATCATTGGTACTCTGTTAAATATACCAGGTAAGACTAAAGATGGGATAAAATCCAGACTGGACCTACGTGAAATGGGAATAAGGTCAGAATTAACAGAATTACGTGAAATGGGTAATAAAAGAACATACTTACCTCCTGCTTGTTACACGTTGTCCAGAAAGGAGCAGAAAACTTTTTTTGAATGCTTGGTAAATGTTAAGGTGCCACATGGTTACTCATCCAACATTCGTAGATTGGTATCAATGAAAGATCTGAAGTTGATAGGTCTTAAATCTCATGATTGTCACACTCTAATGCAATAAATATTGCCCATGGCAATTCGATCTATATTGCCGAAGCATGTAAGGTTTGCAATTACCAGACTTTGTTTCTTTTTCAACAGTCTATGCAGCAAAGTTATTAACCCTGATACTCTCGATAATTTGCAAAGTGAAGTGGTTGTTACCCTATGTCAGCTTGAGATGTATTTTCCTCCTTCGTTCTTTGATATAATGGTACATCTTGTTGTCCACTTGACTAGGGAAGTGAAAATGTTGGGACCAGTTTTCTTGCATTGGATGTATCCCTTTGAACGATACATGAGCATTTTTAAAGGTGATGTTCGAAACTGTTATCGAACTGAAGGGAGTATTATTGAAGGTTATGTGGCGAGAGAGGTTATGGATTTTTGCAATGACTTTCTCAGTGGTAATGACACTCCTGATAATGACAAGAATATTGAGGAGGGCAAAGGAAATTTGGGATCACGGGTGAAAGTAATCAGCCGTGAGCAGTTGGAACAATCTCACTTGTATATTTTACACAATATGGACGAAGTGAGTGTTTATATCGAGGAACATACCAATTTCATAAAGAGAAAACATCCTCGAGCAAGTTCAATGTGGCTTGCTAGAGAGCATAATAAGACTTTTACTAAGTGGTTTAAAGATAAAGTCTTACATCAACTATCTCAAACACCAAATGATATTATAGAAACTATCAAATGCCTCGCCTTTAAACCAAAACCGAATGTTATGTCTTATGAAGGGTTTGACATTAATGGATTCACATAATACACAAAGTGCCAAGATGATAAGAGTGTCGTCCAAAATAGTGGGGTCACTCTTCAAGCGTCGACTATGTACTTTGCAAGTGCAAAGAATAAGAGTCCACGTGAAGCTAAAATGTCATATTATGGTGTCATTGAAGACATTTGGGAGTTTGACTACATAGACTTCAAAATTCCGCTCTTTAAATGTAATTGGGTTGATAACACCAAAGGAGTTATAGTGGATGAATTGGGTTTCACTTTGGTGAACTTTGAAAAGATTGGCGAGAAGGGTGAACCATTCATATTGGCATCACAGGCGAAACAAATATTCTATATCGATGATCTTGCAAATGATAAATGGTCGGTTGTTCTTCATGGTAAAAGACAGTTCATTGAAGATCCTATAGATGAAGAAGAGTACTATGATAAGTATGATCACTCCAGTCCATTCTCAGTTGGGTTGCCAACTCCACAAAATATTGAAGCTAATGATGACTTATATGTGCGCGAAGATCACAATGAAGGATTGTTAATTGATAAAAGATCACAATTTTAGAGAGATGTCTGTTTATACAAATGCTAAATGTTTACCTTTTTCTAGTTAATACAAATGCTAATTGTTTGCCTTTTTCTAGTTAATACAAATGCTAAATGTTTTCCTTTTTAATGACATTTTCAGATGGCTGACCATGATGAGCATGATGTCCATGATGAGCATGTTGTCCATGACGAGCATGGCGAGGATACCAATGTAAGTTCTAAAAACATATCATGTATTTCTATAAAATTCATTATCTTCTAGTTATGTCATATATCCTATATTTCTATATTGGGCTAATCCAGTGTGTTTATATTTGTCAAATTTTAGGTTGATGATGCACATGTACCCACTGAAGCACTGGAGCAACTTGATGCGTAGCACCAAACACTTAACAAGAAAAGGGGCATCACTCTGTTGAAGAAGTTAATAGTGCTAAGTGGCAGTGGATCCAAATTGGTTGTGGAGTTTGATAATGGAGGAAATGCAATTGGAGTGAACCGCAATAATTTTGTAAACTATCTTGGGTGTACCACTCGAAGCCATTGTGGTGTTAAGTATGATAATTGGCATCAAGTTCTTCAGGGGAAAAAGACTTGATATGGAAGGATTTATGTGTGAGTTATTATTATTTGCAATTCTATTTTGTAGATTACACATTCTATTATTTGCAATTCTATTTTGGATACTAGTTAATAACATTTCTATTTTACAGAATATGTTTGCATTGGATGAGAAGTTTCATCGTAAAAGTGTGATGCAATGTGCTGGAAAGATGCTTAGGAATTGTAGGACAAATCTGAACATAGAATACATAAAAGAGGGTGATAAGAAGAAGAAGTCATCCCTTGAACAATGGAACTTCTTGGACAAAGAAGATTGGGATAATTTTGTTGCTTCAAGAAAATCTGAAGAATTCAAGGTATTAGGCGTCACTCCCAATTTAATTAATATACACTGTATTCACCTATTCAAGATTAACATTTAGTGCTACTAACCAAATCATTAATGTGCATACTAACTAGGCCCTCAGTGACGCACAAAAAGCAAGGCGTGCACTGAATGTGCATGACCACACTATGGGTCCAAAAGGCTATGCAAACGTTCGCCAAAGACTACAGGCGGAGTCTGCGGCTACTCAGGAGTCTGCTCCTACTCAGGAGTCTGCCACACCCATGCCTCGCCATGATATCTGTAACTGCTGAGGCGGTTGTGAAAATGGTAAATTACAACTCTTAGAGAAATCGTTTGAATATTGATTATTTGTGGTGTTAACTTACCAATTTCTATTGATGGTGATTAGCGGGAGCTACACGAGCAGAGGAAACAAGGCACGTTCATCCCTCAGGGCACAAGGGATGAATTGACAGTTGCTCTGGGTAACCTAGAGCATCCTGGACATGTTAGGGGTGCAGGCGCTGGTGTGGGTATCAAAGCATTCATTGGGCCATCCCAGCGCAAACCCAGAGCGGGGCTTTCTCAAGAAGAGGTAACCTATTCTTTTTTTAGAATGTTAATGCAAAAGGAAATTCAATAATCAGAAGCTAATGTTTCTTTTATCCATGTATAGGAGAATAAGAGAGTCGAGGATATAGTTGCTAAGAAGGTCAACGATGTAGTTGCTGAGAAGGTCAAGGAAGAATTGCTGCGGTGGCAGGCATCTCAGGCTTCCAATCAGCCTATGGCGACCCACTCTTCTCCTCATGCACAGACTGCGAGTAATCCTGGAGACCCATCGCCTAACACGTCTGATGTAAGTATTGTTTATGACATTGTAGCTAGTCTTTTCAAGATGATATGTATATATGTATAACATTCTTTACGTAAATTTGTAGGCATTGAAGCCATGCCGCTTAAGAATGCAAGACTATGTTGTTGTAGAGGCGCGGGCTTACCAGTCCCTTCCTGGGGAAACGTTTCATGGGACTCCAATGCCGCAGGCCTACATTCGTGTGAGCCCGATATGTGTATTACCAGATTGGAGGGAAGTTGCGTTGCCATATGCCCACCCAGATATTGATACACTTGGTGAGGCAGAAGGCGGGGTCATATTGTGGCCCAAAGTAGATGTCGTCTACACTATTGAAATTGTAAGATAAATTTACATTGATTTAGACTGTTAATGTGTATATATGAGGTCAACTGATTTGAAATTATATATACAGGTTAAAAATAAGACACCAGGAGCACCTAGGCCTCCACCTCCACTTCTCGCATTACCAAGTTGGGTTCCATCTGACCTAACATACCCGTTAGGTCCTGCTTGTAGGGGAATGGCATGTTGGCTACGGGCACATAATATACATTGCCCTATAATTGTTTCTTTAGATGCAGATTATGCAGGTCAATCATATGATAGCTCTTTATTTATACAAGATATTATTGAGTTGTTTATGTATGCTTGGCTGAATACATCAATGATAGAGACATGGATAAGGTGAGATCTTATTTATACATCCATATACCTTGTGTAAGATCCGGTGATCTGGTTTCTAATATATTAATGCATACGTAATACATGTTTTGCAGCTACTTAGTCGAAGATCAATGCAAACAATTTGCATTTGATCATGTGGGATTTTTGATTCCATCATTGATTAGTATGGTAGCTAAAGACCCTGATAGTGTTCAACATTATTGCATAGATGCTTTTACAATTTTTGGTCAGCAAAAGAAGACGATAATAATAGCTCCATTCAATGTCAAGTAAATTTACTTTATTTATAATTTGGACTTAAGAAAACTCCATTTTTATTGTGCATTTTGAGTTATTAATTGTTAACTTTTTACCTCTAGCGGTAGACATTGGGAGTTACTAGTTATTGTCCCCGGGACGTTCACTATTTATTATCTAGATCCCGCAGGAAGTACATTAAACACTAAAATTGGACACGTAATGAGAATGCCATTATTCTGGTGAGAAATATTTCATTTGTGTATCTATTAACATCTGTTATTACATTACTATTTACTTATGCAATTTACTGTGTTATATAAACATGTAGGGGTTTAGATGCATTCAAAAAGGCTGGAGGAATGGTCCCAAGGAAAAAGAACCAGCCAATAAATTGGCAGAATGTACAAGTAAGTTCCCGACTCCAATGTATATATTATTGATGTGAATTGTGCTTAGTTGTATTATTTTGTATGTTTCAATTTATAGTGTGCTACACAAGACAATGGTTGGGCATGCGCATACTATGTGATGCGATTTATGCAGATGATTGTCAAACATGGCGCATTGGACATCAATACCATACATGAGGTATTATATATAGTCTCATTAGTTAGTATGAAATATATCAATCTTATTTTTATATTATTACTTATATATATACATCATTCTCTTTGCAGGTGTTTAAAACTGACCACACTATAAGTAAACGCTTAAAACATATACATGCTCCATATACGATGGAAGCATTAAATGAAATAAGAGAAGAATGGGCAAAAGCCATACAAGCAGTGGCAATTGTAAGATATAATTAGGATGTTGATAGCGATACTAAATGATACTTTGTAAATGAATATTTATGAATGTTAATACATGTATTTGAATGTTTCTATATGTGTGAATGTGAGAATTGAATTGATGTCTGAATGTATCTACTTGTGTGAATTTTTTATTTTAATTTTGCAGGTTTGTGGCCTGTTTGTAGGCTGATATCAATGGATGTCGTAAGCCTGCAGTTAAGAAAACTGAACTACAGGTTCTCATCCTGCTGACCAGCCACAGCAGGCCTGCAAACTGATATGAAAAAAAAATAGATATAGGCATCGGTTATTTATAGAAAACCGTCAGCAAAGACCTACAGCGTCGGTTTTTTGAACAAAAGCGACGCCTAATGTGGCCACGGCCGCACTGGAAATGGCGTCGGCTGTTAGTGTAAAACCGACACCTATAATACATATAGCGTTGGTTGTTTAGTTGATCACCGACACCAAATGTTTTGCGCCACAGAAAACAGCATCATCTAGGACACTTTTTGTGTCGGTTACCAATTAAACATCGACGCTATATTCCATATAGGCGTCGGTCTTTTAGTCGATAACCGACGCAGAATGTGTCCTAGATGACGTTGTTTTCTATGGTGTGAACCCTTTTGGCGTCGGTTTTCTATAAACAACCGACGCCTGTACGTTAAATAGGCGTCGTTTAAAAAACCGATGCCGAAGTGTTCGACCTTTAGCGGTGCCCACATAGGCATCGCTAGGAAACCGATGCCAAAGGGGGTTAAACAACCGACGCTAAAAGGCATTTCTATAGTAGTGCTTGGACAGTTGAGAAAGCTTCATTCACCATTGAGGACGTGAAGCTTGAAGCTTGGATTCAACCTTGAAGGCGGGTCATATAACTTAAACCCTTGAATATTATTATTGCTCTCATTTCTCCATTATATGTTGTATTCTTTTCTTTCCCAAATTTTTCCTTTTGATTAATTGTTGAAATCACCACAAAGATCACAGAAAATTTTGATGGTTTGGTCCGGCCATAGTAGCCTGGGTGGTAAGAGCTCGATAAGTCCCAATGAAGGACCCGGGTTCGAACCTCACTGAAGGCAATTTGTGAATGGCAATGCACGCTGATTAGGCGTGGGAGGGGGTGACCAGACCACACCCTCTCATGCCTCGAGAGTTTACCATGTCGGCTTCACCTGGGGTCAGTTCTCTCGGTCATCAAAAAACATTTGATGGATTGTAGCTTGAAGATGATGATGCCATCTTAGCACACACCTCAATAAAAATCTTGAGCTAATGGTTTTCATTTTGATGACCAAACAGTCTCAAGACTGTTTGGTGATCAAACGCTCTCAAGACTATTTAAGGGCAAATGGTCTCAAGACTGTTTGAGGTCAAACGGTCTCAAGACTGTTTGGTGATCAAACGCTCTCAAGACTATTTAAGGGCAAATAGTCTCAAGACTGTTTGAGGTCAAACGGTCTCAAGACCGTTTGGGGTTAATTGCTAATATATTTGGATGAAGATCTAATTGTTCAAATTGATTTAATTATAATGGTTACAGTGATGGATGATCCATTGATTACAAACCCTAATTGGATTGATTGGTTGAAACCCTATTTGATTGAGTCGATTTCTATGTTGAATGCCTCAAATGGTCTCAAGACCGTTTGAGGGAAAATGGGCTCAAGACCGTTTGAGGTCAAGTGGAGACATGGAAGGATGGAGATCCAAGGGTTACATTTGATCTACTTTCAAATGGTCTCAATGTTGGATGGTTTAATGAGTGCAAACCCTAAATCGATTGATCATGGAAACCCTAATTGAACCAATCAGTTTCAATGATGGGTTGTTCATTCAGTTTCAAGGATAATGTGATCAAACAGTTTCAAGGGTTGAAGGCACCAAACGGTTTCAAAACTGTTTAAGAACAAACGGTCTCAACCCTAGATTCCCAAATAGTCTCAAGACCGTTTGGAGGGCAAACGGTCTCAAAACCATTTGAAGGTCAAGGAGGTCAAAACTGTTTGAAGGTCCAAAAGTATCAAAATAGTTTGGAGACCTAATAGTCTCAAAGCTATGAAAGATCAATTAACCTTATGATTATTAATGATGTATCTCAAAGTTAATTACAATGGTTGTACCTTTAAGATACTAGGGTGATTAGTACCCTTAGAGGGGTTAACCTTTGATGCTGATGGAACCAATATCTCAATATACTATGCTAACCCTAAATGTATGTACCAGAATGAAGGCTTGACTTAATCTAATCAAGCTTGAAGTAATTAACATCCTAGAGAGGATGAGAGAGAGATGAATTCATACATATATAATAATCATGTAGTGGTTAAACCTCAACACTCTCAACATGAATAACATATGTGATTAGTGTATAATCCTTGATAAAGAGATCGTGAAACCCTAATCGAGAAAGGTTGATGAGACCTAACCCTAATTTAGGGCAATGCTAGGTGAAACCCTAATATAGGGTAATGGTGTAACCATAATTTAGGGTGATGATATGAGAAACCCCAATTCAAGGTAATATAATGAAAAACCCTAATTTAAGAGGATGCATCATGAAACCCTAATTAGGGGAAAAGTCATAAGGAACCTTAATTCAAGATAATAATAGTGTAACCCTAATCTAGGGTGATGCTATGTGAAACCCTAATATAGGATGATGTTATGTGAAATCCTAATTAAGGGTGATGTTATGTAAACCCTAATTGATAAAGATGGGAAAACCTATTCCATATGATGGAATAGTGGTTAGTACCTTGATAGGTGAGACACCTAAAGTGGTTGATAATGGACAACCTTGTATCATCAATGTCTTAACCCGAGATGAGTCCATATCATTAAAGATATTTGGACATTTCAAATGTGTGACTTATGTCTAGTACACTACATGATAAATGTGATGAGCTAATGCATAAAGTATTATAATGGGAAATGCCCTAATATAATTTAATTGATGAACTTAAGTAAGTTAAAAGTGATGAGGGAAGTGATACATCAAGACATGATAAATATCACATCCAACACTTTAAGGTTGTTACACCTTGATGCACCTTAAATCCAATATGTATGGATGAGTAACACATGAATTATGTCATGCCAAGTGTTACATTGAGATGTAATGAGTTTAATGCACGTTGATAAGTGTAGGCTAATATACCTTGAGAAAGGGTTAAGCCAAGTTAATAAAGTATGATGTAATCATACTCTGGTAAGTATGAGAAAGGAACTCATACCTTGTGTTGACCATCATTTAATGATAAAAGATAAGAGTAAATATGTTTAATTGAATACTTATGATATTAGTATATGCTCCTATATGTGTGGAGCAATTAATTAGGGTTTGGATTTGTAATATGAACTTGAAACCCTATTTGTCTATAAAGGGAAACCCTAACCCTAATAGTTGTTGCCTAGTGAGAGGTGACAAGATGTTTAATGGCCTTGTGAGCCATGTGAATAGTTGTTGCCTAGTGAGAGGTGACAAAATGTTTAATGGCCTTGTGAGCCATGTGAATAGTTGTTGCCAAGTGAGAGGTGACAAGATGTATAATGGGCCTTGTGAGCCATGAGAATAGGTTTTGCTAAGTGAGAGGTAACAAGGTGTTTATAAAAGTCTCATTTAAGAAATGATAATGTTCAAATAAACTAGGAAATGGATACTTAGTAGCATAATAATAATAAAAAATGGATACAATAATAATAATGAAATCTTAATCATATTTTTTTATGCTTATATCAAAATAAGGGTTATAGTGTTTTGAATATGCTTAAAAGTGATAAGAGGAATACTTGTATTATATAGAGGATGTGAATAAGTATGATGACTTGGCCAAGATATAATACCTAGTAAAGGTGATGTGGTATTCAGTGATGAGATGCACAAGATTGACATAGTCCAATACCTGGCAGAGGCATGAAGCCTATAGTGTCACAGTATTGATAATAACCCCAATGCATGGCTGTTAATCACATGATTGGTAATGTAACATCCCTGGATTTTCACCTTCTCAAAACCCCATGGAGATGAGAAGACAAAAATCCAAAAATGTTAGGCAATTGTATCAGAGAGCAATGTGGTAGCATAATACGCATACATGAACATTCAAAAATAATGCATAAACCATGAACAATCTCAACATTCAACATGTATATATTACAAAATAACTTTTTACAACATGAGTGACAATTACATATTGAAAGGATATTTGCATAAGTCTGAACATGTATGCTAGTATCTTAACACAATAGGTAAACATGTACAACTTCTCACATCATGTTCTTTATCCCATGCTATCTCTGAACCTAAAACATACGTGAAACAATGAATCAACACAATGTGTTGTGTAGATGGGTAGAAAGATACATATATTTATGGTTTTCATAATTTGAAAAGATTTGCAGAAAGAAAGGAAGAAAATCATAGAAAACGTTTCTTCATTAAGTGAAATATGCCAATTTTACTCATTTTTCTAGATGGATTGCATTACTAAGGTGGACTAGTACCAAAACATATATCTTGGACCCATCCCCATGTACCGGGTACTCTAGGGAAACTCACCGTACACCATGTGCTCTAGGGAGGTGTACTAGTCAACATTAATCCATTCCCTTGTAAGGGGGATAATGAACACCTTAAAAAACTACAAAACATCTACTCATCATTTATGTTTTCAAGTGATAAAACATCGACTACTATATAGTGTCACTACATCCAATATTTGCAAATAGAAGAGAGCATACATACATATCATGATTGCAACCAAGAAAACCATAGTCATATACTTGAATAAAAACCCACATACCTGAGTTCAGAGATTCCTTATACATCCATGATCATCTACAACTTTGTCCATGACCGGATTAATAACAATTATTCATCATTAACACATGGTTCATACATTCTTGATATTTTAGGTCTAAATTAGGGTTTTGGTCAAACCTAGGTCAACTGACCCTAAATGAGTTTCCAATAATTTTATACTGATTAGTAAGTCATACTAAGGGTCTGACATAATTTTCATATTTTTCTGATGCTTTATCTATTTTCTAAAATTATTATGAGATGAAAAACATCTTATAAGACATTAATGGAGAAGTACCTAATATTTTGGCAATATAGTTCTGATCAGGTTCAACATATTGTCTTTACATGATATTAGGGTCTAGAATAAAGTTTCTCAAAATTTATGTCAATAAAAATCATTTATTACATTTAATATATGCTAACAAAGGTGTCATCTTGTAAATTAAAAATTAGAAATAATAGTGCTTCAAAGGTCTTATCTAAGGGTTTCATCATAAATAAGGCATTTTTCGTAATCCAAGGATATTTTTGGGGGATATATTGGCCAAGGGAGCTATTTATTAGGAATTTTCTAAGATTACTGATATTTTTGAGATACATAATTGATTTACCCTGAGTTGTTGGTCCCACTGCCTGGGTGGCAGGATGGTCAGTGTTGGGTGGCCCACATCCTTTGGTCACATTGTATGCCTGTAGTCGGACCGCCTAGTCTACGATTGAACTGAGGATGAAGACTCAGTCCTGATCTCCTCCCTTTCTCTGTCTCCACACGACGCACATGAGAAAGGCCACTGCTGGGATCTCTCTTCCGGAGAGCAGTCCATCGCCCTCCCTACGAAAATGTCTACAGGTACTAGCTTCTCCATACAATTCTGTGAAGCTTCGGTCCCAAGGTGTGCCTCGGCGGCTCCAAAACTCAGAGTCGATACAACTCCACCGCATATGCCACTGTGGTGGGTGAGGGAAGCGGCGGACGGCCTAAAGGCAGCGCCAGAGAAGGATCCTGCAATCGAATTTGTCGCCACGAGTGTTCCTACTCTAAGACCATCCTCAGGAGGATCTACGAAAGGGGTGGTGGTAGAGGAAGGAGACATGCGTCTGCGGTGGCAATTTGCCTTCATTGTGGAAGTCGGGCACCTTAGTGCCGCTTGGTGCTTTCCTACCATCGCCAGAGGAACCAAGAAGGGGGAAAGGGTTTCCTCGTATTGAAGCTCGTGGATGTAGAATGTAGGATCCTTGATGTAACTATGTGAAGCAGGAGAGCCACTTAGATTGAGGCAAGGAGCCCTGGAATGGGCCTTCCAACCCACCAGCTCCTGCTCGTAGAGGAGAGTTCAATAGCCAGGGAAAACACCTCCATAGCTGCAACAAGCCTTCTTCTAGATTTTACAGGCTCACACAGGTGGATTTTCCCTAGTCCCTAGTGCTCCTCACCCTCCGTAGAACCTCCTTCGGTCACGCTTATCACTTCCGGGCGTGGTGGAGAGAGTTGAGGGTGTGAGGGATCATTTTCCCAAGATATTTCTAGTGAAACACCTAATCCTTGGGGTCAATAGACTCCTCATGGCATCACAGAGATGGTAGTTGAGCTATTACAGGCTCAGTCTTTCAGAGAGTGGTGGATTGAGCAACAGCTGTCAAGCAAGCTCAGTTATCCGCAAGGAGCGGAGCTTGAAGACATAGTCAAGGGTATCTATTTATATCTAGAAGATATAGAGAGTCCACATTTTCAGGCCAGTGGTCACCCCCAATGGAAATCGTGCCCCTTTTGTTAAGTGGGTTGGTTGCGTGACATCAGAGAAAATCAAATCTAGTTTTAAAATCAGTTGAAACCCGAGTCATTTAATCAGAGTTAAAACAGCAATACCTCCCAAACAGCTAGCCCGAAAGTCATGACATTTTAACCATGAGTTCCTCATCACATAAAGCCTCATATTACCAAGTTCAAACTCAAGATTACAACATTTGATCATATAACCAAATTCTTCAGATAACCTCATAAATAATTGTATTGACCTCAAATACAAGTCAATTAATAATCAACTCTTGACTAACAAATTCACTTATATTATTTGACTACATCACGCCTCAAAGTCCTTTGTTAAATAATAGGTATGCCTCCTGATACTATATTAGATATCAAACTCCTAAATTTAGGGTCATCACATTCACCCCACCTTATAAAAGAATTTTGTCCTCGAAATTTAGCTAACATCATACTTAATTTAATATATATATATAAGTTTCACTTCATAGAGGTCACCATTTCTAGCTTCTAAAGTTATCATACTTCTATATGTACCCTAAGCTCTCATCTTAGGGTTTAGAACATCTAGGGCCTCTCTCACCCCACCATAAAAAGGTTCAAGCATCATTTTTTTAGAGGAAATTAAAACCATCACTTAACATCACTATCATAACATAACATTCTAGTATTTTAGGGTTTACATCCCTCATTACCCTAAGAATTAGGGTTTGTTCATATTTTTGAAGTCAAAGAGGTATTATTACTAAAGGTTTCATATTTCACCTCACTAAAACTTGCAAGGTGATATCAAGTGTGCTCCTCATTTGTTTTAGAATCATCCTTAGTGTGGGTTTCAGATCAACATCTTACTTAGATTTGATCATTGTATAAGGGCTTACTTTACATGCTTGAAAAAAAAGAGTTTCACCCTACGGTGTGAGAGTTTGTGATCATATAATCTAAGATACAAGGAAATCTTTATTTCAATTTCATGATTTTAGACTTATATGTTTCATGTATGATATGAAGGGAAAGAGAATATATTAAATCAAGCTTATCATGATTTCAAATTTGGATATCAGATGTATGATATAGAGAGGGAATATAGAACATGTCAAGCTTATATGAGTGGCTCTTCATACATAATTCATCTTTATAGCTCAAGTGAGGTTTCTAACATCATATATAAGAAAGAGAAGTGAAATGAATGATAGTTATGAGTATCTTATGCACAAAGCATTTTACTCTCATAACCAGAGTTTCTAGATTACCTCACTTGCAACTAATGATGAGCCTTACAAGCTTAAGTCACTCAATCTAAGACATAACTCAGTCAAAGGATTGACTTTCTTATTAGAGTTTCCTACCCCTTTTTTTTCCAAACTCTCACATATAGGATTGAATCATGCAAAGGGACTCAACTCATCTACTCAAGAGTAATCTAGTGTAGGACACATCATTTTAAACATATGTCATATTTCTCATATATTGGAGGCTAGGTCCTATGACCCTCTCCTTATGGGTCTCACTCTCTCTAGAGTTCACCACATATCTTGTCCTAACAATGGAGGTCCTCCTTTATAAAAGAGCTTGAGGCTCATGCATATTCGACTTTTTCTTAACTTAGCTCATCTTATGTAAGAAATAGTATGTACTTTCATCATCTAGACTTGTCTTAGATTATCCAAAACTAGACTCAGAACTCATACACAACTTAGATCTTTATAAAAAACATATACCTCAGAGATTGAATTTATATTAGATCATCCTTTCTTACATTATCTATCATCCTATTGTCTATCTATACATCACATATCCTTATAAGGCTCTAGACATCTATCCTAGAACTTCTCTCTCTTCTAGACTGATGTCACTTCCTTTCACGTAGGTTGCATGAACACTAACTACTCTCTAGTGTGAGGGACACATTTTTATATTTACATATATATAATAAAATATTATATAGTTTTTCTCTAATAAAGCATACGTCAGAGAAAACTGTCGAGGCTTGAGCAGATTGGAAAACAAACTAAATCAGCAAAACCGAGTGTCCCACACACATTAGATTGTCTAGTGTCAATTCACCTAGTGAAATGGTGAGAATGAGATGTAGACTAGTGTAGCTACCCAATACATATGAGCTCTATATGAAAAGGGTTTCCTACACTTGTCTAAACCTAGTACTCAAACATCTAGGTTCTAACCTAGAGGCTAAGTCAAACATAGTTCCTGTAGAACAACTTGCTATGTTTCTAGGGTTTTAAGTGAAAGGTGAAATTAGGTTTTATATTTCATGGTGAGAAAATGTAGGTGTAGCTATTGTTAATGCTCTAATACTAACTGTAACATCCCCAGATTTTCACCTTCTCAAAACCCCATGGAGATGAGAAGACAAAATCCAAAAATGTTAGGCAATTGTATCATAGAGCGATGCAGAAGCATAATACGCATACATGAACATTCAAAAATAATGCATACACCATGAACAATCTCAACATTCAACATGTATATATTACAAAATAACTTTTTACAACATGAGTGACAATTACATATTGAAAGGATATTTGCCTAAGTCTAAACATGTATGCTAGGATCTTAACACAATAGGTAAACCTATACAACTTCTCACATCCCGTTCTTTATCCCATGCTATCTCTGAACCTAAAACATACGTGAAACAACGAATCAACACAATGTGTTGGGCACATGGGTAGAAAGATACATATATTTACCATAATTTGAAAAGATTTGCAGAAAGAAAGGAAGAAAATCATAGAAAACATTTATTCATTAAGCAAAATATGCCAATTTTACTCATTTTTCTAGATGGATTGCATTACTAAGGTGGACTAGTACCAAAACATATATATTGGGCCCATCCCCGTGTATCGAGTACTCTAGGGAAACTCCTCGTACACTGTGTTCTCTAGGGAGGTGTACTAGTCAACATTATTCCATTCCCTCATAAGGGGGATAATGAACACCTTAAATAACTACAAAACATCTACACACCATTTATGTTTTCAAGTGATAAAACATCGAGTACTATATAGTGTCACTACATCCAATATTTGCAAATAGAAGAGAGCATACATACATATCATGATTGTAACCAAGAAAACCATAGTCATATACTTAAATAAAAACCCATGTACCTGAGTTCAGAGATTCCTTATACATCCATGATAATCTACAACTTTGTCCATGACCTGATTAATAACAATTATTCATCATTAACACATGGTTAATACATTCTTGATATTTTATATCTAAATTAGGGTTTTGGTCAAACCTAGGTCAACTGTCCCTAAATGAGTTTCCAATAATTTTATACTGATCAGTAAGTCATATTAAGGGTCTGACACAATTTTCATATTTTTCTGATGCTTTATCTATTTTCTAAAATTATTATGAGATGAAAAACATCTTATAAGACAATAATGGAGAAGGACCTAATATTTTGGCAATATAGTTCTGATCAGGTTCAACATATTGTCTTTACATGATATTACACTCTGGAATAATGTTTCTCAGAATTTATGTCAATAAAAATCATTTATTACATTTAATATATCCTAACAAAGGTTTCATCTTGTAAATTAAAATCTATCAATAATATTGCTTCAAAGGTCTGATTTAAGGGTATCATCATAAATAAGGCATTTTTTTGAATCCAAGGATATTTTTGGGGGATTTATTGCCTAAGGGAGCTATTTATTAGGAATTTTCTAAGATTAATGATATTTCTGAGATACAAAATTGATTTACCCTGAGTTGTGGGTCCCACTGCCTGGGTGGCAGGCTGGTTAGTGCTGGGCAGCCCACATCCTTTGGTCACAGTGTACGCCTGTAGTCAGACTGCCTGGTCTATGATTGAACTGAGGATGAAGACTTGGTCCCGATCTCCTCCCTTTCTCTGTCTCCACATGATGCATACGAAAAAGGTCGTTGCTGGGATCTTTCTTCCGGAGAGAAGAAAACACCTACAGGTACTAGCTTCCCCACTTAATTTCGTGAAGCTTCGGTCCCAAGGTGTGCCTCGGCGGCTCCAAAACTCAGAGTCGAGACAACTCTGCCACATATGCCACTGTAGTGGGTGAGGGAAGCGGCGAGCGGCCCCCAGGCAGCACCAGAGAAGGAGCCTGCAATCGAATCTATCGCCGCGAGTGTTCCTGCTCTGAGACCATCCTCATGAGGATTTAGGAAAGGGGTGGTGGTAGAGGAAGGAGGCATGCATCTGCGGTGGCAATTTGCCTTCGTTGTGGAGGTCGGGCACCTCAGGGCCGCTTGGTGCTTTCCTGCCGCCGCCAGAGGAGCCAAGAAGGGGGAAAGGGTTTCCTCGTATTGAAGCTCATGGCTGTAAAATGTAGGATCCTTGATGTAACTATGTGAAGTTGGACAGCCACTTAGATTGAGGCAAGGAGCCCTGGAATGGCCCTTCAAACCCACCAGCTCCTACTCGCAGAGGAGAGTTCAACGGCCAGGGAAAACACCTCCATAGCTGCAACAAGCCTTCTTCTAGATTTTATAGGTTCACACAGGTGGATTTTCCCTACTCCCTAGTGCTCCTCGCCCTCCGTAGAACCTCCTCTGGTCATGCTTATCACTTCCGAGCGTGGTGGAGAGAGTTGAGGGTGTGAGGGCTCGTTTTCCCTGGATATTTCCAATGAAACACCTAATCCTTGGGCTCGATAGACTGCTCATGACATCACGAAGATGGTAGTTGAGCTATTACAAACTCAGTCTTTCCGAGAGTGGTTGATCGAGAAATAGCTATCGAGCAAGCTCAGTTATCTGCAAGGAGCGGAGCTTGAAGACGAAGTCAAGGTTATCTATTTGTATGTAGAAGATACAGAGAATCCACATTTTTAGGCTAGTGATGACCCCCAATTGAAATCGTGCCCCTTTTGTTAAGTGGGTTGGTTGCGTGACATCAGATAAAATCAAATCTAGTTTTAAAATCAGTTGAAACTCGAGTCATTTAATTAGAGTTAAAACATCAATACCTCCCAAATGGCTAGCCCGAAAGTCATGAAATTTTAGCCATGAGTTCCTCGTCACATAAAGCCTCATATTACCGATTCGAACTCAAGATTACAACATTTGATCATATAACTAAATTCCTCAGATAACCTCATAAATAATTGTATTGACCTCAAATACAAGTCAATTAATAATCAACTCTTAACTAACAAGTTCAACTTATATTATTTGACCGCATCACACCTCAAAGTCCTTTGTTAAATAATACATATGACTCCTGATACTATATTGATTATCAAACTCTTAAATTTAGGGTCATCACAGGTAATATCCCAATACCTGGCTGTTACAGGATTGATAATAACCCCAATGCCTGGCTGTCAATCACAGGATTGATAATAACCCCAATGCCTGTGTGTTAATCACAGGATTGGTAATATCCCAATACTTGGCTGTCATAGGTTTGATAATAACCCCAAGGCATGGCTGTTAATCACATGATTGATAATAACCCCAATTCATGTATGTTAATCACATGATTGCTAATATCCCAATACATGGCTGTCACAAGATTGATAATAACCCCAATGCCTGGTTGTCAATCATAGGTTTGGTAATAACCCCATGTCTGGTTGTTATAAAAAGATTGGCATAGTTCAATGCCTGGAATGGTTGCACAAGATTGGCATAGTCCAATGCCTGAACATAATATGATGATGTATACTCACATGACTGGTACGATTCAATATCTGGTTAGCAGATTGGTTGAGGCCAATAGATAGAAATGAGAATGATTCATAGCTGACATACCATGATAATGATCATCACAGGATAAGCTTGAGATGTTGATATAGTATGATGGGAAAATGATATACATGCTCTTCATTTCCTTATTGGAAAAGTAAAATGCTGCCTTATCAAGTTATAGTTGAAATGCTTTGAATAAGAATAATGCTCTAATATGTTTAGACATTGAATTATATGATGTTGAATATATATGATTCCTATGCTAAGTTTTATCTATTAAACTGCAATAATAACGTTTCTAGCGGAGAGTTATATCTCTCGATGGGACAATTTCAATTGTCTCACTCCCTTGGGATCCAACCTTTTTAGGTAGACGCAGAAGAAGAGGTAGAAACCCTATAGCAGGGGAAGAGAAGCAGCAGCAATAGGGACATCAGTGATATTCCAGGTGGAGGCACTAGCTGTAATATTTTGTATAGAGAGTCATATGTGTCGTCTCTGTACTCTCAGGTCCTAAGAGTTAGTAGTTAGTACTTTTAAATGAATCGATCTGAGATTTTGGCTTGATGCCTCGGGGTTCCTAAGATGCCTGTGTATAGTTTTAACAGAGAAGTTGATGCTTGTAATCCTCGAGAAGGGATGGTACAGGATATGTACGTATGAACCAGGATGTAAATAAATACATTGATTCGTGATAAAAGAGTTTTCCTGTGTTTGGATCTCTTTGTATATGGTTTTAATTTTTAGTGATTTTTAGTAATCCGATGTTAATGATCGCTTCAGCTTAGTTAGTAGTTTTTTGCTCGAATGGTGTGTCACACTATCAACCCTACATGAACATCCAAAAGTCATAGGGTAGGTCACCTATACCATTACATCAATCCTACTCACAAAACTAGGGTTAGATTCTACTCAAACTATAGGTTCTCTTCATTGTGACTTAGTTCAAGAAAACTTTGATAAATCAACGAAAACTTTGGTACATATACTAGTATAATTGAAAATACTTTTTGGCAATGAAAACTTTTTGAGAAAAAACAAAATGTGGATCCAAAATCAATTGTGGAAACCAAGTCACAATATTTCCTTATGAATACTTCCTCATATCCCAATCTTATCCTTAAATCAAACCTTTTTGCATAAGAAGATCATCATTGATCAAATCTAGGGTCAGCATCTCACTTAGAGGTAACTATCAAAGTCAAGTGTTCTAATGGGGAGACAAAATTGAAATAGTCAGATTCCGACTACCATGGTCTTTGATACCATGCTGTAAAGAAGTGAAAACAACTTGTCTACTAAAAATTTGAACAATAAAACCTCCAGTCCAAACACACACAGAAGGTATGATGGAGTGGGTGTAAAATTTTCAAATCTTTATATAATGGTAACAAAAGACCAAAGTATAGCTGCGAAATAAAAATATGACTATATTCAATTATAAAACAAGGGAGCATCTCAAACTTACAACTTAAGGATCCATGTAGATGAAATCTAAACTACTCAAGATTGTCTTCGAGCTTTAACTTTTCAATCTATGTTCGGGTCCACATGTCAAGCCATCTGATTCCTTCACCTAGGGTTGGAAGCATACCCCAGAAAAAGAGAAACAATAGGAGACATCAGCAAAAGCTGGTATGTGCATACTAAAAAGAAAATTGAGAAATTTATAAAGAATAAGGGACATCAAAATAAAAGGCTTCCCATGCAAGATATAAGGACTACCCAATCGGGCATAAAAGATAAGAAACATCATAACTTGATAAAAGAGGATACTTGCCATGAACAAATAATAACATTTGTGCAACAAAAGGACATAGATTGGTAGTAGGGCACACACCCCACAAACATCATCAAACCTGCATGCATGTAAGATAAACATAGCCCTAGAAAAATATAAACACAAAGGCGGCCAAGGCTTCACATCCTTGAAAACCTGATAGAGAATGACTCACCGTCAATCTCCTAATATATAAAAGTTGAGCCAAGGCTTCACATCCTTGAAACTTGGATATGGGGCACCACCACCACCATCCCATAAATAAAAAGGACACACACCCAAAAACCAAAGTAATTTACATTATTCTAGTTCTATTGATTCACATTGCATGTAAGTATAGAGGCAAGTAAATAGTTTAGTCAGAAGATGAAACAAAGGTTGCCATCACACAATGGAAAACACAAACATATAACATCCACTTCAAAGTGTCACATAACAATAAAAGAGACCAACATGCACCACGAAACAAGATATGATATCAAGAAATTATCCAAGTTCATAACAATCAAGACAGTTCACACGAACCATGGTATCAAAAGATAAGACATATTGTGTAGGCCAAAATTCAAAAGAATGATAAAGTAGTTGAATTTCTCAATATGGATGAATAGGGGATACAACATACCTCAAATCAGAGTCCAAACTGCAAAGCACTCCTAGATCCATGTTTAGGCCACCAAAGGCCTATAAAACACATATACATATTTTATGTCAATTTCATACGCATTAACCAAACCCTAAAAACCACCTTTTTATATATGTTTGAATTAAGTTATGAAAACTATTCCATATTTTAGCTTATGTTATTAGGAGTCCAAAACATATTCTATTATATTTTTCTGACTTATAGATAATTAGTTATGATTTTTACAAGTTAATTAATCATTAATTAGATCCCATAAAAACACCTATTATTAATCTTTAGATTCAGTTATTAAAACTTATACCATTAGTTAGATATTATTTTTCTGATTCCAACGACTATTTTTCCATGATTTTCTGATCATCTGATAATTAGTTATAATTTTTTTATTGTTGACCAATCAGAGAATTAGTTAAATGCCACATAGGCGAGAAAATCCTCAAAAGCAGGCCAGGCCCGCATGACTTGGCCCAACACGTGAAACAAAAAGGGAACGTGAAAAGACCAAAACAACCCTGGATGAAAAATCAAAAGTAAAAGAAGGAAAAAGGGTGAATCGAGGAATCTGTTAGTGACTTTGTTCTTCATAGATCGGGAACCAGAACAAGGAACACTTTGATTCCCAAAACACGATCAACCAAAACTCCATGGAATTGATGGTTGCATCAAGTTCCGGAGGTGCTAGCGGTTCTACTATATCTTAACACAGTCACAACGGCCACTTATAGCCTGATAAAGGCTTTCCGCCATGACTGAGTAAGGTGCAGCACTACAACTCAGCGAAAGAACAAAGCAACTCAAAATGAAACTGTGGAGAAAGGACCAGCAGCCCGAAGTGAAACCGATCACAGGGAAAACATGTGCAACAAAGAAGAGGACTCACCTAATGATCAAAATGATCAAAATTGGGCAGGAAGGGGGTTTTCCAAAATGCACCTGCTTCGAATCAATTGAAGGCCTAGAAGGAAAGCCTAGCCACTGATGAAATCATCTGGGCACCTGGAAAGGGAACCAAAGGTTCCCACTTGGCTGCCGAGAGAAAGGTGACCGCCATAGGTAGCTAAAGTAAGGGAGAGGTAACCAGGGCCAAAAGACACCCAAAGAGGGTGAGAAGGTATTCCCAGAGATCCTCGTGAAGGTATAGAGACCACAATGAGCACAAGAACAGGCACAAAGAAGCAAGGATCACCGCCGGTTGGTAAAACAGAGTAACAAACAACAGCTATGCTAGTGAGGGTTATATAGGGGGTGGAATCCCTTAGAGTTTAGGATGGTTCGGTTTGTAAGAGAAAGAGGAAGGTGATGGTGGTATCCTCACGGGTAGAGACAAAGCTCTACTCCAACTGGGATTTGGGCGAGAGGGAGAACACAAAAGCCATCCACGAAATTCATGATATTAAAGGGAAAGAGCCAGTCATCCGATCGGGCCGAGAAAAAGGAAAATCGTAGCTTAATCGATTTAGGATTAAAGTTAAAACCAATTAATGCACATATTTCTCTTTCCTTATTTAGGGGTCCTATTCTTATCCAAATTAAACCAAACTTTGTGCACAAGTTAACTTAAACGTGTTGATTCTGATTATCAAATTATATTTCACTTTTGGAATCTTTAGATGTATTATTTAATATATTCTTTATTTCTCTTTCCTAATGCATTAATGACATATGGATTATCCAAATTAGGTGAAACTTCATCCACAAGTTAACTTAAGTGTGTTGAATACGAATTTTCCTTTATTTCCAACTTTTAGAATTATATTTCATATTATTGAGCATTAATGCCTTTTATCAACTTTCTCTCTCCTAAACTTACCTTTTAAGAAAACTTTCTCCAATTTGGATGAAAATTCACCGAAAGACTATATTTATTATGTAGATTACGAATCTAAGATTAGTTTTCTCTTTTGGAGTCATGAATTATACTTATTTATTAATTACTCTATTTAGGTAGTTTCTCTCTCCTAACATATCATATGATTTCAAGGAGGTTCAAATTAGATGAAAATTGACATGTAAACTTATTTTTATGTATAGATTATTAATTTGGAGTTTATTTCCACTTTTAAGACTTTCTTCCATGGGTTTTGTCATATGGCCCATTAGAGGCCCATTAACTTCATTATGCATCCAATTAAGTTATTAACATCTTATTATCACCAAATGAGTTATATGACGTATTATATTACATTATTCATGCATTAGATTATTAGGATCACTCTAACCTTAACCTTGTTTGGTCAAACCCAAAAGGTCACAGTTCTAGTGTAGGGTCCAAGATCTGGTATGTTACATAAGCATTAATATTAATCATTTTAACTATGAAAAAGACTATGAAAATATCAAAATTGATGTTATCACTTCTCTAAAATGACATGATTTTGTATACTTCAAACATGTGATCAGATTTATACACTAATTCACAAGTTTCACAAGTTGGTTTCAGTTCAATTTTTAACCTCTATAAAGTTTCTTTGAACAGAGAATACCCTCAAATATACCCAAAAGGTTTTCGCCTCTTTATGCCATGACGTAGGTATGATTCATCAATGCTCTTTTGCATACTCTCAACAAAATAATAACATCATTGAGTATAAAAATCATTATCTACTTGGCATTACATGTTATCTTCTCACTCATGCCAACTCTGCTAACAATTCTTAGTTTGATGTGGTCCTTACTGCTTGCTTTCTTATCAATTACCAACCTTCCTATATTATTAGGAAATGTGCTCCTCAATCTATTATTTACCATCAATCTACATTGTTTCCTCTGCCACCTCAAGATTTTGGATGAGTTTCCCTTGTTCATTATTTTGATCCCAAGGCTGATAAGATTTCCCCTCTGCCTATTAGAACAATTTTTCTTGGTTATCCATTTTTCTTGAAAAGGCTACAAACATTTGGACCCTAGCTCTTGTACAATCTATATCTCTATGTATGTAACCTTTCATGAGGATGAAATGTTCTTTTCACCATTCTCACCCCCATAGATCATACTAATAGTATGTTCTCGATGCTTGATCCATTTATCCGGTCAACAACACCAACATTACCAACAAAACCATCCCCATCACCATTACCCCCAAATCGACACATGGAAGATGAGTTATTGATTGTACCTTCTTCATCATTGTTGGACCAATCCAATTCACCAGTGCCAATACAAAAGGGAATATGTTCCTATGCTACCAAGAATCCAATTTCTCACACTTGTTGTCAAACATGTCTTTCTCCTTTTGCCTCATCCTTCACTACAGCCATGGACAAAACATATGTTCCTAAGTGTTCAACAGATTCTATGGGTCATAATGAATGGAAATATACCAAGATGGAATAAATGAAAGCTCTGCATGACAACAAGACATGGGATCTTCTGATCCCACACACAAGAAAAAGTATTGTAGGTTTCCAGTGGGTTTTCTCTGTCAAAAACAAGTTGTATGGCTCCTTCGAATGAGTCACGACATACCTGGTTGCCAAAGGATTCACTAAATTTTTTTTTGTAGGTTACTTTGAGACATTCTCTCCAGTGACAAAGATCATGTCTATTAACATCCTTATCTTCCTTGTAGTTCACCTTGACTGACCTCTCTATCAACTTGACAGAAAGAATGCATTTCTTCACTAAGATCTCCTAGAGGAAGTCTAAATGCAACAACCACCAAGTTTTGTTGTTGAGGGGCATCTTCTCACAAAATGTGTCATCTCTTACAATCTCTCTATAGTCTCAATAAGTCTCCATGGGCCTAGTTCAATAAGTTAAGCAATGTCCTTAAACATCTTATCTTTTGGAGGTCAGCCATCGACATCTCCATTTTCTTATACAAGTCCTCCAAAGGCCATATTCTTGTTGTTATCTCTGTTCATGACATCATCATATCCAGTGATGATATGATGGGGATATCTTAGTTGAAATTGTCCATGTAGGCACATTTCCACACAAACGACTTGGATATGCTATTTATATTTCCTCAATATTGAAGTCCTTCACTTAGCCTCATGAATCAACTTGTCACAATGATGCTACATATGGGATCTAATTCAAGGGATCAACATGATAGAAGAAAAACCAGTCTCTACTCTGATGGACTATCATATGAAGCCTATAAATGAAGGAAAACTCTTTCTTGATCTAGAGAAGTATAACTGTATAGTCAGGAAGTTGATTTACTTGACAATCACTCAACCTGATATTACCTATGTTGTTTAGGTAGTCAGCTAACACATGAGTGCTTCCCTCTAGGCCCACTACTTTTTCATGCAACACATTCTTCAATACCTCAAGAGTGCTCCAGAACAAGGATTTCTCTACAAATGTCCTAAGCCCAAGGTAGTCTCTATATCTAGATATGCAGATGTAGATCTAGCAGGTGATTTTCAAGAATACGGTCTACTACTTGTTATTGTGTCATGATTGAAACTAACATAGTTTCTTGGAGGAGTAGAAAATTGGTTGTGGTAGCTTGCTACATCACCAAGGCAGAATATTAGGCTATGGATCATGCATGATGTGATCTATAGTGGGTCTAGTCCATTTTGACCGAGTTTAGAATCCCTTTCCAAACTCTAGCTACTTTATACAATGACAACCATGTATCTATACAAATAGCTAATAATCCAATCTTCCATGAGCGCACAAACACATTGAAGTCGACTACCATTTTTTGCAAAATCTAGGTCAAAGCCAAGTCAATCATCACTCCTCACATTAGGAGAAGTGATCATGTTGTAGACATCATTACCAAACCTCTCCCTCCTACTTTATTCAAATATATGGGCATCAAGTTAGGACTTCACCATAGTTACTCTCCAACTTGAGTGAGCATGTTGATATATTTGGTATAGTTGTATCCACTATTTTCCTTCTCTTGTACTGACACTTAAGTGGGGATTTCATAACCCACCTAAGTGGCCTTACTCCTATATATAGGATTCTATGTACTCTCTCTTTCATTACTAAATAAACACTCCTTTCTACATGATAGATAGTTGTCAACAAATCTAATGGGGTTGATGCATAAACTGACTTAAATGCCTATTATCTTAAGATACATTAGGATGAGTCATTGTTAAAGAAAATACCAACAACACTGACATCTACAAGTTTTTAAACTACTAGAATATGCAATAGGGGTTTTAATATCCATTTTAATTCATGTTAGTTTACGATATATCATACTACTTTCTTTGGGAAGTTCTAAAACATATTTCCCCTTGAGGGAGAAAAGGACTAGAGCAAATACATGTCACTTCACTACATAAATAGTAACTAATAGAACATAGGCCTTGGAGACTAGATATGCATGTAATAAATCTTTTGCCAATTGGATACCAGTAATGTCACTTCAAGAAAATTCATATAGTCAATATTAGCTATCAATACAATAGATCTATTTTTGATGCCATATATCTAAGTATCATCTTGTACTCACTTAGTTTCTTATTGGTCAATTGTTTCATCAAATAGGTATTTCAAGGTGCATACCCACAACCATCAAACCATATACGGACCATGTTGTAACTCTACAAATTTTCATGCCTAAAAAGAATGAAAAGAAGAAATACCTTCATCCAATACATAGTTTGGTGAAGAACATTGTAAGGAGTCATGATTTTCCACTAATAGACCATGATAGTCAAATAAAAAATAATTCTTTCACATGATACAAGTTATGAACAATCATAAATGAGAGAACCTATTTTTAAGTAGTTTTTTGTAGAGTTAGTGCCCTTAAAAAATCAATAGGAACATTAGTATCATAAGATGATGCAAAAATCTTCATAAATCGAACTGGGGTTAGTGAGAATTGTTGGTATGTATGCCCTGAGAGCCAATCATGGGATGATTGATCAGATACATTAAGATTGATTTGATAAACATCAAAAGGCAAGCTTCCAATTCTTTCTGGTTCAGTCATATGAGATAGTGATAGAACAGATTGAATGTCTAGAGAATGACAGTACTCAATGACGTATGCTTTCAGGTAGAGGACCTGAACGATGAGATCATACGGATGCTAAGAGTTTGTACATTCTTGTTATGTCCCTAGTCGGATGTCATTGTGGAAGGTAGATAGATAGCAATGACACACAAGACTAGATTGTGGTGTTGGTTGATGACAAAATCTCATTAGTCATGATATAGAGATATCAAACCAAACACATAGGTACTTGTTAGAGAACAAGTGTACCGGACAGACCCACTTTGAGTTTGACACATGGAACCATGAAATGGTAGTCATAGTCAGTACTCACAGTGATGGTGGTGAGTGTGATTCTTTGACCTAAAATCACTACACTCAACACATGTCGTTGGGCACACTTTGACATCATCAAACGCAGTCCTGAAACATGGGTTGTTATAAAGGTGATGATTGGGTGGCTTTGACACATGGGGCTTTTGAGGGGCGAGTGATAGATATGGGATTTGTCCCTCCTGAGGGAGTTTGATATCCAAGGCCACTTGATGAGTAGGATTGAAATAGGCGTGCGCACACATGTGTGAATCAGTATGTGATATTGATGTCATACATATCTCTTCCAATCTGCTCTGAGATCAAGAAAGTGATTGACCGTTGACAGGATGACTGGTCCATGCCTCGAGTTCATTTGGGATATTAGGGACAAAGGAATTATACATTCGATGTAACACCATTCACAGATTGTAGGATTGAAAGTTATTCTCCAACTTTCTACTTTCACTTAGGTAGCACTGATGTGTGACTAGGCACCGCTCTTTGCTTGTGAAGTCATAAGTGTTATGGACTTTCACTGCCAACGTGAAATGGACCTGCAGGGTCACACACATAGGATTTAACCTGGAAAAGGAGTTTTGTCCATAACCAATGTTTAGATTGATTACTAAAGGAGTTTAGTAGTTCAATTAAACACTCAATTAATTGATAGCTTAAAATCATAGTGTTCAAGGTGTTGCACAGATTGATTATAGTATCAGATTGATTGAAACCGCAATTGACTGATTCTGCACAATCTGCACTCCCAACCGATCGGCTCATGAGATGAACTGATCGGCTCAGCTTGATGAACCGGTCGGTTCAGGTGGTAAGTCGATCGGCTCATGGACAGGGTGAACGATTGCTTCAAGTGTTTAAATGATAAGTTCAACTGTTGCAACTGAGCATGTTGGGAAAGTCGGATTGGTGAGAATTTTCCTTTCGTTTCACTTGCCCAATTTGATTGGGAATAGGATTGGTATTCGATACCAATAAGAAACAAAAGAAGGAAAGTCAATCGGGAACTGGTCAGGACCACGAACCGACCGGTTTAGAAAGTGAATCGACCGGCTCATGGGTCCCAACCGATCAGTTGAGTGTCAATCGACCGGCTCAGATCCCCAACCAACCGTTTCAGAAATGAAACGATCGGTTCAGCTTGTGAGTTGGTTGTTTTTGTGGAAAATCTTGAACGCTTCTACTCATGCTTTTAGTCCCGCATTGCCCAGGATAGAGAACCTTGTCCCTTGACCCTCCTATATATAGGGGTATTGGGGGATTCTCAAAGTACAACTCAGTGCAACCAGTTGCTCTAGAAAGTTGTCGTTCTCTCTGGTTTTGGTAACCGAGAGAGAGCCTGAGCAAGTGCTACCCGCAAAGGGAGGCGTAGTAAGGGAAAGACAATTGCAGTTGCAACTGGAGGCAGGAGAGTGTGTTGGCGACTAGTATGTCAATAGGAGGGTGAAACTCCTTCCAAATCCTTGTGGGACAAGGAGTGTGGAGTTCCAGGTGGTCTGTGTGGACTACTTTAGAGGCAGGAGGTTATTGCCACTCAGGAGGACAACTGTCAATCTGACAGTCCGGTGAGACTAGGAGTCGTCAATCCCGGTGCGACCAGGAGCTGCACAGACACCGTCCAAGACCGGAGTTGAAGACCGCACTAAGCGCGAGCTATTGTCGCCGTGCAAGCCTCAGGACAAGGTATGATTGCACAAACCATCCTTTCCTATTGTATAGACATTGACGCGTTTCCTTTTTCCGGGTTTGGGGAGAAAATTTTTGTTTCCGCGACCTTCTCTACCTCCCCTAAAACCCAACAAAAATCTCATTCACATATATAGTAGAGATGCATTCATAGTTACTTGGAGAATTCATATGTGGTAATGGTGGTGTTCTTGTGGATAATAATGTATCATATGGAGTAGGTATTGTATGAGCATTAGAGTCCACAAATATAGGTGAAAATTATATTTATCTTCACAAAAGGTGATGGTTGAGCTATACATAGGATCATTGAGAAGGACCAAATAATTATACCACATCAAACTCCTTTACAAACCAAGAAAAATACACTTCAAATCCTAATAAGAAAACTTATCATGTTGGAACAAGTGGAAAAAAACATATATGACCAAAAAAACTTAGGGAAACTGGGAATGAAGTCTTTCTTGGAAATATGAAACTAAATAAACTTAATGGATAAAATTTTATTGATAGTGATACAAATAGTAAATGTCATCTGACCAGTAAGAGGAAGGCACATGGATTTGGTATATCAGGGTACGAGCAAGATCAAGTACATGAAGAATTTCCCTTTTCAACACTATATTTTTGTGAATAGATAAGGTTTGATAAATAGTGCCCAGAGACCTAAAAAATATATTTGTCCACTACTAAAATAATCTAGATTTTTACCACAACAAAAAAATCAATTTATGAAGAAAATTGTTTTTTTAATTTCAATAAAGAAATATTTAATAAAATCAGAATATTACGCTTTTTTAAGAAGTAAGAATAACCAAAAAAATGAGAGAAATCATTATAAATACAAAATATTGAAGTTTATATACTTCATAGAACTACATGGTTTTATAAGATATGAATCAACAACGTCAAAGACAATCTTCACAAGTTTCCCTTGTTGTAAGGGAAAATTGGTTATGTGATGCTTGCCAAAATGGCAAGCCTCACACTGAAGAATCACAGAAGCACATATATCTCAAAACTTGCAACAAAGGATAGTTATGTTAACTTGAAGACATGTGCAAGAGGTATAAGAATTATGAAAAATGGTGGATGTCTACAAATAGTACAAACCATCTTTCTCAGTTCCTCCACCAATTTTGTGCATTACATAAATATTATACAAAATGTAAAAGGTATCCTAAAAAACATCAAGATAATCTAGGAATTTTATTCATAGCTAACACAAAAAAATCCAATAGAGAAGTTGGGAGAATGAAAGACGTTATCTAGAGACAAATATATGTTCAAACAAGCATAGCAAGACTTGTATTAAGATGTATAGAACCACCAACTAATTTAACATGAACATGTTTTCCTACAGATGTTGTTATGCAAAATGGTGAACTATTATTAGTTATATGAGAGGATATTTTAGATTCTGCAATCCAATTATATTGTATCTCAGAGTAAATATCATTCAAAAAGTAGATAGATGTAAAACTATAAACATTTGAGAATCCAAAATATAATACTAAGTACTTAGGCATAGGGAGTGTAGATGACCATAGTATTCACTTATGAGAATTCATTATCATCAATAGATGATACAATTAATATGGGATATGAGAAGGAAGCCTACATTTTTTCCAATACTAACCAAAAACATTAACTGACATGTGGTAATAAATAAAGAAGAAAACGAAATGACCACCAACTATAGGTCCATGAATACAACCTTGACCTAGCTCCCTATCACTAGGTTGACCACTAACATGTCCTCTTTTTATACGTATAGATGCATAACAACCATAAGGATGGGATTTATAATGCTAGAAAGGTGGCCATTAAGTTACTCAGGTGTAGAAATATTCTCTTATGTCATAACTTGATCTTTTAGAGAATTTAACTTAGATATAAAACCTGAAAGAGCCTATACTAAGAGACAATAGCTTCAAAATACTTTTTATTTCTTGTACATATACACTGAGAGGTTGGAAAAATTCATGTTCATTCCATATATTTGAAGATTTCCATTGTAGTAAGTCAGACTCAACTTAACTTTCTTGTAGGTTTTTATGTCTTCAAGAGCTTTATATAAATGAGATATGGTGTTTGTGTGAGAGTATATTTTTATCAAAGTGTCTCATATTCTCTTTATAATATTATATTCAACAAATTTCTCAACTAGAATCTTTGATGAGGCAAGTCAGTTATTGTCATCATCCTAATCATTCCAAACTAAATTGGATGGATCCTTATTGAGGATGTGATTGTTCTTGTGTGAACCAAGTAGTGCCCAAATGTTGTTGAATAGATAAAATAGTCGGTACCATCAAGTTATATATTACTAATAGTAAGAGTGCTTGTGGTAGATTAGTTCCCCTTATATTCACTTTTTTTGTAGTTCTTTGACATGACAAGGTGTTGTAGAGCACTTCAAAAAGATAAAAATAAACACATGGTCATGAGAAGATGATTGTGGCAATGAGGTTTTTAATCAGTGATGCAACCTTAATTTAGGGACTCATCTTGTGATACTTTTCCCTTATAATCAAATCTAGACTTGAAAGAATGCATGTTATTTCCATCGATAAACATATCGATTGTTTCATGTAGTAGAACCAAAAATTGGATGGAAGGGAGAGATTAAAAGGCATATCCTTGGGTTTATAAACCCTTAGATAGTCCTAGATCATCCCCAAACCTAGCCCAAGTGGAAAAGAGGCAACCTAAAGCAAGAATCACTATTAAGAAGGAATTTAGTGTTGAAGTGCACAAAAAAATCTCAAAATGGCCTATCTTATATGGCCACGCACATGGTGTATAGATCTAAACCACAAGGTAAATACCAGAGTTGAACAATTTACAACAATCTATCCACCAAGGCCGTGTAAAGAAAAATGGTGCTTGCATGCAAGATCCACCAAGGTTGAGATCATGACTATCAATCACATAATCTCTCAACTTTGGGTAGATTATGCATGGGTAAAACTATATTTTATATGGGTTGGTAAAGTTTGATCAAAGATATGATGATTTAATGATATGATTTTAATTTGAAACTCGGTTATGATTAATGACAAATACTCTTGAATATAGGAACTCACGTGTGATCCCTTAGATCATTAAAACTCAACTTTACCAAATTTTAGATCACATACTTTCTATGTTTGAGGTAAAATGATAATAATCTTAACAAGATGTGATAAGGAGGACTTGTACATTATACCACATGGTTGATTTGGTCCCTGTCTGATTAAATCCATGTTTTTCTACTATTGAGTCTAATTTCCCTTGTCAAAAATATTAAGAATAAACCAAGGATTAGGAAGCCTAAAGTCAAGACAGAAGCATTGCAGGGGCCAATCAAGAAAATGAAGGATTTTGACAATACAACAGTTAAAAGACTAAGTGGGGAGATAAAGACAAATTTCTATTGATATGTATTGTGCATTTTGAGCATATTGAAAATGATAGATTGGATTATTAAATGTATGTCTCAATTAATACAATATCACTTTTGGATTATCATGTTTGCACTTAATATATCATGTAGGTTGCGTCCCTCAAGTCAAAGAGTATGTCCACCATCTACACTAAGTTTGACACAATACATAATGATTAGGGATACATTTAATCTGCATAATTACCAGAGCTCTAGGTTCATTGAGTCTACAGGGATACTAGGACTTAGGATTAGGATGATATATAAGTAAGGAATATGACATGTGAATATGGTGTATACTGCCTAATCTCCATACTTGGATGCCCTAGCCAGACATTCAATTACTGAAGAAAACATAAGTGGTGAACTCTTAGATTCTTATCCTTCTGATTAATATGATCAAGTAGCCAATTGGAACAATCTAAAGAGCATACTGAATATGAAATCATGGTGAAAATATCTCAATCTTACCTTAAAGAAAGATAAAAATCACATCATAACCTATCAAAAACTTGAATGTTTGTAAACTAAAGAGAAAGAAACGGCACCATGAAACCTAAATCGAAATACAAGTAAGCTAATGAGGAGTTCTTGAAGATGTAATTATAGAAGTTGATGAATTAAAAGAGTGGTAAATTTGTGCTAATGATATAATCCAAGGTATAAAATCAATGTAAGAAGAAGAGAAATCCTAAGATGAGTGTGATATGAGAAGATGAATAAATACAATGACAAATGAATGAAGTGGAAGCTGAGTAAATCTCAGACCAAGCTACGTATGTAAGAAAGTGTTAAAGTGAAATTATCATGAAATGTAAAAGAAATTTATGATGAAAATGAGAAATATGATGATTTATCCCTTGGTAAGTAAGGAAGAAACAAGATTACATGAATGAAAACTCACTTAATAATGATAAATTGACAACAAGAAAGAGCAATAAAGTATGATAATCATGATAATTCCAATGTTGATCGCAAGGAACCCAAATGAAAAATTTTAAATGATACATAAAAGTTGTAATTTGCATGATGAAGATAGAATCAATAACCCCCCCACCCCGCCCTTGTTAGTAACCCCTAGATAGTGTTGTTGTGTTTTGGGAAGTATGTCCCCTTTGTATTCTTTATCTTTGGGTGAAACTTTCAAGCAGATCTTATGCCACTTAGTATATGTGGTTCCGCTGTAACCCTGGGGGTGTATACCTTGTTAAAGTACATGGTTGCTCTGGACCTTGGTTCAAAATCATGAGGTTTTGTGGTGAACATGCTTTTGGAGCCTTCCAAAAGTTAGGAAGACTCCTATGATATGTTTTGAGTTGCTTATGATGGTGGAGAAGTTGATGACATAGGGATGTGAGTTCCTTATATCACGTGTAGCATATACCAAGGCGGCGAGTCCTAGTATCTAGGAGTGTACCAATAATATGTGAGTTTGAAGATGTGTATCGGGTGAGCTTCCCAGTGTTTCTTTCCTTTGATAAGAAGGAAGTTGATGTTGAGATCCTCCAAGTGTGGTTTGGAACCAAGAAGAGTGATTTGTGATGTTGTATATGGGCTACCGATAGTTGGACAAGATAAATAAATACAACTAACTTGTAAAGGGAGCGATACAAAAACTGTAGTATATAAATCTACAACCACGATGATAGTGAGAAAGGAATTGAAGGAATTGTTTACAATGGGAGGGATGGTGTTAAATTAGGTAATCATATTCAAGCTATTAATTATTTTCACTACTAGTATGGTGCATACGTTACTTGTGTTGTACAAGTTCTTGTTTTAGGTAAGAAATATACTTTTTTTTTAATTTAGGTTGTTGAAGTTGCATGGACTTAAAATTGCCACCATATGAAGAGATGAAATGTGATGATTACTTACATCATTCCCACAACCGATAAAAGAACACAACCATGAAGGAATGCTTATTGATTTAATTTCTAAAACTGAAATGATAAAAAGGCCAACATTTTTCTATTACCTTTTCTTATAGGAGTTCACGTGCACCTCCTTATTGTCAAATCTGAAAGAAAGCCTTTTATGCACCAAAATAACATGGACAAGGGTCCATCTCACAGAGACTTTGACATTGATGTAAAAAATGTGGTTAGTAAATGAATATTGTAGGTCTTGAATATTATTTATGTGTGTATTTAACATTAAATTATATCTTGTGACATGCAAATGCTATCAAGTATGTTGTTCTTAGGAACGATGGGAATGCAGATGATTGAAATGACTTTTGATAGACAAGAACTGCAACATCTACTAGAGTCTAATGATCGCGCAATGTAAATAATTAAGTGTGTTGAGGAGTTGCCTGAGAATGGAGGACACACACGTTTATGGTGTCCATCCACTTTGAGTGTTCTATGCTTCAGTGTTTATGAACCCTGAGAATGCACTTAAGTAGTATCGTACATTACATTTGTCTAATGATTACAATAGTTGTTTGGAAGTTGGTATGATGTTATCTTTAATAATATTGTATGTGTCCTTTATTTTTTATACATGAACTGATGGAATTGTGTGTCTCTTTTGTTGGTTTGATGAGCACAATAGTTGTTTGACAAAAGTATCATTCTTTTGTTTTGTTGACATTGTTGAACTGAAACAAAGAGTATATAAGTATCATTGATACGTTTTGTTTCAAGTCAATGTACTGATACAAAGGTTAAGTATATGTAAGTATATTTGTTGTTATGTTTCTGAAAAAATATCATTGTCATGTGGACATCAATCGTAATTGGACAAAGATTGTTATTGTAGGAGGAATTTTGGGAATAGTTTGGACAAGTGTACCTAGATCCTTTCTCATATTATGGGAGGATGTATGCCAATACTCTACATGTATGTTAGGTTCTAAAAAATCCTAGCCTAATTGCTTCTATTATGGGAGTGTTGTATGTGTAATAAGAGGGAAAATTCAAATAGGGTTGGTTAACATTAAACCTTATTGGTGTATAGGATCTAAAAATTTGAACATGTTGGTGTGTACCAGTATTGTGTGTGTTGATTGTAGTAGATATATATACAACTAGTCAAAGTTAGTGTAACATGGACAAAAGTAGTTCTTGTGGGGGCATCAAGTTCATTTAGACAAAAGGGTGGTATTGTATAAGGAATTTTAGGAATTGGCTTTGGGAAAATGTATATGTATATTTTCTCATATTATGGGAGTATGGATGCTAGTAATGTACAAGAATGTTAAGTTCTAGAAAAAAGGTTTCTTGCTTGTATTATGGGAGTAAACGTTTAACAAGAGAGAAAATTCATCCAGCTTGGAAAGTGGTTGGTAAACGTTAGATCATGTTGGTGTATAAGATCTAAAAATTAGACCATATTGGTATATAGGATCTAAAAAGATTGATCATGTTGATGTATAAGAGTATTGTACGTGTTGATTTTGAAAGAAACATCTAACATTAGACTATGTTGGTGTACTTAAGGGTAGAGTACTTATATATCATTTGTGATATATGACTTGGTTCACTTAGGAAAAATCTTTGTTTGATACTTGAACTGAATGTGAGAATATTTGAAGAGTTTGTAGCAAATTTCTTAGAATCATAGTGATGCTTATTGTGCCTTAATGTACATAATTGAAAACTAGGTATATTTGGTTCATATAAATATTTCGGTTGAGAAATTTTGTCAGTTAGAGTTACTTACAAGTAACACCTTTCTGATAGAGTAGTGTGTGGAACATTGTCAGACATGTATATATAGTGCTTGTGGGTATTGTACTTATATATGAGACGTAATGTACAAGTTGGAACACTTAAACGAATTACAGGTTTGCTACTTGTTGCAATTTCCAAAAACTTTAAAGAGTTAGAAGAGAGTTTCTTCCACTAATAGTGATTTTTAATGGTTCCTCAATCACGAGTAAAACATTCACTACATTGGATCAGATTACAAACTACAAATGGCACAAACAATTGTTAAACCATCTGTACAACAATCTATTAATTTCCACATTAGTGGGACACAAATTATTCTGAATATGTGGAAGATTTGTTGTGTTGAAACCATCTTCTGTTAGGAGTAGAAACTTCTTCCATAGCATGTAAAATATAAGGATATTCATTGAGGCCAACAACAAGTCAATTCGGCACTATTTCATACATAATTGGAGTTATGAATCCAATATCATATATTGACAAGGGTTTCAAAGATATATCATCTACACCCAATGTACTTTGATCTAGAGGCACAATACTATTTTCTACATGTACTGTATGAGCATCGGTAGAGGAATTCCTTGTTGATATCTTATTAAAGTTATCTTCTGTTGGTGTGGGTTGCAGAGATATATATATCATCAACATACATTTTACTTTGGTCTAGATGTGCTCTATTGTTGTCTGGCATACTTTATGGGTGTAGTGGAGTCCTTTGCTAATTTCTTATTAGAAATCCTTTTTGTTGGGTCGTGACATCTCTCTCTTTGAATTTTTTCAATAAGATGACAACCTGTCAATGCAAATAGCTACAACATGTTCTTGTATAGAGGGTTTATTTTCCTTTAACATATGAGAAAACATAATAGGGTGATATTTAAAATTGTTAACAAGAATTTGTAAAATACTAAACATAATATTAACCATTGTGATTTCTCCCTTTTCTTTGAAAATATTGTTTATGCTCTTGTATGCCTCTGAAAACTATCTTTTGACGTGTTCATAGTTATCATTAGATGGTTTTGTTAACCTTGCAAATCCACTAGATATTCTATGCATGTGTTCTATGTGTTTCTCTAGCTCATCTCCCATATACCATCATGTAGGGTGAGAGACGTGTTTTAATCATAATGTATATCTTTCTGCCATCAGTGTAATATATATTTTTGAGGTACAAAAAATGCATTCACTTATATGAATTATAGACATGTTGATCTAAAAAAAATGATTGACATAAATAGGCACCACGATGTATTTTAGATTGTGAATAATATTAAGCCAACTCTATTTTTTCTTACTCGTGAGTTAGATAGCTTGATACTTAGCATCCTCAAACTCCTCTTAAAATATACTCTCATAAATTGCATCCTTTACTAGTTTGGAAATAGGTGATTTCTCTCTAAAATTCTCAAGAATTTTAATCATAATATGCCACATACACAATCGATGATGTGTACTAGGGAAAATGTGTTTAACTACATTCATAATATGTTGGGCCTAATCAGTCATGTTGTAAGGCCCCTAAACTTGCTTAATGAGCTGAACAAGCTTAATTACCATAATTTAATGTTTAGAACCCTAATTTAACCTTGTGATATGCTTTTAAATCATAAGACAAGCTTAAGTTTCAAATTTGGTCCAATTTGGACATTGTTTGTGCAAGTTATGCAATTTTATGCACATTTTGGACTTTTCTGCAATTTACTCAATAGAGAGGTTTTGTTTGCAATTTATCCATTTTCATTATGTTCCTTTTATATTCTCTCATCATTCTTGATCGTATTGAGCAATGGGGCTCCTATTTAAACCTTGGTTTGAAGGTGTTTTCTCCAAGGGTATTTTAGGGTTTTCCCCTTTACAGAGGAGCTACCTTTAGTAGCTATCAACTAATGAATTATTTGATTGGCTGGGAAATTCGAAAAATGAAAGCTAAGAAGGTCTATACACATGATGGGGGAGCTGCTTGTGTGTGCGCTTGTATATTCTTAATAAATTAAAGCCATGGACACTTGGATAGATACTAGAATTTTAACTTTTTCTTTTTCTTTATCTTAAAGTGTCATATACTTATCCCCAAGCACCAAAACGAGCCATTTTCTCTCCACCACTTCCCTCCTTCTTCAAACCTCATTCTCCCTCTTTTCATCTACGAATTTTTCTTCCCAAGGAAGAAGAAAGTGGGGATCTTCTTGGATAAAGGCTTTAAGGTTGAAATTGACTTCATTTTAGGGTTGAAAAAGCTTCCTTCTAGTGATCTTGACCTAAAGGTGTAAGAATTCCCTTCTTTACTCCATTTATTCCTTTTTTATCCTTCCTCCTAGCTTCCTCCAGGTCGGAACTGTGTTGTTCCATGTTAGAATTTGCTTTAAAGCTCTAAAATCCCACGATTCTTGTTCCTTATGCTTAGGGTTTGCTCGTTTGATGAAGAAATGTGCTAAATGGATGAATTCATAGCTTATTCTTAGATTTTCTACCCTACCTGCTCGAGATTGCTTCTGTGTGGAGTTTCATATTCTCCTTAGAGGCAAGTTTTATAAATTACTCGACATTTATTGCTTACCATAAGCTTGCTAGCTCATGTTCTTGCTTGAAAATGATGATTTATGCACTAAAAAGCTATGCTTGACTTGGATTTCGATTTTTATAATGTTCATTGTTCTGATTTCAGTTCTAGATGAAACTTTTATCATGTGTACATTATTTCTAAGGTATAATATGAATTGGATCAGGTTGGTTTGACAAGCTATGGTGCTAAGAACCAATCAACCAATGGTCAATTTTAGGGTTTAAAGTTGATTTCTTCTATAAACCATGACCCGATGATCGTACCATAGCAACAATCCTATGATGTTGTCTTCATGACAACTGATGTTCATGATCGAGGGTGTCGAATGATGTTGACAACCTATGGTCACCCCCTTAGGTCAGGTTTTGGACCAATTAGAAGTTTAATGATCAACCATTAAGTACCCTATTGATGTTATCAATCAATGACGACATTAGCTTAATATTTGAAGTTGATTAATGAATATAGTGTTGATCTAACAACTATGGTGACTTAATGATCACTAATGATTTTTGATCTGGTTTATACAACCTATGGTGAGTTAATAATTGTAGTTGTAGCATCAATTATGCCTTAGACCAATGGTTTCTTTGGTCACTTGATGCAATGGTCGGACCTATACTGTAATTGATGGTTTTAACATATGAACTTGACCCAATGGTCAAGATCTAATGTTTATTTCTCCAATAAAGTGAAATGATGGCTAATGTAATATGTTGGTCCTAATAATGTGATTTATATGGTTTCCTTTATATGATCAACTTAAGGATCTTACTTGTTGACAATCAATGGCTTGTTCTAAATGAATAGTCGATTGTGGGTTTTACCCTACTTTCAATGGAACTTTTTGTGTTGTTAATCAAGGATTGCCTAGGGTTAGATGGTGACTCTTTCTAAAGAACAAATTAATGACTTCATAGGTGGTTCATCCAAGGTGTTTACTTATGTAAACAACTAAAGGTCTTACCTTTTAAACATCCAATGGTTCTAGGTAACATTGTGGTATGGTGATACAAGTTGAATGATGATGGAACAAATGGAGGGTTACCCTTAATAAGGTATTCTTACATATTAACTCATATGAATAGAAGGGATGATAACCATATTGTGTTCATATGTAACCCTAATGAGGTATCCCTTATTATACCTAGCTTTAATATATATAAATGATGGTAATTGGGTATAAATAGTCCTTGAATGACTAATACAATCATGGAGACTTTGTTATTATTGTTGAAACCTTAATATGCTACAACTCGATGGTTACACCTTGATTTATGTGTGGGTTCATACTTGAGAATATTATGGAATGTGATGGTGATGCTTCACCTTATGCATCCATGATCCAATGGGGATGTCATGAGTTAGGGTTTGGGTATAAGTTTTGATTAGTAACATTAATATAAGTTATCTTGTTGAACCTAACTCTAATGCAAATTGATAAAGATGAGTATTCATGTTTAACATTCTTATATGATGGCATGATGGTGAAATAACCTCCTTAACATGATCAAAACCTTAATGTGTTAATTGATGGTTGTCATAGCCACATGGTTAATACTTGCTTATGTGAAACATGTGCATTATGAATATAATGAGGGTTAATCATATCTAGATTCCTTGCATGTTGATGTAATAAAGGTATGTTATTAATTTTAATATAACCCTGCTATGATTGTTTATGAATATCTCCTAGCTCGGTAATAAAATACTTGCTGATATGGTGTATTATATGTAAGTGATGTTGTTGAGCCTTGTTACAAGGCATGCAAAGATAATGATGCTCTTGCAGGGAATACTGTGATGGTCTTAATGACCTTTGGGCATGATTGAGCCCTAAATGAGGTGTAATCCTCTTGTGTTGATAAGGGTTGATACCTTGATATTTTGAAAGTGATTTATATCTTGTGATAGTACGATGACTAGTGTGGTCTCATGAATGGCAAGTGAATAGTACCATGTGAAGATGAGATGAGAAATTATGTTTCACAAGTTTTATATCTTTTAAAGTTGTGATATTTATATGCTTGCTAGAAGTGAATTAGGGTTTGTATGTCCACTTGTTTGATGCAGCTTAATTCACCCAACTAGAATAACTAATCAAGTGCAACTCTAATCATGTAGTGCAATGTGCCATAGATCCATCTGAGTGTCAGAACTTCCCAGATGGTGAAATGAGTATTCCTAAGGGAAACTCGGAGCGCATACTAATGAGTATGTGGGGTGCTTATCATCCTGAATTCATGTTTTTAGGGAGGATGACTGCGGTCATACCTAGCCCTCAGTTTGAGAATGATTGTGGTCGTGTCTCGGTGATTATATATGTGAGGATATTGGAGGACAACTTCGGTTCTACCTTGGATGGTAGGGTATGCGTACCCACCTCCTTTCACTAGTGTCGTGACCTGTACCAAGGAGGGACTAGGTTGTTAGCAGCTTGACCTTATGTGTCACTGCGGCGGACCCGTACTGACCGGGGGTGGAGAAGATCATAGGAGTCTGGCTCTTCCTAGATCTTGTATGGCACTGATTTTGACTTAGCAGTGGTCAATTGGAATTTAAGTGGTATCCTCAAATTCCTCAAGGCATAATAAAAGATGTAAGACAGTCGTGTAGCATATTTGTTTAGAGTTATACACAACGCTTCATATCGGATGATAACCCTTGTTTGCTTTCTTTTCACTGAGATCATGTATAGTATAATAAGAGATAGTATATATGCTTATGTTGTAGTTATGCTCATGTTGTAAACATGGTTATGTTGCCTAAGATACTGACACTGATGGTAAAGATGCTGCTGCTAGCTATGTTTTTAATATTGCTAGCCATTCCTTTGTAACTATAAATGCATATACTATTAATCATGCTTATCCAGATAGTTGTGCTTATGTTGTTAGCTTTTCTTATGATGTTGATATGTTCAACCAATTAGACATGCTCATGTTGTTAGCTATGCTCATGTGTTAGACGTATTCATAATGATAGAGATTATATGTTACTAGACTTGCTCATGATGCTAGATATGCATATGCTACTGAATTGCTTATATTGTCAACAAGATAAAGGATGATAGTCTCGCTAATGATAATAGTTATTATCTACTCCTTAATGTAATTTGTTAATCATAAATATTGTTGATCTTATTTGTTATATCAGATTAAACTGCTTAAATGTTTAATTACTTAAAAATCTTGTAATTAATAAACGTTGCTGGAGGTTATATCTCTTGCTAGGATATGGGTCTCACCCTTGTGGTTCGCCACATTTTTTAGGTAATCGGAAGTGATGAAAACAAACATGTGGCAGCAAAGAGGAGCTATAGTAATGAATCTTTGATAAAGTTGATTAGATGTCTAGTGTGTCCTATAGTTGTCCTTGTACTCTCAGGTCTTGGTAGGAAAAGTTTGTATATGGTGTTTCAAATGAATTGGAATTTTGTTAGCATGGTAATGCTTGTTTGTGTGACATATACGAATATTGTTCTCATGTGTATATATTTTGTGACTAAGGAGATAGACCAATTTGTATCAAATCATTGGCATAGTATGGATACAAGAAAGATGTTGGGTTCTTATGCAAATGATTTTGAGTGAGTGTTGATGTAGAAATCGATTTTGATTTACCATATTTTGGGTATGTGATTAATTAGTGATTGATTGTGTTTTATGTTTTGAGTAATCTCGTTTAGTGTAACAGGTTGCCACACATTGGTATCAGAGCTTTAGGTTCACTGAGTCTACAAGGACACTAGGACTTAAGACTAAGATGATGTCTAAGTTAGGAATGTGACTCAAAAAAATGGTGCATACTACCTAATCTCAGTATTTGGGTTCACTGGCCAGGTATTCAATTATTGAAGAAAGGTAAGTATGGAACACTTAGATTGTTATCTTTTTTATTACTCTGATCAAGTAGTCATTTTGAGACAATCTAAAGAACATAAAAAATAAGAAATCATGGTGTGAATATCTCAATCCTACCTTAAAGAAGATGAGAATTCCATCATTATCTATCAAAACTTGAATGTTTGGTCACTATAAGAGAAAGATACAACACCATGAAATCTAAATCTGAATACAAATAAGGAAAAGAGGAGTTCTTGAAGATGTGATTCAAGAAGATAATAAAGTAAAAGATAGACATGTCCATGCTTATAAAGTGAATCAAGGTATGAAATCCACATAAGATAGAGAGAACTCCTATAACAAGTACAAAATGAGAAGATGAATGGGAAAAATGACAAAGAAATAAGGTGGAACCTGAGTTAATCTCAGACCAACCTATGTGTGTAAGAAAGTGTTAATGAAAAACCAGCATGGAATGTGAATGAAATTAAGGGAGATGATCCCAATTTATTGAAGAAAATGTGGAATATGATGATTTACTTGTCGATAAGTGGTTGAAAAACATAATAAAATAAGAAAACTTACCAAGTGTGATAAATAGTCATCAAGGAAGGAGTAATGATATATGTTAATCGTGATTATTCCTATGCTAATGGCAAGGAACCCGGAATGAAAAGGGTAAAATGATACATAAGAAGTTGTAACCTGTATAATGAAAATACAATTGGTTACCTTTCTACTAGTGACCCTTGTAAAATGTTGTTATGATGTGGGAAGTGTGTTTCCATTTGTGTCTTTTCTTTCTAGGGCACAACTTTCAAGTGGATCATTGCCACTTGGTATGTGTGGATTCGTTGTAAACATGAGGGTGGATGGCTTATTATAGCATAAGGTTGCTTGGACTATGGTTCTAAGATCATAAAGTTTTTGATGAGTTTGCTTTTGAGCCTTCCAATAATTTGGGAGACTCCTTTTATATGCCTTGATATTTGTTATGTTGGTAAAAGTAGTTGAGATAAGGATATGAGTTCCTTATAGCACATGAGGTGGATACTAAGGTAATGAATCCTAGTATCCAAGATGTATCAACAGTATGGGAACTATGTGAAGGTTGGAGATGTTTACTACATGAACATTCCAAGTATTCCTCTCCCTTAGAGAGAGAGAGTTGATGATGACCCTCTAAATGTTGTCTAAAAAAAGTGATTCTATAATGTTGTGTATGGTCCAATGATAGCTGGACAGGACCACTATCAAGGATAGATGGTTTGTTGGTCAATAGATATGTGATACATGTTCCTTTAAGATTAACCTATGATCAAATATCAATGCATAAGATTTAGATTTGATGACATAATTCACATGACCATGATGATTTTAGAGTTATGTCCTTTTGACTAACCAATTTACAAATAGAATTTATGAATAGGAGGAATAGAGTGTTCTAGTCATGTCATACAAGCTATATCAAGATTTAAATGATGGCATGTCAAAGTATTTCAAATATGGTCAAAATATGATCAATATTTCTTCAAAAACCTTAGGGTTGCTAAAGCAACAATAGCTATGAGAACAAGTTGAATAAGAGTGAGATGGGGTTGATTAAGTGTCTTTGTGGGATCATGATATGTCTTCTAAGTAGGTTGTGTAAATCCTAGTAAGGTGAAGATAGTGTTGTTGTTTCACCCCTAACAAGGTTGACTAGGAATGATATTTCCTTGTATGGAATGACAGGTGTCGATGTCAACATTTCTTTTGATGCTAAAAAAGAACTGATAAGAGTTCTAATGTCAGTGTATAAAAAAAAGATGGATACATTGTCTTTTTTTTATGCTTCAAGGAATGGTGTGGGACACCTGCCATGATTGGTAAAAGGCTAGCAAGTATGAATTTTGAGTAATGTGTTGATACAATAGATATAATAGCTAGAATTTAAAGTTGAACATTACTACTAGATTTGTACATATGACACAATAAGTTTCTACATTCCTTATTGAGAATGCCTTCTTAGGTGGTGGTTTTTGTGTTTACCCAAGATGAGATATTTATGAATGATGTGACATCACCATGATATGCAAGTAACCATGTGAAGGTAATAGGATGAGGTGCAAAGGAAGTACCCATCTTTGTTTACCTTAGATTTTGGGGGCGAAATCCCTGTTAGGGGTTTATAGTTGTAAGGCCCCTAAACTTTCTTAATGAGTTTAATAAGCTTGATTACCATAATTGAATGCTTATAACCATAATATAACTTTGTGATATGCTTTTAAATCATAATACAAGCTTAAGTTTCAAATTTGGTCCAATTTGGACACTATTTGAGCAAGTTATGCAATTTTATGCACATTTTGAACTTTTTTGCAATTCACCCAATTGAGAGGTTTTCTTTGCAATATATCCCTTGAATTATGTTCCTTGTATATTCTATCATAATTCTTTATCTTTTTGAGCCATGGGGTGCCTATTTAAACCTTGGTTTGAAGGTGTTTTCTCCAAGGGTATTTTAGGGTTTTCCCCTCCACGGATGAGCTACCTTTAGTAGCTATAAACTAATGAATTATTTGATTGGCTGGGAAATTCAACAAAGTAAAGCTAAGAAGGTCTATACACATGATGGGGGAGCTTCTTGTGTGTGTTCTTGTATATTCTCAATAAATTAAGGACATGGACACTTGGATATATACTAGAATTTCAACTTTTTCTTTTTCTTTATCTTAAAGTGTCATATACTTATCCCCAAGCACCAAAACGAGCCATTTTCTCTCCACCACTCCCCTCATTCTTCCAAACTCTTTCTACCTCTGTTCATCTGTGAATTTTTCTTCCCAATCAAGAAGAAAGTGGGGATCTTCTTGGAGAAAGTCTCTAAGGTTGAAATTGACTTCATTTTAGGGTTGAAAAAGCTTCCTTCTAGTGATCTTGACCTAAAATGTAAGAATTCCCTTCTTTCCTCCATTTATTCCTTAGTTATCCTTCCTATCTTCCTCTATATCGTAACCTTGTTTTTCCATGGTAGAATATGCATTAACGCTCTAAAATCCGACCTTTCTTGCTCCTTATGCTTAGGGTTTGCTCGTTTGATGAAGAAATGTGCTAGATGGACGAATTCATAGCTTATTCTTGGATTTTCTACCCTACCTGCTCGAGATTTATTCTGTATGGAGTTTCATTTTCTCATTAGAGGCAAGTTTTATAACTTTCTCCACGTTTATTTCTTCCCATAAGCTTGCTAGCTCATGTTCTTGCTTGAAAATGATGATTTATGCACTAAAAAGCAATGCTTGACTTGGATTTCGATTTTTATAATATTCCCTACTCTGATTTTAGTTCTAGATAAACATGTGATCATGTGTACATTATTCCTAAGTTATAATATGACTTGGATCAGGTTGGTTTGACAACCTATGGTGCTAAGCACCTATCAACCAATGGTCAATTTTAGGGTTTAAAGTTGATTTCTTATATAAACCATGACTCGATGATGGTACCATTGCAACAACCATATGGTGTTGTCTTCATGACAAATGATGTTCCTGATCAAGGGTGTAAAATTATGGTTAAAACATATGGTGACCCCCTTAGGTCAGGTTTTGGACCAATTAGAAGTTTAATGATCAACCATTAAGTACCATATTGATGTTATCAATCAATGACGACATTAGCTTAATATTTGATGTTGATTAATGAATATAGTATTGATCTAACAACCTATGGTGACTTAATGGTCACTAATGATTTTGGATCAGATTTCTAAAACCTATGGTGTGTTAAGAATTGTATTTTTAGCATCAATTAAGCCTTAGACCAATGGTTTCTTGGGTCACTTGATGCAATGGTCAGACCTATACTGTAATTGATGGTTTTAACATATGAACTTGACCCAATGGTCAAGATCTAATGTTTATTCCTCCAATAACGTGAAATGATGGCTAATGTAATATGTTGGTCCTAATAATGTGATTTATATGGTTTCTTTTATATGAGCAATTGAAGGATCTTACTTGTTGACAATCAAATGCCTATTCTAAATGAACAGTTGATTCTGGGTTTTACCCTACTTTCAATGGAACTTTTTGTGTTGTTAATCAAGGGATGCCTAGGTTTATATGGTGACTCTTTCTAAAGAAAAAATCAAGGACTTCATAGTTGGTTTATCCAAGGTGTTTACTTATGTAAACAACCAAAGGTCTTACCTTTTATACATCCAATGGTTCTAGGTGACATTGTGGTATGGTGATATAGGTTGAATGATGATGGAACAAATGGAGGGTTACCCTTAATAAGGTATTATTACCAATTCACTCATATGAATAGAAGGGATGATAACCATATTGTGTTCATATGTAACCCTAATGAGGTATATCTTGTTATGCCTAGCTTTAATATAACTAAATGATGGTAATTGGGTATGAATAGTCCTTGAATCACTAATACAATCATGGTGACTTTATTATTATTGTTGAAACCTTAGTATGTTATAACCCGATGGTTACACCTTGATTTATGTGTGGGTTCATACTTGAGAATGTTATGGAATGTTATGGTGATCCTTCACCATATGCATCCATGATCCAATGGGGATGTCATGAGTTAGGGTTTGGGTATAAGTTCTGATTAGTAACATTAATATAAGTTATCTTGTTGAACCTAACTCTAATGCAAATAGATAAAGATGAGTATTCATGTTTAAAATTCTTATATGATGGCATGATGGTGAAATAACCTCCTTAACATGATCATAACTTTAATGTGTTAATTGATGGTTGTCATATCCACATGGTTGATACTTGCTTATGCAAAACATGTGCATTATGAATATGACGACAGTTAATCATTTATCTAGATACCTTGCATGTTGATGTAATAAAGGAATGTTTTTAATGTTAATATAACCCTGTTATGGTTGTTTATGAATATCTCCTAGATCAGTAATACAATACTTGTTGATATGGTGTATTATATGTAAGTGATGCTGTTGAGCCTTACTACAAGGCATGCAAAGATAATGATGATCTTGCAGGGAATAGTATGATGGTCTTAATGATCTTTGGGCATGATTGAGCCCTAAATGAGGTGTAATCCTCTTGTGTTGATAAGGGTTGCCCTGTGATATTTTGAAAGTGATTTATATCTTGTGATAGTATGAAGACTAGTGTGGTTTCATGAATGGCAAGTGAATAGTACCATGTGATGATGAAACGAGAAATTATGTTTCACATGTTTTATATATTTTGAAGTTGTGATATTTATATGCTTGCAAGAAGTGAATTAGGGTATGTATGTCCACTTGGTTGATGCAACCTTAATTCACCCAACTGGAATAACTAATCAAGTGCAACTCTAATCATGTAGTGCCCTGTGCCATAGATCCATATGAGTGTCAAAACTTGCCAGATGGTGAAATGAGTATTCCTAAGGGAAACTCAGAGCACAAACTGATGAGTATGTAGGGTGCTTATCATCCTGAATTCAAGTGTTTAGGGAGGATGACTACGGTCATACCTAGCACTCAGTTTGAGAACGGTTGTGGTCATGACTTGGTGATTATATATGTGATGATATTAGAGGACAAATGCGGTTGTACCTCGGATGGTAGGGTATGCGTACCCACCTCCTTTCACTAGTGTCATGACATGTACCAAGGACGGACTAGGCTGTTAGAAGCTTGACCTTGTGTGTCACAGTGGAGGACCCGTACTGACCGGGGTGGAGAAGATCTTAGGAGTTTGGCTCTTCCTAGATCTTACATGGCACTGATTGCAACTTAGTAGTGGTCAGTTAGATTTTGAGTGGGATCCTCAAATTCATGAGGGCAAAATAAAATATGTAAGACAATCGTGTAGCATATCTGTTTAGGGTTATACACAATGCTTCATATTGGATGATAACCCTTGTTTTCTTTCTTTTCATTCAGATCATGTATAGTACAATAAGAGATAGTAGATATGCTTATGTTGCAGTTATGCTGATGTTGTAAACATGGTTATGTTTACAAATATACTGACACTGACGGTAAAGATGTTGCTGCTAGCTATGTTTAATATTTCTAGCCATACCTTTGTAACTAGAAATGCATATACTACTAATCATGCTTATCCAGATAGTTGTTCTTATGTTGTTAGCTCTTCTTATGATGTTGATTTGTTCAACCAATTATACATGCTCATGTTGTTAGCTATGCTTATGTGCTAGAATTATTCATAATGATAGAGATTCTATGTTACTAGACTTGCTCGTGATGCTAGATATGCAAATGCTACTGAATTGCTTATATTGTCAACAAGATAAAGGATGATAGTCTGGCTAATGGTGATAGTTTTTATCTGCTCCTTAATTTATTTTGTTAATCATCAATATTGCTAATCTTATTTGTTAAATCTATTTAAACTACTTAACTATTTAATTACTTTGAAATCTTGTAATCAATAAACCTTGCTAGAGGTTATATCTCTTGCTGGGACATGGGTCTCACCCTTGTGGTTCGCCACATATCTTAGGTAATCAGAAGTGACGAAAACAAACATGTGGCAGCAAAGAGGAGCTATAGTAATGAATCTTTGATAAAGTTGATTAGGTGTCTAGTGTGTCCTAGAGTCGTCCTTGTACTCTCAGGTCCTGGCAAGTAAAGTTTGTATACGGTGTTTCAAACGAATTGGAATTTTGTTAGCATGATAATGCTTGTTTGTGTGGCATATACGAATATTCTTCTCATGTGTATATATGTTGTGGATAAGGAGATAGACCAATTTTTATCAAATTCTTGGCATAGTATGGATACAAGAAAGATGTTGGGCTGTTATGTAAATGTTTTTGAGCGGGTGTTGATGTTGAAATCGGTTTTAATTTACCCATATTTTGGGTATGTGATTAATTAGTAATTGATTGTGTTTTATGTTTTGAGTAATCTCATTTACTGTAACAGGTTCTCACACATGCTTCCCTTTGGTTGCACATCACCCAAAGGTAACAGATAAAATTGGTAGTTGAGTCATGTTGTACTAAAAAATATAAAGATTTTGTACTATATTTGATTAGTATTGTACTATAAATATGACTAATATTGTAATTAAAATGTTAAAAAATCAATAATGAGTTACCCTTGCATTCAACCCATGTTTGGAATAACTATGTAATTATCTATTATTTTCTCACATAATCAAGCATATCCAATTAAAATTAATTGACAATGGTGATTAACACTCACAAATGGGAAAAAGGCATTTCATATTTGTTGGTGAGGTATGTGGTGTCAAAAGTTATGATATTATTGAAGTACTTGTATACATGCATTGTTCTTGAGTCAGCATAGAAAGTATTTTGTAGAGGATGAAGGTCATATATATCAAGAACATAGAATAAATGACTTTTACTTTTTTATTGAAGTGAAATATTTCTAAATAGCTTGAGCATCACCTTCTCTAAGGGAAAGGTTTTTAGATGATGCAGTGTAGTTCATCAAGTTCTTCTGAGTAAATAGAAGTTTGATAAATGATCTACTTTCTACAAAAAAACTAGTCATAGATTTAGCAGGATGGATACATGTAAACTTTGCATGTGCGTATTATACTTCTTGTAATGTACATAAAGCTTAATTTGAAAGGAAGTGATTGTGTTACCTACACTATTGTTGAGGTCTATGTGTATTTTATTGTCTTGATGGATCTTTCTTTTGGAAGGTAATAGTCTGATCAAATCAGTTTCTAAGAGTCTGTGGTTATGCTTTTGTTTAAATCTAGATATATCATATTTACCTACAAAATTGAGACAGAGTTCTGATACAAAATGCACAGTTTATTTTTGTAGTAGGCTTATACCTATATAAAGAATCTTTCTTTACCTTATGGAGTGGACTTGAATTGGCATAAGAAAATACTATTCTTCTAACAAACTCGTCATCAAATTCTTTAGTAGAGTGTGTTGATATAATATCAAAACCACATTTGTCAGCATATTTAGTGTGAAATAATAGCTTCTAGTATGGAATCAAATGACTAGCTATTTTTGGCTTTAAAACATCCTCTGAAGTATTAAGAACAATCACTTGAACACAAGCATGATCTTCATTCAATGACCCAGAATTTAGACTTGAATAGGAATTATTTAAGACAATAGAACCATTCTAGATAAGACAATGACTAAAAATGATAATGATAATATAAAAGGAAAGTTTGGAGGTTGTAATGTTATGTAAAATACAACGTGTGCAATATCTGGGTATTGTATTGTATATTAGTATTGCACCACAAGAATGTTTTGTACTATATTAAATTAAGAGAAGTAATTTTCTAATGGAACCCACCATATTGATGTGGGACTATATTAACTTACTAGTGATGTGGAACCATAATATTAATGCGTAGATAATTTTATAATTAGTTATGATTTGGAGGGTTTTGGAGGGATTTCCATATTTAATGGTAGTAATAATCAAAGGAAGTGTTATTATTATTAAGATAAAAAACCTAATGATAAGAGAATAGTTAATTCATATGTCGTCTAAATGTATTTTGTGTCCAAAAAATAAAGTGGTTTATGAAAATGGAATAATAAATATAAAAAATAATACAACATTAGAAACAATAAAGATAAGAAAATATATGAATTACATACGGTGATGGGGTGTAGGGAAAGTGGGGGGCGACTGCGATCAGAGTGTGATTCAACAAACCCTTGAAGATGATGGTGGTGAAGGGGGATCTGGGGTGCGCCCCAGACTAAAACAACACAAATTCATCCACGGTGGCGTGGGAACTCTTTGCATCTGCATAAACTCAGCCTAAATCTGATGTACAGAGGCATGAGAAGGGAATCATCAAGTGACCCAGGCAATCAACTGAGTATGATGGAAGTTGATCATTGCACCTCTGATATGGTGTCAAGATACATTGATGATGGTAATCCCTTCCTGATAGATGGTGCTCTAGCCATAAATAAGAAGTCCTTCAAATAGGTTATCACTGGAACCGACAGAGGCGGTGCCACTAACCCGTATTTGGTTGATGATGAGCCTTAGGAGTTGGTTAATCCTAAAGAGACATAATTGTTACATGACAAAGGATATATCTAGATCTATGTTTCCCTTGAACCATAGGAAATCATGAGCAAACCATTCAGATATGTTGTGATCGTCAAATTAATAGATAGTTCTTTTGTCTGCCTAACCATGGCTAAAAGGATGAAGATTTTGTTGTGGCTATCAGGGCATTTTGAACTGCATGAAGTAATTGTTCAATATTACTTCATCCAATTTGAATGTAGAGGAGACCAGGAGAATGCTCTAACTAAGGTCCCTTGGTCTTTATTGGGTAGTTGCCTAATGGTCTGACCTTGGAATAGCTATTTTGAACCATCCAAAGGCCTACCCAGTCATATTGTTATGTGGATACATGTTTTTGGCCTTCTCATCCATTACTATAATAAGGAAATCTTTGAGAATATAGGGGACACAATGGGGATATTGATTCAAGTGGACAACTACTCAATTCATCGGACCATAAGTCATTTCTCCAAGCTTGCAGTAGAAATCAATACTAATAGATTGATCCATCCAACTATACTGATAAATGGCAAGGAATATAAGATTGAGTATGGTTCACTACCCAACTAGTGCTTATAGTGTGGAAAGTTGGGGCACTCTGCATCTGACTGTAGAGGGTCAAATGAAGCACTTGTGATATCTACAACTCTAAATAAAGAGGACGTGGGAGTTTGTTGGGTCGAGGAAGAAGAAAAGTGGCAAGTGTACTATGGAAAGAACATGCTAACTCGACGACCTCCAAGAAATAAGCAGGTAACCCAAAATAATTCTCCAAAAGAAGGTCAAGGGACTAACAGATACCAAATAATGGATAAAGATGAGGAGGGGGTTATTGTTGTTCAAGCAGAAACTCCTAAAAGTACTACTACAACCCAAGATCCTAGTCGAGGTCCAAAAATATGCGGAAATAAACATCATCTCAACAAAGAACATGATGTTACAATGACACCCATTTTTGTGAACCCTACTAGTGAAAAGGAGGTTATAGTTGATAGTTTTGTAGGTAAGGAAAACAACCAACCAGTATTGAATTACATAGTTGTTTTTCTAGTGGGTAGTGAGGTCATTATGGGGAGACTGGTAGGTAGGGCAGAGGATGAAATGGAGAACTGAAATAATGACTCATACGTCACCATGGCATCTAACGATGGTAATCCCAATCAAAAGGGAGTAGGTAATAATATATTAATACATGTTGTCAAGAAACTAAGAAGAAAGTAGGTTCTTCTTTGAATAGTCCTCATAAAATCCATCCTTATAAAACTTGTAGTAGAGTGAAGCATGGTGGTGAGGAGCATGAAGGGTCATCTGCTACTACATACTAGTAATATATACTCTCAATCCATGATTAATACACTTGCATGGAATCTTAGGGGTGTTGGTAAGAGAAAGGCCAGACAGTCCCTTAACGAACATCGGTAGTACTGGCTACAAGTTCACTAATAAAAAAGGCATCCTTAATGAGTGCATTGATAGAACCATCACCAACGTTGAGTGGATCCCAGAATTTCCCAGTTGCATATGTGAAAATCTACCTAGCATTGGCTCAAACCACAACCATGTTGCCATTTTAAATATGTAGGTGTGTTAGCATAAACCAAGGTTTAAAACAAAGGCTTCCTGGCACGAGCAACCAAATTTCTAAAACCTATTGAAGACCTATTGGAACCCAAGTGTATCCTTTCAGCCATGAACTTTGTACAGAACCCCATTATGAGTTAGGACCAAGACATCAGGAAGAAGCAAAGTAGAAAAAAAAACAATCTTATTTCTAGGATATCCAAAATCCAAAAGGAGTTGGAAAATTTCTACAACTTGGACAAGGATAGAGTTCGCCTGAAGTTGGAGGAGGAACTAGAATACATGCTTCTTAAGGAAGAAGAAGATTGGAAGTGGCACAATCATATAAACTGGCTCCGACATGGGGATAATAATAATAAATTCTACCATGCCTTTGTGAATAATATACATCAAATCAACCACATCAATACCCTGCAGAATGAAAGAGGAGAATGGGTTACTAGACAAGCTGAGATTCAACAACTTGCCGTCAACCATTTCAAGAACTTGTTCATTGCCCCCTTTAACTCCTACACCTTTACCTATGGAAAAAACACATGGGACATTTATGACTCTTATTGGTCACCAAGAATGTGCCCTTTCCGCCACTCCTACTGAATATGAGGTGTGGAAAATACTAAAAGCTTTCAAACCGTACAAGGTTGTAGGGCCAGATGGCACTGACAACTTATTCCTAAAAAATAACTAGATGATCATCAGGAACTTATTTTTGAAGTCCATTATAAGTGTGACACCTCGTCACAGTAAATGAGATTACTCAAAACAGAAAACACGATCAACTACTAATTAATCACATAGTCAAAAATGTGGGATAATTAAAACCAATTCCAACAATGTAAATAAACTCTTGAGCATTTACAAAAGTTCCATCATTCCATTATCATATATTGTAACAAGTATTTACATATGGGTCCAAAGACCTCAGTCACATCCTACATACAAAATATATTTTAGAAAATAGGGTATACAAAACCCTCAAATATGTGGTACAACCACAACTGTCCTCAATCACATCAAATGTCAGAGGCATGACCATAGTCATCCTCCATAACCTGCAATCGTGGATGACAAGGATATATCCTCAACTTGCCACCACCACATACTCAACAGTATGCACTCTGAGTTTCTCTTGGAAATACTCATTTCACCATCTAGTAAGTTCTGACACTGAAGATGTCTCTACGGCACAAGGCTCTACATGATTAAGGTCTTGATTAATTACTTCCAATTGAATTCATTAAGGCTTCATCATACAAGTGGACATTCAAACCCTAATTATTTTCAAACAAGAGAATATGTATAACAACTTCAAAAGATATAAAACATTTGATTTATAAATCTTAATCACATTACCACATGCTATCCTTCATTGCAAATTAATGGACCACACTTATCATCATACTATTACAAGATATCAATATCTTATCACAAGTTTCAGGGTTTTAACCCTTATGGGAACATGAAGATGATTTCACTTCAATCATAGCTTCAAACATGCCCAAAGGTCATTAAGACCATCACATTATTCATAATAAGGTTATCATCATCATTCCATGCCTTAAACAAGGCTCAAAAGATCATTAGCACATATATGTCCATAGATATTAACATGGCAAATGCACTATGATATTCAAATAGTACTACATTGTGGTTTCAAAACAAGAAGAGTGTAATTCATTATAACATTAATCATTCAAGAGGTCTGATCATAACCAATAAACATCATATAATTACATTAAGGTTAGGTATAACAAGCTAGATAACATGGGAGTTACGCATCCACTTATTGTAGTGATTTATCCAATATAATTATATAATGGAAAAGGTAAGACTACAAATTAATGGTATTGAACCATCAAATTTTCATCACTAGGACACACATATAATACCATGTCATTTATTCTAATCCATTGGATGTTAAATCATCCAATATTATTCATTGGATCAGGTTCATTATTCAAGGTTATCAATTGAAGTATAGGTCTAACCATTAGATCAATTGAACCAAGGAACCATCTTAGTTCAAGGTTTAGTCAAATCTACAATTACATTCTTGAATCATCATACATGGCGATGACTTGATCCACCATTAATTGTGATCATTAGGTCACCACTGGTTGTTAGATCAGTAATACATTCAGTTAACACCATCAAATATTAAGTTGATGTCATCATTGATTGATAACATCATTAGAATACTTAATGGATGATAATTAAACGTCTAATTGAGACAAAATCTGACCTAAGGGGTGACCATAGGTTTTCACCATAAATTTTACACCCTTGATCATGAACATCAGTTGCCAAGATAGAAACACCATTGGTTATTGAATGATATGACCATCGGTTGTGTGATAGGGAAGGAAATAGCTTGAAAACTCTAATTTGAACCATCAATTATTTTGTGCTTAGCACCATAGGTTGATTCTATCAACCTGTCCCAGATCATGTTACACCATAGAAAGGTCGTACACATGTTTACAAGTTCATATAGAACTGGAAAAAAATAGGGAACACCACAAAAATTCGTAATTCTAAACAAGCATAGTTTCTCTATGCTTAATTCATCACATTAAAGAATAAACATGAACTAACAAGCTTCTAACTAGCAATATAAGTGAAGAATGTTATATAAATTGCCTCTATAGAGTAGGTCAAATCCTAAACAGAAAGAATCTCGAGCAAATAGGGAAAGGAAACCTTGGATTCAGATCTCAACTTGGCCAAATAGGTACTTCTCTCCACAAAGAAGCAAAATCCTAGAAAAGGGAACAAGAAGGATAGATTTTTGAGTTCTAGAGACACTTTCACCATGGAACAGTAGGGTTACGACCTGGAGGAAGGTCTAAGGAAAGATACGAGCAAGATAAATGGAGAAGGAAGGAAGAAAACAACTTGCCTTGGTCAAAATCCCTAGAAGATGACCTTGGAAACCCTAGGTAGGGCTTGATGGAGCTCTAGGACACCTTCTCCAAAAGGGGTTGTCTTCTACCTTAGAGAACTTGGTTCCAAAGAAACACTGAGTGGAGTCGTTGGTCCAGGTTACAGGAAACAAAAAGCAAGTATAGTTTCGTATTTGGGCAAGGAAGAGGTAAATATAGCCCATGGATAAGGATGGCAGCAAGCATGAGGTGTAAAAGTAGCTTCCCCATGTGTCTATGGCCTTAAACTATTAAGAATATATAAGCACACACACAAGAAGATCACCCACCATCCTTATAGACCTTATTAGCTTTCCTTTGTCGAATTTCCTAGCCAATCACATAATACATTAGTTGATAGCTACTAAAGGTAGCTCGTCCGTGAAGGGGTAAACCCTAAAATACCCTTTGAGAAAACACCTTCAAACAATGGCTGAACTAGGAGCCCCATGGCTCAAAACACTCAAGAATGATAATATATCATCTAAGGAACATAATTTATATGACAAATTGCAAACAAAACCCCTCAATTGGGTAAATTGTAGAAAAGTCCAAAATGTACAAAAAATTGCATAACTTGCTCAAACAGTGTCCAAATTGGACCAAATATAAAACTTAAGATTGTGTTATGATTTAAAAACATATAAAAAGGTTAAATTAGGGTTATAAGCATTCAATTATGGTAATTAAGCTCATTCAACTCATTAATCAAGTTCAGGGGCCTTACAACTATAAACTCCTAACAAGGATTTTGCCCCAAAATCCCACGCAAAAAGAGATTGGTATTTTATACACATCTCATTCTCTAGTTCCCATGTGGCTTCCTCTATCCCATGATAATTCCACAAAACTTTCACTAGTATTATATCTTTTCTCTTCAGCTTTTTCACCCTTCTATCCAGGATCAACATAGGACCCTCAACAGAGGAGATATCCTCATCTAACTCAACCTCTACTGGTTGGATTGTCTGGTCAGTATATGGATGGAATTTCCTCAACATAGAGATGTGAAAGACATTATGCAATCTATGTAGCTCTGGTGTTAGCTCCAACTTATATGCCACCTTTCCAACACAAGTTAGGACAGGGTATGGTCCCATAAATCTAGGAGACAACTTACCCTTCTTTCCAAACCTCAGCACACCTTTCGAAGGAGAAACCTTAAGGTATACTCTATCTCCTACTTGGAACTCAAGTGGTCTGCGTCGGTTATCTGCATAAGATTTATGCCTGTCCTGGGCTACTTTCAACTGTTGTTGTATCACTTTAATCTTTTTTGTAGTCTGTTATACTAGCTCAGAACCAAAAAGTTGATATTCACCTATCTCATGCCAGCAAAGAGGAGACTGACATCATCTCCCATATAGAGCCTCATAAGGGGCCATATCTATGCTTCGTTGATAGCTATTTTTGTACGCAAACTATATCAGAGTCAGATATACATCCCAACTACCAAGAAATTACAGCACACATACCCTCAAGAGATCCTCTAAAGTTTGAATACCCCTTTCAGACTGGCCATCAATCTACGGATGAAAAGTTGTGCTGAATCTCAGCTGTGTTCCCATTGTTGAATGCAGATGCTCCCAAAAATTACTTGTAAACTGTGGATCTCTGTCAAAAATTATAGTCATTGGAATGCCATGCAGACGGACTATCTCATCAACATATATTTGTGTCAATTTCTCTATTTTAAATGTCGTCTTAACTGGCAGAAAATGAGCTGACTAAATCAATCGGTTACTATCACCCATATGGAATCATGACCCTTGGCTGTCCTAGGAAGGCCAACCACAAAGTCCATAGTAATATGATCCCATTTCCATTATTGTATTGGCAAGGGTTGTAATGTCCCTGTAGGCTTCTGGTGCTCAACCTTCACCTACTGACAAATTGGACATTAGGAAATGAACTCTGCCACATAATGCTTTAGACCTTGCCACCAATACATGTCTTTCAAGTTTTGGTACATCTTGGTACTTCCAGGATGCATTACATATATGGAGGAGTGAGCCTCCTCAAGTACCATCTTCCTCAACCCATCAACATCAGGAATTACTGTCCTATTATGGTAACGAAATATACCATCATCTGCCTCATGAAATCCATCATACTTTCACTACCAATCCCTGATCGGATGTCCTGTATGACAATATCATTCTGTTGTGCATCATGAATCTACTGTCTCATGGTAGGTTTCACTTGTAACTGTGCCAACAATCCTACCAACAAGGAAACTACTAGATGTACATTCATCTTGCAAAGAGACACTAGCATATATCTCTTTTGGCACATCAAGGAATTTAATTGTGCATTATCTACCATTGATGATGAAGATGACTTTCTACTCAATCCATCAACTACCACATAAGCTTTCCCTGGATGGTAATCTATTATGCAATCATAATCCTTAATCAGCTCCATCCATCTCCTCTGCCTCATATTCAACTCCTTCTTTGAGAAGATATACTGTAGATTCTTGTGGTCAGTGAAGATCTGACAGTTTTCTCCATAAAGATAGTGTCTCCAGATCTTTAAGGCATGGACCACTGCTGCAAGCTCCAGATCATGTGTTTGGTAATTCCCCTCATGTTTCTTAAGCTATCGTGAAGCAAAAGAAATCACATTTTTATCTTGCATCAACACACATCCCAACCCATTGTTTGAAGCATCACAAAAGACAATATAGCCTTTCCCTTGCTCTGGAAATACTAACACTGGTGCACTAGTCAACTTTTCTTTCAACAGCTGGAAAGAACATTGACACTTGTCATTGCAGGAAAAAGGAACATCCTTCCTTGTTAACCTAGTTAGGGGTAACGCTATAGAATTAAAGTCTTTGATAAATCTCCTATAGTAACCTGCCAGACCTAGGAAACTGCAGATATCTGGCGGTGACTTTGGTTGTTCCCATCTAGTACATATTCCACTTTCTAGGGATCAACACAAATGCCTTTTGCAGATATAAGATGGAATAGAAAACACACTTCAGATAACCATAATTCACACTTGCTGAACTTAGCATATAGTTGGTGCTGCCTCAACAAAGTCAATGCCTGGCAAAGGTGTTTCTCATGTTGTTGACTATCCTTGGAGTATATCAGGATATCATATATGAACACGACCACACACTGATCAAGATAAGGTCTAAACACCCTATTCATCAGATCCATAAAACTACATGTGCATTGGTTAGCCCAATCGACATAACCACAAACTCATAATGACCATACCTAGTCCTAAAAGGTGACATGGGAATTTCATCAGCCTTAATTCTCAACTGATGGTAACCTGACCTTAGGTCTATCTTTGAAAACACAGTTTCACCTCTCAACTGATCAAAAAGATCATCAATCATCGGCAAAGGATACTTATTCTTTATTGTCACCTTGTTCAATTATGTGTAGTCTATACAAAACCTCATTGAATCATCTTTCTTTTTAACAAATAACATGGGAGCACCCCAAGGGGAAGTACTCGGCCTGATAAAACCCTTCTCTAACAGTTCTTGTAACTGTTTCTTTAATTCCTACATCTCTGCTGGTGCTATTTTGTATGATACTGTGCTATGGGTTGTGTTCTAGGAACAAGATCGATCTCAAACTCAATCTCTCTACGAGGGAGAATACTAGGAAATTCCTCAGGAAAGACATCCTCAAATTCTCGCACCACTGGTACCTCCTAGATACTAGGACCTACTGCCTTGGTATCCACAACATGAGCTAAGAAAGCCTCACATACTTATCTCATCAACCGCTCAGCTGTCATAGCTGACATCAAACATGTAGGAAGAATCTTCCTATCACCCTGAAAAATCCACTATACATCTTCATCATGGAACGTCACCACCTTAGTACTACAGTCCAAGACTACCTTGTATTTTTCCAAGGTATCCATTCTTAGGATTACAGAAAAACCATGTATGTCAAGTGGCAAAAGATCCACTTGAATGTTGTGTCCAGAGAAAGAAAGAACACAAGAAGGGCACACTTCCTGCAACTCAGCAGAATCAACCAAAGGAGTCTCTAGCCGCATGCTATCAGATCTAAGACTAACATGTATATAACAACTATCTATCACCTCTCTGGTGATAAAAGAGTGTGTCGCACCCGGGTCTACTAACACAAAAAGAAAACAAGAAGCAGACAAATAAGAATGAAATAACTCCATCTGACCTATCACGACTTGTGTATTGACCACTACTTCTGGCTGGGTCATGGCATTGAACCTTGTTGTCACCTGCTATCATCCACATCTTCTGCTTGCTTGTCCATAGGATCTTGCTTGGGATGCCTGACCACATCCTCTTCCACTGCCACTACTAAACTGTTGTTGTTGTGGACCTTGTTGACTTTGCCTTAGCTAATGAGTCACATCCTCATCTTTCATAGGGAAATCAGGTCTTGTATGCCCCACTTGCCCACACTTGTAACATTTTTGTTGTCTTGATATCTCCTAAACGACCTTGTCACTAAAACCAATGAGGTATTTTGGGCTCCTATTGGCAGAAAACTATGACCTCTACCCCGACTCGGGGTCCACTATGATGGTACGTGTGATCTTGGTTCAGTGAAGGTTGACCTTGGTTGTGATTTTGGTAGGAAAAACCTCAGCTTCTTAAAGCCTCCAGATGTTTGCCCTTGAAACTGCATAGGTCACTTCTTAGCATTAGCTTCACGCTTCTCTATGGTAGACCTATCAATCCTCCTGACAGATTACACAAAGGTGGAAAACCTTTCCCTATTCTCCAAGGCTGATGTTATAGTTGTCAAATTCGTACTCAGACCCTTCTCAAATCTTTGGATCCTTCCTTGCCTATTTCTGCCATGTGCAGGAAGAGCCTCAGAAGTTCCATGAACTTTGATTCATACTCATTGATAATCATAGCTCCTTTACGAATCTTCTCGAACTGAGATATTTTTTCATCTAGATAGGTCTCTGGAAAAATTGGCTAACAAATTCCTTCTATAACTCCTCCCATCCTATCACAACTCCTGGCCTTTTCTCCTCTTCTATGGCCCACTAGTGGCCAACACTACCCTTCAACAGGTATACCACATGCTTAACTTTGTCTTCTTTAGCGATGTTTAGGATTTTGAACGCCTTTTCCTGCTTAGTCAACCACATGTCAGCATCTGCTGGATCAGAAGTACCTACATATTAAATTGACCCAACATGTCTAAGACGTTCATATGTCTTCCCAACACCTTGGGACTCCACATTAGAGGGGGCTTCCCTAGATTGAGGTGTTGGCACTCTGTCAGTGATATGTGTAATTGTAGCCATCGTATGTCTAAACATAGACTGAAAATCGGGATTGGCCATTATTGTCGGGTATAGATGAGGCATTACGGGCTGCTCTGGCCCTGCTTCTGGCACTCTCTCATCGCATGCCTACCTCCCTGCACCTCCTCCTGGCACAACATAGCTACTCTCAACGTGTTCTTCATGTCCTCGAGACATATCCGCATAAGCATAAACTATGATTAGATATGTTGGATATATAAGAACAGACTCAAACCTAAGTCCCATGTCCCTATAGACTCAATAAACCTAGAGCTCTGATACCAACTTAACTATGACACCTCATCACAGTAAATGAGATTACTCAAAACACAAAACACAATCAACTACTAATTAATTACATAGTAAAAAATGTGGGATAATTAAAACCAATTCCAACAATGTAAATAAACTCTAGATCATTTGTAAAAGGTCCATCATTACATTCTCATATATTGTAGCAAGTATTTACATATGGGTCCAAAGACCTCAGTCACATCCTGCACACAAAAGATATTTCACATGTATATGTCATATATTTACAAACATTGGCATGCTACCAAAATCTCGTGTCGATATGAGTATATTATCTAGAAAACACATCCCATACCCAGACCTGTGAGTACAGGGATGACAGTAGGACTCTACTACTAACATCTACAACTAACCAACCTTCTGAATCTATTAATCACCAAGTTGGTTCTCTTCCACAACGCTACCTCGACCTCGTTGCCCGCGACCACCTAAAAAAATGTGATGACCCACGGGTGAGACCCAATCCCAGTTGAGAGATATAACTCTCTCCAACATATATTTATTATAACATATTAATTAATAGTAAATACATTGAGCAATTAGGATATTAAATAAGAAATATGAACAGATTGAAAGTTAAAGCATACTAAGCAAATAAGTTGTAACAATTTTCATAAGTCTGCATCATGTAAGAACTATGTAGTGTAAAGAAAAAGCAAGGGTTAATCAACCAATGTGATACGTATTAAACCCTAGTAAGTATACTACACGGTTGGTATTATATCTTTTATTATTATGCCCTGGGGAGTTTGAGTAGTACCACTCAAAGTCCAACTGACTACTGCAAAGTGTTATTCAGTTTTGTATAAGATCTAGGAGTGTCGGTATCCTAAGATATCTTCCCCTCGGTTAGTATGAGTAAACTACAGTGACATACCAGTCAAACTACCAACAGTGACATATAGTCAACTGATAACAACTAGTCTGTACTTGGTACAAGTTACGACACTAGAAAATAGGATATACAAAACCCTCTAAATAGAGGTACAACCACAGTTGTCCTCAATCACATCAAATGTCAGAGGCATGACCATAGCCATCCTCTATAACCTGCAATTGTGGATGACAAGTATATATCATCAACTTGCCACCCCCACATACTCAATAGTATGTGCTTCGAGTTTCCCTTGGGAAAACTCATTTAACCATCCAGTATGTTCTGACACTGAAGATGGCTCTACGGCATAGGGATCTACATGATTAAGGTTACACTTGATTCATTGCTGCCAATTGAATGCATTAAGGCTTTATCATAATAGTGGACATTCAAACCCTAATTCTTTTCTAACAAGAGTATATGTATAACAACTTCAAAAGATATAAAACATTTGAGTTATAAATCTTAATCACATTACCACAATCTATCCTTATTTGCAAATTAATGGACCACAGTTATCATCATACTATTACAAGATACTAATATCTTATCACAAGTTCCAGGGTTTTTACCCTTATTGGAACATGAAGAGGATTTCACCTCAATCATGGCTTCAAACATGCCCAAAGATCGTTAAGACCATCACATTATTCATAGTAAGGTTAGCATCATAATTCCATGCCTTAAACAAGGCTCAAAAGATCATTAGCACATATATGTCCATAGATATTAACATGACAAGGCACTATGATATTCAAAAAGTACTACATTGTGGTTTCAACACAAGAAGAGTGTAATTCATTATCACATTAAGCATTCAAGAGGTCTGATTATAACCAATAAACATCTTATAATTACATTAAGGGTAGGTATAACAAGCTAGATTACATGGGAGTTACACATCCACTTGTTATAGTGATTTATCCAATATAACTATATAATGTCAAAGGTAAGACTACAAATTAATGGTATTGAACCATCAAATTATCATCACTAGGACCCACATATAATACCATGTGATTTATTCTAATTCATTTGATGTTAAAGCATCCAATATTATTCATTGGATCAGGTTCATTGTTTAAGGTTACCAGTTAAAGTATAGGTCCAACCATTAGATCAATTGAACCAAGGAACCATTGGTTCAAGGTTGAGTCAAATCTGCAATTACATTCTTAACTCATCATACATGGTGTTGACCTGATCCACCATTAATTGTGATCATTAGGTCACCATTGGTTGTTAGATCAGTAATACATTTGTTAACACCATCAAATATTAAGCTGATGTCAATATTGATTGATAACATCATTAGAATACTTAGTGGATGATAATTAAACATCTAATTGAGTCAAAACCTGACCTAAGGGGTGACCATAGATTGTCATCATAAATTTGACACACTTGATCACGAAAATCAGTTTCCAAGATAGAAACACCATTGGTTATTGAATGATAGGACCATTGGTTGTGTGATAGGGAAGGAAATAGCTTGAAAACCCTAATTTGAACCATCAATTATTTTGTGCTTAGCACCATAGGTTGATGCTATCAACCTGTCCCAGATCATGTTACACCTTAGAAAGGTCGTACACATGTTTACAAGTTCATATAGAACTGGAACAAAATAGGGAACACCACAAAAAATCATAATTCTAAACAAGCATGGTTTCTCTATGCTTAATTCATCACATTAAAGCATAAACATGAACTAACAAGCTTCTAACTAGCAATATAAGTGAAGAATGTTATATAACTTACCTATATAGAGTAGGTCGGATCCCAAACAACAAGAATCTCGAGCAAATAGGGAAAGAAAACCTTGGTTCAACAGGGTTCCGACCTGGAGGAAGGTCTAAGGAGAGAAGAGAAAGAGAAATAGAGAAGTTAGGAAGAAAACAACTTGCCTTGGTCAAAATCCCTAGAAAATGACCTTGGAAACCCTAGGTAGGACTAGATGGAGCTCTAGGAGACCTTCTCCAAAAAGGGGTTGTCTTCTATCTTAGAGCACTTGGTTCCACAAAAAATCAGAGAGGAGTCATTTCTCCATGTTAGAGGAACGAAAAAGAAAGCATAGTTTCATATTTGGGCAAGGAAGAGGTAAATATAGCCCATGGATAAGGATGGAACCAAGCATGAGGTGTAAAAGTAGCTTCACCATGTGTCTATGGCCTTAAACTATTAAGAATATACAAGAACACACACAAGAAGTGTTGGCTAAATGGACATCTATAAAATCCCTTTGTTTTGATTATGACAAACATTTCATTCTTATTTATCTAACGAGCTACTTGAGTGTGCAGGATTATGGTAGATGACGAAGCAACTAGGGAGATCATAAGTTTATAGTTTTATTTTCATGCAATGTAATCACTATTGTAAAAACTTGTACAATTATATAATGTACAAGTACCTAGATTGCATGTAAATCAAGCATTGGATCTTCCCTAGCTACACACCATAGTTAGACAAGTCATCCCTTCCAATAGGATCACATTATGCACACTCATGCACACACTTAGTATCTTAATTGATAGATTGAAACAGAGTCAATCTCGGTCGACACACTCCTCGACCGAGACACTCTCGGTCGACAACCTTATCGACCGAGATTGACCTAAAGTAGCCGTTAGACTTAGCAAATGAGTTAGTTGGCAGTTGGAAGAGAACGTTGCACTCAGAGAGCCTGTCGGTCGAGAAAAGCTCGACCGAGTAGGTGTCTCGGTCGACCATCTGTCGACCGAGACGGTCTCTGACAGAATCTGCAGAGTTAAAGCAATTAGCCGTTGTAAAAACGACCAATCTATTCCTAACGGCTAATTGAGCACTTGGAACCCCCTAGAAACTATCTAGAAGGTCCTTAAGCATACTTAGGCTATCCCTATAAATAGGACAAGCTATAGGACACTAGAATTTACCTTGCTACACTTGAGAATTCTTTCTAAGCACTCTTGAGCAATCTTTTACAAGCAATTGAGCATTGTGATCACTTGGCCATATTCCATCTAGCTCAAGCTCGTCCTATAGGCTAGATTTTCCTAACCCTAGCATCCACAAGTCTATTACCTTGGCTAGGAAAATCCATACGCTTGATATAGGCAATTCAAGCCTTGAGCTTAAAAGGATAAGTTGTACTTTCCTATTTTCTTTCTTGTTCCTTGTAATATTTGTACTCTTCGTTGCTACTCCAGGGAGGAGGCTGCATATAGGAAGAGGGTGAAGCTCTTCGTGTGAAGAGGAGGACTTTGGACTACTTCAGAAGGCTATCTTGACGGGAAGCTACTTCGGGAGGGAGGCTACTTCAAGGGGGAGCTTGAAGTTACTCCAAGGAAGGCTGCTTCAAGGTTGGCAAGATTACTTCTAGGTGAAGGCTGTCCAAAGGGTGTTTAGAGAGTGTTGTAATTTTATGTAACATCCTTAAAAGGTAATAAAATTCAATACTTTCAAAATCCCGGTTGGGTAAGCAACCGGGTAGTGGACTGACTCCTTAGTATTTGCTAAGGTGGAACCACTCTAAACACCTGTGTCTCTCTTCTTATCTTTTACTTTGGTTGTTTGAGTTTAAATTGTTTTAAATTATCATAAAACTCTATTCACCCCCCCTCTAGAGGTTTTCAATTGGTATCAGAGCAGGCTTCAAGGAGCCCTAACAAGGTCTTGAAGAAATAAAGGGAGGAGGTGACTACAACCACAAGAAAAGGAGCATGGACAAAAGTTCGACAGGTTGCAATTGGTGCTTGGGAACAAAGCACTCTACGTCTAAATGTCCATGGAGGTCAAAGAAAAGAGATGCACATAAAGAGTGTTTCGTTGCTACAATAAGTGAGGAAGAAGAAGAAGAGGTAAGTTTGCTTGATTTACCTAAGGAGGAGTTAGTTGCTATTATTGAAGAAACACATAACAAATATGTTGAATACAAAAAGAAATTAAAGAAATCAAATAAAGAAAATGATGATCTAAATGCTAGACTTCTTGAGCTTACATCCGAAAATGATGATTTATATGCTAAATTGAATACTCTTGGTTTTGAAAAAGATAGCATTATGTCTGACAATCGTACTTTGAAATCATCTCTGAGTAATAGTGAAGTGAAAATTTTCACTCTAGAGACTAACTATGATCTTCTATGTCAAGAAAAGACTGAATTGCTTGCAAAGTTAAATGATATTCAAAAACAACCTATATTGTGCACCCATGTAGATTATGACAATATAGTGAAAGAAAGAAATATGTTATCATCCAATCTAGATCAAGCAAAATTAGATATCAAGAAAAGAATGGATGAGATCGTTAAGTTGCAACAAAAAGTTAGCAAGTTAAGCAACAATGGAATCCTTGATAATATACTAAAAAATTCCTATCATCAAATAGGGAGAAGAGGACTAGGTTATAAGCCTAATGAGAAATCCCATCAACAACCTAGAAGGACACAAGCGAGTCAATCTGCTTATATACCTAGAGGCACAAAAATGTATATACCCAAGAATAACCTAAATCAAAACCATAGAACAAGGCTTGAGGTTGATACAATTTGTTGTCATTATTGCTCACGCCTTGGACATTATTCTTTTTCATGCCCATACAAGAAAAAGAATGTCGAGATGGTATGGGTCCCAAAAACCCCAAATTAAACAGGTTCGACTAAGTTGAGATATGACCATAGACCTTAATTTGTATATTCTTATGTCTATCTCAACTTAACATTTAGGGATAACAAAATCTTTGCATTGTATGTGAAAATTATTCTTGAAAGATTCTATTTAATCATTCTTTTCAGAAATACTTGCAATAAATAAAATGTTTCAAATAAATTTTTTTTGTATGCTTCTATATCTTAGTCTATCCAAAGTAATCTTAAATTCATGAATGGATATTATTCTTGAGTATGCTTCACCATATTTGATGTCCTTATTAAGCTCTCATAATTAGTACACTTTAATGAGTCTCAAGCTATCTGCAAAACTCATACTTTGCATATGAATGATTCATACTGGAAACCTGCAAAATATGCCTCTTGGTTAAAATAAAATTTGACCAAGGGGCACTATGGTCGAAATCAAGGGCGACCTAAAATAAACTTTGATAAAAATTGTTTATTTAAACATTATTTTATTGAACTTTATCTTAGCATATTTTTAAATCAAAACGTCAAATCATTTGTAGTAATTAGAAGCCTTAAATATTATTACTTCCTTGGAATATACATATGCTCTACAAAAATGTTCTATGATTTGCATTAAGATTCAGCCAAAAAAAAAAAAAATTGAACTCAGAAAGTTTGTCGGTCGACAAATGATCGACCGAGAACCACTCGGTCAGCCCATCTCACTCGACCGACAAATTCTAAATAGACTAAGTGTCAGACAAACTGTCGGTCGACGAGTGCTCGACCGAGACAATGTCGGTCGACAAGCGCTCGACCGAGAAATAGCCGTTGGATATGACCGTTGCAACCCGACCGTTATGACCGTTTTCTTTACCGTTGGAGGACCAAGTGGCGCGTCTGCAACTCGACCGTTGCGGACGCTCGGTCGACGAGCCGTCGACCGACCGGGTCGCTGGAATTCTATAAATAAGTGCAAAAACGAGCCACTTACTCACACTTGCATTTCCTTGCTTCCATAGTCCATCTCTAGTGAAATTTCGTGCAATCCTTCAGCACTCTTAAATCTTCCTCGCTTCTTCTCCACTCTCAAGAAACACAATGGCCTCATCATCAACTGTTCGTGGGAAGAAGAAAGTTGCTGGAAGAAAAAGAAGAGAAGAGAGGGAAGCAACTCCGCCACTGACGATCATCAATGACATAGCTTTCGTCGACGGAGATGCTGGAGATAGATACTTTCGGCTTTCCTCTAAAGCTCCTCTTCCCCGACGACCGGTCGAAGTGATGGACTTCATCAACATCGTAGATCTGGAGCATCTCTTTGGAGTACAAAAGATGAAGGACTTCATCAATCCATCCTTTCCTTCCTACTCCATTAAGGTAGTCAACGAGTTCTATGCCAATCTTCTATCTCACACCGAAAATGACACCACTTTCTTCTACTCCATGGTCAATGGACATAGTTTTAAATTTTCCGAAGGGGATATTCTTGACATGCTTGAAATTGATATAGATGAATATCAAGATTTCCTTGACCTTACCACCAGCAATCCAATAAATTTATTTTCCGATGATGACCATACCATTAGCTTAAGTGATATCAAAAGAGCCATATTTCAAGCCAATACCACTTGTCATGAAGATAGGGGAACCTATTATGCTATAAACCTAAAACCTGCAAGTAGAATAGTAAACCTCATTGTTTCCACCAACATACATCCACGAGCCAATAAATCCGAGGTTCCCATTTTCCGCATGTGTCTCATTTATGCTATCATAAAAGAAATTCCCATCAACTTTATTCGCATAGTACTTAAAAATATGCTTGAGTTTTCTGGCAATCCACCATATGCCGATTTTGTATGCCAGATTACTCAACATTTTTCTAAGGTAAACATTGAAGATATGGGATATATATGGGAGCGTAGACCACCAAAGATAAGTAAGAACACCGTAGAGAAAATGGGGATTGATTTTGGCCATAAAAAGGCAAGAGTAGGAGGAGAGTCATCACATCAGGATATACCACCCCCTCCTTCTACTAATCTTTCCATTGATCCCATCCAAAACACCCTTACTTATATTGCTGGCTCCCAATACCATCTTAGTAAACAATTAAACTACAATCACCATGCCATGACATATTTGAATCAAAGAATGCAAAACCTTTCTCCTGGCCAAACCGATGAATATCCGCATTCTTTAAACCCTGGCATGCTCGACCCATTTAACCCCTCATACAACTACTATCAACCTCCACCTTCACCGTCAATGGATCTTGCTCATACTCAATTTTCTTCCATACAATTGCAAGACATAGCTGCTCACTTCCGTTTTGACCGAGTCCCCACTTTCCTGGAAGCATATGCGTTGACTACAACTGGTGCTTTGGATTGGAAAACTCTGGTCCAATACTATGGAGCTGAGCCATTTCTTGGGAAAGATCCGGACATTGATGTAATTCTTAAATCTTTCCTGTGAAGTGTTGGTGTTGTAATAGTTGTATTCCATATGATTGTAATCTTCTTCATGTTATTGAATGAAAATTGCTACTCTTTTCACATGATTATTTATTTTGGCATACTTCAAAATATGGATCATTGGTTCATTCTTGTAGAGCATAACAAATAAGGAAGTAATAACAATTCAAAGGAAAAATATTACTACTATAATTAAATCAACCAATGCAGAAAATTCTGTTCTCCAGAACCTTTCTCGGTCGAGACAATAGTCGACCGATACACACTGTCGGTCGAACAATGGTCGACCGACCTGGTTCCTGTTTTCAGACTGACATAATAATTGCATATATCTTTGTAAAATCTTTTATATGAACAATAAACACAAATCTGAATGATTACAAATTTTTCAAATACTGTGCAAACATTATTTTGAAAAGGGCTATGACCTTAGTATTGTTAAACAAGATTTGTATGATTGAGAGATATTGTGGCTAAATTAGACAAGCATAAAATCAATATTCTTAAAGGAATATCCATTTAAGGGGGAGCAAAATACAAATTTAAGGAGGATGTTTTCTTTGATATCTGCGGCTCTTAAAAAACGACTACTTATGCTTTTATGGTTTGTATCAATATTGATATGAACGTTTCAATTGGTAATTTGCAATTTGTTGCCTCTTAGCTAGACACCTCATTGCTTTACATTTTGGCTATTCAATGGACATCTTTTTCGTTCATTTTTGATGGGATATCTAATGAAGGGGGAGTTTTTAAATAAAACGGTTATCTTTTTGAGATGACAAAGGGGGAGAGATATATAAAACTATAATACTTATGACAAACTCAATCAATGAGTTTCATAAATATACTCTTGGCTTACATTGAAAGTTGCTATATTCCCAAATGAACTGGATTTCATGTTCCTTAATTCACTGGGGATACTAAGCACACATTTTATAAATAAGAGGAAAAGTTCCAAACGGCAATCTAAAGGTATGGCATTTATATGTTTTATATTTCCTTTATTCATATTTTGGAAATGTTTGTCATCTTCAAAAAGGGGGAGATTGTTGGCTAAATGGACATCTATAAAATCCCTTTGTTTTGATTATGACAAACATTTCATTCTTATTTATCTAACGAGCTACTTGAGTGTGCAGGATTATGGTAGATGACGAAGCAACTAGGGAGATCATAAGTTTATAGTTTTATTTTCATGCAATGTAATCACTATTGTAAAAACTTGTACAATTATATAATGTACAAGTACCTAGATTGCATGTAAATCAAGCATTGGATCTTCCCTAGCTACACACCATAGTTAGACAAGTCATCCCTTCCAATAGGATCACATTATGCACACTCATGCACACACTTAGTATCTTAATTGATAGATTGAAACAGAGTCAATCTCGGTCGACACACTCCTCGACCGAGACACTCTCGGTCGACAACCTTATCGACCGAGATTGACCTAAAGTAGCCGTTAGACTTAGCAAATGAGTTAGTTGGCAGTTGGAAGAGAACGTTGCACTCAGAGAGCCTGTCGGTCGAGAAAAGCTCGACCGAGTAGGTGTCTCGGTCGACCATCTGTCGACCGAGACGGTCTCTGACAGAATCTGCAGAGTTAAAGCAATTAGTCGTTGTAAAAACGACCAATCTATTCCTAACGGCTAATTGAGCACTTGGAACCCCCTAGAAACTATCTAGAAGGTCCTTAAGCATACTTAGGCTATCCCTATAAATAGGACAAGCTATAGGACACTAGAATTTACCTTGCTACACTTGAGAATTCTTTCTAAGCACTCTTGAGCAATCTTTTACAAGCAATTGAGCACTGTGATCACTTGGCCATATTCCATCTAGCTCAAGCTCGTCCTATAGGCTAGATTTTCCTAACCCTAGCATCCACAAGTCTATTACCTTGGCTAGGAAAATCCATACGCTTGATATAGGCAATTCAAGCCTTGAGCTTAAAAGGATAAGTTGTACTTTCCTATTTTCTTTCTTGTTCCTTGTAATATTTGTACTCTTCGTTGCTACTCCAGGGAGGAGGCTGCATATAGGAAGAGGGTGAAGCTCTTCGTGTGAAGAGGAGGACTTTGGACTACTTCAGAAGGCTATCTTGACGGGAAGCTACTTCGGGAGGGAGGCTACTTCAAGGGGGAGCTTGAAGTTACTCCAAGGAAGGCTGCTTCAAGGTTGGCAAGATTACTTCTAGGTGAAGGCTGTCCAAAGGGTGTTTAGAGAGTGTTGTAATTTTATGTAACATCCTTAAAAGGTAATAAAATTCAATACTTTCAAAATCCCGGTTGGGTAAGCAACCGGGTAGTGGACTGACTCCTTAGTATTTGCTAAGGTGGAACCACTCTAAACACCTGTGTCTCTCTTCTTATCTTTTACTTTGGTTGTTTGAGTTTAAATTGTTTTAAATTATCATAAAACTCTATTCACCCCCCCTCTAGAGGTTTTCAAGAAGCTCCCCCACCATCGTTATAGACCTTCTTAGCTTTCCTTTGTAGAATTTCCCATCCAATCACATAATTCATTAGTTGATAGCTACTAAAGGTAGCTCATCCGTGAAGGGGTAAACCCTAAAATACCCTTAGAGAAACCACCTTCAAACAATGGCTCAACTAGGATCCCCATGGCTCAAAAAACTCAAGAATGATAATATAACATCTAAGAAACATAATGTATATCACAAATTGCAAAGAAAACTCCTCAATTGGGTAAATTGTAGAAAAGTCTAAAATGTATAAAAAATTGCATAACTTGCTCAAATAGTGTCCAAATTGGACCAAATTTGAAACTTAAGCTTGTCTTATGATTTCAAAACATATAAAAAAGTTAGATTAGGGTTCTAAGCATTCAATTATGGTAATTAAGCTCATTCAACTCATTAAGCAAGTTCAGGGACCTTACAATAAGTATGCTCAACGGGTAGCCAATCCAAGATTCTATGGGGGACTCGAGCATTGTGTTGATTCATAAATCAAAGAGCCCAATCAACTGAAATCAACAATATCCCATCTATCTGAGTTAATGCTTGCATGAAGTTAGAATCCAAAGTGGTGGTGGAGAGAATCAAGCGATGCATTCCTAAGTGGATTTCCATTTCTCAAACAAGCTTTGTATTGGGCAAGAATATCTCATATAATATTTTCATAGTGTAGGAGATTATCCACAACATGAGAAGATGAGCTTGTGCACTTCAAATGGCTTAAAGTTGATCTTTCCACAAAGCTAACGACATGATGTCTTGGTCCTTCATTGAAAACACCCTCAGCAAGATGTCTTGGCCAAACAATATAAATCAATACATCATAAGCTCACTCTCTACTGGCAATACAAGTATAATTATGAAATGTGAAGCTCTTCCATATTTCTGAACATCTTGAGGTATGAGGCAAGGGGTCCATCTTTTCCCCTACCTCTTTGTCTTCTGCATGGAATTACTTACACAATTGATCAGTTTCTCTATCAATGATAATAAATAGAAGTCGATCAAAATAGATCAACAAGGGCCTTTCATTTACCACATTACCTTTGTCAATGACATTGCTATCTTTTCATAGGCATCTATGGAGCAGATTGCAATCATAAATCAGAGTTTTAAATCCTTCAAGGAAGCTTCTGGATAGAAAATTTTGATGGAGAAGTCAAAGATTTTCTTATCTACAAACGTTAAATGTGATGTATGTACCAACATCTATGCAACGATAGCATCTCTAAAACCATGAACCTGGGGAAATACCTAGGTGTTCCCCTTCTACATAACTGGGTGAATAAAGACACTTACTTATCCCTTGTATAAAATCTACAAAGGTTAATGGATGGGCGGCTCAGACTCTATCCTTAGTTGGTTGGATATGTTTAATAAAGTTTGTTCTTACTTCTCTTCCTATGTAATCTATGCAAATAACCATAATCCCTATGCATGTGTGTAAGAAGCTAGACAGGATCATCGAAAAATTTGTTTGGGGAGGTTGACATCAAACAAAGCCCTTGTCTCTAGTAGTGTGGAGAAAGGTTACTACTAGCATGGATAAAGGAGGACTTGGAATTAAGTCCATGTCAACATGGAACAAAGCTTTAATATGAAAAAATACCTAGAATTTCCTAAATAAGAAATCCTCTTTGTGGAGGGAAGGCCTAATGAACAAATACAAGAGTTTCTGAGACCAAAAGGGCAGAGGATCGACCCCTTTCTGGTGGGCTCTCTACGCAGGGAAGAACTTTGCATTCCCCCACTGCCTAAGAATGATTGGTAATGGTGATGATACATTTGAGTGGACGAACAACTGGGTACCATGATTCCACAAGCTAGATAATATCAATACTCAACCTACTGATACTGATATTCATGATATGTGAGTTTCTAGCCTTGTAAACCTTAATGGTGATTGGGACAAGGATTTCCTTAGTGCATACCTACTAAGGGAGTGTGTGGATAGAATTATCGACCTGCTTATCCCACATAGACACATTGGGGCAGACAGTTGGAGTTGGAAACACGATGTTAGGGTCAAGTCTCACAACTAGTACTTCTTACGATCTAATCCATGTTGAAGATGAAGTCCATGTGGACGGTCCATGGGCTGACATATGGAAGTTATGGGTGTCATCCAAGATTAGGGTGTTCTTGTGGATGGCAACCCACAAAGCCCTCATGGCTAATGCCATACATAGGCAGAGGAATTTCACAGTGATCTATCCTAGATGTGAATGTAGTGAGGAAATCACTCTGCATGCACTAAGAGAGTGCCCTTATGCCATTGATGTGTGGCATCAAGTACATCTGATCTGCGCCACAACAACCCCTCAGGATGGATAAAAATTAACATGTGGATGGGAGACTACCTGAGGACAAGATTTGCAGTCACTAGCTGACCATTTGGAAGGAGAGAAATACAACAATGTTTGAGCATATTAACACAAACACATGACGACAACTTAACCTTATCAACTCTTTGTGCACTTCAGTCGCTGAAGGATGGTCGCGACACAGGAGGGTGAAGGACAGAGAGTATGAGAGTGAGCCTGAGTGGACTGATCTAGAAGAAGGGCAGATCTTGATGATGATAGACACAATAGTTCGTGGTAACCAAGCTGCTATTGCGACTGTTGTTGTCAGATTGAAAGATAGATGGAGTGGTGGATTTGCTAGATCCATCAGGGTCAACTCAGTAGCGAAGGCAGAACTAAGAGCTATCCAGTTGGCATTGATGATTTGCAAGGTAGAAAACATTACCCATACAGTTATTAAGGATGACAGTTCAACTTCTGTTTTGGCTCTTGAAGCACCTGTAGACCACACGTACTTGCTTTCAAGCCATGGGTGTAACCCTTTAAACAGGATCTAGACGATCTTGAGGACGTGCAAGTTATGAAGGTAAATAGGAAGCACTTGAGTCTAGTCTGACTCCCTAGCTAAGCATCACCTTAAAAACTCTAAGAAATATCACATTTATTTGGATCCTCCTTTCCACTTGGTGGGTTACCCCCTCTCTTTTCCTATGTGTAATGGTAGAAGTTCTACCAAATTTATTTTTTCAGTAGGAACTGTATGTAACCTTTCAGTTAGTCCTGTCAGAGGAGGGCGGGTTGAATAAGATGATATCATGACATTAAAAAAAATAAAAGAAAATCTAATGCAATGGAAACAAGTACATTACTCAAAAGTTTGTGAAGGAATATAGAATGGGAAGAAATAAGGAGACAACAAAGCTTATATACGATTCATTTTAAAATAATAGAGGGAAGTTTACGGTTAACGCAGAAAATGAAATTTCGAAAAGTAGAGTGGTTCGCTAATGGACGATTCTGTGAAAAACCGAAAGATTTCTGGACCACTTTAGCATGGGATTACATTAAGCATATCTGATATCACCGGAATATACCTTTGATAGAGAAACAACGCGCATTTTTCCAGAGAACGGGTAGGAGCCCGGGGTTGGCAAGAATTTTTCTTATTTAAATAAAAGTGAGTTGTAATAGAAAATATCTTCTTAGTAATGATTTGCATTATTTAAATCGAAGTATGCCTACTTAATTATTCTTCTTTAGACAAATTATTATGTCTTCGATTCCTTGCCAAAGCAACGCACATTGTCTGTGTATGGTTGTTTGTCTCATATTTCCAGGTTTATTAAAGAGCCTAGACGCAACTGGGTATATTCAAGCTGTATAGTATCCCGTAGCCTAGACGCACAAGGTTTGTAAGCTCAAGCAATATAAATATGGACTCTATGCCTAGCGGAATTAATTAAGGAAATCATACGCATTGTATTTTCTAACCTAATCTTCGTTCTTTACAAGGTATAAAATTAATCTAAGGTGCTCAACTTTCGTCTCTTCCCGCCCTTACCCTCATCTGTCAAGCTGATCCTCTATATGTACACCACTTATTCTTCTTCCTATGCAATGAGCTAAAAAACGGCCCAATACGTCGTTGTCCTACATTTTGTCTAAAACTGATAATAACCCTTAACACTCCAGGTTTTCTAGTTTTTACAGCAACTACAAAAATGAGTGTGATTAAAAGAAGCTGCTACATAAATCGTAGCTAGAATTTCTCAGAATCCAACTTAGATGTTGCCTTAGTACAGTAATTTTAAATTTGTAGTAATGAAGGAATTGAAGTTCAACTTGCAAAAAATGATTCATATGCATGTTGCCACTTGCTAGCGAATCAAATCATATCCAACGTGATTTTCACAACTTTGTTGCATTCTGATGGTATCACACCAACATGAGTTGGTTCAATCGCCCTATCCGTAACATGTCCATCCATTGGTCCTGTATGAAAAAGTAGGGGACGATGTATACCAGAATTCAGTTCTCAAGTTTTCTAAAACCTCAAACATCTAAAGTGCTAGAGAAGAATCTGATCTCAGAAATTGGGAATAATTCTATAAAAATAGACAAGACGCCATATTTCCATTATCGAGTTCGTTTTTTTTTTACCTCGTCGTTGCAGTTCAGCATACGCAATGATGCATATATCTCAGCTTGCGGGCTAGTTTGTTATCCATTCAAATAAAAAAATCAATGTCGTCTTCTGGAATTCTGATAGGTAAGCATGCAGCAAAAATGAGGATTGAATTGTCTACTGTTCCCTCTCCTGTTCGTTCTATCCCCAATAATTCGTTCACGACAAGGTACCCGGACCATACATCATGATATCTTGTCCGGCCTGCATGCAACTAATGACCGGTCGCAGGAATCCTGTTTGGCTGCTGGGTCGACAGCGAAATGAAATGTCCCCACCGTCGGCGGGCAGCTAACGTGAAAACCCGGAAGGTGGTCCATGCATGTGTGTAGTCCGCGACTGGTTTGTGTGTATGTGTTTTGTGCATTATAGGGCCTAAAATTAATGACGGGTATCCTTACAGTCCATAGAGTTGCCCTACCTAGATACGTTTTTTAGGTACATTTTTTATCAATAAGTTTCTACATAACGTTTTTCAATTTTTATATGTAAAGAAGACAAACAAAGATGCTGATTGCTCGACAACACCAGATATATCCAGGAAATATTAGCCAAGCTTTTATCATCTAAATAATGAAGTCATACTGGCTATCCAATGGTCGTACGGAAACCCCTACTTACCATGCTTTGCATTGTTACGATCTATCTTTTGAAATATACAAAAAAATATAATGCTCGGTTGGTAGCACCAGATTTGATACCAGGAAATATTTGTTCTAATGAGCTGAAAAATATACGGCCGTGCACTGGTGCATCAGTTCTTTGCTGCGGGATAGCAATTATTAGAAAGTATTTTTGGATTTATATACTATTCGTCCCTTTTCTAAGAAGGATATGGTTGGGGAAGGGCGGGAGAATGAACGCCCGTGCACAGGTGGATCAGTCCTTTGTTGTATTTATTGCAGCGTCCAATTGTCACGATCTCCTTGTACCACTTATTGATTTTCGGTCTTGTCCGATCCATCATCCCGCATTATTTATTCCCCATTTGAGATATATGTACTCGGTCTAGTTCGTTTCTGCTGATGTCGTATTGTGGGACGCAATGCTTCCAAGAAATTCTAATTCACAAATGTAGCTGATTTGTTGTATGTACTTGTATGATTACTGTAATCCATGAGAGCACCTAAACGTAGCTATTTTATGCTAACATGTGTCATTCGATATCCCAACCATGCGTTGCATAATCTATTACAATTGCAGAATCTACTTCAACTACTCATCCAGCAACTACGCAAATCATGGATGTACGAATTATAAATTGATTAGTACCTACAATTGCTTTCACCAACCGCCGCAAGTGATACATGCATCTGTGGAGGTACTGTGCGACTTTTACTGCATATGTTCAATGCGGGTGAAAAAATTAAATGGAAGTTTTACCTAGAACAAAAGACTTTAAGGATACGTTTGATTACCGGTATTCGGGCGGATTGGATTGTATTTGGTGATACAACAGCACGAAAACTATGTTTGATTTACTGAATTGGATAAATGAGCTCTTGCATTTTTTAACAATACAAAAACGTGGGATGACGGCATTAATGTGTCTGGCGCCTGCAATCCAGCTGGTTGAACATTGCAACACATCACAAAAAAGGCGATGTGCAGTTGGCGTCCGTCAAAGACTGGCGGCTAAATCAAACCTAAAGTTCAAATCTACAGATTTCGTAAACCCAAAAATCTATTATATAGGGACTATAATAATGTTGTATTGATTGAAATCCACTAAGATGCGACAAACAAGTAGGCCGATTAAGTCCAACTCGTTGCTAAATAAATCAATTGTTTCTTAGTGGTGCAAGTGCTTTTACTACTTATACGGTGATTGGTTGTGTAACTCCCATCACTTGACCAAAGTTGTAACAACGCGATGGTTTTAGTGTTATAAACAACTCCAAGAAAACATATTCCTCCCAGGAAACTCACAAAGTAAGTGATAGCACATGAGTTTGTAATAGCTTTGCGGCAATTTAAAACTGCACACCGTCTTATCATAATATGTGTATATATTGAAGTTAATATATTAAACCCATACGGCCTATATAGAATAATTAATTGAATAAATTCTCATATATTGAAAAGGCTTTCATGATCAGAAGTAGAGAAAAAATCTCTTTCGTTAAAATATGCAAATTATCCTAACAAGTCTGTAGAAGTTCTACTAACTCTACTATTCTCACCCAAATCCACCAAACTAATAAGAAAATTAACATCTCAACATACTAATGACAATATGTTATCACTTCTCCTTAAGAGTTGAAGATCATTCAGTTTGTGTCCTATCAAACATTTGCCACGATAGAATTGAGTTCAAGTAGATTAAGTTCAGATCGTTGCTTAACAAATAAATAGTTCCTTTGTGATGCAAATGTAGAAGAAAACATATACAATCATTGGTTGTGAAACTGCATCTCTTAACAAATGCTGTAACAACGCGATGGTTTTAGTGTTACAAACAACTCAAAGAAAACATAATCCTCCTCGGAAACTCGCAAAATGATAACAAATGATGTCTGTGATAGCTTTGTGACAATTTAAAAATGCACATCGTCTTATCATAATATGTGTATATATTCAAGTTAACATATTAAATCCACACGACATACATAGGGAAATGATTAGAATAAATTCTACTATGTTGGAAAGGCTGTCATGATCAAACATAAAGAAAAAATCTCTTCGATTGAAATATGCAAATCATCCAAGTAAGTCCGTAGAAGCACTACTAACCCTGCTATCTCTCCCAAAACCCCTTAAAATAATAAAAAAAATATAAATCTCAACGTACTGATGACATTATGTTATCAGTTCTCCTTAGAGTTGAAGATCATTCAGTTAGTATCCTACCAATCATATGCCACAATTGAATTTACTTCAAGTAGATCAAGTCCAAATCATTCCTTAAAAAATCAATAGTTAGTGATGCAAATGTTTTTACCACATAGAAGAAAACATATACAGTTATTGGTTGTGAAACTTCATCTCTTAACAAAAGTAGTAAAAACGCGATGGTTTTAGTGTTACAAACAACTCTAAGAAAACATAATCCTCCCAGGAAACTCACAAATGGATAACACATGACGTTTGTGATAGCTTTGTGAAAAATTAAAAATGCACACTTCTTATCATAATACATGTATATATTCAAGTTAAAATAATAAACCCACACAACATATATAGAGAAATTATTAGAATAAATTTCAGTATGTTTTTTTTTACTCTCCATGAGATTATCTTATTCATCCTGCTCTCGGGTTGCAGGTGAAGCTACATGATCTTATACAATTGATCTGGTCCCCCTCTCATCTCCATATTTCTCAGAGAATTGAGTTGGACAGTGATCCCATACTTCCTTTTGTACATTATTTTTGGTTCCCCATTTGGCAATGATATCTACAAGTTTATTGCCTTGCCTCCTAGTGAACTCGACCTTAATGTTCATCTTGATGTGGCTTAGTCACTGAAAGCACTTGATGAGATTCATGCATTTGTTTGGACACTCCTCCCCTTGAATCATTCTCGCTGCCACCTTGTTATCAGTCTCCACCCAGATAGCACTAGGGTGGTGCAGGAACGCTTGGAGTCCGTGTATGATAGCTAGTAGCTCGACAGCCAAAACGTCTGAGGAATGGATCTGAGTCACGCCGTCGAGTTCCCATGTCCTTGTGTCGTCTCTGAGCACAAAGCTGGTAGTCGCTACTTTCGTCCTTTTCACTACTGCTCCATCCACATTCATCTTCAGTGCGTCGTTTGGAGGGGGAGTCCATGACTAAATAGCAGGCCTTGTGGTGATCGGTGGGACATTCTGTGACCAGCAGTCATATGTCTTTAGTGTTGAATATGAAATCATTCTGATTTTTCCATAGGTGCTCGAGGGTGACAGTAAACTAAATAGGGCGATCAACATTTGTTTGTGATTTTTTCAGATTCATTGCTATCCACGAGTCTATGGATGCTCCTTGATCCATCAAGACGCCAACGATTATCTGAAGTGCTTGCCAAATGCTCTGTGTTGATGTGCAGTCCCTGAACAGGTGTAGAATGTCTTCATGCCCTCTATTGCATCTGGGGCAGATTCCTTCCCATGTGTGGCCTCGGCTAGCTCTGACCGCATTGGTCATTAGTCAGTTGTGAAGGATTTTCCAAATGAGTGTTCTTGTTCTGTGGGGAACTTGAAGGTTCCAAATTCTGGTCCAACTTCCTTGCCTTGGCTAGCTGTAGTTTTTGACAGCGGTTTTATAGATAACATTAGTCGAGAACCATCCTTTGGGTTATTCCTTGAACAACCATAGATCCTCACCTACTTCGGGGTGGGGGGTATCATTGACTGGATATGATTCACTATTTCCCTTAAGAACTAGTAAGTTATGAAGGACATGTCCCACTGCTCTCAGTTGATCATGGAAGCCACTTTGAGATCCCGCAGCTCCATTGGGATAGGTATGTTCGGGCGGAGTTCAGGTGTATAGCTATCGAGGACCCATGGGTCAGTCCAGACACATGTGTCTTCCCCATTGAGAATAAATTTGCTAGTGTACGACCATATGTTTTCTAGATTCTTGGTAACGTACTTCCACAACGTTGAGCCTGTGGTGATGCCTTTGTGTTTGAGGTGGTTATACTTGGCTTGCATCACTTGTCACCACAGAACTAGGCAGCATGTCAACACGTCCCAAACAACCCCTGTAAGAAGAGATGTGTTTTGTGATCTGGTGTGACGTATCTGTAACCCCCCTTCATTCCTTCCTGAGATTAGCTTCCTCCAGGAGATGTTGCTCATGTTGTTGTGGGTTTCAGTGCTTCCCCAAATGAATCTCCTTATAAGCTTGTCTATGTCATTACATATTGAGATAGGTAGTGGGGCGGTTTGCATCACGTAAGCTAGTATCGAGTTCAGAACTGACTTGGCTAGCGTGACTCTCCCCGCAAAGGATAACATTTTGTTAACCCAAGAGCTAATCCTTCCTTCTACAACATTGAGCGTGGCCATGTAGGTGCTCTTGGATATTTTAACGGGACCCCCAGGTGGCGGCCTAGATCCTCTGTCTGAGCTATTTCGAGCTTGTGGCTGATTCGTCTGCATATTGTGGTGGGTGTGTTCTTAGAGAAGAACATTGTCGACTTATCTTTGTAGAGTGTTTGCCCGGAGGCAACACCAAAACGTTCAAGGCATTGTAGCATGACATTGGCCTGGCGGATTGACGCTTCACCGAATAACACAATGTCATCCGCAAAACAAATATGTGTTAGATTTGGACCTCTTCAGGTGACTTGTAGTGGTCTCCAGTTTCTATTGTCTTCCTCCAAAGCAATCGCTTGGCTGAGTCTGTCTAGGCACATGACGAAGATGTACAGTGATAGGGGGTCACCTTGACGTACCCCTCGCGAGGGTTTGAAATGCTAGAGTATATCACCATCCTAAGCAATGGAAATAGTACCAGAAGTGATGATGGCCATAATTAGGTTCATGATGCTGTCCGGGATAGTTGTGCGAGATAGAGTGTCATGGATGAAATCCATGTTCATTCGATCATAGGCCTTTGCTAGGTCCAGCTTGATAGCCATAGAAGCTTGGCTACTGGTTCGTGTTCTCATTGAGTGTATGACCTCCTTCATTAGAATGATGTTATCTGAGATTTGACGACCAGGCACAAAACTTCTTTGAAGAGGAGAAATACACTTGTTGAGATACGGCTTGATACACTCTACAATTATTTTCAAAATCAATTAGATGCTAACATTGTTAAGAGCAATGGGGCAGAGGTTATTACATGTTTCTGGGGTGTTTGTTTCGGGGATCAACACAAGTGTAGAGCTTGCCATTGCTTCGGGTATCTCCTTCCCTACAAAACAGTGAAACATTGTTGTTGAAGGGTGGTGTAAATGTCCTTCCAATTTTCCTAGAGAAAGACAACGTCAATTCCATCAGGGCCAGACGTCGTGGTGGGATTCATCTTTGATAAGAATCTCCAAATTTCCTCCTTCTCTGAGGATGTGGCCATCTATAGCACCATGGTTGGTTGTAATGAAGGGAATGAGCCTGGGTAGGTGCGAGCACACTCCCTGAAGTTATGTGGCTCAACCTGTGTGAATAACTCAGAAAAATGAGACCCGATAAGGTTTTTCAGTTCATTGATGTCCTTGACCCATCGGTTGGATGTATCATTCAGCTTAGAAATTAGGTTCCTTCTTCTCTTAGCTTTGACTAGGGCTTGGTAGTATTTAGTGTTGCAATCCCCCAATTTTATCTAGTCGTATCATGCTCTTTGTTGCCACTCTACTTCTTTCGTGTGTAGGATTTGTAGATATTTATCTTGTAGCACAGAAACTTCCTCATCCAGAGTCGGGTTCAGGTTGTGATTCAGAAGTTCTAATTTTTTATTTATCTTTCTCAGTATGTATCTTTCTCCCTGTGGGCATCCTTTCTTTCCTTCCTATCTCAATCCATCGCTTGTTGCATAAATTTTTGAGCTTCTTTTGTCAAGGTTGATCCCATATCCCAGGCTTGATTGAGAAAGGCATTGAAAGAGGCCTAAGACTTCTAAGAGACACATGTCTTCAGGTGGTGAGTGGTGTCCTTCTTACCCTTGGAGGTGCAGACGAGGATGGTTGTGTGATTTGAGGACACCCGAGGAAGAACCTATACGTGAGTGTTAGACATTTTCTTAACCCAAGAAATGTTGGATGTGGCTCGATCGAGTCATTATTGCAAGAGTCCTCATCTAAAGATCATCCTTGGCCCAAAGGCACCCATGTCTTCAAGACCTGCTGAGCTCAGTGCATCAGAAAATTCTCAACTACTAGTGATGTTGAAATTGTCACTGGCACTTCTTTCTGTCAGATGAAGGATGGCGTTGACGTCACCTAAGACCAGCCATGATAAATTGGTGGCTACGGCGATGGTTTGTAGATGGCTCCACGACAGTCGCCTTTTGATGTATTTTGTGTGGGCATAAACAAAGGTGATCAGATTGTCCTTGTTCACAAGGCACTGTATAAATTTCTTGTGAAGTGTGAGAACTTCCACCGATCCAATTTGTCGCTTCCACAAAACCCAAATCCCCCCTGAGAAGCTTGTGGCTTCAACATGGTGGTACACGTCATAACCCAACTTATTTACGATTTCTGAAGCCCTCAGACCGCTCGTCCTAGGTTCCACAATCGTCAAGATATCAATTTTATAGTGGTTTGAGTAATCCGAGATTGTGTCTTGGATGTTTGAAGAACAGACACCCTGAACATTCCATGTTGCACAGATCATGTAATGGATGTGGTTTGTTGGTTTCTGGGTGTCGTCGAGCCACCCTCATCGGTAATTGGTGTCTTCTCATGTGCTTCATAGAAGGCCTTCCTTATCCATTTCCTAGAACCAATTTTTGCCACGTCCTTGTCCTTGTATATCTTCCTATTGTGAAGATGAATCCCCATACTTGTCCCCATCTAAGGTTGTGTTGAGAAAAATGGTGTCCCTTCCGCTGATTTGTTCTTGTTGTTACCAAAGCAGAACAGGCTGGATAATTGTGGATTGCTTTGTTCTCCTGTAATGACAAATGTGTCTTCCTCCCAGATCTCTGTAGCTTGGTGTTGGTTATCTTTACCTTTCTCTTTTATGTTGTCGTTGTTTCCATGTTGGTTCAGTGTTTGATTTTGTGTCTCCTTTGGAGGGGTTCTGGATTGGTCGTTTTCCTTGTAATTGCTCACTTTCCTGCTATTTTCCTTGTGTTGCCGCCAGTCAATATTAGTAATTCCAGTATGTTGGAAAGGCATTCATGATCAAACGTAGAGAAAAAAATTGGTTAAAACATGCAAATCATCCTAGTAAGTCTGTAGAAGTTCTATTAATTTGTCATTCTCCCTCAAATATGTTTAACTAATAAGAAAAATTAAAATCGCAACATACTAATCACGATATGTTTTCAATTCTCATTGGAATTGAAGATCATTCAGTTAGTATCCTATCAACCATATACCACAATAGAATTGACTTCAAGTAGATTAAGTCCAAATTGTTGTTAAATAAATCAATAGTTCCTTTGTGGTGCAAATATTTTTACAACTTAGAAGAAAACATATATGGTCATTGGTTCTGAAACATCATCTCTTGACAAAATTTGTAACAATTCGATGGTTTTAGTGTTACAAACAACTCCAAGAAAACATAATCCTCCCAGAAAACTCACAAAGTGATAACACATGATTTTTGTGATAGTATTACAAAAAAATAAAATGCACATTGTCTTATCATATGTCTATATATTCAAGTTAATATGTAAAACCCACACAATAAATATAGAGAAATTATTAAAATAAATTCTATTATGTTGAAAAGGGTTTCATAATCAAATGTAGAAAAAAAATCTCTATGGTTAAAATATGCAAATCATTCTAGTAAGTCCGTAGAAGTTCTACTAACTCTGCTATTCTCATTGAAATATGTCAAACTAGTAACAAAAAAAATCCCAACATAGTAATGACAATAAGTAATCAATTATCCTTAGAAGTGAGGATCATCTAGTTAGTATCATATCAACTGTATGCCATAATGGAATTGACTTCATGACACAAAGGCTTACTACATCCTTCAAAAGTGCACATCTTCCACAATCTTCAAAATCTTGACAAACGCTTTTGTGTATTCAACCAACACCACTCCATTAACACTAGTTTGACTTTTCCTTTACTTAGAATAGGATAAATCATTGATCATGCCAACTAGTCCATCATCAAATGAATATTTATGTAAATGTTTTGATTCTATTACAAATGTGATTATTTGATCCTTGGATTTGAATTAATCCCTCCACGAGAAACAATCATTTACATGTTATTCACAAAATCCAACATTGTAATTATCGCACCCGTCTAGAAAAAATCAATGGATCCTACGGTCATGGGCACAACGAAAAAATAAGGAGAATGATAAATTGATAAAGGTTAGAGTTGCCACCCACTTTTATACATAAAACAAAGATAAAATGAAGTTAGGAATTTAAATCAATGGGAAAACACATAAAAGCTTAGTTTGGACTCTATGCTATGGCAGAAGCATTACTTTAGAGATTGAATTTGGTGATACTATTGCGAATGGGGAAGGATTAGAACACTCATTTCGCCCAATGGATGGTATTCTAACCTTTTTAGTCATCTCAGATGAAAGTGGTAATGATCAAGGTTGTTGTTAATAACAATGATAGTAAACATATTAAAAAGCAATTTTTATTATTGGCAAACCTTTTATATTGGAGACAGTGGTGACTTATCCATTATAGCCCCAAAGGTCCTAGTTTTTAAGTGTGTTGTGGCCCCAATCACCAAAGGACCTCCCACAGTAGAGATCTGTCACTGGCAGTTTGGATTGATGCATAGGAATAGAGAAAGAGACGAGAGATATAGATTCTTTAAAGTAAGAGCAGATCTTTAAGAAAGAGCGTGCAAATATGAAAAGTTATGAACATATCAGGGCAAGTAAAAATTATTGTTACACTTCTAGAGGTTTCTACATTTTTCTTTCCTCCATTTCTTATTATTAATGGAGTTCATTTTGTCTTTTCCTGGTTATTGGGCCCAATAGCCAATAAAGCCCACAAAACAATCATCAAAGCCATTGTAAACGAAATCCATTTATTCAAAACAAATTATATCATTATTTGTTCAAATATCTTTAATATGAGAAATTACATTTCTCACCAAATGGACCCAAAAGTTGGGGTTGTAACACTATCACTTCCATTTTCCTAGAGGAGTTGGGTTCAGGGGTTCCTTTTGTGGCAAGGGTCTCCATGACGTCTAGTAGGATTTTCTTTTATTCTTCCCACCTTTCTTTGGTTGCACTATCGGGATCAGGTACCTTAGGGGATTCAAATTCCTTCCTTTTCTTAGAGGACGACTCTTTGGAACCCTTGGAGTTACAGGTCTTGGGAGGCATCCTGAAATCAAGTGGAACATATTATATTTATCATCATTCATCATTTTATTTAAATCATAGGATTTTTCGTTGTTCTCCTTTATTAATTAGTAATGATCTTAATGTTATGATTTATGGAGGATACCCTAAAATCCTTATCAGTCAGTTCTTAGGACTTTCTAAATAGAGTGACTCTTTTTCCTAACCTTATATCATAAAGGTAAGCGAAAAAAAAATCAAAGATGAGGGGGAAATTTTTCCTATAGAAGAAATGAGAGGGAATATCTATAGATGAGAGGGGTCCTAATTAAGGTATGCCCAAGAAGTAGGGGACATTTAGGATATCGGCCAGGTAGACTTATACTGCCATATAGGTAGCCTCATAATTGCCAAGCTAAGTCGCTCAGAGACTTTAGCCAGACCCATGGAAGATGCTATCCTAGATACATGCACCCTTCACATCCCTAACTCAAGGACTACCCTAGACTCACAATAGTGTGAATGAAGTTCATGTGAACATGATGTGTGAACATTGGCTCTAATACCAACTGTGAAGACCCCAATTTCTGTATACTTTCCTTAGTGACATTCACAGATATGCATGGACTCATATCTATAGATGTCAGAAGGGAAAATACAAGAGATTGTGGTAATCAACTAGAAAATAAAAGGTAGATGGATCGTTGTTCACAACATCACTATTTAGACACACAACAACATTCATTTATAATAATAAAGTCATACATATTATTCTAGATAGAAGAAGTGAATAGTTCTATAAAAGGAAATACATAGGATTTAGAATAACCTATACATCATCTAGCAGAAAAGCAACTATATAACTAAAAAAGAGATAAGATATCTAACTGAAAAAGAGATAAGAATGGAAATCTAGCTAGTTTGTCATCCATGTCAATTTATTTGATAGCTTTAGGTACTTTGAGATGCTTTATTTGTTCCTTGTACCTAGAAAATATGAGAAACAAAATCATCAACAAAAGCTAGTATGTGGTTGCAAAATATACTATACTATGTTGTCATATTAAAATAGCTGAAAAAGAAAGAAGAAGAAAACATTATTTAACGCGGTAAATTAGGTAAACACCTCTTTTATACATTTCATTAGATGCAGTTGTACTACAATTTTATAAGCACTTATCATACATCCAGTACGGGAAAAATTAGTTTATCATACATCTCACATGGACAATTCATCCATGCTAGGAAACATACATCCATATTGGGCCATGTGTACTAGTAGCTACAAATCAACAAAATATCCTTTCATGTTTCATTAAGTTTTGGTGAAGCATATAGTACTAGAAGTTCAACCAACAAGGTATAAGAAAATAGATTCACACAAGGTACACCATATCATATGCAACTAGAGAAAACTAGTCTTATACTTCATAACGACCACATACCTATTTTGATTAGATCTAGAATCTAAGAGTCTAGAAGAACAATAAATAGATCACCCTGAAAGGAAATCAAGGGTATACTTGATACTATTGGTCCATATGACCCATGACTAAGGTTTATTCTTTAGATATGAGTACTTTTATCTTCTCATGATTAGATCAGAGATAATTAATGACTTTTATCTTATTTTTGGAGTCACAATATCGAATGTCAAAACTAAGGTCTCATCCATTTTAATGATACCTATTGTCATCCAAAAGGAAACATCCACAATTTGGGTTTCTATTATGATTTATTAGTTGATCAAGGGTTTCCTTTTAGAATTCACATGGTCTAAGGGATAAGAGTTGGATCTAGAGTTTTAAGGTCAGTCGTGATCATATAGGGTCATTATATATTTAGGATTTGACATATGGTTGCATGAAGTATGCATAAGTAGAGAGATAAAAACTAGAATTTAGAGCTTTCCATAATTATTGAGTGAACTATCCCTATTTGATTAGGGTTTTGAGCCATATGAGGATCAAGGACTCAATTAGTGTTTTAGACATCCACAAGTCAGATATTAATCATGGATGACTATTATTACACAATATGATAATGATAAATGATTATTAGGGTTTTTAACCTATTATACTTGAAAAGGAATCAGATCTAAATCATGATAGTATTTTTTTTAGATAGCTAGAATTTGTCTAATAGAAATGGTATATAGGTTCATTATAATCTGACATTCGTAACATTTTCTATGGTTTTTCTAAGATAATCTATTTTCTTGGGTAGAAAAATAAAAAGAAAAGATTATACCTTGATTAATGATCGGATCCAACTGGATCTACAACTCAGATTGATCCAAGATATCACGAGTAGGGGCTCAGATTGCTGGTTGGGTGATCTTTGATTGGTCCAACTGAGTCCATGTAGGCACCTCCTCTTCCTTTTCTTCTGCTTGCTCGAGCAGTAAGGTAGGATATCCGGCGAGGCTCCTCTCACTCCTGGGTGGCACTAGAGTGTGGGTGATGTTGTGAGTGCCTTCACGTGCTCCTCCTGAAATTGGATAGCCAAGCCACGTGTTGTGCCTCTTTGTCGCTTGGTGCATCACCGCGATAGGTAGAAGAGCTCACTGGTGAAGGAGGGGCCTAAGGGGAAGAGGTGATCTTGGTTAGGTGCGAGTGGTTGCGGGTGCTCACAGTGGCCTGGTGAAGGTGTTAGTGTTGTGGATTTGGCTCAAGAAGAGATGTGGTGGCGAGGTGGTAGGATGTATGGAGGTTGAAGATGAAAGGCTGGGGAGGGGTGTTCGGGTAGCCTAGCTTGCAATTTCCACTGGGGGGGTTTGAAAAGATGGATGGCGGAGCTAATGAGGGGTTAAAATAGGCATTTGAGGGTGAGGGTAATAATGCCCTAAAATCTGTTGCCACCACCAGGAGAGGAGAGGAGAAGGGGGAGTTCGTTCTCCCTACTCTGAGAGTGAGGGGGGGTCAATATAAGGGTGGTTGGGTTCATTTTGGAGATGGGGGGAGATATATTCCTTTGTATCCATGAGATATCAATGAGGGTGGGCACATGCAATCTCAGTTGGGTGGTTTATCTATTTGGGGTCAGGGCTGAGGTAAGCGGGAGGTTAGGGATGATGTTAGAGCTGTCAGATCTTGTATGATCCACGATCGGGAAATCGGTAGGATGGGATGAGGTCCATTAAGTGATCCATGCCCAGTTGTGAATTGGGGGCCGCACGACACTCATTTTGATCAAAATAACCGAGACTTAGGTCCTAGGGTTAAATAAATGACATAATATACATTATTCTCAAATGTAATAACTCATAATTGGTTAATCCAATTGGATTGAAATTTTAAGGTGGGCTTCATGACATTATCATGTTACCATGGTACAATTTTGGGGTTCAATTTCGAACATTAATCATGGTTATTGACTAAATACATTAATACCTATAATTCACATTCATATGACACTAGGGTTTGCATTAATTCAAATTGATAAACCATTGAGTCAATTTAGTGAGGGAGATGGTTGTGGATATTATTGCAATTAAAAAAATTATAAGAGAGATAAATATTTGTAAGAACTCACTCTATCACAAGGATATTTGTTCGATTGTTTGAGATCTCCAAATTAGGCATGTGGTTATTTAATGATTAATTGTTTTGGTTTCACGGTGATTTCTGAGGATTTACCGGTTGCTTCAAAATAACAATTTGGATGATTTTATTTCCTGCAATCTATAAAGTGCAATGATTATCAGAGTATAATATTTATGACTTTCCTGATTTTTCATACCATCCCTAGATTTGTGATTTAAAATTTATGAGGACCAAGACCTAGAGGAAAGGTCATAATTGGTCAAGCCTTAGATGGGATGACTATAGGGCATCTAGAGATATGACCCATAAGGTAACAAGCTTAGGATGAAAAAGGTAGACTAAAGTCCCATGCAAGGACTAAACCCTAAAAGAGGGTATACCAGAGGATGAGTAAAAATGGTTGGGAATGTTACAATGAAAATGTAATCTTGGATTGTTAACAACGATTTGATGTTAATTGGTTTTTATGAAATATGTGCAAGTATTAGTTGCCACCACTACCGGTATCTTCATTATACTGACCGACATTTTGTTTTTCAAAGTTTTAGGAATACATGAAAGTGGACAAACAATTAAAGTGATATTTGAAGAATAAATCTAAATAAATATGGGAGGATTTAGTTAGTTAGAACTCAACTTTGGGTAAAGTTCCAATCTGCTATTTTTGTAAGGTACGTGAAAAGTGAATTTTTATCCTGCTTGAAGCTTAGTCTTTGGTAGAATTTATTAATTATTTTTTATTATTTGCAAAACCATTGATCTTGTTTTGAGATAGCAGCTCTAGCTTCTTGGTCTTCCTTAATTGGGGTTTACCAAGGGGTGTGGTCGTTACACTTACTTCAATATAAGTTTGTGCACAAGATCTAGGGGTAGTTTACCCACACAAATGCTACTACTTATGCTCAAATCTTAACTAAAGGGTGATCTATCTACATGTTACTACGTTTTTAGGGCAAGATCTGCATAATAGAAAGTTAAAGGTAAGCAAGAAATGGGATGAACGTTATATAACTTGCCTCAAGGAGGATGATGAGCGTCCAAACAGCAAGCTATCTTGATAGAGAGAAGAGAAAAACTATCTTTAGCACTCAAAATGTTCCAATATAGCTCCATTCTTCAAATACAAGGAAGATCTAGTGAAAAGAGAAGAGAGAAGTGGTTCTTAAACCATATGCTCGAGTCCTACAAAGAACAATGTGGATTTGCCAAAAAAAGAAGAGAAAATAAGGACAGTAATAAGAAATGTGAAGATAAGGAAGAAGATCTTACTTTTTTAGGGAAAGAAAGGAGATTAGGAAGCATATAAGGCTAGCATGAAGGAGTGCTAAAGAAGGAGATGAAGGAGTGCAAAAGAGTTCATTTGGGATAGAGGAGAGGAGAACATAAGGCTAGGATGACAGAGGTAGGTGGTGGAGGGTTGAAAACATGCTTGGCATGTGTCTAAAGGTTGAAAACTTTCATCCATGCAAAAGCATATCTACCATCGATTGTCAACCTTGGAGGACCACTAGTTGGAATCCTAGGAGTACCATCGAGTTGTATCATAATATAAGCCATAAAATCATTTCCATACTTAGTTATATATGTAATCTTGATCCACCAACAGTTGGTGCATACTGCATGGAAAACCATCAATTCATGTGCCTCTAGAGAAAACCATAAAATCCAATGCTAGAAGGGAGAACCTTCAGATCCTTCACTCTTATAGTGAATCCATCAGATCCCTAACCTACTTAGAAAAATTGTCAATTTAGGTACTTAGGTGAGAAGCCGTAGGTCCTCAACCCTAAGTAGAAAACACCACACATCATATTTTGCATCTAGGTGTTCAATGCTAAACTATATCAAATATGTTTAGAACATTTATGAGGCATATCATACATGTGTGAAAATTACACAAAACCCTAAATATAGGAAAATTGCATAAATGTCCATATAAGTACATAAATTGCAAAAAAACCAATCAAACAATGTCCAAAGTGGATCAAATTTGAAACATAGCTTAGTCACATGATACCAAATAATAATTTATGGTTTAATTAATGTTTTAAGTACCCAATTATATTAATCAAAAAAATTGAAGTCTTAAGCCAGGTCAGGGGTCTTATACAATTGAACTAGGAAGCCTTTAGGAATAACCTATTTAAGGTAGAATTAAAGGATAATTGTGCACAGAAACATATATTGAAGTTATCTCTCAATTTTTTTAGGAGAAGGTAGTTGGAAAGAGAAATTTAATTCCAAACAATCCAATTGGGTCATTTGTGAAAGTAGACTAATTAAGGCGGAACTGAAGGACAAAACACACTTCCACTCTAAAAGAAGGTTTCTTTGTAGAAATCCCCTGAACAGGGATAAAAGTGGATGAAAATGGATGGATTTAATAGGTGAAAAATTATGGAAAATGTGGAAAAAGGGTAAATGTGGAAAATGGTATGAGCTCCATCATTAGCTAGATAATTGACATTTAGGAATGCTTTTCTATTGAGTAAGAAAAAATGAGGTGTCAATAGTTTAATCCTATCAAGGAAAGCTTTAAGGTAAGAGTGAGAACCACATGCTTGAGCCAAGTCTGACCCCCATATTTTGTCATGGAAGGTCAAAAGGTTGGATTAATCAAAGATATTTTGACAAACCTTGTGGAGGGTGGAAAGTGTAGGTGATGTCTTTTCCTTATAAGAATGAATTAATGAGGACAATATTAGGCATAAATGAATTATGCTAATCATGGGCAATCTTAAACTTAGGAAGTTTCTTATATCTAATAGAACATTCATTCCCTTAAAGTTCTAATGTGTGTCTCCCATCGTAGCTTCAGTTCTTAAACAAGTGCATGTTTGATTCTCTCACTAACTCATGCCTTTGCAAGAAAAAGGTGAATGTCAAAAAGTAGATGTGATTTGTGATTTGTCAAAGATATTAAGATCAAGAGTTTGTAATCATTGAGAATTGTGGCAACTGCTTGGTTGTAAAAATATCTTTAAAAGAGTTCATTGTCTCTCTTCTCTTTCTATGCATTTAAGTTTTATTTTCTTCAATTTTTTTATATTAATAAAACAAATTAGGATTAGGACAATGATTCTAACGAGGTAAAATCAAATGAGTTCTCTTATGTGAAATTTGGGATTTTTTTTGCTCAAGATTGAAAATTGAGGTGCCAAACATATTCCCATATAAGGTGACCTTTATATCTATTGGACTATGTTGGTTAACTATCTACTCCCTGGAGCATGTGTGATATTGTAGGATAAAGTTTGTAGGAAGACTATTAAAAAACGTTTAGGCATTAGGTCATCCTATAGCATTAAGGTAGCTTCCATGACGTGTTCCTCCAATGGTCCATCATTTGTCCCCTAGATTATTGATGAATAGTTTTGCTTGACATTCTTATTCGCACTTCATTTGATTCACCTTCTTTTGCACTTTATCTATACTGAGAAAGGATCACTAGATATGTCAATATTAGCATATGTGATCATCTGAAAGCTACTACCATATGTAGAGATTCAAATCTTGATATGTTCAGGACATGCTTGGTGTAATCTGAGTCATGGCCTTGGATCATGAAAGATTTAAAAATATGAGAATGGGATTGGTTTATTTTAGGTGATGATCTGGGACAATAGATCGATTTGAAGTTGAATGCACGATTAGTTCATTTTTAGTTCATGAGCTAGGACCATAGACAGGGTATCAAACAAATATCCAAATTTTATAGAGTTTCCTATTTTTCCAAAATAACTCGAGATAGGTGAAGTTAGTCATTGGATGAATTTCTAGATCTAAGGTGGCATTTATGACCAATTCTTGTATATGTTAGTTTTCTAATGTGTAGAGCATCATCTATCCATTCAAAGTGTTCTAGGTTATATGTCAAGATCTTTGAAATCACTGGCTTGGCTTATCTACATGAGTGGTGTAGATTGATACGCTAGGTATCAGATAAGTTTCTAAATTTTTTGCGACCTTCATGGCCAGCGATTGTATTGGTTATTTGTCTAGTCTTTAGAGAATCTTCCTATAATGATAAGATTGATAAATAGGTAAGTTTTATATGAAAGATAAGATTGTCCAAATGGGGATCTAGACAAATTTCTCAATTGAAGGTGGCCTCCATGACCAGTGTATGTAATGATCAAATGTTTGTTCCTCTAAGCCTTTGTTGTTTTTCCAAAAATTGCCCAAGATAGATAAAGTTCGGCAAAAAAACAAGTTTCTAGATTTATGGTGCAATTTATGATGAGTGACTGTATCTAACAATTAGTTTTCTCCCTAGAGCATTTATTCAATACAAGATGTGTTTCAACCGCAATTTTTGGGTTCATATGGTGGGAAATGCAATTTCCCCAATAAATGTAGGATTATGTATTATGTATGAATTATGTGCCTTGAACGGATTCCTTTTATAAATAGCCTTGTGTGTTTGATTTCGTGGTCCTTGTTGGATATTGGGCCGAATAACAAGAAAAAGGAAATAAAAAGGAAAAGGAATCAATTAATAATGGAATAACTAAGGTAATGAGAAAAGAAATATATGGAAGCATCTACAAGGCTAAGAATTATCCTTCAAGGAGGGATTTCATATCTTTAGGATTTCTTGGGTTCCAAGGAGTCCAAGTTGCAAAGATAATAGGAGAAGAAAAAGAAGAAATCAAATAATGCATTATTAAGAAGGAAATTTGAGATAATGATGAAAATATGAGAAATATGTGGAAATGTGGATAATGGAATCATCATGGATGATATTTCGATTCACATGGTTTCTAATGTTAAAAGGAATCCAAATAAATGATATTAAATAATAGGAGAGAGAAAATATGCATAAAATATGTCTTAATAAGTGATAACTTGCATATGAAGAAAAGTACGTCATACTTTCGAGTTTGGGTCTAAAACTTGGCATACAAGTCGTTTATGTCCTTGTGGACTTTTCCTTATAATTTGGTAATAATTGGACATGTGGTTTGGGAGATATGATTTTTAGACGTATTCCTAAAGTGAGAGGAATACCATTAAATGCCACAATTTATATTCGTACTAGAATTGCTTTTTATCAGCCTTTGTGGTGCTTGAAATGTGGACCATGGATCTAATATCCAACGACAATCCACTTGTCTCCCACCTCCAGCCCGATTTGGGAAACTATAACAAATAAAGCAAGGAATCGATTCACATGTTCTCTCTCCTTGATCAACAAGGAGTCCTAAAGAGTAAATGTTTGATCTCAGGAGGGGAAATTGGACTAGGATGACCCCTGGTTTCTCAGGATTGGTACACTATCAGGATTGCCCCAAATCAACACAGGAATTTCCTCCATGGGAAACCGACCATGGAAGGGAATGGCTATATAAGGGGGATCACAAATTTCATTTCAAGAACGAAGGGGTAGGCGGCGATTCCACGCTCACCCGAGACCCCTTTCTACCCCAGTTTTCCTCTAGATCATTGTCAAAGCCAGCTCCCCTATTCTATAGGTATTTGGTTCTCAGTCAATGTGGTTAGCACTGCCTCATCTGTCGTTCCCTGCCGCAGATGGGTCGAGAGAGTCGGGCAGGCCGTGACTTGCTCACCTGCAGTCTCAGTTCTTACGCTAGGGATCCATGGTGCAGAGTCAACATGGGAGTTGACTCCCTGTCTAAAATATAGTAGCGAGAACAGGAGTCTCGTGAGGTCGAAGAAGGATTCACATGAAAAGACCTATATGCCCCCATCTGAGTGCAAGACCTTAAGACCAAAGGTGGAGGGCAGTAGTGTTCTTTCTACCTGAAGTCGGTGCGCTATTCCCTGGAATTAGGTCGCTTATTGGGCCAAAGCCCATTGGCTGGCTGGAGTCCGCGTGGAAAAGAGGGGAGGAGTCACAAAGCTTACATGGCAGCCATTGATTGGCTACGAGGTAATTAATTTACAATTTTCATATCTAATGATTGGTAACTCAGATGGAAAATTGTTATATATGAAAGTTAATCAGAAAAATGGAAGTAGTGCAATAAAAATATAATTGAAACCTAATTATGCTTGCAAATTGAAATGTACTTAAAGTTGTCACCTTTAATGGTGTTAGTAATGGAAACCCCTAATTTTTATATTAATGAGATTTAGTAGAGTTCTTTAGATAATTCAAGCCAATATTAACATGTTGATTAATAAAAAGAAGAATTAGGTCTAAAAAGATGATCTTTATGCACAATTCTCTTAATTTAGGGTTCCATTTATATGAATATGCATTAATGGGCTTAGAAACCCTAATCTTGGTGTTAATGGTTTCTAATGAGATTAACTTTGAAATTCTTTTTATAAAAGTGATATTAGATTAATCCTAAGCCTATTTGATGAAAAGAAGGTTTTAATGTGAAAATTGGGTAATTAGGGTTTTTGAACCTAGAGCTACTGTTTTAGGATTTGTTGACCTAAAACGGGATAAAGTTTGAGAAATTGATCTAAGAAACCCTAATGAATACTAATGAGACTTAGAAACCCTAGAAAGTAATTCCAAGACAACAAATTAGATTCTTGATAGAGTTCATAGTAAATAGGTTACATATGATTTTCAAGAATTATGTGATTATTGCATTGCTTGCTAGGATTGCTTTCTTGGTTGGAATTGCTTAATGATTGTGAAATCTACAAATCAGGTACGTGGTTAAATTATGAATAAATGCTTTATGATTCACGGTGTTTTCATGGAGATTCTCAATTGCGATGATCCTAAATTGTTTGAATTTTCAATTTTGCAATCTCATAAAGTGACTATGTGTATAACAATTAAGTATAAGTGTGCCTCTCGAACCTACATACCACCCTGATGTATGATTCAAGACCAAGCCTCAGAGGGAAGGTCTAAGTTTGTCAAGCCCCAGAGGGAAGACCATTGGGCACTCGAGAGGTGACCCAAGGCACCAAACTCAGGGTGGAGAAGGTGGTGTTATGTCCCTTGCAAGGACAAAACCCTAAGAGAGGGTAATCCAGGGTTTAGGGTAAAAGCGGCTAAGAAGTTACATTAAAAACATAATTTGGATTGTTAATCATCTATTTGCTATATTTTGGTTGTTAGAGCCTATTTGTGATGTTGTGTTTGTCCCCACATATTAGTATAGCAATATATTGACTGACGTTTTGTTTGTCGGCATTTTAGGTATTATCTGAAAAGGACAAATAGTAAAATGGAATTTGTGAAGATAATGTTAAGTAATCCAAAGGAGGACTAGGTAGATAGATTTTGTCTGCTGATATAAGTCTTAGATCCTAATTTTACAAGGTATGAAAAAGTTTAATTTTATTCCAGCTTTTCAATTTAGTTTTAGTAGAATTTGATAATTATTTTTGATTAAATTGTCAAACCATTGATCATGTATTTTGGGATAATGCCTCTAACCTCTTGGCCTCCCTTGATTGTGGGTTGCCAGGAAGTGGGGTCATTACATTTGGTATCAGAGCGATGATTTTCCATTTAATCTCTAATAATAATTAAATTTTACAAACTCTTTAGAACCCAAGGGAGTTATTAGACAATTTTCCAATGATGGAGGTGTCTAGAAAAGGATCATAATCTGGGGGCTGGCAAGATTTTCCTCTGCCCCACTAGTCGATCTATGAGGACTCCCAGATTCTGTGTGACTTCCTGGCCAAAATTAAAGGATTTGACTCGAAATAAGATACCTCTAGGTCTTCTCATCTAATTTTGTCCCTTCTTTACCTCTTATTTTTGGAGAAACATTAAGTGCTTAGGGTATTCTCTGTCTCCACCACCCTCATGTGTTTGGTATAAGAGTAATAAGGATTAATGAATCCTCCACCAAATAATCAAAAACATGTAAACAAGATGTCATGGACATAAGTTTAATATTTTAAGCATAAACTAAAGATTAGTTACAAGCTTAAGGTCACATGGCGTGTATTTCCATGCCCTCTGGAGATCTCTGAGGTTAGATCTTCTTGTAGGAGGATAAGGAGAGAGAGAGAGTTCACCTTACAGGAAGAAGCCTCTAGGGAGAGGCCTGACGCATCCTATGAAGATGATGCTAACCCTAACCCTAAGAGGTAGTTGGATAAAGAGAAGACATGATGAGTTGGATACCTCAGTTGTCCGTGCATGCACGTATGTGGGTTTGACATGCATGCTTTATGTGAGGCTTTGAGTATCCATGAGAAACATAGACTTTGAGTAGTTGTTTCACCTCTAGTTCCTTGTGGCAACCTGACCTTGGGAGGGTCGTACCTGTTAGGGTGTGGGATAATTCCATCATTAAGAGGGTTGATGGTGACCGTATAGGAACCCTAACAAGCATATATGAATAGAAAAGAGGTATCTACCTACATAGAGGAGATTGGTTTCAAGGTTTTAGTAGGTTTTAGATCTAAGACAGATAGGTTGTGCCTAATAGTTTATGAGATGTGCATGAAAATAGCTTTGGATAATCTTGACCGGATATAAGTTTTGATAGTACGCTTCACCCAAGTAGGGATAGACATGTACTCATATGAGCTTGGCCCATCTTTGGTGAGAGAACCTCCATTGGTAGGACCAGTTGTAGGGTTAGCTCTAGAGAGAGGGCAAGACCCGATGAGGAATGTTGTAGATCTTGACTCCGAGACATGAGGAATCATGATTGGGGTATGATATGACCTGGTTTAGAGGACCTTGAGTAGATAGATGTGGTAGACTCATGCATGATCCTTAGAGGCTTGTCGTACCTTAGTTTCCTGTAGAGGAACCAAACCCTAGAAAAGAGAAGAGGCTTCTTAAACCGATGTATAGATGTTACAGGTGCCTACCTTTTAGGTATAGGAAGGAGAGTTCCTTAGACCAAGGAGGTATGGTAACAAGTTGTGAGGCCTCACACCCAGTTGGTTGTCCTTGTGTAGGGTTATGAGGTATGGTTCAGTTGGAATAATAGTACGAAGTGCATGTAATACCTTGTACATGTTTTCTTTGTGGTTGAAAAGTTGAGCATGTAGTTAGACAATTGATGCATAGAAAGTGAACATGGGGTTCTTATACCAAAGAGGGGAAGTAGTGGTACTGGGTAAACCTGATGCTCACAGTAATGTTTGAGTTCTTAGGGATTCAAGTTTGGCTCCCCCTCATGTTTAGAGGAAAAGTAAACCCCTTGGACTAGGGTATATGTTTGATGAACCTCTCACACATGTTGGTGACATATGTATGAGTTTGGCCTACTTTGAAGAATAAGGAACAAGTATGACATACCAAAGGATGTAGCGTGGCCTAGTATATTGTCTTCTTGCTAAGCTATGTGCATAAGTAACATGGTATGGCTAAGTATGCACATGATGATGTAAACCTTGGAAGAAAAGATGTTTGTTATCTTTTCTACTATCAAGAGATAGTTTTCTCCCATCTTGGGAAGGGACCCTTTTGTAGTGTGAGTACCAGCTTTTGTTTAGATTTGAAGTAACCTAAAGAGGTTTCTTATAAGAGTTTGATGAGATAAGTGGAGAACACACGGTATGAGCATGAATCTATAGACCCATGTGTAACCATCTCTAAGGGCATGAGGATTGGTTGCCATGGTGGGAACCTGTATGGGGAAAGACCGACATAGGTAGGTCGCCATGATCTCAATGAAAGGATGTAAGTTTGACCATATATGCCCAGAGAGATGATGGAGTTTTTGGGTAGGGATTCAAGTTTGAGATGTACCATGATACAATCCTAAGTCAATACTAAGGTGAGGTAGGGATAAGACCGATGGAAGTAGGAGTTGTATGTTCTCTGCATGCACAAGACCATAGGGTCGAGAGGTAACAACTACCTTTGCTTGAGGCCCATGGGTTATGAGGTTGGCCACCTTCATGAGTTCATGGGGCCTAACAGGTAAATGTGATAGGAACTCCCTAGATGCATAAGGGTCAGATCACTCCAAAAGTGTCGGCAACCTAGAGACCTTGAGGTAACGACTAAGGATTGTACATAAAAGAGATATGTTAAGATATAGAGGTGATGGGAAAAGTCTTTCCATGTGTTCATGTTGTGGCGACATGTGATGTATGTTTCAACTTAAATTGGAAATGTTATGGTGATGTGTGATGCACCATCTCTACTCTTGGAATGGGATGAACTTTGTATTTGGACTACATCCAAATGCTTATTTCCTCTCATTATGAGTGTGAGAGATAGGACAAAGCGCATGCCATATACTAAGGATCAAGATGATATGAGTTGAAACATTTCTATGATGCTTGAGGATAGATAAAATACCACACCCTTTTGAAAGTACTTTGGATGGATGGTATGAAAGCAGAGATGAACTAAGGTAATCCTCATATGAGCAAATACTTGTCAAGAGCAGTTTGGATCCTAAGAGTTGCAACTTGGGTTTGATAATCAAGATGATGACCTTGAAGCTTTCTTGGCTCAGTTAGACTTAAACCTGAGATGAGGGTGAAGAGTGGAGTATATGACGGTTTATGTTTTCACCATCACCTAGCACATAAGGAAATTGATGTGGTAATAGACACTCTTTTCTGAGATACAACTCAGGTGTACAGTTTCCTTGTCTAGCCAATAGAGAGAGATGAAAGAGTTTGCTAGGTGAACCATGTGATCATTAGAAGACTAGAGATATGCAACTAACACCCAGATACAACCTGACTCATTTGTCAAGATGGTGGATACTCAGTTACCCAACTTAGAGCTTGATGAGATACAAAGATGGTTGTAATACCTCTCCTACACTTATAGGAAAAGAAGGTGGTGAAACCTAGGACTGGAGTGTTTTGGGGTTTCTAAGGAGTCAACCCTGAGGAATTATGACATGCAAGAGCTCGTGATGTTAAGTACACCTTACACCGTGGTATTACTAAGATAGTTAGAGTTTGTAGTAGTACCTTGAAGACCTAAGATGAAGAAGTATATAGAGTTGCATGTGTCTTATTGCCATGCATTCCATGAGGTGAAGGACGAACACCAATACCCAGTGAGTTGCTATAGATAATGAAGAGTCCCCAAGAGGGAATGGGAGTAGATCAACATAGACGTTGTGGTGGGTCTCCCCTGGACCAAGGGAGGTCATGATGCAATATGGGTTATGGTAGATTGCCTTACCAAGTTGACCTAATCCCTCCCTAAGAGAGAGGACAGTCAATTTGAAGGATCCGTTTGAATTATATATATATATATATATATATATATATATATATATATATATATATATATATATATACATGAGAGAGAGAGAGATAGTTCAACTACACCATGATCCGAGTTCAATACCTTGAGCATGACCTCAAGTTGACTTCCATGTTATGGAAGTAGGTACAAGAAGAACTCGATGTTAGAATGAAGTTTAGCACAAATTATTACCCCTAACTAATGGGTAGTCAAGAGAGTATGATCCAGACTTTATAGGGTTTGATGAGAGAATGTGTGCTCATTTAGGGTGATAAATGGGAGTAGTTCCTGGCCCTAGAAGAGTTTACTCATGATGATAGCCACCATAGCCAGTATCGGGATATAGGAAGCTCTATAAGGGAGGTTGTGTCGATCACTGCTTCATTGGGATGATGTCAGTGAGAGGACCCTGTAAAGGTCAGAGAGACCACAATTTGTGTAGATGAAGTCACTATGATCGTGCGATGGCTGGGAACACCCAGGGGTGACAAGAGTCGTGAGCTAATGTGAAGCGGACTGACATGCAGTGCACTATGGGAGAACATGTGTTATGAAGACCTGACCCCTCTAAGATATAGTTGAGAAAGATGAGTCCCCAATACACGGGTCCATTTGAGATGAATTGGTGGAGATGCTTATGTGTATCCTTACCCCTCATGATAACATGATGCGTGATGTGTTCCATGTGTCCGATCTAGAGAAGCATGTGATGTACCCGAGCCATGTGTTGAGCCATTAACCTATTGAGCTTCAAGGGAGGCTGAAATATCCTGAGTCACCTATGAGGGTAAAAGATACCAAGGTGAGAGAGAACTCAGATGTAAGAATATAGGATGATAAAGGTTCTTTGGAAGCACCATGCAGAGCATGAGGCCACATGGTAGCCAATGATGGACATGGAAAAGTTTTATCCTAATTTGTTTGTATGTTTAATGGAATTCTGGGGGCAAAGTTTCTACAAGAGGGGAAGGATGTTACAACCCCAATTTTTGGGTTCATATGGTGGGAAATGCAACTTCCCCAATAAATGTATGATTATGTATTTTGTATGAATTATGTGCCTTGAACGGATTCATTTGATAAATAGCCCTGTGTGATTGATTTTGTGGGCCTTGTTAGCTATTGGGCCCAAAAACAAGAAAAAGGAAATAAAAAGGAAAAGGAATCAATAAATAATAAATAAATAAATAAATGAGAAAAGAAAGATATTGAAGCATCTAAAAGGCTAAGAATTATCTTTCAAGGTGGGATTTCATATCTTTAGGATTTCTTGGGTTCCTAGGAGTCCAAGTTGCAAAGATAATAGGAGAAGAAAAAGAAGAAATCAAATAATGCATTATTAAGAAAGAAATTTAAGAAAATGATGAATATATGAGAAATATGTGAAAATGTGGATAATGGAATCATCATGGATGAGATTTCGAGTTCACATGGTTTCTAATGTTAAAAGGAATCCAAATAAATGATATTAAAGAATAGGAGAGAGAAAATATGCATAAAATATGCCTTAATAAGTGATAACTTGCATATGAAGAAAAGTACCTCATACTTTCGAGTTTGGGTCTCAAACATGGTATACAAGTAGCTTAAGTCCTTGTGGACTTTACCTTAAAATTTGGTAATAATTGGACATGTGGTTTGGGAGATATGATTTTTATAAGTATTCCTAAAGTGAGAGGAATACTATTAAATGTCACAATTTATATTCATACTAGAATTGCTTGTTATCAGCCTTTGTGGTGCGTGAAATGTGGACCATTGATCTAATATCCAATGATGATCCACTTGTCTCCCACTTCCATCCCGATTCGGGAAACTATAACAAATAAAGCAAGGAATCGATTCACACACTCTCTCTCATTGATCAACAAGGAGTCCTAAAGAATAAATATTTGATCTCAGGAGAGGAAATCAGACCAGGATGACCCCTGGTTTCTCAGGATTGGTGCACAATCAAGATTTCCCCAAATCGGCATAGGAGTTTCCTCCATGGGAAACTGACCCTGGAAGAGAAGGGCTATATAAGAGGGATCACATATCCCATTTCAAGAACGAAGGGGTAGGCGGAGATTCCACGCTCACCCGAGACCGCTTTATACCTTAGTTTTCCTCTAAATCATTGTCAAAATCGGCTCCCCTATTATACATGTATCTAGTTCTTGGTCGACATGGTTGGTGCTGCCTCGGCCGCCTTTCATCGCCGCAGATGGGTCGAGAGAGTTGGGCAGGCCGTGACTTTCTCATCTGCGGTCTCAGTTCCTCTGCCAGGGCTCCATGGTGCGGAGTCAACATGGGAGTTGACTCCCTATCCACAATACAACAGTGAGAAGAGGTGTCTGGCGAGGTTGAAGAAGGATTGATGCAAAAAGACCAATATGCCCCCACATGAGTGCATGACCTTTAGCCAAAAGGAAGAGGGAATTAGTGTCCTTTCAACCTAATGTCGGTTATCTATCCCCTGGAAGTGGATCGTTGACTGGGGCGAAGCCCATTGGCTAGACGGGGTCTGTGTGGAAAAATAGGGGAGGAGTCGCAAAGCTTACGTGGCACCCATCGATTGCCTACGAGGTAATTAGTTTATGATTTTCATATCTAATGATTGGTAACTCAGATGGAAAATTGTTATATATGAAAGTTGATTAGAAAAATGCATGGAGTGAAATAAAAATATAATTGAAACCTAATTCTGATTTCAAATAAAAAAGTACTTAAAGTTGTCACCTTTAATGGTGTTAGTAATGGAAAACCCTAATTTTTATATTAATGAGATTTAGTAGAGTTCTTTATATAATTTAAGCCAATATTAACATGTTGATTAATAAAAAGAAGTATTAGATCTAAAAAGATGATCTTTATGCAAAATTGACTTAATTTAGGGTTCCATGTATATGAATATGCATTAATGGGCTTAGAAACCTTAATCTAGGTGTTAATGGTTTCTAATGAGATGAACTTTGAAATTGTTTTTATAAAAGTGATGTTAGATTAATCCTAAGCCTATTTTATTAAAAGTAGGTTTTAATGTGAAAAAGTGGGTAATTAGGTTTTTTGAACCTAGAGCTACTATTTTAGGGTTTGCTGACCTAAAATGGGATAAAGTTTGAGAAATTGACCTAAGAAACCCCAATGAATAATAATGAGACTAAGAAACCCAAGAAAGTAATTCCAAGAAAATAAAGTAGATTCTTGATAGAGTGTGTAGTAAATAGGCTACATATGTTTTTCAGGAATTATGTCATTGTTGAATTGCTTGCTTGGATTGCTTTGTTGGTTGGAATTGCTTAATGCTTGTTAAATCTGCAAATCAGGTATGTGGTTAAATTATGAATAATCCCTTTATGATTCACGACATTTTCATGGAGATTTTTTATTGCGATGATCCTAAATTGTTTGATTGTTGAATTCTACAATCTCATAAAGTGACTATGTTTATAGCAATTAAGTATAAGTGTGCTTCTCGAACCTACATATCATCCAGATGTATGATGTAAGACCAAGCCCCAGAGGCAAGGTCTGAGTTGGTCATGCCCCAGAGGGAAGACCATTGGGCACCCGAGAGGTGACCCCAGGCACCAAGCTCAGGATGGAGAAGGTGGCGATATGTCCCTTGCAAGGACAAAACCCAAAGAGAGGGTAATCCAGGGTTTAGGGTAAAAGCGGTTGAGAAGTTACATTGAAAACATAATTTGGATAGTTAATAAACTATTCACTATATTTAGGTTGTCAGAGCCTATTTGTGATGTTGTGTTTGTCCCCACATAGCAGTATATAATTATAATGACAGACATTTTGTTTGTCGACGTTTTAAGTATTATCTGAAAAGGAAGAACAATAAAAGGGAATATGTGAAGATAAAGTTAAGTAATCCAAAGGAGGATTAGATAGATAGATTTCATCTACGGATATAAGTCTTAGATCCTAATTTTTAAAGGTATGAAATTTTTTTATTTTATTCTAGCTTCTCAATTTAGTATTAGTAGAATTTGATAATTATTTTCGATTAAATTGTCAAACCATTGATCCTGTATTTTGGGATAATGCCTATGAACTCTTGGTCTCCCTTGATTGGGGGTTACCGGGAAGCGAGGTCGTTATAAGATGGTTGAGTGTGAAAAGAGAGGAATTCTATTACTATATGTAGGATTTTTGATTTAGGTGCCTATTTTTTGGTATATCTTTCACAAGGAGTGCTTGTTTGAATGTAATGTTCTATTGGGTGTGCCTCCATGAATGTAGGGTCTATGAGATGTGCCTAGTTGAATGTAGTGTTTGATTTCCAAGCAATACCTATTTTGGATAGGGGTTGAATGTTGATGCCTAATTAGAATATGACTTGGTACATGAAAAATACCTATTCAAGATAGGACACATCAGATTTATCAGAGTCAATCATTGAATGCCTATTCAAAGTAAGGATTTAGAATAGATGCCAATATGATTATAGGGCTTTGATTAAAATACCTACTTGAACGTGGGGGTTTTTTTTATCAAGAAGATGCTTATTCATGATAAGGTTTAAAATCAGGGGCCTATCTAAATGTCACTCATAAACTGGAGGAAATGCTTAATCGGTATAGGCTTGGGCAAGGATGCCTACTAGATGTAGGGTGGAGACTGGAGGAAATTTGTATTAGGGATAGGGCTTGAAAAGATGCCTAACTTAATGTAGGAATTGAATTAGAGGGAATGCCTATTCAGGATAGGGCTTGGAGAGATACCTACCTGAATTTGGCACTTTTAAAGGGATGCCTACCATGCTATAGGAGTTGTTGGGAGTGCCTATAAAAAATAGGGCATGAGGTGATGCCTACATGAATTTAGGGCCTTAACAAAGGGAGTTTCCTACTTAGTATAGGTATTTTACAAGAGAAGATGCCTATTTAGGATAGGGCTTGACAACATGGATGTATCATGGTCAGACTGAAACATGAGATTTTGAATTTGTATAGCATGGCCCATAGTAAAAGATTTTGGATCTTGATTATAGGTAGGCCTCATGGGGGTCAACATATTAATTTTTGAGTGCCTACATGTTGTTGGGATTAGATCATGTAGATGCCTACCCGAATGTAGGTTTTTTGAGAAATGAACTGCCTATTATAGATATGAATTGAGAATGGAGTGCCTATTAATAATACAACTTAAGTTTAGGTTCCAACCTAAGTGTAGGGATTTTTGGTTAGAAACAAGGTGCCTACTCAGGATAGGACTTTGAAGAAAGAAGTACCTATTCGAAAAAGGTCTTTGAAATTAGCAAGCACCTACTCCTTGTAGTGATTTTGAAAATTTGAAATGTCTATTCAAGATAGGTCTTATGAAAGCGAGGTGCCTACTCAGATAGGGATTTTGAAAATGTCGATTCAAGATAGGAATTTTAAAATCAAAGTTCCTACTCAAGGTAGGGTTTTTAAGGCAAGGTACCTACTAAGGGTAGGGCTTTAAAGGAAATTTCCTACTAAGGGCAGGACTTAAAAAGGTGACTTTCTATTCATGATAGGGCTTTGATGAGGATTTCCTACTCTAGGTAGGGCCTAAATGTTGTTTAGTAAAGTTTAAAGTCTTGATCTAGAGCCCAGTCCAAGGTTGTAACAAACAAAGAGCTGTCCTTGCATGACAAGGCTTGTGGTCCAATTTAAATTTTTAGTCCAGTGCCCAAAAGTGGTTTGGAAATTATGTTTGTGTTTGGTCCAAATTTAGGTCATGGTCGAGGACCCAAAAGATATTTGTAAGTTTAGTTTGTGATTAGTTCAGTTTTAGGTCATGGTCCAAGATCCAAAAGAGATTTTAGAAGTTATGTAATTGGTCCAGTTTCACATCATAGTCTAGGACCCAAAAGAGATTTGGAAGTTAGGTTATTTGTTCAAAATTTAGGTTATAATCCAGGACCCAAAAGATATTTGTAAGTTAAGTAATTGGTGTAGTTGTAGGTCATGGTCCATGATCCAAAACAATTTTCAATTGATCATCTGCGGAAGTGCTCACGATTGAGGATCCCTAGAAGAGTATATGACTTTAAAATCTTGGAAAAATCTCAAGTAGGTGTTCTTCTATTAATTACATGGTTGATGACTCTAGGTCATTCTTTATCTGTGAAGTCTCATGTAGGTTTTAAGACTTGTGAATACCAACTTCAACTATTTTGAAGGTAAGGAATGTCATTGAAAAAGAGTTGATGATGGTTATAATCTGGAATTGAGGCCCAACTTGACAATCACATTGTTTTGGTAGTGTTGTCTTGAAGTTTTATTTATTACATGTCTCAGTTGGGCCTTTGCAAATTGATCAACGCATCTTAAATGGAAAGTAGATGCTATAAAATTCTCTATGACTGTCTTCAGTTGATGTTGTATCATGTTGGCTTTACTACAAGAGAAGTGTTTAAAGGAAACATGATCTCATTGTATCTAGGTTGTCCTTCTACAAGGTCTTTGGACCAGATGTCCTTTGTCGATTTAGTTGATATTGTGCGGAGAGCATGCCATGTGAGTACATGGTAACTGATAAGTGGTATCTCTTGTTCATGGGTTGTAGGTTTGTCTTAGAGAGTAGGTAAGGTTCTCATTATCTTGGTAGATGATGTACCTTGACTGACTCTTTAGTTGAAGATGTATATAAGCATTTTTGGAGCTAGATTTGATTCACACTTTGTCTCTGTACTGAATAATTCATCCTACCTTTGCTATATGCAATCTTCTTTTGATGGTTTCCTGATGGACTATGTTGGTGGGGTATGTCATAATTATTAAAGGAGGCCTTGTTGATGTTATAGTGATTAGTGATGCTGATGTATAGTGACAATTGTCAAATTAGATATCCCTTTTTTGTAGGTCTTTGTTGAGTCAAGGGATTATCACGATTTGAATTTTGTGGTAGCATTTTTCCCCACTATTTTGTTTCAGAGGTTTTAAATTCATCTTTTGACATTAATGTGATCATTTTAGTCGGTAAGAAGGTGTTTTGAAGTCAATTTTTGAATCAATTTTTTATTTGGCATACCATGGCTTGTTTCTTTTTTATGTTGTCATTTTCCATGGTAGGTGGTATGAGTTGACCCTTAGAGAGTTTTTTTTGTTTGTCTATTTGTTTTTTTAGGCTTAGGTTGTTGGTCAACATTCAAGATTTCTGGATTGAGACTTCTTTGACTAGTTGGTTGTAACCAATGTTAGTTAGGAGGCATGTCATGAGATGCAAGGGGCAATCATGTAATTGTTGTATCTAATCTGATGGAAAACAAAAACTACCCAGCTCACAGTAAGTTTTACTAATTTATATAGGAATTTAAGGAGATTTGAGACCCCAAGCATATTTAATCTTACCCAAGGTCTTCTTTTGATTTGTTGGTTCTTCCCTCAAGATGATCATAGCTAGATGTACCACTAAGAGAAGGTTCATTTAGGATGGATTTGATATTCTACAAACTCTTAATTCCATGGTTCTACAACTCAAATTGTGCCATGTAGAGATCATTTGAGTGACAATTCCCTACCCAATTGAGTTATGATTCTAGGTGTCATAGACATCCCTTTGGGCTCTTTCTCAACACTTCTTAGTGTATGTCGTTTGTTACAAGCATGTATCCACATTCTCGGGTGTCCTTTTGACTTAGATGTTTGTATTTTATTATTTTACATTTAATTCAATGGGAATTAATGCTTAAAACCTTAGGATGGTAGTTTTAGACTACATTAGACCAAGATTTCATGTTTAAGAAGCAATTCACCACAAGCATATGTACACATTTAGGTTCCCTTTAGGCTTTACAAGTGATGTATGTTCAGTTAATCCTTTGAAGTTGTGCAAATTAATGCTTAGAAACATAGGATGTGAACTTAAATTTTGGATGAATGGGTGTTTCCTAGTGATGGTTTTCCATTTATGGTTTCCAAGATAGATCAACATGGAAAATGGTGAGACATGATACATGTCACAAGGGATCCAAATATCCTTATCATTTGGTCCATCTATCTGTTGAGCCCCATCAATAGGGTTGTTTGTCATATTTAAACATAAAATTTCATTTAGGGAATGGTCCCAAATTTCTTTTCAGGATGTCCTAGCTTTGTGGGTCTTTTCCAACTTGCCTTTGGGGTGCTTATCTATAGAAGACCTAAAGAGGACATTGGTGGTATCATCATGTAATTGTATCTTTAGATGATTTTCTTGATTGAGTTACTTAATTGGGTTGAGATGAGGCTTTGAACCATTAGGCCCTTGAGATAGAAGTCTCTCTCCTTATTCCTTAGCCTTGTGATTCTACTTTGACCCTTCCACTTTAAGGTTCATGGGGGGTCACATCTAGGCACTTAAATAGACTAAGTGGATTTTTTATTTTGATTTTTATTATTTTGATTTATTTTGAAAATATGATTGTTTTAATTTTGAAATTTTTGAATATTTTTCATTTTTGAATCTTTTGAGGATTTTTTTTATGAGTTTAAAAGAAAAATATGTTATATAGATCCTTCATGATCCATATACTTTGTGGCTGTTACTGTAGTGTAACTCAGTTCTCTCTAGAAGAGCTTTGGCTTAAGTAGACACTCAATCAACTTTAGGATTGCATCTAGTGGTGTGCTCCCAATGTGCTCTAGACTGAGCATGGATTCAATTAATTATATGGTTGCATATGACACTTTGTCAACATGTATTGGAGTGATTTCACCTAAAAGAGCATCCATTTGGACAACACCTGCATCAGTTAGGTCTGGAATATTATGCATGAGGTCTATACATGAGTCTATTTTGTGCCCTGGTTTGTGGTTATAGTCTTAGTGAATGTTGAGACTGTATCTCTCTGAAAAATGATTGTGAAACTCCGTTATGGGAGGAAGCTCCAAAAGGTACTTGATTAATGGACGAATGCTACTGAGAGTGGCCCGTATGCTTGTAAACCTTCTCTTTGGTTTGTACATTGGTATCTCCTCTTTGACAATATTGCAAGCAATAGTAAATTTGGAGATGTATCTTCCATTGTCATGCTTAGCAATGAGGCATTGTGATCTTATGTTGGTCACCTTTGAAGGCGTCAATTTTTGCTATCTTGACCTCTAGATCTTCCAGTTTCTCTTTGATTTCTTTCATATTGCGATTGGAAGCTTGTCTGATATCTAAGGAAACTATGGTTGTCAATGTTGTGATTAATCATGGATGAGTTGGGTACATGTATGGTCCTAGAACTAGATGATAGTTATAAGGTAGCGTTGGAGGGTATATAATGTGATTCACTACATAAGGCCTCTTATTCTGCATTGGAATTGTAGTCCTATAACATTTTGGAGTTGTTTGCATTCTTCCTTGATAAACAATGACTTCTGATTGTACAGTAGATGATTTTGTATGATCATCTACTTGGCAACTATGTGGTGTGACTACGTGTGTCATAGACGTCTCTTGTTGTAGATGTTAAGATCTAGAACTCTTCTGTTGTTATACCATTGGTGGGATTTGTTGAAGAGCATGTATTTGTCAACCATTTAGGTTGTGTTGTGATGATAGTTGTCTATGGCCTACAAGGGAGAACACTTGTGTATACGGGTTTGGCTGACAATATTAGCTTGGACTGTTTTCTTGCTAGTGAAGTCAAGCGCCTATGTGTGTTGTGGTTCATCAACCGATTGTGATTGTTGGATGGATCCTTTGTCGACCTGAGTCTTCAACTTATCATGAGAGTCTTCAACTGGTGTCTTCATCACCTTACCCGTGTTGGAATGTTCATCTATGATTATAATCTCAAAAAAGCTCTTTTTGAAAATTTCAACAAACATTTGCTGCCTCAGATGTTTGTGATGTCCTCCTCTAGTGCTACAGATGGTATGATTGGTTTTTGGGCATGGGAGAACAATTGGGAATATGCACCTTGTGTATAAAGGAGTTGAATAGGGAATAAACATATTTGAAACAAACTACCCTTGTTCTAGGAAAGATAATTTAACATATTGCATTAATGTTTTTCATATCCCCAACATTCCTGGTAGGAATAAATAGAAATTGCCCCTATCATTGAAGAGGATTTTGAAAATCACAATAGGCAAAGGTAACACACACCTTGCATGGAAAAGGGGACAAAGATTGAATCACAATATGGAAGTTCACCCTTTGCATGGAAAGTGATTGTTCATGTATCAATGCAGATTGTCAGATCCAATGGTAGGAGGAGAAGAGCATACACCTAGATTGAGTGAACGGAAGGTTATTTCTAGTCTTATCTAGAGATATGTCTAGTATCATTGTGATAAAGCATGGGGATCATGGTTGTTGTATAAATAGGAGTGAAGTTAGGATGTTATTCAAAGACAAGGTGACCCACTTGGAGCAAAAGGCTTTTGTAACATACTAGATCTTGAACCCTACCCTAGAACTTTGACCTTTTGCCAAACAAGGTTAAAGGATAGACCTAAATAGATATTTAGTATAGCCCTTAATAGATAATGTATGTATATATCACCTTAAGTTAACCAAATGTTCTAACATTCATCTTAGGTTAATAGTGGTTACATAAAATATGCCACATAACTCATTTTTGTTGTAATATGAATATAATGAACTTCATTGGATAATGGGACGTTAAAGGGACATATGAAATATCTCATAAAAAGAAACCTCAAAAGTGGAAACCAACTTCAAATTCGTAATCTACATATCAAAATTAGCCTACATGTCAAATTGCATCTAATTTGAACTACCTTGAAATACTAGGATAAGTTTAGGAGAGACAAAATGAGTAAAATGCATAAGCAATGAATAATGTGATTTTATAACTTAAAAATATGGAAATAATGGAAAATTTGTATTCAACACATCAAAGATAACTTGAGGATTAAGTTTCACCAAATTTGGATGTTGTTTGTGCAAGTTATGCAATTTTGGGTACATTCTGGACTTTTCTACAATTTACCCAATTGTGATGTTTTCTTGGAAAATTTTTAGATGAATTACAATCCTTAGATATTACCTTACCATTCTCAAGTTTTTGAACCATGGGTTGCCTATTTTCACCCTCGTTTCAAGGTGTTTCTCTCCAAGGGCATTTTAGGGATTACTCTCTTTATAAATGAGCTTATCTTTAGAAGCTATCAACCAATGGGGTTATTTCTTTGATTGTATGTTAGTGGAGATGGCCTAGAAGTATCCATGAACCAACATTTTATATTCAAGAAGCCTCTATGATCTGTCATCTAGCATGGCCATGAAACCCTAGGCAAAGGACACATGGAAAGCTCCATGGACACCTCATCTTGACTTCTTCCTTATCCATAAAGGTTTGCATGTCCATGGACACCCTTAGCATTGGACACGTGGAAATTAACTGAAACCTAATACTTGACTTCTTCCTTATCCATAAATGCTTGCATGACCATGGTCATGTTTATACACAGACAAATTGAAAGTCCCATAGACACCTTATGCTTAACGCCTTTCTTTAAAAAGCCATATCTACCCCTTCCCACCGCCCAATTTAGAAACTCTTTCTCTTCTCTTTCATCCATCTTAGAGCATCATTTCTACTCTATTAGGCCACGAAGGTGTTGTCCCAAGGTAAAAGAAGGTGCCTACCTTAGTGAAGAAGGCTCCTAGGGTTCCAAATTTGCTCTATTTAGGGTTTCTAAAGCTCCTCCTTGGTGATTTCGACAAAAACTAGCAAGTTTCCTCCTTTCCTTCACTATTTTCATGTTGTTCATCTTCCTTCCACCTTCTTCCAGGTTGTAACCATGGCCTTCCCTGGTGAAACTCCACCTATAACCCTTAAACACCACATCTCCATGATCTTTTGTTAGGGTTTTTCACCTCTAAAGTGGAGAAGGTGCTTCTTCCTCGATATAGGAGCTTTGTTAGGGAAACCAACCTATCTAGCAAGGGGACCTTTCTATGTGGACCTATGCACCTTCCCTACAGGTTCTTTGGAGGCCTAGTCTTGGACTTAGATTGGGCTATTTAGACTCTGATGAGAGGTATGTTTGCAGACTGGATTATTGATATTGAATAGTTTCTTTTTCTTACTGTATGTTTGCAGACCCAATTATTCATATTGACCAACTGATATTTTTCACTCTCTTATTTTATATTTGCAAACCACATTATTCTTGTTGAGAAATTATCCTATATTCTTCTTTCCCTTGTTCCTTTGGATAATAGCCTAAACTCTATTCTTTTCTTTTGGAAATCATGATTCACGTGAACTACTTTACTTTCTTACTGATCTTATGATCATGTTTGGACATTCTCTTGATTCTTAATTATTATTTTGTTCATTTTGTAACTCTATATGGTGACATGTGATGCCTTTTGTCCCTCGTGAGGTAGATTTATATGTTGGTCACTTTTGTGGTGATCACTTTGTATAATCTGACTATACTTTCTACTTTGCTCTCTACTAAACATGCTATGTGAATCAGTAGCACTAGAGTAGTGTAATTTCATTTGTCTCAGGGAAGTATGCCCCTTTCATTATTGGGATGGAGGTGGTGGTTCCCCATACCCAAGTTACAAGTTTGTGAGGCTTGGCCCATGATATATATTTGGTAGTTTGGTAGAACATCATTCTCTATCAGGTTTCAAGTTTGTGAGACTTCGCCACCTTTATCTTTATGTTTTTCTAGGGCCATGTTTATCTCACATGCATGCAGGTTGATGATGATCGTAGGGGTTTGTTTCCTACTTTCTTTACATGTTCTAGTATGGCACAACTTTATTACTTTATTTATGGGAAGTACCTCTTTTATCCTGTGATGATGAATCATTTCTTTTGTTCCCTTTTGGGTAGTACCTTTCTCTTTCAGGAGAAGCCTTTATTATTGACGCCTTTATTTCCTTAAACTGCTTAATTTTATTATTTTATGCACATACCAGCCTTTTCTAATGTCATCTATTTTCTTTTCTTGCTAGGATATGCTTCCATATTAAGGAGTTAAAGCTTGGGGATAATCTTGATATGGTTTAGATTTCCCTCTACTTAGATCCTTATGTTGTATCATACATGTGAACCCTTATGGGATATTATGATGTACTTTTGAAATCTTTTGTGAAAATTGAATATAGGTATTTGTTTAATTCCGCTGCTACACTTGGGTCGTTTTAATACCATTTATTGAAGTTTAAAAATATTACACCTATTCCAACATATCTTTGAGTGTGTTTGGAATGTATGTTTTATTCTTCAATTTTTTTAGTACGGAGTGGATCCCCTCTCGAGTCCCACTCCTTATAAAATGGTATCAGAGCCCATTGTTGTCAGAATTTGACTATTTCAATTTTGTCTCCCTTATTAGAACCCTTGAATTTGATAGTTACCCTTTAGGTTAGATGTTTTCCTAGAATTTGCCTAAGAAGATCATGAGATGGTGAAAGGTTCACGTTTAGTGAACCCTAATGTGATGAGGTATGTGAGGAGGTAGATGATCTTACCTAACCATATAGATGGATAATGATTTTTATCTCTTGATGCCATATGATTTGATTTGAGGATGCAATTAGGTTATGAGGAGATAGTAGGGTAAGGAGGTCTTGTTATGGATAAATTGTGACTTGGTTTCCCCATTGGTTTTGAGTTCCAACTTTTTTTTTATATCACATGGTTTTTTCAAGAAAAATATATTTCCAACTATACTACTATATGTCCAATGTTTTTTGGATTTTATCGAAGTTTTTCTTGAACTAAGTCACAATGAAGAATTCTCTAAAGTATGGATAGTGAACCCCTAGAAATAGTTGGAATATAATACTAACCCTAATTTTGTATATGACGAAGTGACTATAGATATGTATGATGATATGAATGTGCAGTTGACCTACCATATGACTTTTGAATGTTTATGTAGGGTTCTAAGGTTAGAGACACAAGGGACCTAAAACTAAACCTCATTCTAACTTATCACTGGATACATGAACAACATAAATCTTTAAAAAATTTCTCAACTAAAAGGTATGTGGGTAACCCAAAATCTTGTTTTAGTTTTCCTTGTTAGGTTGAACTTTTAAGGGGTGGACAATAATTAGTTTTTGATGTTTGGATCAATAGATTTTGAGGACAAAATTCTTTTAAGGGGTGGAGTGTTGTAACATACTACATCTTGGACCCTACCTAGGAACTTTGACCTTTTGGTCTTAGCCATAAAAGGTTGAAGGTTAGACCTAAATATATGTTTAGTATAACCCTAATAAGCTAATGTATGTAGAAATCACCTCAATGTAACCTAATGTTATAACATTAATCTTAGGTTAATAATGGATACATAAAATATGCCACATACTCATTTTGGGGGTATTATGAAGATATAGAAGATAATTGGATGAATAAACTAGATAATGGGGAATGAATAGGACATGTGACATATCTAAAAAAAATAAGCCTCAAAAGTGGAAACAAACTTCAAATTCATAATTTACATATCAAAAGTAGCCTACATGTAAAATTTCATATAATTTGGACAACCTTGAAATATTTGGATAAGTTTAGTGGCAAATTCATATTCAACACATCAAAGATTACTTCTGGATGAAGTTTCACCAAATCATGATATTGTTTGTTCAAGTTATGCAACTTTAGGTACATTCTGGACTTTTATGCAATTTACCCGATTGGGAGGTTTTCTTTGCAAATTGTTGCATGCATTACAATACTTAGACAATCCCTTACCATTCTCGAGTTTTTGAACCATGTGGCACCTATTTGCACCCTCATTTGAAGGCATTTCTCTCCAAGGGCATTTTAGGGATTACTCTCTTTATAGATGAGCTTATCTTTAGAAGCTATCCACCAATGGGGTTATTTCTTTGATTGGATGTCGGTGGGGATGGCCTAGAAGTATCCATGAATTGACATTTGATATTCAAGAAGCCTCTATGAGCTGTCATCTTGAATGGCCATGAAACCCTAGGCTAAGGACACATGGAAAGCTCCATGGACACCTCATGCTTGACTTCTTCCTTATCCATAAAGGTTTGCATGTCCATGGGAACCCTTAGCATTGGACACATGGAAATTAACTGACATCTAATACTTGACTTATTCCATATCCATTAAGGCTTGCATGACCATGGGCGCACTTATACATGGACACATGGAACGTCCTATATACACCTTATGCTTAACCCCTTTCTTTATAATGTCATATCTACCCCTTTCCACCTCCCAATTCTAAAACTCTTGCTCTTCTCTTTCATCCATCTTAGAGCATCATTTGTACTCTATTTGGCCATGAAGGTGTTGTCCCAAGGTAAAATAAGGTACCTACCTTGGTGAAAAGGCTCCTAGGGTTCCAAATTTGGTGGTGGAGTAGTCTAATTTCTTTGGTCATAGGGCAGTATGCCCCTTTTATTATTAGAATAGAGGTGGTGGTGCCCCATACCCGCGTTTCAAGTTTGTGAGGCTTGGCCCATGTTATATATTTGGGAGTTTGACAGTATGCCATTCTCTATCAAGTTTCAATTTTGTGAGACTTGGCAACCTTTGTCTTTATGTTTTTCTTGGGCTATGTTTATCTCACATGCATGTAGGTTGATGATGACCATAGGGGTTTGTTCCCTACCTTCTATACATGTGCTAGTATGGCACAACTTTATTATTTTATTTCAGGGAAGTACCTCTTTTATCCTGTGATGATGTATGATTTCTTTTATGCCTGTTTGGGTAGTACCATTCTCTTTCATGGGAAGGTGTTTCTCTCCAAGGGCATTTAGGGATTACTCTCTTTATAAATGAGTTTATCTTTAGAATCTATCAACCAATGGGGTTATGTCATTTATTGGATGTCGGTGGGGATGGACTAGAAGTATCTATGAACCAACATTTGATATTCAAGAAGCCTCTATGAGCTTTCATCTGGCATGGCCATGCAACCCTAGCTTAAGGACACATGGAAAGCTCCATGTACACCTCATGCTTGACTTCTTCCTTATCTATAAAGGTTTGCATGTTCTTGGGCACCCTTACATTGGAAACATGGAAATTAATTGACACCTAATACTTGACTTCTTCCTTATCCATATAGGTTTGCATGAACATGGGCATGCTTATACATGGACAAATGGAAAGTCCCATAGACACCTTATGCTTAACCCCTTTCTGTATAAAGTCATATCTACCCCTTCCCACCTCCCAATCCAGAAACTCTTTCTCTTCTCTTTCATCCATCTTAGAGCATCATTCCTACTCTATTTGGCCACGAAGGTGTTGTCCCAAGGTAAAACAAGTTGACTACCTTGGTGAAGAAGGCTCCTAGGGTTCTAAATTTTCTCTATTTAGGGTTTCTAAAGCTCCTCCTTGGTGATTTTGACCAAAACTAGTATGTTTCCTCCTTTCCTTCCCAATTTTCATGTTGTTCATCTTCCTTCCACCTTCTTCTAGTTCGTAACCATGGTCTTCCATAGTGAAAACCGACCTATAACCCTTAAACACCTCATCTCCATGATCTTTTGTTAGGGTTTTTCACCTCTTAAGTGGAGAAGGTGCTTCTTGCTCAAGATAGGAGCTTTGTTGGGGAAATAGCTAGGAGACCTTGCTACTTGGACATGTGCACCTTCCCTAGAGGTTCTTTGGAGGCCTAGTCTTGGACTTAGATTGGGATGTTTATACTTTGAAGAGAGGTATGTTTCCAGACCTGATTATTGATATTGAGAAATTTCTCTCTCTTATTGTATGTTTGCAGACCCGATTAATTAATATTGTGAAATTGATCTTTTTCACTCTCTTATTTTATGTTTGCAAACAAGATTGTTCTTGTTGATAAATTATCCTATATTCTTCTTTCTCTTGGTCCTTTGGACAATAGCGTAAACTCTATTCTTTTCTTTTGGAAGTCATGATTCATGTGAACTACTTTACTTTGTTAATGATCTTGTAATCATGTTTGGACATTCTCTTTCTACCTTATTTTGCTTTGTTCATATTGGAACTCTATATGATGACATGTGATGTCTTTTTCCCACTTGTGAGGTAGATGTATATGTTGGTCACTTTCTTGGTGATCACTTTGTATAATCTGACTATACTTTCTACTTTCCTCTCTGCTAAACATGCTATGTGAATCAGTAGCACTGGAGGTGTGTAATGGTATTAATCTTAGGGAAGTATGACCCTTTTATTTTTGGGATGGAGGTGGTGGTGCCCCATACCAGTGTTTCAATTTTGTGAGGCTTGGCCCATGTTATATATTTGGGAGTTTGGCAGTATGTCATTCTCTATCAAGTTTCAAGTTTGTGAGACTTGGCCACCTTTGTCCTTATGTTGTTCAAGGGCTATGTTTATCTCACATGCATGCAGGTTGACGATGATTATAGGGGTGTGTTCCCTACTTTCTTTACATGTGATAGTATGGAACAACTTTATTGTTTTATTTATGGCAAGTACCTCTTTTATCATGTGATGTTGAATCATTTCTTCTATGCCCTTTTGGGTAGTAGTTTTCTCTATCATTGAAAGCCTTTATTCTTGACGTCCTTTATTCCCAATTTTATTATTTTATGCACATACCAGCCTTTGTTGATGTCATCTATTTGATCTTCTTGCTGGGGTATGCTTCCAAGCCTAGGTGGAGGACAACGAAGAAATGGCATGATGATGTGGATATAGCTTAAGGAGTTAAAACTTGGAGAAAATCTTGATATGGTTTAGATTTCCCTCTACTTAGATCCTTATGTTGTATCATACATGGAAATCCTTATGGGATATTATGATGTACTTTTGTAATCTTTTGTGAAAATGGAATATATTCTTTTTTTTTAATTCCACAGCAACACTTTAGTTGTTTTGAATACCATTTATTGAAGTTTGAAAATTTTACACCTATTCCAGTAGATATTTGAGTGTGTTTGGAATGGATATTTTAATCTTCAATTTTTTTAGTAGGGAGTGGATCCCCTCTCGGGTCCCACTCCTTACAAAATGGTATTAGAGCCCATGGTAGTTTGAATCTGACTATTTCAATTTTGTCTACCTTACTAGAATCCTTGACTTTGATAGTCACCTTTTAGGTGAGATGTTTTCCTGGAATTTGCCTAAGACGATTGTAAGATGGTGAAAGGTTGACGTTTAGTGATGTGATGAAGTTTGATGATCTTACCTGCCCACATAGATGGATGATGATTTGTATCTCTTGATTCCATACAATTTGATTAAAGATGCAATTAGGTTATGAGGAGATAGTAAAGTAAGGATATCTGGTTTTGGATAAATCGTGACTTAGTTATCACATTGGTTTTGAGTTCAACCTTGTTTTATATTGCATGATTTTTTGAAGAAAAATATATTTCCTACCTTTCTACTATATGTAAAACATTTGTGTGGGCACCCGTTCCCCGACACATAGGTTGGTAGGTATGCATTGTGTAGGTGCAAGATTTTTATATACTCCAATACAATCCCACAATAATAAATCATGAAAAATAAATAATAGACATATAAGGAAATAATTATGAATCATTAAGAAATAGAAGATCATATTTATATTGAAGACTTGCTTCATTCTTTGCTCTCTTTCCTTATTACATTTTAAGAAAAACTCAATAAAAAGGAAATAGAAAAGAAAAGGAAAAAAACGAAGGAAATAGAGGCTAACCCTACAAAGGAAGCAAAGTCCAACCTTCGAAGGGAAGAGAAAGCTAACCCTAAAAATAGTAATTTTTAGAAATGTGGTCATTGTTGAAATGTCAATAAAAGAAAAAGATAAATCGAAGTTCTAGAAGAAGGAAAGCAAAAAAACTAGTTTTTTAGTAGAATAGAGGATTCTACTACTTTTTTAAGATCCTGAAAATGAAAAGGAAAAAAGGAATCAAATTTTAATTTTATTGGAGGAACACAGTGCTTTACATGTTTTCCTGTAGTGCATTTTTTGGGTTGTTCTGCTTAGATCTACAAGATTTTTTTTAAAAACTCAAGTTATACCAAAAACTAGAAGTAAAAATGAAAAAAGAATAAAAAAATAGAAACATCATTCGTTTGGAAAAAATGACATGATGAAAACGAAAATGCAACTTGAATCATCTGATAATCCCCATCAAAGTCTCCAATATGTCGCACCTTACTAGAAAAATCTAGTGGATCATGTTGTCATGGAAATAATGATAAAATAAAGGAGAAAATATAGATTTATAGAGCTTATAGTCACCACCCAATTTTATATGTAAAGTAAGGAAAAAATTAAGTTAGGTGTTTAAATAGTGGGAAAACACATAAGATCCTAAATTTTACTATACCCTTTGGCAGATAAGACATATATGCAATAATTTAGATGTTGGATTTGGTGATCTAGTTACAAGTGGAGAAGGATTAGCACCACCATCTTGTTCAATGAATGGTAATGCAACTGTTTCAATCATCTCCAATAAAAAAGGTGGTGATCAATTTTATTATTAATGAAAACCTTGGAAAAACATCAGAAAGCAATTTTTATTGTTAGCAGTCTTTAGCATTGAAGACGACCACAACATTCCCATCATATCCCTAAATTTTCTAAATTTTAGGTGTGTTATGATCTCAATTTCCTCATGACCTCCATAAATGAGATCCATCACTAGCAGTTGGAACCAATGCATACGAAGAGAGAGATAAAAAGGCGATATAGATATATTCATTAGAGAGATATCAGATCTTTGAGAAAAATCATGCATATATGAACAATTATTAACATATTAGAGTAAATAGAAATTATTAATATGGATATAACAGAAAAAGCTGCAGTTAATGTCACGCAGCCTACCAATGTTAGCATAGCATTTAGTGTTAGAGGGAGGATCCTTTAATCATAAGAAAATTCTAAAAGGGAGAGGTTGACATTTATATGGCTTTAGGAGACACAAGAGTAACTAGAATACTTTGGGTATGGGGGCCTATTTAAAAGTATATTTTAGGGTTCAAGTAACTGGACAACACTTTCTAGAATAGGAGGGAAATTACTGTGATGCACCCTACAAAAGGCAAGCAGACCGAGATGATCTGCCACATGTCTCATAATCTATACTTGATAGTTGTAGAGACAAATACGTATTATAGATACATTTATGACTCAATGACTCAAACAATAAAACCTATAACATTGTTATCTCGAGCACACAAATAAGCAATGTATTACTAGAATCAATACAGATGGTTGTCTAGACTCTTTTGTCTATTGAACCAAAAGAGACATGCAAGTCTTATTTATTAGGAAATGTGACTAAAGCACCTTCACTAGATGAAGTGGGAGAGTGAGTATTCTATTAGGGGTCATACATATTGATGTATATAAACCCTTTTAGAATAAATTCTAGAGGTGGTTAATGGTACCTCATTATATTTACTAGTGATCTCAGTAGATGTGGTAGTTTATATTTAGTTAAATACAAGTTTGAATCTCTTAAAATTTTCAAGGAGATCATGAATTATGTACATAACCAACTTGGTATAGGTATTAAAATATTTTGATATGATCGATATGGAAAATACTTTAAACCAAGAATTTGAGGACCTTCTGGGAGACTATGATTATGTAGCACAATGAACTTCACCTGAAACATAATGTTGCAATGGAAAGAAGTAATGACACCATGTTAGTCATGATGTGATCATCAATAAATCTAGCCGATCTTCTAATTTCCTTTTGGAGCACATGTTTTACACTAAACAATACACCATCTAAAATGATCATGTAATGTCTGGGCCCACTTCCCAAGGCTGTAGAAGAGTTTCTGCAATGATGATTGGCCCCACAGACCACAACCACTACTATAGAAAAGGCCTTTGGCATCAGTTATTTAGAGGCTTTAGCGTCAGTTTCCAAGTGACACCCAAGTGGGCGCCGCTAAAAGTCGACACCTTCAGCGTCGGTTTCTAACCGATGCCGTAACCCTTCCCGCCACCAAAAATGTGCCAGCAAGGGAACTATAAGCGTTCGTTCTTAAAAAAACTAACACTATATCATGATCAAAGTCGTCGGTTATTAAACAAAAACCGACGCCATAACCCTTCCCTCCATCGAAAACGCACCAGCAAGGGAACTATAAGCATCGGTTAGTAAAGAACACTGACACTATATCATGGTTAAATACTTCGATTATTAAACATAAACTGACGCCATTACCCTTCCCCCCACCATAGATGTTGGTGTTTTGCTAATAACTGACGATGTATGTCTTTGGTGTCGGTTTTATACAAATAACTAACACCTATGTTCTGATTTTTTTTTCTTACCAGTTTGCAGGCATATTGTATGGGTGGTCAGCAAGATGCAGAACCTATGGTTTAGTTCTCAACTGTAGGTTTACAACATCAATTGATATCAACCAACAACAGGCCACAAACCTGCAAAGTCATTCACATTCAGACACATCTATTGATCAGATACATGTAGAAACCTACAAAGTCATTTACATTCTCATTCAATTCCATTCATTTCAACTCTTTTCACATTCAGACACATGTAGAAAGATTCATGTAATTGATCAGAAAAAGTCATTCACATTCACACATATGACAATTCATAAAAAGTCATTCACATTCACACAAAAATAATTATGAGAATAAAGTTTAGAAATATCATTCTTTATACATCATCGTCATCATTGTCATCAGAACCCCAATTATATTTAAAAATTCCCACCACATGTAGGGCTTTTACCCATTATTCTCTTACAACATCTAATTCATCCCTCATATAGGGAATATGTACATCTAATAACTTTCCACCTGTACTAAAGTCAGTTTTAAGCACCTGCAAAGAGAATGACGTATATATATAATTAATAATATATAATAAGATCGATATATTTCATATTATCTAATGAGACTATATATAATACCATATGTATAGTATCAATTTCCATTGTGGTATGTTTGATGATTAGGTCCATAAATCGCATCACATAGTAGGCACATGCCCATCCGTTGTCTTTAGTAGCACACTATAAATTGAAACCTACAAAATATTCAAAAATACAAATAAGCACAGTTCACATAAATAATATATACATTTGAGTCGGGAAATTACTTTCACATTCTCCCAAATTAGTGGCTGATTCTTTTTCCTGGGGACCTTTCCTCCAGCTTTTTTGAACTCTTGTAAAGCTATGCATGTTAATGTAACACATTAAATTGCATAATTAAATAGTAATGTGATAACATATGTTAACAGATATAAAAGTATGAAATATTTCTCACGAGAATAATGGCCTTTTCATTGTGTGTCCATATAATGTATTCAATTCCTTCCCCATAGGATCTAGATAATAGACAGTGAACATCTTGGGGATAATAACTAGTAACTCTGTAACACCCCAATTTCACAAACTAAGTGGAAGCATACATCTTATTGGATGTCACAAACATGACTATCATTGCATAAAAATAAAGTTTAATTAAACCAACACAAGATACATAATTTGCAATTCTCATGTCTCAAGTTCTCAACATAAACCATACATGAACAAAACTAAACATGATTACTCTTAAACATCCTACACTTTCTCATAAAACTCACACTAAACTAAAACACATGATTCATAAACATAAAGGAAATCCAATCTATGGATAGTTGGAACCCGACCAGGTCTGGTCTCAGATGTCCTAGAGCTCCTTCTTCAACTGTTCCTGAGCTAGCTTTGCCCTTGACGTTGCTCCTTTCCTGCGGGCATCACGTCCCCAACCATGCATCAAACAAAATGGTAAGTGGAATTGAACATATTATAATTTAAGAAAGCATGTAAACATGAAAATAAACTTTAAGCATTAAACATTAAAAAGAAAACACAATTGCTTTCAAATTAAGTCTAAGATCTTGACCTATATAAGAATCCTCAGGTTTTGCACTGAAGTGCCTCTTCTCTTATGCATCGAAGTGCCTCTTGGGTTGCACCGGATTGCCTCTTCTCTTATGCACCTAAGTGCCTCTTAGTTTTGCTCTGAGGAGCCTCTTGGTGAGGACCTTATATAAGTTATCTTTTAATCATTATCTTTCTCTTTAAAACTCTTACTTTTCTCTTAAAACTTAATTTTTAAATTTACTCTTAATGTTCATGAAGATGATACAATAATATTGCAATTAAACATGGCATTCAGTTTAGTATAAATTCAATGACTTTAAACAATTAAAACAGTAAATAAGACATTCAACATTCATTATGCATACATATATATACAATCAATCAAATATTTATGTTCAAAGTGCATGGACCACTTACCTCTCTCATAGAGAAGACCTAGATTCTCTTCTTAGGTTTACGAAACCCTAATATCATTCCTGAGGCTTAGAAACCCTAATTAACCTGTTATAACAATTATCATTCATTAATAATTAATATTCAACCTAATTTCTAGGGTTTTAGGGTTCTAGATGAAAACAAGGAAAAACGGCATCAAATCAGGCTCTAAAAGTTATTCCATCTTGTAGATCTCGAAAAACCCTTTCCAACGCATATTTTTGGGAAAAATTTTGACAAAGAATTAATTAGATATGAATTTTGTAAATGTTGATCAAAAGAAATTCGAGAAAAAGACATTGTCACTGCCCACCCAACGCATGGCCCACGCTGAGGTGGACGAATCCGTGCTAGCCAAGCTGGACCTAGTTCCAGTTCTTCTTTGTGCGCGTGAGAGACAGGAAGATGAGAAAAAATCCCAAAATACCCACTGCACATCCTGACAAGTTGGGATCCAATAGGTGGCAAAACTGGGAAAACTTGACTGAGTTTGTTCTTCCGTTGATTCATCCACGAATAGGAGGAACAACCTAGTGGGAGCATTGACCGCAGACCGATCAAACGAGCTCCCCACAATATGCTAAGGCCAGGGACTAGTTCCCCGTCATCGGACGAAGCCAACATGCCCTGACTCGGGCTCGATGATGATCAGGTGCGAAAACCACGACTCGCCATGGCTGGATCCTCAAGCCTTTGATTGAAAATCTGAAAAGAGAAAAACACGATAAAACTGATGGTGCCATTCAACTCATCGTCACAAACTGGAACTAAAGGTAGCAAAAATTGGGCAAATAGTGAAGAGATGCCTGAGAATCATTGGTCGGCGCAAGCAACAACAAAAGAAGGAAACCAGTGCTCATCAGAAGATGGAAAAAATTGATGATCCACAGAGCTTCCTGGCGACCCGAGCAAGCTTTCTCAAGCGCCTGGAGTTATCTCGATGGCCTAAAGTCCGACGGTGATCCCAGGCTTAGTCGTCAGTGAAAACCGAGTACGGAAACAATGAGCGAGGGCACGAGAGAGAATAAGGTCAGAGGAGAACGGTTCCCTGATTGCCATTGAACGTTTTCGTGGTTGGACTTATATAGGCGGTGGTCTGGGCAAGCTAGAAACCCAACCGGAGTGGGAAACAGGGGAAGAGAGGGGGAGTTCTCGTCGAGTGGGAGATCTACTGGATGAAACCCGAACAAAATTGGTATGAGGGAGTCCGGCTCGGTTTGAGGATTGTGAAAAGCCAACTATTTCTTACTGAGGTAGAGCGGCGTGGGAGATCGCGATGACGGAGGAGAGCCGCTACTCAGGAGTCTGCTCTATGCAGGACTCGGGTGGAGGAGACAGTCTCCCCACGCGCGGTTGGATCCGCGAGAGTCCGACCCAGCTGGATCAGCGTGACCCTAAAAAAAAAAGCATTGGACCAAAGTCCAGATAAAAGAAAAGTTATATTAGGGTTATATATATTAAATTTTGGTTATTTTCTTATTATGTTCAATTGGATTAGCTAGGAGGTGCCAAATCTAATAAAACTCCGTGTGTTACTTAATTGGGACACAAGGAACCCAAAATTATAGTTATTTTCCTGATTTGACCATCTTAGGTTATTATATTTCTCTTTTTAGCATAAATGTTTAATTAATCATATGGGATGACTTAAAATGAATTTGAGGATAAAAAATGGATAAATCATTAAATTATCAACACCAAGTTATAGAAAAATTATTAGGCCAACAAAAGCACTTTTATTGGGTATATTTCATGTTAATCCTAAATGTAACTTATTTAATAATTAGGGCTATCTTGATGATATTAATTTTCAATTAAGTTCAAAAATTAAGGAATTTGCTTTAGGTAACATATTTGGGAACCATCATAACATTATTATATGTTTTAATCATCAATTTTGAAGCAACCCAAATTAGGGTTTCAAATTGGGGTCATATTATAAGGTTTGAAAATTTTAGGATGTTACAAACTCCCAATGCCTACCACTACAGGTAAGAAAGTTAAAAATTAATAACTCCAAATCCACAATAAAAATTTAATTTTCTTAAGTCCAAATTATAAGCAAAGTAAACTTACTCGACATTGAATGGAGCTATTATCACCGTCTTCTTATTTTTAGCAAAATATTTAAAAGTAGCACATCAGTATGAAGTAACTAACGAAGGGTTTGTATCTACATGACTAATCAAAGATGGAACCAAAAATCCCACATGGAAAAAATGCAAAATATGTACATATCATGTGTAAGTGGCTGCAAAACATGTATTATGTATGCATTAATATTTAAGAAACTATATCACCATATATAAAACAAGGTATATGGATGTATAAACAAGATCTCACCATATCCAAAACTCTATCATAGATGTGTTCAGCCAATCATAATGAAACAACTCCAAAATATCTTGTATAAATAGCTTGTTATCATATGATTGACTTGCATTAATATGTATGCATTAATGTGCATGTAAAACATTTATTTCATATGCATTAATACGTATGCAAAACTTGTATAAGTAGATTGTTATCGTATGATTGACCTGTAGCATCCTCCGGAATAGTAACATTTATAGGGAAATTTGAATCATATTTTCCCATCCATACTACCATACCCCTACAATTAGGACCTAACGAGGCGTGTAGGTCCCTTGGAAGCTAACATGGTACTTTAGGAGGTGGAGTTGGAGGCCAAGATGTAGTGGGTGTCTTCCTTTTAAAAAGTATATATAATTTCAGATCAATTGACTTGTATATACACACTAACAAATTAATGTAATGTAAATTTACCATACAATATAAGTATAGAAGACATCTACTTTGGGCCACATTATCACTCCGCCTTCTGTCTCACCAAGCATTTCAGAATCTGGGTGGGCATATGGTAGTGGAAGATCCCTCCAATCGGGGAGTACATGTATCGGGCTCACACAAACTACACCAACTGGTACTGGAGTCCCATGAAATATGTCCTCTGGAAAGGCTGGGTAAGCACGTGCCTCTGCAATGATATATTTTTGACTTTTTAGATGACATGGCTTCAACCCCTACAAATTTACATAAAGAATGTTATATACATATATACATAAACACATTATCTTAAAAAGACTAGCTACAATATATGTCATAAAAATACTTACAACGAACGTGCTAGGTGGTGGGTCTACAAGATTACTCCCAACCTCTGCAATATGAGAAGAGCGGCCCGCCACATGTACTATCTGAGTGGCAGTCTGAGATGCCTGCCACTTGCTAATTGCTTCATTGAGTCTCTTATCAAGTGTTTCCTCGACTCTCCTATCAAGTGCTTCCTCGACTTTCCTATCAATTAACTGATCTACGTATACATGGACAAAAGAAACACTAGCTTCTGATTATTGAATTCTATTTCGCAATAACATTCTAAAAAAAGAATAAGTTACCTCATCTTGTGAAATCCCACTTTTGGGACTGGTTTACGTTGTGATGGCCCAAAGAACGCTTTGATGCCCACACCAACGCCTGCACCCCTAACACATCTAGGATGCTCTAGGTTACCCAGAGCAACTATCAATTAATCCCTTGTACCCTCAGGGATGAACTTGGCTTCCTTCCTCTGCTCGTGCAGCTCCCGCTAATCACCATTAACAAAAATTGGTAAGTAAATATAACAACAATCAATATCTCTACTAACTACTTTTGTTAATTTTGTCCTTATTCCCATTTCATGTAGGTCCATTCTAGATTTTATCCCATCTTTAGTCTTACCTGGTATATTCAACAAAGTACTGATGACGCTATCACATACATTTTTCTCAACATGCATGACATCGATACAATGCCTAGCTATCAAAGAACTCCAATAAGGAAGATCCCAAAATATTGACTTCTTCCTGAATAAAGATTTGTCACTCCGTGTGTCCATCGTACATTGTGATCTCTTACCAAATTCATTGGAAAAGTCTTGTACTCTTTCATAAACAACCTCCCCCGATATAGTTTTAGGTGCACTCCGTTCCTCATTTCGTTCATTGAATGCTTTGTGCAACCTACGATACAGATGGAATTTTGGAAGAAACCTTCGATGGCCATGATATACAGTCTTGCCTCCGTGTTTTAGTTATATTGAATCAGTGTTCTCTTCACATATAGGACATACTTTAGATCCTTTGACACTATATCCAGACAAATTCCCATATACTGGAAAGTCATTCATAGTGCAAAACAACATAGCATGCAAACGAAATGTCTCTTTTTGTGAAGCATCATAGGTCATGACACCTTCACCCCAGAGTTTCTTCAAGTCATCAATCAGAGGTTCAAGATAAATGTTGATATCGATTCCAGGTTGTTTAGGGCACGATATCAACAATGATAACATAACATACTTATTTTCATACACAATCAAGGAGGAAGATTGTATATAATAATCATAACTGGCCAAATGCTATGCTGACTGCTCAATGTCTCGTACAGATTCATCCCATCTGTACAAAGCCCAAGTCATAGATTCCTGACTTCTTCCCCAAATTTAGGGTACAATAAATCAATCTTCTTCCACTATGGGGAATCAGACGCATGTCATAGGATCCCATCATTATTTTTCTTAACATCTGCATGCCACCTCAAATTCTTCACATCTATCAGATTGGCAAACAAGCATTGAAACTGTGGTATTATAGGTAGATACCACATCACCTTGGAAGGAGAACTAGTTTTGGACTCCCCCGAAGTCGTCAATTTATACCTTAACGCACCACATTTTGGACAATCTTTCAAATCCACATAGTCCTTTTGAAATAATACACAATCATTCAGCCATGTGTGTATCTTCTTGGCCTCCATTCCCATTAGGCACAATAATTTGTTTAACCAGTTTGTTGAGATTGGCAGGTTGTTTCCTTCAGGAAGAATTTCTTTCAACAAAGACAACAATGACGAGAAGTTTTTTCGCTCCATCTATTGTTAGCTTTCAGCTTATACAATCTCAACACAACGCTAAGTTTGGTAAACTTACAAACTGTGTACAAAATTATCTCAACATCATGCACAATGTTTCTAAACATGGGAGGTGGATTGGTGTGCTCTACCCCATAACTATCCAACATCGCACCAACGATGTCTACTGGAACTGGTACATTCACATCTACGTCATTGGAGGCAATTTCTTCTTCCACACAAGCACTGCTATCGACATCCACTAATTTCAGGTTTGAAATCTCTCCATGCTAGTGTCATTCTGTATAGCCTTGTACAATCCCATTGCACATGACATGACTTTTGATTTCGTCACCAGTGCTGACTTTGAAGTTGTTACCGCAATGCCTACATGGACATTAGAACCTATCTCCAGGTTGTTTCCTACGTATCTCGAAAAATCTAATAAACTGATCAACACAAGAAATAAACTATGGGGTGCATCGATTTGGAATGGACATCCATGATCTATCCATTCTATGATCAAAGAGAAAACAAGTATATATATTAGAACAAGATTATGGTCTAGGGTTAAAAGATTAGGGTTTATGGTTTAAACTTTAGGGTTTAAGGTCTTATATATAATAAATGTGTACCACCTATCTCATTCTTGAATGCCTAATCTCACTAGTAAGTGTATAATGTGTATTAGGTTTTCAAGAAAATTTCGGCAGCATTTCCCCGTTGTTCTCCAAGTACATATGTACTTAGAGAACAAATGGGGAAATGCTTCCGAAATTTTCTTGAAAACCCAATACACATTATACACTTACATCCTAAGTGAGATTAATTGTTCAAGAATAGTCCCAAACCGGGGACTATCCAAGACTTACTCCTAATGAGTAAATCTTGGATGAGTTTCTAGGCCAACATAATATAACACCAGTCCCTTGTTCACAACCCCATTCAACACCCAATTTTCTTATAAAAACACTTGTGGATAGCCATAACAACATATCAATGCTTCCTATATTAATCAATGTATTATTTTATAACATAAATCATGGTGGGTATAACATAGAAAAAAACTCAACATGTCACAACAGAAACATGTCCTTAACCTAACATACAAATATTTGAAATAGAACTCATTAAGAAGAGAGACCATGAAACACCATGCATTGATTTGAAATATATATTCATACATTCTTCTTTGAAACAAATTACTTATAATGTAAATATAGATTCATACATTCTTCTTTGAAAGAGATTACTTATAATGTAAATTGTCTCATCTTTGAACTAAAATCTAATGCATGAAAGGTAGAAAAGTAATAGAAAGATCTCGTGTTTCACCATTAAAAGAGTAAAGAATAGAAAACTTTCAACATTTATATGTCATGTCCCCTAATGCCCACTCCATCTACTTGGGATCCATACCTAGTTCACTCTGTCACATCATAGAATGTTATTTTCAAGGGATACAAATAGTAGGCAAGAAGATATTCTAATTTTGTTGCTCCAATCATTGTGGCAGATAAGCTTGCATTTTAGTAGGTAAGGCAGTCCAAATCACTCTTAACACAAGTCTGGCCAAAACCAGACAAATCACATGACTCTAAACTACCAACATAAGCTTTGTGTAATATGGACACATAGAACCAAACTGACAGAATCAAAGTATCCTATTCGGTTTTTGGGTTTCCTAAATAGAACATCAAACCTCTCTCCAATGGAAATGGGATGCTTCCAATTCTGAGAATCAAGCTTTTTTTGAGGTTAAGCGATCTTATATATTAGATTTGCAAATCTGCTCTAATGCAGTTCTTTACAACTGAAGGAAAAGAACTAAAGTTACTGGAAGAAAAGCTGCTACTGGAGGCTAAACGGGCTACTTGGTGTGCTACCCCATTAGCCATTCTACGACAGAATACAAAAGAAATGCTAGTGAATGGAAAACTAAGATGAGCTATATCCTCAAGAATGGTTCCCAGGAGATCTGCCCTTCTAGTCCCGACCTCTATAAGCTTGACCACTGCTTTCAACGTCTGATTCCAGGATCACATGTGCGAGGTTCATATCTTTGGAGAGGATGAGTCCTTCTCTAATGGCTAGTGCTTCAGCGCATCTCGGGTCCTTTAGTGTCGGGTGCTTCTTCCCAACGATTCTTGTTGCTTCGCCATCCGCTATCCTCCACACCATCTCGAGTCCGTCCATTCCCTGTGTGTTCACTGAAGCATCGCAGTTCACCTTCACCGTTCCCGTCGGCGGCCTGCTCCAGCCCACATCTGCGGCTGCATGCGTAAGGCCAACCTGCCTGCACGTCGGCTCCGGTTGATAACGGACCACCGGTAAGAGCGAATTCTTTATAATCATCGGGTTGCGGACCTTGTTCCCAAACGTTACGTCGTTTCTCCTACTCCAAATTGCCCAAAGAGAAGCAATCATATCATCATCTGCCTTCCCACGTAACGGCCAAATTGCTGCCATGAGAGCTGCACGCACCGGTTTGGTGCCCAGCTGGCCTACGTGCCATTGTGTTTCCATTGGATAATCCTTCCATTGTTCCCACGCCTGGTCACACTTGAAGAGCATGTGACTGATGTCCTCTTTTTCCTTCCGGCAAATATTACAAATTCCATCTTGATGACAGTACCTATCAAACAACCTCCCCACGGTGGCCAACGAGCCTACGGCGCAGCGCCAAAGAAAGTGTGCCGCTTTGGGAGCTAAGCCCGTCTTCCATATTGCCCGCCATACTTCGCTTTCCACATGATTGGTCGGTCGCTCATTGCTGCTTGGTTGTTGTGTAGCCATCCAATAGGCAGACCTCACTGTATACTCCCCTCTTCTGCTTGGTTTCCAAAAGATTCCATCTGTTCTCGTCGAGACTCCTAGAGGAATCGCACACACCATGTCAACCACGTTTTGTGCTAGCAGCTCACAAATCAGCCCACGGTTCCACTGTAGAGTTTTGTGATCAATCAAGTGGTACACCTGTTGTACTGTCGGTGAAGATATTCCCAACCTAGATTCTATGCTGCCATCTAGATTGGGAATCCAGTTGTCGGACCATATATTTATATCTTTGTCGTCACCCACTCTCCATTGCATGCCTTCTAGAACTATGCTCTTCGAATTCCATATACTCCTCCACGTAAAGCTTGGGTTATGACCCCTTCGGGCCTTGAGGACACTGCTAGATGGGAAGTACTTAGCCTTGAGAACTTTGTATACCAACGTCTCACTCCTATGGAACAGCCGCCAAATTTGTTTGGCAAGGAGAGCAATTGATTGAAGACACCAATGTCATGAAAACCCATGCCTCCTTGGTTTTTTGGTGTGCAGAGTTTTTCCCAGCTGACCCAGGCTATTTTCCTTTCACTATCTTTGGCTCCCCACCAGAATCTGGCAATGGAACTGTTGATGGCGTCAAGAAGATATGCTGGTAACTGGAAAATACTCATCAGGTACGTTGGAATCGCTTGAGCCACTGCCTTGATTAGAACCTCCTTTCCCGCTTTGGATAGCAGCTTTTCCTTCCAGCCTTGAAGTTTATTCCATACCCGTTCCTGTATGTACGAGAAGGCTTGCTTCTTGGACCTCCCCACCGCTGCTGGTAGGCCTAGGTATTTTCCATGTATCTCCACCTCTTTGACTTAAAGTACTTGGCATATCTCGTCCTTCCTCTCTCTGGATACTCCTTTGCTGAAGGCTACCTCAGTTTTTGATAGGTTGATTTTCTGTCTGGATGCCCGTTCATACTGGCTGATAATTTCAGCTAATATCAGACATTCTTCTTTGGTTGCCCTCGCAAAAAGAATGGAGTCATCTGCAAAGAAAAGGTGAGAAATGTGAGGCCCATGCCGGCTGGCTCGCACTGTATGAATACTCTTCTGTTGTGTTGCCAAATTTAGTAAAGAAGAAAAAGCTTCAGCACATAAAATAAAAAGGTAAGGGGAGAGAGGGTCACCCTGTCGCAGTCCTCTGGATGGTTGAGTCTTCCTGGTACGGTCCCCATTGATAGCAAAGGACTGAGTTACTGACGACATACAGTTCATAATTTTCCTCCTCCAAAGCTCTCCGAAACGCAACCTCTCTTGTACGAAATCCACAAACCCCCATTCTACTCTGTCATAAGCTTTTGACATGTCAAGCTTCAGTGCTATATGGCCCTTCTTTTTCCTCTTCTCGCCTTTCATAGTATGAAATAGCTCGTAGGCAACAAGCACATTGTTGGTAATAAGCCTTCTCGGAATAAAAGCACTTTGTTGTTCTGAAATGATTTTATCCATCAACGGACGCAAGCGGTTGGCAAGGACTTTTGCCGCAATTTTATAAACAACATTGCACAGACTTATAGGCCTAAACTCCCCAATCTCCTTTGGTGTTTTCACTTTTGGTATGAGGACTACCAACGTAGAGTTCACATCAGCTATATTGCTATCAGATTTCCACCATCCCTTGATATAGTTTGCCACATCGTCACCCACAATGTGCCAATATTTTTGGAAAAACATGGCTTTCATACCGTCTGGCCCGGGTGCTTTATTCAGATGCATGCCTTTCAACGCTGCTTGGATTTCTTCAGTGGTAATATCCCTTTCCAGATCTTCATTCTCCACACCTCCAATTTTCCTCTCTATCCCTGTCGTTGCCTCCTCCCAACCCGTCGGGTTTGATGTTTTGAACAGCCCATGGAAAAAAATAGTGATGACTCTCTCAATATCTTCTTCCTTCGTTTTCCATTGTCCCTCATTGTCATTGATCCCCTCGATCTTGTTTCTTTTCTTCCTTTGAGATGCTTTGTGATGAAAGTACGCCGTGTTCCAGTCTCCAGCTTTCATTTCATTCACTCTTGCCCTAGCATGCCAGTATTTTTCATCACGTCTGTGCCACTCCTGAAGCTCGACTGCCATGCATGAGCATCTGTCAAGGTTGGATCTGTCTGGCGGAAGAAGTTGTGCCTCTCCAAGCTGTGCTTATAGCTCCTTAATTCTGCTCTTCATCTTCCCAAATTTCTCATTTTCCCAGGACTTTAATTTAAGGCCACATCTTTCCATCTTCCCTTGTAACTCCATAGAAGCTCCACCTTCCCATGCTTCTTTGATGATTTGTTCTCACGTCTCATCCTCCATCCACATGGGCTTGAAGAAAAAATTATCCTGTTGTCTTCTTTGTCGCCTTCGCCTGTACTCCGTATGAATAATAACCGGGGAATGATCCGATTCTACAAAAGGGAGGTGGATAACTCTCGCCTTTGGATATCTCGCTGCCCAATTGGGACACGCTAGTGCCCTATCCAGCCTTTCCTGAACAAGAGTTTCAGGTGTTGTTCCCCTCTGCCATGTGAAGATACTACCATTATATCCCAAATCTGTCAGATCACAGTCATCTATCACGTCCCAAAAGTCCTGCATGTAGCGGAGGGGCTTTGGTGGACCTCCCATTTTCTCTATGTTAGAAACAATTTCATTGAAGTCCCCAAAGAACACCGTAGGTAGATCAGATGCATCTTTTAATTCACGTATCTAGTCCCAAGTCTTGTGCTTCAGCTGTTGGTCTGCGCACCCATAAATACCCACAACTCTCCATTTCCCAGTTTCAGTTCCATCTTCAATTTCACAACTGCAATGATGATGCGAATACGATATGATGTTGAGATCGACATCCTTCCACCACAAGCCAACTCCACCTGCCCTGCCCACTCTGTCAATACATAGACCTTGTGTGAAGCCACATTTCCTTTTAACTGATTCAAGATCTACACCTGTTATGAGCGTCTCCATTAAGAAGACAAGGTTTGGGCTCTCCCTCCAACACCACGATCAGAGGGCGTTAACCGTGTCAGGGTTGCCCAATCCCTGACAATTCCAACTCATGATTTTCATGGTTGTTCACGGAGCTGGTCTCCGCCAGTCTCCGCTACTTGAACATCTACTGTCCCATCATAGTGTACTGCCACTTCACTGTTCCTTGCTTTCTTAGTTGCATCTTCCGTAGGGCTGACCATGTCTAACTCCATATCACAGTATTCAGATTGCCTTCCTCTCTTCCCCGTCATCGTGTCCCAGACGACTTCATGTTCTGGTATCCCTAGACATTGTGCCCTGCTCATCCTGTACACCCACGGTGGCTCCCTTATTTTCTTCATCTCACCCTTTCCTTTCTTCCCTATCTTCTTTCTGTTCTCTATCTTTTTTTGTGCCCTCGTCCGAACCTGGCTCTGATCATTTCTGTTGCTTCCTCTCCGTTGTGTGTATATGGCCTCAGGTACTTCGGCTATAACCTCCTCAACATCAACTGTCTCGTTGATTTTTTCCTTGCTTGTGATTCCTTGATCCTCCTCCACTGCCATGCTAGGCTGAATTCTTCTCCGCACTTCCATTAACTCAATCCTTCCATAGGATTTGCATCTCCTTTCCTTATGCCCTGTTGCTTCCTCCTCACCCATCGTGCCCTTGCTTATGCGTTCACTTTTCTTCTGTATCTCCTCCCGCTCTGGAAATAGATCGTTTAGGGTGTATTCTGATTCCGCACTGTGCTCTTGATTTTGACGTGGATGCTCCCGTTCATTGACCACTGCCTTCTGCCCGTCTCTAATCGACACCACAGCTTCTCCGACTACTTCTTCCTTCCTGCTCTGAACCCTACTGCCGTTGGTTGACCCCGACCTCGACGGCCCCTCCTGCGCCAGTTTGTGCTTGAAGACTATTCGCTTCATTGTTCGTATGTGACCATGCAGTTCTTCATGCAGCGTCAGCCTTGGTTTCTGCGGTGAAGCCTTCAACCACGGACCCCATTGTCGGTCTCCTTCTTCCCCTTCAGTTCTTTCTTCACAATTCCACTCTGCGTGCCCTAGCCGCCCGCATGTGTGACAGAAATGCATCAGCCTCTCGTATTTCACATCCAAGCTGAGGATCTTGTTCTGATTGCCTGTGATTCGTAGGACTCTCTTTAGGGGTTTTGTGATGTCCAGATTCACTCGGACTCTCACCGATGTTTCCCATCCGAGTTCGTCAACGTCCAGATCAAGGACGTCGCCCAGCCTGCCTGCTATCTTTTTGATTGCCTAGGTTGACCGAAATCCCAAGGGAAGCCCGTAGATTCAAACCCAAAAGGGAGTGTGCTTGATAGTAATCAACCCTGGTTGTTCTTCCTTCTTGATTTCTTTGAAGATCAGTAACTTGTTGTCAAAATTCCACGACACCCCATCTACCACTTTTTGCTTGTCTCTCCAATCAAAGAATTGGATGATGAAGACGTCTCCCTCCAATTGTTTGAACACCACCTTCTGCGAGAGCCCCCAAGCCTGCGTCAATGTGCGCTTCATTGCCCAGAAGTTCGGTGCTCTTTCGGAGAGGATGCACGCCAGCCCCAGATGCTCAACCTCCTCCTCGTTCTGTTCTTCCCTGATTTCGATTGGTTCTTCTTCCTCCGTCGTGAGCTGTAGCCGCGCGTATCTCTCTGTTAGTTCCTCCACCATCCTGGGGAGAGTACCAGAAAGCTCGCCCTATCCTTGGACCTGCAAGAGAAGGTAACCCTATCAGGGTAGGTGGACTCCCACACGCCGGAACCCTAGTCGCCAGAGCGCTAGGTCGCGGACACGAGGAGAGATATTATTCTGAGAATCAAGCTTATAAGTAATGTCATCTCAAAAGACTAAAATCAAATCCTTTTCTATCATCATACTGAGTGGAACGAACCATTAGATGACTAAGTTGATTAATGTCTATTAGACTAACAACATAACATACTAAAAAAAGCATAACGGAGAACAATGCTATCTAACAACACAACTTCACTTATCACCTACAAGGCTAAATTGTGGACAGTCAAAGACAATAAAACAACTGATTCATAACGTATAACTAAATGCTCGCATGATCCATAAAATTAGGTTGGTTTATTTTACATTCTGTAATCCTATATATACATGTATGCATGACAAAATGCAGAATACAACATGAAACGAAATGCAAAATATGAAATGAATTACGGATCTTTTTGCAAAGATTTTGCAACATCTACTTCTTCATAATCTCATGATTTGCCCAACCTTTATGTGATGTCGAGTAGTTGCAGACAAATGTATACTTGTTATCCTCTTCACTATCTTGGTCTCCGGTCTCATATACATTAAGATGGAGAAATAATATTCAGGTGTAACAGGTTGAATTTCAAAATTCTAGGTGAGGCCCAGGCCTCATGTGGCCCTAGAGTGGCTCCGCCACTACTAAATGTATCAATTCCAGGCAGTTGTTTGGTAAGGAGACAAATAAAAAATCAATCATAAACGCAATGCCTAATGAACATTGCAACTGTGCTTGGCTACTTCTCAATCCACCCCACTCTATGCTATGCCCGTCCCGAGTTGTTTGGTAATGAGAGGAGGAAGAAGGGTAACGAGAGAAGGAAGACGGGTACCTTTTGAGGAAGAAGATGAGCGGCGGTGGTAGCGGTGGTGGCGAGCACAGCAACAACGGTGACGGCGAACATAGTAGTAGCGACGGCGGCGAGCATAGCAGAGCAGCGGCCGAAGCAGGCGAGTAGCGGCAGCGGAGAGCACAGTAGTAGCGGAAGCAGCTGTGGCGAGCATAGAAGCAGCGACAACGTGCGGTGGCAGGAATCATGCAATTTTCCAGAACTAAGCAGAGTCGGCAATGAAATAGAGAAAGGGGAAGAGTTTGCTTCGCGCGGGTGCTATTAAGTTAATAATAGGTATCAGTTATTAAAAACAACCGTTGCTTATAACAATAGGCATCGATCACCACAAACAAACCGACACCTATGTTCAATGATAGTCGTCAGTTTCAACTATAAAAATCGACGCCTATCTACATATGCTGACAAAAAAAAGTTCTCAAATTATGACCATACTCGTCGGTTGTCGTAGAAAACTAATGCAAAAGGGGGGTGTAAATTTTCATGGAGGCAGCGTGCGAAAACACATCGATGTCGGTTATTGCAAGAAAATCGACGATAAAAATGGGCCCAATTTCTATCTCGCAAAAAACCTTTAGTCGTCGGTTGATTTGTTAAGAACCGATGTCGTATGTTAAATTTTGTAGATAATTTCTTTTCACTAGAAAATTTGGATTTGGCAGTCGATTTTAGGCGTCAGTTGCTTATTGAGGAACCGACGCTAAATAAAAAATAATACTCGTGTCTGGCCGCTCTTCAGAGATAGATGTCGGTTTGTTTATTCAACCGATGCTGTAGGGTTTAGGCGTCAGTTTTTTGTATACAACTAACACATGTAAATGTGACGTTATAAGCCATTTCTGTAGTAGTGCACTAACTTTAACTATGGAGTTCTTTAGTGATGGACTCTCTGAAAAGGAAGTGCACCTTGGTGATATGGTTTTCTCAATCATTCCTTTTAAGATCATTATATTTGAGGCCTCAAATCATGGGGCATTACAGGTTTAAAAGACACCGTATGAGGTACGTCATGGGATGTATCCTGATATGTCTTCTATAAGGATTGGGAATGAAAGATTATATAAGAAAATAGTTTCTTGAAAGTCTTTGTCCACAAATCACATAAATGTTATATTGTTGACTACTACTTTTATATTCCCATCCAATTACAAAAGGGTTTGTTGTCGGGATGACTATATTTGTAAAGGGAATTTAATTCCAACGTAATCAATGGGAGAAAAATAGAACTCAAAAAGTTTGAGACCAACAAGAAAATATTAAACCTACTGAGGTAATGTAGGAACAAGGAGAATCACAAATTTTTGTGAATCTCAAGTTTTTAATGTAACATAAAGTCTCATAGATCTAGTAGAAAACACATTAACCTTGAAAGATTATGATACCGTATGGATCAATAAGGTGGTAGGTTTGTCATAGACTATGTGCCAACAATAGATCAAGAAGCTATTGAGGGACCAGAGTTTGAGAAATATCTTGAGGTCATCATATCCAAAATGGACTCTATGTACACCAACAAGGTATAACATAGGTGGATCCACCTAAAGTGGTAATACACATAGGGTGCAATTGGGTCTTCAAGAAGAATATTGGCACAAATGATGATGTACAAACCTATAATGGAAAATTGGCTGCTAAAGGTTTCAAAAAAGTTCAAATGTTGAACATTAATGACTCTTTCCACTAACTTCCATGGTTAAATCGATTAGGATCATGTTTGCTGTTGTAGGTTAGTATGAATCATAGATTTGGCAAATGGATGTTAAAATAACATTCCTTAATAGGAATATTGTAGAGAATGTGTGTGATACAACCTAAAAGGTTTCATCAATCCAATTTTTGTAAATGAAGTCTATAAGCTACAAAGGTTAATCTATGGATTGATGCAAGCATCTCAAACCTAGAATCTTCTATTTGACATGATAGCCAAAGAGTTTGACTTTAGTCAAAATGAATATGAAACCTATGAAGACAAAAGGTCAGTGGCAACATATTTATATTCAACATAAAGATGGGGAATGATGTCATTATCCTATAAATGTGCAAACCTTACTAGGAAGTACCTTCTATGTAAAGGGATTAGGCGAAACATAATAAATATTGGAAATTATGATGTACAGAGATAGGTATAGAAAGTTTCTTGACCTAAGTGGGAGAACATGTATTGGCAAGATGCTGAAAGGTTCAACATACAGTACTCAATTAGAGAAAAATTTATCCATGTTTGATGGAATTATACTCTCAAGAGCCTAGTGTCTCAGTGATTGTGAAGAATGGAAACACATGAGTAAGATGCCAAATGCATTCACAATATTATGTACTCATCCCATTATCTCATATGTATTGAACATGATGAGTGGATATCAGTTAGAGGCCAATGAAATCCTCTAGACTACCATAAAGAACTTCCTTAAGTACTTGAAAGGTAGTAAAAGTATTGGTTTCTTGGTTATGGTAATAAGTAAGAGATGGTTGTAAAGGGATGCACCAATGAAAGTTTCAAAAGTAACAAAAAAGATTTAAGATAGCAATCTAAATTTGTGTTTGATCACCAGCTAGAAAAGTTTAGAACAAGAGACAATTATTTAATTCTATAATAGAAGTCGAGTACCTTATTGTTTTGAAAACAACAAAGGATGTTGTATGGAAAAAGAAGCTCATGTAGATGAAGATGTGGGAGGTTCTAACCATTGATGACACATTAGAAATACTGTGGAAATAATGGAGATAGGCAAGGAATCTCAGATAGTGTAACAACCCCGCCTCCCGGTAACCCCCAATTAAGGGAGACCAAAAGGTCGATGCCGTTATCCCAATTAACATGATCAAAGGTTCGACAAATAATCAATAACAATTAAACATTTTTACCAACTAAATTGAAAACTGGTTTAAAATAAAACTTTGCATACCTTTTTCAAATTGGGATATCTACATCTATCCGCATTAGGAGTCTATTGTAACTAACCCTCCTTTGAACTTTAATTCTTAATTAGTTTTACATATGTCACTTTACTATTGGTTCTTTTCAAACTTGTACCTAAAACGCCGACAAACAAAACACCAGTCAGTATATCAAAATATACTGGTATGTGGGGACAACCAAAAGTTTGCACATATGGATAACGATCTAATTATCACAATCAAGTTAATTAACAAGCCAATTTACGCTTTTCAGTATGACATTCTCCACCGCTTTTGCCCTAACCCTGGCATATCCACCTTAGGGTTTCTTTTTCCAATGACTTAAGGCCACCTTCTCAATCTCGAGCTTGGTGCCTGGGGTCACCATTCATGGTGCCCTCTAGTCATTCAATATCATAGGCCACCTTCTCATTCCCGATCTTGGTGCCTGAGGTCACCACTCATGGTGCCCATTGGTCTACCCATCTGGGCCTGACCTTTGGCATCATCCATCAGGGTGGAATGTAGGTGCCAGACTACATACTTCTATTATTAATGTGATAATCATAGTGACTTTATGATTTGCAAATATGAACATCCAAATTGATAATTTGCATTCAATGCTATTAACCATCCCAAAAATCCTCGGGAAACTAAGACGATTATTCATAATTAACCACATACATGTCCAGTCGAATCAACAAGCTAATAGTAATCCAAGCAAGAAAGTATCCAGGCAAGCAGTTCAATCCACATATGTAAGAAAAAACCCTAAAAAGTACATGTAATCTAATTACCATTCAATTTCTTAGGTTCTATTCATTTGAACTCGCTTCCTAGGGTTTCCGACTTCCATTTAGGGTTTCATTAGGGTTCATATTCATTATTGACACTATAAACCCTAAAACAACAAATCTAATCTCAAACCCTAACTAGCTTGTTAATTCCTTCCTAACAGGCTTTGTTTGACTCACAACAACATTATTCCTACGAATCTCGAATTAATCACGTAATCACCCTTTTTACCCTAGATTAGGGCTTCTATATGCATTATCATTAATTTATGGGTAAAACCCAAGCAATTCATTATCAATTATTGGGTTCAAATCTTACTTTGCCTCTCTACAAGATATTATAACCCAAAATAACTTATATAAGACATTAAATGTGATTTCCAATCATAATTAGGGTTTTATCATGATTTAATGCATAAATATGGGTAACTTAATAGACTTATAGAATTACGATCAGATTTAGACTATAAACCTATTTTTATTGGATTCCTCTCACTCTCCTAATCAACTTTCATGTGTAGTTTGTCATCATATGATAATCTTATCATTAGTTATTATTTATGCAAGTTAATACCTATTTGGACCAATATAAGAATGCCACGTCAGCAGTGTATATCCTTTTTTTTCACCTTTCTGCTTTACTGGCTCGCGGATCCTTTCCCTAGATCTGGTTCCCACCTGACCCGGTCGCCCTTCCCTGTCGCCTTCCAGGCAGACGCCCACACGGTGGTCTCTGTTTCCACGGAGGAACAGAGCACCTTGTTGCTCCGTCCGGGCCGAGGGGAGATGGACAGATTGATGCCGAGAAGAGAGCGTCGGCCTCTGCCGTTCTTGAAGCTTTCCTCATGACGCATCCCTATCCTCTAGGGATTCCAAGGAAGACCGCGACATAGCTTCTTGCAGTGGTTCCATGAAACAGAACAGAGAAGAAGAGGGGAAAGAACTGCATCTCGTGAGCAATCCTCTGACTATTGTGGAGACAGTTGTTTGAGTATTACAACTCCCCAGCACACTATATATCTTTCAAACAGGTGCTAAGGGCTTATATAGTTGTTGCTATACGGCCAATCCCTAATATAGTATAACTCTGGCAGCAATTGGGGAAACTCCAAACCTTGTGCCAAAATAGGAACATCCAGGGATCAACAGGTCCGATTTGTACTCCTGAATCCAAAGGGAAAAGAATCGTTGAAAAAGGAGAAACAGAGAGTGAGAACCGAGTCAAGGAAGATTCCAGTTAGTGTAGACTATTTCATTATATGGCCGAAGGAAGAATATGACTGTGCCCCGTTGGATCCAGATCCAAAAATCCTCATAGAACCCGCCCATAAATTCTAATTCAATTAAAATCGTGACATTTACTATTATCCTCGTTACTTTAGCAAAACTTCCAAAATACATATCTCTCAATCCGTTTATTTTTTTGATCCCAAATTTTGAGGGAAACTCAATAATGACTTTATCTACCTCTCTGCCAAAATTGGGCTCATTATATAAAATAAAACGTCCCCTTTCGTTATAAGCAAGATATTACTCAATTAAGTATATTTCTCACCTATTTTCTCTTTCCTTTTCTATTAAATTATTATCCTGAGTTCCTTGAACCTCAAGGAACCTTAATGGCTCGATTTCCCATCTTGGGGATATGCCTTAGCATTTTACTTGTCTTTTATCCATTATTTCTCATTATTTTATTTATTTCTTATCAAAATATCTCTTTTTGAGGATTTCTCTTTTATGTCTCTTTTTATTTTCCTCATTAGCATTCCTTTCATCATTAGGAATCCTTGGGATAGGAAATTCCACCAAGTATTACTCAGTTATACCTCTTTTCACTTATTTTCCACATTTCATCAATATTTTCAATTTCTTTCTTAATAAAGAAATACGTAATTGATCTTTTCTTTTCTTATTGCACTCTTTATGCAACTTTGGACTCCTTGGAACCCAAGAGTCACGAAATCCCTCTTTGGATTTGCCTTCTAGAGGTTTCCACATTTTTCTTTTCTCAAATTCTCAATTATTCATTAATTAATTGAATTTCCTTATTATTGGGCCGAATAGCTAATAAAGCTCAAAACACAATCATCAAGGCTATTGTAAATGAAATTACATCATTATTTGTCCAAAAATCTCCAATATGAGAGATTACATTTCTCATCAATGAACCCAAAACTGGGGTTGTAACATCCTTCCCCTCTTATAAGAATTTTGTCCTCAAAATTCCACCAAGCAAACAAACAGTTCAGGATAAGCCTTTCATACGTCCCTCAGGGCTCCCATGTGGCTTCACCCTTTCCATGGTTCTTCCCAAGAACCTTCATCATCTCATATTCTTCCAACTGAGTTCTTCTTTACCTTGGTATATCATACCCTCATAGGTGACTCAGGACATTTCAGCCTCTCAAAAGTTGAATAGGTTCAGGGCTCAACACATGGCTTGGGTACCTCACATAGTGTTCTAGATCGGACTCATGGAACACATTACACATCATGTTATCCTGAGGGTCAAGGCTAAACACAACCATCTCCACCAATCCATCTCAAATGGACCCATATATCAGGGACTCGACTTTCTCAGTTGTAGCTTAAAGGGGTCGAATTATCCCATCACATATTCTCCCACAGTGAACTGCATGTCAGTCTGCTTTGCATTAGCTCGTGATTCATGTCACCACTTGACTCTCTCTCTCAACCATTGCACGATCAAAGCGACTTCATTTGCACACACTGTGGTTCTTTTATGACCTTCACGAGGCCTCCTTCACCAACATCATCTTAATGAAGTGGTGACCGACACAACCTCCATCTAGAACTTCTTTCATCCCGATAAAGGCTATGGTGGTTATCATCACATCTTAGAAAAGACAAGAATTGTCTGTATGTATCACCCTGAATGAGCACATATGCTCTCATCAGACCCTCTAGTCTGGATCATACTAACCATTAGTAAGGGGTGATAAATTGTACTAACATAGAGTTCTTCATGTTCCTACTTCCACCTTATGTAAGTGAACCTTTAGGTCATACTCAAGAACTTTTGAACTCGCATCATGGTGTAGTTGAACCATCTCTCTCTCTCTCTTAAGTAGTCCAACTAAATCTGTCCCTTGACAACATTCTTTCTTTCTCATGTCATCTAGGTAAGGTGATCTACCATAACCCATATTGTATCTTGACCTTCCTTGTCTAGGGGAGACTTACCACAACATCCAAAGTGGTGAATTCCCCTTCCCTCTCAAGGATTCTTTATCCTCTACATCAAAGCACTGGGTTACTTGTGTTCATCCTTCACCTACTATCATGCATGGCAACATACTGCATGCAATTTCATCTGAAGCGCCCAAAGTGCTACCTTCACTTACTATCTTTGTAGTATCACGGTGTATGATGATCTTAAAACCATGATCTCTTGTATGTCCTGATTCCTCAGAAGCCCTAAACCACTCTCATCGGGGTTTTATTACCTTCCTATCCAAAGAAGTGCATCTGAGGTTCTACCACAATCCTTTCACTACATCAAGGACTAAACTGGCTAACCAAACAACCATATCTTGTTACATTTGAGTGTTAGACAAAACACATCTTCTTTCCAATCTTAGGGTTAGCCGAACAACCTCAACTTCTTCTAGCCTCTAGCTAAACTAGGCAGCTATATCTTAATCAGAGCATCCATTACCACTTCACATCCGTAGGTGTTAGGTAGAGTTGAAGACATACACCTCCGTGTATTCCACTTATCATCTCATCTCAAACTCTAAGTCTATCTTCATCAAGAAATTTGGAGCTCATTCACTTGGTTATCGAACTCAACTTGTATACCCCATAGCTCATGATAAAAACATCCTCCTAAGGTGACTGCCTCATTTTATCTTGATGTTTGTAAACCATCCACATATCGTTCACTCCACCAAGGTATGTTATCATCTCTATCCTCATACCCCATAGCAACGTTTCATCTCACATCATCTTTATCTTTGGTGTATGGCATGCGTATTATCCTATCTCTCACTCCCATAACAAGAGGAAATAAGTATTTGTCTGCAATATAAATACAAAGTTCTTCCTATTCCAAGAGTATAGATGGTACAGCCCACCTTGCCAGTACATTTTCAAATCTAAGTTGAAACATGCCACATATGTTTCTACACCACAACCATCCTGATATCAAAGTTACTTCCATGAAAAACTGATCTCAAATCCACTTTGGTTACCACCCAATCCTTGGTCATCTTCTCTAGGTCTATAGGGTGCCGACACTTTTGGGGTTATCCCTTTTCCCTTATGCATCCAGAGAGTGCCCTACTCATCTTCCCTTTGGGTCCCATGAGTTCATGAAGGTGATCAATCTCCTAACCCATGGCCCTCAGACAATGATAGATGTTACCTCCCAACCCTCTTGTCATGCGCAACTAGGGAATTAGGCAACTCCTACTTCCATCGGTCTTATCCCTACATGACCCTAGTATAGACTTAGGATTCTTTTATAGTACATGTCCAACTTAAAACCTTACCCAAGCCTTCATCATCTCTCTCTGCATTCATGGGCTGACTTTCAGCCTTGCATAGGGGTCATGGCGACCTGCCTTCCTTGGTCAGACCCCATACTAGTTACCTCCATGGTAACACATCCACATGCACTTAGAGATGGATATCTATGGGTCTACAGGTTCATTCTCATACCATGTACTTTTCACTTAGCTTCTTAAGATACTATGAGACCTCTTCCGGTTTCCTCAAAACCCACAAAACTGGTATACACCCTACCAAAAGGGTCCCTCTCCCAGGATGGGAGGAAACTACACCTTGATAACAAAGGTCACAAACGTCCTTATGCTTAGGGTATACATCCACATGAGCATGATTAGCCCTATCAAGCTACTATAGCACAAGCAGACACCTACGAAACCATGCTAGGTCATACTTGTTTTCTTTCCTCAACACTAGATCACGATCATTCCTTCCCATGTCATCCACTTAGCTGTGAGGGGTTCATAAAACATGCCTTAAACTTAAGGGGTTTCCTTTACCTCTACACATGAGGGGTACCATGCTCGAAACTCAAATCTCACCATGAGCATCGGATACACTACTTCCCCTCTTAGGCCTAGGAACCCTAGGTTCACCTTTGGGTATCCAACTGCACACTCAATCTCTTAACCACGAATTAAACATGTCCAAGGTATGTCATGTACTTCCATGATCCTTTTATATAATCAACATCTCAGAGTTAAGTCTTCCTCAAGGATAACCAACTAGGTATAAAGCCTCACAATTGGTTACTTAAACCTCCTCTTTGTCTCATCTCAGTAAGTAATCACTTATACCATAGGTACATAGGTACCAGAAGCATCATCCTTCTTCTAGGGTTTGGTTCCTCTAAAGGACACTTAGATATCATCAACCTCCAGGGATCATGCATAAGGCAACCGCTATCATCCACTTATGTCACATCATCCTCGACTTCACACTATTCCTCATACTCAGGGTGTTAGGCTTCCAACCTTCTTGTAGGGTTCCTGCTCTCTCTCTAGAGTTACTCCACAACTAGACTTATTACCATCGGTTCTCTCTCCATGAAGGTGGATCAAGCTCACAAGCATGCCCCTACCTGGGTGATGCCTACGATCAAGCTTTTGTTTGCTCAAGGTTATTCATAACCCTTTATTCTTATCTCATATTATCCTTCCACTTCCTGGTCAGGGTTTTAGCCTACTGCTTGCACTACTGACGTATCCTGGTTGCCTACTATGCCATGCTCATATAATCTCATGGGGTTCCATAGGTTATTCACTAACCTCATCAATGAAGGAGCTATCCTTCACGCTAACGTGCATGACCTTTCCCAGGGTTGGGTCGCCAAGGTACTCAATCATCCACCCTCTCATGGCTCATATGGCATCCAAGGGATGCTCATCTAAACACCTAGTCTCATTATGTCATCTAACTCATCATGTCATCTCTCCCTCTAACCTTCACTTAGGGTTAGGGTTACCATCATCCTCAAGGGATGTGTTAGGTCTCTACTTTTAATGGAGGTCTCTACCTCCAAGACTAACTCTCTCTACTCATCCTCCTGCCAAGGAGGTCTATCCTCAGGTCTCTCCTGAGGGCAATGACAACTCGTGTCATACGACCTAAGCATGTATCTATTCCTTTATGCTTACTCTATTAAGCTTATGTCCATGACATATTATTTACATTCTTTTTATTAATTTGGTGGAGGATTCCTTAATCCTTATCAACCTTACCCATACCTCAAGAGGGTGAGGAAAAGAGAGAAAATCCTAATCCTTAAGGTCCTTAACAGAATTTGAGTTGAGGAGGGATGAACAAGATAAGAGAGTCCTAAATGTATCTTATTTCGATTCATATCCTAAGACTTTGGCAAGGTAGTCACACGGATCCGAGAGTCCTCATATTCTGACTAGCGGTGAGGAGGAAAATATTTCCATCCCCCGGTCGTGATCCTTCTTTAGACACCTCTGTCTTTCAGATAATCCTCTAATAACTACCTTGGGTTCTACGGAATTTGTAAAATTTAATAATTATTAAAGATTAAGTGAGGAACCTACGCTCTGATACCAATTGTAACAACCCCACCTCCCGGTAACCCTCAATTAAGGGAGACCAAAAGGTCGGTGTCTTTATCCCAATTAATAGGATCAAAGGTTCGACAAATAATCAATAACAATTAATTTTTTTTACCAACTAAACTGAAAACTGGTTTAAAATAAAACTTTGCATACCTTTTTCAAACTGGGATATCTACATCTATCTGCATCAGGAGTCTACTCTAACTAATCCTACTTTGAACTTTAATTCTTAATTTGTTTCACATATGGCACTTTACTGTTGGTTATTTTCAAACTTGTACCTAAAATGCTGACAAACAAAATGTCGGTCAGTATATCGAAATATACTGGTATGTGGGGACAACCAATAGTTTGCACATATGGATAACGATCTAATTATCACAATCAAGTTAATTAACAAGCCAATTTACGCTTTTCAGTATGACATTCTCCACCACTTTTTCCCTAACCCTGGCATATCCACCTTAGGGTTTCTTTTGCCAATGACTTAAGGCCACCTTCTCAATCCCGAGTTTAGTTCCTGGGGTCACCACTCATGGTGCCCTCTAGTCATTCAATATCATAGGCCACCTTCTCATTCCTGGGCTTGGTTCCTGGGGTCACCACTCATGGTGCCCATTGGTCTACCCATCTGGGCCTGACCTTTGGCATCATCCATCAGGGTGGCATGTAGGTGCGAGAATACATACTTCTATTATTAATGTGATAATCATAGTGACTTTATGATTTGCAAATATGAACATCCAAACTGATAATTTGCATTCAATGTGATTAATCATCCGGAAAATCCTCGAGAAACTAAGACGGTTATTCATAATTAACAACATACATGTCCAGTCGAATCAAAAAGCTAATAGTAATCCAAGCCAGAATGTATCCAGGCAAGCAGTTCAATCCACATATGTAAGCAAGAACCCTAAAAAGTACATGTAATCTAATTACCATTCAATTTCTTAGGTTCTATTCATTTGAACTCGCTTCCTAGGGTTTCCTACTTCCTTTTAGGGTTTCATTAGGGTTCATCTTCATTATTGACACTATAAACCCTAAAACAACAAATCTAATCTCAAACCCTAACTAGCTTGTTAATTCCTTCCTAACAGGCTTTGTTTGACTCACAATGACATTATTCCTATGAATCTCGAATTAATCACGTTAATCACCCTTTTTACCCTAGATTAGGGATTCTATATGCATTATCATTAATTTATGGGTAAAACCCAAGAAATTCATTATCTAATATTGGGTTCAAATCTTACTTTGCCTCTCAACAGGTTATTATAACCCAAAATAACCTAAATAAGACATTAAATCTGATTTCCAATCATAATTTGGGTTTTATCATGATTTAATGCATAAATATGGGTAACTTAATAGACTTATAGAATTACGATCAGATTTTGACTATAAAACTATTTTTATTGGATTCCTCTCATTCTCCTGATCAACTTTCATGTGTAGTTTGTCATCATATGATAATCCTATCATTAGTTATGATTTATGCAAGTTAATACCTTTTAAACCAATAGAAGATCGCCACGTCAGCCGTGTATATCCTTTTTTTTACCTTTCTGCTTTACTGGCTCGCGGATCCTTTCCCTAGATCTGGTTCCCACCTGACCCGGTCGCCCTTCCCTGTCGCATTCCTCGCAGATGCCCACGCGGCGGTCTATGTTTGCACGGAGGAACATAGCACCTTGCTGCTCCGTCCAGGCCGAGGGGAGATGGACAGATTGATGCCGAGAAGAGAGCCTCGGCCTCCGCCGTTCTTGAAGCTTTCCTCATGACACATCCCTATCCTCTAGGGATTCCAATGAAGACCGTGACATAGCTGCTTGCGGTGGTTCCATGAAATAGAATAGAGAAGAAGGGGGAAAGAACTACATCTTGTGAGCAATCCTATGACCATCGGGGGGACAGTTGTTTGAGTATTACAACTCCCCAGCGCACTATATATCTTTCAAACAGGTGCTAAGGGCTTATATAGGTGTTGCTATACGACCAATACCTAAAATAGTATAACTCTAGAGGCAATTGGGGAAACTCCAACCCTTGTGCCAAAATAGGAACATCCAGGGATCAACATGTCCAATTTGTACTCCCGAATCCAAAGGGAAAAGAATCGATGAAAACGGAGAAACAGAGAGTGAGAACCGAGTCAAGGAAGATTTCAGTTATTGTAGACTATTTCCATATATGGCCGAAGGAAGAAGATGACTGTGCCCCGTTGGATCCAGATCCAACAATCCTCATAGCACCCGCCCAGAAATTCTAATTCAATTAAAATCGTGACATTTACTATTATCCTCGTTACTTTAGCAAAACTTAAAAAAAACTTATCTCGAAATCCGTTTATCGTTTTGATCCCAAATTTTGAGGGAAACTCAATAATGACTTTATCTACCACTTTGCCAAAATGTGGCTCATTACCTAAAAGAAAACGTCCCCTTTCTTTAAGTGCAAGATATTACTCAATTAAGTATATTTCTCACCTATTTTCTCTTTCCTTTGCTATTAAATTATTATCCTGAGTTCCTTGAACCTCAAGGAACCTTAATGGCTCGGAATCCCATCTTGGAGATATGCCTTAGCCTTTTACTTGTCTTTTATCCATTATTTCTCATTATTTTATTTATTTCTTATCAAAATATCTCTTTTTTAGGATTTCTCTTTTATCTCTCTTTTTATTTTCCTCATTAGCATTCCTTTCAGCATTAGGAATCCTTGGGATACGAAATTCCACCAAGTATTACTCAATTATACCTCTTTTCACTTATTTTCCACATTTCATCAATATTTTCAATTTCTTTCTTAATAAAGAAATACTTAATTGATCTTTTCTTTTCTTATTGCACTCTTTATGCAACTTTGGACTCCTTGGAACCCAAGGAACCCAAGAGTCACGAAATCCCTCTTTGGATTTTCCTTCTAGAGGTTTCCACATTTTTCTTTTCTCAAATTCTCAATTATTCATTAATTAATTGAATTTCCTTGTTATTGGGCCCAATAGCCAATAAATCCCAAAACACAATCAGCAAGGCTATTGTAAATGAAATTACATCATTATTTGTCCAAATATCTCCAATATGAGAGATTACATTTCTCATCAAATGAACCCAAAACTGGGGTTGTAACAGATAGACTACTATGGCAGTTTCATCTTGTTTGAGAAGTTCTACAATGAGGAGATGTGAAAATTTGCAAAATATTGAATAGAAGAAAATGTTGCTAACCCTCTATAAAAGTGTTTGCATAAAATAAATGTGTTGGACATGTTAAAGATCACTTTGAATAAGATTCATAAGTGATTGACTCTGAGTGTAAGTGGGAGTCTATTGTGTGTATGCCTATACAATCAATCATATGGTGACTATAATGGGGTATCATGTACCATATTTGATAATTATAAAAGCAATTTCATCTATATGTTTTCCTCAATCATGAGATGTTACTCAACGACATATGTGTTCAGGTTGAGGACCTGAACAATGAGATCATATGTATGATACAAGTACATGCATTCTTGTTATGTCCCTAGTCGGATATTAGTGTGGAAGAAAAATAGACAAGAATAATACATAAGTCCAGAGTGTGTGTTGACAGATAACAAAGTCTCATATGTCATGATATGAAATATCAAGTCAAACACATGGGTACTTGTTAAAGAAGAATGTGCTAGACATACCCACCCTGAGAGTGATACATGGAGACCATGTAATGGTAGTCATAATCAGCTCTCATAATGATAGTGGTGATTGTTTTTCCTAAACTAGAAGTCACTACACTCATTACAAGTCATTTCATGTATTTTGACATCATGCAACGTGACCTTGAATAACGGTTTCCATAAAGGTGATGCTTGGGTATGTTGGATACATGGGGATTGATTGTGAGTGATGTTAATGGCATTTGTCCCTGCTACAAGATATTGATATCATGGCCATTTGATGAGCTAGATTAAAAAACATATTTTCACACTTGTTTGACTCAATATGTGATATATGAGATCACATGCATATCATACAGTCTTCTCTAGTTCAAGGAACATGGATTGAACATTGAGAGGATGACAATTCCATGCCTCGAGTTCAATCTGGATATCTGAGACAAAAGAACTATAATGGTAACACTAATCACAAATTGTATGTTGAAGTCATTCTCCAACTTTACAAATACTTTTGCATCAATAATATGTTGCTACATACAACTCATTGCTTGTAATGTCATCAATTAGCGATGGACATTCGCTTCTAGTGTAACTTGGGACCTATAGGGTCACACACATGGGATGCACTTGGAATAGTAGTTTATTCATGAGTGATGTTTAACTTGATTACTAAAGTGTTTAGGTATTCCATTTAAATAATAATGGATGAAAATTGATTGAATGGACTATTAATCTACCGATTTTAGTGTTGAAACGATTAATTCAAGTGTCTAGTCAATCTAAATTACATTTTTGAACATTGCCTGAATTGGGACATGAATCGACCATTTCAGTTGGTAAAACAACTGATTCAAGGTCTGAAATGACCATTTCTTCTTGTGAGCTAGCAAATTGAATGATTAGTATGATTGGATCAAGGATTGATTCTGACATCATGTTGTGCATTAATTAAATATTGAAAGCTAATGTGATTGACAATAGGAAGCAAATAAACTGACTTATTCAAATGTTGAACCAATTGTTTGACATGAATTGACCGATTTAGCTATGAACTGACCAGTTCAACGTTAGAAACTTCCAAAAATGTCATGAAATTCTATCTCTTTGACTCCCAAATTATCTGGAAACCCTGACTCTAGCCATCCTATATAAAGGGTGGGGAGGGCAGTCTAGGCTTTCAAATACATAACAATAAGCTCTGAGAATTGTTGTCCTCTCATAGATGTGGTAAGTAGAGAGACAGAGCATGTTGTACCCATAAAAATGAGGGACAACAAGGGGGAGACAACACGAGAGAGAAAATCAATCATAGTAGGTTGATGTTTGAAGGGACAACTCATTCATGTTGTCTCTAGTAGTGCAACGTGGAGTTCTTTGTGATCCTTGTGGTCTACGTAGAGGTGTGGAGGCCATTGCCACCTTCTAGGAGGACAAAAACTAAGTAGAGGCATGGAGGCATCATCTCTGCTTATTTGTTTATGCTTTGTAAAAAGTGCACATCACCGTGTAAGAATTGTCGATGAACTTTCTCCAAGACTAGATAATTCATGCAATCTTGTTTCCTAGATACATCATTGTCGACGCAAGTTGTTGGTTTGGGATTCAGGCATTATTTTTTTTGCCTTATTTTTAGTTCTGATTTCTTGACAAAATCACTATGTCTTAGTAGACAAATTCATTGAATTTTCCCTCTTCCTAAAAAGTCTGACTTGTTTGGTGACACCTTCCTTAATCACACACATGCACATTGTAGAAGTAATATAGATATATACTTAACTTATTCACTTAAGGGGGAATTACCATAAACTGGCATTCATAACAACAATATTATCAATCACAAGATTTAAATGATAAACATTCTCATCATTGTCCTTACAAAATGAAACATAAAGATTATAACCTGGTAAAGTCATTCAATATCTTGAGACAAAATCTTGATTAAAAAACTCTAAACATGGAATCATATAGCTGGATTTATAAATACGAGGATCATACTATAGTTAGAACCCCACCACATCTTTTCATTATTTATCCTTGTGCTCCGAGTATTTCAGAACTACTCTAATCTAGCTCCTCAGTTGTGAACATCTCATCCCAACCATGCATTGGAAAAATAGCCATTACAGTATTTTGCATGAGTATTCTAGTATATGCATTACTGGGCTAATAATATACTACAAGATACTCTTAGAAACCTTATGTATGACATTGATATACAATTTCTACAAATTCTTAAACATAAATAACTCCTCTTTATTTAAAGTAGTTTTTTTCATTTTATTTATCCTTCTTTGGAGACATCTACTCTGGTACTTGGGTCTCATTAACTGCATTAAGGTGATTGGGTCACAAAACCTACACATAGGTGATGGGTTACATATCTAAATTTTCTTGCACTCTGTTGTTTGGGCCATACGACTTGCATAAAGGGAATGGGTCATCTCTCTCTTATATTAATTTCTTTCGTCATACTTATAAATAATATTGTGTACACACTCAGTATTAAGGTATCTTTAATTTGTGACTTGTATCAGATTGTGACCACCATTATATGATGAGTTCTCCTCTATGATATTGAAGTGTCCTCTATCATGAAACACTCCCTTTGTTTGCACAACATGCCCTTGTTAACACCAAAGTATCATCCATGGTGCAACACACGCTCTTTTGGCACAACATGCCTCTACGATACCCACATCGTCTTTTGAATCTTACCGAGACTTTCTAATGAGGACTTATTCTATGGTCTATATAGTTAATGTAACGACCCCACCTCCAGGTAACTCCCAATTAAGGGAGACCCGAAGGTCTGAGTCGTTATCCCAATCAATAGGATCAAAGGTTCAACAAATAATCAATAATAATTATGAAATTCTACTAACTAAACTGGAATTTGGTATAAGATTAAAACTTTACTTACCTTTGAAAACTTTGGAAATCTATCTATCCAGAGCTTGAATTATTCTATCTAATCCTCCTTGCACTTTATTTCTTATTTTTACAATGTGTCACTTTACTGTTTGTTCATTCCAGGGTTGTACCTAAAACGCCGACAAACAAAACATCTATCAACATACGTGGATATGCTGGTATGTGGGGACAACCAAAATTTCACATATATGGCTAACAATGTAATAATTACAATCAAATTATTTAACAAGCCAATTTACATTTTCAAAATGTCATTCTCCATCGCTTTTGCCCTAACCCTGGCATACCCCTCTATGGTTTCTCTTTTGCCATTGACTTAAGGTCACCTTCTCAATCCTGAGCTTGGTGCCTGGGAGTCACCTCTCATGGTGCTCCATAGTCATGCATCATAGACCACCTTCTCATTCCCGAGCTTGGTGTCTGGGGTCACCTCTTATGGTGCCCATTGGTCTACCCTCTTGGGCCTGACCTTTATGGCATCTTCCATCAGGGTGGTATGTAGGTGCGAGAATTCACATGTATATATAACTGTGATAGACATAGTGACTTTATAATTGTAGTATGAACATCCAAACTGTTTAGATTGAATTCAATGTGATTAACCATCTGGGAAACCTTCGGGAAATCTAATGTGATTAATCATAATTAACCACATACATGTCAAGTTGTCTTGAATGCAGAATTAATCCAAATAGTCAAGTATTCCATAATCAAGTAAGCAAGCACAATTCAGTCCTAAAATATACATCCAATATTTTCTATCATGGATCATGGTATCCAAGTTTAATAGGACTAATCGTGCCCTAGAGTTACTAGCCGTTTTTACAGTTTCGACCATAATTAGGGTTTCACTTCCTTTTTACCTTTTACTTTATTTTTATCAAAATATATATCAAACCCTAATTATCTCAGTTTGTTTCCCATTAAGATCTAAAGATCAGATTTGGATCACAAAAACCCTAATTTTCAGATTATTATACCCTTTCTTCCCTTTTTCCCTCACTTAGGGTTTTTAAGGATATTAATCAACATATTAGGTTTCAAACCCTAATCCTTGCAATTCCATCATCAAAATAGGTTAGAATCTATCTTAATCCTTAAACCAGTTAATAATGCCCGAATTAACTTATTTGCAAGATCTTTATCAACAATTAGGTTTTCTAATCACAAATTAACACTTCTTTTACATCAAAATATGCACTTTTGCAAAAATATACTGATTTAAGTTTTCAAACCATTTTTAAAATATCCCTCGTATTTTTTTGATCATTTTCCATGATTAACTTTCCTCATCTGAGTTTTCTAGCTCAAGATATGATTTTATCAAGGAAAACCCTTTTATATTGATTTACTTGCTATTTTTAGAAAAACTAGGATCACCCAATCCATGGTCTGGGGGTCCACTGAGGATCCAACGGCCGTGGATGTGCGCCCCATTTATTTGCGATCTAAAGAAGCAGAAGACCGTTCTAACCTTGACGCGACTGAAGGAGGCGAGCGGCAATTTGGTCAATCCACGGTTTCTCTTCTTCTTCTACCTCTCGACCTCGTCGTTGTAGTAGTGCTGGTCAACCACGAGGTTGACTTCAGGTTCTCGTTCTCCTTTTCTCATGTCGATCGCCTAGGGAGATCTTCCTCCCCTTGACAAAGTTGTCTAGGGCTCCAATTTCCCACCAAGAACACATCACCACCCTCCTCTACTCGCTGGACTCCAACAAGGTTTGGCACTAGAACAGGGGTGCAAGTCAAGGTGGTTGGAGCAATTGAAGGCATAGAGTTGTTCCTTGCAACAATCCACAGCGATCGGGATAGAAAATAGGGGTGTTGGCTCCCTCCTTGACCTTACCCTATATATAGGGTCGAGGTCAGGTCACAAGAATTGGGGGTTTCCCAAAATGAAGGCCAAACATGCACAAACCGGGGATGTTTCCCAACGATTTCATCTCGTGAGTCCAATGGGACTATGATTAGACGACCACTCTCTATGGATCTCAAGAAATTCAGAGAGGAAAATCCTCTGTAATCTCACAGAGTCCTAGTCCCAGTGGGACTTAGATGATGACCGATTGTCGTTGGATTAAGATCCAATGGTCCATGTTGTCGGCGTTTGAACAAAAAGGAAAATCCTTTTCCTAATTCTGAATAAATCCAAATTTTAGCAATTTCATAGTAAATTCGTATCTCCCAAACCATTGCTCCTTTTTAACTCAAATTTTAAGGTAACGTTTGTATTCACATTATCTAGCTATGTACAAAATTTGGGAAACAAATTACAATGGATGAGAAGGTTTACTTCCCTCCTAACTTATCCTTTCATTAATCCAAAATTAATTGGTATTTCTTTTCCCTTTGCTATTATTTTGTTATTTTGGGTCCCTTGGACGTCAAGAAATCCTAAAGGCATGAAATCCCATATTGGGGAATATTCCTTATCCTTTTACATATCCTTTATCTATTTTCTCTTTCTTCTTATTCATTTCTTTAGTAAAATATCTCTCTTCAAGGTTTTCTCTTTATCTTTCTTTTTATTTTCATCATTGGCATTCCTTTTATCATTAGGAATCCTTTGGATACGAAAATCCATCAAGGACAACTCAATTATACTTATTTTCCATATTTATCACTATTTTCAATTTCTTTCTTAATAAAGAAATATCTAATTGATCTTTTCTTCTCTTATTACTTTCTCTTTGCAATTTTGGACTCCTTGGGACCCAAGGAACCCAAGAGGCACGAAATACACCTTTGGATTACACTCTATTGCCTTCTAGAGGTTTACACCTCATTCTTTTCTCAAAAATCCAATTATTCATTTACTAATTGAATTTTCTTGTTATTTGGGCCCAATAGCCAATAAAGCCCACAACACAATCATCAAGGCTATTGTAAACAAAATCCATGCATTCAATCATTATTTGTTCATTTATCTTTATTATGAGAAATTACATTTCTCACCAAATGAACCCAAAAAAATTGGGGTTGTAACATCCTTCCCCTCTTATAGAAATTTTGTCTTCAAAATTCTTTCAAGCAAGCAAACAAACAAGATAAACCTTTCTTATGTCTATCAGGGCTCCCATGTGGCTTCACCCTTTTGCATGGTGCTTCCCAAGAACCTTCATCTTCTCATATTATTCCATTTGAGTTCTTTCTTACCTTGGTATATCGTACCCTCATAGGTTACTCAGGACTTTTTAGCCTTTCAAAAAGCTGAATAGGTTCAGGGCTCAACACATGGCTTAGGTACCTCACATAGTGCTCTAGATTGGACTCATGGAACACATTATACATCATGTTATCCTGAGGGGTAAGGATTAAACACAACCATCTCCATCAATCCATCTCAAATGGACCCGTATATCGGGGACTCAACTTTCTCAACTATAACTTAGAGGGGTCAAATTTTCACATCACATATTCTCCCACAATGAACTACATGTCTGTCTGCTTTGCATCAACTCATGACTCATGTCATCTCGGGGCTCTCTCTCAGCCATTGCATGATCAAAGCGACTTCATCTGCATACACTGTGGTTCTTTTCTGACCTTCGCGAGGCCTCCTTCACCAACATCATCTTAATGGTGTGGTGACTGACACAACCTCCTTCTAGAACTTCTTGCATCCCGATAAAGGCTAAGGTGGTCAACATCATATCTTAAGAATTGTCTTCATGTATCACCCTATATGAGAACACATGCTCTCATCATGCCATCTAGTCTGGATCATTCTAACCATTAGTAAGGGGTGATAAACTGTACTAACATTGAGTTCTTCATGTATCTACTTCCACTTAATGGAAGTGAACCTTTAGGTCCTACTCAAGAACTTTTCAACTCACATCATGGTGTAGTTGAACCATCTCTCTCTCTTATGTAGGTTCAACAGAATCTGACCCTTGACAACATTCTTTCTTGCTCGTGTTATCTAGGTATGGCGATCTACCATAACCCATATTGCATCTTGACCTTCCTTGGTCAAGGGGAGACTTACCACAACACCCATAGTGGTGAACTTCCATTCCCACTCGGGGACTCTTTATCCTCTATATCAAGTCAATGGGTTACTGGTATTCATCCTTCACCCCCGTCTTGCATGGCCACATGCCACATGCAACTTCACATCAAGCATCCAAAGTGCTACTATCACTTACTATCTTGTAGTATCATGATGTATGGTGGTCTTAAAACCATGATCTCCTGTATGGCATGATTCTTCAAGATTGATTCCTCAGAAACCCTAAACCACTCTCATTAGGGTTTTATAACCTTCCTTTCCAAAGAAGTGCATTTGAGGTTCTTCAACCATCCTTTTATTGCATCAAGGCTTAGGCTGGCCAACCGAACAACTACTAACTTGATCAGCTGATATCATTGCATCTGAGTGTTAGCCAAACTTATCCCCTTTCAGCCTCCATCTATACTAGGAAGATGCATTTCAGCCAGAGCATCCATTACCACTTCACATCCTTAAGTGTTAAGTAGAGTCAAAGACATACACCTCCGTGTATTCCACTTATCATTTCATCTCAAACTTGAAGTCTATCTTCATCAAGAAACTCTAAGTTCATCTTCTTGGTTATCAAACTCAACACATAACTCATGTTACAACATCCTCACAAGATGAATACCTTAATACTCTTAGTGTTGGTAAACCATCCATGTTTCATTCACCCCACAAAGGCATGTTACCGTTTCTGTTCTCATATCTCATAGCATTGTTCCAACTTACCTCATCTTTCTCCTTGGTGTATGGCACGCATACGGTCCTATCTCTCACTCCCATAACAAGAGGAAATAAGCATTTGGCGGCCGTCCAAATATAAAGTTCTTCCTATTCCAAGAGTAGAGATGGTACATCCCACCTTGCCACTACACCTTTAAATCTAAGTTGAAACATGCAACTTATGTCTCTATATCACTGTCACGAATCCGTTCTTACCCTAATCCCAATCCCACTGTCCAAAAGGGCAGTGTTAGAGGGATGAGAGCGCCCGTCCCTGAGTGGCCCGAAAATCACACACAGATAATATGCAAAAATGAAATAACATCCTTCTTTATTAAAATGAACCAAAATGTTTAATACATAGGCCCATAGGCAACAGGAAAAAGAAAAAGATAACAACTAGCCTACAACTACATCCCTTTTACAATTACCTCCCATGTAGAGTCCATAAGATGTAGCAATCTTTATTGCAGTAGATGAAAGAGTAGATGAAACTAGTTCCTTGCATTACCTAAAATCGAGAAAATCAAGACACAAAGTCAATGCAATTGCACGGTACGCTATATAAAAACAAGTAAAGCAGTTTTATAATGAAAACTAGTATGCTTGGCAGGACTTATGTTTCAAATCATTATCGAACGATTTCCAAAAACCAAAATGTTATTCAACAACAAATTTTATTACGAATTTCCCATTATGTTGTAATTCGAGAAGCATGCTTATATTACTTTGGGTGACTCTACTACCCCAACACGATGGGGAGGTCACCAAGCTCCTTCTCATCATATGAGATAGGAGGTCCAAGTGCAAAATCCCGCCTTCCAAAGAAGGAGTTTTGCTTATATCCAATATCAACATTATCAATTTTTCCAACATCATTATCAACATCAATATACGGGCAGTCATAATGGGTCTAATGATTTATATTTTATGTTTCTCAACATATAATATAGAAGAAAAATGGAAGAATATTCATAGGGAACACTATTTCATCCAAATAACTAGCCAAGCATATTTCAAGAGATAGCTAAGAAAATATCATCATTCAACCAAGGAGGAGTAGTATAATAGCGTACCTTTCTAAAAGAGTATTTGGAGTATAGATCCCAAGAGAGAGAGTAAATCAACCCTTTGAGTCAGATCCTAGATCAAAATATTGGATCAAGGGTCAATATCATAGTTTAAAAGATCATGCTTTGTTATTCGAGATTAGGGTTACATTTTCCTATTTCTACCTTAGGTTTAGGTCATCAACAATATTCCTCAAAATTCCAACAAATATTCAAGTGTCAAACATTTTTCATGAATGGATGACCTTCCTAGGTATATTTAGGAATACATGTCAACCCTAATTATGAATATCATTATTCAAATCTCTAGATCAAGATGGAGCATCAAAACCTTATTTCAAGTATATGATTCAACTTTTAAGGTAAAGAGTTAAGAGGATCATGTTTAACCCTTATTTTGTCAAAAGATGATTTGGTGTCTCAGAATGATCATTAGAAACAGGAATAAGAGTTTCTCCAAGATTAATCATCATATAAGATAATTAACAAGGCAAAAGAACAAGATCATGGCATTTCAGTGATAAAAGTCGAGAATTAAGATTCACAAGTATTTTTAACAGATCAGTTGGATTTTTCTGATCAAAATGGACTATAATTTCACTATTTTTGGAGCTAGGGATCTCAAGATATCGATTTTTCAAGATTTAGGTCATTTTCTAGAATTTAGGGCAGAGAAGCAGAAAATACCGAAAATTAGAGGCCGTCGATCGGTGATCTACCATGGTCTCCCAGGCACGTGCTCGCGGGGAAGAAAAGAAGAGGGCTCACGCGGGGATGCGCGACCGTTGATCTGGGTCGCGGTCAAGGTCTGACCGTGATCCGACGACAGCTGCAGGTCGACTCGGCCAAAAACGGAGCCAGCAGAAGCGGCGGTGCCGTGGCAGAGGTGGCGGCCGGAGAGACAAGGGGTGAGAGAGGGAGAGCGCGATGCGAGAAGGAGGTGTCGTTCGGGATCGTGGGGGCGCGACGAACCCAAAGGGGGGTTTATATAGTTGTTTGGGGCTAGGTTTAGGGTTGCTAGAGGGGGGCGGCGCACTCCAAAAGTCGGCTAGCTCCCTTGGCCTCCAAGCAATGATTCCACCCTATTAAGCCACGCGGAAGGTTTGCGAAGGAGGTGTGAAACCATTTGTTGAGTGATTGGGCACAACTGGGGTGAGCTAGTCGATCGGGGTCGGGCCATGGTGTCGGCTGGTCCATCGTAGACCCTGCCAAACCAAGCGCAAGGTAGGGGATGACCCCAGCGTCGTTGGATCAAGATCCAAGGCTGATGGGTCAACCTGCCTTGCCCAGCGGCGCCCCAATCCAGGAAATGGGCCGGGCCCAACAAGGAAAAGAGAGGGAAAAAGGAAGGAAAAGGGCTAAAAGCTAAGAAAACGTTGGAATCTTAGAAAAATTGTATAAAATCATGGGAAGGTCCAAATGTTCTCACATTTGGACCATAACTTCAACATGAAGAATATAATAATGTGTACAAGTTTGGAGACCAAATGATATAGTTAACTAGTCCAATTCAAGCACTTGATCAAGGAGGTGTATTAAGTTAAATAAGGTGTCCCAGAGTGCATAAAATTCATAGAATACAAAAGAATTTGATTTTGGGAATCTATATTGATCAAGTAGTCAAAAGATATTTTAAATGATCATTATAAAGGTGAAAGATAAAATAATTAATATAAAAGAGGGAAAAACTCACATTGTCACATAATCCCCTCCTTATAAAGAATTTTGTCCCCAAAATTCAAACTTCCTTGAAGAGGTCAGGAAAACGTTCCTCAATGTTTGACTTCAACTCCCAAGTAGCATCATCACTCCCATGGTGCTTCCACAACACCTTAACCATATCGATTTTCTTATTTTTGAGTTCCTTGGTGCGAGTATCAAGTATCTTGACTGGAGTTTCTTGGTATACAAGGGTGTCCTTTAATTCAATTGGTTCATGATTGAGGACATGGCTAGGGTCTTTGACATACCGCTTCAGGTTTGACACATGAAACACATTGTGCATCATGCTATATTGTGGAGGTAGAGCCAACCTGTAAGCACATTCCCCAATACGATCCAGAATTTCAAAAGGACCCACATATCTAGGACTGAGTTTTCCTTTGTTCTTTGCAATGGCTCGAATGGGTCAAATCTTTAGGAAAACATGATCACCTACTAAGAACAGAGTGTCAGTCCTGTGTGCATCAGCATAAGACTTCTGAGGATCTTGTGCCCTTTTTAACCTTTTCTTGATTAGGTTGACATTATCATAATAGAGTTGTAGTTCCTCAGACTTCAGAATTCATCTTTCACCTACTTCATCCCAGTAAAAAGGAGATCTACACGGTCTTCCATACAGAGCTTCATAGGGAGGCATGTCGATACTGGATTGGTATCTATTGTTGTAGGAAAACTCAACAAGAGGAAGATAGTGGTCCCAAGAACCATCCCAATCGAGGACGCATGATCTCAGCAAGTCTTCTAGAACCTGGATTGTCCTCTCAGATTGTCCGTCAGTTTGGGGGTGATAAGCAGTGTTGAAGTTCAGTTGAGTTCCCAGTTCTTCTAGTACTTGTCGCCACAAGTAAGAAGTGAACTTTGCATCACGATCAGTCACTATAGATACAGGAATTCCATGCAGCCTGACTATCTCTCCAATGTAAAGTTATGCTAACTCAGGAACCTTAGTTGTTGTCTTGATTGGAATAAAATGGGCCGATTTAGTCAGACGATCAACTACAACCCAAATGGCGTCACTCCCTTTCCTGGTCCTGGGTAGTCCCACCACGAAATCCATGGTGATGTTTTCCCATTTCCACTCGGGGATAGGTAGGGGTTGTAGAAGACCTCCTGGAAGTTGGTGTTCATCCTTGATCTGTTGGTAGGTCAGACACTTGGAGATGAAAGTAGTAATGTCAGTCTTCATATTCCTCCACCAAAAGTGCCTTTGCAGATCCTTGTACATCTTTGTCGATCCAGGATGCACAATGTATTTTGACCCGTGAGCTTCTCGTAACACCATATCTATCATGACTGAATCTTCTCGGACCCATATGTGCTATTTGTATCGGATTCCACCATCCATACCGACTGTCAGATGAGTTTGGGGCTTCTCTAATAGCTTAATCATATCATCAAGGCCCTTGCTATTCTTTTGAGCTGTCAGGATTTCAGACAGGAGACTCGGTTTTACATGGACACTGGCCAATCTAAGAATGTTGCCCATACGCCTTGGGGCCCAAGGTGACATGACTTCCATGTTCTTCCATTCCGTCATGAAGACGGCAGCACATTTAGCCTGCTTTCTGCTGAGTGCATCGGCCACCACATTTGCCTTACCGGGGTGGTAGGAAATGGTGAAGTCATAGTCTTTAAGGTATTCGAGCCAACACCTCTGTCTGAGATTGAGATCCTTCTGTGTCAAGATGTATTTCAGACTCTTGTGATCAGTGAGGATGTCGAAGGTGGCACCATACAAGTAGTGTTGCCATATTTTCAAAGCATATACGATGGAGGCAAGCTCGAGGTCATGGGTTGGGTAGTTGACCTCATTTGGCTTCAATTGTCGAGAGGCATAAGCAACTAGTTTTCTTTCTTGCATGAGAACACAACCCAAACCGAACCTTGATGCGTCCGTGAAGATGATGAACCCATCATTTCCCAAGGGAAGAGTCAAGACAGGTGCAGTTGTCAGCTTTGTCTTTAGCTCTTGAAAACTGGACTCACACTCTTTTGACCAGATAAACTATTCCCCTTTCCTGGTGAGCTTAGTGAGAGGCAAGGCAGTCCTACTGAAGTGCTGGATAAAATGTCGATAATAGCCAGCAAGACCTAGAAAATTGCGAATCGCCGAGACATTCTTTGGTGCTTGCTACTCAAGCACAACCGAGACTTTGGCGGGATCAACATAAATTTTCCCACCAGAAATTATGTGACCCAAGAACATGACTTTAGAAATCCAAAATTCACATTTTGACAATTTTGCATAGAATTTATGAGATTGGAGGATGTCAAGAACTTTGCGAAGGTGGATGCGGTGTGATTCAGTATCAGTCGAATATATCAATATATCATCAATGAAGACCACTACAAACTCATCGAGGAAAGGTTGGAAGACACTATTCATCAAGTTCAGAAACACACCAGGGGCATTAGTCAACCCAAAAGGCATGACAAGGAATTCATAATGCCCGTATCGGGTTTGAAAGGCTGTTTTAGGAATGTCTTCATCCTTAACTTTGAGTTGGTGGTAACCAAAACGAAGATCAATTTTTGAAAAGACATGGGCATAACGGATTTGATCGAAAAGGTCATCAATTCTGGGCAGCAGATACTTGTTTTTCACAGTAGCTTGATTGATCATACGATAGTCAATACACATGCAGAGGGAACCATGTTTTTTCTTGACAAATAAAATGAGGGCTCCCCAAGGAGAGGTACTAGGGCAGATGAAACCCCTATCAAGCAATTCCTGCAACTGCTTTTTCAGCTCAGTCAATTCAGCAGGAGCCATCTGATAGGGTGCCTGAGAAATAGGTGCAGTACCAGGTGCTAAGTCAATAGAAAACTCAACATCACGATATGGTGGTAGCCCAGGGAGCTCCTCATGAAAGACACTCGGGTACTCTCACACTATATCAATGTTTTCCAGGGCACTCATATCAGGATTGACTATGGTTACAGTTGCTAGGTAGGCTTTGCACCCTTTAGCTATCAAGTTTTGGGCTTTAATCAGAGAAATGACAACGTTTTGATTTTGATCTTTCCTTCCAGGAATTACAAGAATAGGGAGATTGGGTTTGGAAATAATGACTTTCTTGGCACGAAAGTCGATTAGAGCATGATTTTTATGGAGCCAATCCATCCCTAAAATAAGGTCAAAGTCTTCCATGTCTAAGATTATGAAATATGACTCAAAACTATGTCCAGCATAAGATAGAGGGACTTTCTCGACAATATAGTAGGAGACTTTCATCTTCCCACTTGGGGTAGTTACATCAAGTACGTACCCTAAGTCCCTTATTTCAAGATTCAACATACAGGCAAGATTCTTAGACATGAAGGTGTTTTTTGACCCAGAGTCAAAAAGAGTAACAACAAAATGATCGAAGATTTGCATCGTACCTACGTATACATATATTTCGTGTAAGGACTATGTACAAGATAATCATGATATAAAGTTCTGGAAATAATCTTGAATTTAAAAGGTACCTTCCATGAGTTTGTTTTCATTCGCCTTCGCCTCATCTACATTCACAGCAAAGACACAAGCCTGTGTATGTTCACCTTGCCTGGCCCATGCTAGAGGAGGGTGGGGGCATCTATCTATGAATTGACCCTCCTGTTTGTAGTAATGGGAGACCGGGGATGGATACTTGCACTGGCCAGGGTGGAAGTTACCACTGTTACGACAACGAGTAATATTGGCATTCCGGCCTGGGCCCCTGTTTTGGCCATGATTCTGGTTTTGTGCAGGACCACAATTGTAATTCTGGTTCTGGCCTTGGACATGAGGATTCCTTTGGTTCTTCTGTCGGTTCCTGTTCTTATTGCCACCAATATGGGGTTTTCCCTTCTATTCAGGTTTTGCAGATACAACTTCAGTCAGACCTAGATAGGCAAGGGTAGGTAAAGGTTTCCCGTGTCCCATCCCCAGGGTTCTCTCCATGGACAAGGCATGGTCATAGGTATCTTGAAAATTGGTGGGTTTGGATGAGGATACAAAAGCTTTTAGGGTAATGAAAAGCCCATCAATGTAACAGTCAAGTTTTTGTTCTTCAGTGAGGTTGGTGACATGCCTCTCTAGCAGGCGGAATTGTCGGTTGTATTCAGCCACTTTGTTAGTTCCTTGGGTAAGGGTGAGGAATTGTTTTTGTTTTTCCTTTCTCTCAGATGTGGGTTGGAAACGGTTGGTGAAAATGGGTTTGAAGGCTTTCCAACTGATAGGGATGACTTGCTGTGACCAGATGTAATTCTCCCACCACAATTTGGCCGCTCCCTTCAACTGGTAGGTGGCAAAACCAACCTTGTCTTGTTCAGGGCACCTCAAAACCCTAAAGGTTTTTTCCATGGACAAATATAAGTTTTCTTGTTTATTACTTTCAAAGCAAGAATATGATAGAGCATGGAAATATTGCAACAGGTTTTTTCAATTTATTTTCGGATTTTAGTTATTCCCGTCCTTAATTTACCCAAAATAGAGAGCGTATATAGATCAAGTCATGACACCTTAAGGAGAATGAGAAGATGAGGAGTCATCCTACTTCTTTCTAATAGGTGGCTTGGGTAATCCTTAAAGAAGAGATAAGATGCTAGAAGACTCTCTAGGGTTATAGGAAGTCCTTCCATCCATTTCTAGATCAACTAAGGCCAGGTGGAGCAAGAGGAACCTCAACCACCGTGAAGACGGATAGGAGGAATTATGCCAGAACCCCCTTTGTGCTCTTTCTAGACACCTCAGTTTTTACCATAGTGAATTTTAGGGCTTCCTCGGTTCAGCGATTGAGAATATCATTTCACTAATGCATATGAAGTGTGTAATGGCTCTGATACCAACTGTCACGGATCCATTCTTACCCTAATCCCAATCCCACTGTCCAAAAGGGCAGTGTTAGAGGGATGAGAGTGCCCATCCCTGAGTGGCCCGAAAATCACACACAGATAATATGCAAAAATGAAATAACATCCTTCTTTATTAAAATGAACCAAAATGTTTAATACATAGGCCCGTAGGCAACAGGAAAAAGAAAAAGATAACAAATATCCTACAACTACATCCCTTTTACAATTACCTCCCATCTAGAGTCCATAAGATGTAGCAGTCTTTATTGCAGTAGATGAAAGAGTAGATGAAACTAGTTCCTTGCATTACCTAAAATCGAGAAAATCAAGACACAAAGTCAATGCAATTGCACGGTACACTATATAAAAACAAGTAAAGTAGTTTTATAATGAAAACTAGTATGCTTGGTAGGACTTATGTTTCAAATCATTGACGAACGATTTCCAAAAACCAAAATGTTATTAAACAACAAATTTTATTAGGAATTTCCCATTATGCTGTAATTCAAGAAGCATGCTTATATTAGTTTGGGTGACTCTACTACCCCAACGTGATGGGGAGGTCACCAAACTCCTTCTCATCATATGAGATAGGAGGTCCAAGTGCAAAATACTGCCTTCCAAAGAAGGAGTTTTGCTTATATCCAATATCAACATTATCAATTTTTCCAACATCATTATCAACATCAATAAACGGGCAGTCATAATGGGTCTAATGATTTAGATTTCATGTTTCTCAACATATAAAATAGAAGAAAAACGGAAGACTATTCATAGGGAACAATATTTCATCCAAATAACTAGCCAAGCATATTTCAAGAGATAACTAAGAAAATATCATCATTCAACCAAGGAGGAGTAGTATAATAGCGTACCTTTCTAAAAGAGTATTTGGAGTATAGATCCCAAGAGAGAGAGAGTAAATCAACCCTTTGAGTCAGATCCTAGATCAAAATATTGGATCAAGGGTCAAGATCATAGTTTAAAAGATCATGCTTTGTTATTCAAGATTAGGCTTACATTTTCCTATTTCTACCTTAGGTTTAGGTCATCAACAATATTCCTCATAGGTCCAACAAATATTCAAGTATCAAACATTTTTCATGAATGGATGACCTTCCTAGGTATATTTAGGAATACATGTCAACCCTAATTATCAATATCATTATTCAAATCTCTAGATCAAGGTGGAGCATCAAAACCTTATTTCAAGTATATGATTCAACTTTTAAGGTAAAGAGTTAAGAGGATCATGTTTAACCCTTATTTTGTCAAAAGATGATTTGGTGTCTCAGAATGATCATTAGAAACAGGAATAAGAGTTTCTCCAAGATTAATCATCATATAAGATAATTAACAAGGAAAAAGAAAACGATCATGGCATATCAGTGATAAAAGTCGAGAATTAAGATTCACAAGTATTTTTAACATATCAGTTGGATTTTTCTGATCAAAATGGACTATAATTTCACTATTTTTGGAGCTAGGGATCTCAAGATATCGATTTTTCAAGATTTAGGTCATTTTCTAGAATTTAGGGCAGAGAGGCAAAAAATACCGAAAATTAGAGGTCGTCGATCGGTGATCTACCATGGTCTCGCGAGGGCGATCGATGGCGGAGAGGGTCTGTGCTCCCAGGTACATGCTCGTGGGGAAGAAAAGAAGAGGGCTCGCGTGGGGATGCATGACCATTGATCTGGGTCGCGGTCAAGGTCTGACAGTGATCTGACGACAGCTGTAGGTCGACTCGACAAAAAACGAAGCCAGCAGAAGCGGTGGTGCCGCGGCAGAGGTGGCGGCCGGAGAGACAAGGGGCGAGAGAGGGAGAGTGTGGCACGAGAAGGAGGTGTCGTTCGGGATCGTGGGGGCGTGACGAACCCAAAGGGGGGTTTATATAGTTGTTTGGGGCTAGGTTTAGGGTTGCTAGAGGGGGGGCGACACACTCCAAAAGTCGGCTAGCTCCCTTGGCCTCGAAGCAAAGATTCCACCCTATTAAGCCAAGCAGAAGGTTTGCGAAGGAGGTGTGAAACCATCGGTTGAGTGATTGTGCGCAACTAGGGTGAGCTGGTCGATCGGGGTCGGGCCATGGTGTCGGCTGGTCCATCGTAGACCCTGCCAAACCAAGCGCACGGTAGGGGATGATCCCATTGCCGTTGGATCAAGATCCAAGGCTGCTGGGTCAACCTGCCTTGCCCAGCGGAGCCCCAAGCTAGGAAATGGGCCGGGCCCAACAAGGAAAAGAGAGGGAAAAAGGAAGGAAAAGGGCTAAAAGCTAAGAAAACATTGGAATCTTAGAAAAATTGTATAAAATCATGGGAAGGTCCAAATGCTCTCACATTTGGACCATAACTTCAACATGAAGAGTAGAATAATGTGTACAAGTTTGGAGACCAAAAGATATAGCTAACTATTCAAATTCAAGCACTTTATCAAAGAGGTGTATTAAGTTAAATAAGGTGTCCTAGAGTGCATAAAATTCATAGAATACAAAAGAATTTGATTTTGGGTATCTATATTGATCAAGGAGTCAAAAGATATTTTAAATGATCATTATAAAGGTGAAATATAAAATAATTAATAGAAAATAGGGAAAAACTCACATTGTCACAATCACAAACATCATGATATCAAAAATTACTTCCCTGGAAAACTAGTCTTGAACCTACTGGGGTTTACACACAATCCTTGGTCATCTCCTCTGGTTCTATAGGGTGCCGACACTTTTGGGGTCATCCCTCTTCCCTCATGCATCCAGAGAGTTCCCTACTCATCTACCCTTTAGGTCCCATGAGTTTATGAAGGTGGTTAATCTCCTAACTCATGGCCCTCACACAATGATAGATGTTACCTCCCGACCCTATGGTCATGTGCAACTAGGGAATTAGGCAACTCCTACTTCCATCGGTCTTATCCCTACCTGTCCCTAGGATAGACTTAGGATTCTATTATAGTACATGTCCAACTTAGAGCCTTACCCAAGCCTTCATCATCTCTCTCTACATTCATGACTGACTTTCATCCCTTTATAGGGGTCATGGCAACCTGCCTACCCTGTCCAGGCTCCATACTAGTTACTACCAGAGTAACACATCCACATGCACATAGAGATGGTTATCCATGGGTCTACAGGTTCATTCTTGTACCATGTACTTTTCACTTAGCTTTTTAAGATTCTCTGAAACCTCTTTAGGTTACTCCAACAAGACTGGTATACACCCTACAAAAGGGTCCCTCTCCCAGGATGGGAGGAAACTACACCTTGACAACAAGGTTACCAACGCCCTTAAGTCTAGGGTTTACATCCACATGCTTAACCCTAGCAAGCTATTAAGGCACAAGCAGATCACTGACTAAACCAGGCTAGGTCATACGGGTTCTCATTCCTCAACATTGGATTGAGGTCATGCCTTCCCTTGTCATCAACTTAACTATGAAGGGTTCATCAAACATACCTTAAACTTAAGGGGTTTTCCTTTCCTCTCACCATAGGAAGTACCATGCTCACATCTATAGAAACTCAACTCTCATCACAAGCATTAGGTACACCACTTCCCCTCTTAAGCCTAGGTACCCTAGGTTCACTTTTAGGTGTCCAACTACAAGCTCTATGTCTTAACCAAGAATCAAAAATGCAAAAGGAATGACATGCACATCCCGTCATCCTTATACTTGAGCAACACTATAGAGTTGAGTCCTCCTCAAGGACAGTCAACAAAGTACAAGGCCTCACAACTAGCTACTTAAACCTCCTCAGGGTCTAAGGCACTCTTTGTCTCATCTCAGTAGGTAAACTCCTATACCATAAGCACATAGGTTCCAGAAGCATCATCCACTCTTTAGGGTTTGGTTCCTCTACAAGACACTGAGATATCATCATCCTCCAGGGATCAAGCACGAGGCAACCACTATCATCCATTTAGGTCGCATCATCCCCAACTCCCCATTGTTCCTTATGTCTCAGAATCTAAGCTTCCATCCTCCTTGCTTGGGTCCTGCTTTCTCTCTCTCTAGAGCTACTCCACAACCAACCTTCTTACTAAAGGTCCTCTCCCCTTGAAGGTGGATCAAGCTCAGAAGCATACCCCTACATGGGTGATACCTATGTTCAAGTTTATGTTTGCTCAAGGTTATACATAACCCTTTATGCTTATCTCATCAGCTATCCAACATACTCCCTTGGCCAGGGTTTCAACCTACTGCTCGCACTGCTGATGTATTATGGGTACCTACTATGCCATGCTCATATAAGCTCATGGGGTTCCATAGGTTATTCTCTAACCTCCTCAATGAAGGAGCTATCCTTCACTCTAACATGCACGACCCATCCCAGGGTTGGGTCGCCAAAGGTACTCCGTCATCCAACCTATCATGGCACATATGGGCATCCAAAAGAACGTCTACCCTCACGCCTGGTCTATCATGACCTCTACCTCCTCATGTCATCTCTCTTTCTAACCTTCACTTAGGGTTAGGGTTAACATCGTCCTCAAAGGATGTGCCGGATCTCTACTTTTAATGCAGATTTCTACCTCCAAGACTAACTCTCTCTTTACTTATCCTCCTGACAAGAAGGTCTAACCTCAGGTCTCTCCTGAGGTCATGACAACTTATGTGATGCGACCTAAGCATGTATCTATTCCTTTACGCTTAATCTATTAAGCTTAGGTCCATGACTTCTTATTTACATACTTTTTATTAATTTGGTGGAGGATTCCTTAAACCTTATCAACCTTACCCATACCTCAAGAGGGTGAGGAAAAGAGACAAAACCCTAATCCTTAAGGTCCTTAACAACATTTGAGTTGAGAAGGGATGAATAAGACGAGAGAGTCCTAAAGGTATCTTATTTAGAGTCAAATTCTGAGACATTGGCCAAGCAGTCACACTAATCTAGGAGTCCTCATATTCCGACTAGCGGTGCGGAGGAAAATTTTGCCAGCCCCCATACGTGATCCTTTTCTAGACACCTCTATCTTTCGCAAAATCTTCTAATAACTCCCTTGGGTTCTAAAGAGTTTGTAAAATTTAATAATTATTACAGATTAAATGAGGAACCTATGCTCTGATACCAAATGTAACGACCCCGCCTCCCGATAACCCCCAATTAAGGGAGACCCGAAGGTCAGAGCCGTTATCCCAATTAACAGGATCAAAGGTTCAACAAATAATCAATAATAATTATGAAATTCTACTAACTAAACTAGAATTTGGTATAAGATTAAAACTTTACTTACCTTTGAAAACTTTGGAAATCCATCTATCCAGAGCTTGAATTATTCTATCTAATCCGCCTTGCACTTTATTTCTTATTTTCACAATGTGTCACTTTACTATTTGTTCATTCCAGGGTTGTACCTAAAACACCGACTAACAAAACATCGATCAGCATACGGGGGATATGCTGGTATGTGGGGACAACCAAAATTTCACAAATATGGCTAACAATTTAATAATCACAATCAAATTATTTAACAAGCCAATTTACATTTTCAATGTGTCATTCTCCACCGATTTTGCCCTAACCCTGGCATACCCCTCTAGGGTTTGTCTTTTTCCATTGACTTAAGGCCACCTTCTCAATCCCAAGCTTGGTGTCTGGGAGTCACCTCCCATGGTGCTCCATAGTCATGCATCATAGACCACCTTCTCATTCCCAAGCTTGGTGTCTGGGTTCACCTCTCATGGTGCCCATTGGTCTACCCTCTTGGGCCTGACCTTTATGGCATCTTCTATCAGGGTGGCATGTAGGTGCGAGAAATCACATGTATATAACTATGATAGCCATAGTGACTTTATAATTGCAGTATGAACATCCAAACTGTTTAGATTTCATTCAATGTGATTAACCATATGGGAAACTTTCGGGAAATCTAATGCGATTAATCATAATTAACCACATACCTGTCAAGTTGTCTTGAATGAAGAATTAATCCAAACAGTCAAGTAGTCTAGAATCAAGCAAGCAAGCACAATTCAGTCCTGAAATATACATCCAATATTTTCTATCATGGATCATGGTATCCAAGTCTAATAGGCCTAATCGTGCCATAGGGTTACTAGCCCTTATTAAGGTTTCGACCATAATTAGGGTTTCACCTCCTCTTTACCACTTTTACTTTATTTTTATCAAAATATCCATCAAACCCTAATTATCTCAGTTTGTTTCCCATTAAGATCTTAAGATCAGATTTGGATCACAAAAACCCTAATTTTTGGATTATTATACCCTTTCTTCCCTTTTTCCCTCACTTAGGGTTACTAAGGGTTTTAATCAACATATTAGGTTTAAAACTCTAATCCTTGCAATTCCATCATCAGAATAGGTTACAATCTATCTTAATCCTTAAACCAGTTAATAATGCCCGAATTAACTTATTTGCAAGATCTTTATCAACAATTAGGTTTTCTAATCACAAATTAACACTTCTTTTTCATCAAAATATGCACTTTTGCAAAAATATACTGATTTAGTTGTTCAAACCATTTTTAACGTATTGCTCGTATTTTTTTGATCATTTTCCATGTATTAACTTTCCTCATCTCAGTTTTCTAGCTCAAGATATGATTTTATCAAGGAAAACTTTTTTGTATTGATTTACTTGCTATTTTTTGAAAAACCAGGATCGCCCGATCCATGGTCCACGGGTCCACTAAGGGTCCAACAGCCGTGGATGTGCGCACCCTTTATTTGTAATCAAAAGAAGTAGAAAACCGTTCTAACCTTGACACGAATGAAGGAGGTGAGGGGCAATTTGGTTAATCTGCGGGTCCTCTTCTTCTTCTACCTCTCGACCTCGTCGCTGTAGCAGCGATGGCCAACGGTGAGATTGACTTTGGGTTCTCGTGCTCCTTTGCTCATGATGATTGGCCAGGAACCTCCACCTCCCCTCGATGAAGTTTTCTAGGGCTCCAATTTCCCGCCAAGAACGCACCGCCACCCTCCTCTACTCACTGGACTCCGACGAGGTTTGGCACTGGAACAGGGGTGCAGGTCAAGGTGGTAGGAGCAATTGAAGGCACGAAGTTGTTCCTTGCAACAATCCACAATGATCGGGATAGCAAACAGGGGTGTTTGTTCCCTCCTTGACCTTCCCCTTTATATAGGGTCAAGGTCAGGTTTGCAAGAATTGGGGGTTTCCCAAAACGAAGGCCAAACATGCACAAACCAGGGATGTTTCCCTGCGATTTCATCTCCTGAGTCCAATGGGACTATGATTAGACGACCACTCTCTATGGATCTCAAGAAATTCAGAGAGGAAAATCCTCTGTAATCTCGTAGAGTCCTAGTCCCAGTGGGACTTAGATAATGACTGATTGTCGTTGGATTAAGATCCAATGGTCCATGTTGTCCGCGTTTGAACAAAAAGGAAAATCCTTTTCCTAATTCTGAATAAATCCAAATTTTAGCAATTTCATAGGAAATTCGTATATCCCAAACCCTTGCTCCTTTTTAACTCAAATTTTAAGGGAAAAGTTTTCTTCATATTATCTAACTATGTACAAAATTTTGGAAACAAAATACAATGGATGAGACGGTTTACTTCCCTCCTAAGTTATCCATTAATTAATCCAAAATTAATTGGTATTTCTTTTCCCTTTGCTATTATTTTGTTATTCTAGGTCCCTTGGACCTCATGAAATCCTAAAGGCATGAATTCCCATATTGGGGAATATTCATTAGCCTTTTACTCATCCTTTATCTATTTTCTCTTTCTTCTTATTCATTTCTTAAGTAAAATATCTCTTTTCAAGGATTTCTCTTTATCTTTCTTTTTATTTTCCTCATTGGCATTTCTTTTATCATTAGGAATCCTTTGGATACGAAAATCCATCAAGGACAACTCAATTACACTTATTTTCCATATTTAATCACTATTTTCAATTTCTTTCTTAATAAAGAAATATCTAATTGATCCTTTCTTCTCTTATTGCTTTATCTTTGCAATTTTGGACTGCTTGGGAATGAAGGAACCCAAGAGGCACAAAATACATCTTTGGATTACACTCTATTGCCTTTTGGAGGTTTCCCTCACATTCTTTTCTCAAAAACCCAATTATTCATTTACTAATTGAATTTTCTTGTTATTTGGGCCCAATAGCCAATAAAACCCACAACACAATCATCAAGGGTATTGTAAACAAAATCCATTCATTCAATCATTATTTGTTCATTTATCTTTATTATGAGAAATTGCATTTCTCACCAAATGAACCCAAAAAATTGGGATTGTAATAGTTAATGTTCTGATGTCATTTTCTATCTTTATTCTTAATTTCTTATCTCTAAATTATGATCTATTATCTCTGAATTTGTATCTTGGTTCTTTAATTCTGAATTGAATCTAAATATGAATCTGCATTGATATTCTTATTGTCTAAACAAATCTTAATCTAAAGATATGATTTGATAATGACTTAATTAAATTCTAATGTCACGTACATGATGTTTGAGTCTAATGGTTTAAAAAAAATCTTAAATGACTCTAGAAATGAAAGTAACTTAAGTATCAAATATCTGAATTATGATTTCTGACATCATAACTCAATGTCCATCAAAAATCATTAAATTGATCTTAACATAATTTTTTATTCATATGAGCTAAAATCTTAAAACATGAATATTATAAAACCTTATCATGGAAACTTAATCATAACTTGATACATTCTACTCTTATATCATATTGCGTACTTAATTCATAGATCTTAATCATCTAGGAAATCTTGATGATGTATCTCTACTTGAGATATTAGACACATATAAGGAAATGATCATGAAAGTATGACAATCTTACTTGCTTATCTTAACTTATAATCATAGAACATTGGATCACATAAGTCAAGAAATTCTTAATAATCAAACATGTAAATATATCGATCTCAATTAATATGAATACTAATGAGCATGAACCACTTACCACTTATATTGAGTGTATCCCTTACGTTATATGTTATTCCTTGTTGGACAACCTAATCACCTAGACATCATCAAAGTTCTAAAAGTCATGTGTATTCCTTCTTTTCATTTTTAAATCTCAAAACCCATCACCGTACCTCCTAAACTAAATCGGGGTTCTTATTTAGCCTCAACCAAACCATGACTTCATTTATGCTAGAAACCTATTGTTGAATGTATATCAAAGAACAACATTTTGTAATCATTACATACTATTTTATTCAAATAAGCGTGATAATCACATAATGTACTAATATGTGAAAATATTGAATCTTGATCCAGAGAAAACTCGACAATATAATAATATGTATATATTTATCGTGATTTGTTTGAAATTAGAGATAAAAATCCCAAAACAATATTTCATAGCTATTAAGCATAATGCAATATCTCATCAATATCCATAAAACACATCATTTAATACTCTTTTAGGTTTAAAAACAAAATAATAACTTAAAAGGGTATACAAGCTAAGTAAAACTTTGAAAACTATCATTATACTTTGTATTAGGGTCTAAATAAAAATAAGATAATTTCATTGCCAAATAATGCTTGAAATATCCATAATGCCCTTATTAGGGTTTACATAAAAACACATGTAAAATATCACATCTAAATGATCAATATTTATAATAGTGAGAAAAACATCAAAATACCACTTATACAAAATATTTACTAATTTACAATTTTTATTACTATTTTTTAATCAATTAAACATTAAAATCACATATATTTTGATGCACACAATATATTAGTTAACAAGCACCTAAATCATCTATTGAAGTATTTTTACAACATAGCATACTTGAAGACGTCTCTATTGTTACGTTCTATTCCCAAAACGATTATAAATCTCAAGTTATAGTTTTTCAAAAATATTGCCTTTGTTGGATGATCTCATCCCTTGGTTGGTGATCATGTGGAAAAAATGAGCCACTCTGGGCTTGACCTAGTGCGTCCATATTAGATCCATGCATATTTTTTCCATGATCCATTTAGTATTTTACCTGGGTGCAAGCTTCTCTTCCCTGCATCTTCATCATGTGGCACGTTTTTTTCCACAACATGTGGGGACTAGCTACCTGGGGTTCTTTCGGTGACTTGTATCTCATTGTGGGAGGGGTTTGGAAACCATACATCAAGGCACCTGAGACTGCCTCACCTCCTGCACCACTACAATGAGGTTTAGGGGTTTCATATAGAGGAGGATTGTAAACTATTAGACATGTAATCTTCTCTATCACAACCTCTTCTCTTCTCCATCCTCTGTTTCTTCATGACGAATAGGGCATGTTGGCATTGGCCAACTCTATTGGTTGTCCCCACACCCTCCACAACAGATCCACTATGAATTGGATATGACCACATGTCATGATCCCTTGTGTGTTGATTAGAGATCTTCATTTCCTAGATAAGTAGGGGACAACAACTTCATCCTAGGAAGGCAATCTTGTTGTAGATGCTACTCGCACACCCCCTATCTTTGACAACATTAGTGAAGGACAATGCAATTCTTCCCCAATTAAGGATTCTTTTACTACTCCCCTCTATATCTCATGAAGCCTCTTATGATTGGTTGGATACTCATGGCTCAATCAAGATACATAATAGAAGGAATTGTCTCTCCTAGCTTCCCTTATCCCACATAAAAACCTTTCTCTAGCCCTATATCTTTGGTGTCATGGGTCTTATATATTGATAATACCATAACCTTCTCGTCCAGTCAGGACTCTACTTAGTTCAATAAGAGTAAGGAAACCAATCGTGAGATTGACACACATAGAAGGTTGTCTCAAAAATCTTATATTTCTAAATAAATTCCATCACCATCTCTCTTAGTTTCCATCCCAATTATCTGCATCCATCCTAGAATCTGGGACATTATCTCTAGGTCACATGTTTTCTATTAGAAAAAAAGACTCATGAAAATTGGTCAATTGTCTTCTGATATGATAATATGTCTAAAACATTTGAATTTTTACATTTTAATCATATTAAGGCCATCATGTGCAAATTTGAATAAAAGATCCTTACATTCATATTTTATCATTTGAAGTGAATATCTAAATCAAAATTGAATCAAGCCTTATTGTTGAAATTTAGGATGTGATAATACTACCCACTGGTGTGTCCCCGCTAGTGGTTCTTTTACACCCCACAAGGTCAGAGCATATGGGATATGGGATCTTATTCTTTCAAAATTTATGTTATCCCTAACCGAGTCGATCACTAAGACTAAAACAGGTCACCCGCAAGCGTACGGGGTACTGTTGTAGTATAGGTGATTGACAAGATAAGGGGTCGAACCACAGAGATAGAAGGGGCACTAGAGTTAGACAGAGTGGGATATGTTCCTTTTGTGGAGCTTAGGGTTTTAAAAGGTTTAGTTGTTTGATTATGCTAATGAGCAAGTAAGAAATGCGAGATGGAAACTAAATTATGGAAGAGCAAGTAAATTAGTAAACTAAGTTATCAAACTAACTAAGCAAGAGCAAGAAGAGCTACACTACTCTAGAGAGGCAAGAAGCAATTCAGAACTAAACTAACCACTAGCAAGATAAAGAGCCTAAGTTAACACTAAAGAGCAAAACCAGGCAATTGACTAAGCTAGACTAAGGCAATTGGACTAAACTAGCATTAACAAGCAAACTAAGCAATTAGGGTTTTAAGCAAGGTGATTAAGGTCGGTGGGCTGTTTGGGGAATGTAACTTTGATGTTAGTTGGGGGAAGATCATTAAAGATGCATGGTTCTCATTTCATATCTAGATTACAAAACCAAACAATAAGGTCAATGGCATTAGAACATACCCTATACTACTAGTAGAAGACTAGGGTTAGGTGTAATTCTAATGAGATTAACCAAATCTAGGTTTCTAGGGTAAGTGATAGTGAGTAATTGAGGGTTGAGGGTTGAGGGTAGAGATGGGAGTAGAGATGAGGGTATTTAACCTCATGCCACTAGCCACTCTAGCCTTTAGAAGGGCCTAGACATTTACATCAATCTCACTTACACTAGCTACTTAGATCTCACACTCATTTGTAGGAGGAGGGATGTGTATGTAGGAACAAAGGGGGCTAGCTAGGGATCCACTAATTGGACCTAGGAGCCATTCCTAAGATTGCCACATACACCCCAATTCCTCCTAGAAACTAAGTGTCATCAAAAACCTCAAAACAAGCAATTCATACAAGAAGCACAAACCACATGCAATGAGATAGGAAAAGAGATAGAAGAAAGAAGTAATCATCATAGATATGAATTAAATTCATTACAAGAAATTATCCCCCAACATGGTATCAAAGTTACATTTAAATCCCAAATATCCCACCACAAGGGGCTTAGCTAGACATGATCAAGAAAACAAGAAAAGAAAGAGGTAGAAGAAGTAGGGACTCCATGAATCTTGATGTAGAAGCCTCCTTCTTCACCTCCAAGCTTACTGTAGACGTCCTCCCTACTCCAAGAGTGTAGGGGTGCATGAAATGGTAGGGCATTATGGATGAAAACCTAGGGAACTAGGTTTCCATGGTGGAATGAGGGTGGAAATGGTGGATGATGAGCCCAAAATGCAAGGGGATTGCACAAAGAGATCAAGGGTGGAGAGTGGAGGCTAAGAAAAGCTAGGGGTGTCTAACCTAGTGCTATGGCCACCACCCATGTATATATAGGTGGTGGTGGAAGCACTAGGGTAAGTAGGGGAAGTTTAGGCAAATCAGTGTAATGTAGGGTAGGTTTGGTGGACCACCATGGATGTGGTGGTGTGCCACGACCATGGTGAAGGTGGTGGAGAATGGTCGTGGAGTGGTGAAATTGTTGCGGTGTGAAGGAATTGGAAAAAGGTCAATTATGGTGGTTGCCAGGGTCTTGGTGGGTTAAGGGCTCCACGGACGTGTTGGGTGACACGACCATTTTGGAGGAGGAGGTGACCATGGAGAATCACCACAGTCGTCTTGAGCTTCTTCGGCCATGGTCGTGGCATGTGGCCACGGTCGTGGTGTTCTGGAGAAAAACCCTATTGCAAGATGAACTTTTGACAATTAATTCACACGACCGTGGGATGTTCCCACTGTCGTTTTCCACTTTGCTGACCACGACCGTGTGGCTGGCCACGGTCATGGTGTCTTCAATGGCCACGGTCATGGAAGAGGGCCACGACCATGGGATTCTGTACAAATTCCATGTTGATCTTGGTGTCATTTTGCCAAAAAATGCATGACCGTGGTGTTGTGCCCACAACTGTGATTTGGTTGGCCTCACTTAATTAGACTTCAATCTTCATCATTCTTGGATGTCTTTGCTTAGGGATGATTCTTGACCATTGGAGGTAGGTTGAGGGAGACTTTGGGGCCTTCTTTGGGTCCCTCCATGAGTGGGGGAACCCTAGAACTCCTTCTTTCTCTCTCTTCCATCTAAGCATGGTTCAAGTACCTAAAAAACAGTGCAAAGAACATCCATAAGAATATTTGTAATGATAACCATATTAGGGAAAAAGACTTGTAATCTAACATGTTTAGATGCAACTTAAGTACAAAATGCCACAGCATGGAGCCCTAAAATAAGGTTGCATCACCCACCTGATTGGAAAAATTCCTAAAAATTCTACCATTCTACCCACCTTCCAAGTGTCACATATTCTAGGTATATTAACTCTCAAAGGTTGTCATAAATGTTGGTAACATATTCATAGTACAACCTTCTCATGACTGACTAGTCATGTATGACATCATTATGAATATACTCTAGTGAAGATTAAGATCTAATCCATAGCATTTTCATCCAATGTGACTAGGAACGTATCTTTCCCACTCTTTTGTGGTAGCTACATTAGGGTTTTGGTTTCACTTTGAATCCAATTTACTTGTATATGTCAAAGTATCTACCCTTTGTATGTGTTCTTGGTCTTAATGTGTATCTATTTAGGTTTAGGTGACTATATTTCAACTTCATCTCTTTTTTTTTATTTGTCACCTTTGGATACATGTCGACCAGTCATATATCTAGAGGTGGCATGTCTTACCACACTTATCTTAGCACCTTCCTAGTGCACACGTCCCATAACATCCACACTTGAAAGGGTGTGAAAAGCATGGTAATGAACATAACATCCTCACTAGAACCTCATAGACTTGTGCCCCATACCACACGTGGGAAAGAGAGAGAGCATGATATATACAATTCTAGACTTAACATAAAATTCCAAACTATATAATCACATAAACCTAATCCTCAGTTAAACTTTTATTGACCAACATGACCTCTACTTTGATGTCTAATATCTTTCACTTTCTCCTTCTATTCCTTGGGAAATTAGTTATCTTTATAAATTTTTAGTCTAATCTCACTAAACTTTTAATGTAAGAATGAGATAATATTTTTGGTGGCGAACTATAATGTTGTTGTAATACCATTTTGTAACTTCCTTCCCATGCACTCACATGATCATAGTGGAAGCAACATAGAGTTATCCAAAACTCGTGCACTTAAGGGGGCATTACCTCAAATTAGCATTCATAACAACAATATAATCAACAACAAGATTTAAATCATAAAAATTCTCATCATTGGTCTTACAAGAGGAAACAAAAGGGATACAACATGAAACTTATTCAACATCTTGAATCAAAATCTCCATGCCAGAACTCTAAACATGGAATCATATTGTTAGATATATAATTTGAGGATCATCCTATAGTTGGAATCTCACCCGATATTATCATGCTTTATACTTGTGCTCTAGTCAATGGGATATTCTCTACTCCTACTGCTCATTTACGTACATCTCCTCCCCATTCGTTCATTGGAAAAATAGTCATTAGAGTAAGTAGAATGAGTGTTCTAGTATATGCATTACTAGAATAATAAGATAGTACCATACACTCTAAAACATCTTATTTATGATATTGACATAAAATATGTAGAAATTTTGAAACATAAATATAATTCTTCATTCTTTAGTTTAACTCTTTCATTTTGTACATATCTTTTTCTTAAGATGTGTGCTCCGGTACTTGGGCCTCATGACCTACACTATGGTGCTTGTGTCACATAACCTACATATAGGCCTCAGGTTATGCATCTGAATCGGTCTGCACTCTGGTTCCTGGGCAACATGACTTGCACAAGGGCCTAGCTCATATATCAGTGATATTTATTTCTTTCATAATACTTATAAATGAGATTATGTGCATGCTATGAATTAGGATATATTTTCTTTACTAATTTTAATGAATAGTAACAACCATTATATGATAAGTCCTACTCTTGACATTGAAGTATCCTCTATTGTGCAACACGCCCTCTATTGGAACAATGTGCCCTATGCTAATAGTTAAGTATCCTCAATTGTGCAACACACCCTATGTTGCATCTGAAGTGTCTTATGAAATATATCAAGACTCTCTAGTGAGGACTTATCCTATAATGTGTAGAGTTAATGTTATGATGTCATTTTCTATCTCTATTCATAATATCTTATTTTTGAATCTTAATCTATTATCTCTGAATCTATATCTCTATTCATTAATTTTAAACTAAACCTAATTCTATATCTAAAATCCAATATTATTATTGTCTAGATAAATCTTAATTTTAATATTTGAATTGATAGAATGACTTAATTAAATTTGATTTCATATACATGACATATAAGTCTAAAGGCTTAAGAAAATAATATGTAATGACTATAGAAATCAAATTAACTTAAGTATCAAATATCTAAAATATGATTCCTGACAAGTCACTCAGTCTCTATCAAACCTCATTAAATTGATCTAAACATGACTCTTAATGATTCATATGAGCTTAAATATTAAATCTTAAAGAATGAGGCATATTAAATATTATCTTGCAACCTTAATCATAACTTAATGCATTTTACTTTTATGTTTTATCTTTTACTTAATTGTTAAATCTTAACCATCTAAGAAATCTTGATGATATTTCTCTACTTGAGGTATTAGACACAAACAAGGGCATCATTATGAATGTATGGAAATTTTACTTGCATGTCTTAATATATAATCATAGAGCACTAGATCACATAACTGAAGAAATTCTTACTTATGAAATGGGAAAATATGTTGATCTAAATTTATATGAATACTCATGTGCATTAACCACTTACCTCTTATACTCAGTGTATCCCTTATGGTATTCATGATTCCATATTGTACAACCTTATCACTTGGACATCTTTAATGTTCTATAATTCTTGTCTATTCCTTATTTCCTTTTTCAAATCTCCAAAACCCATAACCCTATCTCCTAAACTAAAAGTCGGGTTCTTATTTAGTTTCAATGAAATTGTGATTTACATCATGGTAGAAAACTTATTGTTGAATGTTATATCTTATACAAATAATTTATAATAATCAGATAATCTACTTATATGTGAACATATCGATTCTTGATCAAGAGAAAACTTTACGATTGAATAATATGAATATAGTTATTTTGATTTGTTTGAAATCAGATATAAACATCCCAATATTGTATTTCATAGGGATTAAGCATAAATGTAATGTAATATGTGGGAAAATTTTCGATATAGATATGAGATACGAGAGGCTCCAAAACTTTTTCTATAATTGTGGCTGCTTGGGACACATCAAGAAGGATTGTAGGGAAAAGGAAGTAGAAAATGAAGTACAGTGGGGCACATGGCTCAAAGCTTCATCGAGAAAACAAAATAGAACAAGCGGTGATGGGAAAGAATATGAATCTTGCAAAAAACAAATAAATTAGGGAGAGAAGAAGGGAGTACAACAAGAGGGGACTGAGAAGCTCAGCGACAAAGCTAAAGGTAGATTCACAAAGCGTATACATGGGAAGAAAGGTCCAAAAGAACTTTTGGATAATAATAATACATGTGATAAAGGTGAGAGGAAATGTAGTAAAAATAAAGATGGCACTGCCATTGGAGGAAATTTAAGGAGTGTGATGAACCTCATGGGACCACAATGGTAGAAAAGATGTCTGACAATGCAACAGAAAAAAGTTCTCATTGGGCTATAAAAGAATCACAGGGCACTCGTGCTACAAATCCTATCTTAAAGACCATCCTCTCTTCTCTTCAATGTTGCAAGAAAGACACAAGCAACCCACCAACCAAGGCTAATGACCAAGGCAACCAAGGCACATGGGTTGCTACATAGATATTGTTTGATATTTTGCCACAGAGAGAAAAATGGTCCAACATTCAACAAAAGGCTCAGACAGATAGAAAGACAAAGAGATATAAGAAACAAAGGGAAGGTGCGATCACACGCAGCAGGATGGAAAGCAAACGCACAAATAAAGGGGAAACAATGAAAACAAGAAGGATAAGGGGGACCTACTATAAGGGTTAAACAGGGAAGAACCCAAAAAATACAAAGAGGAATAGAAAAAATATGGTTTGGGAAAAATATTCTAAACAAGTACCAAGTCCTGGTGATTAGGCCCACGAAGGGCAATGAAACTGTTAAGATGGAATTGCCAGGGTGTGGGCAATCATGGAACATTTTGTACCCTCCAACATATGTGTTGGAGGGAATGCCCAGAGATTCTATTCATCATGGAAACAAAAAAAATGATCTAAATGAGATTAGGAAGAAGTGTGGTTTTGACAACGGAGTTTTTCTTAGCAGTAGAGGCAGATTAGGGGGTATTGTTTTAGGTGGAATGAAGTGGAGTTAATGTGCTCTCATATTTCAATCACCATTTTAGTTTGGTTATCAAAGGAAGAGGTAATGATTCAGACTAGTAATGTGTGGGTATCTAAGGGAGTCCACAGGCAAATAACAAAGAGATGACTTGGGACCTAATTTCTAATATCAAACACAACAACAACCTCCCTATCCTCTTTATGGGTGATTTCAATGAGATAAAGAATAATGACAAGAAAAGTGGATGTGCATTAAGAGAAGAAAGATAACCGTAGAAACATTAGAGAGATGATTGATATATGTGAACTAATTGATGTTGTCTATAGGGAAAACCCCTTTACTTGGGTGAGAGGAAAAAAACCTAAGACAACCATTAGTGAAAGGCTTGATAGAGCTTTGGTCAGTAGGCATTGGAGCAACCTTTATCCTAATTCTCAGATTATTTAGCTTCTCAGACATAACTCTGATCATGCCCTGATACTTCTCAAGTGCAAAGAGGGAGAGAATATGAGGACTGAAAGCAATGATTTCAAGCTTGAACATTACAGGCTTAAGGACCCGCAATGTGTTGATGTTATTAAAGAAACTTCGGTTGTAAAACCTGATCTACATCAGAAGATTAGTCATTGCACCAAGGCTATTGCTGATTGGGCCAAAGCTAAGTTTGGAGTCATTGATGAAAATCTGAAAAGGGCTGAAAAGAAACTTCTGCATGACCAACAACTACCTAAGACGTCTGCAAACATAGAAAATTGCAAAGAGTTGTGCAACAAAATAAATGACCATCAGAAAAGAAAAAAAGGAGACCTACTAGTATACCAAGGCCAAGGTTAAAGAAATGAAAGATGGTGATTAGAATAGAATTACTTCCACAAAAAACTGTGTTAAAGAAAGAGGAGAAATACCATTAAGTGCCTCAAAAATGAGGAGGGAATTTGGAAACACAATGAGAATGACACTAGTAATATCGTTATTAACTATTACAATTCCATGTTCAATTCCAATGAAGATGAAGATCTTGAGAATATTCTTGAGGGAATGCAAAAAGTTATCAACAAGGAAAAAAAATGAAGTACTTGAAAGAGAACCAGAAGATGAAGAGATTAAGAAGGGCATTTTTCTATGCACCCAAACAAAGCTCTGGGACCTGATGGTTTCCATGCTAGCTTCTTTCAAAATTTTTGGAGTAATATGGGTTTGGATTTGGCCTCATATATCTAGGGATGGTGGAAAAATGAAAAGGATTTAAGGGACATTAACTCCAAAAATATTGTCCTAATCCCAAATTGCAAGGAACCTAGTACCATGAATAATGTTTGCCCTATTAGCATGTGCAATACTATTTATAAAATAATTTCTAAAGTTCTTGCAAATAGGGTCAAACCCCACCTCAATGACATCATCACCCCCAATTAGAGTGCCTTTATCCTCGGAAGGCTCATCACCGACAATGCCCTCATTGGTTTTGAAACTTTCCATTCTATGAAGTGAAACACAAAAGGCAAGAAGGGATAGATGGCTCTCAAGCTTGATATGAACAAAGCTTATGATAGAGTGGAATAGAGGATCATTATAAACATCAGGGAAACACTTGGTTTTATCTCCCTTTGGTGTCAAAAAATATATGAATGTATGAGCTCTGTCTCTTTCTCTTTAATCATAAATGGTTGTAAAAGGGGATTCATAACTCCTAAAAGAGGGCTCCGCCAAGGCAACCCCATTTCTCCTTACCTCTTCCTTTTTTCTGAAGATGCATTCTCTAATTTTATTAATAGAAAGGCGGATAATGGTGCCATAATAGGGACGCACACCAGTAGAAAAGGTCCACGCACAACTCATCTCTTCTTCTTGAATGATAGCATTTTGTTTGCAAAAGAAAATCTCCAAGAAGTTGGAAATGAGCTACTATGAGAGGGCTTCTAGATAGAAAGTCAATTACAACAAGACATAGATATCTTTCAGAAAAAATTTTCCAAATGAAACGAGGAAGAGCATCCAAGAACTTCCTCAGTTCAAGCAAGTTGTGGAGCATGAAAAATACTTGGGCCTCCCAACCATTATAGGAAGATAAAAAAATAAGGTGTTTAGTGAGCTGAACAATAGAATATGGAAAAAGATAAATGTGTGGAAGGAGAAGATGTTAAGTTAAGAAGGAAATTTTTTTTATCAAGTATATTATGCAGGCCATACCCACATATATGATGAGTGTTTTCCACATACCCAACAACATAATAGATGATATTAACATAATGCTAGCAAACTTTTGGTGGGGTACTGAAAATGGTAGAAGGAAGATGCATTGGATGATGTGGAGCAATCTATGTGTGCCAAAACAAGAAGGGGGATTGGGGTTTCATGACCTTAAAGTTTTCAACATGGCTTTCTTAGACAAACAAGTTTGGTGCCTCCATCATGAACCCACATCCAGTGCTGCAGCTATTTTCAAAACTAGATACTATAACAACAAGGAAGTTCTTGAAGCTACCAGAGGTCATAACCCTAGCTACTTTTGGCATAATATGTGCTGGGCTAAAGTCCTCCTAATTGAAGGTTTGATATGGAGTATTACTAAATAATCTAATGGCCTTATATGGGAGGATAATTGAATCCCCTTTAGGCGGGGTTTGGGTGTTCAGACCTCCCCACCTGATGGGGACCAACCAGTTTAGGTGAAAGAGTTGATCAATAATTCCTCTAAATGGAACATTACATTGTTGGACAGAACTTTTTCTACTGAACAAAGAGATGAGATATTGAAAATGCCCATATGTGATAGGCCTTTGGCTGTTTTGTATTGGTACCTGACTCATGATGGTATGCTTACTATAAAATCTACATACTGGTTGGGTTTTTCTAGTCATCAGTTTTCAAACGGCCTTGCGGTCAATCTCAACATGAATATGTGGAACTAGGTTTGGAAGAGCTCTATGCATCCCAAATTGAAGCATTTGCTGTGGCAATGCTTGTCCAAAAGCTTTCCCTCCAAAAGCTACATGTGAGACAGACATATAATATTTTTTTAGAGTAAACAGATCCATTCATTACTCAAGCCAAACGACATCTACAAATAGAGAAGAACAACCACAAGAACAAGCAACAGTTAGGTACACAAACTTAAAACCACTACCACTCATATTGGAACGAGAATAAAACACTTCTGCATAGATCTCTCTTCTTCGAGGCTGAGTTAAGCAGCTTTTATGAGAGATGCCTTCAACTTGAGCATTAGGTAGCGGTGTAAGGGATGAACCAAACTAGTATTTCATCTGATTGTTATCTCTAACATCAATGTCAGCAACTTGAGCAGCAAACGAACCTGAGGCAATCGAGACCTGCTAGAGATCACGATACTCTCACGACAGGAGAGAGAAACATCCCCCTAAAGGACACACAAACACCGAAGAACGGTGACTAGAAGGCAGAGAACCTGCCTAGAACCCAAGAACACACGCACAAAAGGGAAATCAAATAGACTGGATAGTAATAAGAACACTAAACAGGGGAGCTAAGGGAAGAAACTGCAAGCCCTCGGTAGGTACACGCCAGACTCCGTAGACTCGACCGCCTCCCCACCGCCACCAAGCAAGAGCTGCGCTAGATGCGAAGCCGCCGCACGGAAGCCACCGTCCCTTCACCCTGCAACTCCCAGATCAGAGGACCGGGAGACCCGACCCCGATGGCCAGAAAGGGGAAAGGAAGAAGGTCATGGAGAGGAGAGAAGCCAGACGGATGAGGAGCGTGATCTGCATAGCGGATAGGCACCAACGAAAGCCTAGGGGGAGAGGGTGGCTACTCGCCGGCAGCCGACCTCCTCCCCTGAGCTGGAGGGTCGAGCGCTCGGAACCCTAGGTCACCTTCGCAATCGCCAGAGTGGTGGCCTTCACTCAACTTTTGATTCCATCTAGGATATATTAATTACAGACAGACATATAATTGATAGAGCCTTATGTGGTATGTGTTCTAATGTTGATGAGTTAACCATTCACATTATGACTTAGTGCTCACATAGTACAGAGATCTGGGATGAGCCTGAGTTATGTGCATCATAAGTGGGGCCCCTACTAATGATCTTAGCAACATGGTTAGATGGGTCACCAACAAAGGTGATAATGACACCCTTGTAGCTTTCATAGCTTGCTGCTTGGCTACTTGGATCAATAGAAATGACACCATGTTCAGTTCCAAAATAGTTCAACCGACTCTAACAGCGCATATCTTGATTAATTGGGCTCAGATCTTTGTGGATAGTAGAAGGGGTAACAAAGATATTGGCAGTTTATCTGCTACTCGAAGTGAGTGTATATGGGGGTGCCTATGACTAACTACATTAAGATCAATGTGGATGCAACTTTTGACATTGAAGATAGAGTCTGCTTTACAGTTGTTTGCAGAAATCATAACAAGGAGATGATATCTATGGCAACCAAAACATGCAACTGTAGATGGAGCTCATTCATAGATGAAGCCCAGGGGTTAGATTCGGAATCAAGGTAGCAAAATCTATGCACCTTAACTTACTAGAAATAGAGATGGATGCAAAAAATGTTTGGCAAAAGTTGCATTCCTCCATTGGGGGCCTAAGCCCAACTAAATAACTATTTGAGGACATCAGGAATCAAGCCAACAAATTCACTTCTATTGTTTTCGCACACACCTTGAGAGAAGGGAATGTTTTGGCTCACAATTTAGCTAAGAAGGGGTTCGGAAAGGGCAAGGGAATTGTTGTCACCTATAATTTCCCTATGCTAATACAATGTTGTATTGAATGATTTCTAATACAATGGCTTGAACCTCCATCTAAATAAAATAATAATAATGTAATATGTCATCAATATCCATAAAACACATCATATAATATCCTTTTAGGTCTAAAAAAAATAATAAATGAAAAGGCTATGAAACTTAACCAAAACACTGAAAATAATATTAATACTAGGTAATAGGGTCGACATAAATATCATATCATTTCATTTCCAAATAATTGGTGAATATTCATGATGCCCTTATTAAGGTTTATTTCAAAACATACACAATAGATCACACCTAAATGATAAGTATTTTTATTATTGTGCAAATCATCAAAATACAACTTATATAAAATATTCACTAAATTACAAAGATGATTGCTATTTTTAATCAATGAAACATTAAAAACATATAGATTTTTATACACACAATATATTCATTAACATATATATAAATCATCCATGTAAAGTAATTTTATGATATAGTTATACTTGAAGACCTCTTTGTTGATATGTTGTGCACCCAAAATGGATATCGAAATCTCATTTTATGGTTTTTCTGACATATTACCTTTATTAGTGGATCTTATCCCTTGATTTGTGATCATGTAGCCAAGATGAACCACTCTAGGCTTGATCTAGTTCTCCTAGGTTTGTTCCATTTGGATAAATTTTCCAGGATCCATTTAGTCTTTAACCCAAGTGCAAGCCTCTCTTCCCCACATCTTCGTTGTGTGGAACGTTCTGTTCTATATTGTGTGTCGACCAGCTGCTTGGGTTTCCTTCGACACCCTACATCTGATTATGGGAGGGTCCCAAAACCATAGATCGAAGCACATGCGTCTGCCTCACCCTCCCGCATCACCACGGTGAGGTCGAGGGATTTGATATTGAGGAGGATGCCAAAGTGTTCAACAAGTAATCTTCTCCGCCGCTACCTCTTCTCTTCTCCATCCTTTGTTTCTTCACGATGAATAGGGCACACCCGCATTGGCCAACTCTGAGGGTTGCACTCACACCTACACAACATATCAACAAAGTGTTGGATCCGATCACATGTCATGATCCCTTGTGCATTGATAGTGATCTTCCTATCTTAGAGAAGTAGGCAGAAACTATTTCTTCCTGGGAAGGGACTCTTGTTGCATACGCAACTCACACACCCCCTATCCTTGAGAACTTCAGTACAGGATAATGCAATCCTTCCCAACTATGCAATTCTTTTACTACTTCTATCTATATCTTATGAAGCCTCTTAAGGTTATTTTGGTACTCATCAATCAATCAAGATACAAAAGAGAAGGAATTTTTTCTCATGGATTCCCATGTCCGACATAAAAATCTTTCTCTACCCCCTATTTAATATTGTAGGGTTTATATAAAACCAACACCACAACCTTATCGACTAGTCACGACTCTACTTAGTTGGAGAAGATTAAGGAAACCAATCACAAGATTACACACATAGAAAATTGTTTCCAAAATCTTAATAATTTTAATAAAATCCATTATCATCTCTCTCCTCATTTCCATTGTAATTATCTCCATCCATCCTAGAATCTGGGACATTATCTCTCTGTCACATATTTTATGTTTTCTTTTTGAAAAACCCAAGACTCGTGATAAATGGCTAACTGTCTCGTTATATGATAATATGCCTAAAACATTTGCGTTTTGACATTTTAATCAACTAAAGGACATCATGTGGAAAGTTGGAATAAAATATCCTTACATTCATATCCTATTAATTTGAAGAGAATATTTAAATCAAAATTGAGTCAAGTCCTTTTCTTGAAATTTGGGATTTTACCTACATGGAATTTCTTTATAATATATCTATGATTTTTTTGTAGAATTGCATTCTTATTTGCCAAAAGAAGAATTAATGTTCATAACTAGATATTTATAATAAATAAACACCATCGAGTGTGTCATTTGCAACAACAACCAATTTCAAGTGAAGGGAAATGTAATGGATATACAATTTATTTATATTTAGAATAAGTGTTTGTGGCCCATTAGATTGTACACTTCTATTAGACAACTCATCATATTGTTGACCTTTTAGTTAGGACTTGGAGGAGCCATGATATGCAAACAAATAATACATATTCTAGTAATGTAACTAAAATGTAACAATAACAGACATAACACTAACAAATTTGAAAACCTTCACTTTCTTGTTACAAATGTACATGCCCAAATTGATTAAAAATAATTATCAAGGAAACTCATAATGATTTAAAATTATAATGTGTGATTTACAATACAATTCTAACTTCAAAATTAAATCCATTTCTTCTTCCTTGGTGCATCAGAAGGATCATCAACAAGATGATAAAAATAACTATCTTCAACCTAAACAAAGCAAAATTGACTTGTCTAGACTATTATGAACAATATATCAACATATATTTTTTTTAAACATTGAAAATTCATTTGACTATTTACAGAAGAATGTTTGTTAAGAACACTTCCAATTCTATGCTATTTTATTGGTATATTCCACTAATCCCATAAACTTTATTCTACATCTTAAATAAGAAGATTCAAGATGTACACGGAAAGAAGATCACAAATATAGCATAAAACTTAGTACTACAACATATTTGTATAATAAGCTCAAAATACAATGTGCATATCTTGACTATAACAAGAAACACAAGTGGCACACTTTGTATCTGATTTTTGAATCATCAATGTATCTTATGTTATTGTAGCCTTACATGCATCCAATATATGTTCATTAAAAGTAATACATTTCTTTCTTTTTCGTTGCTAAGATTGTCTTTCTACAAGACCCCATTTGATAAGTAATGACCCTCTACCACTTTAGGATATTGCAATAAATGAAAAACCATGCATTTTCATTTATTGACTGCCTTTTTATTGGTTCCAACTAAGATGTAGTTAAGGATGCCATAATTTTCTCCCAAAAAGTCTACTCTTCAACTTACATGTTACCATCACCATTTTTTGCTCGTTCTGGTTGTGTCACCAGTGGTGATGGAGTTGGAATGAGTACTCCCACAAAAGCATTGCACTTCCTTGCTTTGAGCAAGAGTTCTTCCTAGATAGAACTGTCTAGAGTTTACTCTTATACAGTCGGTGTATCTGGTCTGAACCATGCACTAGTACCTACAAATAGTGAGATCAATGTGAGAAATGGATACTAGTGATAGAATGAGATTTGAATTTTCAGCTTCAAAAATAGTAGTAAAAAAATGAAAAGAAAAATAAAATTTGTGGCCTAGAGTGGCTAGTCACAACACTTGTAGTGCTAGATTTACCATTTCCCTAACAAAGGCGCCAAAAACTTGATGCACATTTACTACACATATTAAATGCAAGCACCCATATTGAAATAATGTAGGTCAAAAGAGGCCTAGATATTAAACTAAGGGAAATGTGATTTCAAAGACTAATACTAACTAACACTCGATCAACTAGACCTATTGAAAAGGGTGATTGGTTAACTAACTAACTGGAAGAATTAAAGCTAAATTAATTAGGTTGTAATCATAAATATTGTTTCACCCACATCCCATGATTACCACCAATATTGAGACTAGGGAATAAATTTGAGGATTATACTTAAAACAAATCTCACTCCCAAGTTTTCTCTTTGTTTTTTCCTTTCAAACTCTTTTCTTTCTCATATCCAAACACATAAACAAACTTTATAAGAGAATTAAACTTTGATTACTATAATATGATATCAACATTAATGATACACATCCATACATTCATTCTGTTTCTCACACTTCTATGTACAAACAACATGATAACTAGATATAACTTTGTTATTAAGTAAACAAAGTTACACATTATCATTTACAACTCTCTCACATCTATACAAGACTAGGAGTGATAGGGATTGACTGAACTTAACTAATGCCATACTTAACTCATATAGTAGATCTACTCTGATGCATTGACCTTGTTCAAGTCCACATGGTTTCACTAAAAATTGTGAGTAGAGGGGTGAGCCTACTCGCTTAGTGAATGAGTACTTCATAGAAATAGTTTAAGGAACTTATATAATTACAAATATATTGTCGAGCAACTAATATCAATTATTACAACAGTAATCGTTAAAGAGTCTAATCATTCAAAAACATAAATATGGTAGGATACTCAGGATATCTATAAGAGTGAGTTAATATATGAACATGCTTGATTGATCATAAAGAGAACTAATAATTCAGAACAATACAAAGAATAATTGAATAACAGTGCACACATGTTCAACCTCACATTAATCTTATAATGCCCTGAACCCACATGACGTGTACCACAACATGTGAAACAATCACAACATGCTACAATCTCACTGTACAAGGCTTATAAGCATGCTTGGGTTCCTAAGCCTATCTCTTGAGTAAGACCCCATCTGAAGTGGGCCTCGGCATGTCTGCCTCTCGATGGATAATAGGTGTGACCGAATATCTCAGACTCCACCTCTCAACCTAAGTACTCATGCGGTGAGTCAAATCCCTCAGGCTTATAGTGGATCAGTGGACCTACTGACCACTAATCACTACAACATGTAACATAGGTACCACTGACATCCCCGGTTGAGGTTGGATACCGCACAACTGTTAGTAGTCTTCCCTATCAATCAAGTCCCCAACACCCTACTGGTGTGTGCCATCTTACCTCGATCTGGACTACCTCTAATCGAGAAAGTGTTTCCTCCCCACAGTGTAGGCCTCATCCTGTGAGGATTCTACAATGTTCAGGGCATCTAAATGTCTAATTCACTCTTCAAATTCACAATTCAATCGTCACATAAACATATGTTAGTTAAGCATTATAAACCATTCATTTCATAAACCATTTGATAACATTTACCACAACGATGGCCACAGAGAGAGAGAGAATCCTCGAGGAGGCATCGTGGATGATGGATGGCTCCCTCATCATCGTTCAAGCATGGGAGTCGGGCTCCCATCTTCCTCCTCTCTTTTTATATACAAATATGGTGCAAAGAGACATAGGCAGACGAGGGTGAGGGAGGGGGAGAAAACCTGCGGGAGATGGTGGATCAGCGGCGGAGAGGTTTCCTTAACCAGAATCATCTGCAATTCCTCCTGAAAGCTCAAGTGAGGTCGATGGAGAGAGAAGGAACAATTCATCCCAGAACAACCAACCTCCTCTAGTGAAATGCTTCCCCAACTAATCCCTCATCCTCATCATTATTGACTCCATTTCCGCTGCTTGAAGGTCAAAGCTCATCAATGCCTAACGCTGTGGTCGACTGGCTCTCTGCCAGCAGATTGGGGCACAAGTGCGATGATGTCTATGTTATCGATTTCGTCAAACCAGAGATTAGGAACGGTGTGAAGTGCTTTTCCATCTCCAGTGAAGATGAAGTGGTCCTCTCATTGGATGAATATGTGTCTATCAGATTCAGGGGGAAGAAACCATATAGGAGTCAACTTCACAGTTGGATCCGCCGCCAATGGCATCCCAATGGGTTGTTTGAGACTATCACAGAAGAATTAGAGGGATTCATTGTGAAGTTGTCGACGACCATGGAGAGAGAGAATCCTTGAGGAGGCACCGTGGATGATGGATGGGTCCCTCATCATCGTTCAAGCATTCGAGCCGAGCTCCCCTCTTCCTCCTCTCTCTTTCTCTAAGCTTCCTATTTGGGTCATTGTCTAGAATCCAGGCCTCCATTGGATGTCCAAGAGATTAGGTAGCATCACTAGCCTGATTGGGAGGCCTCTGGACAATGAAGACTCATGCTACTACTTCAAGGACACACCTGTGTGTGTGGAGATGGACTCACGATCCGACTTCCTAAAGAAGGTGATGATCGTCATCAACAGTGTTCCTAAAGAACTAAAGACAGGCTATGTTACAAAGCCAAAGATTTGTTCTCATTGTAACTTGTTCGGTCATCGAGCCCCTTCCTATCCAATGATTGCAAGGAGCAAATCACTGCCTAGACAACTATAGCTATGAGTCAGGAAGACTACCAGTCAACAAGGCGTTCGACAAAATGCCAAGTTGACTATAAATCCATCGAATGGTTCAGCTGATGATGCTCCACTTGCAGATGTGTCCATAGTTGGGAAATAAGTTCCTCATAGAAATCAAGAGCCTGATATGTGTTGCAATTCACCAGAGAGTGTGGGTGTTCTGCTCAACCTTGAGTGGTATCTCTTCCTTACCAAATTGAGTAGCACCCCCAAACCGGTGAAACAACTAACTATCGATAAAGGTCTGGCCCTAGAATACCAATAGAAAGCATGGAATTCAGATAAGGTTTCTTCGGTTAGTTAATGCAACATGGACCCATAGTTTCCAGATGATTTTAGTGTTAATAAAGGTGATAGGATGAAGAAAAAGAAGAACAAGCACAAAAATGTTGGGAATGAGGAGTCCCCATAGATGTTATGTCTAAACTTCTCCTTATTTTCTTTGCCATTTCAGTGCTAGATGCGAACATGTTTGTGGTTTTGCCTTATGACTTCTTGCAGGTGGTTTCACCTAGTTAGTTGTGGAGAAATAAGTTTGGTTATAATCCTAGGTTGTTGATGTGCTGAACGATAGTGGTGTAATAGCTCAACTTCCTTTTTTGCATCTGTCTGATAAACTTCTAGAGGCAACTCAGGTTTAAGAAAAAGCATGGTCGTATGTTGTGTGAAGTTCAGAAGTAGTTGCAAATGTTTCTCTTATTCAGGAAGAGGAAAGGAGTGGCAACCTCTCTTCTTCACTCTACTTCTCATCGTGATCCAACTGGTCTTTTTTGGGAGTTTGATAGGAGTTGACAACTTTTGTTGTGTGTGTTGGGTGTTGAGGTGTTTTATTCATATAGTTATCTTTGTGGGTATGCTTCTAGCTCTATGTGGGTCTTTCCCTCCTCTCCCATATCTTGTGTGGTTCTGTTTGTCTTCTTTCCTTCTTTTAGATTAGTTTAGCTTGGAGTATCCTTTTTTTCTGTCTTGATCCCTACCTTTGTTCCTGTGTGGCAAAAACATGGGGATCTATTAGTGCTTATATCAAGGGGCACTTTTGTACACAAAGTTTTGGTTATATAGTAACATGATTTTTTCACGACCAAAAAAAAATTTACCACAATCAAATTATTAAGCATAACAACACCGTATCCTTAGGTTTTCATTTACCTCATTCACTTATCACATTACTCGCATAAAGATTTAATACACCATAACATCATTCAATAAAGATTGCTCTCAGTAGTTCACATATACTTGAATATATATATGAAACCATGTAATGAATTGAACAAGGGTTTCCATGCCATTTACTAAAACATCATACATTAATAATAACATTGAATCAAGATGCCTATTTGCAAACCTCCAACTTTCCATTCATTTAGGGTTTCACCCTCCGTACTGATATATCAAGCAAACATTGATATCATTGAATGAAATCCAAGATCTTATCTAACATATATGTAATACACATACAAATCAAACAATGATTCATAACCAAGGAGATTCAACTAGGCAAACTTCTTTATTCAATTATACAACAATTTCAGTTATAACCGAAAACCCGAATTTCAATTTAATTTTATAACCTCTACAAATACTTTTAGAATTATCATTTAGATGAATTGTACCCATTTCTAATATGATTTCATCATCTGAAATTCATCACAACAGATATATAATCTATTTCATATCAACTTGCAAAAGCCATATAAAAAAAACCATTTAGGGCTTGTACTCACATACTAAGCAATTGAAAATTATTGATGATTTAACTCATTTTTATGCAATCTACTATTTAAGGGGAGTACCCACTCACCCTAAGGTGTGAAAACAACATAAAAACACATCCCATCTATGAAAAGCTCGAATCCATATCAAAACTCTAACAAGTGAGCGGTTTCTTCCTCCTTTCAACCCTAAAGAAAGTCTGTTGTAGGTAGAAGATGAAAATCAGAGGTTAAGACAAACCTCTGATTCATTGGATTAGGTATTCCGAGTAAGGGGAAATGAGGAGAAGGAAGAATCAATGGTTAAAACTACTTACCAAGTCAAATCTATGGCAACCATTTTGTATTTCCACTGTGCTTCACATTCTTCCCCAAATATTGTCCCATAAATCACCTTCTTGGTCACCTCTCATTGAGCAAGTAGTCTAAGATGATATCAGATTGAATTGCGGTTCTAACACACGTCATTTTGTTGAAAACACATAAGTATAGTCTGAGATATGATCGTTTTACGATTGGTTGTCCCGGGAAGCATCCATTGCAGTCGGGACACAACGTCGCGGCCACGAAACTAGTGTCACGGTCACAGTCATGACACATGACACAACATTGCAATCACGGTACTATGTACATGTTTACTGAAAAGGGCACAACTCTCTCATTTTAACTCTAATTTGATTCGTTGTTTTTTTGTTAGATTCATAATTGAATTATCTACAATGATACACTATTATTTTGATAATATTCTCAAATCAAAATGTTTTTATTAATCATTTCCTACAATGTCATTAACTTTCTTCTTGCGTACATGTATGGGTTAAATATATATTAACTCCAACTTGGATCTTTATAGTATGCTAAAGTCATAATTATGAGTTCTTCAAACACGTATTTGAGGTTACCAAAGTTAAGATAAAGTACAAGATAAAATATTACTAACAAAAACATGACAAGCATTAAGATTATCTTAAATCTCTAGGATTACCAGCAAAGCTAGGAATGGGTTGTAACAATCCTTCCCCTCTAATAAAAATTTCGTCTCAAATTTTCTAAAAGAGGAAAGGATACTTGTTAAAATTTTCCATCTCCACTTCCCAAGTAGCTTCTTCTACACCATGATTCCTCCAAAGAACCTTTACTAGGGGTATCTCTCTCTTTTTAAGCTTTGAATTCTATAGTCTAGAATTTTATTTTCAACATTGAGTCATTTGTTCCTCTTCTAATCACAACAAATTTTTAAGAAAGCCTTCTCAATTATAACAAAATAATTCTCTATGCCATAATCAATCATAGGAAAGAGAAAGAGAAACAACCATTTTCAATATTTTCATACTTATGAGATGTTACCTCAACATTGATAATCTGATCCAACTATCTCAATTCGTACAAATCAATATGTACTATTATTTTGTATTACCTCCAAATCACAAAACAGAGTTCACAATGTTGTTTTGAATTTTACTATTTTGCTACACAAATAGCATAGCACTCATGAGTTGGAAGACTAGATTCAACAACAATTGTACAATTGAAGTCATACGTAAAACAAATTCATGTATTACTGAAAGCCATTGTTTTCTCTTATTTCTCTCTGCATTCATTACTACTTACTTCTCGTTACTTATCCTTCTCATTTTGATCATATATAATAAAAATCCCTAAAATTGAAACATATAAGGTAAGAATAGATTATTCACCATTCTTGATATCACTTCAAAAATTTATTTCATATCACACTTCACTCATGTTCTATTTCTCCTTTTTTCAAAATACACTTGTTACATTTCAAATTTATTTCTTACTCTTTGCTCCAAATAATTTCCAAATTGTTTATCTACCTTACAGATTTGCTACCTTTAAATCGTAGATTACTATCAGTGCTAGTTTACTTCTCATAATGCTAATATCATGATCTTGTTTTATAGAGATGCTACTATTCTAGGTCAAATCACTAGCGACATCCCTTGAACTACTACAACTCTAAACATTCTAGGGTTTGATCTTTATCAGTAACATGTTATTGTGACATGATTTTTACTCCCTTATTTTGATAAGAAAACCTTAGCTCTCCTGAGGTTTAATAAAGTCTTCCTTGTCTTTACCACTTGAATTTTCTTTCTCTTACTTGACCATTTTAATAGATTACTTTCTCGATCCATCCTACTAGGGTTTCATCATCATATTGTGTGTCATTAGTATATTCACTAGATGCATCTTTCATGACGGTTGTGTATCATTTATGATTTATTTCCTTATCACTCCATCCCATGTTACACTCACTAAGGAGGATACAAAAGAGAAGCTGATTTTGAGACATAGAATTATAATCATCAAGTTATCACTTAACATAATTCACATATTAGTCATCATCAAGAAGACTAGACTATTTTTCATTTCCTCACATCTGACAATCTCTCTCTTTTATCATCTATATAACTCCCTCATGTTTCAGCCCCTTCTTTATTTTCTATCATCGACTACCTGTTTTTTACTCTTCTCTATGTCATTATTTACTTTTACTTATCTCTTATGATCATATTTCTCATACTTTTGTATGATTCCATATTCCATGCCATATAAACTTTCTGATCATCCTTTTACTTTTATCTAGTTGAAATTCTAAATCAATATTTTCCCAACCAACTTCATCTTATGCATAATACATTACATGTCCTTTATTTCAAATCAAACGGCTCATGCAGGGGTTAACCATAGTTTCCTTTTCAATCAAGTCTTTATATTCTAAATACATTTTACCTTTATATGAGTTGTTCATTTATTTAGCCACACCTATTGAACAAATTTGATGTTAACTAGGTTGCTACTAAATAGATACTTTGAATCAAAATTTAGTAAAAATGAATATATTAAACTTTATGATAAAACTACACATTCCATGCTCTCAATTATATCATGTAACCCTCATTCCTTAATCAAGCTCATCGCTTCCAACATTTCTCTTTGTTTCATCTAAGTTTCTTGTCCTAGTCTTATGATTTACATGTTTATCTAGTTCTCTTCACTTTCATTCTTTTGAACTTCTCTTCTATATACATACTTCATACATAACCCTTTTCTCCTATTTTCTTTTAGTTGTATAGTGCATAAGTACATTTTACTAAATTATGTGATCCATTCATTATAATTGATTCTTTCTTTCTTATCTTTCCATGTAGTTTTCTCTTATCTATCCTTGATTTCAAATTGGATAAAGTGCAAAATTAATTATATAGTTTATTCTCTTTATCCATACTTTCTTCTTGATTTTGTATGTTACATACTAATGCATGTCTTGTAACTATTTCCCTCTTACTTCATTCCCAAATTAGGTTACTTATCTCATGTCCCAAATTGGATCTCAAATATCAGTTCCAATTGATTCTTAGATATTATAATATTTCTCTTTTATTTCAACATCTTAGTGTATGTACATTCTCACTATGATTTGGGTTTAATTTATCCAGAGTCTACTCTTATTATATTATTAATAGGAGTCCTTAGATCCCAGTAATGCATCGTGCCAACTGGACCAAGCCGAATGTGCAGTCCTAAAGCCAAGAGCTACTCAGGATTAACCAACTTCTATATATATCAAACATATAGAAAGAATATCCACTCAGGGAAAACTCATTTGAAGACAAATTTATGTCTAGTTGATACAAAGTATGTAAACAATAATTAAGTTAACTTCATAGTGTACAAGAATCTCAAAGGACCACATATATTTCTAAGAACTGAATATTTGAATCAAATATAAAAGAGAATTTCCAAAGACATCCGATCAAAGAAACAGTATAAAACAAGAGTTACATCACATTCTATTCTTATGCTCAATTCATTCATTTCTTTCTGGTCTTCTAACCCTAATATTTTCAGGGTTTCTCTCTAGCCCATCCTCCCCCTGCATGCCTGGACAAGGCATCTAGAGAAGAACAAATAGAGTATCTTGATATTGGTCAACTTAGGTATGTAGATACCGGGCCAAGGTATGCAAATACCCAGACTTCCTAGAGCTATAGACACATCACCAGCTATCTGCCACACTTATAACTCTGACTTTCTATCCTAATGGTCCCTGAAAACTCAACCTAAGATCTGATACCAAGCTATTACACCCACATCTCCCGATTACCACATCTCCCTGACAAATCTCACTCCCTACTTATGTTCTTTTTTTCCTTTCAAACTCTTTGTTTTCTCATATCCAAACACATAAACAAACTTTACAAGAGAATGAAAATTTGATTACACTAATATGATCTCAAGATTATGATACACATCAATACATTCATTCTGTTTCTCACACTTCCATTTACATACAACATGATAACCAGATATATACTCTATTATTAAGGAAACAAAGTTACACATTATCATTTACAACTCTCTCACATCTATATAAGGACCTAGAGTGATAGGGACCGACTGAACTTAACTAATCTCATACTTTACTCATGTGGTAGATCTACTCTGATGCTTTGACCTTCTTCAAGTCCACGTGGTTTTGTGAAAAATTGTGAGTAGAGGGGTGAGCCTACTCGCTCAGTGAATGAGTACTTCATTGAAATAGTTTAAAGAACTTATATAATTGAACATATATTATCGAGCAACTAATATAAATTATCACAAAAGTAAGCATTAAAGAGTCTAATCATTCACAAACATAAATATGGTAGGATACTCTACATATCAACAAGAGTGAATCGATATATGAACATACTTGATTGATCATAAAGAGAACTAATAATTCAAAAACATACAAATAATAATTGAATAACAATGCACACTTGACGAACCTCACATTCATATTATTATGCCCTAAACCCACATTAGGTGTACCACAACATGTGAAAGAATCAGAACAAGCTACGATCTCACTATACAAGGCTTAGAGGCATGCCCAAGTTCCAAAACCTATCTCTCGAGTAAGACCCTGTCTACAGCAGGCCTCAACACGTCTTCCTCTCGGCGGCTAATGGGAGTGTTCAGATATATGAGACTCCTCCTCTCAACTTGGGTACACATGCGATAAGTCAAAGCCCTACGGATTACTGTGCATCAATGGACCTACTGACCACTACAAATGTAGTACAAGTACCACCGACATTCCAGATTGGTGTTGGGTACTACAGAACTGTAAGGAGTCTTCCCTACTGGTCAAGACCCCCACACCCTACTAATGCGCTCTGACTTACCTCGATCTGGACTACCTCCAATCAGGAAACCATTTCCTCTGCACAATATTGACCTCATCCTATGAGGATTGGACAATGTTCAGGGTATCTAGATGTCTAATTCACTCTTCAAATTCACAATTCAATCATCACATCAACATATCTTAGTTCAACATTATAAACAATTCATTTCATAAACCATCTGATAACATTTACCACAACTGAACCGTTAAGCATAACCGCATCTCATACAGAGAAACATTAGTATCACAATACTTGATTCAATGAACACCTATCCTTAGGTTTTCATTTAACTCATTAACTTATTACATGACTCACATAAGGATTTAATACATCATACCATCATTCAATAAAGATTTCTCTCAGCTATTCACATATAATCAAATATATATATATATAACCTTGTAATGAGCTAAACTAGGGTTTCCATGGAAATTACTAAAACATCATACATTAAGAATAACATTTAATCAAGATGTCTATTTGCAAACCTCCAACTTTCCATTCATTTAGGGTTTCACCCTCCTTACTGATATATCAAGTAAACATAGATATCATCAAATGAAATCGAAGATCTTATTTGACATATATGTAATACACATACAAATAAAACAATCATTCACAACCAAGGAGATTCAACTAGGAAAACTTCTTTATTCAATTATGCCACAATTTTAGTCATAGTAAAAAACCCCAATATTTTAATTTACTTTTATAACCTCTGAAAATACTTTAAGAATTATCATTAAGATGGATTATACCCATTTCTAATATGATCTCATCATCTGAAATTCATCACAATAGATAAATAATCCAATTCATATCAACTTGCAAAAGCTAGATCAAAAAGACTATCTAGGGTTTGTATTCGCATAATAAGCAATTGATAACTATTGATAATTTAACTCATTTTTGTGCAATCTACCGTTTAAAGTACTTACTCACCCAAAGGTATGAAAACACCTTAAAAGCACAACCCCTCTATGAAATCTCAAATCCATATCAAAACTCTAACAAGTCAGTAGTTTCTTCTTCATTTCAACCCTAAAGAAGGTTTGTTGTATGTAGAAGATGAAAATCGGAGGTTAAATCAAACCTCAGATTCATTGGATTAGGGATTCCAACCAAGGGGAAATGAGAAGAATAAAGAATCAAAGGCTAAAACTACTTACCATGTCAAATTTATGGCAACCCTTGTGGATTTTCGTCGTTCTTCACATTCTTCTCCAAAAACTCCCCAAAACTTTCCTTCCAAGTCACCCTCTCATTGTGCAAGTAATTTGAGATGATAGAGGATTGAATTTCTATTGTAACACAATTCATTTTTCTGAAAATAGATAAGTATAGCCCGAGATGTGATAATTTTATGATTGGTTGTCCTGGGCGACATCCATCACTATCGGGACACAACGTCGTGGTCGCGGCCCTAGTGTTGCGGTCATGGCACATGACATAGCGTTGTGGTCATGGCACTCCATACATATTTAATAAAAATGGCACAACTCTCTCATTTTAACTCTGATTTGGTTCATTCTTTTTTGTTGGATTCATAATTGAATTCTCTACAATCCTATAATACTATTTTGATAATATTCTCAATTGAAAATTTATTTATTAATCATTCCTCCAATGTCATTAACTCTATTCTTTCATACATGTGTGGGTTAATGCTATATTAACTGCAACTCAGGTCTTTATTGTATGCTTAAGTCATATTGTTCGAAAAAGTACTTAAGGTTACCAAAGTTAAGATAAAGTAGAAGATAAAATATTACTAACAAAACTATGTTGAGCATTAAGATTATCTTAAATCTCTAGGATTACCCGCAAAGCTAGGAATGGGTTGTAACAAATATAATGGTTTCCCTAGGAATACAATTTCACCCTAGTTTATACTACAATTAACATTATTTGTCAATATTTAGTTTTCCTATCCCTGGACCAAAGGACATATAGAAAGAACTACCCACTATCATGATGAATCCTCCAGATTCATCATTACAGTCGCCAACAGTCGCCAATTTTTAGGGCTTTTATACCTCTTTATGACTATATCACCTTTGCTTTGCTTTACTTTCAGTATTTCTTCATTTCCACATAAATAATGTTTAAATAGTCTTAATTACCAATTCATTTGATGCTATTATCCCTTATACACTCTCCTTTCCCTCTACAGATCACCCTCAATCATCCAATCAAACATCAACTGTGCGTTATGTCCTCAAAGCCCCAGGCATGTACAACAAATAATCAAGTATATGAAGAAGAGCACTCGCCACAGCCGTGCTGGTCACGCCACGGCCGTGGCGCATCACCAGCTGAGCCAAACCTCCATCTTCCACGACCGTGCTAGACACGCCACAGCCGTGGCGTTTGTCTGCCACGCCCATCCAAGGCGGCACGGCCGTGGGGCGGCAGCCTCACCACGACCGTGGTAGGACGCCACGGCCGTGGCACATCACACAAAGAGTCAAGACCTTGGCCGCCACGACCGTGCAAGGCGCCACAGCCGTGGGACTGTGACCTCACCACGACAGTGGTGGCACACCACGGCCGTGGCTCAACGACATCAGAGCCGAGTCCACCCTCTCCACGCCCGTGCGAGGTGCCACGGTCGTGTGACAACAACTCCACCACGACCGTGGGGGGTCATCTTCAACCTCCGACCAGCACCTATCTGCAGCTCCAAATCAAGATCGATCGGGGGTGTTTCGCAGGTTGATTTGGGTCGCCCCGAGGCCGCCACACCTACAGAAAAGAGTCGGAGATCGTTCGATAGTTCTGAAGGCCGCTAGATCGATTTCCCAAGTTGATCATTTGTGGAAGATTTGACTGTTCGGAGGAGCTTTTGACCTTAGATCGTTTGTCAGAATGGATAATCGAGGTTGTTGGGCATCGTTCAATCTCAGAGACGACCGTTTGGCACCACAGTCTCAAGACCGTTTGGCAGCAAACGGTCTCAAGACCGTTTGCCAGCAAACGGTCTCGAGACCGTTTGCCACCAAACGGTCTCGAGACCGTTTGCCACCAAATGGTCTCGAGATCGTTTGCTACCAAACGGTCTCCAAACCGTTTAGTCACTATTCTTCTATAAATAGGACCAGTAGGGTCCCTATTTTGGGGGGCAGTTCTAGACGCCGCCAGGCTGCCCGAGCACCATTTCCGCCCAAATTTCACACAAAGCCCCAGAATCCCGAGCTGAGTCCAGATCCGGTGAGCTGCCAGTCTGGGCACAGATCTAGAAGGTTGTTCCATCACCATCTCACCAGTGCTCACACCATAGCTCCACCTCACCCTACTCTTGCAATTCCGGAGGTTGACCCGAGGATCGAGGCGGAGAGACGGGCGTCATCGACTACAACAGAGCAGTCCCGGAGACTGCGACGATCTACACCGGGCTGTCACAGATCTAATCTTCTGCTCCGACGATGCTTTCTTTCTCTCTCTTCTCTTTCTTTGTTGCTCCCTCTATGAGGAGCGAGTAGTTCCATCCACTGGGGTGCGGGGACTAGCCCCTCTTCCCGTGTTTTGTAACTTGTACTAAAAAGATGTTATCATTCTGATTCAATACTAAATCGTTTCATACATGCTTGAATGTTGGCCGTGTTCTTGTATGCATCTATTGTCTTTCGTTGTGGTTTGTCTACGACCGCTCTTGAGACTCGAATACCGATTTAGTTTTGGTTTCTGGTGTGTGTATCCACCGTGCATCCGTTTCGGTATCTAGAAATGCTTTCTAAGGAGTGGAGTAAACTCACCTCCATCGTTGTACTTTTGTACTATGAAATGGAATCAGTTGACGTACAAAAGTGCAACCTTGACGGGTCGAGAAACACACTCCGCGGAGAGAGTGGTGCAAAGTATTTGACCATTCGTTCGGGAATGGCTGACGTTGCAACACTCTCACGTTTCTCGTAGCTTTATCCTCGAAAGAGGGATTGCCTATAAGGATACTAATCGATTTGGTAATTATCGCTCGCTAGTTAGTTTCCCGATGCACGTTTCATGAGGTTGAGTAAGATTTTCTATTTGGAGACTATACATCTTCATTGACACGTAGATGTGTACCGGATGAGAGTTACTCAACCCGTGAAGGATGTATGCATTACTCTTGTCCTACAAGACATCGGTATTGTACAACATCCATGTATCTTGCTTACAAGTTTTGCAATGTTTGGTACAAGTACAATTCATGTGTAGTGGTGGCGAACACCTGCATCACCCCAGTGATCCATCATCATCTGCTAATCTTAGTTTTTAATCCTTAAACTAGTTTTTATTCTTGCCTTTACTTTTGCATGTTTTAGGTTAAATAACTCAAATCAAACTTCTGGTCTTAGATGATTAACTTAGATCGATACGAAACAAGAAAAAGACACTCAGATTCTTAACGTTGTCCTTTGGGTTTGATCCTAAATTTGTACTATGATAAGGCTTCCACACTCTTGTGTGGTTGGAGCATTTATCTAGCACCAGTTGTAGGTAAACCTAGAGAGAACATCAACTCCCTAGGGTTTTTGGTGCATATTAGGACTTCCATTGGAAGAGTAATCTTTTGGTGTAAGTTCTAGCTCCATCAAAAAATGGCGCCGTTGCTGGGGACAACGGTTTAAGAATCGTCTTTTTCAAATTTTGTGTCGATTTAGGTTTCTCTAGGGTTTTTGTTTTTCTTTTCAAAAACCTAAAAAGTAAAGGACTTAATCTTGCATATCATCTTGGATTTGAAGTGGTTGGTCAAACTTGATAAACTCTTTCTTTGATTTCAGGTACCAATTCTCTTCAAAATGAAGCAGTCAGTGCCACCAACCAATAGTTGTCAATTCTGTGGCGACTATTCTCATGCATCGATCAACTGTTTCAACGTTCATCCTCTCTACGTGATGGCCTTGCGTCAAGTAATCATGAATCGAATAGCTGGGAAACTCAAAGTAGCCTCTTCATACAACTATGGATATAATGCAAGTTATAGTTCGTATCACCCTGGAGGCTACTATGAAAAACCTAACTATGGTGGATTTCAAGGTCTGGACTGCAATGTAGGAAGGATCCTGGAAAACAACGCAAATCAATACTATGATGAGGAAGGCTATTATCGTGATCAACTCAATAGGTGCGGTGAAGAGCCTTTTCATGAAGATCAACACACATCGATGGAAGAACTACGAGCTTTACAGTTATCAGTGGCTCAACAACTAGCTGATCAGATAGCCACGACCAAGAAGTTGATAGACAATCTCGATCAACTTACACAACTTGCCAATGCTTCTGACCGACATGAAGAACAGCCACAAATTTTAACTAAGCTCATCCCTGGTCCACATGTAGATTACGATGATGATTACGATATCATGTGGGAGGTGCCTTCCAATGATCAGCATGCATCAGTGCAAAATGGGGAATCACCCTCTGAGTTAATGACTGAATTCAAGGATGACTCCTTCGCAACATCGCAAGAAAAAGAATCATTTTCTGAGCCAAGGTCTGACTCGGATAATGAAAAATGCACTATGCTCTTAGATGTAAGAATGAGCACTCAATCTGAAGATTTTCTACAATTGGAAGATAAACTGGGGATAAATTTCGGTGTCTGCCCATCTTCTCCCATAGACCCTGATCCAACCATACAGATTGAGGGGCAATCAACAATGATTGACTCCTTATACGACAAATACTCCTCAACTGCAACCATCTTGTCATTGAATTCCAATGAAGAAAGGTCTACGCTACAAGAACCCTATGCTCCTTCACAGTCAGACATAGATGAATATGAGACTGATTCAGATGAGGAGACGTCTTTTATGCAAGAGACTCAAATGACTCCATTGCTGGAGCAGGATCCGATTTGGCCTTATGAAGAAATCTCTAATCATTCGGTCGATCTAGAAACAAACCTCGAGGATGGGACTGATCAAGATCTTGATTCAGGGATGGACCACATTACTCTCACTGACCCCGATGATGATGAAGAAAAATCATGGGGAGATGATGAATCTCATGATGAGGAATCTACGACCAATCCTTTTCATGAGATGATGTTACCAGAGTTACCGCCATTACAAGAAGTCCAGACGAAGTCAGTCCTCAAACAAGAGCATGATCTTTCTATTGAATCTCCTTCTAGTCACTTGAATGAGATGACAGTGCAATATGAAGAGGAACATGAGCCATCTCTTGACCTTAGAACGAACTACATTTTTACTGTGAACTCTTGTAATGTCCCTTGGAAAGACAACAAGTCACAAACCTATCCTTCTATAGTCACACACACCTCTAAAGAAGCCCCTCCTGATATTCAAGAAACTGAGATGTGTCCATTACCTGAGATAGATTCCATTCCTCCTATAGAAACTCCTCCCGAGCACTCAATAGAATCAGAGGAATGTTATGAAGAAGAACTGGGACAGCAACATAACTCAGAAATGGTATACACCAGTCCCAATATTGAAGAAATGGGTTCATCAAGGGATTTTAGCCCTCAAAATGATATGTCAAGGACTAATCCCTCTCATGAAGAGACATCACTGGAACTCCTATCTCAGGATCCCATGACTTCCTTACCCGAGCAAGAGTTCGTTTTACCAGTCAAATCCTCTTCTAGTTACTTGGATGAACTAAGGATGTTCTACGAGGAAAATCCTGAATAAAACTTTGAAAAGAAGAACGACGCTATTACCAATTTCAACATTGATAAAGATGATGAAACTTCTCAAAATAACTCCTCTGATGAAGAAAAGTCATCCTGGCTACTATATCCCACACAAGAAAAGCCAGGTGATGAAATGAAGCCGGAATCGGATCCACCACCTGATCCTAGACAAGAGGAAGTTCAAGTGGCCGACCCTCAATCAACTGCCCTAGATTTTGAAGAAAGTAGTTTTACTTTGAACTTCGAGGGTGAGCCACAACTGGAGGGCACAAGTGGGCATAACCTTGATTTCTCGCATAGTCCTCCAGTTTCGACTGCTTATGTTCCACCTCCCTTGCTGATGGGGGAAGGTCTCTGGATTCTTCTGGACAGGCAACGAGGCGAAAGTGATGTGCATCCAAGTCATCTAGAAGACTCATTCAAGTTTCCACAACTTCCCAACCAACAAGTTGTTCATACCACTTCCTCGTTCTCAGCACCAACCATCACGAGATATCTTTGTTGGACCTTCTTCCAACTACGAGGACTGCCTGGTTAACACTGCGCAACCCTTCCCCTCCATCTTGAACCTAGTATTTGCTCAGAAATGGGCAAATTCATAAGTTCAAGGTGGAGGGCGGGTGGTATGACTCTCACTCCACCCTTTATCTTTACTGCTTCATGTTTTTCCATTCTAGTTTCTTTTTCGTAATTTTTTCCGCCTTTTTGTTAGTTTTCTAAAAATAAAGCTTTTATCTAGTCGGCTTTTGTTTTATGAATCTGTGATCATCACCTCTTTTGCGTTGCAAATTTCTTGGAAAAGAATACTTAAAACTAGCCAATACGTGTTTTTCATTTTGATTTGTCTATGAATCCTAATGTTATATCTCAAATAGGAAAAGATGATACACTTCAATAAGGCTGAGATAGATCAAATACATCACGCCTTTATTTGATTAATGGATCTGTTGTATGGATTTCTCATTTGATGTTTCATCATGTCTCTTTTGGAGCAGAGTGTGATGGAGAATAGAGACCCGTCGCATGGAATCTCTAAGCAAACTGCATCATGATCCAAACTCTCTTCTACACTTCTCCCTTCATTTTCATACCCCTCTGTTCATTAACCATGCCAAAGTTTTAAGTTCGGTGTGGCACGCCACACTCCTTTCTAGTGAAAACTAGAACATTGCCAAACTTTAAGTTCGGTGTGGTAAACCACACCTCTGCAAAACTCTATGTTCGGTGTGGTACAACACACCTCATTTTCCACTACCGCTTCTTCCATACCCCTCAATACATAACAGGGGCGTACCACCTTCTCATTTTGCTTCAAAGAGTATACAATGATGATTGTGCACATACCGAGGTTGTTGAAAAATCTACCCCGATTCCAAAAAGAGGCCCGACAGCCCAAATATGTAAAAATCCAAAAATACCCTTTGTCCTAATCCAGGTGAGAATGAATAAAAGCCAGAGTGTGAATAAAAACATGAGAGTTGTGCCCTGAATAAGGATAACCGATAAAGGTCTTGCCCAGCCGGTACATTAGCTGCCCTCATGAAGGCAGATGTGTCGTAACCGGTAGTGAGATCCTAAGGATCCAAAAATAACCCCTTACCTCCCCTCAAAGAGGTAAAATAGCCAAAAGCCTTAAGCCAACCTATACACACTTCTGAGTTACTTTTAGAAAAAAAATCGGGTGTAAGGATAAGCCAACCAGAGTTGTACATATATCATTCAAAGGATCTCGATGTGTCAATTAATTTTAAGAGTCTTGATTCAATCAGAGGAGAGACTCTTATCTTTTGATCACACCACCATTCTCTCCTCTTTCAACACCAGTGACAGAGCATATGCATTTTGTTGATTCTGTGGGTCTGTTCAAAATCTCATAAAACTCTTTAACATGACCAATACAACAGAGAGTGAGAAGGAAGTACTTTAGCAAAGTAAACTCAGAAATGAGGATATCATAAGATGTATTCTGTGATCTAAGGAAGCTTTGATGATGTATCCATCCAAGCCATGAACAAAATTACGATTTGACAATAGGATGAGGCAATCACAAGATGAACGATTTCATTGGCGACTGTTTTAAGTTTTCCGTTCCTCGGGACGAGTAACACTTAAGTTCGGTGTGGCGATGAATCCCCCAGATCCATCCTCAGTCACCAATTCAAGGATTTCCGACGTTTTTGCCCTAATTTTTGTTTTTTTTCGACTGTCTTAAGTTTTAATCCGTTCCTCGGGACGAGTAACGCTTAAGTTCGGTGTGGTGATGAATCCTCCAGATTCATCATTATAGTCGCCAACAGTCGCCAATTTTAAGGGCTTTTATACCTCTTTATGACTACATCACCTTTGCTTTGCTTTACTTTCAGTATTTCTTCATTTCCACATAAATAATGTTTAAATAGTCTTAATTACCAATTCATTTGATGCTATTATCCCTTATACACTCTCCTTTCCCTCTGCAGATCACCCTCAATCATCCAATCAAACATCAACTGTGCGTTCTGTCCTCAAAGCCCCAGGCCTATACAGCAAATAATCAAGTATATGAAGAAGAGAACTCGCCACGGCCGTGCTGGTCATGCCACGGCCGTGGCGCATCACCAGCTGAGCCAAACCTCCATCTGCCACGACCGTGCTAGACACGCCACGGCTGTGGCATTTGTCTGCCACGCCCGTGCAAGGCGGCATGGCCGTGGGGCGGAAGCCTCACCACGACCGTGGTAGGACGCCACGGCCGTGGAACATCACACAAAGAGTCAAGACCTTGGCCGCCACGACCGTGCAAGGCGCCACGGCTGTGGGACTGTGACTTCACCACGACCGTGGTGGCACACCACGGCCGTGGCTCAATGACATCAGAGCCGAGTCCACCCTCTCCACGCCCGTGTGAGGCGCCACGGCCGTGTGACAGCAACTCCACCACGACCGTGGTGCTCCGCCACGGCTGTGGTGCGTCTTCTTCAACCTCCGACCAACACCTATCTGCAGCTCCAAATCAAGATCGATCGGGGGTGTTTCGCAGGTCGATTTGGGTCGCCCCAAGGCCGCCACACCTACAGAAAAGAGTCGGAGATCGTTCGATAGCTCTGAAGGCCGCTAGATCGATTTCCCAAGTTGATCGTTTGTGGAAGATTTGACTGTTCGGAGGAGCTTTTGACCTTAGATCGTTTGTAAGAATGGCTAATCGAGGTTGTTGGGCATCGTTCGATCTCAGAGATGACCGTTTGGCACCACAGTCTGAAGACCGTTTGGCAGCAAACGGTCTCAAGACCGTTTGTCAGCAAACGGTCTCAAGACCGTTTGCCACCAAACGGTCTCGAGATCGTTTGCTACCAAACGGTCTCCAGACCGTTTAGTCACTATTCTTCTATAAATAGGACCAGCAGGGTCCCTGTTTTGGGGGGCAGTTCCAGACGCCGCCAGGCTGCCCGAGCACCGTTTCCGCCCAAATTTCACACACAGCCCCAGAATCCCGAGCTGAGTCCAGATCCGGTGAGCTGCCAGTCCGGGCGCAGATCTAGAAGGATGTTCCATCACCATCTCACCAGTGCTCACACCATAGCTCCACCTCACCCTACTCTTGCAATTCCGGAGGTTGACCCAAGGATCGAGGCGGAGAGACGGGCGTCATCGACTACAACGGAGCAGTCCCGGAGACTACGACGATCTACACCGGGCTGTCACAAATCTACTCTCTGCTCCGACGATGCTTTCTTTCTCTCTCTTCTCTTTCTTTGTTGCTCCCTCTATGAGGAGCGAGTAGTTCCATCCACTGGGGTGCGGGGACTAGCCCCGTTCCCCATGTTTTGTAACTTGTACTAAAAAGATGTTATCATTCCGATTCAATACTAAATCGTTTCATACATGCTTGAATGTTGGTCGCGGTCTTGTATGCATCTATTGTCTTTCGTTGTGGTTTGTCTACGACCGCTCTTGAGACTCAAATACCGATTTAGTTTTGGTTTCTGGTGTGTGTATCCACCGCGCATCCGTTTTGGTATCTAGAAACGCTTTTTAAGGAGTGGAGTAAACTCACCTCCATCATGGTACTTTTGTACTATGAAATGGAATCAGTTGACGTACAAAAGTGCAACCTTGATGGGTCGAGAAACACACTCCGAGGAGAGAGTGGTGCAAAGTATTTGATCATTCGTTCGGGAATGGCTGACGTTGCAACACTCTCACGTTTCTCGTAGCTTTATCCTCAAAAGAGGGATTGTCTATAAGGATACTAATCGATTTGGTAATTCTCGCTCGCTTGTTAGTTTCCCGATGCACGTTTCACGAGGTTGAGTAAGATTTTCTCTTTGGAGACTATACATCTTCATTGACACGTAGATGTGTACCGGATGAGAGTTACTCAACCCGTGAAGGATGTATGCATTACTCTTGTCCTACAAGACATCGGTATTGTACAACATCCATGTATCTTGCTTACAAGTTTTGCAATGTTTGGTACAAGTACAATTCATGTGTAGTGGTGGCGAACACCTGCATCACCCCAGTGATCCATCATCATCTGCTAATCTTAGTTTTTAATCCTTAAACTAGTTTTATTCTTGCCTTTACTTTTGCATGTTTTAGGTTAAATAACTCAAATCAAACTTCTGGTCTTAGATGATTAACTTAGATCGATACGAAACAAGAAAAAGACACTCAGATTCTTAACGTTGTCCTTTGGGTTCGATCCTAAATCTGTACTATGATAAGGCTTCCACACTCTTGTGGGGTTGGAGCATTTATCTAGCACCAGTTGTAGGTAAACCTAGAGAGAACATCAACTCCCTAGGGTTTTTGGTGCATATTAGGACTTCCATTGGAATAGTAATCTTTTGGTGTAAGTTCTAGCTCCATCATATCATAGCATAATACACTACCTAATTAAATACAAACCCCATTCTCATAGTGATCTAATTACTACTTAAGTGCTTTAACAAATCCTCAGGGATATAGCCTTCACATCTATAATCCCTCTCTCAAGGAACGGTCTAGGTTATGTAAATATATAACTTATCCAACCATTAATAGCTTTCCCGAATCAATTAATGGTCTAAGAAAACAAATATGGAGATCAAACATACATAATTCGTGAAGCAATTGTAGAATTATGTCAAGAAATTAGGAAAATACATATATATTAACTCATTAATGTCAAATACAACACATAACCGGGCTACTCCCCAATCCTAAGGAATTAGGGATTAGTACCACATGATTCAAGTTACCATACAAATAAGAAACCAAGATGATGTTGAGGAAAACATTAAAGAATTAATGGAAAACACTGGAGAATAAGATGTGGCTGACTCCCTCTAAAGAACGTGGTGATTTGTTGTCCTCTGACTCCAAATCAATCAATCAGAGGTGCTTGAATTGTATGAAATGTAGCTTTCATCTCTCCATATTCTTCTTATGGCTCGGATATGTCATGCATAGAACTCTAGCATGATAATTAGGTCTAAAAAATCCTCTTTAGTCATAAGATTGACTTAGGGCATCGTTATGTTGTGGTCATTGGTTAATAACCATCTTTAATCTCATCTGATAGTTACAAGTTAGTACCACTGACAAGATGTCAGTGGCATTGAGCCCTCTTATTAATCATGACTCCTTGTGATTTTTGATACTACCAACTAAAGTATCGATAACACCGAGTTGACATCTCATGATGATTTTTGCAGCTACAAGTCGGTACCACTGACTAGAGGTCAGTGGAACCAGATGGCTTTCATTGCATTACTATTGATCCAGTCATCAACACTGATTCTTTTGTTGGTGGCACTAAGTTTATTTGACTCATGTCTATCATTTTGTTAAATTTTAGGCTCCATAGATAGTAATGTTGGTAGCATAGAGCTAATCTAGGACTTGTCAATATACCTCAAAATCAAAACAAATAACATAAGTCTGACAAATTATGATAAATCAATATTAAATAGTAGAAATAGCTAATACTTGATGCAAATGTACGTCACATGCCAATGATGACAAGCCATGCACATATAATGTCAAAATGAGAAAATTCACATGATATACATAATAAAATATCTTGTGAAAGGTGAACAATATTTAATGCATGAATCACTGACTGAGATGTACAATGGTAGTCGACAAAGAATCAAGGAAATCAATCTAGATCTTATCTATGATAATAATCAAGGATGAGGCATAAATAATTTTGATGTTCATGATTCATTAAATCCTTCTATTTTAGACATCATACATCATTTCCCAATCACAAAAATTCATCATTTGAAGGAGTGACTACTTAAATCTAAAATAATACCGACAATTGTAGGTCTACTAAGATCCTTTCATGCTGCAACAATTGGTTTTGGGTCATCAGTGAGCACTTGTTTTTTACATATGATGAAACTAACATAATAAATTCTTATGATGTATCATTAATTGAAGAACAAAGATTTCTTATTCATCACACTAGAATCTTACACAATATTACAATAGCCATAAAAGTTCACAGTAATTGTGAATTGATTAGGAGGAACATGGGATATCAAACCTTGTCTATCTGACTAAGGATGATGTGGAAACTATTTGGAAATGTAAGGTACGTGAACAAAGCATGAAAAAAAATTGTAATTTAGTTTTCATGTGCAACAAATTATCTAAATGCCCGCACTAATGGGCCTCGGTATATCTTTTGTTCCAATTTAAGTGTAAGGAAAGGGGAGCCCGACTTCACTCCCTCCAATGCTTTTCCTTTGTGAATTATCAATTGTGTTCAGGTAAATGATCTTCCATTGTGTTTATACAACAATGTTATATTTGATAAGATAAACATGATGTTAGGCAGTTGGAGAAAGGTTGATGAGTATACCTTAAACTGTACTAGAATCAAGTTTTCTCGCCTAGTACTAGAATTTTCTTTGGATCAGGTAAAATATTACTATCTCAAAAAAGGCGTATAGGTGAACCTATATTGTACAGAGGGACCAATAACTACAAAAACCCCACTGTGTACCGGTGACCGGGTCTAAACCTTTATAAACAATAGGTTCATCCCTTACATTAGCAACAAGTCTACCAGCAAGGGACTCAAAAACACCAAATATATCAGTAGCCCGACCACTGTGGATTCTTGTATTTCTCTCAAACTAGATACAATAAATGATAGCAGCAACTCCCATACCACCAAAAGATATCATAGTGGCTCTCCTATTAGTAATCTGCCTTATCCACTTCAGTCTATCATCCAAACAACCGGGAGGGTTACCGCCCCAACCATTTTTGAGGGACCATCTGCTCCAGATGTACCTAGAAAATCTACAAAGAAAGAAGAGGTGTACATGTGTTTCAGTGGTGTCACCACAAAGCACACATTTAGAGTCAACATTAAGACCCCAAGCTTCTAGTCTGTCGAACGTAGGGCGACGCCCAAGAATAGCCCTATACAAGGTGCACCCCCATTTCGGCAACTGACCTTTGTTCCAAATGATATCGGCCCAAGGCACCGGTGGGCCACATATTTTAAGCTCCCAAGGCTTGGCAACCAAGCAGTCCCAAACACCATCACTCCTTACCTGGTAAGCATATTTCACTTCAAGCCAACTCATCAGCATTCTTTTCCAAACAACGGAGCTTCATCCCGTAGCCACTATGTCCAAGGAGTAGCCATATCTTTCCTTCATCCACACTGTCCAAATAGAGTCCTATTGGGTGATAAACTTGTGGATACGTTGGGTAGTAGCAATCATAGCCAACCCAACCGGATCAACCACTCCCAAACCACCTTGAGTTCATTCTTTGTTAATAATATCCCAAGCAATCCCATGCATCTTCCCACCCCACAGGAAGCTACTCGTCAAGCTTCTAAGTTTATCCAAAATGAACTCGGGAAGCTCAGCCTGTCTACACAAGAACCTGGTCTTAGCACCCAGAACTGAATTACACAAGACTAATCTCCTCGCCATAGATATGTGTAGACCAGCCCACTTGTCGATCCTGGATATCATCTCATCCACCAAACTACCATAGTCTTTGCCTCTACATTTACCACCAGAGATAGGGACACCTAGGTACTTACCAGGAAAACCCCCCTCGTAATACCCGCTGCTTCCTTCATTCTCCCCTGCCTCGAGTCACACGATCTTGAAAAGAAGACTTTACATTTTATATCATTAATCTACAACCCCGTGAGGTGCCCAAAACCAGTAAGGATCAATCTGACCTGTCTAAGGTACTTGCAGTGACCAGGTGTGAAAACCATCACGTCATCAGCGAACACAAGATGTGAGATGACTGGGGTATTTTTAGCTTTGAACACCTTCAATCTACCCTCAAAGATGGTTGTAGCAATGGAGGAAGACAAAGCCTCCATAATAATCACAAAGAGCAAGGGAGACAAGGGGTCACCGTGTCTCAAACCATTAGAGGCAGAAAACAAGTCGTGGGGGATACTATTCACCAACACTGAGAAAGAAGTGGCTTCAACACACTACTTGAATTAGATGCAAAGGTTCCTATTAATCTTGTTGTTATCATAAATAGATATTACCATGTTGAATGAGTCTCTCCCTTATGTCAACCATGGATGTGATATAATGGGTCATGGTCAAGAAAACTATGTTACAGTTCCATTTACAATTGACAAAGAGACACAAGAACGAAGCCCAAGTAAGTCTGGAGTAAAATGTATTCAAAACGAAGACCAATAGAAATTCTATTATGGGAAAATATCCAAAGTAGGAGGATAGTTTTCAACAATGAAAATAAGAAGAAAATGAAGGAACTTGTATCTAAACAAAACACCTGCTTCACTTCTATAGAAGAACTTGAGGATATGGAGTTTGAAGATCACAATAAATATGCTAATAGTATTGATGAATTTCCAGACACATCGGTTGTTCCTAAGGTATGTATGAGAAAGAGGAAAAAACTATCTTCTACTAGAAATGACGATGGGATTCATGTTCAAACAAACACACTGTTGTATAAATGATGATAATTATATGCAACCGAAAGAAACTCACACAGTTGTCAACTCATAGGGTGATGAGGTCGTTATGGGTAAATGATGCTATTAATCATAATCATGATGCTTCTTTCAATTATAGTGGATAATTCAGAAAATATTCATATTTTAAACATGATCAACTCATACAATCAAGTAGTATAGGACAAGAGACACAAAGTACAAGTGGTAGAATGAATTTATCTATGAGCATGACACAAGTCTACACAAGGAGGGGTATTGACAATTAGACTGAAGATTGACTTAAAGAAGAAGGGCATTGGTATTTTTGATAGTGTCCATGGTTACTAATTTGAATGAATTATTGTGTAAACATTGACCTTTGGTGATGGATTTAATATGCATCATATTAGTCATTTGTTGAGGTTAGTTTGTTTATATATGTGTAAATAGGTTCACTGTACTATGTACCAAATGCACCTAGTTGTAACTATGACACCCTTTTCTACACAAAACAAGATTACTCAAAACTTAATCACGATCAACCACTAATCATTGGATTACAAAAAATCACAAGAAATTAAAACTGATTTTTGCAGCAAGCACCATGAGCTGAGATTTATCACACATAAGTCAATACTTGCATTTCATATCATATATACAGAGTGCTAGATCACTATTTTCCCATCAACCAGTTAGCTAAGATAAAGTTCCACATGTATATGCATACCACCATAGGAGCACAAACCAAAAACCATATATTGATAATCATGTTATCAAACACATAGAGAACACTCCCAAGAACCTAAGTGTACAGGGACGACACATAGGACTCTATTACTAGACATTATATGAATACCATGATCCACCAGGTGTAGTTCCTCTTCATTTTATGTCCTCAACCATCTGATCTTTAGTTTGGCATGCAAGTCCACCTAAAAGATATTTAACCGACAGGGTGAGAAAAAAGTCCTAGTGAGAGATATAACTCTCCACCAACTCTATTATTATCACAAGTGACTAAATAGATAAACTATCATACTAAGGAGATCGAGTAGAATTAACTAAATGACATATACCTCATGAATAACGTAAATAGAGCAGTAATATGCACTTGCTGCTGAGTAGTAGAACAATTAATAATTTAAAAGGAATATGAAGAACATGTATAACTATTATAAACTAAACACAATGAAAGCAAGGCAAGGATTCAACCAATGTTCTCGTATTAGATACTAAATGAATACGCTACATGGTTGTTTACGAGCTTATTATGGCATGAGAATTTGATTCGTACCACCCAAATCCAACTGACCACTATTAAGTGGAATTAGGTGCCATAAAAGTTCAATGGAAGAGTCAGAATCCATGACCTCACCAATTTCTCAGTATACAATTAATACTACAGAGACATTTCAGTCAATAACACAAGTGACTTATAGTCATCAGAAGGATAGGCTCACGCATGGATGTCCATATATATATATATATATATATATATATATATACATATATATATATATCAACACCGAGCCGAACTTGGTACATGTAATGGCGCTAGAAGAACAGGCTCACGCATGACCATTCTAACAAGGAGTGGCTCACGCATGGACATCCATATCACAAAGAGATCAACTCACCCATGGTCATCTCACACAACTTGTAATTAAGGATGCACAGGGATACATGACTTGCACCCTACATATTCAAAAATATTTGCTCTGAGTTAAACTTGTTTCACTATCAGGAAAATGCTGACACTGAATGGATCTACGACATATGGCAAGCTACATAATCAGATTCCACTTGATTAATTACACCAATTAAAGTGTCTTTTAGTATCAATCAAGTTACAACGTGTAAAACCATAGCAAACTCTATAAAACAAGGGAATAACACACTTTCAATAGATGTAAACATATAATGTGTGAGCGTGTCACACTATCACCACATAATGTCTATATCATTGTCGTTCACAATACCATCACCATAGTTACACAACCTCTCAAGGCTATAACCCTTGTCACATCACTATGGAATATCAATTCCTCATTCTAGTATCCAAGGATATCATCTCAACTAGGCAGTAAACCCTTTCCTGGTCCTAAGATCCATCACATCAAACTTGTGATTCATGGTTATCTCATCATACTTCAATGGGCATGTAAGCATTACTTATGCCAGTCATCATTGTTGCCACATTGCAATACTTTCCATAGTAATCATTAGCTATTACATTCAGAGAGAGAATATGTTAAAACCCATTAAACACCTTTAAATAAAGCAAGCAATGCATCCTAAGTTCTCTAAATTTAGGATTAGGCTTCATTCTTATTCCACATAGGGTTCTAAAGCAATATTTTATCTCAAATCTCTGACTTTCACTACCTCCCATAAGTTGGAGTGTATGAGATTATGATTTAGATAATATAACCAAGCATGCACATTAACATACTTACACTTTCCATGTTCCCTTATCAAGGCTTACAATCAGTGCTTGATGTTATTTAAGAATCTATTCACTATTTATAACACCCAACTAGCTCACAAGGTTAAAGACATGTAATTTAAGATTGAGAGTATGATGACATGCTTTCAATTCATACACATTCAATATCATGATCTTCCCTTAGAATTAGGGTCAATGCTCTTCACATATAGCCAATTAGGGTTTTACCTCACAGTTATTATCACCAAACCCTAAATATACCATTTACCACTTTCTTGAAACTGATTTAGGTTTGAACAACATTAGTTAGACATTAATAGACCATTGTGTCATCAAAACTAAGTATCACCATTTCATAAATGCATATGTGTATCATCTCATTAAGTTATGTGTGGGTTACACCAATGCATAATGCAAACCCATTGACCATTGCACCAACATGATGTTTTATCTTTAAGTGACCCACATGTTATTACCCTTGACTACTTATGAACTTCATCATCATACTAAATAATGTCAAACCTTCGATTACATAACTAGAAGGTTTTACTTCAAATTATACACAAGGAACGCATCAGACCATTAACTTGTACTCGCGTGGTTGTCTCATTAACCTCTCTCACAAGTTATGACCATGTAGAAAAGAATATAGGAGACACTTGTCATGGATTAGAATCTTTCACTATGGTGAGTACATAAGTCTTACCATCTTATGATTAAGACTAAATTATGGTCACTTTACCACTAAACCCTACTTCTATAACCTCCCACCTTATTGGAGAGTTTTAGGGCTAAGCATCATAATTAAGGATTAATCATTCATAGTCATGAAAACTCAGATAGATCATCACGTTATGTATTGACTATATCCATACACAATAGTATAGGTGTAACAACCCTTCATTACACATGTATCAACTAGTCAATTACATGGCATCTCAATTTATCCCCTAACCCTAGATGTTGGTTTCAACTTCAGCTTAAGGTATCGATTTATCATTAACCCTAGGTATATATGTCAGTTTCATCTTCTCCATGTGTTGGCCTGACCACACCTAGGTGTATTGGGCAAGCTCATATAATTATGTCAGGTTATGCCTCAAGGTTCCAGGTTAGTGTTGGATCCTAGATGGGTGATTAGAGCTGAATGCACTTAAACAAAATTTATTAGACCTTCAAGATATATGACAAGATAAGGTTGCTAAATAGGTAATTTGAGTCCAACTAAACATGCATAGAAAGGATGAGAAAGATTGAGCAAACACAAGTAGACAAGCTATTTCGAGTGGTTCCACCCTTCAAACTAGAAGTGAGTCAGACCACTTACCTAGAGAGGTCAACCTCTAGGATTTCTTAACCTGGAAACTTCATTATATTCATTATAAGAGATACAATACATGACCAAACAAAAGACTTACCCATCCAATACAAAGAGTCTTGAACCTTACCAATGACTTACCCACTTTGCAATGAGTATGCTGCCTTCTTCCAAGGACTTACCTACTCTTGCACAAGTCTTTAGCCTTTAAGGAATTACTCACTCTTCTTGGATCTTCAGCCTTTGACTTCACCTTCACTCAGAGAAGCTTCCACCAAGGAATTACCCACTTGAGCAAGGAGACTTCTGCCTTCACCAAGGGCTTACCCACTCTTTCTCTGAGTCTTCACCTTGATCTTCACCAAGGGACCCCTTCCCTTGTTCTTCTTCACCTCTCTTCGCCAAGAGAGAGAACATTCATCTTCATGGTTGAAAAGAGATATAGAGAGGTGGTGGAAGTGAGAGACTCACAAGATAGACATGTAGGACTAGCTCTCTTATAGATTTCCTACTCACTCTAACGAATGTAGCAAGTGATTAAGCTTAGAGAGAGAGAGGAGGTTGTAGGAAGCACTCAACTATAGAATAGGAACCTCACATAGAGCTTTGCATTGAATGCTCAACCTTGGAATGAATCCCAAGGGGTCCTATTTATAGTTGGGGATGCCTCTTAGCCTTTGGGAACACTTAAAAATGAAAACTAGCTATTTTGTGGCTTGCAATAGATATATTTTCACTTGTTGCAACTCCACAATGGCTAGAAACACTTTTCTGCACTTTTCTATACAGTGCAATCGGTCGAGTTTCTATAAAGGTAACTCGACCGATCCCACTAAAAGACAAGATCAATTTAGGCCATCAGTCGAGTTTGTCCTTAGGTAACTTGACCAATTCACTTAAATTTGTTTTGGTCAGTAGAGGGATCGTTCGGGCTTTGTTAAGTGTAAACTCGACCGATCAAAAGCCATTATCAAGATCCATTCATGATTGGTTGAGTTTGCAACTCGATCGATGAACAACCTAATGTGAATTTTGGAAAATGGCTTTTGAGTGCTTAAATATTCGATCTAAGGGCTCCTAATTTTTTCTAAGCTTAATTACAAGTCATACAATCATTACAAGTGATTTACAATGTGAATATAATGGATTTACATCATATTACAGAAACATGCTCTTGTATTGTCTTTGACTTGTCTTTTCCCCAAGTTGAGATCCGCAAGTTAGGGCATTTGGAGTGTGTCTATGCATAATCTGAAATCACTCAAGTAGAGACATTAGACAAAACTAATTGGAATGGTTTAGTCATCACCAAAACAAGGGTTTAGTCAATTTCGACCTTGAGTCAATAGTTATCTCATCTTGATGTCAGCCTTTTACTCAACCAGGGTTGTCTTGGTTTAGCTTCACCCTAATGTGTAAACCACTTACTCCACAAGTGTGTCAGCCTCTCTCCTATGGGAGGGTACCTCTGTTTAGCACCTACATGGTGTGTCATCTTAACCATATTAAGGAGTATCAACCTACACACTACCACTGTGTCAACCATGACACATCAATATGATATCGGTCTTGAGGTGCTTAGAGTGATATCAGTCATAAGCATAACATATTGTATCACCTTCACCATATCTTGATGTATCAGCCACATCATGATTTGATGTATCGTCCACATCATGATTTGATGTATCATCCATAGCATACTCTAGGGTATCAGCCTCACCACAAGTTTGTGTGTTTGCCAAGGTGTGTCTCCCATCACACTTGTATCGAGCTAAAGGTGTGTTGAGTGTTAGGGTTATGACATATCGAGTTAGCTCCTCTAGAGCATGTTGGGTTGATCTAGCTTGGAGTGTCATCTCAGACAAAATGTGATGACTTTGTCATCTTAAACCATATGATATTGTCCACTAATTCAACTATCATCATGGATGGAAGGCACAAGATATGGACAACAACTAGATGAGGTTCCTTCATCAAATACTTTCTCAAGACCATCATTAACTGCTAACATTTATGAGATATACAATTTAGAGATGAGGCTTAAGCACCTAAAAAATCAAGAAGGTGAAGAGTAATATAACCCACCCTAAGAAGGTCTCCATCAAGGGTTTAGGCTCCATGATCAAACCTCCAAAGATCACATTCTCTCAAAGTTAAAGACGATCCATCAAGAGTCCCAAACTTGACCTCAACCTTATCTTCAAGAAAGAAGAAGAAGATACAAAGGTTATGATAGATCAAGGAGGAAAGAAGGAAATAGGGAACCATGACCTATTAATCATTTATTCAAGGTATGATCCATGTTCGAGAGGGGAAAAAGAAGAAGATGAAGAAGAGAGATTAAAGAAATTGTCACCAAGAAACATAACTTACCTAGATGAAACTTAAACCAAGAATCACCATGAGCAAGGAACTCGACCTCCCAAGCTCCATGGGGGCTTCCTATAACCCCTTAAGCTCTAAAGATCGTAGAACCAGAGGAGAATAACAAGTATGGATGAAAGGGTTCACTTGTGTAAAGAGGGAGGAGGCTATATACTTGAGGGAAGAAAGAGAGATCAAAAGAGAGGTCTCATCACCTTATGAGTTTAGGTGACACTTGTCCACGTGCAAAGGCCACATGCAACCACTTTAAAATGAAATATTATGGTGATATACTCTAGGTAGAATATCATCCTTTTAGTGTCATACTAAGGAAGACACATCTCCAAACTGATACACTACACAACGCCAAACCAATACACTACATTCCAAGGTCAAAACACACATTGTCCATAGGTCATTATCTTTACTAAGGATATCATCTCTTTCCTGAGATCCACACTAGGCACCCACCTCTTTCTCCATGTTCTAGATGATGTTAAATACGAGAAGGAACACTCTAGAGATGTTAAATTGCATTTTAACCCTTTACTTTGGGTAATTTGCAATTTACACCCAAAACTAGCACACAAAGCATAAGCATCATCCACAAAGGCTCGACTTGAAACTTAAGTTCTTCACAAGGGACCCCATAGAATCATACTCTTTCTTATGATGGTACATCACTATGGGCATGTTCAACATGTGACTTATTGTAAGATAACCCCTCATCTTGGGTAAATTGCACTCTGGTACAAAATAAGGAAACATTGTTCAAACATTATCCAAAAAGAACCAAACTTGAGACATAAGTGTGTCACATGATAACAAAACATCTCAAAGGATTATATTAAAATTATAATAAACTTACTTAGGCAAAGAAAACTAGGTTAGTCCAAAACCCAAGTTAGAGTCCTTACAAGTCATAGACCCCAAACAAGTATTTTGCCATTGAAATCCTAGTCAAAAGGAGATGGACATTACTCATGCATGACACCTTAAAAATTTCACATAGCTCCTTGATGTGAGTGTGATGTCATAAGACTTGACCAACCATTTGTTCTTCCTTCCAAGGTCGACATAGGATCTGTTACATGGGAGAGCATTCAACTTCTCCTTTCCATTATTGGATGTAGCGTCAACCCAATGCCATGTAATAATTTCTTAGCCATACTATACATACTTATCCAACTCAAGTGTGAAATCATTCTTATGTATCATCTTCTCAACTTATAACATCATATAATAAGGTTCTCAAACCTGGAGGTTTAACATACCCTTCTCAAATCTCAACATGTCTCTTCCAAAGAAAGACTAGAGATGCATTTTGTCACTTATGTGGGACTACAAGACCTACCATGCTACCACTATGCTACTCTGATCTGCAGACTCAACACAAAGCTCCTTATGACTTGTACCAACTAGCCTGCTATTATGTACACTCCTAGTTGTTCTTTCTCCTCAGTTGATCTAGATAGGGATTGGAAATCATGCTCATCAAGGTACAACCTTCTTGGAACCCTTCTTACTTGCAAACCTAATAGGTGTACTCCAAGGGATTGTACTTAACCTAATGAACTTTACCTAAGAAGATCTTTCAACTATCTCTTCAACCTATGCATCCTTTCTGATGCCATCTTATGCAGTGTATAAACCCTTATCATGTGATATCCATACCATATGTTGAGCATTTGTAACCAGATTGATCCCAAAGTCAATCTTTTTAGGTAGTCAAACACTTAGTCGTCTTATCAGGAGACATACTCTAGGATCCACACACATTTGGCACATCTTTGGATAGTAGGATTCCTCACCTTAGGGGCCGCTCGAGTCCTGCCATTGGAAATGCGGCAGTTACGTACATCTTTCACGTTAGATTTTTGGATCATTAGCCCCGGCAACTGTGAAAATCTTAGTACGCAAGAAGTGGCAGTATGGAAAAAGATATGCCAATAGGCTTACCAAGGCCGATGGCGGTCTCACCCCGCGACAGTCTTCACTCCCTCTGAACACGGCAGGATTCTGAAGCTCGCCAAATAACGAAAACGAATACCGAATCGAATACAGCAGATATTATTTACTATTAAATTAAGGATCAATTTATATATAGAAAGCCGTAGTTATAAAGATGCCGGCCAAACGGGGCCTTAGTATCCATCACACATGCCAAGAACACATCACATTCTCATCACATCCACCCTCTACTGCTAATACCAAACCCAAACTTATCAGAAGAATCTTTGCAACATCTTATAAGGTTCATAAAACATCAACAATATCAGATGTCACCATCTTGGAACAAAAGTCCATGACCAATTGATACTTATCAGAGTATCCATATTAAGATAACTTATAAACCATGCACATCAAGTGACATAAGACTCACTTGACTAACACATCCAAGAAAGGAAAGAACACAAGGGAACATACTTCTCTTATCATCACATCATCACCCAGGGATTTCTTATTAAGAAGAAGGGATTATCAACTTCTTTGGTTATTACATGAGTTTCCAACTATTGAGGTGTCATTTTAACTTGTTTTCACCTTGGTTTCCTTTCCATCAACATAGGAACTATAAAGATGATTACATGTCATTACTCTTTCTTTGATTATTGCACTTCATGTTCATGAACATTTCCTTGTTTTATAACATTTTTCATCTTTATATCATGAAAAGGATCATTATTCTTAATTGAGAAGGGATCATATTCCTTGTTCCCTTCACATATCACGGGGATTACACTCTATACTTTTTTATACTCATGGGCTGGTCTGAGATTAACTCAGGTTCAATCTTATTTATTCATTGTTCATTCTCATTTGTCTTCTTAATTCATTCTTGTTTCAAGAATTCTCCTCACCTTAGGTGGGTTTAAACCTTGACTTACTTTATTAGCACATATTCATCTATCTTTTTCTTCATAAATTTCTTAAAATTATAACTTCAAGTACATCTCTTATCATATTCACACTTAGATTTAGGTCTTATGGGCTGTATCTTTCTGTTATAATAACCAAACATTCAAATTTTTAGTAAGCTATGGTACAGTTCTTATCTCTTTTCATAGTATGATGGGGGTATTAGCATCACAATTCCTGATTTATTATTCTCTATAAACTGTTCCAAAATGATTACTTGATTAGATTAATCAAATAGAAATCAATCTAAGAGTTCCATACTTACCTTTTCTTCAACATTTGAATACCTGGCTAGGGAGCTCAAATACTTAGAATCGGCAATATGTACTATATTTTATATCATGTTCTTATCTTAGACACCATCCTAATCCTAGTCCTAGTGTCCTTGTATAGTCAGTGAACCTATACCTCTGATACCACCAAATATGATACCCTTTTCAACAGAAAGTGAGATTACTAAAAACTTAATCATGATCAACCACAAATCAGTAGATTACCAAAAATCACAGAAAATTAAAATTGATTTTTGTAGCAAGCACCATGAGATGATATTTATCACACATAATTCAATACTTGCATTTCATATAATGTATTCAGAGTGCTATAACATTGTTTTCCCATCAACCTATTACATAAGATAACAATTCCACATGTATATACATAACACCAAAGGAACACAAGACAAAAACCATATATCCTTCATCATGTCATCAAAAAACATCAAGAACACCCCAAGGACCTAAGTGTATAAGGATGATACTAGGACAATATTACTATACATTATCTTTATACCATTATCCACTAGGTGTAGCTCCTCTTCATTTTATGTCCTCAGCTATCCGATCTTTAGTTTGGCATGCACGTACACCTAAAAGATATTTCACCAATAGGGTGAGATGAAAGTCCCAGTGAGAGATATAACTCTACACCAACTCTATTATTATTACAAGTAACTAAGTAGATAAACTATCATACTAAGTAGGTTGAGCAGAATTAACTAAATGATGTACACCTCATGAATAAAGTAAATAGAGTAGTAATATGCACTTGTCACTCAGTAGTAGAACAATTTATTATTTTAAAGGAATATGAAGAACATGTATAACTGTTGTAAACTAAATAGTATGAAATCAAGGCAAAGCTTCAACAAATGTTCTCATATTTGACCACTCTAAACTAATATGCTACGTGATTGTTTATGAGTTTATTATGCCCTGAGGATTTGAGTCGTACCAACCAAATCCAACTGGCCACTACTAAGTCAAAATCGGTGCCATACAAGGTCAATGGAACAGCTGGAATCCCTGACCTCACCAAACCTCATGGTCAATACACGAGTAACATTATATAGACTTGTCAGTTAACTGCACAAGTGACTTATAATCATCAGAAGGATCGACTCTAGCCTACCTCTGTACAGGTGACGATGCTAGAAGAACAGTCTCTGACATGGCCATTCTAACAAGGAGTGCCTCACGCATGACCATCCATATCATAACAAGATCAACTCATGCATGGTCATCTCACACAACCTGTAATTAAGGATGCTAGAAGAACAGTCTCTGACATGGCCATTCTAACAAGGAGTGCCTCACGCATGACCATCCATATCATAACAAGATCAACTCATGCATGGTCATCTCACACAACTCATGCTAGGGTATACTCGACTTGCACCCCGTATATTCAAAAATATGTGCTTCGAGTTAAACTCATTTCACGATCCAACAAATGCTGACATTGAATGGATCTATGGCACAAGGCAAGCTAGATGATTAGATTAGACTTGATTAGTTAGAACAATTAAAGTGTATTTAGCATCAATCAAGTTACAACATAAAAAACCATAGCAAACTCTATAAAATAAGGGCATAACACCCTTTCAATGTATGTAAACATATAGGGTCTGAGCTTGTCACACTTTTACCACATAATGTCGGTATCATTTTTAGTTACAATACCATCACCACTTTTACACAACCTCTTAAGGATATCACCCATGTCACATCATTATGGGATATCAATTCCTCATTCTAGTACAATAGGATATCATATCAACTAGGCACTAAGCCCTTGCAAGGTCCTAAGACCCATCACATCACACTTGTGATTCATGGTTATCTCATCATGCTTCATTGGGCATATAAGCATTACTTATTCCAATCATAACTTTTCCACATCACATATAATTGCCATAGAAATCGTTATCTATTACATTCACAGAGAGAATATGTTAAAACTCATTAAACACCTTTAAATTAAGCAAGCAATGTATCATAAGTTCTCTAAATTTAGGATTAGGCTTCATGCTTATTCCACATATGGTTCCCAAGAATTATTCTATCTCAAATCTCTGCTTTCACTACCTCCCATGAGTTGGAGTGTATGAGGTTAAGATTTAGAAAATATATCCAAGTATGCACATTAACATATTTATGCTTTCCATGTTTCCTTATCGAGGCTTACAGTCAATCATTGATATTATTTAACCATCTTCATGATATTCACTAATTATATCACACAATTAGCTCACAAGGTTAATGTCATGTAATTTAATAGTGAGAGAGAGAGTACAATGTCATTCTTTCTATTCGTACACATTCAATACTATGAGCTACACTTAGAATCAGGCTCAATGCTCTTCACATATAGCTGATTAGGGTTTTACCTCATGGTTATTATCACCAAACCCTAAATATACCATTTAAAAATTTCTTAAAATTTATTTAGGTTTGAATAAAATTAGTTAGACATGAATAGATCATCATGTCATCATCACTAACTATCACCATTTCATAAATGCATATGTGCATCATCTCATTAAATTATGTGTGGGTTACAGCAATGCATTATGCAAACAAATGCACCATTGCACCAACATGATGTTTCATCTTTATGTGACCCACATGTTATTACCCTTGACAACTTATCAATTGCATCGTAATACTAAGGAATGTCAAACCTTCGATTACATAACTAGCAGTTTTTACTTCAAATGACACACAAGGCACTCATCAGACCATTTACATTTACTCACATGGTTGTCTCATTTACCTCTCTCACAAGTTATGATCATGTAGAAAAGAATATAGGAGACACTTGTCATGGATTAAAATATTTCACCATGGTGAGAACATAAGTCTTACCAACTTACGATTAAGATTAATGTATGGTCACTTTACCACTATACCCTACTTTTATAACCTCCTACCTTATTGCAAACTTTTAGCTCTAATCATCATAATTAAGGATTGATAATTCATAATCATGGCATCTTAGATAGATGAACACACTATGTATGGAATATATTCATACACAAGATTATAGATGGCATGACCCTTCATTACACATGTATCAACTAGTCAATTACATGGCATCTCACTTTATCCCCAAACACTAGATGTCAGTTTCACCTTCAACTTAAGCTATCAATTTATCATTAACCCTAGGTATCGGTTTCATCCATTCCAAGGCGTGTCAAATTGACATCCACATTGCAACATGGTCTTAAAACCCACTAGGTATGATGTTTATCTCATTAAGGTGTGTCACAGTTTGTAACATCTTGTGTCAGTGATAACCTCCAATTTTGTGATGATATCTTAGCAATTTTCCTCAATTTTCCACACTCTTTCTCAGATATATTAGATAGAATCGTTAACTTTCCTCTCTTATTGCAAATATATTGTTAGATTAACATCTCTCTTTTTTATAGAAAAAGACACAAAAAATCACAAAAGCCTGACATGGTCCCAAGACCGCATGAAGCCAAATGGTCTCAAGACCGCATGGACTCATACGGTCCCAAGACCGCATGAAGCCAACCGGTCCCGAGACCACATGGAGTCACACGGTTCCAAGACTGCATGAAGCCAACTGGTCCCGAGACCGCATGGAGTCACACGGTCCCAAGACCACATGAAGCCAACCGGTCCCGAGACCGCATGGAGTCACACGATCCCAAGACCACATGAAGCCAACCGGTCCCGAGACCGCATGGAGTCACATGGTCCCAAGACCGCATGAAGCCAACCGGTCCCGAGACCGCATGAAGTCACACGGTCCCAAGAGCGCATGAAGCCAACCGGTCCCGAGACCGCATGGAGTCACATGGTCCTAAGACCACATGAAACCAACCGGTCTCGAGACTGCATAGAGTCGCACGGTCCCAAGACCGCATGAAGCCAACCGGTCCCGAGACGGCATGGAGTCACGTAGTCTCAAGACCGCATGAAGCCCAAACGGTCTCAGGGTCCAAACGGTCTCAGGGTCCAAACGGTCTTGGAGCCCAAACAGTCTCAGAACCCATACGGTCTTCAAGACCATTTGGACCCAAAACTGCCCAAACTGTTTGGACTCCACTTAAAGCCTATAAATAAGACCCGAGGGGTCCTCCCAAAAGTATGAAGTTTCAGATGCCCAGAGGCTGCCTCTACTACTCTAGAGCTATTCCAACCTCCATCCTCCGCCCAAAGGTTGCCGGTCTGAGATCCACATTCCATCCTGAAGATGCTCCCTCTCTCTTCGCCAAAGAAGGTGGGAAGGGGAGACCTCATCATCAAGCAACCTGTGAAGTGTGAAGATCATCATTCTCTCTCCTTCTTACTTTACTTTATTTGTATTTAGTTTAAACAACCAAACCAAACTTTTTGATCTAGATACCAACTGTTAAGAAGTTAAGTGAGATTCTAACATTTTCCATCTTGTTGCTCTAACCAAGACCGTTGTCCTGTGGATTCGACCCTTATTTATACTATGACAAGATTTCCACATATCCTAGCATACGTGGGTGGAGTTCTCAATCTAGTATAAGAAAGGCTAAAACCTAAAGATTTACTATCTTTAGGATTTTTAGTGGTGCGCGCAATTCCACATGAGTGGAAGCTCCATCAAAAATTGGCTTTGTTGCCGAGGACAATGGAACATTTTAATTTCATTTACTATCTTGCTAGTTGGTTAGGGTTTTACACTTTCCTTTTACCATTAATCCATATCTTCTTGAATTCATCATATCTCCCGCATCATCTAAAAGGTGTGTTTCTTTCTCTACTCAGGTAGAAGACGTGTATGCAACCATTGTATAATCTCGGATTCTCCATTTATCCAGAGTACGACTCTGAGGTAGAGAGAAGCTTCCACCACCACATCAGACTTAACCGCCAAAGAGCCAGGAAAATGGCTGAAGATCAATGCCAAGTTGCATTAGTAATGGAAAGGGTCAATGCCGCCATAGCCGCTTAGAAAGCACAACTCATTGCTGACACCCGTGCTCAGATTCAAGCAGAGATCTGAGCTAAAGAACAGGCCCACATCTGAGCTGAAAATGAAGCAACTAACCAGGCCGCCCATCTAGAGCTAAGAAACGAGCAATTGAGGGACTATGTCGTACCAAAGAACTATGAAGACAATCATCCAGTTCGGCCATCGATAATTAACATACCCAACTTCGAAATCTGGACACAATGGATTCAAATCATGCAAGGCATCTCATTCTCTGGTGGATCTGGAGATGACTGCATGGATCACTTGAAGAGATTCAATGCATTTGTCGACTTGTCCCACAAGCTGGAGTTGCCTTTGACGCAATAATGCTACATATTTTCCATTTCACTCTATCCGGAAGGGCTTTGAGTTGTTACAATTCACTTGATAGGGAGCCAATCATCACCACCTGGGCTCCTTTGGAAGAAAAATTCTTGGAAAATTTTTCCCTCCTTCATTAACCTACGAAATTAGAGGGCAGATCAACCACTTCACTCAACTTCCTAGAGAATCACTCACAGAAGCATGGGAAAGATTCAAGGAGCTTCTAAGGAAGTGCCCTCATCATGGGATCTCCCAAAATCAATAAATAGAAACATTCTATAGGGGGGTGAGTGATGCTTGGAGGAAATTTCTCATATGGTGGAAATTTTATGAGAAAGAACTACGAGGATGCTTGGAAAATCGTTACACTTGGAGCTGAGAACCAATCCAATTGGGGACGATCATCTGGCAAGGGAGTTCTCAAAGTTTATAAAGCTGAGGAATCAATGGAAATGAAGGCTATTGCTGAAGCTTTAAAGACTATAGCTCACAAACAACAGGCACTTGAAACTTCATTTGGAGAATATGATAAGAAGAAAAAACCCCAAGTCCAATAGGTTAAAGCTGCTACAGGGACTTGTGAAGCCTGTCACACATCCGATCACCCTACACTGTCATGTGGTCTGCTTTTCAATGTGATGATGGATATGCAACCACCACAACAGCAATACGAACCAATCATCGAACACCCTGAAGATCAGATGCCCGAACAAGTTAATTCCATTCATTCCATACCGGGACAAGTTTACTATAATCCAAATCAACCAAGAAACCACCCTGGTTTTCAGTATGGGAATCATGCGGGGACTGTTAACCTGCAACATCAAACACAAGGTGGATCCTCCAATAGGTTGCCACCCAGATTCCAAAAAAACTTTAATCAAAATCAAGGGAACCTCAGAAATAACTTCCCAAGATCCAACTACCCTAGAAACCCCTCCGCCTACTATCAATATACCCATCCTCCTCTGCACCCGCAATTGCACCCTCAATTGCAGCCACTGCAGCAACCTCAGTTAGCACCACCTCCGCAACAACCACATCAAGGACAACAACAACTCACTCAGAAAAATGCCCCCTCCCAACCAACAGACGAGATGACTATGATCAGGCAGATGCTACAGTCACAACAAACCATGCTTGCCAATCAGCAAGCTCAGTAGAAGGCTGTGGAGGCTCAACTAGCACAAATTACTGCCCAACTGAAGCCACCAGCGGGCACTTTTGCTGGTCAACTAGAGTCAAACCCTAGACATGATCAAAATAGACCAGGGCAATTGAATGCCGTCACTACAAGATCGGGTCGTGTCTTTTAATGAAGCTACAAGGATCACTCATAATGATGATGATACACCTATCTTTTTTCCAAATGCAAGCTCGAATATAGCAACTGAGAATTCTGTAGACACTAAAAAATGCAAAGAAAAGGAACAAGCCCCCAAGGAGTCAGAGGTCGTGCAATATAAACTTAGGATACCATATCTAGGATGATTGAAAGAGACTAACATGGACACTAGATTCTAAAAATTCAAGGAGGCGATGAAGAAACTCTATATCGACATCCCGCTCATCGATGCCTTCTCTGAAGTACCAGCTTGGGCTAAATACCTTAAAACTTTGCTATCAAGGAAGTACATTACTGAAGAGCAAGAGATCGTCAAACTGGCTTAGACCACCTCTGATATCATTCTTAACAAGATGCCCAAGAAAAACAAGGATCATGGTTCTTTCAGTATTCAATGTTGTATTGGAAATGCTTTGAGCAAAAAGGGATTAGCTAACTTAGGGCCTAGCATATTAATAATGCCCTACTCCATGTGTAAAAGATTGGGTTTCACTGACTTTCTACCCACAACGATGAAAATTCAGTTAGCTGATTCCACTATCACTGCACCCCTAGGAATTATTGAGGACATTCCAGTTAGGATAGGCAAAGATGCCTTTGTCATTATGGATATCAAGGAGGATCTAAGATACCCCATAATATTTGGCAGACCTTTCCTTGCCACAGCCAGGGCGCTCATTGATGTTGAAGTTGGCACGATCATTCTAAGACTGGGAAAAGAAGCAATTAAATTCCGGTCCTCAACAACATGAAAGGTCCCAACATTCAAGAGGAGGTTTTTCTCTTAGATGCAATACATCTAATGTCCCAATTGGAAATATCTGAGCCATCTGATGAGTTAGATAATATTCTAACAAATCCAGAAGTCGAATTTTCAGCTAATGAATTGGTTCAACAATGCTTGCAACACTTAGAGAAAGCTGAAGAAGCGCCAACAGCCACCTTTGAGGAACTCAAATATGTCACTATTTTAGAAGCAACAGAAGCACCCAAGGCTCCCGAGATGAAGACTCTACCAACGAGACTTAAACATGTCTTCTTGGACAAACAAAATTATGTCCAGTTATCATCAGTTCCACTCTAACAAAAGACCAAGAAGAAAGGCTTCTCGTTGAGTTAAAGAAACATAAGAAAGCCATTAGGTACAAAATAACTGACCTGACAGGTATAAACCCAGCCTTATGCATGCATAGACTTCCTGTGGTCGAAGAATTCAAGCCTTCAAGAGAGAACCAGAGAAAGATGAACCCCAATCTTAAAGAGGTGGTTCGCCTTGAAGTCCTCAAACTGCTGAAAGCCGGCATTATTTACCCAATTTCAGATTCCCAATGGGTCAACCCTGTTTAAGTGGTCCCCAAAAAGGGAGGAACCACTGTCATGCTAAATGAAAAAAATGATCTAGTGCCTACAAGGACTATGACAGGGTGGAGGATGTGTATCGACTATAGGAAATTAAACAAAGCAACGCGAAAAGATCACTACCCTCTGCCTTTTCTTGATGAAGTCCTTGAACGCCTAGCCCATCAATAGTTCTTCTATTATCAAGATGGTTATTCTGGGTTCTACCAAATCCCTATACACCTGGAAGACCAAGAGAAAATAACTTTTACTTGTCCCTTTGGGATCTATGCTTTCAGAAGAATGTCATTCGGGTTGTGCAACGCACCTGCTACTTTCCAAAGGTGCATGTCTGCTATTTTTGCAGGATTAACAGAATCTATAATGGAGGTATTCATGGATGATTTTTCAGTTTACAGAGATTCCTTCGATAACTGTCAACTCAACCTTGGACAAGTCTTACAAAGATGCGAGGAAACAAACCTCATCCTAAATTGGGAAAAATGCCATTTTATGGTAACTGAAGGTGTCGTCCTCGAACATAGAGTGAGTGACAGAGGGATAGAGGTGGACAAGGCAAAAATTGATGTTATCTCTAAATTGTCTCCGCCAAAAGACGTAAAAGGAGTATAAGCATTCTTGGGTCATGCTGGGTTTTACAGAAGATTTATTAAAGATTTATCAAAAATAGCAAAACCCTTGACCCAACTTCTGACCAAGGACAGCAAATTTAATTTTAACCATGAATGCTTACAAAGTTTCATAACTTTGAAAAATGCTTTAATCTCTGCACCCATACTAAGAGCCCCGAATTGGTCACAACCTTTTGAAATCATGTGTGACACCAGCGATTATGCCATAGGGGCCGTGTTAGGGCAGAGAATTGACAAGAAACCTTATGTAATATACTACGCATCTAAAACGCTCGATGAAGCACAAAAGAACTACACCACTATAGAAAAGGAGTTCTTAGCTGTCATCTATGCATTCGAGAAATTCCGCTCCTACCTGATTGGAGCCAAGGTCATCATCTACACTAACCACTCTTCCATACGATATCTAATTCAGAAGCAAGACACAAAACCCAGACTTATCTGTTGGGTGTTGAGGCTTCAGGAATTTGATTTGGAAATCCAGGACAAAAGTGCAGTAGAAAACGTCGTCGCTGATCATCTCAGCCGTATTGAAGTTGAGGATGATGATAAAGTACCTATCCGAGACTCCCTCCCTGACGACTAGCTAATGAAAATTACCACAGGATTCCCCTGGTATGCCGACATAGTAAATTATCTGGCTACGGGAATCATTCACCCTTCCGCCTCTTACCATGACAAAAACAAATTCCTCCACGACGTCAAGCAATATTATTGGGATGAACCCTACCTCTTTTGTCTATGTGCAGACAGACTTTTTCACTGTTGCCTACCCAAAGAAGAGATTACTCATGTACTAGAACATTGTCATTCCGGCCCCACCGGAGGACATATGAGTTTGAAAAAAACCGTCATGAAAGTCCTCCAATCGGGTTTCTTTTGGCCAACAATAGCAAAAGATTCCCATGATTTTGTAAAATCCTGCAACAAGTGTCAACTCTCTGGCGGTATAACAAAAAGAAACGAAATGCCTCTCACTATGTGGTAGGAGATCGATATTTTTGATGTTTGGGGGATAGACTTTATGGGTCCTTTCCCCTCTTCATATGGATGCTCTTACATACTGGTCGCTGTGGACTATGTCTCAAAATGGGTAGAAGCTATACCCACAGTTTCCAGCGATTCCAAACCAGTCATCAAGATGTTTAAAAATATTATTTTTCCCAGATTTGGAGTTCCCCGAACTGTCATATCCGACGGAGGAACCCATTTTCTAGAGAGAAGCTTTGAAGCCCGCTTAAAAAAATACGGAGTCAATCATAAAGTTGCTACGCCTTACCATCCACAAACTAGTGGTCAGGTTGAAGTTTCGAACAGACAACTAAAGGTAATCTTAGAGAAAATCGTCAATAGACACCGTACCGACTGGTCCACCAATCTTCCCGGTGCCCTTTGGGCTTACCAAAAAGCTTACAAAACACCAATTGGAACAACACTGTTCCGTTTGGTATACGGGAAATCATGTTATCTCCCGGTAGAATTGGAGGATAAGGCTTGGTGGGCTATTAAATAGCTGAACTTCGATTTTAAAAGCGTTGGAGAAAATAGACAACTGCAGTTGTAGGAATTAGAGGAGCTCAGAATGACCGCATACCAAAGTGCCAGGATTTACAAAGAACAAACCAAAATGTGGCACGATGGTCATCTAAAAAGAAAATACATTTCCATCGAAGATAAAGTCCTTCTTTTCACCTCCAGACTCAAAATGTTCCCTGGGAAACTTCATACAAAGTGGTACAGGCCTTTTACTATCAAACACATATACCCGAATGGAGCCATCATAATTGTTGATGACAAAGGAGGTGAAAGGACTGTCAATGGACATAGACTAAAAAAATATTATATTCCAGCAGACAAAACTCTGAGACAGACTATTGAGATCAAAGACCCCACAATATCAACATAACAACATCAAAACTTCATCAAGCCAGCGACGTAAAACCCAAGCGCTACTTGGGAAGCAACCCAAGATCTGAGTATCACAATTTAATTTTTATCTTTATTTCCTGTTCCCTTCGTTAACTTAGGTTTATCAAATGAAAATATAAAAATTCACATAACCAAAACAAACATAAAAATATAAAAATCAAAATAACCTAAGCCTTCCCAAACGGTCTTGAAACCGTTTGGAGCCAAACGGTCCTGAAACCGTTTGAAGCCCAAATGATCTCGAAACCGTTTGGAGTCCAAATGGTCTCAAAATCATTTGACCTGGGGAATTTGTAGGGTCAACCCACGATTCCTATAAATATAACCCCCCTCTCCTTCTTCTTTCTTTCAACTCTCAAGCTTTCTTAAAACCCTCGGTGCACTGTTTCATCTCCCCTGCCCCTGTTCCCGTGCAACTCACGATGCAGGTTCTCTCCGTCGCTGCCACCACCTCTACCACGGATATTCACCTCGGATACCACCACTCTTCGCTTCGCCGTCATATTCTTTACCACAACCACAAGGTAGACCTGTGCACCAACATTATCGGTGACTTCGTCTGTACACCACCTCCTTCTTTACCTTTGCTGACATCTACGATGCCAACGCAGCTCCCATTTCTATCACCGCCGTCGTCTTTATCGCCGCTTTCTCTATCACCGTCGTCATCTTTATCGCTGCCGATACCATCTCTATCACAGTCTGTCGTGACCCTGACGTTTCACCTTCCAAACGGTCTTAAAACCGTTTGGAGCTAAGCGGTCCTGAAACCGTTTGGAGCCAAACGGTCCTGAAACCGTTTGGAGCCAAACGGCTTTGAAACCGTTTGGAGCCAAATGGTCTTGAAACCGTTTGGAGCCAAATGGTCCTGAAACTATTTGGAGCCAAACGGTCTTCAAACCATTTGGTCTTTCAAAACTGCTTGCTTTTCGTTAAAACATAAAACACATAAACACATACAAAATAAAATTTTTTCCTTTTAATATACTTGTTATTCTAACACATGACTTTGCATTTTCAGAAATGGCTTCACCAGCAAAGCAACCCACCGGAACCGAAGACGCTCCCTTCTGGACAAGGGAGCAACTAATAAAAAGTCGTGCAAAGCTCCAAAAGACCGTAGACAACTACAATGAGACTGGAAAGGCCCCACCAAAGGTCAACATCATAGTGGTCTTATGTGAAATCGACCGCATCAATGAATGTCTAGCTGAGGATCCTGAAGAAGAAGTGGAAGAAATTTCTTCCACTGTTGAAGGCTCTGAATACGCGCCAAATTCTGAGGAAGAATCCCCAGCTGAAAAGTCCAAAGGGAAACGAAAGGCCTAGGAAGCTACAAAAGAACAACCATTAAAGAAACGGGCAAGGAAGCAGGTTCACCCCGCTACTGCTAGGGAACAAACCCTTGCAGAGTCTGTCCCAACACCCGCCAATACCACCCCTACCACCCCCATCTTCTCAGTGCTCACCACCACCGGAAAACCTTTTCATCCACACCCTCCCATGCATCGACAAAGTACTAAAACCAACAAAGTACATCTGCTCAAGCGTACTGATCAAGATGGGGATCTATGACAAAATCCTCACCATGCTAGACAACGCTAATCTATCCAGACTATGCTTTGTCCCTAAAATTTCATACGTCGAACCCACAACATAATTCTTTACACATCTTACTAAAGAATATGTGGACATTATGCACAGGACAAGGGATGGAGGTGACCGTAGGCTGGTCACCAAGCTTTTTGGTAACAATGTTGTTATCACAAAAATCCTTTTGAACGAAATATTCATTGACAACCCGGAGCAGCTCAAACAAGCCAAAACTGTTAGTACAGAGAACTCACAATTCAATAGATACAACTTCTGGAAGACCCTAATAGGGATCCCCGCTTATGAGGTAAAGACATGAAAAGCCTCCAATATTCACTCTGGGTTCGTGTGCACGCTTCACAAAATTCTTACCAGTGCGTTGTTCCCCAGAACAGAGGGAGGAAATGTTATCACTGCCGACCTTTTTCTTCTATGGTCCATTCTGCACGGAAAGCCGGTCAACATCAGACGGCACATGATACAAAAATTCTCAGCCTACGCCATAGGAAAAGAAATCTACATGGGCGGACACATAACTTCCATTATCAAATATCTCAAGATGGACATATTACTCCCTCGATGCACACAGATCAAGGGTGACATCCTTACTAACGAGCAAACCATGAAGAACTCCTACATTATCAAGGAAAAGGATGCGAAACTACACTACATTTTCTGCCCCACAGTTCAATCTTCCAGAACTCTACTGCCACTTCCAGAGCTTGCGGGCTATGACAAAGACAAGCTCCTCTTCACTGACGAAGAGCTTACCAAACTCCTGTCTTTGGTCAAAGTACAAGAAAAGAAGACCAAAGAGGGACAGACAAAGCTTGGCATTAATGCCCCGGCAGCCAAGGTAATAAAAATACCAGTTAAACGACCATCTAAGGCACGTTTACAACCACCACAGCTGTCGGGGACGCCAACATCAAAACTACAACCGGAGACAGACCGCCCTCATCCGGAGGAGCTAATCACTACCTCATCAATAGACTCATTCATCATGAGCCTACATGATGAGCTCACCACCACTACCCCCACCACATTACCATCCACTACCATCCCACCATCTACCACCCTCCCACCATCCTCCACAACAATCCCAACAACTTTCCCTCCACCCACATCTTCCACTTCACCATCTTTCTCCCTGAGCACCCCTTTTTCCGCTGCAACACCCAACTTCACTTTTTCTGCCCCCATCTCCACCCTTTTCTCCTCAACATTTTCACTCCCACAATTCTCACCTGGACAATCACCATTCTCTTCATCCGCTACCACCCCAACACCGATGGTGACTCCATCTACGGTCACTACGTAGTTCGAGGGACCATCAACAGTGTCTCTTTCGCAAGGCACTACCATCTTTCCACCCCAACCCCAGCCACACCATCCTTCTACATCTGGGGTCCACTTCACAAGTGTCGGTGAGGAATTTGAACATTAATTCGATGCTATTTGAAACCTCCTCACCGAACCTTCTAACATTTTACAATATATTTTTTCTTATGTGCGGGGTCTATCTACACAGGTCGCCAATATCAACGCGCAAAACCTTGCCTTGCCAGACATCATTTCCAGCATCCACCAATAGCAGAAAGCAGTGGCCATGAAAGTCGACCGCCTCGATGACCGCCTGCAACAACTGCCAAAGTTGGTGCTTGAAGTGAAAGGCCAGCAAGACGATCTAGTCAAGCAGGTCGACAAGATTGCTGCGCAGAATCAACCCCTGCCTGAAACTCTGCGTGAGCTTAAGAAACAACAAACTGCTTTAAGCACATGCTTGGATGCCATCTGCACCACCCTCACACAGCTAAATAAACGATAAGAGGAGTCATCCAAAAATGAAATCAACCAACTGTGAACTCAAGTAACAGATCTCTCTGCATGACTCCTCTCTGCCGAAGCTCAATATTCAGATCTTAAAGAAGCCCATGACGCTTTTCTTAAAACACATGAGCATACACAAGTGGATTTCGATGAGCTACAAGAACTCCATCGGAAGTGCACGAAGCCTCCACCAAAGAAGACAATGGACAAAGAGGCAGACAAAGATGATGATGAATACGAAAATAATTATGAGGATTATGACTCCTCGACTAACTCCAATAATAGCACCTCCTCAGACGACCAATCTGACGACCCAGACAATGCTGGGGAGGGCCCCAGCCGAGGAGCTGCATCAAACCAACAAAAAGATCAACACGACGGTGATAAAGATCCCAAACCCCCGACTTACAATGACAACATTAATATGTCTTACGGGGATCACTTTCTTGACTATTCAGCAATGGGATCCTTGGGGGAATCTACTAAAGAAGCAGCTTTTGCTGAGTTCCAACAATGTTTACTCGAAACCAGCACAAGTCAACAACAACCAACATCAACTCAACTTCTCTCTGCACCTGAAGAATCGGTGCCATTTCCCCCAGAGCAAGAGGATTTAGAAAGAGTCAGTTTAGATACAAACGAAGCTCTGGAATCAGCTTCTGACTCAGATAAAGATGAAGATCTGCATCACTACTTAGACAATCTGGAGCAGACTTCCTCTCTCCCTCTGCAAGAGCTTCCCCTACCGCCACCTCTACTGCACAAGATGCACGATCTTGATATGACGACCATCTCTACTCTTTATGCTCAAGAAATCTTTATCCTAAACACTATAGTAGATGATTCCAAAGATGGGGGTGATATTATTTACCAAAATACAAAGACTCAGCGCAAGTTGACACGTGAAGACTTCCGCTCCATCCTTCGACCACAATCAGCAGTGAAGATGGCAGTCTTCCGTGTCCTCCTTGCCAATTCTATCGAAACTTACAGAAGCTCTAAGCAGCAGCAACCAGTTCTTAACGCATCACCTGCTCTAGCCATGAGTCTTATATACAAAAAATTACAAAGCAAATCAATCGCACAGTTGCAGAGGGGAATTGCCAGAAAGGCACGCTATATTACCGTGCCCTTCCAAGTCTCTGGTCACTGGCTGCTAATGATCGTGGACACCGTGGTTCGAGATGCCAAGGTGTACAACTTTTGTGCCACTGAACTAAGAGCTAGAATAATTAATTTCGCTGGAACAGAAGTCGGGGAGGCCAGATGCATCCCTTTCTGGCTCCTGAAATTAATTTTGGTCGCTTCCCTATCCCTCCATAATAATTGGAACCAACCTTGGTTCCAAATCATCAACTCCCACGCCCAAAATCAAGAGGGATCTAAGAATTGCGCTTTCTATGTTATATGTCATATTCAGGCGCTCAATCAGCAAATTCCTTTTGATGCACTGGCCATAGAGGATTTTCATTCTCTGTGAGGTCGTTACGCCATGGAGTGAATATGTGATAGACGGTTCTTCAAGCACCCAACTATGGCACCTAACGACGTTCCTAGCTATCTCTTTTCGGCCATCCAACGTCCTCCAAAACATCCATTCATGCAAACAATAGAGGAGTTGGAGAAACACCAGCCCGCCAAGGTTCCCGAGAAGAAGAAATGGGACCCTTACTCTTTCGACGTGGCAGATGATGATAGCGTCACTAAATTTCTCACCGGGGCGACCATCAACAGATCATCTTCACAAATGGTCCCCCTGTCTGCCATTTCACCAACATTCCCCAATTTTGACCTCAGCACTTGCAAAAGCCTCTCTGACAATTAACTTCGCCTCATCATGTCAAGGCTTTACGCCGAGAAAGATGACCTCATTTTCATGTCTGGCGACATTCTGGTCATTGAAGACGTGCTACGAGAAACTGTACAGACAAAAGGGTCTCTATCCATAAGTTTGATGGCCGCCTATCAATTTCTTCTCAGACAAAATCACCCTACAACCTATATGGCATCCGCGTATATGAAGGACGACCTCATCAAGCTAAAGAACTTCGGGACAACTAAGGCACTCATTTCCTTCCTACAACATATGACTCCAAAGTTTATCATGCTTCCTTTCCTCCATTCAGAACACTGGATGTTGTTGGCAATAAATCTTCACGACAGAACAACAACCATATACAACAGTTCCGACAACCAGTACAATCCAGATCAGCAACAATACACTACAACACCAAGGACGCCTATAGAAGAAGTGGCAAATGTTGGGTTTTAGGGGAGGCAGAGAAGGCAGTGGAAACAAATTATTTTTCCCCCAAACCCAGAACAAGGAAACATGTCAACATCTATAGAATAGGAAAGATGGTTTGTGAATCAAACCTTGTCCCGAGGCTTGCTCGGCGACAGTACCTCGCACCTTGTGCGGTCTTCACCTTTGGTCTTGGATGGTGTTTGTGCAGCTCCTGGTCACACCGGGACTAAAAACTCCTCCTCCTACCGGACTGTCGGATGACAGTTGTCCTACTGAGCGGCAGTGACCTCTCGCCTCTGAAGTAGTCCACATGGACCACCTGGAACTCCACACTCCTTGTCCCACAAGGAAGTGGAAGGAGTCACACCCTCCTGTTGACGTACTAGTTGCCAACACACTCTCCTGCTGCCAATTGCAACTGCAGTTATCTTTCCCTTGTTGCACCTCCCTTTGCGGGAAGCACTTGCTTGGGCTCTCTCTCGGTTACCAAAACCAGAGAGAAGGACAACTTTACAAAGCAACTAGTTTTACTGAGTTGTACTCTGAGAAGCCCCCAATACCCTAATATATATAGGCGGGTCATGAGACAGGGTTCTTTGTGCCCGGCAATATGGAACTAAAAGCAGGAGTAGAAGGGTTCGAGATTTTCCACAAAAGCAACCAACTCGCAACCTGAACCGATAAGTTCACAAGTGAACCGGTCGGTTGGGGACCTGAACCGGTCGATTGGAGCACCAACTGATCGGTTGGGACACCTCAACCGGTCGGTTCACAAGTGAACCGGTCGGTTGGTGGTCCTGGTCGATCCCGGATTGACTTTCCTTCTTTTATTTCTAATTGGTATCGAATACCAATCCTTGTTCCAATCAAATTGGGCAAGTGAAACGCAAGGAAAATTCTCACCAATCCTACTTTCCCAAGTTGCTCGGTTGCACCAGTTGAATTGATCATTTCAACCTTTGAAGCAATCGGTTTACCCTGATCTTGAGTCGATCGGTTCAACAATTGAGTCGACCGGTTCAGCAACCTCAGCCGACTGGTTCATCACATGAACCGATCGGTTGGGAGTGTAGGTTGTGCAGAATTAGTCAAATGTGATTTCAATCAATCCAATACTCCTATCAATGCGTCCAACACCTTGAACATTATGATATTGAGCTATCGATTAATTGAGTGTTTAATTGAACTACTAAACTCCTTTAGTAATCAATCTAAACATTGCTTGTGGACAAAACTCCTCTTCCAGGTTAAATCCTATGTGTGTGACCCTGCAGGTCCATTTCACGTTGGCAGCGAAAGTCCATAACACTTATGACTTCACAAGAAAAGAGTGGTGCCTAGTCACACATCACTGCTACCCAAGTAAAATAGAAAGTTGGAGAACAACTTTCAATCCTACAATCCGTGAATGGTGTTATAGTGAATGTATAATTCCTTTGTCACTGATATCCTGAATGAACTCGAGGCATGGAACAGTCATCCTGTCAACATTCATTCATTTCCTTGATCTCAGAGTAGACCGAGTGAGATGTGTGTGACATCAATATCACATATTGATTCACACGTGCATGCACATGCCTTTCTCAATCCTACTCATCAAGTGGCCAAGGATATCAAACTCCCTCAGGAGGGACAAATCCTATATCTATCACTCACCCCTCAAAAGCCCCATGTGTCAAAGCCACCCAATCATAACCTTTATAACAACCCATGTTTTAGGATTGCATTTGATGATGTCAAAGTGTACCCAACGACATGTGTTGAGTGTAGTGATTTTAGGTCTAAGAATCACACTCACCACCATCACTGTGAGAGCTGACTATGACTACCAAGTCATGGTTCCATGTGTCACTCTCATGGTGGGTCTGTCTGGTACCTTATTTTCTAACAAGTACCTATGTGCTTGGTTTGATATCACTATATCATGACTAATGAGATTCTGTCATCAACCAACACACAATCTAGTCTTCAGTATTATTGATGTCTATGGTTATGTAACATCCCAGGATTTAAGGCCTCGGATAACATGATATTAAAAGGAATGATTGGACTACCCATATCACCAAGGTGCAACTCCTTTTCCGGGAGCCCATCACTAAAGAACTCCATAGTTAAGCGTGCTCAGCTTGGAGTAGTACTAGGATGGGTGACCAGTCGGGAAGTTGATCCTGGCTTGCGCGTCAGTGTGGACAAAGTGCGTAGTTAAGGCTAGTGGTGGTCTGTGGGGCTAGTCGTCATTCCTGAAACTCTACTAGACCCTTAGGCAGTGGGCCCGGGCGTTACAAATGGTATCAGAGCCATAACCCCTCCAGTAGGTGGGGCCAACATGGGCATGTGGTATGCCGGTCTTGAGCCGTGTGGTCCAGGCAAGTTGGAAAGGGCTATCCGTAGAGACGAGATGGAGCCTCCCTTGCACTGGTAGCTGTGGACGGGAGCTGGGTGTCCATTGGCCATTGTGGGTCTACACTGAAATGGGGTGAGATTATGAGGCCATATAGTTGAGCCTTGACGAGGACGTCAAGAGTCTAAGTGGGGGAGATTGTAACATCTCACGATTTGAGGCCTCGGATAACATGATCTTAAAAGGAATGATTGGACTACCCATATCACCAAGGTGCACCTCCTTTTTCGGGAGCCCATCACTAAAGAACTCCATAGTTAAGCGTGCTCAGCTTGGAGTAGTACTATGATGGGTGACCAGTCGGGAAGTTGATCCTGGCTTGCGCGTCAGTGTGGACAAAGTGCGCAGTTAAGGCTAGTGGTGGTTTGTGGGGCTAGTCGTCATTCCTGAAACTCTACTAGACCCTTAGGCAGTGGGCCTGGGAGTTACAGGTTATTTCCACAATAACAACTGACTGGGGACTAAATAAGAATGTATACTCTTAACATCCGTATGATCTCATCGTTTAGATCCTCAACCCAAAAGCATACGTTATTGAGTAAAACAATCTTTAGACATCTATCATGTTACACCATCATCTCAGAAATAGTTTAAACATATAGATTGGAAATTTCCTTTTATTATTATTCAAATCATTTACAAAGTATCCCATTACAATCATCATATGACTTGCTCTATGGGCATACATACCAACAGACTCCCACTTGCACTTAGAGCCAGTCACCAAGGAATCACAGTCCGTGTGACCTAGCATGACCATCATGCTTCTGCTGAGAAAGGGCCTTAGTCAGTGGATCATCTATGTTGTCTTCAATTGGTATTTTGCAAATCTTCACATCTCCTCGTTGTACGATCTCTCGTATGATATGGAAGCGTCGTAGTATGTGCTTGGACCGCTGATGTGATCTGGGTTCCTTAGCTTGTGCAATTGCTCCATTATTGTCACAATAAAGCTCAATTGCATCACAGCTACTGGGAACTACACCAACTTCAGAAATGAACTTCCTGATCCACGCAGCCTCCTTTGCTGCATGCGAAGAAGCAATATACTCGGCCTCTGTAGTAGAATCGGCAACTATTTCTTACTTGGAACTCTTCCAGCTCACAGCTCCATTATTAAGGCAAAACACAAATCCTGACTGCGATCTGTAATCATCTTTATCGGTTTGGAAGCTTGCATCGGTGTAACCCTTTACAACTAGCTCTTCCTCGCCGCCGTACACAAGAAACTGATCCTTAGTCCTTCGCAAGTACTTGAGGATGTTCTTCACGGCTGTCCAGTGAGCATCCCCGGGATCTGACTGGTACCTGCTCATCATGCTTAGAGCATACGAGACATCTGGGCGTGTGCACAACATAGCGTACATGATGGACCCGATGGCTGATGCATATGGGATCCCATTCATCCGCTCCCTCTCTTCACAAGATTGGGGACATTGAGATCTAGAGACGGTGACTCCATGTAGCATGGGGATGTTGCCTCTCTTTGAGTTCTCCATGCTGAACTGCTTCAACACTTTGTCAATGTACGTTCTCTGACTTGGTCCGAGAAGCCTTCTAGATCTATCTCTATAAATCTTAATTCCTAGAATATAGGATGCTTCTCCTAAGTCCTTCATTGAGAAAGTTTTCCCAAGCCAAGTCTTTACCTTCTCCAAGGCTAAGACATCATTCCCCATCAAAAGTATGTTATCCACATACAATATGAGGAATGTGGTCAAGCTCCCACTAACCTTCTTGTACACACAAGGTTCATCTTCATTTTGAATAAAGCCAAACACTTTGACTTCCTCATCAAATCGAAGATTCCAACTCCGAGATGCTTGCTTCAATCCATAGATTGACCTTTGTAGTTTACAGACTTTATTGGCATTCTTTGGATCTACAAAACGTTCAGGCTGTGTCATGTACACATCCTCATGTATATTCCCATTAAGGAATGCAGTTTTAACATCCATCTGCCAAATCTCATAGTCATAATAAGTTGCAATAGCAAGCATGATCCTGATGGACTTAATCATGGCAACTGGAGAAAAGGTTTCGTCATAGTCAACACCTTGAACTTGTCGAAAACCCTTTGCAACCAATCTGCCTTTATAAGTTTGCACATTTCCATCCATGTCGGTCTTTTTCTTAAAGACCCACTTGCACCCTATGGGTTTTACTCCTTCGGGTGGTTCCACCAAAGTCCATACTTTGTTGGAGTACATGGATTCCATCTCGGATCTCATGGCTTCAAGCCATTTCTCAGAATCTGGTCCCTTCATAGCCTCTACGTAGGTAGTTGGATCATCATCAATGATCAGCTCTCCACCTTCCTGAGTTACAAGGTATCCAAACCTCTTAGGTTCAAGGCGAGTCCTACTAGATCTACGAGGTCCTTGTGTTACCTGAGGAGACTAAGATTCCACAACACCTTGTGAATCTACATTTTCCTCTGGTACATCTACCGGTTCAATGTTTTCTTGTTGGGCTTGAACCTCTTCAAGCTCTATATTCCTCCCACTGCTTCCTTTGGAAATAAATTCCTTCTCTAGGAACACAGCTATCCTGGAAACAAACACTTTGTTGTCAGTAGTGTGGTATAAATAGTATCCCCTCGTTTCCTTGGGGTATCCAACAAAATAACATTTATCGGATTTGGGTCCAAGCTTATCAGGAAACATTTTCCTAACGTAAGCCTCACAACCCCAAATCTTCAGAAAAGACAAATCGGGACGCTTCCCAGTCCATATCTCATATGGTGTCTTTTGAACCGATTTAGATGGTACACGGTTAAGCGTAAAAGCGGCGGTTTCAAGAGCATAACCCCAGAAGGAAATTGGAAGATCAGCAAAACTCATCATTGATCGCACCATATCCAACAATGTGCGATTCCTTCTTTCAGACACACCATTATGTTGTGGTGTTCCAGGCGGAGTCCATTGTGATACAATACCACAGGCTCGCAGAAGGTCCTCAAACTCCTGGCTTAAGTATTCTCCACCTCGATCAAAACGAAGTGCCTTAATACTTTTACCAAGTTGGTTATGTACTTCATTCATGAAATCCTTGTACCTTTCAAGGGTTTCTGACTTATGTTTCATCAGGTACACATAGCCATACCTACTGAAGTCATCAATAAAGATAATGAAGTACTTATACCCACCTCTGGCATTAGTTCTAAAAGGCCCGCATACATCAGTATGTATGAGTCCTAATAGATCACTAGCTCTCTCTCCTTTACTTGAAAAGGGAGTCTTGGTCATCTTGCCCAACAAACAAGATTCACATGTCTCAATTGATTCACAATCAAAAGAGTCTAGATAACCATCTTTATGGAGTCTAGAAATGCGCTTCTCATTTATGTGCCCTAGACGACAATGCCAAAGATATGTTTCATTTGAGTTGTTGAGTTTTTGCTTTTTGGTGTTTACATTGTATACACTTGTCTCCAAATCTATCAAGTATAGACCATAAGACATTGGGGCACTGCCATAAAAGATCCCATCTTTATAAATGGAACATTTTCCATTCTTAATAAGAAATTCAAATCCATCCTTGTCCAAACAAGAGACGGAAAATGATATTCCTATTTATGGCAGGTACATAATAGCAGTTCTTCAACTCTATTATTAGCCCACTAGGTAGAGTTAACTCATAGGTTCCTACGGCACTGGAGGCAACCCTTGCCCCATTAGCAACACGTAGTTCAACCTCGCCTTTCCCTAAAGGCCTACTTCTCTTAAGATCCTTCACATTTGAACAAATGTGAGATCCGCATCCGGTATCAAGTACCCATGATGAAGAAGTAGTAAAGTTAATCTCTATCATGTATACACCAGAAGTAGAGATCTCTATCTCTGACTTCTTCTTCCATTGTTCCTTCCATCCTCTTCATGTAGAAGAAATTGGTTTGGCGAGAGAACACTTCTCTCCCTTACCTACTTTCTTCTTCACTAACGCATTAAGTGTACATAGAGTGGATTCTAAGGCTCCTGGTATATCTGGATTGTGAAGAACACTTCTCACAGTCCTCAACCAGTTATGGAATTTATTCTCAATTAATTTTCCCATTTTAAAAGATGATTCTTTTGCCATTCTACAAGAGAAAATTTGCATTTGTCAAAAATCCTTTTGATTTGATTTTAATAAATTTGACGATAGTTAATTAGGCCTTTAATTAATTACCACTCCCACTATTTTGACTCAAATTGATAGCCCTCACCATCAATTCGGAAGATTGCAGTGTACAATCTTCTAGTGGGTCATGATCCTGAAATCCTCTGAGCCACGGACCAGCTTGGGCTGTCACCCACAACTCAGATCTTCCAGGTAGGCAACTCTTGCCAATTGCATCATATACAACTCTTGAAAGATGTCATATGCAACTCCTTGCAATAATCATCTCCATGCCTCAAGGTGCTAGATCCTATCTAGGTCACCTTGTTAAGTCTGACCCAAAGCCAACACGATGAACATGCACCCTGCTTGGGCAGACCCACACATTCATCCTTCACGCTTCCACGAGATAGACGGTGCACCACGCTAGGGCGTGCCCACACTTGGTCGATCAAGCTTTTCACGTGTGTCGCACTTGGAAGGCATCTAAAACTTAATATTTTAATGAGGGATTTGGTTTTTATATACATATACATATCCAATCACCACAATATATAGTAAGTATCATATACATGCTATATCCCACAGAAAAACATGCAAAATGATAAAAAAGTAATGATTATGGCCATCCTATTGTGATTCCTCGAACCAAGAGGAATCACGGTCATCTAGGTCTACATCACATGCAACCTGTATAAGATGAAATATGTGCCTGCCTTTCTGGGTTTGATCATCTCATCTCCATGGACCGATCGGCTCGCCATCAGGTTGGTTGTTCGGGTGCCACCAGCCGATCGACTGGCGCCACCAGCCGATCAGTTTACCGGTCGTCGTGCATCTCCTCAGGTCGCCACCCACTCGTCTCACTCCTCGAACCGGCCGTCTGCATCACCAACCAATCGGTTCACACCTTGAACCGATCGTCTCAGGTTGTCCGCTGTTCTTTGACATAACAGGAAATAAAATCTATCCTATTTACAATTGAATTGTGAAACCCCGAGTTACATTCGGGGGGAGCAAAGGTAGGAAAAGAATTCTCGAATTATTTCGAGTTACATCAGGAATAGGAAAAGGGAATCAGTGCGTAGACCGAGATGCAAGAAGCCACACAAACAACCACACACAGATATAGGGGTTTATAGGCCATAACCATGCTACACATCCACCACAAAACTCGTTTAAGGGCGACGCGTATCGATTGCATTAATATTACATATCATATATGTATATTTGGGATTTGTGGATTGGACATGTATAAAGTCGATATTATTCGCATCGCATGCAATAAATAAAGGCAACAAACAAAAATCGATCATATTGATAATCCTAAAATATAGAACAGTTGACGTGGCTCTGATACCATTTTAGGGGAGGCAGAGAAGGCAGCGAAAACAAAATTTTTCCCCCAAACCCAGAACAAGGAAACGCGTCAACGTCTATAGAATAGGAAAGATGGTTTGTGAATCATACCTTGTCCCGAGGCTTGCTCGGCGACAGTACCTTGCGCCTTGCGCGGTCTTCACCTCCAGGCTTGGACGGTGTCTGTGCAGCTCCTGGTCACACCGGGACTGAAAACTCCTCCTCCTACCGGACTGTCGGATGACAGTTGTCCTCCTGAGCGGAAGTGACCTCCCGCCTCTGAAGTAGTCCACACGGACCACCTAGAACTCCACACTCCTTGTCCTACAAGGAAGTGGAAGGAGTCGCACCCTCCTGTTGACGTACTAGTCGCCAACACACTCTCCTACTGCCAATTGCAACTGTAGTTGTCTTTCCCTTGCTGCACCTCCCTTTGCGGGAAGCACTTGCTTGGGCTCTCTCTTGGTTACCAAAACCAGAGAGAAGGACAACTTTACAGAGCAACTGGTTGCACTGAGTTGTACTCTGAGAAGCCCCCAATACCCCTATATATATAGGCAGGTCATGGGACAAGGTTCCAGTGCCCGACAATATGGGACTAATAGCAGGAGTAGAAGGGTTCGAGATTTTCCACAAAAGCAACCAACTCGCAACCTGAACCGATCAGTTCACAAGTGAACCGGTCGGTTGGGGACCTGAACCGGTCGGTTGGAGCACCAACCGATCGGTTGGGACACCTCAACCGGTCAGTTCACAAGTGAACTGGTCGGTTGGTGGTCCTGATCGATCCCGGATTGACTTTCCTTCTTTTGTTTCTAATTGGTATCGAATACCAATCCTTGTTCCAATCAAATTGGGCAAGTGAAACGCAAGGAAAATTCTTACCAATCCTACTTTCCCAAGTTGCTCGGTTGTGCCAGTTGAATCGATCGTTTCAACCTTTGAAGCAATCTGTTCACCCTGATCTTGAGCCGATCGGTTCAACAATTGAGCCAACCGGTTCAGCAACCTCAGCTGACCGGTTCATCACATGAACCGATCAGTTGGGAGTGCAGGTTGTGCAAAATCAGTCAAATGCGATTTCAATCAATCCGATACTCCAATCAATGCGTCCAACACCTTGAACATTATGATATTGATCTATCGATTAATTGAGTGTTTAATTGAACTACTAAACTCCTTTAGTAATCAATCTAAACATTGCTTGTGGACAAAACTCCTCTTCCAGGTTAAATCCTATGTGTGTGACCCTGCAGGTCCATTTCACATTGGTAGTGAAAGTCCATAACACTTATGACTTCACAAGAAAAGAGTGGTGCCTAGTCACACATCAGTGCTACCCAAGTGAAATAGAAAGTTGGAGAATAACTTTCAATCCTACAATCTATGAATGGTGTTACAGTGAATGTATAGTTCCTTTATCACTGATATCTTGAATGAACTCGAGGCATGAAACAGTCATCCTGTCAACATTCATTCATTTCCTTGATCTCAGAGTAGACCGAGTGAGATGTGTGTGACATCAATATCACATATTGATTCACACGTGCATGTGCATGCCTTTCTCAATCCTACTCATCAAGTGGCCAAGGATATCAAACTCCCTCAGGAGGGACAAATCCCATATCTATCACTCACCCCTCAAAAGCCCCATGTGTCAAAGCCACCCAATCATCACCTTTATAACAACCCATGTTTCAGGACTGCGTTTGATGATGTCAAAGTGTACCCAACGACATGTGTTGAGTGTAGTGATTTCAGGTCTAAGAATCACACTCACCACCATCACTGTGAGAGCTGACTGTGACTACCAAGTCATGGTTCCATGTGTCACTCTCATGGTGGGTCTGTCTGGTACCTTGTTCTCTAACAAGTACTTATGTGCTTGGTTTGATATCACTATATCATGACTAATGAGATTATGCCATCAACCAACACACAATCTAGTCTTCAGTGTTATTGATGTCTATGGTTATTTCCACAATAACAACTGACTAGGGACTAAATAAGAATGTATACTCTTAACATCCGTATGATCTCATCGTTTAGGTCCTCAACCCAAAAGAATACGTTATTGAGTAAAACAATCTTTAGACATCTATCATGTTACCCATCATCTCAGAAACAGTTTAAACATATAGATTGGAAATTGCCTTTTTATTATTATTCAAATCATTTACAAAGTATCCCATTACAATCAACATATGACTTGCTCTATGGGCATACATACCAACAACAAAGGAGTGTCCTGACCATCTACATGCCCTTCTCAGCAAGCACACACGGGCATATGGTAAAGAACACTTTCATCTCCCCGCCTTCAGCCACAAATGCCCACAGCAGCTCCGCAAGTTGAACGACTGTGGCTTCCATGTCCTCTACTGGATGTATACCATTATGGCCCTTGGACGACCAGTAGAGGATATGATAGATGTGTATTACCATGCATTATGAGAAAAGTTCACCGCTAATCTTCTTCGCACACATGGAGCTAATGCAGGGCTAACAGCCACCTAATGCCCTTGTCCTTGTACTTCTCAACCTATCACTTTGACACTCTGTGGATAGAGTGAGTGATAAGTTAGGGGGGGTACACTGGACAAGGGAGAGGTATCACTTTCAAATCCTTCCCTCTCTACCTCTTCTTTCAATTCTGTACAAATTTTATAGCTTCCTTTGCAAATTTAATTTTCATTTTAAAATAATTTCCCTGTTAAAAATAAACCTTGCACATAAAAAAAGAACATCCCTCTTGGAACAAAGTCATCCCCATCTAACTTTAGAATCCAGTTAGTCCTCAAAAGTAATAACAAGCATAGCACTTAGACATGTAATGGCGAATTAATAAATTTTCTCCACTCTTGATTTTCATGCTTTTGCTTCATTTCTACATCTGACCCTCCACAGGTCAACATCAAGGCTAAAATAAGCCAAACATTGTCAAGGATGGGAGGGACATCAGGTGACATCCAAATCATGAAGCCTTGCAAGTGGACCACTAGTATAAACCAAATAAGTCATGTCGAGCAACTCTAAGAACAATTTTCTTCTCTTCAAATAAAAGAGGCTTGGCCGCCCAAATCAAAATTCCTAAATATCCAAATCCTAAGCATGTGAGTTTACGAATAAAAGCTAGAGTGTTGAATAAAAGCATGAGAGTTGTGCCATGAATAAGGATCTATATGAAGAACCAATAATGGTCTCGCCTGGATGGTACATTCAGCTGCCCTCACAAAGGCAGATGTGTCGTGCCTGGTAGTGAAACCCTAAGGTATCCAAATATATGAAAGGTTGATAAAGGACTCACCCGGCCAGTACATTCAGCTGCCCTCATGACGGTAGATGTATCGTGCCCGGTAGTGAGATCCTAAAATCATAGACAACCCCTCCTCCACTTGAAGGGGGAGTTACACATAAAGCCTTTAGCCAACCCTCATACCCACTCTAGCTTCTGGTAGGATTTTCAGAGAAGTATAAAACTGATTAGAGTCAACGACATGCACAGGATAAAAAGTGGTCCCAATGCAGGCCACGAAATATGGATGAAACCTGAAATCCAAGCAACTCTCAATACCTGAAAGAGTTAAGGAAAAAAGCTTCGATACAACCTTAGTAGATCTCGGGTTTAGAATTGGAGCAAGAGTATGGAAATTTTAAACTAAATAAAATTGCCTCGCCATTACATGCCTCAGCTCTATCTAACTTGAGGACAAGCTAGACTCTAAGTTAGGGGGGTGATAACCTCCAATTTTGTGATGATATCTTAGCAATTTTCCTCAATTTGCCACACTCTTTCTCAGATATATTAGATAGAATCCTTAACTTTCCTCTCTTATTGAAAATATAATGTTAGATTAACTTCTCTCTTTTTTACAGAAAAAGACACAAAAAATCACAAAAGGCTCACATGGTCCGAAGACCGCATGAAGTCAAACGGTCTCAAGACCGCATGGAGTCACACGGTCCCAAGACCGCATGGAGTCACACGGTCCCAAGACTGCATGAAGCCAACCGGTCCCGAAACCGCATGGAATCACACGGTCCCAAGACCGCATGAAGCCAACCAGTCCCGAGAACGCATGGAGTCACACGGTCCCAAGACCGCATGAAGCCAACCGGTCCAGAGACCGCATGGAGTCACACGGTGCCAAGACCGCATGAAGCCAACCAGTCTTGAGACCGCATGGAGTCACACGGTCCCAAGACCGCATGAAGCCAACCAGTCCTGAGACCCCATGAAGTCACATAGTGTCACGGAACCGGAAATCCCAGTCCCATGAACCAAACGTATACCAAAAGCGAAATGCGGAAGCGTAAAGCTCAGCACACATGAACGGATAACAAGATACAAGCACCAACATAATCTCAACAATCAACAAGCAACATTAATATATTACATGATTTGAATTACATATTTCAAGAGTCACTTTGTACAAGTCTGCTCATGTATACCATATCTGGATCTTACAACAAGTACACCTAGGATAGCTCACCAAGCCCATCAACCTTGTAGCGATCTCTGAACCTAAAAACAACATACGAGAAATGGGTCAACACACGAGGTGTTGAGTATGGGCAGAAAGATACACATATATATAAGCTTTATATGGAAAGAAAGAGAAAATACTAAAAAGGCAAAATAAGAGGATAATGTGTTGCTTTATTAATGAATTATGAGGTATTGTTAAAAAGGAAGTAAATCCTATAAAAGGGAATAGAATTTCGTGCCTAATGATTGCAAAGCAAGAAATAAAAAGGATAATGGCAAGGATTTTCGAATTCCTAAATACCTAAATAATAAAGAATATCAAAAGATATGGAAGAGAGAGAAGTTGCTTCTTATCTAAGGAAAATATGTTTCCTTTTACTAAAAGGACTTGGGTCCTTATGAATGCACATCTTGGGGTGCGAATGCCCTACCCTTTATATAGGGAAGAGCACTGGTTCGAGTTCAAGAGAGAGAGAGAGAGAATCCCAAGAATCCTTTTCTCTTCTCCTACTTCCTTCGTACAAACCCTAGCCTAAGGTTTTGTTCTATACCCCAGAGCGTGAGGAGTTGCGGCTTCTCCAGGATGTAGGCCTGGTGTTTCCTAGAAGCCTAAGGGCGATCGGCTCCCTCCCCGGGTGCTCAACTTCGTGCAGCCGCCACAGTAGGTCTGCACCATCGGCTGAACGCCGCCAACCAGTCAAGCTTGCAGCGGCCACCTTGGCCTCTTATTGGCACCCCCCTTGATGCGTCGGAGGTTTGCGGACGTAGGGCAGTAGTCGCCCCCCCCTCGAGCCCAGGGATGGAGGGAGCAACTCCATGATGCATCTGCAGCCGGCAGACGCGCTAGGGCATGGAAGGTTGAGGATGATGAATCCATTGGACGAAAATACCCCTCCGGGTATTCAATAGCCAACAGTTTACGTGAGGGTAAAGCGGTAATTCAGTTATGTTTTAAACGAGCCAACTTTGCATGGGAACAAGGCCGCGTGGCGCCTTCTAATTGGCCGTGGTAAGTGATTTCTTACAAAATTCATAACTCCTTAATATTAGCTCAGATAAATACAAGTTATATATGAAAATTGATCCTCAGAATGAGAGGAACACAAAGAAATTATGTTTGAATCCTAATTTTGCATGATTTTCGAAAAGTAGTGTAAACTAATATCTTTAATTAATTAAAGAATAAGAAACCCTATTTTGAAATGAATAAAGTGTTTAATAGGGTTTAATGGACCATTAGAGTTGATATTAACCTATTAAATGAAAAAAGGTACATTATGTTCAAAAAGGAAGAACTTTTCACATGATTAGTCTAATTTAGAGTTTATGTGCTTAAATATGCTTGAAATTTGAAAAGAGCATAAAGTTATCATCTTTAATGATTTAATTAAGGAAAAACTCTTAGATTTGATGATAGATGAACTTAATGAAATTATTTGGACAATTCAATCTGATATTAACATGTGGTTAATAAAAATGAAAATAGGATCTAAACAGATGATCTTTTTACAAAATTGGCTTAATTTAGGGTTTCTTGCACGAATATGCATTAATGAGCTTGAAAACCCTAAGTTAGGTGAATATGCCATTTAAATGTTTTAATTGCTCAAATCCATAAAAAAATAGGGATATGATGATCCTAAGTCGATTTGGGTATAAAAGACTATTAAAATGGATAAGTTGAGCAATTAAGGTTCATAAATATGGAAAAGGATATTTTAGGGTTTGTTGACCTAAAATGGATAAAGTTTGGGAAATTGATATAAGAAACCCTAATGCATCCTAATGAGACTTAGAAACCTTAGAAAGGTGTCCCAAGTCAATAAGGAGTTGTTTGGGATATGCTTGTGACAATTAGACATTATACATGTTTTCAGGATCAATGTTGATTGATTGGCTTGCTTGATTGGACCTCTAGTTGGATTTGGATAAATTGTTGCTTGAGATCTCCAAGACAGGTATGTGGTTACGATTATGAATAACCACTTTAGTTTCCCGATGGATTCTCGGATGTTTAATCGCATTGAATGCAACTAAACTTTTGGATGTTTATTTATTTCTTGCAACTATAAAGTGACTACGATTATCACATAAGATATGTGCCTACTTGCTCAGATCTTGGTCCCCTCTATGTCGTAATGGCTGACCTAGTACATGGCTACCTAGAGGGTAGGTCCATCAGGTCATGAATGACTTTGGCTGCCTAGAGGGTAGGTCCATCAAGTCACCTTTATAGAGGTACCATATAAGTCCTTACAGGGACAACACAGAGTTGTGGATAGGTATGGATTGAGTAGTTTGGCTTAAAACATAATCTTGGTTGCTAAATGATTAATTGAATGATTACATTGTTATCATATTTGAACATTATTTGTTTCCCCCACATACCAGCTTCGGCTGACCGACGTTTTATTTGTTCGCGTTTTAGGTACAATGAAAAGAAATAAACAGTAAAGTGGCACATGTGATACTAAATGAGAGTTAAAGTGCAAAGGAGGATTAGATAGATTAGTATCGGTGTGGATAGAAGTTTAGAGATCCAAGTTTTTAAAAGGTATGGAAAAATTTTATTTTCTTACAGCTTTCAGTATAGTATGTTAAAATTTGATAATTATCCTTGGTTAATTGTCGAACCTTTGATCCGGAAGTCATGGGTGCGGCTTTGACCTCTCGGTCTCCCTTAATTGGGGGTTATCGGGAGGTGGGGTTGTAACATTTGGTATCATAGAGTAGGTTCCTCATTTAACCATTAATAATTATTAAATTTTACAAACTCCATAGAACCCAAGGGAGTTATTAGAGGAGTATCCGAAAGATAGAGGTGTCTAGAAAGGGATCACGACCGGGGGCTGGCAAGATTTTCCTCCGCACCGCTAGTCCAAATACGAGGACTCCCGGACCCGTGTGACCGCCTGGCGAAAGTCATAGGGTATGAATTGAAATAAGATACCTTTAGAATTTCTCATCTTATTCATCCCTTCTCATCACAAAATTCTGATAAGGACCTAAAGGATTAGGGTTTTCTTTCTTCTCTTCACCCTCTTGAGGTATGGGTAAGATTAATAAGGTTTAAGGAATCCTCCACCAAATTAATAAAAGGCATGTAAATAAGATGTCATGGACATAAGCTTAATAGATTAAGCGCAAACTAAAGAATAGATACATGCTTAGGTCGTATGACATAAGTTGTCATGTCCTCAGAAGAGACCTGAGGCTAGACCTTCTTGTCAGGAGGATAAGTTAGTCTTGGAGATAGAGATCTCCATTGCAAGTAGAGACATGACACATCCTCTGAGGATGATGTTAACCCTAACCCAAAGTGAAGGTTAGAGAGAGATGAGTTGGACCAGGTGTTTGAAAGGACATGCCTTTGGGATGCCATATGATCCATGGGTGACCTAGCACCTTTTCGTAACCCAACCCTGGAAAGGGTCGGGCAAGGGTAAAGGATAGCCCCTTAGATGACGATGTTAGTGAAGGACCTTAGAAATCCTATGGGCTTGTGCAAGTAGGGTATAGCTGGCACCTAGGACATGTCATAGTGTTGACGATAGGATGAAACCCTGGATAAGGAATTATGATGGAGCATAAAGGGTTACGGATGATCTTGAGCAACCATAAGTTCGAACCTAGGCTTCAACCACGTAGAGTATGCTTTTGAGGATGATCCTTCATGAAGAAAGGACCTCTAATGGTGAGGTTGGATGTGGGGTTAGCTCTAGAGAGAGAGCAGGAAACCCAGCAAGAAGGTTGGAAGCCTAAAACCCTGAATAATGGATGATAGTGGTTGCCTCATAAGTTGATGATATCTTGGTTACCTTTAGAGAGACCAAACCCTAGAGAGTGAAGATGGAGCATATGGTGCCTATGTGCCTACAGTATAGATGTTTACCTTCTGAGGTAGGAAAAAGAGTTCCTTAGACCTAGAAAGGTTTAGTAGTAGGTTATGGGGCCTTGTACCTTGTTGGTTGTCCTTAAGGAGGACCCAACTCTAAGTGTTGCTTGGGTTGAGGGATGACAAGGAGTGCATGTCATGCCTTTTGCATGCTGGGTTTGTAGTTAAGAGATAGAGCATGCAGTTGGACACCTGCAGTGAACCTAGGTTCCTAGGCCTAAGAGGGGAAGTGGTGTACCTAAGGCTCATGATGAGAAGTTGAGTTTCTATAGAAGCGAGCATGGTAATCCTCATGAATAGAGGAAAAGAGAAGCCCATTAAGTTTAAGGTGTGTTTGATGAACCCCTCACAGCTAATTATGATCTTGATCCAACTTTGAGGAAAGAGGAGAAGTATGACCTAGCATGGTTCAGTAGGTGATCTGCTTGTGCCTTAATAGTCTGGTAGGGTTAAGTAGGCTCATGTGCATGTAAACCCTAGACCTAAGAGCTTTTGTGACCTTGTTGTCAAGAGATAGTTTTTCCTCCCATCCTGGGAGAGGGACCCCTTTGGTAGGGTGTATATCAGTTTTGTTGGTTCAAGGTAACCTAAAGACGTCTCATAGGATCTTGAGAAGCTAAGTGAAAGGTACATAGTATGAGATTGAATCTACAGACCCATAGTTATCCATCTCTATTGCATGTGAATGTGTTACCATGGAGGTAACCAGTATGGGGCTTGACCAAGGTAGGCAGGTTGCCATGATGCCTATGAACAGATGAGAGTCAGCCCATGAATGCAGAAAGAGAGATGATGAAGACTTGGGTAAAGTTCTAAGTGAACATGTACTATAATGGGGAATCCTAAGTCTATCCTAGGGTCAGGTAGGGATAAGACTGATGAAAGTGGGAGTTTCCTAATTCCCCAAATGCACATGACCACAGGGTCAGGAGGTAACAACTATCATTGTCTCAGGGACATGGGTTAGGAGATTGATCACCTTCATGAACTCATGGGACCCAAAGGGCAGATGAGTAGGGCACTCTCTTGATGCATAAGGGAAGAGGGATGACCCCAAAAGAGTCGGTACCCTATAGACCTAGAGGAGATGACCAAGGATATAAACCTCAGTAGGTTCAAGACTAGTTTGATATCATGATGTTTGTGATGAAGAGACATTTGTGGCACGTTGCAACTTAGATTTAAAGGTGTACTGGCAAGGTGGGATGTACCATCTCTACTCTTGGAATAGGAAGAACTCTGTATTTGGACTGCAGCCAAATGCTTATTTCCTCTTGTTATGAGAGTGAGAGATAGGACATTACACATGCCATACACCAAGGATAAGATATTTTGTAGGTTGGAACGTTGCCACAAGGAATGGGGATAGAGAAGATAACCTATCCTGGCAAGATGAGTGATACATGGATGGTTTGCAAACGCTAAGGGGAATGAGGTAGTCACCTTATGAGGAAGTTTTTATCATGAGCTATGTAGAACTTACAAGTTATACCAGGTTGAGTTTGATCACCATGATGATGAGATCAGAGAGTGTACTTGATGAACACAAACTTAGAGTCGAGATGGGATAATAAGTGGAATGCATGAAAGTGTATGTCTTCAACATTACCTAATACCTAAGGATGTGAAGTGGTAATGGATGCTCTGGTTGAATTATAACTGCCTAGTTTGGCTAGAAGAGGTTGTTAGGTTAACCCTAAGTTTGGAAAGGAGGTGTTTTTAGATAACACTCAGATGTAACAAGATATGTTGAAAAGTTAATGGTTGATACAATGAAAGGATGGTGGTAGAACCTCAATTGCACTTCTTTGGAAAAGAAGGTGATGAAACCCCGACTAGGGTGGTTTAGGGTTTTGGAGGAATCGATCTTGAAAGAATCATGACATATAGGAAATCATGATTGAAGATCACCATACACCGTGGGAAAACGGCAATAGCACTTTGGATGCTTAAGATGAAGTTGCATGTGGTTATGGCCATGCAAGTCAGGAGGTAAAGGACGAACCCCAGTAACCCAGTGTATCGATATAGAGGACAAAAGAATCCCTGAGATGGAATGAGAGCTCAACACTATGGATGTTGTGATAGGTCTTCCCTGGACCGAGGAAGGTCGAAATGCAGTATGGGTTATGGTAGATCGCCTTACCTAGATGACATAAGAAAGAAAGAGTTCTGTCAAGGGACAGATCTAGTTGAACTACCCATGAGAGAGATGGTTCAACTACACCATGAAGCGAGTTCAAAGGTTCTTGGGTTTGACCTAAAGGTTCACTTCCATAAAGTGGAAGTAAGTACATGAAGAACTCAATGTTAGTATAGTTTAACACCCCTAACCATGGTTAGTATGATCCAGACTAAAGGGTCTGAAGAGGGCATGTGTGCTCGTTCAGGGTGATATCTAGAGATAGTTCTTGTCCTATGAAAGATGTGACAATGACCACCATATCTAGTATCAGATTTTATAAGAAGCTCTGTAAGGGAGGTTGTGTCAGTCACCACTTCAGTAAGGTGATGTTGGTGAGAAGGATCATGTGATGGTTAGAAAAGGGCCACATGGTGGTTAGAAAAGGGACCACAATGCGTGTAGATGAAGTCACTTTGATCATGCAAGGGATGAAAGGAGCCTAGAGACGATGAGAGTCATGAGCAGATGCAAAGTTGACTGATATACAAGTTACTGTGGGAGAATATGTGACATGAAAATCCGACCCCTCTAAGTTATGTCTAAGAGAGATGAATCCCCGATACATGGGTTCTTTTGACATGGTTAAGTTTGACCTTACCCCTCAGGATAAAGTAATGTGTGACGAGTTCCATGTGTCCAATTTAGAGCACTATGTGAGGTACCCAACCATGTGCTGAGCAATGAACCTAGTGAGCCCCAAGGGAGGCTGAAATGACCTGAGTCACCTGTGCAATTTATAGACGCCAGAGTGAAAGCGCTCAGGGAAAAGAATAAGTGATGATAAAGGTTCTTTGAAAATGCCATGAGTACGACAAAGCCACATAGGGGCTAATGATGGACATGGAAAAGTCTTATCCTGAATTGTTTGTTTGCTTGTTTGAATTTTGAGGACAAAATTCCTATAATAGGGGAAGGATGTTACAACCCCAATTTTTGGGTACAATTAGTGATAAATGTGATTTCACATATTAAGGATAATTGAACAAATAATGATGTCATTTGTTTTGAATCAATGGATTCCTTTCACAAAAGCCTTGATTGGTTGTTTTGTGGGCTTTATTGGCTATTGGGCCCAATAACAAGGAAATAACAAGAAAATTCAATTAGTAAATGAGTAATTGAATATTTGAGAAAAGAAAAAGATGGAAAACTCTAGAAGGCAAATCCAAAGAGGATTCCATGCCTCTTGGATTCCTTGGGTTCCAAGGAGTTTAAAGTTGCAAAGAAAAGAAATAAGAAAAGAAAAGATTAATTATGTATTTCTTTATTAAGAAAGAAATTGAAAACAATGAGAAAATGTGGAAAATAAGTGAAAAGAGGTATAATAGAGTTATCCTTTGTGAAATTTCGTATCCCAAGGATTCCTAATGTTGAAAGGAATACCAATAAGGAAGATAATAGAGAAATAAAGAAAGATCCTAAAAAAAAATATTTTAATGAGAAATAAACAAGATAATGTGAAATAATGCATTTAGATGCATCTAGAAGGATAATAAGTATCCTTAAAAAGTAATTTCGAAATCATAGAGTTTATTGGGATCCAAGGAGTCCCAATAAAGAGGAAAGAAAGAGAAAATACTAAAAAGGCAAAATAAGAGGATAATGTGTTGCTTTATTAATGAATTATGAAGTATTGTTAAAAAGGAAGTAAATCCTATAAAAGGGAATAGAATTTCGTGCCTAATGATTGCAAAGCAAGAAATAAAAAGGATAATGGCAAGGATTTTTGAATTCCTAAATACCTAAATAATAAAGAATATCAAAAGATATGGAAGAGAGAGAAGTTGCTTCTTATCTAAGGAAAATATGTTTCCTTTTAGAAAAAGGACTTGGGTCCTTATGAATGCACATCTTGGGGTGCGAATGCCCTACCCTATATATAGGGAAGAGCACTGGTTCGAGTTCAAGAGAGAGAGAGAGAGAGAATCCCAAGAATCCTTTTCTCTTCTCCTACTTCCTTCGTACAAACCCTAGTCTAAGGTTTTGTTCTAAACCCCAGAGTGTGAGGAGTTGCAGCTTCTCCAGGATGTAGGCCTGGTGTTTCCTAGAAGCCTAACGGCGATCGGCTCCCTCCCCGGGTGCTCGACTTCGCGCAGCCGCCGAAGCAGGTCTGCACCATCGGCTGAACGCCGCCAGCCAGTCAAGCTTGCAGCGGCCACCTTGGCCGCTTATTGGCACCCCCCTTGATGCGTCGGAGGTCTGCGGACGTAGGGCAGTAGTCGCCCCCCCCCCCCACCGAGCCCAGGGATGGAGGGAGCAACTCCACGATGGAGCCGCAGCCGGCAGACGCGCTAGGGCACAGAAGGTTGAGGATGATGAATCCATTGGATGAAAATACCCCTCCGAGTATTCAATAGCCAACAGTTTACGCGAGGGTAAAGTGGTAATTCAGTTATGTTTTAAACGAGCCAACGTTGTATGGGAACAAGGCCGCGTGGCGCCTTCTAATTGGCCGTGGTAAGTGATTTCTTACAAAATTCATAACTCCTTAATAGTAGCTCGGACAAATACAAGTTATATATGAAAATTGATCCTCAGAATGAGAGGAACACAAAGGTATTATGTTTGAATCCTAATTTTGCATGCTTTTCGAAAAGTAGTGTAAACTAATATCTTTAATGAATTAAAGAATAAGAAACCCTATTTTGAAATGAATAAAGTGTTTAATAGGGTTTAATGGATCATTAGAGTAGATATTAACCTGTTAAATGCAAAAAGGTACATTATATTCAAAAAGGAAGAAATTTGCACATGATTAGTCTAATTTAGAGTTTATGTGCTTAAATATGCTTGAAATTTGAAAAGGACATAAAGTTATCATCTTTAATGATTTAATTAAGGAAAAACTCTTAGATTTGATGATAGATGAACTTAATGACATTATTTGGACAATTCAATCTGATATTAACATGTGGTTAATAAAAATGAAAATATGATCTAAATAGATGATCTTTTTACAAAATTGGCTTAATTTAGGGTTTCGTGCACGAATATGCATTAATGAGCTTGAAAACCCTAAGTTAGGTGAATATGTCATTTAAATGTTTTAATTGCTCAAATCCATAAACAAATAGGGATATGATGATCCTAAGTCGATTTGGGTATAAAAGACTATTAAAATGGATAAGTTGAGCAATTAAGGTTCATAAATATGGAAAAGGATATTTTAGGGTTTGTTGACCTAAAATGGATAAAGTTTGGGAAATTGATCTAAGAAACCCTAATGCATCCTAATGAGACTTAGAAACCTTAGAAAGGTGTCCCAAGTCAATAAGGAGTTGTTTGGGATATGCTTGTGACAATTAGACATTATACATGTTTTCAGGATCAATGTTGATTGATTGGCTTGCTTGATTGGACCTCTAGTTGGATTTGGATAAATTGTTGCTTGAGATCTCCAAGACAGGTATGTGGTTACGATTATGAATAACCGCTTTAGTTTCCTGATGGATTCTCGTATGTTTAATCGCATTGAATGCAACTAAACTGTTGGATGTTTATTTATTTCTTGCAACTATAAAGTGACTACGATTATCACATAAGATATGTGCCTACTACCTCAGATCCTGGTCCCCTCTGTGTCGTAATGGCTGACCTAGTACATTGCTACCTAGAGGGTAGGTCCATCAGGTCATGAATGACTTTGGCTGCCTAGAGGGTAGGTCCATCTAGTCACCTTTATAGAGGTACCATATAAGTCCTTACAGGGACAACACAGAGTTGTGGATAGGTATGGATTGAGTAGTTTGGCTTAAAATGTAATCTTAGTTGCTAAATGATTAATTGAATGATTACATTGTTATCATATTTGAACATTATTTGTTTCCCCCACACACCAGCTTTGGCTGACCGACGTTTTGTTTGTCGGCGTTTTGGGTACAATGGAAAGAAATAAACAGTAAAGTGACACATGTGATACTAAATGAGAGTTAAAGTGCAAAGGAGGATTAGATAGATTAGTATCGGTGTGGATAGTAGTTTAGAGATCCAAGTTTTTAAAAGTTATGCAAAATTTTTATTTTCTTACAGCTTTCAGTATAGTATGTTAAAATTTGATAATTATCCTTGGTTAATTGTCGAGCCTTTGATCCGGAAGTCATGGGTGCGGCTTCGACCTCTCGGTCTCCCTTAATTGGGGGTTATCGGGAGGTGGGATCGTAACACTCTCCTTCTTGTTCTGCTCGCATTGACATCTTTATTCTCAGCTACTATGGGACGCTTCTTGCAACGCTGTCCTGGCCGTTGTCAAACGTTGTCGTCGATGTTGACGTCCTCCTCATCTTTGTACTCGATTATGTATGCTACCCAGAATTCGGATATGATTTCCTTCAATCACAAATTACTACACAAATTCAAAAACATAACAACGTTAACATCACGTCACTATTTGCATCCAACTATATGCAATATACCATGAATACAAAATAAATACCTAATCTTTAAATAATACTACCTCATCGTTGAAAAAGAGTACATCGGTTTGTTTTGAAAGTACTCAAAATGCATGTTCCCTCCAAAGCTATTCGAACACTGCAAAGATGATGAACTAGCACCCCAACTGCGATCGCAATACCTCAGCGGAAATTTGTATTTCATCATAAATTAAAATGCCTCAAATATTAAATGTAAGACATCATGGTTAACAATAAGTACCTCATTGTTGACAAAAAAGTACACCAATATCGGATGAAAGAAATTCAGTTCTGAATAATGCACATAAAACACCAGTTTTTTTTCTAAATTCAATGGTGCAACACCTCACGATTACTTCTTTGTAGTACTCTCATTTGCCGTTAACTTAATGTTGAATGCGAAACTCAGATTAACAAAATATCTCATTTGTGGTGTACATGCTCACCATAAAGCATTATATAATGAACAGATATGAACAGTAGTTAACTCCTAAAAATACAAAGCAATTGGGAGCAACTACGAGAGAAGATGTGGGTATAGTATGAAAAGAGATACAAACCTGCCTAATGTCGTGTGTGTTGCATCCAAGATGTAATGTTTTTCTACCTTATATGCTACTTGGTTGCGATGCCGTCTGACTCCAAACAATCCGTTACTATTTACTTCAGTCGCAGGTTATATTTCCTCAATACATAACTGGTAAACTTACAATAAAGTACATTTTCCCACTTTGCCTTTGTTGTCTGTTATAGTTTTTTGACACCCTAGCAGTAATAAGTACGTGCAATGAATCCCCTAGGTTGGTGAGTGGTCTTGTCGAGAAACGCGTGGGGGCTATGGAGGGGCTGTTGGCAAATAGCATGGGTGCTTTGGAATTTGCGCCCGTAGGTGGCAACACGAACCATGCAATTGCATAGTGCAACTGTCCACTTCATATATTTGTCAGATGCATCTGCTATCGGAAAGTAACTAGCTAGCTAGCACAACTAGTTCCGTAGGAACACGCGCTAGAAAGAAACTTTGGACCATTGCCGCCAGCGCTTGCTAACACCGAACAAATAGCTAGCTAGGATCCTATGTACAATATCGTGGGAGACATAACATTGTGCTGAAAGAATGAAGGAGAGGTGAATGTGACAATAATTGAGGCAGCTGCACAGTGGACATCTAGACTTAAAGACCGGTAGCTAGGGCCAGATAACACTTTTGGGTGATTGACAACAAGACACTAGGAGGTCACAGACTCATTGGACGGACGGTTGATGGCCGCCCTTCACGAAAATCAATCCATGCATGCACATGGTTCCAAAATGCATTGTCGTTGTTTCTTATGCGGTGCTATGCGATAGGTAGCGTGTCATAAGCTGTTTAATTATGGCTTTCACATTCTCTTGGAGCAACATTTTCTCTATTATAGGCGAGGACGTGCACACACTCTCGAAATCATGTCGAAGTTCACCGTTCTACTGCGAAATGAGTAAAATAGTGTGACACATGTTTGGGAACATTATGAAGAAGTTAGGAATCATGCACTCCAACAAATGGAAGGATTTATTTGATTGGAGTTCCGTATTGTTTATTTTGTTTGGTACATTATTAATGTAGAGCGACGCTACACATAGTCAGCTTTGTACTCATTCACACACTGGGTGTATTTGGAGTCTGGGATATACTTTGGTCCAATGCTTTCGGGTGATACAAATAAATTCGGTTTAAAATCCGAAGAGTTCTGAAATTCATTCGTCACACCTATCTCCTACCCAAATTTTTAGTAACTCTATTTTCCCACTGGCGACTCCTGTGTCCTCCCTGCCATTGCACCCCACTAGTACTCCCACACTAGTACAATATCTCTGACACTCAGCTTCCTCCATCGTGGTTGTATTCCATCATCGACCGTACCAGAGCTTCGTGTTGCTACTTTCAGGAACTCTCGCTGATCTTGTCAGAGTGTCTCGTCGTGCCCTCTCCTGCCCGAGCTATCGTCGATAGTTTTTAACACCATGCTCAACATCAATATCCCAGAAGCTAAGATCGTCGTCGCTCGTCCCGAACCCAAGTGTCCTACATTATCGCCCATCCTCACAGATAATAATGGTTATTTTATTCTTGTATTATGCATTTTCTTCTCGAAAATGTGAAATAAAAACCTTATTTCGTGATTCCCCTCAAATCTTACACAATAAAAAACTTTTACTTTAAAATTTAATTTGCCATGGCTATACCGAAACATGTGTAGGTGTGTTAATATAATAGGTTTAGATACATTACCGATATGTTTGAAATCAGTAGTACTTATTGTTAAGAAACAAAACATGGGAATATGATTGGTGCAGAATGACTCGCACACCATAACCAGTGTGGAGCGGTTTATTTATATAATGTAAAATACATAAGATAACCATTGGGCAGGTTACATAGGGACCCGGCATTTATGATGACGGCCCATCAATAATCATACAATAAATGGCCATTACATTGGAAATACAAACATGTATAATAATGATAATTAACCATATGACTGTTGGAATACTCTAACAGCCCCCCGCAAGATTGGTCTGAGAGAATCGAAGACCCATCTTGAGAAAGTAATCTTGTAAAGTGACTTGGCGAAGAGAGCAGCGAGCTGGTCCTGTATGCAACTTGGAAGATGCTCTGTTCCTGTATGCAACTTGGAATACTCTAACAACACTTATTTCCATTCTTTTTGAAAGCCACATATTAAATTTATAAGTATTATACTTTTAGATATGTGTTTGTTTAGGCTTATGAGATGATGTGCAATTCTAAATATGTATTGATTCATTTTAATGAATATATTTTAAGTTAGCTAAGGTACAATACGTTCTATTTATGAAGTTTAATAGTTGGAAAGGATGCATTATGCTTCTAAACGTACAATAAATATTGTTTTTGAATGAGTGGAAGTTAGTATTGTACTCTTTTTGTAAATAGAATTTAGGCATCTCGGGTACCGTGTATTGTGGATATGCAATTTGTTAAATTAATTAATGTAAATTATATTGTCGATGTACAATAAGTTCTATTTAGATATTTTGGTTGCTAAGGTATTGTATGTTAGACAAATATGTTTAGTTTAGATATTGTGGTTTCTCAAGTATTATATGTTATGTAGATTTGTTTATTTTTGGACATTTATTGTATTGAATGAATGGATACTAGAGTTCTTGTTCCATAAGTACTATACCTTAATTATGTCCAACATGGTTTCATAATTTACTACAATATGTATTTAAATTTTAATTAATAATGTCCAATCATATTTTGTACATTGTTAATGTATTAAAAATATGTATTTTTAGGTGCCTAATGAGAAAATAGAAGATTATCAAATAATTCAGCTTCAACAACAAAATTAGTCACAAATTTAGTTGGACAGATACCTGTAAAATGTGGATATTTTTATTGTACGTATGGTACTGTATATATTGCAATATAATGTTGTGTAAAATAAAATTTATTCAATATTTGGAATATTGTAATGTGTGTTGATATTGTATGCCAAAATAGTTAAGTCAACCTTTGGATCATCAAGAATATTCACTAGAGCACAAGAGCGATCTTCATTCAGATTCAAAAATAAATTGTTGAAGCAACATTATCTATATGAGTAAAGCGATGAGTTAAAAATGATAATGATAATGTAAGAGCAAAAATTACAAGTTGTAATATTGTGTAAGAAAATGTGTATAATATACAAGCAACTGTAATGTGTGCTAATATTGCACGTCGATAAAATTACATATTGTATATATGATGAAAATTTAGAAGTAATGTTGCTGTGTGAACTTTACGATATGAAATTTAACGTACGGTATATATAACGGAAGTTTGGAAGTTGAGTTAGTACCATACGATAGGAAAGTAACTTATGCTATATATGATGAAAGTATAGCAGTTGTATCATTGTGTGTTAACTCTGTACGACATGAAAGTCATGTAATGTGTTGTATTGTACAATATGAAAGTCATTTATTATATTGAATTAGGATAATTACTTTGCATGGGCGTTTCTCAGCATAATGAACGAGGACTAGATTAACTTACTATTGATTTGAAACTATATATGAACATGTCAGTCATACCGTACACGTTGGTAAAAATGAGACATGTTGGTGTATAAGATCCAAAAGTTTGACCATACTAGTGTACACGAGTATTATATGTGTTGATTGTAGAGAAACACATGACATTAGACCAGGTTGGTATACACAGGTGATATACATCTTGAATGTAACAGAGGGTATAACATTATGCCATGTGGATGTACTTAAGGGCAATACATATATATGTCTTACTATTCCACTTAGTTCATTTAGTAGAAACTTTATTTGATAATTACATAGAATGTAGGTGTATATTGGACCATATTGGTGTGTTTAAGGGTATTATACATGTTGGTGTATAACAATCAATACTTGATTATTATGACAGAAACATATATCATTCGATCATGTTGGTGTACTTAAAGATAGTGGATTTGTATTTCTTTCTTACTAAACAACTAACTTATACAAAAATTTTGTTTGGTACTTGCATCAAACATTGTGGACAAGGTGTCGATAAAATAAAGTAGCGATTGTGGGTACATAGAGATACCAGAATTAAATAGAAAGGAAAAAATAAAGTACTCACAGATTTGTGAAGGCATATGGAGTGGGGAGAAATAAGGAAGCAAATGATCTTTAATATAACTTTTTTAAAATAATAGAGGGAACCTAAACTTTAAGGCAACAATTGAAATTTCAAGCTACACTTCTTTAGAGATTTTATGGAAACTGGGATATTATCGAGGCAACTTTGCATAGGCCTACATGCAACATAAGTTGTTAGTGAAGGATATCTCGTTTAACACAACACGTGCATTTTTCCCGATTCTACGTGGAAGCATAGGTGGGAGATTAGTTGTGGCAACAATTTTCATTATTGAATATGGGCTTCTGTTGCTCTGCTGGAAGGGTTTGGTTGGTGGAAAATAAGTTACAAATGAAAGGACTCTTTGGTTTTCTTGACAATGTATACAACATAATTGCCCGGCCACCTGCATCACAGGACTGGGTTTCAGTTGTACACTTCTGTATTATAAAATAATGAGGAGGGGAGTAGATAAGAGAGAATAAAAGAGAGAAAATTCTTTTGCTCATAACTTTTAATATATAACTTTTTGGCAAAATAAAATCAATTAGTTACTTTATAAAAAATACTTCCAAAAAGATGAATATTGACATATTTTGAAGAAATAAGAATATAAGAGTAGTATAAAAAGAAGGAAAGTATAATATTATTTTTCTCATATCTTTTAATTTGCAATGATTTTTTGTCAAAATAAAAAGAATTAAATTCCTTACAAAAATACTTTTCAATAAGACTAATATTGTACTACTTTAGATAAAAAAATATAAGATAAATATAATAACTTTGTTGTTGAATAATTACCCATTTTACCACATACATACCTATGTTTTGGGTTACAAGACATCAACAAGTAGCATTTGTAATGTATCTCTGAAATGAGAGTATTGTACATGGGTATTGTACCTCAAATAATGAGTATTGTACTCCCAAAATATAGGTATTGTACCCACAACATGGTGGTGCACAACCAAATGGGACTAATGTGCCCAAATATATAGATATTGTACCCAAAGACAGGTATTATATCTAAAATATGAGATTTGTCCCCCAAAAATGTAAGTAAATATTAGTAATGTCCTCCTTAAATAAGAGTAATGTACCCTAAAATATTAGTATTATACTCAGATGTAACCCATGTTTTAGAGTACATTACTCCCATTTTGGAGGTAAAGTTTGAAAGTTTACTTACTGGTGTATTATACTCAAACATGGCCACCATACCCCTAACATGGGTATTGTACCCTATAACATAGATATCATGTTTCAATGGAATTTAATGCTTTTTCATTTCACAAACAGTTCTATTTGGATTTAATGTTATGGGCAAAATAATTTTCCCTCTCTCTCCTTTTCTCTTTCTTTTTTTTTTGGTCGGTAAAAACTTGTGTTGCTATTTTTGTATTTTCTTTTAGTGTCTGTACATTGCATATTAACTTCAACTGATGGTAGTGAAAATACTAAGAAAAATTGAACAAGGTTACATACAAAAGAATAACGAATGAACTCAGGATAGTAGCCTTCTAACAAAGGATTTTCTGGGAAAGGAGCCAAAAGGGAACTAGATCAGATAGATATATGCTGAACAAAACTACAGGAAACTAAACCATGTCCTTTGCCTAGATATAGAACTGAATAGCCAACACAGAACCAAACCTAAAGAGAGAAGCCAAAGCTAGACAACTTCGATCTAACATAAGCACCAAAAACTGGAATCAAGAAAGTTCTATCATCACATCACAATAGTGAGAGGGGAGCATCAACACCCATATAAAAATGGGGACTCAACCATTACTAGAGGCAACATCAACAAACTACTAAGTTGTTGTTGAACTATCCAACTCACATTAGGGAAGGTCCAGAAAACTAGAGAAACTCAACCATCACTTCACAAGTGAGAGGGGAGCCATCAAAACACTACTAACAGTGAAGCTCTAAATGAAAAGTGAGCCTCGACACCCTTCAAGAAAGGCCAACACCATCATAAAAAAACTCTAGTGAGAGGGGAGCATCAACACCCATAAAAATGGGGACTCAACCATCACCAGAAGAAAAAGACTAATCTGTCATTTCACAAGAGATAAATGAGCCAAACCTTCAGACAGAATAACATAGACTTCAATAACACAGAAGGACCATATGCAGATTACACGTAAGCCTTGAAACATAACCCTTCTTGCTGCATCATTTGTATGAAAAGAGCCTCTACACCCTTTCAGCAAAAGATCTCGACAATCACCAACAAAAAAATATTGAACTAAACAAGACAAAACAAAAGCAAACCATATGAATGAGACCAACGCCACCCGTCATCGATATAACATATGCTGGAAAGACCAGATTCAATAGAAAACAATCATCACATCACAACAGTGAGAGAGGAGCATCGACACCCATTTAGTAATGGGGAGTCAACCATCACTACAGGTAGCTACATAAAGCAACTTAGTTGTTGATGAACTATCAAGCAAGTTGCAGAAAAGCAAACTCAAAATCATGAAGCTCCATAGATCTGGAGAAACTCAACCATCACTTCACAAGTGAGTGGGGATCCATCAAAATACTACTAACAGTGAAGCTCTAAATGAAAAGAGACCCTTTATTATTTAAGTGAGTTTTTTTTCTCTTTCTTGGTCTCCTTTATTATTTAAGTGAGCTTTTTTTTACCACATCAATAGTGCTCCACTCAATGCTTGGGTGGGAGATCGGATGTGTGTAGCATTACTGTCTATATGGAAAGAATAAATGTGAATAGTGAACCATACAACACTTCAAACCACCAATATGTCATTGCAACCAACTTGTAATACTTGGAAGCATTGATGAAAACATGATAGGTATGAATCATCAATAATGAATTGGCGGCATTATTGTTTCTTAAGTTCCAATTGTTAATCTCATGGTTCGATACTTAGATCAGTTTTCTTTTATAATAAACCAATTGTATTACCATGGAAATAAGTATAGTAGATGAGGTAATGTGAGCCTTAGAAAGCAATACACATAAAAGCAAATAGAATCGGTCATCAAGGATGGTCGAATTTAAACTGCTAGGACTGGTCTTCAATAAAGGGTTCAGACCAAATGTCCAGTCCCAAAAATACTACCAAAGAAGGATCACTGGTGGGGCACTGTAAAATACACAAATAGTTAGATAGATGACATGAAATTTGGAAATTCAACTAATAAATTATGTATGTACGGGTATATGTAGGTTCCACAGAGAGGATGGTTTGGGAATAGGAGGTGCCAATACCAAGTTATGTAGGTGCTGTGATGTCTATCTTGCGACCCCTTTTCTAAAGATAAAATGGATGAACATTTTAAATCTTAATGGATGAGGGAACTAAAATGGGTTCCCATAAAATAAGATAAACAAACAACAAAGGAAATATGTATTTGTTAATCATTAAGCTTGGGACTCCTTATTCAAGAGAATTTACATAAGTGTAATGAATATGAATTTTAAAGACACTCTCTGTACATATGACTATTGAAATCATTGCATATATGTTTCCAAGTAAGACTAGGACTTGTTTTATTTTTTTCAAAAATAATTTGGTTTCTTTCTTCACAAATATGATATAGGGTTGTTATGACCAATATTTAATCTTTCTTATGCTTTAGGTTGACAAGGTCCTCCATAATAGTTGGTTTGCAACCAATCATAGTGAAGGCCTTGCCACACATATTGTATGTAATGTGCTAATACCAAAGCATGTGATATGAGTTACCTTTATCACTGACACAACCTGCATCTAGATGAAAGGACAAATCTAATGCTTTGCATTAGTTTTTCAATCACCAATCTCCCATGGAACAACTTCCACCCACAAATCATAAACCTTCTTGGAGTTGTGATCTTCTATATCCATTTTTCCCAATAAATCTCTTGGTAGTATTTTATACACATATCACATGCTCCACGAAGGAAGTACATGGTAGATTCACAAAATAACACAAGTCAAATTTAACTACTTCATGATTCTTACATATATTATCAAGACCCTCAATGCCACAACATTGGGGCAATTTCTAGACCTTGACTCTAGTATTTTTCTTGAAAGATCGTGATTCTATTCATGTCGTCACAAAGGCTTGAACTTGAGAGCTCTTAGTAACAAACCAAATGCCTAACCATGTAGGGGTGTTATTTGAGATAAGTTATTCAAAATAATGTTTTTTATGATTAAATACACTTCTATTATCTTTAATAATATTTTTCTTATTCAATTAACAAAATATGACTAATAAATTGAGTACAAAATTGTTATTGAAGACAAGAGAAGTGTATTTAACCCTTCCAAAATCATTAGTATGAATAATTTAGCTAGGATCTTGCTAACAAACTTCAAATTCCAAATTCACTCCATGTAGTTGTAGTGTCAAGTGAAAGAGATATTGCTAGATGATATAAATATATAAGCATTGATCATAGACATACTATTTAGTCTTATAGGAAAACATTACTTACATAACTTCCTTCCCTTAAAGACTGTAATTAAATTCCCTCCCAAAAGTATTTGAATTCACATGTTCTGATACATATTCTAAGAAAACCAAACCTTCTCAAGTTATAGATCCAAATAAGGTTGTGTTTTTTTATAAGTTGTATAAGTTGTTGTATGTATTCTTACTAATCAAATTTGGAGTAGACAAACAAATTTATCATATTTTGTATCATTAAACCCACTTTAAAATTCACATCTTTCTCTCACTAATGGAAACCTTTATGTAGCTTGAATATTTTGCATAATTTGTGTTCCTGGATGATTGACCATCTCATTTTTTAAAGATACATCCTATAAATATGGACACATTTTCCTATAATATGTGGGACTTTATTCCAAGATTAACCTTGAAAAGATCTAGGTGTTAACACCAAAAGATGCTTCTAATCGAATCCAAAGAACAAAATAAACTTTTATGAACCACAAAAGAATCAACACATTAGTAAGATTTACCACCAATATAGAGATTTCCTTTATGTCCTTAAATATAAAAGATTACTTATATTTCATTTTAAAGTATATACCATGGTACCAAGCGTCACCATATATGAAACAAAACTATGACAACTTTCAAGATTTTATAGTAGTCATATTTGAACCAAGATAGAGTATACAACATTCAATAATTTTTATACACAATGAGTGTATCTGTTATAACCTCAATTTTGATAATATTGGATTGAAATGTAATTTCTCCATTTAAGATATATGAGTATGAAAATTGTATGATTTGCATTTTTTGTATGGATTTCTTTTCTAAATGTTTGCTATATGTGTGGCTTCGTGGGCCTTGTTGCATAAGGAGCCCAATATCAAAAGGGGAATAAAAGAAGAAAAGAAATCCTAAATAAAGGAAATTGAGATAATATTAATGAAGGTGGTAGAAACACCTATAAGGCTAAGAGTTGTCTTAACATGAGGGGATTTTGAATCCCTAAGGTTTCTTGAGATACAAGGAACCCAAATAAAGAAGATAAAAGAGAAAGAAAGAGAAAATAGGAATAAATTATGCCTTAATAAGTGTTAAATTGTATAAGAAGAAAACCCCTCTTTCCTTTTGAGTTTGGGACTCAATTTTGGTGTACAAGTGGAATAATGTCAATACAAAATTTCCTTTAAAATATGGATGAGAAAGGATAAAAGAATAAGGAGTTATGAATTTTACAAGTTTTCTAAAGTGTAAAAGATAATTTTAAATGTCAATAATATTAGTTGGATTAGATTTTCATTTTTTTTCAAGAACACAGATAACATGGACCGTTGGATCTGAAATCCAATAGTGTTGGGTGATTCCTTGCCTTATTTGGTAGATGAGAACCAATGGCCAGTCCAGACTATTTTTCCAAACCAGATTGCTCGTGATTGAGAGCATGGAAGGAGTTGGGATTAATCCCAACATCTTCGGGAGTACTAGTCGAGGCAAGCGATTCAGGTTTGTAGTAGTTTGAGGAATCCTATAGGATTTGCCCATTTTACTCAGAACCTGTAGCAACGAGCCATAGCCCAAGGCTATAAAAGGGGATCATAGTCCCCTCTGGGAGATGTGAGGTCTATGCAAGACTCTGCGTTACCATTGTTTCCCTTCCCCATCTTCAATTGCTTCACAATCCATGGCAACAAAATCACCCATAACCTACTTTCTCACCAAGGTCAAACTCCACGGTTCCGTCGACTCTGACCCCCATTGAAGGAGAAGGAAGCATCGTTAATTTCGTCTAGGAGCAACGGAGGTGAACAAACTTTTTCCTAGTGTGTCGAGGGTTGGAATCACGAAGTCAATAGTGAGGTTGATTGCCATAGGCTACTCACAGAGCATTGCAAGGTTGAAGACAACCTCGAGAACAAAGTCGCTTTTGCTCCCGTGCGTGTTGTATAAAGGTAAGGGTCTTTTTGACCTTTCGTCATTGTTTTTGGTGTGATCGGCTTATTCTGCAGCTAAGTGGGCCGCCCACCTAGTGTGAGCCCATTGGCTCATCCTTGCCACATAGGCAGGCTGGGGCTGGGTGCTTCGTGTCTGCGTGGCAACATTTGATTGGCTAAAAAAATGAAATAACTTTAAAAAATCATAGAAATGTATAGGAGTATCAAATGGAAACAAGTTATATATGAAAGTTCATCAGAAAAATGTGTAGAGTCCATTAAAAATAATATTGAAGCCTGATATTGGTTGTAGTTTTAAAAGTGCAATAAGTTACACATGGTAATGTACTAAACATTGATAAAACACTAATTGTGATAGAAAATCAGATTCAATGTCTTGATTAGGTTATTTTGAGATATAGTAACCTATTGAGAAAAAGAATAAGAATTGAATATGATTAAGATGATAATATGCTTGTGATACATACTATTTTAGCACCTCTTTTCCATAATTTATCTAGGCTTGTCAAATAAAGATATTCATTTCATCCCCTGAAATTGCACAAATTCATATCTTCTCATTTTTATCACAAATCTGACAATTATGTGCATTTTCTCACAGGTTCAGAGCATGAGACGATTGTCTTAGATATCCAACCGATCATTTCATTCTGATGAGTCGATCATCTCATATATCTAACCGATCATTTCGTTCTCTTGCACCGATCGTCGCACTTGTCAGACGATCGACCAGATCGGATTACTTCCCAAGATTAAATGCTTGGTCGAAGCCCTAAAATGGGAGGAAATCTATCCTAGCCGAGCAAGTGTTGCCTGCACCACCACCCTAATTAGGGTTGGCTATTGTTCTTTTGGCGGCCATTTTCCCCCAACTGCCATCTGATCGGCTCAGTCTTGAACCAATCGGTTGGCGCCACACATAAAGCCCAAAAAAGCCAGTCGCCAGTTACCATTTCTCTAACCCTAATGTAAAAGTTTCCCCCTCCTTCTCCTATAAAAGGAGGGGGACTTCCTTCTCCTTGGAGGATCTCAGATCATCACTTTTTGTATGAAGGATTTTTGGAGCACTTTGTTTCTGTAATCTCATTCTTAAAGCAATAAAGTAGTTTTTCATATCAGTGGAGTGTTATTTCAGTTCTGCTATTTCCATTTGTTTAGATCTAGTTCTTTATCATCTTCTCCTCCCCTCTCTTGAGCAACCGAGCAAGGTAGGAAGAAACAACTAGTTTCATTGTCTCTAATTGAGGATCAATAGTCGTAAGACTCAAATATGGCTAGATCACTTCCTTCCTTTGTCTCTCTTTGTTTCTTATCCATGAGTGAGTAGTCCTCGCTCGAGGCAAGGGGAATAACCCCTTAGCCATGGTTTTTGACTTTTCCTTAACAATTCTAGATGGCTTTTAAGATTGATAATTAATTGATATATCAAAGTAATTAATTGCTAATATCAGTAGTTAATCTGAATGGATATGACCTTGGAAATTCGGGTTTAGAACAACAATCTCAATTGCATAAGAGTTTTGAAACGACTGTGGATTTGCTATTTTTAGGATGATGAACTAAGAAACATGAGCACCAGGATCAATGGGTTGATGTGGAAATCATCTTTAGTAGATGTTTAATTCACTTGCCTTCATTGAATCCGTCATTGAAGGATTAGTCGTTGCCTGGGCTAAGGTGGTGAAAACCCCTAAAGCCTCGATTGTCTCCCTTTTATTTCAATCACGGATTGCTTTTGTTTGCTTTAACTTGTAGTCTTTCAATTCACAATAGCTTCTTGTGCTAACAACAATGTTTGTTTACCTTTTGCTGGGCAAATAAAATTCTTATTTAGTACTTTTTAATTTCTGTAATTTTTGTTCTTAGCGTAATCAACAATCACCCCAACCAACTTTTATTTTCTCATTCCAAATCTGAAAATACCAAAAACAAATGAATAAGTTCTTCAAACAATTTGATTAAGAAGAAACAATCTTAAAACGTTGTCCTTTGGGATTCGACCCTTTCTATACTAGCCTTAACTGGAAAGTTAAAAGGTTTAAACTTTAGGATTAACAATCTTAGTGATTGGTGTGTTAAGAGATGCATATCATCTTGCTATATGGTTTTACGCATGGATATTTTATAATGCATATAGAAACCCTAATTTAAGGGTGAATAGGGTTTAATGTGTTTAATTTGAAATTCCTTTAAAGAAAGTAGTATTGAGTTGATCCTTATCCTGTTAGGAAGGTTTTAACAAGCTAATTAGGGTTTGCAACTGGTTCTTCTAGTTTAGGGTTTATAGGGATAATGATAAAGATGAACCCTAATGAAACCCTAAAAAGAAGTAGGAAACCCTAGGAAGTGAGTTCAAGTTGAATAAGATAGAATCTGATAAAGTGGGTAGCAAATAGAGTACATATACTTTTTAGGATTCTTGCTTGTGTGGAATGAACTGGTTGCTTGGAATATTTGATGCTTGGATTCTCTATTAGCTTGTTGAATCTACTGAACAGGTATGTGGTTAAATTGTGAATAGCTGCATTATGTTTCATGATGTTTCTTGAAGATTTATCGATTGCAATGAAAACTATACTGCTTGGATGTTTCATTACTGCAATCTTTAAAGTGACTATGTTTATAACAATTTAAGTATAAGTGTGACTGTCTCGAACCTACATACCATCTCTAGATGTATGATGCAAGGCCAAAACCTGGAGGGAAGGTCTAGAGTGGTCATGCCCCAGAGGGAAGACCAATGGGCACCTAGAGAGGTGACCCCATGCACCGAGCTCAGGATGGAGAAGGTGGCCTTAATGTCCCTTGTAAGGACTAAACCCTAAGAGAGGGAATCCCAGAGTATGAGTAAAAGAGGTTGGTAAGTCACATTAAAAATGTAATTGCACGTTGTTAACAACTACTTGATGTGATTAAGTTGTTAGAAATTATGTGCAATATTTTTGTTTGTCCCCACATACCAGTATAGAAATTTACTAACTGACGTTTTGTTTGTCGGCGTATTAGGTAATATCTATAATTGGACAAATAGTAAAGCAACACCTGTGAAGAATGAAGTTAAAATAATAAAGGTGGATTTTGGTAGATAGAATTCTACTTCGGATAAAACTCTCAGTTACCTAATGTTAAAGGTATGTTAAAAGAAAAATTTTATTCCAGGTTTTAGTTTATTCTTTAGTATAATTTACTAATTATTTATGATTAACTACAAAACCATTGATCTTGTTTGGGATAACGCCTTTGACTTCTTGGTCTCCCTTAATTGGGGGTTATCGGGAAGTGGGGTCGTTACAACATCTTTCTCTTATGAGTGTATATTTTATTTCTAAACAATATATATAGTTTTGATAAATATTATAAAGTGATATTTTATTTTTGTCTGAGTGGTATACAATGACTTATATATTTTCATCATCTATATGTTTACAACTCTATTCTTTCAATAGAGTAGATCATAGATACATTATTACCTTACAGTCTCCTTCCTTTTAGGGAAATATATTAACTTCATTAATCATAATCAATAAAATTTCTACATGGTACCACTTATTCATGATACTATGACTAAGATCAAATTCAGTTGTTGGTCTATGTGTATATTAAATGAATCCCTCCTGACATAACCTAGACTTAAGTCAAATAAGAACAACCATAATGAGAAATATATTGTAAATGCATGGGTTCCTATCTGAAGACTAAAGTAGATTGCTCATAATGATAATTTACCTCATGGAACAAGACTAGCCTTTGTTATGTATTTTGCTCTCACTCAAACATAATCAACAAGAACTTCCTAGTAGGCCACATTCCTAGTTCTAACTAACTACAAAAAAGCTTAGCTATGGAGATTATAATGATTATATCTCTAAAAAAGGAGGTAGATGTTATTTATATTAATAGGTGAATCATTTCTTTTAAGATCATTTTATCTGAGGACTAAACTAGAGATATTAAAATGTCCACATTTAGCCTCTGAACATATTCCCATAAAGACATGGCTATATGGATTCATAACGACTTCTATATTATGTAATGTCTAAAATACCTTATCTATACCCAACATCCTATTAAAGAACATCAAGACAAGGGTGGATTCATATTTCCTCAATAATTATTCATACGCCTAGTCACCACATCTCAAGATTGTGGGGTCAAATGTTCATGTGGGAGCCACATATACTCAAGGGAATCTATATGTAATACAATTCATGAAGTTGTACCTTGAAATTCATGGCTCTAATAGTGTGTCAAGTGACGGGTAGTCACACTAACCAACACCTACCTCCATAGTTCATTGGACATTCTTAATCAAATTTGGATACATTAAAAAAGACATATATCAAGACCATATAACACTTTTGGGTGATGGACAAAAACAAACTAAAGGTCACAAACTCACTACATGGGATGTTGTTGGGTGCCCTTCATGAAAATGAATCCATGAATTCACATGGCTCCAAAATGCATTGTATCTCATGTATGCAATGTTAAGTTATAGGTAGCTTGTTACAATTATTTTGATAAGGGTTTCAACATTCATCCAGACTAATATTTCCTTTATTAGAGGCACATCCATGCACACACATTCAAAATTATGTCAATGTTTACATTCTATTGCAAAATAAGTAATATAATGTTTGGTTATGGCTCAATACTATTTTACAAAGGTTAGAAATTATGAACCCCAAAGACTAAAGGTATATAAACATGAGGTTATTTGATTAGGGATACATACTATTTATTTTGTTTTATATGTATTGTATGTAGTCTTACATTGATAGGATTGACTTAAGGGTGTGTGTACGTATAATTATCAACAAACCAAAGTGGATAGGAACATATTATTATGTTTTAAGTGTCACAAGTAACTATTAATTTGATGAACAAAATAGTGATGACCATTGATTTGTCATTATGTTAGGCATGTGACACTTGGAAGCACTGATGCATATATAGTAGGTTCAAATCATCAATAATACATTGACATGGGTATTCTTAATCAAAATTGGATATGTTTCTTTAGTCTGAGTGGGTTCCCTTGTTTATAATTCACTTAAGTAACTTTGAATGGAATTACTGTAGACAAGGCAATGTTAGCCACTAAAGAGAAGAAATCCACACAAAAGCACATGAACAATGGTATCAAGAATGATTGAACTCAAACTGACTGGATTGGTCCCTAACAAAAGGTTCAATCCAAAACTCCAATCCCAAATTCACTATCAACCATTGACAAGCCTTAAACATGGGTCCAAAAATGGACACATGTCTAGGTCATAGGACTTTAGAAGATTTATAATACCTGAATTTTTAAGACTCGTACAACTCACATAGGGTCGAAGCAGTTCGGGGTCAAACATAGGGATCGGCAGAATAGTGCTTTGGAACTCAAGTTTTACTTATTTAAGCACATCAAAAAGTCAAAGGATAGAGTTTGAGAAAGAATTATAAACAATCAAACGAAAAACCTATCTCCCAAGGGGAGTTACTAGAAGGATTGAGATTTGGGGGTTTAGCAGTTTTTATGGAAGTGTTTTTAAAATAAAGGAAAATGAGGAGATAAGACTATTTTTGGAGTATGGCACGAAGGAAGAAAACTTAATCATAACAAGCGACGACGGACCACATCCTGCACCTTCTTCACTCAAAGGAGCCAACTAGCCATGCACTAAGTTCCCTTTCTCAAGGGTATCAGGCATAGACTGAAGCAGAAAGATGGGCCGGGGCAGCCTTGATTGTTACAACCTCAATTTCGCATCTGTTTTCATAATTGAGATGTAATGATTTTATGAATATGGACTTAATTGAAAAGGTTGGATGCTTTTCTTCAAAGAATGGATTTCTTTGCAAATATCCCTTTGGATAGGAATTTCGTGGTTCCTATTATTATATTAATCCAATAATGGATATAAAAGAGAAGAAAAGAAGAAAAGTCCAAATATTAGAAAATGATACAATATAATGAATATTAAGTAAAGTATTTATGAGAAATACATGGAAATCTCTAGAAAGTGGCATTAATGACCACAATTGAGTAAATTTCGTTTATATGTGATTTCTAATGAAAGAAATAGGAAAAGAGAGACATGAAATAAATGATAAAGAGAACTCCATGAAAAGAAATCTTTTAGTAAATAAATAAGTAAGATAATGAGAAATAATGGATGTAGATGTTTCTAGAAGGATAATAAGTATCCCTCAAAAATGATTTCAAAATCTTAGGGTTTCTTGGGGTCCAATGAGTCCCAATATAGAAGAAGAAAGAGAAAAATACAAAAAATACAAAAATATGAGGATAATGTGCTACAAAGTTAATGACTTTTTGGTATTATCAAAAAGAAATAATATTTTCTTTAAGAAAGTAGAATTTCGTGGCCAATGGATTAAAATCCAAGTACTAAAGAATAAAAGTGATAATTTTCAGATTTTCCATTATGTAAAGAGATTCCCTAATAATGAAGGAATATGGCTTTTCAAGGAAATAATTAAAAAGAGAAGTTACATCTTAACAAGGAAAGTTTGGTTGTTATAGATGATGGGAGACTTGTTCTCCTCATGGGCAGACATGCTAGGGCACTGCTACCTATCCCTATACAAGGGACATACCCATAGCTTCGAGTTTTCCTTATCTCACACTCTTCTCCAACCTTGCACCTGCTCAAACCCTAACCAGGGGGTAATGCAATCCCTAGAGAAACGAGGAGCCATGGACTGGAGTACGATGGAAGAACAATGCTCCCATGACACCACAAAGGAACGCGGCCATCGTCATTGTGCCCTAGCACTTACACGACATCAGCAGGAGGGCAACATGTCATCCGCATGTTGCAGGACTAGAGGGCTTGAACCAGCCATCATGGCCACGGCCCAGTAGCGTCCTCACATGCGCAGGGGCATGGCAGAGGAAGGGGAACCACCCCAGTGGTTTTTGAGGTCTGGGAAGCAGCGGTAGGGCCGCACCTGATCCTTGTTGTCGTGGCAGCAAAGGGATTTCGTGAGGAAGAAGACGACCCAGACATTAGACAAAAATGCCCTCTCGAGGCTTGAAGAGCCAGATCTTCACGCAGGGGCAAAATTTCCATTTCATTATGTTTCTAAATCATCCGGGTTGCACAGAGGCATGATGCATGGGATGGCTAACGTGTCAACATACCATTGGTCCAAGTAAGTGAATTTTGTAAAATTTGTATCAAATTATTGGTAGCTCAGATTGATATATGTAATACATTAATTTTTCTCAGAAAAATGAGAGGAATCCATTAAAAATAGATTTAGATTCTAATTCCTCTTGCAATTCGAAAAGTAGTTGAAGTTATCAACTTTAATGCATTAATGATTATGAAACCCTAATCTATGATGATTAATGATTTGGGAAGGGTTATATGGATGTTTAAAGTTGATATTAACATGTTGATTATAAAAAGGACACATTAGATCCAAAAGGATAATCTTTATGCATAGTTTAATTAATTTAGGGTTCCATGTATATTAATATGCATTAGAAAACTTAATTTATGTTGATATGAATTTTAATGGTTTTAATTGGGCAAATCAATGAATAAAATAGAGATTTGATGATTTTAAGATATTTTTAGTATAAAAGTTCTAATTGTGGATAAATACCCTTAATAAGGTAATTAGGGTTTTCTAATGGATATATATGGAATTAGTGATAAATAGAATTCCTATATGAATTGATGTATAACATCAGTTGTCAATTTGAAAGAAACCAAAGATGATAATTGGGCTTGATAATCGTGGCATGAATTAAAAGGATAAAGGTAGTAATTTTAGTATGAAAGGGGTATATAAGATTTATTTGACATTCTATTGTGCCTATGAGGATGAAACTAGGGTTTGTGAACTAAAATGAGCATTAAAAGTGATAAATGCATAATGGAGGCTAAAACAATAATAAAACCCTAAAGTTGGCCTAGAAATCCTAAGGTGGATTCCAAGTCGATCTTGAGAATATTTTAGATAAAATAATGACACTTGGATGTTATGCATTAATTTCAGGATATTGTTGATTGCTTGTTTGATTGCCTTGAATTTTAATGCTTGGACATCAAGTTGCTCTGGAACATGTATGTGGTTACACTTATGAATATCTCAAACTAGTTTTCTGATGATTCTTGAAGTTTTCATCGGTGGCTTGAATTAAACTTTTGGATAAATTTAATTCTTGCATAATATAATGTGGATATGACTATCACCTAATATATATACCTACTAGCTTAGATCCTAGTCCCCTCTGTAGCTTGATAGATTGACCTAGTACATGGCTACCTATGGGGTAAGTCCATCAGGTTATTGGATGACTTAGTACATGTCTACCTATGGGGTAGGTCCATCAAGTCACCATGAGTCAGAGATTGGGCTACCTTTGGGTAGGGCCATGCGACTCCACAACCCTAAGTAATGGCTACCTGTGAGGTAGGACCATGGGGGTAAGGATCTACCATAAGAGAGAGGTAGTATCCAAGTCCACTGTAGGGACATCACCAAGATAACAAGATAGGTATGGATTGAGTAATATTGCTTAAAGCGTAACATTGATTGTTAAATGATATTTTTTCTAACATTGTTACCATAGTTTCATGATTCTTGTTTCCCCCACATACCGGCATATTCATTTCTGCTGACCGTTATTTTGTTTGTCGGTGTTTTAGGTACAAGCTTGAAAAGGACAAATAGTAAAGTGGCATATTGTGAAAATAAGAATTAAAGTGCAAGAGGGATTAGTTAGAGTAGATTCCAGTTATGGATAGAAGTTAGATATCCAAGTTTTTAAAAGGTATGCAAAGTTTTATTTTATTCTATCTTTCAACATAGTTTTGGTAGAATTTTATAATTATTATTGATTATTTGTTGAACCATTGATCCATTTAATTGGGATAACGACTCTGACCTCTCGGTCTCCCTTAATTGGGGGTTACCGGGAGGCGGGGTCGTTACATTTTGTATCAGAGCCCTGGTTCCTCATTTAAACTTCAGTAATTATTAAATTTTACAAATTCCATAGAACCCAGGGAGTTATTAGAGGATTTTCTGAAAGATAGAGGTGTCTAGAAAAGGATCACGTCTGGGAGCTGGCAATATTTTCCTTCGCACCGCTAGTCGGATAGAGGTGTCTTAGGATCTAACTCAAAATTATATACCTTTAGGACTCTCTCATCTATTTTCATCCCTTCTCAACCCTAATTCTGTTAAGATTCTAAGGTTTAGGGTTTTTCTCTCTCTTTGTCACCCTTTTGAGGTCAGGTTATATATAATAAGGTTAAGGAATCCTCCACCAATTTAATTAAAAGCATGTAAATAAGATGTCATGGACATAAGATTAATAGTTTAAGCGTAAAATAAAGAATAGTTGCATGCTTAGGTCATATGACATGTGTTTTCGTACCCTCAAAATAGACCTAAGGTTAGACCTTCTTGTCAGGAGAATGAGTAGATAGTTGGTCTAAGAGGCAGAGACCTCCATTAAAGGTAGAGACCTGGCACATCCTCTGAGGATGATGCTGACCCTAACCATAAGTGGTGGATAGAGAGAGATGGCATGATGAGTTAGATGTCATGGTCAACCATGTGCGTGGGTTGACATGGTTTTGGTTTTGGATACCTATGAGAAGTATGGGCTATGTGAGGTTAGTAATGACCATATAGAAAGCCTTATAGGCATATATGAGCCAGGATGAGGCATGTGCCTATGTGAGATGACACACCATAGTGCTGGTAGTAGGTTGAGACCTAGGCCAGAAGGGCATGTTGGATAGCTTATGAGGTAAGAACGTAGAGCTTTGGATGATCTTTGATCGATAATGGGTTTCACCCATGTAAGTGTTTGTATAAGAGCTTGATCCACCTTCTTAGAGAGAGAACCTCTAATGGTAAGGTTGTTTGTAGGGTTATCTCTAGAGAGAGAGAGAAAAACTCAAGCAGGAAGGTTGGTAGCTTAGACTCCAGGATATGAGGAACCATGAGAAGTTGGGTATGTTATGACCTAAGTGGATGGTTGAGGTTGCCTCGTGCATGATCCTTGGAGGCTTGTGGTTTCTTGGTTGTATTTAAAAGAACTAAACCCTAGAAGAAGGTTGAGGCTGTTAGTACCTATGTGCATATGATACAGGTGCTTATCTTCTTAGGATAGGAAGAAAAGTTCCTTAGACCCTGAGGAGGTTTAGTAACAAGTTGTGAGTCCTTATACCTAGTTGGTTGTCCTTGAGCAGGACTCAACTCTGAGGTGTTTCTCGAGTATAAGGATAATATAAGTGCATGTCATACCTTGTACATGCTTGGTTCATGGTTAAAAGGTTGAGCATGTAGTTGGACATTAGAAAATTGAACCTAGGGATCCTAGACCTAAGAGGGGAAGTAGTAGTACCTGGTGCACCTGATGCTCACACGGATGCTTGCATTCCTACGCATGGGAGCATGACACCCCTCATGTTTAGTGGAAAAGGAAATCCCTTAGACTACGATATATGTTGATGAACCCCTCACATATAGGTTGGCAATATATGTATGTATGATGATGGTCCTATGTTGAGGAATAAACATGTATGACCTACCGTGAAGACCTAGCATGGTTTAGTAGGTGGTCTGTTGGTTAGCTAAGTACCTTAGCAGCTTGACTAGGTTAATCATGCTTATCTTGATGTAAACCCTAGACATAAGGATGCTTGTTGCTATCAAGAGATAGTTTCCTCCCATCATGGGAGAGGACCCTTTTATAGGGTATGAATAATCGTTTTTTGGGGTTGAGGTAACCTTAAGAGGTCTCATAGAATCTTGAGAAGCTAAGTGAAGAGTACATAGGATAAGTATGAACCTGTAGACCCATAGATAACCATCTCTAAGTGCATGTGGATGTGTTACCATGGAGGTAACTAGTATGGGGCCTAACTGAGCTAGATAGGTCGCCATGATCCATACGAAAGGATGTAAGTCAGACCACGAATGCCAACATAGGTGATGGAGACTTGGGTAAGGTTTCACACTAGATATGTACTATGTTAAAATCCTAGGTCTATCCTAGGGTCAGGTAGGGATAAGACCGATGAGAGTAGGAGTTGCCTAATTCCCAAGTTGCACATGACCATAGGGTCAGGAGGTAACAACTATCATTTTTTGAGGGCCATGGGTTAGAAGATTGATCACCTTCATGAACTCATGGGACCCAAAGGGAAAATGAGGAGGGCACCCTCAGATGCATAAGGGAAGAGGGATGACCCCAAAAGTACCAGCACCCTACAGACCTAGAGGAGATGACCAAGGATGGTATGATGACCCGAGTGAGTTCGAGATCAGTTTTTCATGGAAGTAACTTTTATGTAGAGACATATGTTGCATGTTTCAACTTAGATTTGAAGGTGTACTGGAAATGTGGGATGTACCATCTCTACTCTTAGAACATGAAGAACTTTGTGTTTGGACAACCACCAAATGCTTATTTCCTCGTGTTATTGGGGTGAGAGATAGGACAGTATGCATGCCATACACCAAGGATAAAATGATGTGGGTTGAAACGTTGCTATGAGGTATGAGGATATAGGTAATAACGTACCCTTGTGGAGTGTACCATATGTGGATGGTTTACAGACATCAAGAGAACTAAGGTAGTCATCTTATGAGGATGTTTTTATCATGAGCTATGTGGGATATATGAGTTATACAAGGTTGAGTTTGATAACTAAGAGGATGAGCTCAGAGCTTTCTTGATGAAGATAGACTTAGAGTTTGAGATGTGATAATAAGTGGAATACATGGAGGTGTATGTCTTCAACATTACCAAATACATGATGATGTGAGGTGGTAATGGATGCTCTAGTTGAGATGCAATTGCCTAGTTTAGCTAGTGGACATGCTAGAAGAGGTGGTTCGGTTAACCCTAAGTTTAGGAGATATGTTGGGCTAACACTCAGATGTAACAAGATCTGTCGATCGAGTTAGTGGTTGCTTGGTTAGCCAACCTAGGGCTTGTGGTGATAGAAAGATGGTTGTAGAACCTCAGATGCACTTCTATGGAAAAGAAGGTGATGAAACTCCAACTAGAGTGTTCTAGGGTATCTGAGGAATCATCCTTAAGGAATCATGACATACAAGAGATCATGATTTTAAGTTCACCATACACCATAGTACTACTTAGATAATAAGTGGTAGTAGTAATTTTGATGCCTAAGAAGTGTATGGAGTTGCATGCGGCTTGTCTCCATGCATGTCAGGAGGTGAAGGACGAACACCAATAACCCACTGAGTTGATATAGAGGATAAATGCCCCTGAGAGGAAATGGGAGATCATCACTATGGATGTCGTGGTAAGTCTCCCTGGACCAAGGAAGGTCAGAATGCAATATGGGTTATGGTAGATTACCCTACCCAGACGACACAGTCTAAGAGAAAGAGAGAGTACTAGTAAGGGAAAGATCTAGATGAACTACATGTAAGAGAGATGGTTCAACTATACCATGATACGTGTTCAAAGGTTCTTAAGTATGACCTAAAGGTTTACTTCTGTGCGGTGGAAGTAGGTACATGAAGAACTTGATGTTAGAACAGTTTATCACCCCTATCTAATGGTTAGTATGATCCAGACTAGAGGGTCTGATGAGAGCATGTGTGCTCATTCAAGGTGATACATGGAGACAATTCTTGTCCTATGTACGATGTGATGGTAGCCACCATAGCCTGTATCGGGATGTAAAGAAGCTCTGTAAAGGAGGTCGTGTCAGTCACCGCTTCATTAAGATGATTTTGGTGAAGGGACCTCGCAAAGGTCAGAAAAAGACCACAATGTGTGCAGATGAAGTCACTTTGATCGTGCAATTGTTGAAAGAGAGCCCTAGGGTGACATGAGTCGTGAGATGATGTAAAACAAACTGACATGCAATTCACTGTAGGAGAATATGTGATATGAAAATCTGACCCCTCTGAGCTATAACTAAGAAAGTTGAGTCCTCGATACATGGGTCCATTTGAGATGGATTGGTGGAGTTATTTATGTTTGACCTTACCCCTCAGGATAGTTTGATATTTGATGAGTTCCATGTGTCCAATTTAGAGCACTATGTGAGATACTTGAGCCATGTGCTGAGAAATGAACCTAGTGAGCCCCAAGGGAGGATGAAATGTCCTGAGTCACCTGTGAGGATCATACATGCCAAGGTGAAAGAACTCATAGAAAAGAATATATGATGATAAATGTTCTTTGGAACTGCCATGGATAGGGTAAAGCCACATAGGGGCCAATGATGGATATGGAAAAGTCTTATCCTGAATTGTTTGTATGCTTAAAGCAATGTTGAGGAAAAAATTCTTATAAGAGGGGAAGGATGTTACAACCTCAATTTTGCATATGTTTTCATAATTGAAATGTAATGATTTTATGAATATGGACTTAATTGAAAATGTTTGATGCTTTTCTTCAAAGAATGGATTTATTTGCAAATCTCCCTTTGGATAGGAATTTTGTGGTTCTTATTATTATATTAATCCAATAACGGATATAAAAGAGAAGAAAAGAAGAAAAGTCCAAATATTAGAAAAGGATACAAGATAATGAATATTAAGCAAAGTATTTATGAGAAATACATGGAAATCTCTAGAAAGTGGCATTAATGGACACAATTGAGTAAATTTCGTTTATATGTGACTTCTAATGAAAGAAATAGGAAAAGAGGGAAATGAAATAAAAGATAAAGAGAAATCCTTGAACAGAAATCTTTTAGTAAATAAATAAGTAAGATAATGAGAAATAATGGATGTAGATGCATCTAGAAGGATAATAAGTATCCCTCAAAAAGGATTTCAAAATCTTAGGATTTCTTGGGGTCCAAGGAGTCCCAACATGGAAGAAGAGAGAGAAAAATACAAATAATACAAAAATATGATGATAATGTGCTACAAAGTTAATGACTTTTTGGTATTATAAAAAAAAATATTATTTGCTTTAAGAAAGTAGAATTTAGTGGCCAATGGATTAAAAGCCAAGCACTAAAGAATAAAAGTGATAATTTTCGAATTTTCCATTACGTAAAGAGATTCCCTAATAACTAAGGAATATGGCTTATCAAGGAAATAATTAAAAAGAGAAGTTACATCTTAAAAAGGAAAGTTTGGTTGTTATAGATGATGGGAGACTTATTCTCCTCATGGCATGGCATGCTAGGGCGCTGCTACCTATCCCTATATAAGGGACAGACCCATAGCTTCGAGTTTTCCTTGTCTCACACTCTTCTCCAACCTTGAACCTACTAAAAACCTAACTAAGGGGGTAATGCAACCCCTGGAGCAACGAGGGGCCATGGACCGGAGTACGACGGAAGCACAATGCTCCCATGACACCATAGAGGAATGTGACCATCATCCTTGTGCCCTAGCACTTGCGTGACACCAGCACGAGTGAAACATGTCGTCCGTGTGCTGCATGACTAGAGGGCTTGAACCGGCCATCATGGCCATGACCCAGTAGCGTCCTCTCATGCGCAGGGGCACGACGAAGGCAGGGCAACCACCCCGGTGGCCGTCGAGGTATGGAAAGCAGCGGCAAGGCCACACATGATCCTTGCTGCCGTGACAATTGAGGGATTTCACGAGGAAGAAGAAGACCCATACATTGGACAAAAATGCCCTCCTGAGGCTTGAAGAGCCAGATCTTCACACAGGGGCAAAATCACCATTATGTTATGTTTCTAAATCAGCCTGGTTACGCAGCGGCGTGATGCATGGGATGGCTGACGTGTCAACATCCCATCGGTCCATGTAAGTGAATTTTGTAAAAATCGTATCTAATTATTGGTAGCTCGGATTGATATATGTAATATATGAATTTTGCTAAAAAATATGAGAGGAATCTATTAAAAATAGATTTAGATTCTAATTTCTCTTGCGATTCGAATAGTAGTTGACGTTATCAACTTTAATGCATTAATGATTAAGAAACTCTAATCTGTGCTGATTAATGATTTAGGAAGGGTTATAAGGATGTTTAAAGTTGATATTAACCTGTGATTATAAAAAGGACACATTAGATCCAAAAGGATAATCTTTATGCATTGTTTGATTAATTTAGGGCCATGTACATGAATATGCATTAGAAACCATAATTCATGTTGATATGAATTTTAATGGTTTTAATTGTGCAAATCCATGAAGAAAACTGAGATTTGATGATTCTAAGATATTTTGATTATAAAAGTTCCTAATTGTACCCGACCAAAAAAAAGTTCCTAATTGTGGATAAATACCCTTAATAAGGTAATTAGGGTTTTCTAATGGATATATGAGGAATTAGTGACAAATAGAATTCATATATGAATTGAACTATAATATGAGTTGTCCATTTGAAAGAAACCAAAGATGATAATTGGGCTTGATAATCTTGACATGAATTAAAAGGATAAAGGTAGTAGTTTTAGTATAAAAGGGAATATTAGATTTAATTGACATTCTATTGTCCCTATGAGGATGAAACTAGGGTTTGTGAACTAAAAAGAGCATTAAAAGTGATAACTGCATAATGGAGGCTAAAACAATAATAAAACCCTAAAGTTGGCCTAGAAATCCTAAGGTAGAATCCAAGTCGATCTTGAGAATGTTTTGGATAGAATAATGACACTTGGATGTTATGCATTAATTTTAGGATATTGTTGATTGCTTGTTTGATTGTCTTGAATATTAATGCTTGGACATCAAGTTGCTCTGGATCAAGTATGTGGTTACTCTTATGAATATCTCAAACAAGTTTTCTAAGGATTCCCAAATTTTTCATTGGTGGCTTGAATTAAACTATTGGATGAATTTAATTCATGCATACTATAATGTGGATATGATTATCACCTAATATATGCCTACTAGCTCAGATCCTAGTCCCCATTGTAGCTTTATAGATTGACCTAGTACATGGCTACCTATGGGGTGTCCATCAGGTCATTGAATGACTTAGTACATGGCTACCTATGGGGTAGGTCCATCAAGTCACCATGAATCATAGATTGGGATACCTTTGGGTAGGGCCATGTGACTCCACAACCCTAAGTAATGGATACCTATGAGGTAGGACCATGGGGGTAAGGATCTACCATAAGAGAGAGGTAGTATCGAAGTCCACTATAGAGACAACACCGAGATAAGGGGATAGGCATGGATTGAGAAGTATTTCTTAAAACGTAACCTTGATTGTTAAATGATATTTGGTTGCTTACATTGTTACCATAGTTGCACGATTATTGTTTCCCCCACATACCGACATATTCATTTATGCTGACTGACGTTTTGGTTGTCAGCGTTTTAGGTACAAGTTTGAAAAGGACAAACAGTAAAGTGGCATATTGTGAAAGTAAGAATTAAAGTGAAAGTGGGATTAGTTAGAGTAGATTCCAATCATGGATAGAAGTTAGATATCCAAGTTTTTAAAAGGTATGCAATGTTTTGTTTTATTCCAGCTTTCAGCATAGTTCTAATAGAATTTTATAGTTATTATTGATTATTTGTCGAACCATTCATCTTGTTAATTGGGATAAGGTCTCTGACCTCTTAGTCTCCCTTAATTGGGGGTTACCAGGAGGCGGGGTCGTTACACTAATTCTGGTTACTCTCGTACACCAAAGTTAGATCAAGCTCTAGAGTTTACGTCATCCCTCTCTCAAAGGAGTAAAAAAGAGAAACATGATTCAATAGCTAATCAAAAGTGTGATCCAGAAAGAAGAGACTAGAACTCAGATGCTACAGAGAAATCATCCAACAAAAAGGAACCATACATAGAACAATATGAGATAAACTCCACAAATTCCCATATTAATAAAGAGATAAAAAGAATAGTAAAATGAAGGTAAAGTGATGTAAAGGGAAGATAGGTATCCACCTCCTTGATTTAGAAGATCAAAGTACATAGCAGCAAACACTTAAGGTAATGCTACCCAGTACCGGGTAAGGCCCTATTGAGGTACGCCCATGTCAGATTATTGACCGTGTTGGGTCGTGAACTGTGACAGGTAAGGGGTGTATCGGGGTAGGACCTCTATGGTTACATTAGGATGCTGGCCGTGTCGGGCTATAGCCGTGATGGGTATAGACCATATCGGGATGGGTATTGTGTCGGGTTAGGATGCATATCTGGTAAGCATTATCTTAAGTCTCTCAGGTCTCTCGTGTCGGGTATAGGTGGGCAAGTCGTCTGGGGTTGAAGCCCAGAGAGGAACCTGACATGTTGAAATATCCTTGATGGTCATGTCGCGCTGCTTGTTTCTACCAGAATGGTTCCTAAGTGAACTCCTCCCGTCCCTCTCGGGTCAGGGGTGTGCTCACCTAGTATCGCCCGACAAGGTCTTGAACTCGACACACTAGCTCTTGTGCTATAAGAGTTAGCTCTCATATAGTTTAGCCTTTCCCATCGTAGGCTTGTAGTTGCTATTTATAGGCAGCAAGCTGGTGGGAGTTGCGGCTCTTATTGGGCCACGTGCCCTCCGTCTGGCACCGTTCACGTGGCTTTAAATGGGCTGATACGTCTGTCACCCGACACACATGTCTGGCCATCAATAGTGCCGGGTTGGGATCTTGGCAGGCTGCTGCAATACGGGGTAGCCATATCATGCAATCGGTGTCATCTACTGGGCAAACTATGACGAGCAAGGCACCCTATTGAGTAAAGAGGTATAGCAGCCAAGGCTCCTGCGCGAAACACCCGCGTCAGGCTGTTGTCATATCAGGCAACAACCGTGATGGGTAAGGGGGTGTGTCGCCTCGCGCGCTACTGGGCCGAGATAGGTACTTCATTACTGATGGACCTAAAGGGCCCATTAATGCTCTTTTTGTGGAAAAATAAGAGAAACTCTGCAAAAGATGGGAAATATTATTAGGGGCATACAGACATTATTTCTTTACAACAAAATAAGATAAGATGAAGAGGAAGTAAGGTTTGGAGTCCATTTTGATAGTAAAATATAAGCTCGAGTAGCCATAAAATGAGTTCTATCAACTCCCCCAAACTTGGCATTTTGATTGTCCTCAATCAATCTGTACTTATTTTAAAACTTTGTTTGTGATACCTTTCAAAACCAGGTGTAGTCTTCAGACAAAGCGTTAAGTGGATTTTTGGGATGTCTTGATGAAAATTACGTCTGACCACAAACAATGGACTTTATTTTCTTGCCTTTTTTAAACAAAAAATTTCTCGCCAGCTTTTGCGAGACTTTGGTGGATGATTTTGAAGTTAGCTTTCACACCAAATTGCTTGAATCTTGGAAGTGGAAGGTGGGGTTTTTGGGAAGGTTTAAGGGTTTTTGGGTTTTTCTTACTTCCCATCGGTTCATCCAGGTACAGGTATGTTAGCGGGCAACTGGTCCCTACAGACCAAGCCAATTTGCTTTAGAGTAGTGATTTCACATCCTACGCACCACTGCCCCGGATCTACGATGCCTAAAGATGGGTACTTTTGGGAAGACAAGTGTTTTTTTTGGCACAACACTCATGCTTTTTTTCACTATCATAAGGATTTCCTCTCTTTTTGGGATTTTGATGGGTAGCAAAAATGGGAGTTTGTTGTTTGGGCAGCTTTTTCCTTCACATGCACGTCGCTTAGCTGGAACGAGATTATTTTTCAAAGTTGGCATAGAAAAGTTATAGCTTTTGTCATTTAAGACTACGTTTTCGAGAGAGCATAGAAGAAATGTCCACCGCCTTAGGTACGGAGAGAACAAGCTGGAAGAAATTGGACCAAATATTTACGATAAAGTAATTTTCACAGTTTTAAGCAACATGCAGTTGTGTATATTTTGTGTATGTATTTCTTTCTATCAAACATTTATTTACATGTATACACATAGTATGGTGGGGAGAGGAAAGGGAAAGAATGAGAATATTTTTGAGTACCTCCCTTACTGATGCTATGGAGAACCCCCCAAACTTACCCCACACTCTGTCCCAGAGTAGTGAGATAAATAGGAAAGGGTAGGCATAGATCAGTGAGGGTTCAGTGGGTGTGTGTACCATTGTCAGATAAGATCTCTATCACATATTCTAATCATTGGATATGGTAGTCGAGGTTATAGAGCTTCTTTGGTCCTTTCATCAGGGATTCTAAGTTGTATATCCAGTGTAGCATGTAAACACTATAGTCATTTGATAGGGGGGGCGGTTGTGGACTGCGGTGGTAGAATTGGAGATCGTGCTAGGTTGCTACTGGATCTTCGAGATAAGGATGTATCAAGGACACCACCTCGGTATAATATTTTCTTTCCAATCATTTGATAGATGTTACTGGTGTAGATCCACACTCCGTCAACCATTTGTTGTTGGCATCTAAACTATTGTAGAAGAAACCAGTGCGGGTATGGGTGTATATCATGAGGAGTGTCTAGTGGTTTTCATGCAACATAGGAAGAAATATAATGCACGACATACACTTTTTTACTTCAAGCTGGAACAGCTGGCGCGCTCCTGTTTCATCAGCCAGGCATAAATCGTTGAACAACATCAGATGGGCGATGTAGGGTTGTCCAATCTTCTTTTCTAAGATAGGGATGTAAGATGATGCCACCATCATAGCTAAACACCCTCCAGTCTTGACTAGGTCCCATAGGTCGTTGAGGGGGATGACTGCATTATCTTTCTCGTAGATGATGTCTACAATGTTGGAATCAGCTAGTTGTAGAAGTATTTGGTTGACCTATTCTTGCGATAGAGAACTGCATGCGGAACGATCAAAGTTGTTGATGGCAGAGTCAATGATGATAGATGAAGCAGGAGTGCCTTTAGTAGAGAGTACGGATAAAAAATGCTCTATCGGCTTGCCTATCCTGAAGACGTCAGAGGAGCCCTCAACTTCATTTCTTGGAGGACTGTTGGGTGGAGAAGAATGGGAATCAGAATCAGAATCAGCGTCTCTCTCTAGTAAATCCTCTGGGAGCTCTGTGTCTCAGAAATAGTGCTTATCTTTTATCAGAAACAACACATATATGCTCCTTAGATGATATAAATCTATGTCCTGAAGCTGCCATATATATATCAAGATGTTTACCAGCTCTATGGCATGAAAGACGATGAAGGCGCTATTTTCGCTCCCCGAATCTTATTGAACTGGGAAGTCCTTGATCTCATAGAAATTCCAGATGTCGATGTGGCATCAGATGCCTTGTTTGATGACCCGGTGGAGACGTAGTGGTAGGAACATGAGGTTGATGTCTTCGGGGTGAAGGAAGATGTGTTCCAGATGCAAGACCTCTGTGTTGTAGCAACTCAACAAGGTAACATCGTGGGAGCGGAGGTCAGCCACACAGAGGAACCAATACCCCCTATGCTTGTGGGGGGGCAGCACCAGGTCTGGGTTGTGCTCTTCTATATTCTTCAGCATATCAACCACTGGCCATGTGTTATGTGTCTCTGCTGGTAGTTGTCTGGCTAAGGCCGGGGTGGCGTTGTAGATTAACAACTATCTTGTCTTGAGCGCAATATTCTCGATCATGGCACCTTCAAGGACTCTAAACAGATGCTTTCCCATGATGGCTTTCGAGAAGAACATTGCTTTGAGTGCTCGCCGTCGAATGGAGAAGTACCCGTTGCTCCAGATGATAGCTTCTTCTTCTCCCTGTGGCCGCAAGACCATATTTAAGAATTGTTTGTCCCGGATCATCAGGTAGCTGATGGTGCGCATGTCGAAGTCAGCCATCTCAAAGATTGGGATCTCAGATGGTGTAGAGAACGCGTCAGCTGACGAAGTCTTTGCTCTTGGGGTTTCCAAGTGAGTTATACAAATTACCCCATTCTCCCTTAGATGAATCCTCCACTAGGCCTTCATACATTTCTTCTATGACATTTGTTTTCTCTAGTGGGTGAGGGGTGGCAGATACGTTGATGTCGTGAGTACTTCCTTGTCCTGTGGGGTCACGTCAGTGGTTCTATTCATCGTCTACTCCTTAGGCATTGTTGAGGGCCTATTGGCATCTGATGAGGCTGACAAGCTGGTGGAAGAAGGTGATGATGATGATGATGGTAGAGAGGAGGGTGCCGGTGGTGAAGGCAATCTCCGAGAACACATTGATTGGCGATGGGTGTCCCTCTTGTCGAGCCTCTATTCAATGGCGTCTAGGCATTGGAGCATCATCTACATTATGTTGTTCATTGCCTCGAGTTGGCTAGGGAGACCAACTAGATTCAGCAGCAGACGTTCCTGTTTTCCCAGCCTTTGTTGGAAGACCTAAAACTTGCGGGTTAGGGAAGCAAAAGTAGCACTGTGGTTGCTTGTTAACTCCCACAAGTTTTTGAACTTGAAGTAGAAGGCTTTCCTCAGTGAGGAAGGGACTGCTACCAATCGACATCATCTCTTTGTAGCGCTACTCGTGTTGGCAGGGTAGCCCATTGAATATGCATCGTCTATCAGGGCTGAGTCCACCAGGATAGTACGTGAGGACGTGGCCTACAGGGGAGGCATTGGCACCTTTGTGGCTGCCTCTGTCTCCTCATTGTGCGGTCATGGAGAAGGTGGCATAGTGGGTAGATGTTGATGAACCATCTAGCTCTCGGCTTCCTCCTCCATAGTGACCACTGGTGTTGAGGGTGGAAGTGTTGGGGTTTACATGACAGACCTGAGCTCCACCTCTAAGAGCTCAATGTACTCCTCATTGCTATTGCGAGAGGCGTCTAGATGCACTAAGGGTGTGGTTGCGGCTTCTATCATTGTCAGTAGAGCTGAAGATTGGGGTGCTGTGACTACTGCTTCGGCGGAAGTGGCTTCCGAGATGATGATCGTTGTGGCAGCCTCGGTGGTGTCGACGACCTCCCCGATGGTCAACACTTCTCCTGTAGCTGCGACAACCATTGTTGTGGTTGTCACAGCTGGTTCAATCGCGGAAGTAGTGAGCACCAGAGTAGCAGCCACTAGTTTGGCGGTTGTTGTGGTTGGCTCGATGGCGGTGGCAACTAGTGAGTCTTTGAGGATGATTGTCGATGATTTTCCCTACCGAGCATGGAGGGTTGCGGGCCTCCCTATTGTAGCCATCTTTTCTTGGAAGGCCGTTGTGGAAGTGTAAGCTGCGTCTACGGTCAGAGCTTGGACCTCTGCCATCGTAATAAGTAGCTTCTCCATGTCATAGTTGACATAGATTGGGAGAGGCATGAGGATATTGGTCCTTGCGAACTTATAGAGGCTGCAACCCTCCTTCTTGATTATGTTCTCCCTGGTGAGGAACTTTATATCTATCTTGTCATTGCCTCTTGTTCATGATAGGTTTAGTGGCTCTCTCGGGTACCCAAGCCTGTCCTCTATAAGTTTGATGACTCCTCCCATGTTGTATTTCTTGGTGGCATCCTTTATAGGATGAATACGATTTAGTAGGAAGTACCCCAGGTTGATCGGCTTGCCTTCCAATATGTACTATATAAGGTGCAACTCTTCAGTGTAGAGGTTTCTCGTCTCATACTTACTAAAGAGTAGGCTCACCACAATCTTGTGGACTATCCTCCAGAAGCGGGAGTGGACCACCACACCTTTCTCCCTGGCTTGAAGGAGGACTCTCCCGTCAACTTCTTCCACAGCCTGATGGGTCAAAGTTGTTTCTGTCACTAATTTGGGCCCCGTTGTTGAGCAATTATCACTCAGCCTCGTTGGAGGAGAAGATCTCGTTGTTCAACCTCTCTGTTATGTCATGCTCTGCATTGTAGAGGCACCCCTACAATCTGTCTGCTCTACCATACCTTTTTCTTTCCTCTGGTGTATTCGGGAATCAGCGGAAGGAAGAGATGAACTCCTTTGTCAGCTCGGTGTATGAGGCAGAGAAGATGAAGCAGATCTTCTAGAGTCTGAAAACTTCTAGGACATTTTCTAGCTTATCGAAGATGCCTATCTACTAGAAAGATGCTTGGTGGTAGAATCGGGTTGGGCGGTAGACTTTTGCCGCCAACTCAGTGTAGTGCCTTTGGTGCTCTTTGTCTCTCGGCATGAATCAGACTGGTGAGTGGGCCATGACCTCTATTTCTCTCATTGTGGTCGGGGCTAGGTTGCTTCTACTGTACGTCACTTCTTGGCTTCAGAGGGCCCAATCGTCTTTGGGTTAGGGCATTTCTACCTAGTGGTAGCTTTAGCTGTGGCCTCAGGGTTGATCCTCCGGCCTTGTTCATTGACCTAAACAACGGTCTGCTTGGTGCTTGCCATTTTCTGCAATGATTGGATAAGGAAATTAAATAAAAAAGTGTTGTTGGACAAAAACTTTATTTACCTGATACCGGGAGTTAGTAAAAGCAAGGGTGTCACACGATATAGGTTGGGCGACACATGTGAGAACTGGTATCAGATCAAGCCTTTTGGAATCTTGGCGCACGACACACAAGTGCCCAATACCGAGAAAATTGATACATTCTTTAAAAGGTACTCAGAATAAACTGATATCAGGAAAAAGGGGAAGCAATGCACTGGTAAAGTTGGTATCGATGAAGCAATAAGGTCTAAGCGATACGCGCATCTCTTTTGGAGTATTAGGTAACTTTGCTTGACTGAGTCTGCACAATAAGGATGTGTGATAAATGTGTCGCGTGTTATGTGTGGCGCGCGGCTCATGTAAAAACATGATAACATCTCTAAGTTATAAGATAATCAACATGCGATAGATGTTATGCCTGTCAGAAATGTGTGATACTTTTTGTCATGTGATACTCATGTCGTGCGACACATGTGGAAAAACTGATGCAAAACAAAATGATAGGAAAGACGACACCCTTGGTGCGATACCCATAAAAATTGATATGTGTTAGAGGTTTTTCTCGACATAGGCAAGAACATGATACGATTGGTGCACAATAAGGATGGTTGAAAAGATCTTTGTGACTCATCATTACGCGACACGTAGGGCATCATGAGTTTTTACCCTTTCGGGTAGGAAGATTAGGAACACGACATGAAGGTGGATAGGCTGAAAACTAGCACATGAGCTTAAGCTAGCAAGAGGATGTGTGATACAAGACCGAAAGCTGTGGTAACTTTGGTAACCCGACACTATTAATCTCGAGCTACTATATATAGCCATCCGCAAGTGGGGTAAAGAGGGTAAAAAAAGGACTCATGTACTGCATGCACACAAATCGTATTCCAAAGCAAGGTAAATTCCATCTAATTATGTCGCGTCATGATGCTTTTGAGAAGGTGGTGCGTCATGTGGCAGACATGTTGGGCAGAAAGAGCGTGTTGCCTGATATGCATTTCCCGATGCGCTCCTTATGTGGCACGGGTGTATGCAATACACACATCACGCGGTACGGGTGCAATTCGACCGACGCGCGCTGGGCGACATACTTGCTTGACACATCTCTGGAAAGTCAGCTAACTTCAAAGATGTGGGCACAGCATATGTATGGATGACACATGTGGGTGACACAGCAACCTGGAATGCTTTTTAAGAGAGATATGGCTAGGCACATTACTTGCCCATCAAACCCTTGCAAAACAGAGTAATCTTGAAAGAAGTAGTCACGTGATACACGACAACATGGTTTGGGCAATACGTTATCAAAGAACCCCGACATGCTGAGCAAAAAAGGGTAAGATATCGTGCATACCCAACATGTTATCAAAGAACTTAAAGAGAACTTAACAAGGATGAAAAATCAAAAATTAAAAGGCACTCAGTATGTAAAACATCACTGGCTTAGGTGTGAACCTCAGCCTCATCTAGTATTACACAATGAGGTGATAAAACTAAGTTGGTGGCCCAGAGAACGAAGAAGTCTGTACGTGTGGCGTAGGCAAAGACTTGGGCCTTATTACAATGAGATTGTTCATAGTGTTCTTTGCAGGAAAAGGAAATAACATCCTATTCTAGGAAAGTAAAACTCGAGCTGCCTCCCAAGAAACACTGTGGTTTCTATCATTAGCTCGACATCTATAAATTTTGCTATTCTTCTTCGGTAGGTGCAACTTCTACATTGTCCAGGGGCAACTCAGATCTCCTTATCAAAGCTTCATCTGTGTAGAACCTCTTTACTCGATGTCCGTTGACTGGGAAGACCTTTGTTGGATCATCTTTGTCATATAGCTCCATCATTCCTGATTGGTATATCTTCACTACTATGAACGGTCCAGAACACCTAGTCTGTAGTTCCCAGAATTATCCCTTCTTGTACCAAAAAATGGCACTTCTCCCAATTAAGGTGAGACTCTGTTCTTCACATCTCCTCATTACCAAAGATAGGTTATTTAGGTAATTGTCAAAATATTTGTCATAAACACTGAAGTCATCCATAATTACTTCCATCTTATCTTCCAGAAGATCTGTGAAAATGGCATTCATGCACCAATAGAAAGTTGTGGGTGCATTGCAGAGCCCAAAGGGCATTCTTCTAAAAGCAAACATTCAATAGATGCAGGTGATGGTAGTCTTCTCCTGTTCATCTGGATGAATGGAGATCTGATAGAACCTCGAATAACCATCCAACCAGCAAAAGTAAGAGTGGTCGTCCAGACGCTCAAGCATTTGGTCGACAAATGGAAGAGGGAAGTGGCCCTTACAAGTGGAAGTATTGAGATTTTGGTAATATATACACATCCGCCAAATGGTAACAGTCTTAGTGGCCACCTCGACTGCATTATCTCCCTTAATTAACATTATGCCTCTCTTTTCTGGGACTCACCCATGTGCTGTCACTAATGGCGTATATGATTCCCACATCACCGAGTTTCACAACCTCATTTCTAACCACCTCTCTGATCTTCTCGTTCAACTTTCATTGTGGCTGGGCGTAAGGCTTGCAATTATCTTCCAAGTAGATCTTGTGCATACATACAGAAGGCTCGATCCCCCTTTGGTCCCTAATCAAGTAACCTAGGACTTTTCTTTGTAGCCTCAACTCCTCCAGTAGTTGTTCTTTCTGAATGTCAGTCAGCTTTGAGTTGATGATGACTGGATTCATCCTTTCTTCGTCCAGAAAACGGTACTCGAAACCTTACGGCAAAACCTTTAACTCGGGCGGGGTCTTCTCTTCTTGTTCCTCAATAGGATCACTTTGTAGGGTAGCATACATCACTGTCTCCACTGGGTCTTCTACGTCAGACATATCTTAAGCTTCTAGAAAAGCCAGTAGTTGCTTCACCTCCAAGTCCTCGACCACCTATGCTTCGCCAGCTAGGGCGCACATCTGCAGGACTACCATAGCTTTTTATTCCCTTACCTCATTGCAAAGATGGTGATAGCTTTCGATGAAATAAGATGACTCAAGAACAAGGGGTATACAATCATAGATGTTGAATTCGATGTGCTCTCTTCCAATTCTGATTGTTATCATGCTCGCTTCCACGTCAATGAGTGCTCTTCTGGTTGCAAGGAAGGGTCACCCGAAGATAATGGGGCAGCTAGGATCTTCCATGGTGTCAATCAAAACGATATCACAAGGTATAAAGAACCACCCAACTCTAATGGGCACGTCTTCGACCACTCCAACTAGTTTGGTGAAGGTGTGATCCGCACGTTGAATTCTCATATTGGTGCTCACCATATCGTTGAGTCCTAAACTCCTTGTAAGGGATAAGGGCATTAAGCTGATACTTGCTCCCAGGTCCGCTAGACCTTTATGGGTTATGTTTTCCCCAACCTGAAAGGGGATGAAAAAAGCCCCATGATCATTCTTCTTAGAAGATATACTTGACTTGACAAAAGAATTGGACATTTGTGCTAGTTTCACAGTTTCAACGTCTTTGCCTCTTTTCTTTCTCAAGATCAGGTCTTTTAGGAACATTGCGTATGGGGGCATCTCCTCGATAGCATCAAAAAATGGGATGTCAAGGTGCAACTTCTTTACTGCAGCCATGAACTTCTCATACCTCTTCTTCAATTGTGCCTTTACCAACTTATGCATGAAAGGTAGGTGAGGTGCATACTTGTCTAGACACTCCTCGAAAGGGACATCGTCGACTCTTTCTTTCGTCACTTTCTTCGACTTTTTTGGTATTTCATTCGATTCCTCGGGGTTAACATCCTCAACTGGTGCTATCGCCACTGTTGCTCTCTTTTCAATAGCTGGCTGCACCACTATTCCTGACCTTAAAATGGCCAGCTTTGCGGTTTCGTTCCCACACAGATTTGACTCAGTAATGGAGGGGAAACACCCTACTTGGTGATTGATACTGTGGGCTAGGATTTCCAGTTGCTGGTCAATCTGCTTTTTGTGTTGCTGGAGCTCTCCTATCTGAGTAGAATACCCTCCCATCTATTGTTGCATCAACTTGAGCAAGGTCGTGCTATCCATAGAGCTTTTATGCAACTTTTCATTCTGATCGTTCTGCTTCTTAGCAAAAGACATCAACTTTGTCATCATCGACAATCAGTGTGGCTAGTTCTACTGAAAACGTCTTTGCTATAGAAACCCTACTTGGCGTTGCTGATTCGGTAGTCCCCCCCCGAGGAAATTCTGCCTTCCAGCTGATGAGAATTTTCAGCCGCACTAGTGTTCCCGTATGAAAAACCATAGTGATCAGGGCGTTGATACTGGACATAGCTTACATTCTTTGTATTGTCTTCATCAGGTTCGCCTTAAGCGACCGTGTGTGGACAGAAGTCAGATAGGTGATTTGGCTCCCCACAAGTGACACAACTTCATATTACCGCCTGTCGTACTTTTCCTTTATATCCCTGCTCCTTCAAGGTTTGTACGTCAGTTACTATCTTATCCAACCTAGCTACTATTGCCTCCATTGCCTTCGATTCTCCAGGAGCGGTGTGGCTCATTGACTCTCTGTCGTACTCACTATCTTAGTGTTTCGTTGTCATATTGTCTATAATCTCTCTGGCCCTTTGAGCACTTAGTCCCAAGAAATTGTTGCCAACTGCAGTATTCAGGGATTTCCTTTCTCCGGTGCACAACCCATTATAGAAAGTAGTGCTCATCTTGGGCTCAGAAAAACCATGGTGGGGGCAGTCCCTCTGATAGCCTTAGAACCTCTCCCAGGTCTCATGCAGGTTCTCTGAGACTTTCTACGAGTACTTTTTTATCTTGTTCTGGCATTTGATCGTTCTCTCTATAAGGCAGAACTTAGCAATAAATGCATTGGCTAGATGTTCCCTATACGGGAGGCTTCCATACTATAGACTTGTATACCACTCCAAGGATTTGTCTCTTAGAGAGAAGGGGAATCACTGGGTACAGATGTTGGATATTGGGACTTTGTTGATCTTAAAAGTCCTGCAAGTCCTCTTGAACATTGTAAGGTGGTTGTATGGGTTATGTTCAATGGTATTTCCTCCAAACCGGTTGTGCCGTAGCAACTAGAGGAAAGCAGGCTTCAACTCAAAGTTGGCAACATTGAGTGGTTGCTCAACTACCAGATTCCTCTCTTCATTTGCCCAGACATGGGAAAAAGAGCGCAGGGACCAAGCTTTGAGAGCATGCTCAGCCATGGCTTGTTAAACATAGGGATGGCTCGAAAAGGTGAAGAAGTACCTGGAAAGGAGAAGTGTGAAAGTGTGAGTGTTTTGTATAAATCATGCGCAGTAAATATTTCCAACAATATATATATACAAGGTTTTTGGCAAAGTGCAAGTAAAGCTTGAGTTCGTAGAATGGTATTCATTGTCGATCACCGACAATGGTACATAAAAAGTTGACAAACCTTAAGTGTGGGTCAAAAAATGGAGACATGTCTAGGTCATCTGACTTTAGACGATTTATAATACCTGGATGTTTAAGCCTCCTGCAACTTGTACAGGGTCGAAGTAGTTCGGGGTCGAACACAGGGATCGACAGAATAACACTTCAGAACTAATGTTTCACTTGTCTAAGCATGTCAAAAAGTCAAAGGATAGAGTTTGAGAAAGAATTATAAAGAATCAAACTAAAAACCTATCTCCAAGAGGATTTACCAGAAGGATTAAGATTTGGGGGTTTAGCAGTTTTTATGGAAGCTTTTTCAAATAAAGGAAAATGAGGAGATAAGACTATTTTTGGAGTACGGCATGAAGGAAGAAAACTTAATCATAACAAGCAGCGACGACCCACATCCAACACCTTCTTCTCTCAAAGAAGGCGCCAACTAGCCATGCACTAAGTTCCCTCTCCCAAGGGTATCAGGCATAGATTAGAGCGGAAAGATGGGTCGGGGCACCCTTGATTCTGGGTACTCTCGTACACCTGAGTCTGACCAAGCTCTAGAGTTTACAAAATCACTCTCTCATAGGAGTCAAAACGAGAAACACGATTCGATAGCTAATCAAAAGCATGATCTAAAAAGAAGAGACTAGCACATAGATGATATAGAGAAATCATCCAACAAAAAGGAGCCATACATAGAACAATAATAGATAAACTCCACAGATTCCCATGATAATAAAAGAGTTAAAAAGGTTTAGTTACAATGCAGTAGTAAAATGAAGGTAAAGTGTTGTAAAGGAAAGATAGGTATCAATCTCCTTGATTTAGATGATCGAAGTACATAGTAGCAGACACTTAAGGTAATGCTACCCGGTACCAGGTAAGGCCCTATTGGTGTATTCCATATCGGGTTATTGACTGTGTCGGGTCGTGAACCGTGACGTGTAAGGGGTGTATCAGGGTAGGATCTCTACCCCATATGGTCGCATTGGGCTGCTGTCGTGATTGGTATAGACCATATCAGGTTGGGTACTATGTCAGGTTAGGACACATATCAGGTAAGAAATATATTAAGTCTCCCAGGTCCCTCATGTCAGGTATAGGTGGGCAAGCCGTCTCAGGTTGAAGCCCAGATAGGAACCTGACATGTTGAAGTAGGTTTGAGGGTCATGTCATGCTGCTTGATGCTACCAGAATGGTTCCTAAGTGAACTCCTCCAATCCCTCTCCGGTTGGGGGTGTGCTCACCTAGTATTGCCCAACATGCTCTGGAACTCAACACACTAGCTCCTATGCTCTAAGAGTTACCACTCGTAGGGTTCGATCCATCCCATCGTAGATTTGTAGCTGCCATTTATAGGCAGCGAGCTGGTGGGAGTTGCAATTCTTATTGGGACACATGTCCTCCGTCTGGCACCGTTCACATGGCTTCGAATGGGTCCATGTCGGGCCATCAATCGTGCCAGGTAGGGATCTCGGCGGGCTGCAGCACCGCGGGGTAGCCATATCATGCAATCAATGTCATCTGCTGGGTGAACCGTGACAAGCAAGGCACCCTGTTGGGTAAAGAGCTACAACGGCCAAGGCTCCTACGCGACACACCCGCGTCGGGTTGTTGTCGTATCAAGCAGCAACCGTGACGGGTAAGGTGGTGTGTCGCCTCACGCACTACTGGGCTGGGATGAGTACTTCATTAGTGATGGGCCTGAAGGGCCCATTAATGCTCTTTTTGTGGAAAAATAAGAGAAACTCTGCAAAAGATGGGAAATATTATCAGGTGCATAGCGGGCATCATTTGTTTACAACAAAATAAGATAAGACGAAGAGGAAGTAAGGTTTGGAGTCTGTTTTGATAGTAAAATATAGGCTCTAGCAGCCATAAAATGGGTGCTATCAACCGTGCAAAATAAAATACATATATCGATTAATAGATGTCATAATTTTTTTTTATTCTCAAGAAATTCTTTCTAGGTACGATTACTAATGGAGCATCATGAAAAGACAATGTATAGTCCATAGGTAGATGGAAGGAAACTTAGCAAGATTAATTTTGTTTATTCTATGTTTATGGTATTTGTTAAGTCTTAAACGAGGGATGTTTGGGTAGAGGAGGCTCTAATACCACGATCTATATGTGTTGTTCTGTATGTCCTCATACTCTTGTCCAAACATAAACATGTGAACCTCTCTAAATATTAACGAATGAAGTATCAAAAATAAGATATAGAAAAAGTGAAAAGTAAAGGAAGTAGAACACACATAAATTAAATAACAGAACTGTAAGTCTATTTGTGTTGTTCTGGCTTTCTCCAAAAGAATTAAAACTTTACATTGTACAAAAATGTAAAGAGAGAATTAGATTTCATAAATTTCAAATGAAATAAATTGGGAGTCATAAGAATCAAGGTCATAAATGCAGAAACTCATAATCTAAAGCATCAACACAAACAATAAATCTTAAAGTAATCATCATATTTAGAAAAATTATGTGTCTCATGAATGCAAGTGATCATTTCATCCATCATAAGTGTCAGTAAAAAGACCTTTGTTTAAGTACACACATGTTAAATGACATACTTCTCAGATAACATCTATAAAAAGGAATAAAAGTGTAATGGATTTGTTAAAAATGATTAAAATGTGTTGGGGATCCTTTGAAAACTGTGAAGGCACTAGGTAAATTCCTATATATAATATTTTAATTTACACATTTTACTTTCCTTACATTCAACCAGATGAGACAAACGACAATTAATCATGGGCACCAGAGATTGTTTTGGAATAAGGGGTACATAACAAAAACTAACACTCCACTTAATAAAGTCTATCTGACCAAGATTTTCACTCAATATAGTAGGTAGTGATGAAATTTGTGTAGTAGATCTTTCTAGTCTCCCTTTCTTCTCTTATCAAGAAGCTTCACCAGTTCTTTTATTTTTGGGCATTCTATTCATCTTTTTTTGTCACATTTGGATTTGAGATTTGGGCATCGAGAGAAGTAATGATTTGACAAGGTCTTGAAAAGCCTTGCTGAGGAACATGAGTTTCTTGGTGCTAGCAGGTACCTCAAGGGGCTTGATTTTATAATTCATACTTGAGATTACATGTTACAACCCCAATTCTTGGGTTCATTGGGTGAGAAATGTAATTTCTCATATTAAAGATATTGGAACCAATAATGATATAATTTGTTTTGAATAAATGGATTTTGTTTACAATAGCCTTGATGTTTGTGTTGTGGGCTTTATTGGCTATTCGCCCCAAATAACAAAAAAATTCAATTAGTGAATGAATAATTGAATATTTCAGAAAAGAAAAATGTGGAAACCTCTAGAAGGAAAATCCAAAGAGGAATTTCGTTCCTCTTGGGTTCCTTGTGTTCCAAGGAGTCCAAAGTTGCATAAAGAGTGTAATAAGAAAATAAAAGATCAATTAAGTATTTGTTTATTAAGAAAGAAATTGAAAATAATGATAAAATGTGGAAAATAAGGGAAAAGAAGTATACTTGAGTTATCCTTGGTGGAATTTCGTATCCCAAGGATTCCTAATCATAAAAGGAATATTAATGAGGAAAATAAAAGAGAAATAAAGAGAAATCCTCAAAAAGAGATATTTTAATAAGAAATAAACAAGATAATAAGAAATAATGAAAAATAATGCATTTAGATGCATTTAGAAGGATAATGAGTATCCAATAAAAAGGATTTCGAAATCATAGAGTTTCTTGGTATCCAAGGAGTCCCAATGAAGAAAGAGGAAAGAGAAAATACCAATAAAGTCCAATAAGAAGATAATATGATGCATAATGAATAATTATGAGGTATTGTTAAAAAGTAGTGTTTGAACAAAAGGAAATATAATTTCATTGTTAATGGATTAAAATGCAAGAATAATGATAAAAAGAGAAATGATTTTCGTTTTTCCAATTATCCATGAAATAAAGCTTAACAAAAGGATAATGAGGAGAGAGAAGAATACTTCTCCTAGAAAGAATATGAATCCTTTTGGAAAGGGACTCTTTGAGTCGTGTATAAGCCTACCTAGGGCTTCGTTTCTCACCCCTATATAAGGGGTAGAGCTTTGGTTCTAAGGGAAGGAGAACCCCATGTTTCTCCAACCTATTCTTGTTCTTCTTTCCGTGCTAACCCTAACCAAGAGGGTAGGGAGAACCCTGGTGCAAATAGGGGATCAAGGAGTGGCCTAGATGGTGGCTTGGTGCTTCCACAAGAGACCTAAGGAAGCTCCACCCTCATCTTCCTACTCTAACCCTACGCAATACCTGTAAAACGCCTGTAACCTAGCTGTAGATCGCAACACTAGTCCTCTCATGATCTGACGTCTTGGCCGTGCTTTGCAGCATGGTTGGCTGCAACAGGGTGGGATGGAGACAGGAAAGAAACCCTAGCAAGGCATGAGCCTCGAGGAGGTGGGAGGAAGCCCGCGAAGCGCTGCAGATCAGCAGCTACGGTGGAGGTCTGGAGGAACTCGCGAGGAAGAAGGAGATCTAGACCGATTGACAAAAATGCCCTTCCAAGGTTTGAAGAGTCGGGACATCACACAGGGGCAATTTTGTAATTTGTTATGTTTCAACCAGTTGAGCGAGTTGCATGAGAAGGGGGTGATGTGGCGCTTGTTGATTGGCTCTGGTAAGTGAAATCTCACAAATATCGTTACTAAATATTCGTAGCTTGGATTAGCCCGCATAAAATATGAAAGTTGCTAAGAAAAATGAGAGGAATCCAATAAAAATATAGTTAGAAGAAAATTTCTCTAGTAATTCGAAAAGTAATGGAAGATAGTAACTTTAATACTTTAATGTTTAGAGAACCCTATTTTGAGTTGATTAGTAAGGTTTAATGGATGATTAAAGTTGATATTAGCCTGTTAATGATAAAAAGGAACATTAGGAATAAAAAGGATGAACTTTGCACGTAATTCATTTAATTTAGAGTTACGTGCATAAGTATGCTTTAATGGGCCTTGAAACCCTAATGTTGGCAATTCGACTCTTAATAGATTTAATTATTCAAAGTGATGAATAAAGATGAGATCTAATAATTCCAAGCTATTTCGAGTATTAGAGTTCCTAATTTTTGGACAAATAACCTTAATATAGAAATTTGGGTTTTTAATGAATCAAGGTACAATTAATGATAAATAACGTTCATATGAGTATTAGAGCATAATGAACTACGAATAGATGATAAATGAGCATAATGACTTTGTCATGGGTTAAAGGGGATAAAAATGGTAGCTTTAATGAAAAGAGGCTTAATGGACTTATTTATGGTTAATTATGCCTTAAATCCAAAACTGAGGATTAGATGTTGAAATAATTACACTTTGTGATCAATTGTGTTAGATTAGGGTTTAAATAGTAAAAGACGAAGGGAAACCCTAATTGTAATGGAAACACTAAAAGTGGACTAGAAACCCTAGGAAGCGAGCTAGATTTAATAGATCTTAATGACATGAATAATAAAAGGAAATTGTATAATTGTTTCAGGATCTTATTGAATGCTTGCTTGCCTATTGATTGATTGGACTATTTCTATCTCTAATCAGCTTGATAAGTATGTGGTTACACTTATGAATATCTCGAGTTAGTTTTCTGAGGTTTTCTGAAGTTTCCATCGATGTCATGAATTAATTGTTGAATGAATGTAATTCATGCAAACTATAATGTGGATATGACTATCACTTAAGATATGTGTCTACTAGCTCAGATCCTGGTCCCCTCTGTGGCTTAATAGTTGACCTAGTACATGGATACCTATGGGGTAGGTCCATCAGGTCATTGGATGACTTAGTACATGACTACCAATGGGATAGGACCATCAAGTTACTTTTAGTTAGATATTGGGCTAGCTTTGGGTAGTGCCATGCGACTCTATTACCCTAGGTATTGGCTACCTGTAAGGTAGGACCATGGGGGTAAGAATCTACCTAAAAGAGAGATAGCATACAAGTCCACTGCAGGGATAGCACATAGGTAAGGATTGAGTAGTATCGCTTAAAATGTAATCTTGGATGTTAAATGATAATTGGTTGATTACATTGTTATTATAGTTGCACGATTATTGTTTCCCCCACATACCAGCTTCTTGCTGACTGTTGTTTTGTTTGTCGGCATTTTAGTTACAAGTGAAAAGAACAAACAATAAAGTTGCATATGTGGAATTTAAGGAGGATTAACGTGCATAGGAGGATTAGTTAGATTAGTATCTTCATGGATAGAAGTTTTGAAATCCCAGTTTTTAAAAGGTATGCAAAGTTTTATTTTATACTAGTTTTTAGTTTAATTGGTAAAATTTATTAATTGTTATTGATTATTTGTCGAGCCTTTGATCTGGGTTATTGGTTAATGGCTCTGACCTTTCAGTCTCCCTTAATTGGGGGTTGCCGGGAGGCGGGGTCATTACAATTGGTATCAGAGCGAAGGTTCCTCACTTAATATTTAATAATTATTAAATTTTGCAAATTCCATAGAACCCAAGGGAGTTATTAGAGGATTATCCAAAGGACAGGGGTGTCTAGAAAAGGATCACGACCGGGGGCTGGCAATATTTTCCTCCGCACTGCTAGTTGGAATATGAGGACTCCCAGATCTGTGTGACTGCATGGCCAAAGTCTTAGGTTATGAATCGAAATAAGATATCTTTAGGACACTCTCATCTCTTTCATCCATTCTCAACTCAAATTCTGTTAAGGATCTTAAGGATTAGGGTTTTCTCTCATTTCCTCACCCTCTTGAGGTATGGGTATGGTTGATAAGGATTAAGGAATCCTCCACCAAATTAATAAAAAGCATGTAAATAAGATGTCATGGACATAAGCTTAATAGAGTGAGCGTAAAGAAATAGATACATGCTCAGGTCATATGACATGAGTTGTCATTGCCCTCAAGAGAGACCTAAGGATAGACCTCCTTGTCAGGAGGATGAGTAGAGAGAGTTAGTCTTGGAGGTAGAGACCTCCATTAAAAGTGGAGACCTAGCACATCCTTTGAGGATGATGTTAACCCTAACGCTAAGTGAAGATTAGAGAGTGAGATGACATGATGAGTTAGATGTCATGATAGACCAGGTGTTTGGATAGATATGCCTTGGATGCCATATGATCCATGAGAAGTTAATGACCGAGAACCTTTGGCAACCCAACCCTGGGAAGGGTCGTGCATGTTTGAGAAAAGGATAGCTCCTTAATGGATGAGGTTAGAGAAGAACCTATAGAAACCTTATGGGTTGTTCTAAGTAGGATATAGCTTGCACCTAGAGTACATCAGTAGTATGAGCAGTAAGTTAGAACCGAGGCTAGAAGGACGAGATGGATGGCTCATGAGATAAGCATAAGGGGATATGGATAATCATGAGAAAACATAAGTTTGAGCATAGGCTTCACTCACGTAGTGGTATGCTTGTGAGATTGATCCTTCATGGTGAGAGGACATCTGGTAGTAAGATTGGATGTGGAGTTAGCTCTATAGAGAAAAAAGTAGGACTCAAGCAAGAAGGTTGGAAGCTTAGATTTTGAGACATGAGGAACAATGGGGAGTTGAGGATGATGTGACCTAAGTGGATTCCTGGAGATGATGATATCTTGGTTGACTTTAGAGGAACCAAACCCTAGAGAGAGGATGATGCTTCTGGAACCTATGTGCCTACAGTATAAGAGCTTACCTATCGAGATGAGACAAACGGTGCCATAGACCCTGAGGAGGTTTAAGTTGTGAGGCTTCATACCAAGTTGGTTGTCCTTGAGGAGGACTCAACTCTGAGATGCTGCTTATATAAAAGGATCATGGAAGTACATGACATACCTTGGACATGCTTGATTTGTGGTGAAGAGATTGAGCATGCAGTTGGACACCCAAAGGTGGACCTAGGGTTCCTAGGCCTAAGAGGAGAAGTAGTGTACCTGATGCTCATGATGGGATTTGAGTCTATATAGTTTCGAGCATGATACTCCTCATGCGTAGAGGCAAAAGGAAACCCCTTAAGTTAAAGGTATGTTTGATGAACCCCTCACAACTAAGTGGATGACATAGGAAGGTATGATCTTGATTCAATGTTGAGGAAAGAGAACAAGTATGACCTAGCCTGGTTTAGTAGGTGGTCTGCTTGTGCCTTAATAACTTACTAGGGTTAAGCATATGGATGTAAACCCTCGACCTAAAGGCGTTTGTGACCTTGTTGTCAAGAGATAGTTTCCTCCCATCCTAGGAGAGGGACCCTTTTGAAGGGTGTACACCGGTTTTTATGAAAACCTAAAGAGGTCTAATAAGATCTTGAGAAGCTAAGTGAAAAGTACATGGTATGAGAATGAACCTGTAGACCCATAGATATCCATCTCTAAGTGTATGAGGATGTGTTACCATGGAGGTAATCGATATGGGGCCTGACCAAGGTAGGCATGTCACCATGACCCCTATGAAAGGATGAAAGTCAACCCATGAATGCAGAGAGAGATGATGAAGGCTTGGGTAAGGTTCTAAGTCAGACATGTACTATAATAGAATCCTAAGTCTATCCTAGGGTCAGGTAGGGATAAGACCGATGGAAGTAGGAGTTGCCTAATTCCCTAGTTGCACGTGACCATAGGGTCGGGAGGTAACAACTATCATTGTCTGAGGGCCATGAGTTAGGAGATTGATCACCTTCATGAACTCATGGGACCCAAAGGAAATATGAGTAGGGCACTCTATGGATGCATAAGGGAAAAAGGGGATGACCCCAAAAGTGTCGACACCCTATAGAGCTAGAGGAGATGACTAAGGATTGTGCTTGGACCAAGTAAGTTTGAGACCAGTTTTCCATGGAAGTAATGTGGATATCAAGATGATGGCACGTTTCAACCTAGATTTGAAGGTGTACTGGCAAGGTGGTATGTGTCATCTCTACTCTTGGAATAGGAAGAACATTGTGTTTGGACGGCCGCCAAATGCTTATTTCCTCTTGTTATGGGATTGAGAGATGGGACCGTATGCATGCCATACACCACGGGTAAAGATGATGTGAGTTGGAATGTTGCTATGAGGTATGAGGACAGAGATGATAACATACCCTTGTGGAATGAATGGTACATGGATGGTTTACAAATAGTAAGATAAATAAGGATGTTCTTAGTAAAAGCTAGGTGGAACTTGTAAGTTATACCAGGTTGAGTTTGATCACCATGATGACGAGATCAGAGAGTGTTCTTGATGAGTACAGACTTAGAGTTTGAGATGAGATGATAAGTGGAATACATGAAGGTGTATGTCTTCAGCATTACCTAACACCTAAGGATGTGAAGTGGTAATGGATGCTTTGGTTGATATATAGTTTCCTTGTTTGGGTAGAGACTGGAAGAGGTTGTTAGGCGAACCCTATGTCTGGAAAGGAGATGTGTTTGGCTAACACTCAGATGTAACGAGATATGTTGAACAAGTTAATGGTTGTTCGGTTAGCCAGCATAGGCTTTGATGCAATGAAAGGGTGGTGGTAGAACCTCAGATGCACTTCTCTACAAGGGAATGTGATCAAATCCTGATTAGAATGGTTTAGGGTTTCTGAGGTATAAAGCTTGAGGAATCATAACAATGCAAGAGATCATGATACACCTTGGTACTACAAAGATAGTAAGTGACAATAGTATTTTGGATTTCTAAGGTGATGTTGCATGTGGCATGTTGCCATGAATGATAGGAGGTGAAGTACGAACACCAATAACCGAGTGTATCATTATAGAGGATAAAAGAGTCCCTGAGAGGGAATGGGAGTTCATCACTATGGATGTTGTGGTAAGTCTCCCTTTGACCAAGAAGGTCAAGATGCAATATGGGTTATGGTAGATCGCCTTACCTAGATAACATGAGAAAGAAGGGAGTACTATAAAGAGATAGATTATATTGAACTACATAATAGAGAGAGATGGTTCAACTACACCATGATACGAGTTTAAAAGTTCTTGAGTATGACCTAACGGTTCACTTCCATGAGGGGGAAGTAGAAACATGCAGAACTCGGTGTTGGTACAATTTATCACCCCTTACTGATTGTTAGTATGATCCAGACTAGAGGGTCTGATGAGAGCATGTGTGCTTGTTCAGGGTGATAACTACCATAGCCATTATTAGGTTTTAAAGAAGCTCCATAAGGGAGGTTGTGTCGGTCACCACTTCAGTAAGGTGATGTTGGTGAAAGGACCACGTAATGGTTAGAGAAGGACCACAATGTGTGTATATGAAGTCGCTTTGATCATGCAATGGCTGAAAGGAGCCTAGAGACGACGAGAGTCGTGAGCGGATGCAAAGTAGACTGCCATGTAGTCACTGTGGGAGAATATGTGACATGAAAATCTGACCCCTCTAAGTTATAGCAAAGAGAGCTGAGTCCCCGATACATGGGTCCATTTGAGATGGATGGGTGGAGAAGGTTATGGTTAACCTTACCCCTCAGGATAAAGAAATGTGTGATGAGTTCCAAGTGTCCCAATGAATAAAGAGGAATTCATAGAGTTTCTTGGGATCCAAGGAGTCCCAATGAATACAGAGGAAAGAGAATATACCAATAAAGTCAAATAAGAAGATAATATGATGCATAATGAATAATTATGAGGTATTGTTAAAAAGAAGTAGTGTTTCAACAAAATGAAATATAATTTCATTGTTAATGGATTAAGATGCAAGAATAATGATAAAAAGAGAAAGGAATTTTGTTTTCCCAATTATCCATGAAATAAAGCTGAACAAAAGGATAATGAGGAGAGAGAAGAATACTTCTCCTAGAAGGAATATGAATCCTTTTGGAAAGGGACTCTTTGAGTCATGTATAAGCCTACCTAGGGCTTCATTGCTCACCCCTATATAAGGGGTAGAGCTCTGGTTCGAAGGGAAGGAGAACCCCACGTTTCTCCAACCTATTCTTCTTCTTCTTTCCATGCTAACCCTAAACAAGAGGGTAGGGAGAACCCTGGTGCAAACGGGGGATCAAGGAGTGGCTTAGATGGTGGCTTGGTGCTTCCACAAGAGACCTAAGGAAGCTACACCCTCATCTTCCTACTCTAACCCTACACAATACCTGCAAAATGCCTGTAACCTAGCTGCAGATCGCAACACTAGTCCTCTCATGATCGGACGTCTTGGCCGTGCTTTGCAGCGTGGTTGAATGCGACAGGGTGGGACGGAGACAGGAAAGAAATCCTAGCAAGGCACGAGCCTCAAGGAGGTGGGAGGAAGCCCGCGAAGCATTGTAGGTCAGCAGCTAGGGTGGTGGTCTGGAGGAACTCGTGAGGAAGAAGGAGATCTAGACCGATTGACAAAAATGCCCTTCCAAGGCTTGAAGAGTCGGGACATCACACGGGGGCAATTTTGTAATTTGGTTATGTTTCAACCAGCTGAGCGAGTTGCATGAGAAGGGGGCGACATGGCGCTAGCTAATTGGCTCTGGTAAGTGAAATCTTACAAATATCGTAACTAAATATTCGTAGATCGGATTAGCACACATAAAATATGAAAGTTGCATAGAAAAATGAGAGGAATCCGATAAAAATATAGATAGAAGCTAATTTCTCTAGTAATTTGAAAAGTAGTGGAAGATAGTAACTGTAATACTTTAATGTTTAAAGAACTCTATTTTGTGTTGATTAATAAGGCTTAATGGATGATTAAAGTTGATATTAGTTTGTTAATTATAAAAAGTAACATTAGGAATAAAAAGGATGAACTTTTCACAAAATTCGTTTAATTTAGAGTTTACGTGCATAAGTATGCTTTAATGGGCCTTGAAACCCTAATGTTGGCAATTGGACTCTTAATAGATTTAATTATTCAAAGTGATGAATAAAGATGAGATATAATGATTCCAAGCTATTTCGAGCATTAGAGTTCCTAATTTGTGGACAAATAACCTTAATATAGAAATTTGGGTTTTTAATGAATCAAGATAGAATTAATGATAAATAACGTTCATTTGAGTATTAGAGCATAATGAACTACGAATTGATGATAAATGAGCATAATGACTTTGTCATGGGTTAAAGGGGATACAAATGGTAGCTTTAATGAAAAAAGGATTAATGGACTTATATAATGGTTAATTATGCCTTAAATCCAAAACTGAGGATTAGATGTTGAAATAACCACCAATGAACAGATTTCATGCGCGAGCGGCTTGGGCGCGAGACAAAATCTTCTTAGCTATGCTTGCAAATGGGTGGAATTGACATCAGAACTTCAATGATACTCTCAATAATGTCAAGGACACCATCATGAAATGGGACAACACCAGGAAATAGGAAATGAGCCGACAAAAATGTACACTACTATGCAACATCAGTAACCTGGAAAAGGATCTGGCCAAAAATTACAACCAGATTACAGATGGTATTTATAATGACATGAAGGCAAGACTTGAAATGATTCTCAAAGAGGAGGAAGAGGAATGGAAAATGAGGAGTCATATTAACTGGATGAAGAATGGTGATCGGAACACCAGATTTTACAACACCTATGTGAACCAACGAAAAAGACACAATACAATCCTGCAACTAAGAAACAAGGAGGGTAGATGGGTCACTGAGGCCACACAATTGAAGGAGATGGTACAGAGCCATTTCCAAACCATACAGAACTGGGGACCTATCGGCGAGATTATGCGGAAGCAATACCAGGGAGATTCTGCAAGCTCCAATAGTGGGAAAGGACACAGATCGTTGCCGACCCGAACGAAGAGGAAGTTTTGCAAATCATTAAGGGACTTAATCCATACAAGGTGGCCGGTCCTAATGGTATCAATGGACTCTTTGTGAGGAGTCAGTGGAAGACCATAAAGGAGTCTGTCATGTTGACAATCAGGAAAGCAATTAGGGGTAATGAGCTACTGGAGGAACTATGCGAATCTACCATTGTTCTCATACCAAAGGTTAAAAAGCCCATGTCCTGTGACCAGCTACACCCAATATCTCTCAACAACTTCTGTTTGAAACTGATTTCTAAGGTCATGGTGGAGAGAATAGAGAGATACCTTCCAGAATGGGTCTCTAAAGTCCAAAGTGCGTTCGTCCCAGGTAGGCGGATCACTGACAATATATCTCTGACATAGGAGGTCATACACATGATGAAGAAGAAGTAAGGGCCTGCGTACATGGCTATAAAGGTTGATTTATCCAAAGCTTATGACAAAATGTCTTGGGAGTTTATCCGAAACACTTTACAGAAAATTGATCTACCCAACAACATCACTAGTTATATCATGAACTCTCTTATTACTAGTGAGTTCTCAGTGTTGTGGAATGGAACCAAAATAAAATCTTTCAAACCCAGCAGGGGGCTACGACAAGGAGATCCACTATCCCCATATATATTTGTGTTATGCATTGAAAGATTAAGTCAGTCGATACACGGTCTGGTCCAAAATGGAGAATGGAAGACAATAAAATTAGGGAGAAGTGGCATTGATCTGTCACACTTATGCTTTGCAGATGACTTAATTTTATTTGGTGAGGCATCAAGCAAACAAATGTGTATTATTAAACAATGCTTCAAACAATATGAGCAATCATCCGGGCAGGCCGTTTCCATTGCCAAAACACAAATCTTCTTCTCTTCAAGTGTTCACGGTACCACTAGAAGCCGCATCAAGCACATATGTAAGTTTCACGAAATAGATGATTTGGGGCGCTACCTGGGAGTGCTGATTATACACTCTCGGGTAAACAAGAAGACTTATGCAGGTATCTTGGATAAAATCGAAGCTAAAACCAACGGACGGGCGGCCGGAACTTTGTCGCTTACAGGGAGATATTGTCTTGCAAAGTCAACCATGGAAGATATACCTACTTATATTATGCCGACGGCTGCTTTACCGCTAAGCCTGTGTGACAAAATAGACATATGCATTCGCAAATTCATCTGGGGTGGGTGTCATAAGGCACATCCAATGTCACTCATCGCATGGAACAAGGTCACATGCAGTAAATCCAATGGAGGCCTTAGATTGAAGACCATGAGGGAGTGGAACACTGTTCTCCTTGCTAAGAACACCTGGGATGTAGAATGCAATAGACCTTCCATCTGGAGCAGATATATAAAGAAAAGATTTAGCAAACACGAAGAGGGGAAGGGAACCAATGCTTCTAGACTAGTGAGAGCAACTTTACAATGTAACACGTTTATCATGAATAATTCTATGTTGATCCCACACAACGACCAACAAGTTAATGTTTGGAGGGACTGCTGGGTGGCTCCCGATGTAAAGCTTGTTGATTATGCGCAAAGATAAGTTCCAGCTGTACTTGCTGACCTCATGGTAGAAAGCCTCATGAAGGATAGCAGACATTGGAATGAAGACTTCCTGATGCATTGGCTTTCTAGAGATATGGCTAACAAGGTACTCAAGATCGAACCACCTATAGGGCATGATGATGTGGATATCATAGTTTGGAATGCAACTGAGACGGGTTCATATACCACAAAATCTGCACATGAACTTCTGAGAAAAGGGAAGGATATAGTAGTTGAAGGAGAGTGGGATAGAATCTGGAAAACCAAAGTATCGAACAAAGTACAAATGTTTGGGTGGCTGGTCATGCACGGTGCCATTCTGACGAACTCTAGAAGAATGCCGCGCCAACTTACAACTAATCCAATATGCGATAGATGCAAGGCACCATGCAAAATAGCCACACATGCTTTACAAGATTGTCCACACTCGTCGGAGTTGTGGAAATCTATATTGAATGATGTCCAGATGCACAAATTCTTTCAGATGGAGGAAGCAATGTGGTTTTGAAATCAAGTCAAAAAGGGAGGTAAGGAGGTGCAAGATTTTCTAATAACCTGTTGTAACCTGTGGAAAGCAAGAAATAGGACCGTGTTTGATGGAACCACAGTCCTGACCAACATACTTGTCCAGTGGATAAAAAGCGAGATCGAGCTAAACGGAAGGGCATGGGAAGATGCCCAACCATCGAGGAATGCCACTAAGTGAGCCATGCAAACATGGACACGACCACCAGAAGGATACATTAAGATGAACATAGATGTCGCATGGACCAAGAAGAAGGCCACGGTGGCAGTGATCGTCCGCGACCATGATGGAAGATGGGTTAGTGGATATGCGAGATATGTAGTTGCTGACTCTGCCACCAAAGATGAGGATGTCATTCTGGATATGGCTATTGAAGACGTGAGAAGAAATGGCCATCCCAGAATTGTTATTGAAACAAACTGTAAGGCCCTAGTTGTTATGCTGCAAAGCAGTCCGGCAAACAATCCCAAATATGTGACAATCATTGACAGAGCACATTAGTGTATGAGGGAACATCTGGAGTGGGAACTGAAGTTTGAGTCCAGGGAGAGTAATAAGGCAGCTGATGCGTTAGCAAAGTTGCACCAAAGAAATACTTTAGGGTGTCAGGAGTATGGTAGACCTCCTGAAAGCATTAGAGTAGAGTTAGCGAGAGACAAATGTAATGGTAGTAGTACTACCACGTTTACTTTTCAGCACAATCTAGATCCATGTACTATTTACCCATTCTGGCTTGCAAGAGGAGAGCGAGATGAATAAAATAGCCTCCTGGCTTCCCCAAAGAAAAGAGCATAATGAACTATGAATTGATGATAAATGAACATAATGACTTTGTTATAGGTTAAAGGGGATAAAATGGTAGCTTTAATGAAAAGAGGCTTAATGGACTTATTTAATGGTTAATTATGCCTTAAATCCGAAACTGAGGATTAGATGTTGAAATAATTAGGGTTTGTGATCAATTGTGTTAGATTAGGGTTTAAAATAGTAAAAGACAAGGGGAAACCCTAATTGCAATGGAAACCCTAAAAGTGGACTAGAAACCCTAGGAAGCGAGCTAGATTTAATAGATCTTAATGACATGAATAATAAAAGGAAATTGTATAATTGTTTCAGGATCTTATTGAATGCTTGTTTGCCTATTGATTGATTGGACTATTTCTATCTCTGATCAGCTTGATAGGTATGTGGTTACGCTTATGAATATCTTGAGTTAGTTTTCCGAGGTTTTCCGAAGTTTCCATCGATGTCATGAATTAATTGTTGAATGAATTTAATTCATGCAAACTATAATGTGGGTATGACTATCACTTAAGATATGTGTCTACTAGCTTAGATCCTGGTCCCCTCTGTGGCTTAATAGTTGACCTAGTACATGGCTACCTATGGGTAGGTCCATCAGGTCATTGGATGAATTAGTATATGGCTACCAATGGGGCAAGACCATCAAGTCATTTTGAGTTAGATATTGGGCTACCTTTGGGTAGTGTCATGCGAATCTATTACCCTAGTATTGGCTACCTATAAGGTAGGACCATTGGGGTAAGAATCTACCTAAAAGAGAGGTAGCATACAAGTCCACTTTAGGGACAACACAGAGGTAGGGGATAGGTAAGGATTGAGTAGTATCGCTTAAAACGTAATATTGGATGTTAAATGATAATTGGTTGATTACATTGTTATTATAGTTGCATGATTATTGTTTCCCCCACATACCAACTTCTTGCTGACTGACATTTTGTTTGTCGGCGTTTTAGGTACAAGTGAAAAGAACAAACAGTAAAGTGGCATATGTGGAATTAAAGGAGGATTAACGTTCACAGGAGGATTAGTTAGATCAGTATCTTCATGAATAGAAGTTTAGAAATCCCATTTTTTTAAAGGTATGAAAAGTTTTATTTTATACCAGTATTCAGTTTAGTTTGTAAATTTTATTAATTGCTATTGATTATTTGTCGAACCTTTGATATGGGTTATTGGTTAATGGCTCTGACCTTTCAGTCTCCCTTAGAAATCTTCTACTTGAAGCATGAGATGATATTGCGGGGATCAAATTTTCAACCTGCCTATGGTCAGTCAAGAAGATGGGTAGGATGTGGAGTCGAATCAGAATGAGATCGGGCCCCAGGGGGCTCCATTTCTCAAGAACCCGAGAGGGGTGAGTATTTGATTACTGATCTTGACAACTTGGGCACCAAAATGATTTTGCTACTTTTTGGATAAGATAAAAAGATATAAATGCCTAGAAAAATATGTGAAGGAGATGCAAAAATGAGGAAGAATGGATCATATGTAACTGAACTGGTAGATTCTTAATAAGGTATCTAGCCATTGAAGAGATCACTAATGATGATAAATTAGTAAAAGAAACATTAATTGTTAGATATTTGATCCTAGTGCAACAATGTATGATGGGGAGGGTAACAAACCATTAGTTTAAATAATTTAGTTAGGATCATGTAGGATCAATTTTAAATGCCACATACACTCAATGTAACTATAGTAGTGAAAAAGTAAAAATACTATGTAAGGAAATGATATCTAAGAATATATAATTAGTGGCATCATAGAATGTTTCTTGGAGTAATCAAGTTGAGTCATTATTCTAGTCTTTTTATAAGTATTGTAGAAAAAAAAATATTGGTCTACTTCACAATATTAATTTCTTATACTCGATTAGGGGTCTAACTTCATTTATTTAATATTTTGGGATAAAAATTTATTCTTTTAAACGAATAATATCATTATTCATCCCTTCCATTGATATGTTGCTACAAAGTTATTATATTCATTTTATATACATTCAATATATTTCTTGTTATATTCTAGAAACTAAAGTAGAAGCTATTTCGATAGAGGGAATTTTTTTCTTCCTATCAAGTGTTACTTTGATGGGTACTTCTATTAGAAGACTTTATCTCAAATACATCCAACATATTAGATCATGTAGATCATGTGTATTTACTAAAAGAGGACAAATAAGTCAATATATTATTGTAGATTATGACTTTTACTAATGTCACTCTCATTATACCTATAGTGAAATTAAGATCTTTCTATGTGACTTAAGAAATGAAGTATTTCAATGTGATCTATATTATTCTCTATTATTTTGGTTCCATGTAGATTATCGCTCTTCTTCACTGAAGATACATGCTACAAAGGAAACAATAATATGTGAAACTTAATTCAGAGTTTAATGTATGCCATATTCAAAGTACCAAAATCACAATCTATTTCTAAGTAAAGCTTAATAAAGGACTATGCTTTGTGAATTTCACTAAAAATCAACAGATGAGAATGTTGTTCCACCAAGATTGAGATTTCCTTTGGGTTACAAACTACTCCTTTATTATCATCTTGAAGTAAATATCATATTTCTCAATAGTCATTGTATGTGACATAAAACCATGGAAACTTTGAAACTTATACAATATTCACATTTTTTACAAGAAGAAATATAGAATGTTCTAACAACTTATTGTACAATAGGTGAAATTTGTTGGTTTTAAACATAATGTAGAGTTTTAAAAAAATATTAAATTATTATTCTTTTACTATTTTTTAGGCATGCAATGACTAACATTTTAGTCAAACTACATTAGGGTTTTTGGGTATTTTTGTTTCCAATTAATGTTTAGTCAGACATTGTCTGGATCACATTAGTTAACAAGGTTTCCCTCTTAATTTTGACATATGATATATGTTTTCTCAAATGTAGCTGAGTGGTTTGGCAAATATTGGTAATAGTAATTGTTTTTAGGAAAGATGAATGCATGCTTGGTTTTTACACTTTGACCAATGAACTTGTTTAATCTCAGTCCCGCCACACTAGTACTTGTTGGTATTTTTTCTTTCCAATTATTATTTAACGAGACATTGGCTTATCACATCTAAAACCAAAAATGCTATGTCTCGTATCAACACTTCATGCAGGATGCAATGGATACCATGGCTTTTTACTTTCGGATTAGAGTAAATTTATTTAACTTACACTATTTCTAATTAATTACTTACTTATGTGATAAATAAATTTTTGTAATAAAAAAGAGAAAATCCTATATATTTTTATAAGTTTATTAAAACCCAATTCCATTATAATTAAGAGACATTTTTTTGAATTTATAAATAACATATTAATCAATGGTTTGCATATGTTCAATAATAGGTGAAGAATACCCTGTCAGAATCTAGAGTTTGCACATGATAGTTGATATACATTTGTAGGTATGTTTATCCCTTTTTATTATAATTGGGCAATTACACATGTTTTTGCATTGTTGTAACCTAGTAGGTGAACTTTCTACATTGACATTTATTTGACTTGTTTTGAGTTTATCATATGTTGATATTGCACTATTGGCGTCATAATTTAGTATCTAAGATACATATATTTTTATTTCACAAGTTGTGTCCCTACTTTTGGTTTTGAACTAAATTTCTCCATATGTGAAATGAACCCTAATTCCCATACACTAGCCTCTTGTGGTTTGTGCTATGTCATAACTGCAAAGATGGTCAATGGGGTCAAATTTTTAGGTGGGAACCTAAAAGTGTTGACATTTGTGGTGGAAGACTTACATGTTCCATTTTTGTTATGGAAATTGTGACTAAACACTAACTTGATTCTACATTATTACTTGTGTGTTGATTCAGTAGTAATAGATGTATATAACTCTTTTGTCTATGGTTAACTTTTTGGGTTGTCAGTTCCTATTATATTTATTGGATGGAGGTTATGTGCCCTGTATTTTGGGTTGTGTACGCATGTTATATTTGTAGAGTTTGGTTATGTGCAATTCTCTATAAGGTTTTGAATTAAGTGTCCTAACCACTATTGTATTTATACGTAACTCACGTGAATGTTGCACTTTTAATTTGTTTGATGGATTGTGTGCCCTAATAATTTGACTTATTCTTTTGTGTCATATATTTTAGCTGTGAAAATGGAAAGTAAATCACTTGTACATCTCTAATATTTTGTCTTCATATCCACTTTGACTGACTTTGTATCTTCATTTTATTGGGATCCTAGATAAGATTTATTATTTGTCCTTATTTTTCTCAATTCCCTATTAGATGTGTACACCATAATCTACAAATAAATTTTCATATTTTCTTATTTTTTGGGGTTTGGTTCCAACCCCTTAGGTAAAGAGGACTTTGGAAGGATGACCAGGTTGACTAGGACCAAAAGTATATAGCTGATGTTTCATAGGAGATAGAATTGATGTAGCTTTTGCCTCATATATGACTCCATTTCGGTGTCAACCTTGTAAACTTACAAAATTGTATAGTAAAATATACTTTTCCTTCCAGTGCTATCTTTTTGTATTCTGAACGTGCTAGTTGAATATATTAGATCATGCTCCCATGTGAAACTTGTAAATATGAATTTGCAATTGGGACTATTCCTTTTGTGTCTTTGATAAGGAGTAGATTCACTCTCAGGTCTCACTCCTAACAAAGATATGGCTTATTATGATTTCTTTCCAAGAAATGATTTGTGAATCTATGTATTTGACATGTTTTGATCTATCTTGTTTGGTCAGGATATCAACTTGTGTAGTAAGTTGAAAAGACAAAGGAACTCATTCTGTAATAACCCCGACTCCCGGTAACCCCCAATTAAGGGAGACCAAAAGGTCAGAGTCGTTAACCAATAACCCAGATCAAAGGTTCGACAAATAATCAATAACAATTAATAAACTTTGCCACTAAACTGAAAACTGGTATAAAATAAAACTTTGCTTACCTTTTTAAAACTGGGACTTCTAAACTTCTAACCATGGAGATACTGATCTAACTAATCCTCCTGTGTGCATTAATTCTCATTTAATTCCACATATGCCACTTTACTGTTTGTTCTTTTCATTGTACCTAAAACGCTGACAAACAAAATGTCGATCTTCAAGAAGATGGTATGTGGGAGAAACAATAATCATGCAACTATAATAACAAAGTAATCAACCAATTATCATTTAACAACCAAGATTACATTTTAAACCATACTACTCAATCCTTTCCTATCCCCTATCTCTGTGATGTCCCTGTAGTGGACTGAGATACTACATCTCTCTAGGTAGATCCTTATTAAACCCCACATGATCCTACCTAATAGGTAGATCAATATCTAGGGTTGAGTCACATGGAGCTACCCATAGGTAGTCCAATCTCTGACACAAAGTGACTTGATGGTCCTACCCCATTGGTAGCCATGTACTAAGTCATTCAATGACCTGATGGGCCTACCCCATTGGTAGCCATGTACTAGGTCAACCCATTAAGCTACAGAGGGGACTAGGATCTGAGCTAGTAGGCACATCTCTTATGTTATAGTCATATTCACATTATAATTTGCATGAATGAAATTCACCCAACAATTAATTCAAGCCACGATGTAAACATTGATAAAATCCTCGGAAAACTAATGCGGGATAATCATAAGCGTAACCACATACCTTATGCCATCACAGAAACCATGTAGAACATCATATACTTTATGAGTGTATCCAAACATCCAAGAAACTAAGAAGATAATCAACAAGTATCTGAAACAAAGCATACTGCATATGTGTCACCATGTATTCATATTACATTAATAAGATCTAAATCCTATCCTAAACTAGGGATTTAGAGTTATCTTGTGTTTGGACTAGGGATTAGGGTTACGAACACTAACTCTTGATGTTATGGTTTCTAAGATTACAAACCCAATTATGCATGTTGGGTTAAACCCTGATTTGCATCTTAAGCATATTAGATTACACGTGACATCCAAATTACATTATTAGCTTTAGATCATAGCAATATGTCAACATTGGTTTTAAAACCCTAAAACAACATGTATAAGATTATTAATCTATAATCATTATTATCAAGGATTTCTTCATTAAACATGTCTAGATTAGGTATGAACGAACATATTCAATTAAGCATCATATTACACAAAACTAGGTTTTCCTTTTCATTAAACCCATTAGAACATGTATTGACTATATTTTTAGAACAAGAAGCTTAATCAGATTATGATAATATTTTATTTGGATTCCTCTCGTTTTTCTGAGCAAGTTTCATATATTACTTGTCTAAATCCAATCATCCTAGCTATTACTATGATATTTGCAAGATTAAATCTAATCGGACCAATCCTAGCATGACACGTCGACAAAACATCATCTTATTCCTTTGGCCAGCTCTCGTGCCATGTTGACCGACATCTTGGGAAAACCTTCAAAGACCTTTTACCCTTCCTTGTTAATCACGATATGCAAACTCACAAGGGTTGATTTGTCTTTTGGAGTGGGCTCATCTCCTTTCTCGGGATGTTGCTGATCTGCCTGATGCTTGGGCTTGGGACGCCTGTTCTGTTGCCTCCAACTATCGGTCAAGCATCGAACGACCAAGGGAATGTCACTTCTGCACCGCCCGTGGCCCTGGTCATCAGTTTTGCAAAGGCGGCTCCGCGCCAGCACTGCCGGAGGTGCCTGGCGGCGCCCTCCCTCTCTCGCACATTGTTGTGACCAAGCCTCCCTACACACGACGGTGTTGTGGGGTGTCGCTTCCGGAGTAGTGAGAGCACTACTCTTCAGCTCCGTCAGCCCTTGCCACCACCATAGTGCCCGCCTAGACCCTCCACGGTCTACCTTCTATGCCCGCCCTCACTGTCCTACGTGAACTGGTTTGGCCGATTGCAACGGGTTCCTGACGACACTCTTCTTCAGACATGGACATCGTTGTTGTGATTGCCATTGCCTTGCTTCTCAATTGAGGGTACCACTCCCTGGGCTTGATGTCTGGGGTACCTGACCTCCACCATCCATCCTTGGTCTGCTGGCCTCGACATCTACTGGTGGCAGTCCGTGTAGCAGGTCTGAGTGCAACAAGTCTCCCCCATCTTGATTCCATGTTAGCCAATAGATGATCACTCTCTGAAGGTCACCTTCCATAGATCGACTGACATTATGTCATGGAGAGAACACTAATCTAAGGAGGATGAAGAAGAATGTAAGAAGAGATGACATACTATGAAGGGAAGTCTGCTATGAGGAGAGTCACCGCCCTCATGCCTCGTAGGCATATACCTATATACATATTATCTTGCTTACTGAACTCTTCATTGATCTTGCCTCTTTGAGGATTCTTTCCTTATACTCTCTCAATTACTTCCCAAAGGTAGATGGACTCCTTTCCTAATGAGAGTCCACATGGGTTCATGACTTACTAATGGAAAGGTACTACCCATTAAACATACACCGTTGCACAACCCCCCCTTTTCCTTTATATTTCTTTTAAGCATTAAAAGATGTCCTCTTCTATTCACAATTATCTCCAATTACACGAATAGGGAGAGGCCAATAAATATCTGTATTTCTCTCAATTTTCTCTTACTTTTCTTTTTAAACCATGTTTCCTATTTCCTTTAGGAAACGAACATATTGTTCATTTATTTGACTTCCATGAAAAAGGTGGATAATCTTTTAATTAATTATCTAGTCCACCTATTATCTTGGATTATCCTAGAAATCCTCCCATTATCTTATTTATTTCTTATCAAAATATCTCATTTTGAGGATTTCTCTTTATCTTTCCTTTTATTTTCCTCAGTGGTATTCCATTTAATATTAAGAATCCTTTGGATACGAAAATCCACCAAGGATAACTCAATTATACCTCTTTCCACTTATTTTCCACATTTTATCATTATTTTCAATTTCTTTCTTCACCAAGAAATATTTCATTGATCTTTTCTTTTCTTATTACATTCTCTATGCAACTTTGGACTCCTTAGAACCCAAGGAACCCAAGTGGCACGAAATCCAACTTTGGATTATATTCTCTTGCCTTCTAGAGGTTTCCACATCTTTCTTTTCTCAAATATTCATTTATTCATTCACTAATTGAATTTTTCTTTTTATTTGGGCCCAATAGCCAATAAAGCCCACAACACAAATGTCAAGGATATTGTAAACAAAATACATTTATTCCAAAAACAAATTATATCATTATTTGTTCAAATATCATTAATATGAAAAATTACATTTTTCACCAAATAAACCCAAAAAATTGGGGTTGTAACATCCTTCCCCTCTTATAAGAATTTTGCCCTCAAAATTCTATCAAGGAAACAAATAGGATAAGCCTTTCATATGTCCATCATGGCTCCCATATGGCTTCACCCTTTCCATGGTGCTTCCCAAGAACCTTCATCATCTCATATTCTTCCATCTGAGTTCTTTCTCACCTTGGTATATCATACCCTCATTGGTGACTCAGGACATTTCAGCCTCTCAAAAGATGAATAGGTCCAGGGTTTAGCACATGGCTTGGGTACCTCACATAGTGCTCTATATCAGACTCATGTAATACATTATACATCATGGTATCCTAAGGAGTAAGTCTAAACAGGACCTTCTCCACCAATCCATCTCAAATGGACCCATATATCGGGGACTCAGCTTTCTCGATTGTAGCTCAGAGGGGTCAGATTTCCACATTATATTCTCCCATAGTGAACTGCATGTCAGTCTGCTTTTAATCAACTTGTGACTCATGTCACCCATGAGCTCTCTCTCAGCCATTGCATGATCAAGGGACTTCATCTGCACACACTGTGGTTCTTTTTTGACCTTCGCGAGGCCTCCTTCACCAACATCATCATAATGAAGTGGTGACCGACACAACCTACTTATAGATTTTCTTGCATCCCGATAAAGGCCATGGTGGTTAACATCACATCTTAAGAAATGTCCATTTGTATCACCCTGAACAAGCACACTTGTTCTCATCAGACCCTCTAGTCTGGATCATACTAACCATTAGTTAGGGGTGATAAACTATACTATCGTCGAGTTCTTCATGTATCTACTTCCACCTCATGGAAGTGAACCTTTAGGTCATACTCAAGTACTTTTGAATTCGCATCATGGTGTAGTTGAACCATCTTTCTCTTTTATGCATTTCAACAGAATCTGTCTTTTGACAGTACTCCCTTCTTTCTCATGTTATCTAGGTAAGGCGATCTACCATAACCCATATTGCATCTTGACCTTCTTGGTCAAAGGGAGACTTACCACAACATCCATAGTGATGAACTCCCATTCCCTCTCAGGGACTCTTTTATCCTCTATATCAATACATTGGGTTACTGGTGTTCGTCCTTCACCCCCTATCATGCATGGCAACATACCACATGCAACATCACCTTAGACATCAAAAATACTACTGTCACTTACTATCTTTGTAGTACCAAGGTGTATCAAGATCTCCTGCATTGTTATGATTCCTCAATCTTGATACCTCGAAAACCCTAAACCATTCTAATCAAGGTTTCATCACATTCCCTTGTAGAGAAATGCATCTGAGGTTCTACCACCACCCTTTCATTGCATCAAAGCCTATTCTGGCTAACCGAACAACCATTAACTTGTTCAACATATCTTGTTACATCTGTGTGTTAGTCAAACACATCTCCTTTCCAGACTTAGGGTTAGCCTAACAACCTCTTCCAGTCTCTAGCCAAACTAGGCAGCTATATCTCAACCAAAGCATCCATTACGACTTCATATCCTTAGGTGTTAGGTAATGCTGAAGAGATACACCTTCATGTATTCCACTTATCATCTTGTCTCAAACTCTAAGTCTGTACTCATCCAGAACACTCTTTGATCTCGTCATCATGGTGATCAAACTCAACCGGGTATAACTTACAAGTTCCACCTAGCTTCTGCTAAGAACATCATTATTTCTCTTACTATTTGTAAACCATCCTTGTACCATTCATTCCACAAGGGTATGTTATCATCTCTGTCCTCATACCTCATAGCAACGTTCAAACTCACATCATCTTTACCCTTGGTGTATGGCATGCGTACTGTCCCATCTCTCAATCCCATAACATGAGGAAATAAGCATTTGGCAGCCATCCAAACACAATGTTCTTCCTATTCCAAGAGTATAGATGACACATCCCACCTTGCCATTACACCTTCAAATCTAGGTTGAAGCATGCCATCATCTTGATATCCACATTACTTCCATGGAAAACTGGTCTCGAACTTACTTGGTCCAAGCACAATCCTTAGTCATCTCCTCTAGGTCTATAGGGTGCCGACACTTTTGGGGTCATCCCTTTTTCCCTTATGCATCCAGAGACTGCCCTAATCATCTGTCCTTTGGGTCCCATGAGTTCATGAAGGTGATCAATCTCCTAACCCATGGCTCTCAGACAATGATAGTTGTTACCTCCCGACCCTATGGTCATGTGCAACTAGGGAATTAGGCAACTCCTACTTCCATCGGTCTTATCCCTACCTGACCCTAGGATAGACTTAGGATTCTGTTATAGTACATGTCTGACTTAGAACCTTACCCAAGCTTTCATCATCTCTCTTTGCATTCATGGGCTGACGTTCATCCTTTCATAGGGGTCATGGTGACTTGCCTACCTTGGTCTTGCCCAATACCGGTTACCTCCGTGGTAACACATCCTTATGAACTTAGAGATGGATATCTATTGGTCTACAGGTTCATCTATGTACTTTTCACTTAGCTTCTCAAAATCCTATGAGACCTCTTTAGGTTACCTTAAACCAACAAAACTGGTATACACCCTACAAAAGGGTACCTCTCCCAGGATAAGAGGAGACTACAACTCTTGACAACAAGGTCACAAACGTCCTTTAGAGTTTACATCCTTATGAGCATGCTTGACCCTAGCAAGACATTAAGGCACAAGCATACCACTAAACCAGGCTAGGTCATACTTGTTCTCTTTCCTCAACATTAGAACAACTTAGTTGTAAGGGGTTCATCAAACATACCTTTAACTTAAGGGGTTTCCTTTTTCCTCTACGCATGAGGAGTACCATGCTCGAACTATAGAGACTCAAATCTCATTATGAGCATTGGATACATTGCTTCCCCTCTTAGGCCTAGGAACCCTAGGTTCCCCCTTTGGGTATCCTACTACATGCTCAAACTCTTAACCATGAATTAAACATGTCCAAGGTATGTCATGTACTCCCATGATCCATTTATTTGAGAAACACCTCAGAGTTGAGTCCTCCTCAAGGACAACCAAATGGGTACAAGGCCTCACAACCTATTACTAACCTCTCCAGGTCTAAGGAATTCTTCTTCCCATCTCAGAAGGTAAACACCTATACCATAGGCACATAGGTACCAGAAGCATCATCCTCTCTCTAGGGTTTGGTTCCTCTAAAGGCAACCAAGATATCATCAGCCTCCAGGGATCATGCATGAGGCAACCACTATCATCCACTTAGGTCGCATCATCCTTAACTCCCCACTGTTCCATTTCGGGGTTTTAGACTTCCAACCTTCTTACCGGGGTCCTGCTCTCTCTCTAGAGCTAATCCTACAACCATCCTCTCTATAAGAGGTCCTTCCTTCATGAAGGATCAAGGTCATAAGCATGCCCCTACCTGAGTGAAGCCTATGTTCAACTAAAGTTTGCTCAAGGTTATCCATAGATCTTATCTCCTAAGCTATCTTGGTCAGGGTTTCAACCTACTGTCGTACCACTGACATACTCAGGGTGCATGTTATCCCCTACTTGCATAAGCCTATAGGGTTTCTATAGGTTCTTCACTAACCTCATCAATGAAGGAGCTATCCTTCACTCAAACATGTACGACCCTTCCCAGGGTTGGGTGTCCGAAGGTACTCGTTCATTAACTTCTTATGGCTCATATGGCATCCAAGGCATATCTTATCCAAACACCTAGTCTACCATAACATCTAACTCATCATGTCATCTCACTCTCTAATCTTCACTTAGGGTTAGGGTTAACATCATCCTCAAAGGATGTGCTAGGTCTCTACTTTTAATGGAGGTCTCTACCTCCAAGACTAACTCTCTCTACTCATCCACCTGACAAGGAGGTCCATCCTTAGGTCTCTCCTGAGGGAAATGACAACTCGTGTCATACAACCTAAGCATGTATCTATTCATTTATGCTTACTCTATTAATCTTATGTCCATGACATCTTATTTACATGCTTTTTATTAATTTTGTGGAGGATTCCTTAATCCTTGTCAACCTTACCCATACCTCAAGAGGGTGAGGAAAAGAGAGAAAACCCTAATCCTTAAGATCCTTAATAGATTTTGAGTTGAGAAAGGATGAACAAGACGAGAGAGTCCTAAAGGAATCTTATTTTGATTCATACCCGAAGACTTTGGCCAAGCAGTCACACGGATCCGGGAGTCCTCATATTCCGACTAGCAGTACGGAGGAAAATATTGCCAGCCCCCGATCGTGATCCTTTTCTAGATACCTCTGTCCTTCGGATAATCCTCTAATAACTCCCTTGGGTTCTACGAAATTTGTAAAATTTAATAATTATTAAATATTAAGTGAGGAACCTTCGCTCTGATACCAATTGTAACGACCCCGACTCCCGATAACCCCCAATTAAGGGAGACTGAAAGGTCAGAGCCGTTAACCAATAACCCGGATCAAAGGTTCGACAAATAATCAATAACAATTAATAAACTTTACCACTAAACTGAAAACTGATATAAAATAAAACTTTGCTTACCTTTTTAAAACTGGGACTTCTAAACTTCAAACCATGAAGATACTGATCTAACTAATCCTCCTGTGCACATTAATTCTCATTTAATTCCACATATGCCACTTTCCTGTTTGTTCTTTTCATTGTACCTAAAATGTTGACAAATAAAACGTCGGTCAGCAAGAAGCTGGTACGTGGGAGAAACAATAATCGTGCAACTATAATAACAAATTAATCATCCATTTATCATTTAACACCCAAGATTATGTTTTAAACCATACTACTCAATCCTTTCCTATCCCCTATCTCTGTGCTATCCCTGTAGTGGACTGAGATACTACCTCTCTCTGGGTAGATCCTTATTAAACCAGACATGATCCTACCTAATAGGTAGATCAATATCTATGGTTGCGTCGCATGGCACTACCCATAGGTAATCCAATCTCTGACTCAAAGTGACTTGATGGTCCTACCCCATTGGTAGCCATGTACTAAGTCATTCAATGACCTGATGGGCCTACATAATTGGTAGCCATGTACTAGGTCAACCCATTAAGCTATAGAGGGGACTAGGATCTGAGCTAGTAGGCACATCTCTTATGTGATAGTCATATTCACATTATAATTTGCATCAATTAAATTCATCCAACAATTAATTCAAGCCACGATGTAAACATCGATAAAATCCTCAGAAAACTAATGCAGGATAATCATAAGCGTAACCACATACCTTATGCCATCATAGAAACCATGTAGAACATAATATACTTTATGAGTGTATCCAAACATCCAAGAAACCAAGAAGATAATCAACAAGTATCTAAAATAAAGCATAATGCATATGTGTCACCATGTATTCATATTACATTAATCAGATCTAAATCCTATCCTAAACTAGGGATTTAGGGTTATCTCGTGTTTGGACTAGGGATTAGGGTTACGAACCCTAACTCCTCATGTTATGGTTTCTAAGATTACAAACCCAATTATGCATGTTGGTTTAAACCCTGAGTAGCATCTTTAGCATATTAGATTACACATGACATCCAAATTACATTATTAGCTTTAGATCATAGGAAGATGTCAACATTGGTTTTAAAACCCTAAAACAACATTTATAAGATTTTTATAGAATCATCATTATCAAGGATTTCTTCATTAAACATGTCTAGATCAAGTATGAACGAACATATTCAATTAAGCATCATATTACACAAAACTAGGTTTTCCTATTCATTAAACCCATTAGAACATGTATAGCCTATACTTTTATAACAGGAAGCTTAATCAGATTATGATAATATTTTATTTGGATTCCTCTCATTTTGTCTGAGCAAGTTTCATATATTACTTGTCTAAATCCAATCATCCTAGCTATTACTATGATATTTGCAAGATTAAATCAAACGAGACCAATCCTAGCTTGACACGTCGACAAAACATCACCTTATTCCTTTGGTCCATCGCTCGTGCCATGTGGACTGACATCTTGGGAAAACCTTCAAAGACCTTATTACCCTTCCTTGTTAATCATGATATGCAAACTCACAAGGGCTGATTTTGTCTTTTGGCGCAGGCTCATCTCCTTTCTCGGGATGCCGCTGATCCGCCCGACGTCTGGGCTTGGGACGCCTGTGTCGTCACCTCCAACTGTCGGTCAAGCATCTAGCGACCAAGGGAATGTTGCTTCTGCGCCGCCCATGGCCCTATTCATCAGTTTTGCAGAGGCAGCTCCATGCCAGCACTGCCGGAGGTGCCTGGCGGCGCCCTCCCTCTCTCGCGTGTTGCTGTGACCGGGCCTCCCTGCACACGATGGTGTTGTGGGGCATCGCTTCCGGAGTAGAGAGACCACTACTCTTCAACTCTGTCAGCCCTTGCCACCACCATAGTGGCCGACTGGACCCTCCACCATCTACCACCTGTGCCTGCCCTCGCTGTCCTCTGTGAACCAGTTTGGCCGATTGAAACGGGTTCCTGACGACGTTCTTCTTCAGTCATGGACATTCTTGTTGTGATTCTCGGTGCCTTGCTTCTCAATTGAGGGTACTACTACCAGGGCTCGATGTCTGGGGTCCTTGATCTCCACCATCCATCCTTGGTCTACTGGCCTCGACATCTACAGGCGGCTATCCGTGTAGCAGGTCTGAGTGCAGCAAGTCTCCCCCATCTTGATTCCATGTTAGCCGATAGATGACCACGCTCTAAAGGTCACCTTGCATAGATCGACCAACATTATGCCATGGAGAGATCACTAATATACGGAGGATTAAGAAGAATGCAAGAAGAGACGACAGACTAGGTACGAAAGTCTGCTACGAGGAGAGTCACTACCCTCATGCCTCGTAGGCATATACTGATATATATATTCTCTTAATTACTGAACCCTTCCATGATCTTGCCTCTTCGAGGATTTTTTCCTTATACTCTCTCAATTACTTCCTAAAGGTAGAATTAATCCTTTCCTAATGAGAGTCTGCTTGGGTTCATGACTTACTAATGGAAAGGTACTAACCATTAAACATACACCTTTGCACACCCCCCCTTTCCTTTATCTTTCTTTTAAGCATTAAAAGATGTCCTCTTCTATTCCCAATTATCTCCAATTACACAAATAGGGAGATGCCAAGGCATATCTATATTTCTCTCAATTTTCTATTACTTTTCTTTTTAAACCATGTTTCCTATTTCCTTTAGGAAACTAACATATTGTTCATTTATTTGACTTCCATGAAAAAGGTGGATAATCTTTTAATTAATTATCTAGTCCACCTATTATCTTTGATTATCCTATAAATCCTCTCATTATCTTATTTATTTCTTATCAAAATATCTCATTTTAAGGATTTCTCTTTATCTTTTTGGTATTCATTTTAGTATTAAGAATCTTTTGGATACAAAAATCCACCAAGGATAACTCAATTATACCTCTTTCCACTTATTTTCCACATTTCATCATTATTTTCAATTTCTTTCTTCACCAAGAAATATTTAATTGATCTTTTCTTTTCTTATTGCATTCTCTATGCAACTTTGGACTCCTTGGAACCCAAGGAACCCATGAGGCACGAAATCCAACTTTGGATTATATTCTTTTGCCTTCTAGAGGTTTCCACATCTTTCTTTTCTCAAATATTCAATTATTCATTCACTAATTGATTTTTTCTTGTTATTTGGGCCCAATAGCCGATAAAGCCCACAAAACAAACATCAATTATTGTAAACAAAATCCATTTATTCCAAAACAAATTATATCACTATTTGTTCAAATATCCTTAATATGAGAAATTACATTTCTCCATAAATAAACCCAAAAAATTGGGGTTGTAACAAGTTCTATGGATAACAATGATTTTTTTTACATGCACCCAATTCTTAATGGGACATTTTCAAAGAAGTTACTTAACATTAGATGAGTATGTGCAATTTTTAGCATAATATGTGAGCATGACTACACAAAAGAGACTTGTTTTAGTGTTGACTTAATGTACATAAAATTATAATTAGTAGTGGACTTTAAATCAATAAGGAAGTTTGAGATGTAAGTTTAAGTCCACATGAGGAGAAAGTACTTATGGAAGGCCCTACGTCAATTTTTTGGTGAAAAATATCCTTGAAAACAACTAGGAACATGAATGCCATCTCTTCGTACTTATAGTTTAACAAGATAATTTTTCTAGACTACACTATTCGACGAAATGCATGGTTTTTCATTTATTGCAATATCCTAAAGTGGTAGAGGGTGATTACTTATCAAATGGGGTCTTGTAGAAAGACAATCTTAGCAATGAAAAAGAAAGAAATGGATTACTTTTAATGAACATATATTGTATGCATGTAAGGCTACAATAACATAAGATACATTGATGGTTCAAAAATCAGATACAAAGTGTGCCACTTGTGTTTCTTGTTATAGTCAAGATATGCACATTGTATTTTGAGCTTATTATACAAATATGTTGTAGTACTAAGTTTTATGCTATATTTGTGATCTTCTTTCCGTGTACATCTTGAATCTTCTTATTTAAGATGTAGAATAAAGTTTATGGGATTAGTGGAATATACCAATAAAATAGCATAGAATTGGAAGTGTTCTTAACAAACATTCTTCTGTAAATAGTCAAATGAATTTTCAATGTTTTCAAAAACAATATGTTGATATATTGTTCATAATAGTCTATACAAGTCAATATTGCTTTGTTTAGGTTGAAGATAGTTATTTTTACCATCTTGTTGATGATCCTTCTGATGCACCAAGGAAGAAGAAATGGATTTAATTTTGAAGTTAGAATTGTATTTTAAATCACACATTATAATTTTAAATCATTATGAGTTTCCTTGATAATTATTTTTAATCAATTTGGGCATGTACATTTGTAACAAGAAAGTGAAGGTTTTCAAATTTGTTAGTGTTATGTCTATTATTGTTACATTTTAGTTACATTACTAGAATATGTATTGTTTGTTTGCATATCATGGCTCCTCCAAGTCCTAACTAAAAGGTGAACAATATGATGAGTTGTCTAATAGAAGTGTACAATCTAATGGGCCACAAACACTTATTCTAAATATAAATAAATTTTATATCCATTACATTTCCCTTCACCTGAAATTGGTTGTTGTTTCAAATGACACACTCGATGGTGTTTATTTATTATAAATATCTAGTTATGAACATTAATTCTTCTTCTGGCAAATAATAATGCAATTCTACAAAAAAATCATAGATATATTATAAAGAAATTCCATGTATGTAAAATCCCAAATTTCAAGAAAAGGACTTGACTCAATTTTGATTTAAATATTCTCATCAAATTAATAGGATATGAATGTAAGGATATTTTATTCCAACTTTCCACATGATGTCCTTTAGTTGATTAAAATGTCAAAACACAAATGTTTTAGGCATATTATCATATAACGAGACAGTTAGCCATTTATCACGAGTCTTGGGTTTTTCAAAAAGAAAACATAAAATATGTGACAGAGAGATAATGTCCCAGATTCTAGGATGGATGGAGATAATTACAATGGAAATGAGGAGAGAGATGATAATGGATTTTATTAAAATTATTAAGATTTTGGAAACAATTTTCTATGTGTGTAATCTTGTGATTGGTTTCCTTAATCTTCTCCAACTAAGTAGAGTTGTGACTAGTCGATAAGGTTGTGGTGTTGGTTTTATATAAACCCTACAATATTAAATAGGGGGCTAGAGAAAGATTTTTATGTTGGACATGGGAATCCATGAGAAAAAATTCCTTCTCTTTTGTATCTTGATTGATTGATGAGTACCAAAATAACCTTAAGAGGCTTCATAAGATATAGATAGAAGTAGTAAAAGAATTGCATAGTTGGGAAGGATTGCATTATCCTGTACTAAAGTTCTCGAGGATAGGGGGTGTGTGAGTTGCATCTGCAACAAGAGTCCCTTCCCAGGAAGAAATAGTTTCTGCCTACTTCTCCAAGATAGGAAGATCACTATCAATGCACAAGGGGTCATGACATGTGATCGGATCCAAAACTTTGTTGATATGTTGTGTAGGTGTGAGTGCAACCCTCAGAGTTGGCCAATGCGGGTGTTCCCTATTCATCGCGAAGAAACAAAGGATGGAGAAGAGAAGAGGTAGCGGTAGAGAAGATTACTTGTTGAACACTTTGGCATCCTCCTCAATATCAAATCCCTCGACCTCACCGTGGTGATGTGGGAGGGTGAGGCAGACGCATGTGCTTCGATCTATGGTTTTGGGACCCTCCCATAATCAGATGTAGGGTGTTGAAGGAAACCCAAGCATCTAGTCGACACACAATAAAGAACAGAACGTTCCACACAATGAAGATGTGGGGAAGAGAGGCTTGCACTTGGGTCAAAGACTAAATGGATCCTGGAAAATTTATCCAAATGGAACAAACCTAGGAGAACTAGATCAAGCCTAGAGTGGCTCATCTTGGCTACATGATCACAAATCAAGGGATAAGATCCACTAATAAAGGTAATACGTCAGAAAAACCATAAAATGAGATTTCGATATCCATTTTGGGTGCACAACATATCAACAAAGAGGTCTTCAAGTATAACTATATCATAAAATTACTTTACATGGATGATTTATATATATGTTAATGAATATATTGTGTGTATAAAAATCTATATGCTTTTAATGTTTCGTCTATTAAAAATAGCAATCATCTTTGTAATTTAGTGAATATTTTATATAAGTTGTATTTTGATGATTTGCACAATAATAAAAATACTTATCATTTAGGTGTGATCTATTGTGTATGTTTTGAAATAAACCTTAATAAGGGCATCATGAATATTCACCAATTATTTGGAAACGAAATGATATGATATTTATGTCGACCCTATTACCTAGTATTAATATTATTTTCAGTGTTTTGGTTAGGTTTCATAGCCTTTTCATTTATTATTTTTTTTAGACCTAAAAGGATATTATATGATGTGTTTTATGGATATTGATGACATATTACATTATTATTATTTTATTTAGATGGAGGTTCAAGCCATTGTATTAGAAATCATTCGATACAACATTCTCTCCAGTTAGCATAGGGAAATTATAGGTGATAACAATTCCCTTGCCCTTTCCCAACCCCTTCTTAGCTAAATTGTGAGCCAAAACATTCCCTTCTCTCAAGGTGTGTACGAAAACAATAGAAGTGAATTTGCTGGCTTGATTCCTGATGTCCTCAAATAGTTATTTAGTTGGGCTTAGGCCCCCAACGGAGGAATGCAACTTCTGCCAAACATTTTTTGCATCCATCTCTATTTCTAGTAAGTTAAGGTGCATAGATTTTTCTACCTTGATTCCGAATCTAACCCCTGGGCTTCGTCTATGAATGAGATCCATCTACATTCGCATGTTTTGGTTGCCATAGATATCATCTCCTTGTTATGATTTCTACAAACAACTGTAAAGCAGACTCTATCTTCAATGTCAAAAGTTGCATCCACATTGATCTTAATGTAGTTAGTCATAGGCACCCCCATATACACTCTCTTCGAGTAGCAGCTAAACTGCCAATATCTTTGTTACCCCCTCTGCTATCCACAAAGATCTGAGCCCAATTAATCAAGCTATGCGCTGTTAGAGTCGGTTGAACTATTTTGGAACTGAACAGGGTGTCATTTCTATTGATCCAAGTAGCCAAGCAGCAAGCTATGAAAGCTACAAGGGTGTCATTATCACCTTTGTTGGTGACCCATCTAACCATGTTGCTAAGATCATTAGTAGGGGCCCCACTTATGATGCACCTAACTCAGGCTCATCCCAGATCTCTGTACTATGTGAGCACTAAGTCATAATGTGAATGGTTGACTCATCAACATTAGAACACATACCACATAAGGCTCTATCAATTATATGTCTGTCTGTAATTAAGATATCCTTGATGGAATCAAAAGTTGAGTGACGGCCACCACTCTGGCGATTGCGAAGGTGACCTAGGGTTCCGAGAGCTCAACCCTCCGGCTCGGGGGAGGAGGTCGGCTGCCGGCGAGTAGCCACCCTCTCCCCCTGGGCTTTTGTCGGCACCTATCCACTATGCAGATCGCGCTCCTCATCCGTCTGGCTTCTCTCCTCTCCATGGCCTTCTTCCTTTCCCCTTTCTGGCCATCGGGGTCGGGTCTCCCGGTCCTCTGATCTGGGAGTTGCAGGGAGAAGGGACGGTGGCTTCCATGCGGCGGCTTCGCATCTGGCGCAGCTCTTGCTTGGTGGCGGTGGGGAGGCGGTCGAGTCTATGGAGTCTGGCGTGTACCTACCGAGGGCTTGCAGTTTCTTCCCTTAGCTCCCCTGTTTAGTGTTCTTATTACTATCCAGTCTATTTGATTTCCCTTTTGTGCGTGTGTTCTTGGGTTCTAGGCAGGTTCTCTGCCTTCTAGTCGCCGTTCTTCGGTGTTTGTGTGTCCTTTAGGGGGATGTTTCTCTCTCCTGTCGTGAGAGTATCGTGATCTCTAGCAGGTCTCGATTGCCTCAGGTTCGTTTGCTGCTCAAGTTGTTGACATGGATGATAGAGATAACAATCAGATGGAATACTGGTTTGGTTCATCCCTTACACCGCTGCCTAATGCTCAAGTTGAAGGCATCTCTCATAAAAGCTGCTTAAGTCAGCCTTGAAGAAGAGAGATCTATGCAGAAGTGCTTTATTCTCGTTCCAATATGAGTGGTAGTGGTTTTAAGTTTGTGTACCTAACTGTTGCTTGTTCTTGTGGTTGTTGATCTCTATTTGTAGATGTCGTTTGGCTTGAGTAATGAATGGATCTGTTTACTCTAAAAAAAATTATATGTCTGTCTCACATGTAGCTTTTGGAGGGCAAGTTTTTGGACAAGCATTGCCAGAGAAAATGCTTCAATTTGGGATGCATAGAGCTCTGCCAAACCTGGTTCCACATATCCATGTTGATATTGACCGCAAGGCCGTTTGAAAACTGATGACTAGAAAAACCCAACCATTATGCAGATTTTATAGTAAGCATACCATCATGAGTCGGGTACCAATACAAAACAGCCAAAGGCCTATCACATATGGGCATTTTCAATATCTCATCTCTTTGTTCAGTAGAAAAAGTTCTGTCCAACAATGTAATGTTCCATTCAGAGGAATTATTGATCAACTCTTTCACCTAAACTGGTTGGTCCCCATTAGATGGGGAGGTCTGAACACCCGAACCCCGCCTAAAGGGGATCCAATTATCCTCCCATATAAGGCCATTAGATTATTTAGTAATACTCCATATCAAACCTTCAATTAGGAGGACTTTAGCCCAGCACATATTATGCCAAAAGTAGCTAGGGTTATGACCTTTGGCAGCTTTAAGAACTTCCTTGTTGTTATAGTATCTAGTTTTGAAAATAGCTGCATCACTGGATGTGGGTTCATGATGGAGGCGCCAAACTTGTTTGGCTAAGAAAGCCATGTTGAAAACTTTAAGGTCATGAAACCCCAATCCCCCTTCTTGTTTTGGCACAGACAGATTGCTCCACATCATCTAGTGCATCTTCCTTCTACCATTTTCAGTACCCCACCAAAAGTTTGCTAGCATTATGTTAATATCATCTATTATGTTGTTGGGTATGTGGAAAACACTCATCATATATGTGGGTATGGCCTGCATAATATACTTGATAAAAAAAAAATTTCCTTCTTAACTTAACATCTTCTCCTTCCACACATTTATCTTTTTTCATATTCTATTGTTCAGCTCACTGAACACCTTATTTTTTGATCTTCCTATAATGGTTGGGAGGCCCAAGTATTTTTCATGCTCCACAACTTGCTTGACCTGAGGAAGTTCTTGGATGCTCTTCCTCGTTTCATTTGGAAAATTTTTGCTAAAAGATATCTCCGTCTTGTTGTAATTTACTTTCTGTCTAGAAGCCCTCTCATAGTAGCTCATTTCCAACTTCTTGGAGATTTTCTTTTGCAAACAAAATGCTATCATTCAAGAAGAAGAGATGAGTTGTGCGTGGACCTTTTCTGCTGGTGTGCGTCCCTATTATGGCACCATTATCCGCCTTTCTATTAATAAAATTAGAGAATGCATCTTCAGAAAAAAGGAAGAGGTAAGGCGAAATGGGGTTGCCTTGGCAGAGCCCTCTTTTAGGAGTTAAGAATCCCCTTTTACAACCATTTATGATGAAAGAGAAAGAGACAGAGCTCATACATTCATATATTTTTTGACACCAAAGGGAGCTAAAACCAAGTGTTTCCCTGATGTTTATAATGATCCTCTATTCCACTCTATCATAAGCTTTGTTCATATCAAGCTTGAGAGCCATCTATTCCTTCTTGCCTTTTGTGTTTCACTTCATAGAATGGAAAGTTTCAAAACCAATGAGGGCATTGTCGGTGATGAGCCTTCCGAGGATAAAGGCACTCTAATTGGGGGTGATGATGTCATTGAGGTGGGGTTTGACCCTATTTGCAAGAACTTTAGAAATTATTTTATAAATAGTATTGCACATGCTAATAGGGAGAAAATCATTCATGGTACTAGGTTCCTTGCAATTTGGGATTAGGACAATATTTTTGGAGTTAATGTCCCTTAAATCCTTTTCATTTTTCCACCATCCCTAGATATATGAGGCCAAATCCAAACCCATATTACTCCAAAAATTTTGAAAGAATCTAGCATGGAAACCATAAGGTCCCAGAGCATTGTTTGGGTGCATAGAAACATGCCCTTCTTAATCTCTTCATCTTCTGGTTCTCTTTCAAGTACTTCATTTTTTTCCTTGTTGATAACTTTTTGCATTCCCTCAAGAATATTCTCAAGATCTTCACCTTCGTTGGAATTGAACATGGAATTGTAATAGTTAATAACAATATTACTAGTGTCATTCGCATTGTGTTTCCAAATTCCCTCCTCATTTTTGAGGCACTTAATGGTATTTCTCCTCTTTCTTTAACACAGTTTTTTGTGGAAGTAATTCTATTCTAATCACCATCTTTCATTTCTTTAACCTTGGCCTTGGTATACTAGTAGGTCTCCTTATTTTTTTCTGATGGTCATTTATTTCGTTGCACAACTCTTTGCAATTTTCTATATTTGCAGACGTCTTAGGTAGTTGTTGGTCATGCAGAAGTTTCTTTTAAGCCCTTTTCAGATTTTCATCAATGACTCCAAACTTAGCTTTGTCCCAATCAGCAATAGCCTTGGTGCAATGAATAATCTTCTGATGTAGATCAGGTTTTACAACCAAAGTTTCTTTAATAACATCAACACATTGCGGGTCCTTAAGCCTGTAATGTTCAAGCTTGAAATCATTACTTTCAGTCCTCATATTCTCTCCCTCTTTGCACTTGAGAAGTATCAGGGCATGATCAGAGTTATGTCTGAGAAGATGAATAATCTGAGAATTAGGATAAAGGTTGCTCCAATGCCTACTGACCAAAGCTCTATCAAGCCTTTCACTAATGGTTGTCTTAGGTTTTTTTCCTCTTACCCAAGTAAAGGGGTTTTCCCTATAGACAACATCAATTAGTTCACATATATCAATCATCTCTTTAATGTTTCTAAGGTTATCTTTCTTCTCTTAATGCACATCCACTTTTCTTTTCATTATTTTTTATCTCATTGAAATCACCCATAAAGAGGATAGGGAGGTTGTTGTTGCGTTTGATATTAGAAATCAGGTCCCAAATCATCTCTTTGTTATTTGCCTGTGGACACCCTTAGATACCGACACATTACTAGTCCGAATCATTACCTCTTCCTTTGATAAGCAAACTGAAATGGTGATTGAAATATGAGAGCACATTAACTCCACTTCATTCCACCTAAAACAATACCCCCTGATCTGCCTCTACTGCTAAGAAAAACTCCGTTGTCAAAACCACACTTCTTCCTAATCTCATTTAGATCATTTTTTGTGTTTCCATGATGAATAGAATCTTTGGGCATTCCCTCCAACACATATGTTGGAGGGTACAAAATGTTCCATGGTTGCCCACACCCTGGCAATTCCATCTTAACAGTTTCATTGCCCTTCGTGGGCCTAATCACCAGGACTTGGTACTTGTTCAGAATATTTTTCCCAAACCATATTTTTTCTATTCCTCTTTGTATTTTTTGGGTTCTTCCCTGTTTAACCCTTATAGTAGGTCCCCCTTCTCCTTCTTGTTTTCATTTTTTCCCCTTTATTTGTGCTTTTGCTTTCCATCCTGCTGCGTGTGATCGCACCTTCCCTTTGTTTCTTATATCTCTTTGCCTTTCTATCTGTCTGAGCCTTTTGTTGAATGTTGGACCGTTTTTCTCTTTGTGGAAAAATATCAAACAATATCTATGCAGCAACCCATGTGCCTTGGTTGCCTTGGTCATTAGCCTTGGTTGGTGGGTTGCTTGTGTCTTTGTTGCAACATTGAAGAGAAGAGAGGATGGTCTTTAAGATAGGATTTGTAGCACGAGTGCCCTGTGATTCTTTTATATCCCAATGAGAACTTTTTTTTGTTGCATTGTCGGGCATCTTTTCTACCATTGTGGTCCCATGAGGTTCATCAAACTCCTTCAATTTCCTCCGATGGCAGTGCCATCTTTGTTTTTACTACATTGCCTCTCACCTTTATCACATGTATTATTATTATCCAAAAGTTCTTTTGGACCTTTCTTCCCATGTATACGCTTTGTGAATCTCCCTTTAGCTTTGTCGCTGAGCTTCTCAGTCCCCTCTTGTTGTACTCCCTTCTTCTCTCCCTAGTTTATTTGTTTTTTGCAAGATTCATATTCTTTCCCATCACCGCTAGTTGTATTTTGTTTTCTCGATGAAGCGTTGAGCCATGTGCCCCACTGTACTTCATTTTCTACTTCCTTTTCCCTACAATCCTTCTTTATGTGTCCCAAGCAGCCACAATTATAGAAAAAAGTTTTGGAGCCTCTCGTATCTCATATCTATATCGAAAAGTTTCCCACATATTACATTACATTTATGCTTAATCCATATGAAATAAAATATTGGGATGTTTATATCTGATTTCAAACAAATCAAAATAACTATATTCATATTATTCAATCATAAAGTTTTCTCTTGATCAAGAATCGATATGTTCACATATAAGTAGATTATATGATTATTATAAATTATTTGAATAAGATATAACATTCAACAATAAGTTTTCTACCATGATGTAAATCACAATTTCATTGAAACTAAATAAGAACCCGACTTTTAGTTTAGGAGATAGGGTTATGGGTTTTTGAGATTTGAAAAAGGAAATAAGGAATATACATGAATTATAGAACATTAAAGATGTCCAAGTGATAAGGTTGTACAATATGGAATCATGAATACCATAAGGGATATACTCAGTATAAGAGGTAAGTGGTTAATGCACATGAGTATTCATATAAATTCAGATAAACATATTTTCCCGTTTCATAAGTAAGAATTTCTTCAGTTATGTGATCTAGTGCTCTATGATTATATATTAATACATGCAAGTAAAATTTCCATACATTCATAATCATGCCCTTGTTTGTGTCTAATACCTCAAGTAGAGAAATATCATCAAGAGATCTTAGATGGTTAAGATTTAACAATTAAGTAAAAGATAAAACATAAAATTAAAATGCATTAAGTTATGATTAAGGTTGCAAGATAATATTTAATATGCCTCATTCTTTAAGATTTAATATTTAAGCTCATATGAATCATTAAGAGTCATGTTTAGATCAATTTAATGAGGTTTGATAGAGACTGAGTGACTTGTCAGGAATCATATTTTCGATATTTGATACTTAAGTTAATTTAATTTCTATAGTCATTTTAGATTATTTTCTTAAGCCTTTAGACTTATATTTCATGTATATGAAATCAAATTTAATTAAGTCATTCTATCAATTCAAATCTTAAAATTAAGATTTATCTAGACAATAATAATATTGGATTTTAGATATAGAATTAGGTTTAGTTGAAAATTAATGAATAGAGATATAGATTCAGAGATAATAGATTAAGATTCAAAAATAAGATATTATGAATAGAGATAGAAAATGACATCATAACATTAACTCTACACATTATAGGATAAGTCCTCACTAGAGAGTCTTGATATATTTCATAAGACACTTCAGATGCAACATAGGGTGTGTTGCACATTTGAGGATACTTAACTATTAGCATAGGGCACATTGTGCCCATAGAGGGCGTGTTGCACAATAGAGGATACTTCAATGCCAAGAGTAGGACTTATCATATAATGGTTGTTACTATTCATTAAAATTAGTAAAGAAAATATATCCTAATTCATAGCATGCACATAATCTCATTTATAAGTATTATGAAAGAAATAAATATCACTGATATATGAGCTAGGCCCTTGTGCAAGTCATGTTGCCCAGGAACCAGAGTGCAAACCGATTCAGATGCATAACCTGAGGCCTATATGTAGGTTATGTGACACAAGCACCATAATGTAAGTCATGAGGCCCAAGGCTTAAGAAAAAGATAAGTACAAAATGAAAGAGTTAAATTAAAGAATGAAGAATTATATTTATGATTCAAAATTTCTACATATTTTATGTCAATATCATAAATAAGATGTTTTAGAGTGTATGGTACTATCTTATTATTCTAGTAATGCATATACTAGAACACTCATTCTACTTACTCTAATGACTATTTTTCCAATGCACGAATGGGGAGGAGATGTACATAAATGAGCAGTAGGAGTAGAGAAGATCCCATTGACTGGAGCACAAGTATAAAGCATGATAATATCGGGTGAGATTCGAACTATAGGATGATCCTCAAATTTATATATCTAACAATATGCTTCCATGTTTAGAGTTATGGCATGGAGATTTTGATTCAAGATGTTGAATAAGTTTCATGTTGTATCCCTTTTGTTTCCTCTTGTAAGACCAATGATGAGAATGTTTATGATTTAAATCTTGTTGTTGATTATATTGTTGTTATGAATGCTAATTTGAGGTAATGCCCCCTTAAGTGCACGAGTTTTGGATAACACTATGTTGCTTCCACTATGAGCATGTGAGTGCATGGGAAGGAAGTTACAAAATGGTATTACAACAACATTATAGTTTGCTACCAAAAATATTATCTCATTCTTACATTAAACGTTTAGTGAGATTAGACTACAAATTTATAAAGATAACTAATTTCCCAAGGAATAGAAGGAGAAAGTGAAAGATATTAGACATCAAAGTAGAGGTCATGTTGGTCAATAAAAGTTTAACTGAGGATTAGGTTTATGTGATTATATAGTTTGGAATTTTATGTTAAGTCTAGAATTGTATATATCATGCTCTCTCTCTTTCCCACGTGTGGTATGGGGCACAAGTCTATGAGGTTCTAGTGAGGATGTTATGTTCATTACCATGCTTTTCACACCCTTTCAAGTGTGGATGTTATGGGACGTGTGCACTAGGAAGGTGCTAAGATAAGTGTGGCAAGACATGCCACCTCTAGATATATGACTGGTCGACATGTATCCAAAGGTGACAAATAAAAAAAAAGAGATGAAGTTGAAATATAGTCACCTAAACCTAATTAGATACACATTAAGACCAAGGACACATACAAAGGGTAGATACTTTGACATATACAAGTAAATTGGATTCAAAGTGAAACCAAAACCCTAATGTAGCTACCACAAAAGAGTGGGAAAGATACATTCCTAGTCACATTGGATGAAAATGCTATGAATTAGATCTTAATCTTCACTAGAGTACATTCATAATGATGTCATACATGACTAGTCAGTCATGAGAAGGTTGTACTATGAATATGTTACCAACATTTATGACAACCTTTGAGAGTTAATATACCTAGAATATGTGACACTTGAAAGGTGGGTAGAATGGTAGAATTTTTAGGAATTTTTCCAATAAGGTGGGTGATGCAGCCCTATTTTAGGGCTCCATCCTGTGCCATTTTGTACTTAAGTTGTATCTAAACATGTTAGATTACAAGTCTTTTTCCCTAATATGGTTATCATTACAAATATTCTTATGGATGTTCTTTGCACTGTTTTTTAGGTACTTGAACCATGCTTAGATGGAAGAGAGAGAAAGAAGGAGTTCTAGGGTTCCCCCACTCATGGAGGGACCCAAAGAAGGCCCCAAAGTCTCCCTCAACCTACCTCCAATGGTCAAGAATCATCCCCAAGCAAAGACATCCAAGAATGACGAAGATTGAAGTGTAATTAAGTGAGGCCAACCAAATCACAGCCGTGGGCACAACACCACGGTCATGCATTTTTTGGCAAAATGACGCCAAGATCAACATGGAATTTGTACAGAATCCCATGGCCATGGCCCTCTTCCACGACTGTGGCCATTGAAGACACCACGACCGTGGCCAGTCGCACGGTCGTGGTCAACAAAGTGGAAAACGACAGTGGGAACATCCCACGGTCGTGTGAATTAATTGTCAAAAGTTCATCTTGCAATAGGGTTTTTCTCCAGAACACCACGACCGTGGCCACATGCCACGACCATGGCCGAAGAAGCTCAAGACGACTGTGGTGATTCTCCATGGTCACCTCCTCCTCCAAAATGGTCGTGTCACCCAACACGTCTGTGGTGCCCTTAACCCACCAAGCCCGTGGCAACCACCATAATTGACCTTTTTCCAATTCCTTCACACCACAACCATTTCACCACTCCACGACCGTTCTCCACCACCTTCACCATGGTCGTGGCACACCACCACGACCGTGGTGGTCCACCAAACCTACCCTACTTTACACTGATTTGCCTAAACTGCCCCTACTTACCCTAGTGCTTCCACCATCACCTATATATACATGGGTGGCGGCCATAGCACTAGGTTAGACACCCCTAGCTTTTCTTAGCCTCCACTCTCCACCCTTGAGTTCTTTGTGCAATCCGCTTGCATTTTGGGATCATCATCCACCATTTCCACCCTCATTCCACCATGGAAACCTAGTTCCCTAGGTTTTCATCCATAATCCCCTACCATTTCGTGCACCCCTACACCCTTGGAGGAGGGAGGACGTCTACAGTAAGCTTGGAGGTGAAGAAGGAGGCTTCTACATCAAGCTTCATGGAGTCCCTACTTCTTCTACCTCTTTCTTTTCTTGTTTTCTTGATCATGTCTAGCTAAGCCCCTTGTGGTGGGCTGTTTGGGATTTAAATGTAACTTTGATACCATTTTCGGGGATAATTTCTTGTAATGAATTTAATTCATATCTATGATGATTACTTCTTGCTTCTATCTCTTTTCCTATCTCATTGCATGTGGTTTGTGCTTCTTGTATGAATTGCTTGTTTTGAGGTTTTTGATGACACTTAGTTTCTAGGAGGAATTGGGGTGTATGTGGCAATCTTAGGAATGGCTCCTAGGTCCAATTGGTGGATCCCTATCTAGCCCCCTTTGTTCCTACATACACATCCGTCCTCCTACAAATGAGTGTGAGATCTAAGTAGCTAGTGTAAGTGAGATTGATGTAATTGTCTAGGCCCTTCTAAAGGTTAGAGTGGCTAGTGGCATGAGGTTAAATACCCTCATCTCTACTCCCATCTCTACCCTCAACCCTCAATTACTCACTATCACTTACCCTAGAAACCTATATTTGGTTAATCTCATTAGAATTACACCTAACCCTAGTCTTCTACTAGTAGTATAGGGTATGTTCTAATGGCATTGACCTTATTGTTTGGTTTTGTAATCTAGATATGAAATGAGAACCATGCATCTTTAATGATCTTCCCCCAACTAACATCAAAGTTACATTCCCCAAACAGCCCACCGACCTTAATCACCTTGCTTAAAAGCCTAATTGCTTAGTTTGCTTGTTAATGCTAGTTTAGTCCAATTGCCTTAGTCTAGCTTAGTCAATTCCCTAGTTTTGCTCTTTAGTGTTAACTTAGGCTCTTTCTCTTGCTAGTGGTTAGTTTAGTTCTTAATTTCTTCTTGCCTCTCTAGAGTAGTGTAGTTCTTCTTGCTCTTGCTTAGTTAGTTTGATAACTTAGTTTACTAATTTACTTGCTCTTCCATAATTTAGTTTCCATCTCGCATTTCTTACTTGCTCATTAGCGTAATCAAACAACTAAACCTTTTAAAACCCTAAGCTCCGCAAAAGGAACATAGCCCACTCTGTCTAACTCTAGTGCCCCTTCTATCTCTGTGGTTCAACCCCTTATCTTGTCAATCACCTATACTACAACAGTACCCGGTACGCTTGCGGGCGACCTGTTTTAGTCTTAGTGATCGACTCAGTTAGGGATAACATAAATTTTGAAATAATAAGATACCATATCCCATATGCTCTGACCTTGTGGGGGTGTAAAAGCACCACTAGCGGGGACGCACCAGTGGGTAGTATTATCACATCCTAAATTTCAACAATAAGGCTTGATTCAGTTTTGATTTAAATATTCACTTCAAATGATAAAATATGAATGTAAGGATCTTTTATTCAAATTTGCACATGATGGCCTTAATATGATTAAAATTTAAAAATTCAAATGTTTTAGACATATTATCATATCAGAAGACAATTGACCAATTTTCATGAGTCTTTTTTCTAATAGAAAACATGTGACCTAGAGATAATGTCCCAGATTCTAGGATGGATGCAGATAATTGGGATGGAAACTAAGAGAGATGGTGATGGAATTTATTTAGAAATATAAGATTTTTGAGACAACCTTCTATGTGTGTCAATCTCACGATTGGTTTCCTTACACTTATTGAACTAAGTAGAGCCTGACTGGACGAGAAGGTTATGGTATTATCAATATATAAGACCCATGACACCAAAGATATAGGGCTAGAGAAAGGTTTTTATCTGGGACAAGGGAAGCTAGGAGAGACAATTCCTTCTATTATGTATCTTGATTGAGCCATGAGTATCCAACCAATCGTAGGAGGCTTCATGAGATATAGAGGGGAGTAGTAAAAGAATCCTTAAGTGGGGAAGAATTGCATTGTCCTTCACTAATGTTGTCAAAGATAGGGGGTGTGCGAGTAGAATCTACAACAAGATTGCCTTCCTAGGATGAAGTTGTTGTCCCCTACTTATCTAGGACATGAAGATCTCTAATCAACACACAAGGGATCATGACATGTGGTTATATCCAATTCATAGTGGATCTGTTGTGGAGGGTGTGGGGACAACCAATAGAGTTGGCCAATGCCAACATGCCCTATTCGTCATGAAGAAACAGAGGATGGAGAAGAGAAGAGGTTGTGACAGAGCAGATTACATGTCTAATAGTTTACAATCCTCCTCTATTTGAAACCCCTCAACCTCATTGTAGTGGTGCAGGAGGTGAGGCAGTCTCAGGTGCCTTGATGTATGGTTTCCAAACCCCTCCCACAATGAGATACAAGGCACCGAAAGAACCCCAGGTAGCTAGTCCCCACATGTTGTGGAACAGAACGTGCCACACGATGAAGATGCAGGGAAGAGAAGCTTGCACCCAGGTAAAATACTAAATGGATCATGGAAAAAATATGCATGGATCTAATATGGACGCACTAGGTCAAGCCCAGAGCGACTCATTTTTTCCACATGATCACCAACCAAGGGATGAGATCATCCAACAAAGGCAATATTCTAGAAAAACTATAACTTGAGATTTATAATCATTTTGGGAATAGAACGTAACAATAGAGACATCTTCAAGTATGCTATGTTGTAAAAATACTTCAATAGATGATTTAGGTGCTTGTTAACTAATATATTGTGTGCATCAAAATATATGTGATTTTAATGTTTTGTTGATTAAAAAATAGTAATAAAAATTGTAAATTAGTAAATATTTTGTATAAGTGGTATGTTGATGTTTTTCCCACTATTATAAAGATTGATCATTTAGATGTGGTATTTTACATGTGTTTTTATGTAAACCCTAATAAGGGCATTATGGATATTTCAAGCATTATTTGGCAATGAAATTATCTTATTTTTATTTAGACCCTAGTACAAAGTATAATGATAGTTTTCAAAGTTTTACTTAGCTTGTATACCCTTTTAAGTTATTATTTTGTTTTTAAACCTAAAATAGTATTAAATGATGTGTTATATGGATATTGATGAGATATTGCATTATGCTTAATAGCTATGAAATATTGTTTTGGGATTTTTATCTCTAATTTCAAACAAATCACGATAAATATATACATATTATTATATTGTCGAGTTTTCTCTGGATCAAGATTCAATATTTTCACATATTAGTACATTATGTGATTACCGTGCTTATTTGAATAAAATAGTATATAATGATTACAAAATGTTATTCTTTGATATACATTCAACAATAGGTTTCTAGCATAAATGAAGTCATGGTTTGGTTGAGGCTAAATAAGAACCCCGATTTAGTTTAGGAGGTACGATGATGGGTTTTGAGATTTAAAAATGAAAAGAAGGAATACACATGACTTTTAGAACTTTGATGATGTCTAGGTGATTAGGTTGTACAACAAGGAATAACATATAACGTAAGGGATACACTCAATATAAGTGGTAAGTGGTTCATGCTCATTAGTATTCATATTAACTGAGATCGATATATTTACATGTTTGATTATTAAGAATTTCTTGACTTATGTGATCCAATGTTCTATGATTATAAGTTAAGATAAGCAAGTAAGATTGTCATACTTTCATGATCATTTCCTTATATGTGTCTAATATCTCAAGTAGAGATACATCATCAAGATTTCCTAGATGATTAAGATCTATGAATTAAGTATGCAATATGATATAAGAGTAGAATGTATCAAGTTATGATTAAGTTTCCATGATAAGGTTTTATAATATTCATGTTTTAAGATTTTAGCTCATATGAATAAAAAATTATGTTAAGATCAATTTAATGATTTTTTATGGACATTGAGTTATGATGTCAGAAATCATAATTCAGATATTTGATACTTAAGTTACTTTCATTTCTAGAGTCATTTAAGATTTTTTTTAAACCATTAGACTCAAACATCATGTACGTGACATTAGAATTTAATAAAGTCATTATCAAATCAGATCTTTAGATTAAGATTTGTTTAGACAATAAGAATATCAATGCAGATTCATATTTAGATTCAATTCAGAATTAAAGAACCAAGATACAAATTCAGAGATAATAGATCATAATTTAGAGATAAGAAATTAAGAATAAAGATAGAAAATGACATCAGAACATTAACTGTTACAACCCCAATTTTTTGGGTTCATTTGGTGAGAAATGTAATTTCTCATAATAAAGATAAATGAACAAATAATGATTGAATGAATGGATTTTGTTTACAATAGCCTTGATGATTGTGTTGTGGGCTTTATTGGCTATTGGGCCCAAATATCAAGAAAATTCAATTAGTAAATGAATAATTGGGTTTTTGAGAAAAGAATGAGAGGGAAACCTCCAAAAGGCAATAGAGTGTAATCCAAAGATGTATTTTGTGCCTCTTGGGTTCCTGCGGTCCCAAGCAGTCCAAAATTGCAAAGATAAAGCAATAAGAGAAGAAAAGATCAATTAGATATTTCTTTATTAAGAAAGAAATTGAAAATAGTGATTAAATATGGAAAATAAGTATAATTGAGTTGTCCTTGATTGATTTTCGTATCCAAAGGATTCCTAATGATATAAGAAATGCCAATGAGGAAAATAAAAAGAAAGATAAAGAGAAATCCTTGAAAAGAGATATTTTACTAAAGAAATGAATAAGAAGAAAGAGAAAATAGATAAAGGATAAGTAAAAGGCTAATGAATATTCCCCAATATGGGAATTCATGCCTTTAGGATTTCATGAGGTCCAAGGGACCTAGAATAACAAAATAATAGCAAAGGGAAAAGAAATACCAATTAATTTTGGATTAATTAATGGATAACTTAGGAGGGAAGTAAACTATCTCATCCATTGTATTTTGTTTCCCAAATTTTGTACATAGTTAGATAATATGAAGAAAACATTTCCCTTAAAATTTGAGTTAAAAAGGAGCAAGGGTTTGGGATATACGAATTTCCTATGAAATTGCTAAAATTTGGATTTATTCAGAATTAGGAAAAGGATTTTCCTTTTTGTTCAAACGCGGACAACATGGTCCATTGGATCTTAATCCAACGATAATCAGTCATTATCTAAGTCCCACTGGGACTAGGACTCTACGAGATTACAGAGGATTTTCCTCTCTGAATTTCTTGAGATCCATAGAGAGTGGTCGTCTAATCATAGTCCCATTGGACTCAGGAGATGAAATCGCAGGGAAACATCCCTGGTTTGTGCATGTTTGGCCTTCGTTTTGGGAAACCCCCAATTCTTGCAAACCTGACCTTGACCCTATATATAGGGGAAGGTCAAGGAGGGAACCAACACCCCTGTTTGCTATCCCGATCATTGCGGATTGTTGCAAGGAACAACTTCGTTCCTTCAATTGCTCCTACTACCTTGACCTGCACCCCTGTTCCAGTGCCAAACCTTGTCGGAGTCCAGTGAGTAGAGGAGGGTGGCAGTGCATTCTTGGCGGGCAATTGGAGCCCTAGAAAACTTCATCGAGGGGAGGTGGAGGTGCCTGGCCGATCAGCATGAGCATAGGAGCACGAGAACCCAAAGTCAATCTCACCGTTGGCCATCGCTGCTACAGCGACGAGGTCGAGAGGTAGAAGAAGAAGAGGACCCGCAGATTAACCAAATTGCCCCTCACCTCCTTCATTTGTGTCAAGGTTAGAACGGTCTTCTGCTTCTTTTGATCGCAAATAAAGGGTGCGCACATCCACGGCCGTTGGATCCTCAGTGGACCCGTGGACCATGGATCGGGCGATCCTGGTTTTTCAAAAAATAGCAAGTAAATCAATACAAAAAGGTTTTCCTTGATAAAATCATATCTTGAGCTAGAAAACTCAGATGAGGAAAGTTAATACATGGAAAATGATCAAAAAAATACGAGCAATACATTAAAAATGGTTTGAACAACTAAATCAATATATTTTTGCAAAAGTGCATATTTTGATGAAAAAGAAGTGTTAATTTATGATTAGAAAACCTAATTGTTGATAAAGATCTTGCAAATAAGTTAATTCGGGCATTATTAACTGGTTTAAGGATTAAGATAGATTGTAACCTATTCTGATGATGGAATTGCAAGGATTAGGGTTTTAAACCTAATATGTTGATTAAAACCCTTAGTAACCCTAAGTGAGGGAAAAAGGGAAGAAAGGGTATAATAATCCAAAAATTAGGGTTTTTGTGATCCAAATCTGATCTTAAGATCTTAATGGGAAACAAACTGAGATAATTAGGGTTTGATGGATATTTTGATAAAAATAAAGTAAAAGTGGTAAAACGGAGGTGAAACCCTAATTATGGTCGAAACCTTAATAAGGGCTAGTAACCCTATGGCACGATTAGGCCTATTAGACTTGGATACCATGATCCATGATAGAAAATATTGGATTTATATTTCAGGACTGAATTGTGCTTGCTTGCTTGATTCTGGACTACTTGACTGTTTGGATTAGTTCTGCATGCAAGACAACTTGACAGGTATGTGGTTAATTATGATTAATCACATTAGATTTCCCGAAGGTTTCCCAGATGGTTAATCACATTGAATGCAATCTAAACAGTTTGGATGTTCATACTGCAATTATAAAGTCACTATGGCTATCATAGTTTTATATACATGTAAATTCTCGCACCTACATGCCACCCTGATAGAAGATGCCATAAAGGTCAGGCCCAAGAGGGTAGACCAATGGGCACCATGAGAGGTGAACCCAGACACCAAGCTTGGGAATGAGAAGGTGGTCTATGATGCATGACTATGGAGCACCATGGGAGGTGACTCGCAGACACCAAGCTTGGGATTGAGAAGGTTGCCTTAAGTCAATGGAAAAAGACAAACCCTAGAGGGGTATGCCAGGGTTAGGGCAAAATCGGTGGAGAATGACACATTGAAAATGTAAATTGGCTTGTTAAATAATTTGATTGTGATTATTAAATTGTTAGCCATATCTGTGAAATTTTGGTTGTCCCCACATACCAGCATATCCCCCGTATGATGATCGATGTTTTGTTTGTCGGTGTTTTAGGTACAACCCTGGAATGAACAAATAGTAAAGTGACACATTGTGAAAATAAGAAATAAAGTGCAAGGTGGATTAGATAGAATAATTCAAGCTCTGGATAGATGGATTTCCAAAGTTTTCAAAGGTAAGTAAAGTTTTAATCTTATACCAAATTCTAGTTTAGTTAGTAGAATTTCAGAATTATTATTGATTATTTTTTGAACCTTTGATCCTGTTAATTGGGATAACGGCTCTGACCTTCGAGTCTCCCTTAATTGGGGGTTATCGGGAGGCGGGGTCGTTACATTTGGTATCAGAGCATAGGTTCCTCATTTAATCTATAATAATTATTAAATTTTACAAACTCTATAGAACCCAAGGGAGTTATTAGAGGATTTTCCGAAAGATAGAGGTGTCTAGAAAAGGATCACGTCTGGGGGATGGCAAGATTTTCCTCCGCACCGCTAGTCGGAATATGAGGACTCGTAGATTAGTGTGACTGCCTGGACAATGTCTCAGAATTTGACTCAAAATAAGATACCTTGAGGACTCTCTCGTCTTATTCATCCCTTCTCAACTCAAATGTTGTTAAGGACCTTAAGGATTAGGGTTTTGTCTCTTTTCCTCACCCTCTTGAGGTATGGGTAAGGTTGATAAGGTTTAAGGAATCCTCCACCAAATTAATAAAAAGTATGTAAATAAGATGTCATGGACCTAAGCTTAATAGATTAAGCGTAAAGGAATAGATACATGCTTAGGTCGCATCACATAAGTTGTCATGACCTCAGGAGAGACCTGAGGTTAGACCTTCTTGTCAGGAGGATAAGTAAAGAGAGAGTTAGTCTTGGAGGTAGAAATCTGCATTAAAAGTAGAGATCCGACACATCCTTTGAGGATGATGTTAACCCTAACCCTAAGTGAAGGTTAGAAAGAGAGATGACATGAGGAGGTACATGTCATGATAGACCAGGCATGAGGGTAGACGTTCTTTTGGAAGCCCATATGAGCCATGATAGGTTGGATGACGGAGTACCTTTGGCGACCCAACCCTGGGATGGGTTGTGCATGTTAGAGTGAAGGATAGCTCCTTCATTGAGGAGGTTAGAGAATAACCTATGGAACCCCATGAGCTTATATGAGCATGGCATAGTAGGTACCCAAAATACATTAGCAGTGCGAGCAGTAGGTTGAAACCCTGGCCAAGGGAGTATGTTGGATAGCTGATGAGATAAGCATAAAGGGTTATGTATAACCTTGAGCAAACATAAACTTGAACATAGGTATCACCCATGTAGGGGTATGCTTCTGATCTTGATCCACCTTCAAGGGGAGAGGACCTTTAGTAAGAAGGTTGGTTGTGGAGTAGCTCTAGAGAGAGAGAAAGCAGGACCCAAGCAAGGAGGATGGAAGCTTAGATTCTGAGACATAAGGAACAATGGGGAGTTGGGGATGATGCGACCTAAGTGGATGATAGTGGTTGTCTCGTGCTTGGTCCCTGGAGGATGATGATATCCCAGTGTCCTGTAGAGGAACCAAACCCTAAAGAGTGGATGATGCTTCTGGAACCTATGTGCTTATGGTATAGGAGTTTACCTACTGAGATGAGACAAAGAGTGCCTTAGACCCTGAGGAGGTTTAAGTAGCTAGTTGTGAGGCCTTGTACTTTGTTGACTGTCCTTGAGGAGGACTCAACTCTATAGTGTTTCTCAAGTAGAAGGATGACGGGAAGTGCATGTCATTCCTTTTGCATTTCTGATTCGTGGTTAAGAGATAGAGCTTGTAGTTGGACACCTAAAAGTGAACCTAGGGTACCTAGGCTTAAGAGGGGAAGTGGTGTACCTAATGCTCGTGATGAGAGTTGAGTTTCTATAGATGTGAGCATGGTACTTCCTATGGTGAGAGGAAAGGAAAACCCCTTAAGTTTAAGGTATGTTTGATGAACCCCTCATAGCTAAGTTGATGACAAGGGAAGGTATGACCTCGATCCAATGTTGAGGAATGAGAACCCGTATGACCTAGCCTGGTTTAGTCAGTGATCTACTTGTGCCTTAATAGCTTGCTAGGGTTAAGCATGTGGATGTAAACCCTAGACTTAAGGGCGTTTGTAACCTTGTTGTCAAGGTGTAGTTTCCTCCCATCCTGGGAGAGGGACCCTTTTGTAGGGTGTATACCAGTCTTGTTGGAGTAACCTAAAGAGGTTTCAGAGAATCTTAAAAAGCTAAGTGAAAAGTACATGGTACGAGAATGAACCTGTAGACCCATGGATAACCATCTGTATGTGCATGTGGATGTGTTACTCTGGTAGTAACTAGTATGGAGCCTGGCCAGGGTAGGCAGGTTGCCATGACCCCTGTAAAGGGATGAAAGTCAGTCATGAATGTAGAGAGAGATGATGAAGGCTTGGGTAAGGATCTAAGTTGGACATGTACTATAATAGAATCCTAAGTCTATCCTAGGGACAGGTAGGGATAAGACCGATGGAAGTAGGAGTTGCCTAATTCCCTAGTTGCACATGACCATAGGGTTGGGAGGTAACATCTATCATTGTCTGAGGGCCATGAGTTAGGAGATTAACCACCTTCATGAACTCATAGGACCTAAAGGGTAGATGAGTAGGGCACTCTCTAGATGCATGAGGGAAGAGGGATGACCCCAAAAGTGTCGGCACCCTATAGAACCAGAGGAGATGACCAAGGATTGTGTGTAAACCCCAGTAGGTTCAAGACCAGTTTTCCAGGGAAGTAATTTTTGATATCATGATGTTTGTGATTGTGACAATGTGAGTTTTTCCCTCTTTTCTATTAATTATTTTATCTTTGACCTTTATAATGATCATTTAAAATATCTTTTGACTCCTTGATCAATATAGATACCCAAAATCAAATTCTTTTGTATTCTATGAATTTTATGCACTCTGGGACACCTTATTTAACTTAATACACCTCTTTGATAAAGTGCTTGAATTTGACTAGTTAACTATATCTTTTGGTCTCCAAACTTGTACACATTATTCTACTCTTCATGTTGAAGTTCTGGTCCAAATGTGAAAGCATTTGGACCTTCACATGATTTTATACAATTTTTCTAAGATTCCAATGTTTTCTTAGCTTTTAGCCCTTTTCCTTCCTTTTTCCCTCTCTTCTCCTTGTTGGGCCCGGCCCATTTCCTGGCTTGGGGCGCCGATGGGCAAGGCAAGTTGACCTAGAAGCCTTGGATCTTGATCCAACGGCGCTGGGATAATCCCCTACCGTGCGCTTGGTTTGGCAGGGTCTACGATGGACCAGCCGACACCATGGCCCGACCCCGATCGACCAGCTCACCCCAGTTGCGCACAATCACTCAACCGATGGTTTCACACCTCCTTCACAAACCTTCTGTGTGGCTTAATAGGGTGGAATCATTGCTTGGAGGCCAAGGGAGCTAGCCGACTTTTGGAGTGTGCCGCCCCCCCCTCTAGCAAACCTAAACCTAGCCCCAAACAACTATATAAACCCCCCTTTGGGTTCGTCGCGCCCCCACGATCCCGAACGGCACCTCCTTCTCGTGCCACACTCTCCCTCTCTCGCCCCTTGTCTCTCCGACCGCCACCTCTGTCGCGGCACCGCCGCTTCTGCTGGCTCCATTTTTGGTCGAGTCGACCTGCAGCTGCCGTCGGATCACGGTCAGACCTTGACCGCGACCCAGATCAACGGTCGTGCATCCCCGCGCGAGCCCTCTTATTTTCTTCCCCACGAGCATGTGCCTGGGAGCACAGACCCTCTCCGCCGCCAATCGTCCTCACGAGACCACGGTAGATCACCGATCGACGACCTCTAATTTTCGGTATTTTCTGCCTCTCTGCCCTAAATTCTAGAAAATGACCTAAATCTTGAAAAATCGATATCTTGAGATCCCTAGCTCCAAAAATAGTGAAATTATAGTCCATTTTGATCAGAAAAATCCAACTGATATGTTAAAAATACTTGTGAATCTTAATTCTCTACTTTTATCACTGATATGCCATGATCTTGTTCTTTTTCCTTGTTAATTATCTTATATGATGATTAATCTTGGAGAAACTCTTATTCCTGTTTCTAATGATCATTCTGAGACACCAAATCATGTTTTGACAAAATAAGGGTTAAACATGATCCTCTTAACTCTTTACCTTAAAAGTTGAATCATATACTTGAAATAAGGTTTTGATGCTCCATATTGATCAAGAGATTTGAATAATGATATTGATAATTAGGGTTGACATGTATTCCTAAATATACCTAGGAAGGTCATCCATTCATGAAAAATGTTTGATACTTGACTATTTGTTGGACTTTTGAGGAATATTGTTGATGACCTAAACCTAAGGTAGAAATAGGAAAATGTAACCCTAATCTCGAATAACAAAGCATGATCTTTTAAACTATGATCTTGACCCTTGATCCAATATTTTGATCTAGGATCTGACTCAAAGGGTTGATTTACTCTCTCTCTTGGGATCTATACTCCAAATACTCCTTTAGAAAGGTACGCTATTATACTACTCCTCCTTGGTTGAATGATGATATTTTCTTAGCTATCTCTTGAAATATGCTTGGCTAGTTATTTGGATGAAATATTGTTCCCTATGAATAGTCTTCCGTTTTTCTTCTATATTATATGTTGAGAAACATGAAATCTAAATCATTAGACCCATTATGACTGCCCGTATATTGATGTTGATAATGATGTTGGAAAAATTGATAATGTTGATATTGGATATAAGCAAAACTCCTTCTTTGGAAGGCGGGATTTTGCACTTGGACCTCCTATCTCATATGATGAGAAGGAGTTTGGTGACCTCCCCATCGCGTTGGGGTAGTAGAGTCACCCAAACTAATATAAGCATGCTTCTTGAATTACAGCATAATGGGAAATTCCTAATTAAATTTGTTGTTTAATAACATTTTGGTTTTGGGAAATCGTTCGATAATGATTTGAAACATAAGTCCTGCCAAGCATACTAGTTTTCATTATAAAATTGCTTTACTTGTTTTTATATAGCGTACCGTGCAATTGCATTGACTTTGTGTCTTGATTTTCTCGATTTTAGGTAATGCAAGGAACTAGTTTCATCTACTCTTTCATCTACTGCAATAAAGACTGCTACATCTTATGGACTCTACATGAGAGGTAATTGTAAAAGGGATGTAGTTGTAGGCTAGTTGTTATCTTTTTCTTTTTCATGTTGCCTACGGGCCTATGTATTAAACATTTTGGTTCATTTTAATAAAGAAGGATGTTATTTCATTTTTGCAGATTATCTGTGTGTGATTTTCGGTCCACTCAGGGACGGGCACTCTCATCCCTCTAACACTGCCCTTTTGGACAGTGGGATTGGGATTAGGGTAAGAACGGATCCGTGATAGTTGGTATCAGAGCCATTACACACTTCATATGCATTAGTGAAATGATATTCTCAATCGCTGAACTGAGGAATCCCTAAAATTCACTATGGTGAAAATTGAGGTGTCTAGAAAGAGCACAAAGGGGTTTCTAGCATAATTCCTCCTATCCGTCTTCACGGTGGTTGAGGTTCCTCCTGCTCCACCTGGCCTTAGTTGATCCAGAAATGAATGGAAGGACTTCCTATAACCCTAGAGAGTCTTCTAGCATCTTATCTCTTCTTTAAGGATTACCCAAGCCACCTATTAGAAAGAAGTAGGATGACTCCTCATCTTCTCATTCTCCTTAAGGTGTCATGACTTGATCTATATACACTCTCTATTTTGGGTAAATTAAGGACGGGAATAACTAAAATCCGAAAATAAATTGAAAAAACATGTTGCAATATTTCCATGATCTATCATATTCTTACTTTGAAAGTAATAAATAAGAAAACTTATATTAGTTGAACTCTTGCAGATGGCCCCAAAAACTAGGAACAACAGGGATGGTGAAGGGACCTCTGGTACTAAAGACAAGGGGAAGAAGTCACGCATGGATGATGATGAAGATGTCGGTTCTGCCAATAAGACCAACAATATGGGGGAATGGGAATTAAAACAAAAGGCCATTATGGATGCCCTTCATGACCTAGATATTCGTACAACATCCCTTGTACCAACCCAAAACCCAAAACCCACCACTATCTAGGATTTTCTGAAACTCATCCCTGAAACCTTCTATGGGGAAGACAAAGATGATGTCCTAGACAAGGCTGATGCTTGGTTAGTGTCCATGGAAAACACCTTTAGGGTTTTGAGGTGCCCTGAACAAGACAAGGTTGGTTTTGCCACCTACCAGTTGAAGGGAGCGGCCAAATTGTGGTGGGAGAATTACATCCGGTCACATCAAGTCATCCCTGTCAATTGGAAAGCCTTCAAACCCATTTTCACCAACTGTTTCCAACCCACATCTGAGAGAAAGGAAAAACAAAAACAATTCCTCACCCTTACCCAAGGAACTAACACAGTGGCTGAATACAGCCGACAGTTCCGCCTGCTAGAGAGGCATGTCACCAACCTCACTGAAGAACAAAAACTTGACTGTTACATTGATGGGCTTTTCATTACCCTAAAAGCTTTTGTATCCTCATCCAAACCCACCAATTTTCAAGATACCTATGACCATGCCTTGTCCATGGAGAGAACCCTGGGGATGGGACATGGGAAACCTTTACCTACCCTTGCCTATCTAGGTATGACTGAAGTTGTATCTGCAAAACCTGAACAGAAGGGAAAACCCCATATTGGTGGCAATAAGAATAGGAACCGAAAAAAGAACCAGAGGAATCGTCATGCCCAAGGCCAGAACCAAAATTACAACTGTCGTCCTGCACAAAACTAGAATCATGGCCAAAATAGGGGCCCAGGCAGGAACGCCAATATTCCTCGTTGTCGTAACTGTGGTAACTTCCACCCTGGCCACTGCAAGTATCCATCCCCAGTCTCCCATTACTACAAACAGGAGGGTCACTTCAGAGATAGCTGCCCCCACCCTCCTCCAGCATGGGCCAGGCAAGGTGAACATAGACAGGCTCGTGTCTTTACTGTGAATGCAGATGAGGCGAAGGTGAATGAAAACAAACTCATGGAAGGTACCTTTTAAATTCAAGATTATTTCCAGAACTTTATATCATGATTATCTTGTACATAGTCCTTACACGAAATATATGAATACGTAGGTACGATGCAAATCTTCGATCATTTTGTTGTTACTCTTTTTGACTCTGGGTCAACAAACACCTTCATGTCTAAGAATCTTGCCTGTATGTTGAATCTTGAAATAAGGGACTTAGGGTACGTACTTGATGTAACTACCCCAAGTGGGAAGATGAAAGTCTCCTACTATATTGTCGAGAAAGTCCCTCTATCTTATGCTGGACATAGTTTTGAGTCATATTTCATAATCTTAGACATGGAAGACTTTGACCTTATTTTAGGGATGGATTGGCTCCATAAAAATCATGCTCTAATCGAATGTCGTGCCAAGAAAGTCATTATTTCCAAACCCAATCTCCCTATTCTTGTAATTCCTGGAAGGAAAGATCAAAATCAAAACGTTGTCATTTCTCTGATTAAAGCCCAAAACTTGATAGCTAAAGGGTGCAAAGCCTACCTAGCAACTGTAACCATAGTCAATCCTGATATGAGTGCCCTGGAAAACATTGATATAGTGTTAGAGTACCCGAGTGTCTTTCCTGAGAAGCTCCCTGGGCTACCACCATATCGTGATGTTGAGTTTTCTATTGATTTAGCACCTGGTACTGCACCTATTTCTCAGGCACCCTATCGGATGGCTCCTGCTGAATTGACTGAGCTGAAAAAGCAGTTGTAGGAATTGCTTGATAGGGGTTTCATCCGCCCTAGTACCTCTCCTTGGGGAGCCCCCGTTTTATTTGTCAAGAAAAAAGATGGTTCCCTCCGCATGTGTATTGACTATCGTATGATCAATCAAGCTACTGTGAAAAACAAGTATCTGCTGCCCAAAATTGATGACCTTTTCAATCAACTTCGTTATGCCCGTGTCTTTTCAAAAATTGATCTTCGTTCTGGTTACCACCAACTCAAAGTTAAGGATGAAAACATTCCTAAAACAACCTTTCGAACCCGATACGGGCATTATGAATTCCTTGTCATGCCTTTTGGGTTGACTAATTCCCCTGCTGTGTTTATGAACTTGATGAATAGTGTCTTCCAACATTTCCTCGATGAGTTTGTAGTGGTCTTCATTGATGATATATTGATATATTCGACTGATACTGAATCACACCACATCCACCTTCGCAAAGTTCTTGACATCCTCCAATCTCATAAATTCTATGCAAAATTGTCAAAATGTGAATTTTGGATTTCTGAAGTCATGTTCTTGGTCACATAATTTCTGGTGGGAAAATTTCTGTTGACCCCACCAAAGTCTCAGCTGTTCTTGAGTAGCAAGCACCAAAGAATGTCTCGGCGATTCGCAATTTTCTAGGTCTTGCTGGCTATTATCGACGTTTTATCCAGCACTTCAACAGGACTGCCTTGCCTCTCACTAAGCTCACCAGGAAAGGGGAACACTTTATCTGGTCAAGAGAGTGTGTGTCCAGTTTTCAAGAGCTAAAGAAAAAGCTGACAACTGCACCTGTCTTGACTCTTCCCTTGGGAAATGATGGGTTTGTCATCTTCACCGACGCATCAAGGTTCGGTCTGGGTTGTGTTCTCATGCAAGAAAGAAAACTAGTTGCTTATGTCTCTTGACAATTGAAGCCAAATGAGGTCAACTACCCAACCCATGACCTCGAGCTTGTCGCCATCGTATATGCTTTGAAAATATGGTGACACTACTTGTATGGTGCCACCTTCGACATCCTCACTGATCACAAGAGTCTGAAATACATCTTGACACAGAAGGATCTCAATCTCAGACAGAGGTGTTGGCTCGAATACCTTAAAGACTATGACTTCACCATTTCCTGCCACCTCAGTAAGGCAAATGTGGTGGCCGATGCACTCAGCAGAAAGCATGCTAAATGTGTTGCCGTCTTCATGACGGAATGGAAGAACATGGAAGTCATGTCACCTTGGGCCCCAAGGCGTATGGGCAACGTTCTTAGATTGGCCAGTGTCCATGTAAAACCGAGTCTCCTGTCTGAAATCCTGACAGCTCAAAAGAATAGCAAGAGCATTGATGATATGATTAAGCTATTAGAGAAGCCCCAAACTCATCTGACAGTCAGTATGGATGGTGGAATCCGATACAAACAGCGCATATGGGTCTGAGAAGATTCAGTCATGATAGATATGGTGTTACGAGAAGCTCACGGGTCAAAATACACTGTCCATCCTGGATCGACAAAGATGTACAAGGATCTGCAAAGGCACTTTTGGTGGAGGAATATGAAGACCGACATTACTACTTTCATCTCCAAGTATCTGACCTACCAACAGACCAAGGCTGAACACCAACTTCCAGGAGGTCTTCTACAATCCCTACCTATCCCCGAGTGGAAATGGGAAAACATCACCATGGATTTCGTGGTGGGACTACCCAGGACCAGGAAAGGGAGTGATGCCATTTGGGTTGTAGTTGATCGTCTGACTAAATCGGCCCATTTTATTCCAATCAAGACAACAACTAAGGTTCCTGAGTTAGCAGAACTTTACATTCGAGAGATAGTCAGGCTGCATGTAATTCATGTATCTATATTGTCTGATCGTGATGCAAAGTTCACTTCTCACTTGTGGCGACAAGTACAGGAAGAACTGGGAACTCAACTGAACTTCAGCATTGCTTATCACCCCCAAACTGACGGACAATCGGAGAGGACAATCCATGTTCTAGAAGACTTGCTGAGATCATGCGTCCTCAATTGGGGTGGTTCTTGGGACCACTACCTTCCTCTTGTTGAGTTTGCCTACAACAATAGCTACCAATCCAGTATCGGCATGCCTCCCTATGAAGCTCTGTATGGAATACCGTGTAGATCTCCTCTTTACTGGGATGAAGTAGGTGGATGAATTCTGAAGTCTGAGGAACTACAACTCTATTCTGATAATGTCAACCTAATCAAGAAAAGGTTAAAAAGGGCACAAGATCGTCAGAAGTCTTATGCTGATGCACACAAGACTGACACTCTATTCTTAGTAGGTGATCATGTTTTCCTAAAGATTCGACCCATTCGAGCCATTGCAAAGAACAAAGGAAAACTCAATCCTAGATATGTGGGTCCTTTTGAAATTCTGGATCGTATTGGGGAATGTGCTTACAGGTTGGCTCTACCTCCACAATATAGCATGATGCACAACGTCTTTCATGTGTCAAACCTGAAGCGGTATGTCAAAGACCCTAGCCATGTCCTCAATCATGAACCAATTGAATTAAAGGACACCCTTGTATACCAAGAAACTCCAGTCAAGATACTTGATACTCGCACCAAGGAACTCAGAAATAAGAAAATCGATATGGTTAAGGTGTTTTGGAAGCACCATGGGAGTGATGATGCTACTTGGGAGTTGAAGTCAGACATTGAGGAACGTTTTCCTGACCTCTTCAAGGAAGTTTGAATTTTGGGGACAAAATTCTTTATAAGGAGGGGATTATGTGACAATGTGAGTTTTTCCCTCTTTTCTATTAATTATTTTATCTTTCACCTTTATAATGATCATTTAAAATATCTTTTGACTCCTTGATCAATATAGATACCCAAAATCAAATTCTTTTGTATTCTATGAATTTTATGCACTCTGGGACACCTTATTTAACTTAATACACCTCTTTGATCAAGTGCTTGAATTGGACTAGTTAACTATATCTTTTGGTCTCCAAACTTGTACACATTATTCTACTCTTCATGTTGAAGTTATGGTCCAAATGTGAGAGCATTTGGACCTTCCCATGATTTTATACAATTTTTATAAGATTCCAATGTTTTCTTAGCTTTTAGCCCTTTTCCTTCCTTTTTCCCTCTCTTTTCCTTGTTGGGCCCGACCCATTTCCTAGATTGGGGCGCCGTTGGGAAAGGCAGGTTGACCCAGCAGCCTTGGATCTTGATCCAATGGTGCTGGGGTCATCCCCTACCTTGCGCTTGGTTTGGCAGGGTCTACGATGGACCAGCCGGCACCATGGCCCGACCCCGATCGACCAGCTCACCCCAGTTGTGCCCAATCACTCAACCGATGGTTTCACACCTCCTTCGCAAACCTTCCTTGTGGCTTAATAGGGTGGAATCATTGCTTGGAGGCCAAGGGAGCTAGCCGACTTTTGGAGTGCGCCACCTCCCCTCTAGCAACCCTAAACCTAGCCCCAAACAACTATATAAACCCCCCTTTGGGTTCGTCGCGCCCCCACGATCCCGAACGACACCTCCTTCTCACGTCGCACTCTCCCTCTCTCACCCCTTGTCTCTCTGGCCGCCACCTCTGCCGCGGCACCGCCGCTTCTGCTGGCTCCGTTATTGGTCGAGTCGACCTGTAGCTGTCATCGGATCACGGTCAGACCTTGACCGCGACCCAGATCAACGGCCGTGCATCCCGGCGCGAGCCCTCTTCTATTCTTCCCCGCGAGCACGTTCCTGGGAGCACAGACCCTCTCCGCCACTGATCGTCCTCGGGAGACCATGGTAGATCACCGATCGACGGCCTCTGATTTTCAGTATTTTCTTGCCTCTCTGCCCTAAATTCTAGAAAATGACCTAAATCTTGAAAAATCGATATCTTGAGATCCCTAGCTCCAAAAATAGTGAAATTATAGTCCATTTTGATCAGAAAAATCCAACTGATCTGTTAAAAATACTTATGAATCTTAATTCTTGACTTTTATCACTGAAATGCCATTATCTTGTTCTTTTGCCTTGTTAATTATCTTATATGATTATTAATCTTGGAGAAACTCTTATTCCTATTTCTAATGATCATTCTGAGACACCAAATCATCTTTTAACAAAATAAGGGTTAAACATGACCCTCTTAACTCTTTACCTTAAAAGTTGAATCATATACTTGAAATAAGGTTTTGATGCTCCATCTTGATCTAGAGATTTGAATAATGATATTCATAATTAGGGTTGACATGTATTCCTAAATATACCTAGGAAGGTCATCCATTCATGAAAAATGTTTGACACTTGAATATTTGTTGGACTTTTGAGGAATATTGTTGATGACCTAAACCTAAGGTAGAAATAGGAAAATGTAACCCTAATCTTGAATAACAAAGCATGATCTTTTAAACTATGATCTTGACCCTTGATCCAATATTTTGATCTAGGATCTGACTCAAAGGGTTGATTTACTCTCTCTCTTGGGATCTATACTCCAAATACTCTTTTAGAAAGGTACGCTATTATACTACTCCTCCTTGGTTGAATGATGATATTTTCTTAGCTATCTCTTGAAATATTCTTGGCTAGTTATTTGGATGAAATATTGTTCCCTATGAATAGTCTTCCGTTTTTCTTCTATATTATATGTTGAGAAACATGAAATCTAAATCATTAGACCCATTATGACTGCCTGTATATTGATGTTGATAATGATGTTGGAAAAATTGATAATGTTGATATTGGATATAAGCAAAACTCCTTCGTTGGAAGGCGGGATTTTGCACTTGGACCTCCTATCTCATATGATGAGAAGGAGCTTGGTGACCTCCCCATCGCGTTGGGGTAGTAGAGTCACCCAAACTAATATAAGCATGCTTCTCGAATTACAACATAATGGGAAATTCGTAATAAAATTTGTTGTTGAATAACATTTTGGTTTTTGGAAATCGTTCGATAATGATTTGAAACATTAGTCCTGCCAAGCATACTAGTTTTCATTATAAAAATGCTTTACTTGTTTTTATATAGCGTACCGTGCAATTGCATTGACTTTGTGTCTTGATTTTCTCGATTTTAGGTAATGCAAGGAACTAGTTTCATCTACTCTTTCATCTACTGCAATAAAGACTGCTACATCTTATGGACTCTACATGGGAGGTAATTGTAAAAGGGATGTAGTTGTAGGCTAGTTGTTATCTTTTTCCTTTTCATGTTGCCTACGGGCCTATGTATTAAACATTTTGGTTCATTTTAATAAAGAAGGATGTTATTTCATTTTTGCATATTATCTGCGTGTGATTTTCGGGCCACTCAGAGATGGGCGCTCTCATCCCTCTATAACTGCCCTTTTGGACAGTGGGATTGGGATTAGGGTAAGAACGGATCCGTGACAGTGATATAGAGACATAAGTTGCACGTTTCAACTTAGATTTAAAGGTGTAGTGTCAAGGTGGGATGTACCATCTCTACTCTTGGAACAGGAAGAACTCTATATTTGGACGGCCACCAAATGCTTATTTCCTCTTGTTATGGGAGTGAGAGATAGGACAGTATGCATGCCATACACCAAGGAGAAAGATGAGGTAAGTTGGAACGATGCTATGAGATATGAGAACAGAAACGGTAACATGCCCTTGTGGGGTGAATGAAACATGGATGGTTTACCAACACTAAGAGTATTAAGGTATTCATCTTCTGAGGATGTTGTAACATGAGTTATGTGTTGAGTTTGATAACCAAGAAGATGAACTCAGAGTTTCTTGATGAAGATAGACTTCAAGTTCGAGATGAAATGATAAGTGGAATACACGGAGGTGTATGTCTTTGACTCTACTTAACACTTAAGGATGTGAAGTGGTAATGGATGCTCTGGCTGAAATGCATCTGCCTAGTATACATGGAGGCTGAAAGGAGATAAGTTTGGCTAACACTCAGATGCAACAATATCAGCTGATCAAGTTAGTAGTTGTTCGGTTGGCCAGCCTAGGCCTTGATGCAATAAAAGGATGGTTGAAGAACCTCAAATGCACTTCTTTGGAAAGGAAGGTTATAAAACCCTAATGAGAGTGGTTTAGGGTTTCTGAGGAATCAATCTTGAAGAATCATGCCATACAAGAGATCATGGTTTTAAGACCACCATACATCATGATACTACAAGATAGTAAGTGATAGTAGCACTTTGGATGCTTGATGTGAAGTTGCATGTGGCATGTGGCCATGCAAGACGGGGGTGAAGGACGAACACCAGTAACCCATTGACTTGATATAGAGGATAAAGAGTCCCCGAGTGGGAATGGAATTTCACCACTATGGGTGTTGTGGTAAGTCTCCCCTTGACCAAGGAAGGTCAAGATGCAATATGGGTTATGGTAGATCGCCATACCTAGATAGCACGAGCAAGAAAGAATGTTGTCAAGGGACAGATTCTATTGAACCTACATAAGAGAGAGAGATGGTTCAACTACACCATGATGTGAGTTCAAAAGTTCTTGAGTAGGACCTAAAGGTTCACTTCCATTAAGTGGAAGTAGATACATGAAGAAATCGATGTTAGTACAGTTTATCACCCCTTACTAATGGTTAGTATGATCCAGACTAGATGGCATGATGAGAGCATGTGTGCTCATATAGGGTGATACATGAAGACAATTCTTAAGATATGATGTTGACCACCTTAGCCTTTATTGGGATGCAAGAAGTTCTAGAAGGAGGTTGTGTCAGTCACCACTCCATTAAGATGATGTTGGTGAAGGAGGCCTCATGAAGGTCAGAAAAGAACCACAGTGTATGCAGATGAAGTCGCTTTGATCATGCAATGGCTGAGAGAGAGCCCCGAGATGACATGAGTCATGAGTTGATGCAAAGCAGACAGACATGTAGTTAATTGTGGGAGAATATGTGATGTGAAAATCCGACCCCTCTAAGTTATAGTTGAGAAAGTTGAGTCCCCGATATACGGGTCCATTTGAGATGGATTGATGGAAATGGTTGTGTTTAAGCCTTACCCCTCAGGATAACATGATGTATAATGTGTTCCATGAGTCCAATCTAGAGCACTATGTGAGGTACCTAAGCCATGTGTTGAGCCCTGAACCTATTCAGCTTTTTGAAAGGCTAAAAAGTCCTGAGTCACCTATGAGGGTACGATATACCAAGGTAAGAAAGAACTCAGATGGAAGAATATGAGAAGATGAAGGTTCTTGGGAAGCACCATGCAAAAGGGTGAAGCCACATGGGAGCCCTGATAGACATAAGAAAGGTTTATCTTGTTTGTTTGCTTGCTTGAAGAAATTTTGAAGACAAAATTTCTATAAGAGGGGAAGGATGTTACAACCCCAATTTTTTTGGGTTCATTTGGTGAGAAATGTAATTTCTCATAATAAAGATAAATGAACAAATAATGATTTAATGCATGGATTTTGTTTACAATAGCCTTGATGATTGTGTTGTGGGCTTTATTGGCTATTGGGCCCAAATAATAAGAAAATTCAATTAGTAAATGAATAATTGGGTTTTTGAGAAAAGAATGAGGTGTAAACCTCTAGAAGTCAATAGAGTGTAATCCAAAGGTGTATTTCGTGCCTCTTGGGTTCCTTGGGTCCCAAGGAGTCCAAAATTGCAAAGAGAAAGCAATAAGAGAAGAAAAGATCAATTAGATATTTCTTTATTAAGAAAGAAATTGAAAATAGTGATAAAATATGGAAAATAAGTATAATTGAGTTGTCCTTGATGGATTTTTGTATCCAAAGGATTCCTAATGATAAAAGGAATGCCAATGAGGAAAATAAAAAGAAAGATAAAGAGAAATCCTTGAAGGGAGATATTTTACTAAAGAAATAAATAAGAAGAAAGAGAAAATAGATAAAGGATATGTAAAAGGCTAAGGAATATTCCCCAATATGGGAATTCGTGCCTTTAGGATTTCTTGAGGTCCAAGGGACCCAAAATAACAAAATAATAGCAAAGGGTAAAGAAATACCAATTAATTTTGGATTAATTAAAGGATAACTTAGGAGGGAAGTAAACCTTCTCATCCATTGTAATTTGTTTCCCAAATTTTGTACATATCTAGATAATGTGAATACAAACGTTACCTTAAAATTTGAGTTAAAAAGGATCAAGGGTTTGGGAGATACGAATTTACTATGAAATTGCTAAAATTTGGATTTATTCAGAATTAGGAAAAGGATTTTCCTTTTTGTTCAAACGCGGACAACATGGACCATTGGATCTTAATCCAACGACAATCGGTCATCGTCTAAGTCCCACTGGGACTAGGACTCTGTGAGATTATAGAGGATTTTCCTCTCTGAATTTCTTGAGATCCATAGACAGTGGTCGTCTAATCATAGTCCCATTGGACTCACGAGATGAAATCGTAGGGAAACATCCCCGGTTTGTGCATGTTTGGCCTTCATTTTGGGAAACCCCCAATTCTTGTGACCTGACCTCGACCCTATATATAGGGGAAGGTCAAGGAGGGAACCAACACCCCTATTTTCTATCTCGATCGCTGCAGATTGTTGCAAGGAACAACTCTATGCCTTCAATTGCTCCAACCACCTTGACTTGCACCCCTATTCCAGTGCCAAACCTCGTTGGAGTCTAGCGAGTAGAGGAGGGTGGTGACGTGTTCTTGGTGGGAAATTGGAGCCCTAGACAACTTTGTCGAGGGGAGGTAGATCTCCCTAGGCGATCGACATGAGAAAAGGAGAACGAGAACCTGAAGTCAACCTCGCGGTTGACCAGCACTGCTACAATGACGAGGTCGAGAGGTAGAAGAAGAAGAGAAACCACAGATTGACCAAATTGCCCCTCACCTCCTTCAGTCGCGTCAAGGTTAGAACGGTCTTCTGCTTCTTTAGATCGCAAATAAATGGGGCGCGCATCCACGGCCGTTGGATCCTCAGTGGACCCCCAGACCATGGACCGGGTGATCCTAGTTTTTCTAAAAATAGCAAGTAAATGAATATAAAAGGGTTTTCCTTGATAAAATCATATCTTGAGCTAGAAAACTCATATGAGGAAAGTTAATCATGGAAAATGATCAAAAAAATATGAGGGATATTTTAAAAATGGTTTGAAAACCTAAATCAGTATATTTTTGCAAAAGTGCATATTTTGATGTAAAAGAAGTGTTAATTTGTGATTAGAAAACCTAATTGTTGATAAAGATCTTGCAAATAAGTTAATTCAGGCATTATTAACTGGTTTAAAGATTAAGATAGATTCTAACCTATTTTGATGATGGAATTCCAAGGATTAGGGTTTGAAACCTAATATGTTGATTAATACCCTTAAAAACCCTAAGTGAGGGAAAAAGGGAAGAAAGGGTATAATAATCTGAAAATTAGGGTTTTTGTGATCCAAATCTGATCTTTAGATCTTAATGGGAAACAAACTGAGATAATTAGGGTTTTATATATATTTTGATAAAAATAAAGTAAAAGTGGTAAAAAGGAAGTGAAACCCTAATTATGGTCGAAACTGTAAAAACGGCTAGTAACTCTAGGGCACGATTAGTCCTATTAGTCTTAGATACCATGATCCATGATAGAAAATATTGGATGTATATTTTAGGACTGAATTGTGCTTGCTTACTTGATTCTGGACTACTTGACTATTTGGATTAATTTTGCATTCAAGACAACTTGACATGTATGTGGTTAATTATGATTAATCGCATTAGATTTCCCGAAGGTTTCCCAGATGGTTAATCACATTGAATGCAATCTAAACAGTTTGGATGTTCATACAACAATTATAAAGTCACTATGGCTATCACAGTTATATATTCATGTGAATTCTCACACCTACATGCCACCCTGATGGAAGATGCCATAAAGGTCAGGCCCAAGAGGGTAGACCAATGGGCACCGTGAGAGGTGACCCCAGACACCAAGCTCGGGAATGAGAAGGTGGTCTATGATGCATGACTATGGAGCACCATGAGAGGTGACTCCCAGGCACCAAGCTCAGGATTGAGAAGGTGACCTTAAGTCAATGGCAAAAGAGAAACCCTAGAGGGGTATGCCAGGGTTAGGGCAAAAGCGATGGAGAATGACACTTTGAAAATGTAAATTGGCTTGTTAAATAATTTGATTGTGATTATTACATTGTTAGCCATATATGTGAAATTTTGGTTGTCCCCACATACCAGCATATCCACGTATGTTGATCGATGTTTTGTTTGTCGGTGTTTTAGGTACAACCCTGGAATGAACAAACAGTAAAGTGACACATTGTAAAAATAAGAAATAAAGTGAAAGGAGGATTAGATAGAATAATTCAAGCTCTGGATAGATAGATTTCCAAAGTTTTCAAAGGTAAGTAAAGTTTTAATCTTATACCAAATTCCAGTTTAGTTAGTATAATTTCATAATTATTATTGATTATTTGTTGAACCTTTGATCCTATTGATTGGGATAACGACTCAGACCTTCGAGTCTCCCTTAATTGGGAGTTACCTGGAGGTGGGGTCGTTACATTAACTATATAGACCATAGAATAAGTCCTCATTAGAAAGTCTCGGTAAGATTCAAAAGACGATGTGGGTATCATAGAGGCATGTTGTGCCAAAAGAGCGTGTGTTGCACCATGGATGATACTTTGGTGTTAACAAGGGCATGTCGTGCAAACAAAGGGAGCGTTTCATGATAGAGGACACTTCAATATCATAGAGGAGAACTCATCATATAATGGTGGTCACAATCTGATACAAGTCACAAATTAAAGATACCTTAATACTGAGTGTGTACACAATATCATTTATAAGTATGACGAAAGAAATTAATATAAGAGAGAGATGACCCATTCCCTTTATGCAAGTCGTATGGCCCAAACAACAGAGTGCAAGAAAATTTAGATATGTAACCCATCACCTATGTGTAGGTTCTGTGACCCAATCACCTTAATGCAGTTAATGAGACCCAAGTACCAGAGTAGATGTCTCCAAAGAAAGATAAATAAAAGGAAAAAACTACTTTAAATAAAGAGGAGTTATTTATGTTTAAGAATTTGTAGAAATTGTATATCAATGTCATACATAAGGTTTCTAAGAGTATCTTGTAGTATATTATTAGCCCAGTAATGCATATACTAGAATACTCATGCAAAATACTGTAATGGCTATTTTTCCAATGCATGGCTGGGATGAGATGTTCACAACTGAGGAGCTAGATTAGAGTAGTTCTGAAATACTCGGAGCACAAGGATAAAGAATGACAAGATGTGGTGGGGTTCTAACTATAGTATGATCCTCGTATTTATAAATCCAGTTATATGATTCCATGTTTAGAGTTTTTGAATCAAGATTTTGTCTCAAGATATTGAATGAGTTTACCAGGTTATAATCTTTATGTTTCATTTTGTAAGGACAATGATGAGAATGTTTATCATTTAAATCTTGTGATTGATAATATTGTTGTTATGAATGCCAGTTTATGGTAATGCCCCCTTAAGTGAACAAGTTAAGTATATATCTATATTACTTCTACAATGTGCATGTGTGTGATTAAGGAAGGTGTCACCAAACAAGTCAGACTTTTTAGGAAGAGGGAAAATTCAATGAATTTGTCTACTAAGACATAGTGATTTTGTCAAGAAATCAGAACTAAAAATAAGGCAAAAAAAATAATGCCTGAGTCCCAAACCAACAACTTGCGTCGACAATGATGTATCTAGGAAACAAGATTGCATGAATTATCTAGTCTTGGAGAAAGTTCATCGACAATTCTTACACAGTGATGTGCACTTTTTACAAAGCACAAACAAATAAGCAGAGATGATGCCTCCATGCCTCTACGTAGTTGTTGTCCTCCTAGAAGGTGGCAATGGCCTCCACACCTCTACGTAGACCACAAGGACCACAAAGAACTCCACGTTGCACTACTAGAGACAACATGAATGAGTTGTCCCTTCAAACATCAACCTACTATGATTGATTTTCTCTCTCATATTGTCTCCCCCTTGTTGTCCCTCATTTTTATGGATAAAACATGCTCTGTCTCTCTACTTACCACATCTATGAGAGGACAACAATTCTCAGAGCTTATTGTTGTGTATTTGAAAGCCTAGACTGCCCTCCCCACCCTTTATATAGGATGGCTAGAGTCAGGGTTTCCAGATAATTTGGGATTCAAAGAGATAGAATTTCATGACTTTTTTGGAAGTTGCTAACGTTGAACTGGTCAGTTCATAGCTAAATCGGTCAATTCATGTCAAACAATTGGTTCAACATTTGAATAAGTCAGTTTACTTGCTTCCTATTGTCAATCACATTAGCTTTCAATATTTGATTAATGTACAACATGATGTCAGAATCAATCCTTGATCCAATCATACTGATCATTCAATTTGCTAGCTCACAAGAAGAAATGGTCATTTCAGACCTTGAATCAGTTGTTTTACCAACTGAAATGGTCGATTCATGTCCCAATTCAGGCAATGTTCAACAAATGTAATTTGGATTGACTAGACACTTGAATTAATCGTTTCAACACTAAAATCGGTAGATTAATAGTCCATTCAATCAATTTTCATTCATTATTATTTAAATGGAATACCTAAACACTTTAGTAATCAATTAAAACATCACTCATGAATAAACTACTATTCCAAGTGCATCCCATGTGTGTGACCCTATAGGTCCCAAGTTACAATAGAAGCGAATGTCCATCGCTAATTGATGACATTACAAGCAATTAGTTGTATGTAGCAACATATTATTGATGTCAAAGTATTTGTAAAGTTGGAGAATGACTTCAACATACAATTTGTGATTACTGTTACCATTATAGTTCTTTTGTCTCAGATATCTAGATTGAACTCGAGGCATGGAATTGTCATCCTCTCAATGTTCAATCCATGTTCCTTGAACTAGAGAAGACTGTATGATATGCATGTGATCTCATATATCACATATTGAGTCAAACTTGTGTGAAAATATGTTTTTAATCTCGCTCATCAAATGGCCTTGATATCAATATCTTGTAGCAGGGACAAATGCCATTAACATCACTCACAATCAATCCCCATGTATCCAACATACCCAAGCATCACCTTTATGGAAACCGTTATTCAAGGTCACGTTGCATGATGTCAAAATACATGAAATGACTTGTAATGAGTGTAGTGACTTCTAGTTTAGGAAAAACAATCACCACTATCATTATGAGAGATGATTATGACTACCATTACATGGTCTCCATGTATCACTCTCAGGGTGGGTATGTCTAGCACATTCTTCTTTAACAAGTACCCATGTGTTTGACTTGATATTTCATAGCATGACATATGAGACTTTGTCATCTGTCAACACACACTCTAGAATTATGTATTATTCTTGTCTATTTTTCTTCCACACTAATATCTGACTAGGGACATAACAAAAATGCATGTACTTGTATCATACATATGATCTCATTGTTCAGGTCCTCAACCTGAACACATATGTCGTTGAGTAACATCTCATGATTCAGGAAAACATATAGATGAAATTTCTTTTATAATTATCAAATATGGTACATGATACCCCATTATAGTCACCATATGATTGATTGTATAGGCATACACACAATAGAATCCCACTTGCACTCAGAGTCAGTCACTTATGAATCTTATTCAAAGTGATCTTTAACATGTCAACACATTTATTTTATGCAAACACTTTTATAGAGGGTTAGAAACATTTTCTTCTATTCAATATTTTGCAAATTTTCACATCTCCTCATGGTAGAACTTCTCAAACAAGATGAAATTGCCATAGTAGTCTATCTGTTACAACCCCAGTTTTGGGTTCATTTGATGAGAAATGTAATCTCTCATATTGGAGATATTTGGACAAATAATGATGTAATTTCATTTACAATAGCCTTGCTGATTGTGTTATGGGCTTTATTGGCTATTGGGCCCAATAACAAGGAAATTCAATTAATTAATGAATAATTGAGAATTTGAGAAAAGAAAAATGTGGAAACCTCTAGAAGGAAAATCCAAAGAGGGATTTCGTGACTCTTGGGTTCCTTGGGTTCCAAGGAGTCCAAAGTTGCATAAAGAGTGCAATAAGAAAAGAAAAGATCAATTAAGTATTTCTTTATTAAGAAAGAAATTGAAAATATTGATGAAATGTGGAAAATAAGTGAAAAGAGGTATAATTGAGTAATACTTGGTGGAATTTCGTATCCCAAGGATTCCTAATGCTGAAAGGAATGCTAATGAGGAAAATAAAAAGAGAGATAAAAGAGAAATCCTCAAAAAGAGATATTTTGATAAGAAATAAATAAAATAATGAAAAATAATGGATAAAAGACAAGTAAAAGGCTAAGGCATATCTACAAGATGGGATTTCGAGCCATTAAGGTTCCTTGAGGTTCAAGGAACTCAAGATAATAATTTAATAGCAAAGGAAATAGAAAATATGTGAGAAATATACTTAATTGAGTAATATCTTGCACTTAAAGAAAGGGGACGTTTGCTTTTAGATAATGAGCCCAATTTTGTCAAAGTGGTAGATAAAGTCATTATTGAGTTTCCCTCAAAATTTGGGATCAAAAAAATAAACGGATTTAGAGATAAGTTTTTTTGAAGTTTTTCTAAAGTAACAAGGATAATAGTAAATGTCACGATTTTAATTGAATTAGAATTTCTGGGCGGGTGCTATGAGGATTGTTGGATCTGGATCCAACGGGGCATAGTCATCTTCTTCCTTCGGCCATATAAGGAAATAGTCTACAATAACTGGAATCTTCCTTGACTCGGTTCTCACTCTCTATTTCTCCTTTTTCATCGATTCTTTTCCCTTTGGATTCGGGAGTACAAATTGGACATGTTGATCCCTGGATGTTCCTATTTTGGCACAAGGGTTGGAGTTTCCCCAATTGCCTCTAGAGTTATACTATTTTAGGTATTGGCCGTATAGAAACACCTATATAATCCCTTAGCACATGTTTGAAAGATATATAGTGCGCTGGGGAGTTGTAATACTCAAACAACTATCTCCACGATGGTCAGAGGATTGCTCACGAGATGTAGTTCTTTCCCCCCTTCTTCTCTGTTCTATTTCATGGAACCACCGCAAGCAGCTATGTCACGGTCTTCCTTGGAATCCCTAGAGGATAGGGATGCATCATGAGGAAAGCTTCAAGAACGGAGGAGGCCGAGGCTCTCTTCTCGGCATCAATCTGTCCATCTCCCCTCGGCCTGGACGGAGCAACAAGGTGCTCTGTTCCTCCGTGCAAACATAGACCACCGTGCGGGCATCTGCGAGGAAGGCGACAGGGAAGGGAGACCGGGTCAGGTGGGAACCAGATCTAGGGAAAGGATCCGCGAGCCAGTAAAGCAGAAAGGTGAAAAAAAACGATATACACGGCTGACGTGGCGATCTTCTATTGGTTTAAAAAGGTATTAACTTCCATAAATCGTAACTAATGATAGGATTATCATATGATGACAAACTACCATGAAAGTTGATCAGGAGAATGAGAGGAATCCAATAAAAATAGTTTTATAGTCTAAATATGATCGTAATTCTATAAGTCTATTAAGTTACCCATATTTATGCATTAAATCATGATAAAACCCAAATTATGATTGGAAATCAGATTTAATGTCTTATTTAGGTTATTTTGGGTTATAATAACCTGTTGAGAGGCAAAGTAAGATTTGAAACCAATATTAGATAATGAATTTCTTGGGTTTTACCCATAAATTAATGATAATGCATATAGAAGCCCTAATCTAGGGTAAAAAGGGTGATTAACGTGATTAATTCGAGATTCATAGGAATAATGTTGTTGTGAGTCAAACAAATCCTGTTAGGTAGGAATTAACAAGCTAGTTAGGGTTTGAGATTAGATTTGTTGTTTTAGGGTTTATAGTGTCAATAATGAAGATGAACCCTAATGAAACCCTAAAAGGAAGTAGGAAACCCTAGGAAGAGAGTTCAAATGAATAGAACCTAAGAAATTGAATGGTAATTATATTACATGTACTTTTCAAGGTTCTTGCTTACATATGTGGATTGAACTGCTTGCCTGGATACTTTCTGGCTTGGATTACTATTATCTTTTTGATTCGACTGGACAAGTATGTTGTTAATTATGAATAACCGTCTTAGTTTCCTGAGGATTTTCCGGATGATTAATCACATTGAATGCAAATTATCAGTTTGGATGTTCATATTTGCAAATCATAAAGTCACTATGATTATCACATTAATAATAGAAGTATGTATTCTCGCACCTACATGCCACCCTGATGGATGATGCCAAAGGTTAGGCCCAGATGGGTAGACCAATGGGCACCATGAGTGGTGACCCCAGGCACCAAGCCCGGGAATGAGAAGGTGGCCTATGATATTGAATGACTAGAGGACACCATGAGTGGTGACCCCAGGCACCAAACTCACGATTGAGAAGGTGGCCTTAATTCATTGGCAAAAGAAACCCTAAGGTGGATATGCCAGGGTTAGGGAAAAAGTGGTGGAGAATGTCATACTGAAAAGTGAAAATTGGCTTGTTAATTAACTTGATTGTGATAATTAGATCGTTATTCATATGTGCAAACTATTGGTTGTCCCCACATACCAGTATATTTCGATATACTGACCGACGTTTTGTTTGTCGGCATTTTAGGTACAAGTTTGAAAAGAACCAACAGTAAAGTGCAATATGTGAAACTAATTAAGAATTAAAGTTCAAAGGAGGATTAGTTAGAGTAGACTCCCGATGCAGATAGATGTAGATATCCCAGTTTGAAAAAGGTATGCAAAGTTTTATTTTAAACCAGTTTTCAGTTTAGTTGGTAAAAAAAATTAATTGTTATTGATTATTTGTCAAACCTTTGATCCAATTAATTGGGATAAAGACACCGACCTTTTGGTCTCCCTTAATTGGGGGTTACCGGGAGGTGGGGTTGTTACAATTGGTATCAGAGCGTAGGTTCCTCACTTAATCCTTAATAATTATTAAATTTTACAAATTCCGTAGAACCCAAGGGAGTTATTAGAGGATTATCTAAAAGACAGAGGTGTCTAAAGAAGGATCACGACCGGGGGATGGCAATATTTTCCTCCGCACCGCTAGTCGGAATATGAGGACTCTCAGATCCGTGTGACTACCTGGCCAAAGTCTTAGGATATGAATCGAAATAAGATACCTTTAGGACTCTCTTATCTTGTTCATCCCTCCTCAACTCAAATTTTGTTAAGGACCTTAAGGATTAGGATTTTGTCTCTTTTCCTCACCCTCTTGAGGTATGGGTAAGGTTGATAAGGATTAAGGAATCCTCCACCAAATTAATAAAAAGCATGTAAATAATATGTCATGGACATAAGCTTAATAGAGTAAGCATAAAGGAATAGATACATGCTTAGGTCGTATGACACGAGTTGTCATTGCCTTCATGAGAGACCTGAGGATAGACCTCCTTGGCAGGAGGATGAGTAGAGAAAGTTAGTCTTGGAGGTAGAGACCTCCATTAAAAGTAGAGACCTAACACATCCCTTGAGGATGATGGTAACCCTAACCCTAAGTGAAGGTTAGAGGGAGAGATGACATGATGAGTTAGATGACATAATGAGACTAGGTGTTTGGATGAACATCCCTTGGATGCCATATGAGCCATGAGAGGGTGGATGACTGAGTACATTGGTGACCCAACCGTGGGAAAGGTCATGCTCGTTAGAGTGAAGGATAGCTCCTTCATTGATGAGGTTAGTGAAGAACCTATGGAACCCCATGAGATTATATGAGCATGGCATAGTAGGCAACCAGGATACGTCAGTAGTGCAAGCAGTAGGCTAAAACCCTGACCAGGAAGTGGAAGGATAATATGAGATAAGAATAAAGGGTTATGAATAACCTTGAGCAAACGAAAGCTTGATCGTAGGCATCACCCAGGCAGGGGCATGCTTGTGAGCTTGATCCACCTTCATGGAGAAGGAACCGATGGTAATAAGTCTAGTTGTGGAGTAACTCTAGAGAGAGAGCAGGAACCATGCAAGAAGGTTGGAAGCCTAACACCCCAAGTATGAGGAATAGTGCGAAGTCGAGGATGATGTGACATAAGTGGATGATAGAGGTTGCCTTATGCATGATCCCTGGAGGTTGATGATATCTTAGTTTCCTTTAGAGGAACCAAACCCTAGAAGAAGGATGATGCTTCTGGTACCTATGTACCTATGGTATAAGTGATTACTTGCTGAGATGAGACAAAGAGGAGGTTTAAGTAACCAATTGTGAGGCTTTATACCTAGTTGGTTGTCCTTGAGGAAGACTTAACTCTATGATGTTGCTTATGTAAAAGGATCATGGAAGTACATGACATACCTTGGACATGTTTGATTCGTGGTTAAGAGATTGAGTGTGCAGTTGGATACCCAAAGGTGAACCTAGGGTTCCTAGGCCTAAGAGGAGAAGTAGTGTATCCGATGCTCATGGTGAGATTTGAGTTTCGAGCATGGTACCCCTCATGTGTAGAGGTAAAGGAAACCCCTTAAGTTTAAGGCATGTTTGATGAACCCCTCACAACCAAGTGGATGACATGGGAAGGAATGATCGTGATCTAGTGTTGAGGAAAGAAAACAAGTATGACCTAGCATGGTTTCGTAGGTGTCTGCTTGTGCTATAGTAGCTTGATAGGGCTAATCATGCTCATGTGGATGTATACCCTAAGCATAAGGACGTTTGTGACCTTTGTTATCAAGGTGTAGTTTCCTCCCATCCTGGGAGAGGGACCCTTTTGGTAGGGTGTATACCAGTTTTGTGGGTTTTGAGGAAACCGGAAGATGTCTCATAGTATCTTAAGAAGCTAAGTGAAAAGTACATGGTATGAGAATGAACCTGTAGACCCATAGATATCCATCTCTAAGTGCATGTGGATGTGTTACCATGGAGGTAACTAGTATGGGGTCTGACCAAGGAAGGCAGGTCGCCATGACCCCTATGCAAGGATGAAAGTCAGCCCATGAATGCAGAGAGAGATGATGAAGGCTTGGGTAAGGTTTTAAGTTGGACATGTACTATAAAAGAATCCTAAGTCTATCCTAGGGTCATGTAGGGATAAGACCGATGGAAGTAGGAGTTGCCTAATTCCCTAGTTGCGCATGACAAGAGGGTCGGGAGGTAACAACTATCATTGTCTAAGGGCCATGGGTTAGGAGATTGATCACCTTCATGAACTCATGGGACCCAAAGGGCAGATGAGTAGGGCACTCTCTGGATGCATAAGGGAAAAGGGATAACCCCAAAAGTGTCGGCACCCTATAGACCTAGAGAAGATGACCAAGGATTGGGTGGTAACCAAAGTGGATTCGAGATCAGTTTTTCATGGAAGTAACTTTGATATCAGGATGGTTGTGGTGTAGAAACATATGTGGCATGTTTCAACTTAGATTTGAAAATGTACTGGAAAGGTGGGATGTACCATCTCTACTCTTGGAATAGGAAGAACTTTGTATTTAGATTGCAGCCAAATACTTATTTCCTCTTGTTATGGGAGTGAGAGATAGGACAATACGCATGCCATACACCAAAGATAAAGATGATGTGAGATGAAATGTTGCTATGGGGTATGAGGACAGAGATGATAACATACCTTGGTGGAGTGAACGATATGTGGATGGTTTACAAACATCAAGATAAAATGAGGTACTCACCTTAGGAGGATGTTTTTATCATGAGCTATGGGGTATACAAGTTGAGTTTGATAACCAAGTGAATGAGCTCCAAATTTCTTGATGAAGATAGACTTAGAGTTTGAGATGAGACGATAAGTGGAAAACACGGAGGTGTATGTCTTCAACTCTACCTTACACCTAAGGATGTGAAGTGGTAATGGATGCTCTGATTAAGATATAGCTGCCTAGTTTAGCTAGAGGCTAGAAGAAGTTGAGGTTGTTTGGCTAACCCTAAGATTGGAAAGAAGATGTGTTTTGTCTAACACTCAAATGTAACAAGATATGGTTGTTTGGTTAGCTAGTTTAGTCCTTGATGTAGTGAAAGGATTGTGATAGAACCTCAGATGCACTTCTTTGGATAGGAAGGTAATAAAACCCCGATGAGAGTGGTTTAGGGCTTCTGAGGAATCGATCTTGAGGAATCGGGACATACAGGAGATCATGGTTTTAAGATCACCATACGCTGTGATACTACAAAGATAGTAAGTGAAGGTAGCACTTTGGGTGCTTCAGATGAAATTGCATGCAGTATGTTGCCATGCATGATAGTAGGTGAAGGATGAACACCAGTAACCCAGTGCTTTGATGTAGAGGATAAAGAATCCCTGAGAGGGAAGGGGAATTCACCACTTTGGATGTTGTGGTAAGTCTCCCCTTGACAAGGAAGGTCAAGATACAATATGGGTTATGGTAGATCACCTTACCTAGATGACATGAGAAAGAAAGAATGTTGTCAAGGGATAGATTCAGTTGGACTACTTAAGAGAGAGAGAGAGAGATGGTTCAACTACACCATGATGCGAGTTCAAAAGTTCTTGAGTATGACCTAAAGGTTCACTTACATAAGGTGGAAGTAGGAACATGAAGAACTTGATGTTAGTACAATTTATCATCCCTTACTAATGGTTAGTATGATCCAGACTAGAGGGTCTGATGAGAGTATGTGTGCTCATTCAGGGTGATACATACAGACAGTTCTTGTCCTTTGTAAGATGTGATGATAACCACCATAGCCTTTATTGGGATGAAAGAAGTTCTAATAGGAGCTTGTGTCGGTCACCACTTCATTAAGATGATGTTGGTGAAGGAGGCCTCGTGAAGGTCATAAAAGAACCACAGTGTGTGCAGATGAAGTTGCTTTGATCGTGCAATGGTTGAGAGAGAGAGTCAAGTGGTGACATGAGTCGCGAGCTAATGCAAAGCAGACTGACATGCAGTTCACTGTGGGAGAATATGTGATGTGATAATCCGACCCCTTTAAGCTACAACTGAGAAAGTCGAGTCCCCGATATATGGGTCCATTTGAGATGGATTGGTGGAAATGGTTGTGTTTAGCCTTGACCCTCAGGATAACATGATGTGTAATGTGTTCCATGAGTCCGATCTAGAACACTATGTGAGGTACCCAAGCCATGTGTTGAACCCTGAACCTATTCAGCTTTTGAGAGGCTGAAATATCCTGAGTCACCTATGAGGGTATGATATACCGAGGTAAGGAAGAACTCAGTTGGAAGAATATGAGATGATGAAGGTTCTTGGGAAGCACCATGGAAAGGGTGAAGCCACATGGGAGCCCTGAGGGATGTATGAAAGGCTTATCCTGAACTGTTTGTTTGCTTGATGGAATTTTGAGGACAAAATTCTTATAAGAGGGGAAGGATGTTACAACCCCAGTTTTGGGTTCATTTGATGAGAAATGTAATCTCTCATATTGGAGATATTTGGACAAATAATGATGTAATTTCATTTACAATAGCCTTGATTATTGTGTTTTAGGCTTTATTATCTATTCAGCCCAATAACAAGGAAATTCAATTAATTAATGAATAATTGAGAATTTGAGAAAAGAAAAATGTGGAAACCTCTAGAAGGCAAATCCAAAGAGGGATTTCGTGACTCTTGGGTTCTTTGGGTTCCAAGAAGTCCAAAGTTGCATAAAGAGTGCAATAAGAAAAGAAAAGATCAATTAAGTATTTCTTTATTAAGAAAGAAATTGAAAATATTGATGAAATGTGGAAAATAAGTGAAAAGAGGTATAATTGAGTAATACTTGGTGGAATTTCCTATCCCAAGGATTCCTAATGATGAAAGGAATGCTAATGAGGAAAATAAAAAGAGACATAAAAGAGAAATCCTCGAAAAGAGATATTTTGATAAGAAATAAATAAAATAATGAGAAATAATGGATAAAAGACAAGTAAAATGCTAAGGCATATCCGCAAGATGGGATTTCGAGCCATTAAGGTTCCTTGAGGTTCAAGGAACTCAGGATAATAATTTAATAGAAAAGGAAAGAGAAAATAGGTGAGAAATATACTTATTTGAGTAATATCTTGCACTTAAAGAAAGGGGACTTTTTCTTTTAGATAATGAGCCCAATTTTGGCAGAGAGGTAGATAAAGTCATTATTGAGTTTTCCTCAAAATTTGGGATCAAAAAAATAAACGGATTGAGAGCTATGTATTTTGGAAGTTTTGCTAAAGTAACGAGGATAATAGTAAATGTCACGATTTGAATTGAATTAGAATTTATGGGCGGGTGCTATGACGATTGTTGGATCTGGATCCAATGGGGCACAGTCATATTCTTCCTTCGGCCATATAATGAAATAGTCTACACTAACTGGAATCTTCCTTGACTCGGTTCTCACTCTATGTTTCTCCTTTTTCATCGATTCTTTTCCCTTTGGATTCAGGAGTACAAATTGGACATGTTGATCCCTGGATGTTCCTATTTTGGCACAAGGGTTGGAGTTTCCCCAATTGCCGCCAGAGTTATACTATATTAGGGATTGGCCGTATAGAAACACCTATATAAGCACTTAGCACCTGTTTGAAAGATATATAGTGTGCTGGGGAGTTGTAATACTCAAACAACTGTCTCCACGATGGTCAGAGGATTGCTCACGAGATGCAGTTCTTTCCCCCCTTCTTCTCTGTTCTGTTTCATGGAACCACTACAAGAAGCTATGTCGCGGTCTTCCTTGGAATCCCTAGAGGATAGGGATGTGTCACGAGGAAAGCTTCAAGAACGGAAGAGGCCAACGCTCTCTTCTCGGCATCAATCTGTCCATCTCCCCTCGGCCCGGACGGAGTAGCAAGGTGCTCTGTTCCTCCATGGAAACAGAGACCACCGTGCGGGCGTCTTCCTGGAAGGCGATAGGGAAGGGCGACGGGTTCAGGTGGGAACCGGATCTAGGGAAAGGATCCGCGAGCCAGTAAAGCAGAAAGGTGAAAAAAAAGGATATACACTGCTGACGTAGCGTTCTTCTATTGGTCCAAAAAGGTATTAACTTGCATAAATCATAACTAATGATAGGATTATCATATGATGACAAACTACACATGAAAGTTGATTAGGAGAGTGAGAGGAATCCAATAAAAATAGTTTTATAGTCAAAATCTGATCGTAATTCTATAAGTCTATTAAGTTACCCATATTTATGCATTAAATCATGATAAAACCCTAATTATGATTGGAAATCAGATTTAATGTCTTATATAGGTTATTTTGGGTTATAATAGCTTGTTGAGAGGCAAAGTAAGATTTGAACCCAATAATTGATAATGAATTGCTTGGGTTTTACCCATAAATTAATGATAATGCATATAGAAGCCCTAATCTACGGTAAAAAGGGTGATTAACGTGATTAATTCGAGATTCGTAGGAATAATGTTGTTGTGAGTCAAACAAAGCCTGTTAGGAAGGAATTAACAAGCTAGTTAGGGTTTGCGATTAGATTTGTTGTTTTAGGGTTTATAGTGTCAATAATGAAGATGAACCCTAATGAAACCCTAAATGGAAGTCGGAAACCCTAGGAAGCGAGTTCAAATGAATAGAACCTAAGAAATTGAATGGTAATTAGATTACATGTACTTTTTAGGGTTTTTTCTTACATATGTGGATTGAACTGCTTGCCTGGATACTTTCTTGCTTGGATTACTATTAGCTTGTTGATTCGACTGGACAGGTATGTGGTTAATTATGAATAATCGTCTTAGTTTCCCGAGGATTTTTGGGATGGTTAATCACATTGAATGCAAATTATCAGTTTTGATGTTCATATTTGCAAATCATAAAGTCACTATGATTATCACATTAATAATAGAAGTATGTATTCTCGCACCTACATTCCACCCTGATGGATGATGCCAAAGGTCAGGTCCAGATGGGTAGACCAATGGGCACCATGAGTGGTGACCCCAGGCACCAAGCTCAGGAATGAGAAGGTGGCCTATGATATTGAATGACTAGAGGGCACCATGAATGGTGACCCCAGGCACCAAGCTCAAGATTGAGAAGGTGGCCTTAAGTCATTGGAAAAAGAAACCCTAAGGTGGATATGCCAGGGTTAGGGAAAAAGCGGTGGAGAATGTCATACTGAAAAGCGTAAATTGGCTTATTAATTAACTTGATTGTGATATTTAGATCGTTATCCATATGTGCAAACTTTTGGTTGTCCCCACATACCAGTATATTTCGATATACTGACCGGTGTTTTGTTTTTCGTCATTTTAGGTACAAGTTTGAAAAGAACCAATAGTAAAGTGGCATATGTAAAACTAATTAAGAATTAAAGTTCAAAAGAGGATTAGTTACAGTAGACTCCTGATGCGGATAGATGTAGATATCCCAATTTGAAAAAGGTATACAAAGTTTTATTTTAAACCAGTTTTCAATTTAGTTGGTAAAACATTTTAATTGTTATTGATTATTTGTCGAACCTTTGATCCTGTTAATTGGGATAACGACACCGACCTTTTGGTCTCCCTTAATTGGGGGTTACCGGGAGGCAGGGTTGTTACACTATCTGAGATTCCTTGCCTATCTCCATTATTTTCACAGTATTTCTAATGTGTCATCAATGGTTGGAACCTCCCACATCGTCATCTACATGAGCTTCTTTTTCCATACAACATCCTTTGTTGTTTTCAAAACAATAAGGTACTCGACTTCTATTATAGAATTAAATAATTGTCTCTTGTTCTAAACTTTTCTAGCTGGTGATCAAACACAAATTTAGATTGCTATCTTAAATCTTTTTTGTTACTTTTGAAACATGCATTGGTGCATCCCTTTACAACCATCTCTTACTTATTACCATAACCAAGAAACCAATACTTTTACTACCTTTCAAGTACTTAAGGAAGTTCTTTATGGTAGTCTAGAGGAATTCATTGGCCTCTAACTGATATCCACTCATCATGTTCAATACATATGAGATAATGGGATGAGTACATAATATTGTGAATGCATTTGGCATCTTACTCATGTGTTTCCATTCTTCACAATCACTGAGACACTAGGATCTTGAGAGTATAATTCCATCAAACATGGATAAATTTTCTCTAATTGAGTATTGTATGTTGAACCTTTCAGCATCTTGCCAATACATGTTCTCCCACTTAGGTCAAGAAACTTTCTATACCTATCTCTGTACATGATAATTTCCAATATTTATTATGTTTCGCCTAATCCCTTTACATAGAAGGTACTTCCTAGTAAGGTTTGCACATTTAAAGGATAAGGACATCATTCCCCATCTTTATGTTGAATATAAATATGTTGCCACTGACCTTTTGTCATCATAGGTTTCATATTCATTTTGACTAAAGTCAAACTCTTTGGCTATCATGTCAAATAGAAGATTCTAGGTATGAGATGCTTGCATCAATCCATAGATTAACCTTTGTAGCTTATAGACTTCATTTACAAAAATTGGATTGATGAAACCTTTTAGGTTGTATCACACACATTCTCTACAATATTCCTATTAAGGAATGTGATTTTAACATCCATTTGCCAAATCTATGATTCATACTAACCTACAACAGCAAACATGATCCTAATCGATTTAACCATGGAAGTTAGTGGAAAGAGTCATTAATGTTCAACATTTGAACTTTTTTGAAACCTTTAGCAGCCAATTTTCCATTATAGGTTTGTACATTATCATTTGTGCCAATATTCTTCTTGAAGACCCAATTGCACCCTATGTGTATTACCACTTTAGGTGGATCCACCTATGTTATACCTTGTTGGTGTACGTAGAGTCCATTTTGGATATGATGACCTCAAGCTATTTCTCAAACTCTGGTCCCTCAATAGCTTCTTGATCTGTTGTTGGCACATAGTCTATGACAAACCTACCACCTTATTGAGCCATACAGTATCATAATCTTTCAAGGTTAAGGTGTTTTCTACTAGATCTATGAGACTTTATGTTACATTAAAAACTTGAGATTCACAAAAATTTGTGATTCTCCTTGTTCCTACATTACCTCAGTAGGTTTAATGTTTTCTTGTTGGTCTCAAACTTTTTGAGTTCTATTTTTCTCCCATTGATTACCTTGGAATTAAATTCCCTTTACAAATATAGTCATCCCGACAACAAACCCTTTTGTAATTGGATGGGAATATAAAAGTAGTAGTCAACAATATAACATTTATGTGATTTGTGGACAAAGATTTTCAAGAAACTATTTTCTTATATAATATTTCATTCCCAATCCTTATAGAAGACATATCAGGATACATCCCATGACGTACCTCATACGGTGTCTTTTAAACCTGTAATGCCCCATGATTTGAGGCCTCAAATATAATGATCTTAAAAGGAACGATTGAGAAAACCATATCACCAAGGTGCACTTCCTTTTCATAGAGTCCATCACTAAAGAACTCCATAGTTAAAGTTAGTGCAGTACTACAGAAATGGCTTATAACGTCACATTTACATGTGTCAGTTGTATACAAAAAACTGACGCCTAAACCCTACATCATCGGTTGAATAAACAAACCGACATCTATCTCTAAAGAGCGGCCAGACACGGGTATTATTTTTTATTTAGCGTCGGTTCCTCAATAAGAAACTGACGCCTAAAATTGACTGCCAAATCCAAATTTTCTAGTGAAAATAAATTATCTACAAAATTTAACATACGACATTGGTTCTTAACAAATCAACCGACGACTAAAGGTTTTTTGTGAGATAGAAATTGGGCCCATTTTTATCGTCGATTTTCTTGCAATAACCGACACCGATGTGTTTTCACACGCTGCCTCCATGAAAATTTACACCCCCCTTTTGCATTAGTTTTCTACGACAACCGACGACTATGGTCATAATTTGAGAACTTTTTTTTGTCGGAATATGTAGATAGGCGTCAATGTTTATAGTTGAAACTGACGACTATCATTGAACATAGGTGCCGGTTTGTTTGGGGTGATCGATGCCTATTGTTATAAGCAACGGTTGTTTTTAATAATTGATGCCTATTATTAACTTAATAGCAGCCGCGCGAAGCAAACTCTTCCCCTTTCTCTATTTCATTGCCGACTCTGCTTAGTTCTGGCAAATTGCATGATTCCTGCCACCGCACGTCGTCGTTGTTTCTGTGCTCGCCGCAGCTGCTTCTGCTACAACTGTGCTCTCCGCTGCCGCTACTCGCCTGCTTCAGCTGCCGCTCTGCTATGCTCGCCGCCGTCGCTACTACTGTGCTCGCCGTCACCATTGTTGTTGTGCTCACCACCACCGCTGCCACCGCCGCTCATCTTCTTCCTCAAAAGGTACCCTTCTTCCTTCTCTCGTTACCCTTCTTCCTCCTCTCATTACCAAACAACTCGGGACAGGCATAGCGTAGAGTGGGGTGGATTGAGAAGTAGCCAAGCACAGTTGCAATGTTCATTAGGCATTGCATTTATGATTGATTTTTGATTTGTCTCCTTACCAAACAACTGCCTGGAATTGATACATTCAGTAGTGGCGGAGCCACTCTAGGGCCACATGAGGCCCGAGACTCACCTAGAATTTTGAAATTCAACATGTTACACCTGAATATTATTTCTCCATCTTAATGTATATGAGACCGGAGACCAAGATAGTGAAGAGGATAACAAGTATACATTTGTCTACAACTACTCAACATCACATAAAGGTTGGGCAAATCATGAGATTATGAAGAAGTAGATGTTGCAAAATCTTTGCAAAAAGATCCTTAATTCATTTCATATTTTGCATTTCGTTTCATGTTGTATTCAGCATTTCGTCATGCATACATGTATATATAGGATTACAGAATGTAAAATAAACCAACCTAATTTTATGGATCATGCGAGCATTTAGTTACACGTTATGAATCAGTTGTTTTATTGTCTTTGACTGTCCACAATTTAGCCTTGTAGGTGATAAGTGAAGTTGTGTTGTTAGATAGCATTGTTCTCCGTTATGCTTTTTTTTAGTATGTTATGTTGTTAGTCTAATAGACATTAATCAACTTAGTCATCTAATGGTCTATTCCACTCAGTATGCTGATAGCAAAGGCTTTGATTTTAGTCTTTTGAGATGACATTACTTATAAGCTTGATTCTCAGAATAATATCTCTCCTCGCGTCCGCGACCTAGCGCTCTGGCGACTAGGGTTCCGGCGTGTGGGAGTCCACCTACCCCGATAGGGTTACCTTCTCTTGCAGGTCCAAGGACAGGGCGAGCTTTCTAGTACTCTCCCCAGGATGGCAGAGGAACTAACAGAGAGATACGTGCGGCTACAGCTCATGACGGAGGAAGAAGAACCAATCGAAATTAGGGAAGAACAGAACGAGGAGTAGGCCGAGCATCTGGGGCTGGCGCTGGTGGCGCGCATCCTCTCCGACAGAGCACCGAACTTCTGGGCAATGAAGCGCACATTGACGTAGGCTTGGGGGCTCTCGCAGAAGGTGGTGTTCAAACAATTGGAGGGAGACATCTTCATCATCCAATTCTTTGATTGGAGAGACAAGCAGAAAGAGGTAGATGGGGCGTCGTGGAATTTTGACAACAAGTTACTGATCTTCAAAGAAATCAAGAAGGAAGAACAACCAGGGTTGATTACTATCAAGCACACTCCCTTTTGGGTACGAATCTATGGGCTTCCCTTGGGATTCCGATCAACCCAGGCAATCAAAAAGATAGCAGGCAGGCTGGGTGACGTCCTTGATCTGGACGTCGATGAACTCGGATGGGAAACATCGGCGAGAGTCTGAGTGAATATGGACATCACAAAACCCCTAAAGAGAGTCCTACGAATCACAGGCAATCAGAACAAGATCCTCAGCCTGGATGTGAAATACGAGAGGCTGATGCATTTCTGTCACACATGCGGGCGGCTAGGGCACGTAGAGAGGGATTGTGAAGAAAGAACTGAAGGGGAAGAAGGAGACCGGCAATGGGGTCCGTGGTTGAAGGCTTCACCGTGGAAACCAAGGCTGACGCTGCATGAAGAACTACATGGTCACACATGAACAATGAAGCGGATAGTCTTCAAGCACAAACTGGCGCAGGAGGGGCCGTCGAGGTCGGGGTCAACCAACGGCAGTAGGGTTCAGAGCAGGAAGGAATAAGTAGTCGCAGAAGCTGTGGCGCCGATTAGAGATGGGCATAAGGCAGTGGTCAATGAACGGGAGCATCCACGGCAAAATCAAGAGTACAGTGCGGAATCAGAATACACCCTAAACGATCTGTTTCCAGAGCGGGAGGAGATACAAAAGAAAAGTGGATGCATAAGCAAGGGCAAGATGGGTGAGGAGGAAGAAACAGGGCAGAAGGAAAGCAGATGCAAATCCTATGGAAGGATCGAGTTAATGGAAGTGCGGAGAAGAATTCATCCTAGCATGGCAGTGGAGGAGGATCAAGGAGTCACAAGCAAGGAAAAAATCAACGAGACAATCGATGTTGAGGAGGTTATAGCCGAAGTACCTGAGGCCATATACACACAACGGAGAGGAAGCAATGGAAATGATCAGAGCCAGGTTCGGACGAGGGCACAAAAAAAGATAGAGAACAGAAAGAAGATAGGGAAGAAAGGAAAGGGTGAGACGAAGAAAATAAGGGAGCCACCGTGGGTGTACAGGATGAGCATGGCACAATGTCTAGGGATACCAGAACATGAAGTCGTCTGGGACACGATGACGGGGAAGAGAGGAAGGCAATATGAATACTGTGATATGGAGTTAGACATGGTCAGCCCTACGGAAGATGCGACAAAGAAAGCAAGGAACAGTGAAGTAGCAGTAAACTATGATGGGACAGTAGATGTTCAAGTAGCGGAGACTGGCGGAGACCAGCTCCGTGAACATCCATGAAAATCATGAGTTGGAATTGTCAGGGATTGGGCAACCCTAACACGGTTAACGCCCTCCGATCGTGGTGTTGGAGGGAGAGCCCGAACCTTGTCTTCTTAATGGAGACGCTCATAACAGGTGTAGATCTTGAATCAGTTAAAAGGAAATGTGGCTTCACACAATGTCTATGTATTGACAGAGTGGGCAGGGCAGGTGGAGTTGGCTTGTGGTGGAAGGATGTCGATCTCAACATCATATCATATTCGCAGCATCATTGCAGTTGTGAAATTGAAGATGGAACTGAAACTGGGAAATGGAGAGTTGTGGGTATTTATGGGTGGGCGGACCAGCAGCTGAAGCACAAGACTTGGGACTAGATATGTGAATTAAAAAATGCATCCAATCTACCTACGGTGTTCTTTGGGGACTTCAATGAAATTGTTTCTAACAAAGAGAAAATGGGAGGTCCACCAAAGCCCCTCCGCTACATGCAGGACTTCCGGGACGTGATAGATGACTGTGATCTGATAGATCTGGGATATAATGGCAGTATCTTCACATGGCAGAGGGGAACAACACCTGAAACTCTTGTTCGTGAAAGGCTGGATAAGGCACTAGCGTGTCCCAATTGAGCAGTGAGATATCCACAGGCGAGAGTTATCCACCTCCCATTTGTAGAATCAGATCATTCCCCGGTTATCATTCATACGGAGTACAGGCGAAGGCGACAAAGAAGACAATAGGATAATTTTTTCTTCGAGCCCATGTGGATGGAGGATGAGACGTGTGAACAAATCATCAAAGAAGCATGGGAAGGTGGAGCTTCTATGGAGTTACAAGGGAAGATGGAAAGATGTGGCCTTAAATTAAAGTCATGGGCAAATGAGAAATTTGGGAAGATGAAGAGCAGAATTAAGGAGCTAGAAGCACAGCTTGGAGAGGCACAACTTCTTCCGCCAGACAGATCCAACCTTGACAGATTCTCACGCATGGCAGTCGAGCTTTAGGAGTGGCAGAGACGTGATGAAAAATACTGGCATGCTAGGGCGAGAGTGAATGAAATGAAAGCTGGAGACCGGAACACGGCGTACTTTCATCACAAAGCATCTCAAAGGAAGAAAAGAAACAAGATTGAGGGGATCAATGACAATGAGGGACAATGGAAAACGAAGGAAGAACACTACAAAAAACTGGGCCATTATTCACGGGAGAGTCCTGTCAAAAACCCCTCTCTACAGGCCCTCAGAAATAGGGACGGTTGAGGGTCTGGCCCTCACAAATGGTCCGTGAAGAGAACTCACGTGACAAATACCAGTGGCCCTCACAAATACAATTGTGAGGGACTATTTAGCCTTCATAAATACATTTTTGAGGGACTATTTAGCCTTCATAAATACATTTTTGAGGGACTATTTAGCCTTCATAAATACATTTTTGAGGGACTATTTAGCCTTCATGAATACATTTTTGAGGGACTATTTAGCCTTCATGAATACATTTTTGAGGGACTTGATGGTCTTGGAGAATATATTTTTGAGGGGCTATGTGGTAGTCATGAATGCCATTTTGATGGTCAATCTGGACCTTCATCAATATATTTATGAGGGACTACTATAAATGATTTGGTTATTGATTATTGAATGATTTATTAAATGTTAATTAATTGTTACTATAGTGAATATCAAATTTTAAATGAAAACTTTGTATACATAACCTCAAGCAATATTTTTATACTAATTCACATGACATCATAAGAAGATTCAACACCAAAATGACACATAAAAATGTTAAATCACCTCAAACCAATTTTTGATATTGAAGCAAAATATTATCCATACACTGCGTGCTCAACGTTGATATAAATAAAGAGTACACATGGTTTTAAAATTTGAGATTGATGACAATGAACATATCATGCTAGAAACTCTTAAGATCTATAATGTCTCCATATTCCTTTAAATGGTGTGGTGCTCTTCATCAATGCCAGGCCTCATACGGTTAGGTACTTGAATATTCTTCTCCTAAAAATGACAAATCATTATACTCATAGAATTTAAAGTTAATACATAAATCATAGTACAACAAATAACTTACCCTTATATTTCGGTTTTGGTCTACTCCAAGGCGCATTGTCGGTCGAAATGCATCATTAAAAGCAATTCTACCCTATCAATATAAATACAAAAAGGAATCAGAGCGAGTGCGAAGTAGAGAAAAATGTAAGTGAACCAACATAGCAGCAACATGCACCCGTAAACTAAAATTATGGTTGAGCTCAGTAACTAATACATAATTAAAAAAACTCAGTGGGTTAGTTAAATAGTACATGCCTATATCTCTGTTGACTGCACTTAGTTTCTTTCATAAGTGAGATGCATCTACACATACAAAAAGAGGACGATCCTCTCATGATTAACCAGATGAACATTATTTTGCAGAAAAACTTCACATTATTGATGAGCATGAATAAAACTCTATCTATACACAAGCCTATATCTCATTCCAACTTCCATTCAGTTGGATCGTAGAGTTTAAACATTAGAACAGACTCCAGTAGACAATTTAACATTATAACCTCAATTACTGCAGCAAGTTGCTGCTTCCACTCTAGCAACCACCCCTCTCTCCCTCCACAACCTCTTAACACCTACACATTCTACTCTTGAACCATCTTTAGCATAGCAGCAAGCTGATGCTTCCACATCAACCAACAAACACCCCAAGAAACCACCTCCACATCAACAACATGCTACTTCCTCCCATCTCCTAGAAACTACCTACAAATCTACAAACCACCCAATCTTCCATCATAACATCATCATCTCCTAGCAGCATGCTACTGCACGCCACCACCAGCCCACACCATTAGCCACCACCAACAGCCCGCACCATCAGCCACCACCAACACCTACACATCATCACTCCCACCCACCAGCCAACACCACCACCACCATCCAACATCCACCACCACCACCATCCAACATCCACCACCATCAATCCTAAGGGTTTTTGGAAACCAAAGGGAGGCTGCAGCTTTATCCTCAATTGAGATGTTAATTGAGAAGTTAAAGGAATTTCACAACCACGAGCTATGAGGATAAGATATGAAGATTAATAATATGTAGTAGGAATTGCACAACCACGAGGACAACATAACATACCTAGAAGAGTTGGGACCTAACGAACTTGTATCATCAGTGTGCTTACATATATTAGAGATATTAGCAGCATGAAGTATATGAAGAAACTGACATCTTTAATTTGAATTGATAACTATAGGAGAATCAGGGACAACAAAATTAACATGAAGAAAATGAAACAACAGTAAGAGGAAGACAAGTACGAATTGGTGAGAGAAAATGGGATAAAAAGAGCATGCAAATGGTAGAAATTCTGTAGGAAGAAGTCAGAATAAGACAAACCAAGGGCAGTAAAAGGAGATTGAAAGAGGAAGAATCAACAAAACAAAATAAAAAACAGCAGTAGCAGGTGCTGAATTAGAAAATATAGAGGAAGGAATAGGTCAGTGAAAATAAATGGAAACATGCAAACAACAGTGGCTAAGAGAGGAGATTTAGGAGGAAGAAATCAGAAAAATAAAATTAGATATGTAAATAGTAGTAGTAGATTTCGTAGCAGGATGTATAGGACAAATTTGAAAAAGAAAATATGCACATGCTTGCATAGTAGTAGGAGGGAATATAGGATGAATAACTCAAAAAAAACATAGCAGCAGGACGCAGGAATAAGATGCAGGAGAATGGATAAAAAAAGAAAAGAGAAAGAAGCAAGAACAATAAAAATATGAAAAAGTAGAAAAAACTTAACAAACAGCGCTATGAGGACATACCAATTTGGCCCAAATCAATCCTCATTTCCCCAAATCAGACCTGATTTTCCTCAGAGCAGACCTAATTTGCCAAAATTTGACCTGATTTACTCTAAATCAGACCTATATCAACCATGCAATGACTGAAGGTGATCTAATTTGACCAAATCTAGACTCGATTCATGCTAGTTTAGCCTTTAAATTGCATAATTTGGGCCTAAAACGCCTTAAACGCCCACTTCATGTAGATAAGCTGAAATGAATTACTTACAGGATTTAATCGTTGATTTCTTGGTGTGAAAGACACCGATGAAGATGTGGTTGGTGTGTTCTGCATTTGAGGATAACTTTGTCGATTATTACCAGAAGAAGGGGACCAACTTTCAACTGCAGCCTTTAATAAAGTGTACATGTTAATATTCTTATGTGTATGAATATTGAAAATAATCTATAGCTGTAATGAGTTACCTGTGGCGCAAAGATCCGTGGATGTCCATTGCCTTGTATGGAAAGCCTGCCTACTCCATTCTCCCTTGAATTGTCTTGTATGGAAAGTCTGCCTACTCCAGTCTCCCTTGAATTGCTTGGTCTAGAAAGTCTTCCTAAGCCATCCCCGCTTGAATTATTTTGGCTGGGAAACATGCCTACATCTGCACCATTACTTGTATTGTCTTGTATGTGAAAAGAACCCACATCCGACCTATTTGTGCCACTTTGCATGTGTAAGACACCTGTAGTATTCTGATTGGGGTAATCAGCTGCACAATCAACATTAATACTGCCATCCTATAACAAATACATCAACAATGTCAAAAAAAAATTATATATTACATTGACATAGACAACTGAATCTGAGTTACCTGTGATTGATTATACCAAGTCATTAATTGGGAGACGGAGTTCTTCAATCCATTTACTGTTTCTTCAAGTTCCTTAAGTTTATCCTGAAATAGAAAACAAATTACAAACATCAATCTAATAGACTAGTTGTAACTAATAGTTCAAGTTTAGATTCTCTCCAACATACATCCTTTGCATTGCTTTCCTCATGAAGCATTTCATATCTTATACGGGTAGATTTTCCCCTATGTCCTATCTCTTTGTGCCCAATTCCAACACCTCGGATCCTAGCCTTTTTGGAAGGATTTAAAACTTGCAAATAAGCAGCACGTGTTAGATTATCAACACTTCTAGGATCTATTTCTTCTTGGTTTGCTACTTGGTTTTCCACGATATCAGAGATTTCAAGCTGTAATTAGAAAGCATCGTAAAAGGAAAGCTTAAATTGAGATATCTAAGCATATGTAGCTTTGTAGACATCATAGGAAAACAAATATCCATTTTCTAACCACTTGTGGGCTTTTGTCGTAAACTTTTTCCAAAAATTTGTTAAGAGGCACAACGGGTTGATCTTCACTGACCTACACATGATAGATAACATAATAATTGTCCATGTTATATGTTCAACTCCTACTAAGAAAGACAAGTGTCCATTATTAATACCATTTATGCCCGATAACAACTCCATGGCTTTGATCCTGTGGTATGATCCATCACTTTTTTTGCTCTGTTTGCCTTGTTGATCTCGGAAATTTTCTAAAACATAAGAAACATATAATTAGAAAAAGTAGATAGGTATACATGCAAGTTATATGAAACCATCCTCAATATAAGCAAGCCAATAGCTGGATGTGGAAGAACATCCTCAATATAAGAGATAGATATCTCTCTAATGTCCAATTCCACATTGGAAAGGGGACTGATGTGAAGTGTGGAGTGTGGAAGCTCCCTGAGATCAGAGGAATTGAGTAGAATCAAAAAATCTACAGCAGCGTTGAAGTACACCTGCTGCTAGAACAGAAATGAAGTACACCTGCTAAAGAACAAAAATGAAGCTCTTCTTGCTACTCTTATCATTTATCACATATGGATACATAGAAACAGATGTGTTTTTGAAGACAGTAGGAGCAAACCAAACAGTGTGTGGCATTGCATAAATACTGATTATAGAAGTTTGCATAGATAAATTGCATCCTTCTTTTTGACTTTTGATATCTATCTTTATAGATGTATTGAGCTTTGCTCCCCTTTGTAAATTTTGTGAGTAATGAAAGAGAAACGCGCTTATTGATAAAAAAAAAAGTTATATGAAACCATTGTACCTTAGACTTCTCGGTTCCCCATTCTTTAACAAGATTTTTAAACTGGTCCATATCTATGGAAGCATTTTTCTCAACTTTCTTCATCATCAATTCTGGTTCAATCTTGTACTTTTCATAGTAATCTTTCTTTACACGTGCCCTCCACACTGATATCCCTTTGCTAATGTGTTCATCAATGTGATTCCATGCATTAGGGTGACTTCCTAAATCAAAGTATTTCTACAAAAACATAGAAAATATTACTTTAGATATAACAATCATACAATTTGTTGGTCTTTTTATGAAAAAGATTACCTCAATAAATGATTTTCTATCTGCAAAAGCTTGTTCTGGTTGTTCATTCCACTTCAAGTCTAGATGCCATATGTGTGGTTTCCTTGCTAGCATATGACAATAACGATTCAATTTGGCACCATTCTCCCCAATAGCATTTCCTTCATCATCCCATTGGACCTTGTGACGTGGCTGCCCTTGATTAGGAAGTAGGCTTTGCTCACTTGCAGGCCCACGTCCATACTTCCTATTCTCATGTTCATCCTAACATTTTCTTCAACTATTACATCATTTTCAATATTGTTGGACAGTAGAGTAGGTTCATCCTCACAATTTTCTTCAATTGTGGATGGAGGGACAGCAATAGGTTGACTGGGTGTGTTGTTACAAGTAGATCTAGTGAATCTTCTTCCTGCCATCCTTCAATTGACAACGAAAAAAAATTAGATTATTAGTGCAGAAATGTCAGTAACAAAAGTAGTAGCTACATTTGAAAAACAAATAAATTGCGGAGAATATGAGACACCAACATATGAATATTCAGCATTTGAAAAATATATAACTTGTAGAGTACCTTGGTTTCATATCCCAAAAAAGAATAATGATGTCCTACTTGCTGGTATATGAAACAAGACTAAATAAATTGCAAAGAATATGCCATATAGTAACAGTTTGCCAAAAAAATGCAATACAACATATTCCCCAAGTAAATTATTCTAGACTTGCAAACAAAACATACAGATTAATGAACTAAACATTAGCCCCATCATTCTTTTTTTTAGTTCTATCAACAAAAGATCCCCCGGTGTCACTCCTCGTCCAAGACACATCACTAGTTACACCACCATCAGATTGTAAACCAGTCAAACAATTCTCAATAAGAGGTACTTCAGAATAATCTTTAGGAGGATGCTTTAGCACTGTGCACCAATCATCATCATTAGGATCCTTCACATAAAAGCATTGCAATGCTTGAGAAGCCAGGATAAACGGTTCCTCCTTTTTTTTTATCCTTGAAGTGTTGATTTGTGTGAACCCATACTCATCAATTCGCAACCCGTTAGAAGTGCTTTCATCATACCAAGAACATCTGAATAACGGAACTTTGATTCCTGGACCATAAGTTAGCTCAATAACCTCCTCTAAGTAGCCATAGTACGTGACTTCAGCATTTATAGGATTTCGATCTCTACCACTTGAATAACTTGAAGTGTTAGCACACAAATACACTCCACTATTTTGTGTAGTACATGTACTTTCAATGGGCTTTGAACGGAAACGATATCCATTGACCAAAAATCCTTCATAAGACATTCCCTCAACACAAGGGCCTTGGGATAACCATCTCAAATCATCGCTAATACTGTTCAGCCTAATCTCTCGCATTTGCATTACCTTCATAAAAAAGTAAAACATTAATGTAATCTACACTAACTTGAACATTAAGAGTGACAACAATATTTATGTTTGAGACTTACATGCTCTTTCAACCACTTAGAGAACTCCTTTGCATGTTTTGTTTCTAGGGTCCATGGGGCAATGTTGGGTTCCATATCTTGAAGAATACACATGTGTTCACTGCTTTATAAGAAGTGTCTAAATTAATGTACAACATATATACAAATATCAGCAAGAATTTTAGGACGTAATTAAATCTTACCTTCTGTAAACATCCAATTCCTCTTTATTGAAAAGGACATAACGATGGGCTTGTTCCAAAGTGTGGATGTCTAAATTTCTTGACACTCCAACTCTAATTGGAGATCCATCAACATTATGAGGAGTGCGGATCAGTTTTGTCTCAAAATTATGCAAGCACCTACCACAAAATGTCAAACTTTCTTCAGCTAAATAGCAACTAGCAATACAACCAGCCGGTTTAGCTTTGTTTCTTACATACTTCTTCAATTTCTTCAAGTATCTCTCTATTGGGTACATCCACCTAGTTCGGACAGATCCGGCTTGCCTGGCTTCATAAGCTAAATGAATGGGCAAATGCATCATGATGGTGAAGAAAGAAGGAGGGAAGATTCTCTCCAACTGGCAAAGAGTGACAGCAATTTCTTGTTCCAATTCTTTGAATTCCTCCACATCAATAATGTTAGAGCAAAGCTTGTTGAAAAATGAGCACAAATTAGCAATAGGCTTGTACACATCTAAGCTTATGCAATGTCTCAAGGCAACAGGTAGAAGTTGATGCATAAGAACATGACAATCATGACTTTTCAGCCCAACAAGTTTTCTATCATATTTGCTAACACACCTAGATATGTTAGAAGAATAGCCATCAGGAACTTTCAACTTTTCTAACAGAGATAGGAACGTATCTTTCTGCGCATTAGTCATGGTGTAAGATGCTGGAGGCAAGTAATAGCGGTCACCTGCATCTACTGGCCATAAATCTCTTCGAATGCGCATTTTCTTCAAATCTTGACGAGCTTGTAAGTTGTCTTTACTTTTCTTAGAATCACCCAATAATGTGTTTAAAATATTCTCACACACATTCTTTTCTATGTGCATCACATCCAGATTGTGTCTAACAGATAAATACTTACAATAAGGTAGCTGAAAAAAGATGCTTATCTTATTCCAACCAGGAGGTAATGGTTGAATTTGATCTCCAAGCCTCTTGCGTTTATTCATTTTTCCAAATGTGATATTTTCATACCCATCAAATTGCCTCAGTATATCTTCTCCAGATAGTGGCTTAGGTGGAAGTCAAAAATCTTTTTCACCATCAAAATTTTTCCTATCACGTCTATACGGATGATTCATTGGAAGAAAACGTCGATGGAAACCATAGCATTGCTTTTTCCCATACTGTAACCATTTTGATACAGTCTCCACATTACAACAAGGACATCCCAAATCTTTCTTACCTTTAGTGCTCCAACCAGATAAGTCACCATATGCTGGGAAATCGTTAATGGTCCATAAAATCATTGCCCGCATAGTGAAGTTCCTTTTTCTATATGCATCATAAACTTTGACTCCAAGCTCCCAAAGTAGTTGCAACTCCTCAATTAATGGCTCCAAGTATACATCAAGGTCATTGCCAACCATATGTGGACCTGGGATTAATAGGGACATCATAATAAATTGTTCTTTCATAAGAAGCCAAGGCGGAAGATTGAGAGGTGTCACCAACACAGGCCAGATGCTATGTGATGCACTCATATTGCCAAATGCATTAAATCCATCTGTTGCTAATGCCAATCTAACATTGCGTGGTTCAGCAGCAAAGTCTGGATACCTGGCATCAATAGACAACCATTCTGGTGTGTCTGAAGGATGATGAATACGACCATCCTTGCCTTTTACTTCTGATGGCCAAATCATGTCTTTAGCAATAGATGAAGACATATAGAGCCTCTCTAACCGAGGTATCAAAGGGAAGTGATACATGAACTTAGCAGCTACCTTCTTTCCCTTTGTTTTGTATTGCTTTTCATTCCATCTTGAAGCACCACAAGTATCACAATTTTCTTTTGAAGCTGCATCTTTGTGAAAAAGCATGCAATTATTTGTACATACGTCTATAGTAGAATGATCAAGTCGTAAATCCTTCACGATCGCATTTGCTTCATAGTACGTCTCCGGGAATAGACAATTTTCTTCCGGAAATCCTGATATAATCAAATGTAACAACTTTGTGAAAGAATCGTTGGACCATCCAGATTCCTCCTTCAGAAATAGCAAGGCAACCAAATACGATAGCTTAGAATGACTTGTGCAACCTCTATAGAGTAATTGATCTGCCTCTTTTAGTAGCTTGTAAAGTCTTTGTGCATCTACATTTGCAGGTTCCTGTGTAGCTTCAGTAGAGTGGTCATTTGTTGTGTCACCCATACCAAACAAATCCTCCAACATCTGATGCATATTGTCGGTGCTAGGCATGTTTGGTGCCACAACAGGATTGCTCCTACCAATCACCTCCCCATGAAACGTCCAAACATCATAGCTATGCACAAATCCTTTTTGTAATACATGTGAGAATACCTCCTCCTCTGTTTTAAGGTATATGTTCAAACATACCTTGCAAGGACATATTAATTTCCCATGTCTAGTTGGTCTCTGATGGATAAGAGCAAACTCAATAAACTTTCGTAACCCTGCCTTGAATACATCACTTCGCACTCTGTTCCCAATATACATCCAACTCCGATCTATTAGAAAATCCATCTACATGAAGGAAAATATATAATAAGTAGAGGAACAGCTGTTTGAGATGTAGTCATGTAGGAGATGTAGTCATGTAGGAGCAAGAATAAGTAAGAAAAAGTAGCAATAAGAGGGGACATAGAAGTAACAAAAATTAAAATGCAATAGCAGGAACAGGAAATGAAGGAGAAATTGCAAAAAAAGAAAAGAAAAGAAGCTAGAATAGGAGACACAAGAGGAAATAGAAAAAAATCAAAGAAACAGTAGTATAAAAGGACTGATTTTTTTGCAACAATTGCAGCAAAAGGGGGTCGAATATACAACATGAAAAAAGAAAAAGAGAAAAGGGGAGGGAAGGGAGAAGACATACATGAAGTCTATCAATATACAAGAAGCAAAAAAAGAGGCAGAAGAAACATCCCTCAAGAAAAATCCTTCAAGAACTGCAATAGCATAGGTACCCACCTAATCAATAATAGTTCACAGATCCATCCATTAACTTTTGCTCACATGTCTCAACATATACTTGATTACAGGGGTACTTATACTGTCAGACTAGCTACACTGCTTCTCTTCTCAAAATAGGCGATCTCTCTACTACAAAGGAGTATTTTGACGCATGGCTATTTAGACTCTACCAAAGGAGATTCAAAGCTGTGTGTGGTCCTGATGCTATGGGTTATGTCCAACATATCCCATAGAATCTCAATATTGTAGCAGATCTCTATGCATAAAGGCACTGACAGTCTATTTCTTCTTAGATCTGATATCAACATATTGTTATTACTTATAACAAGCATTACGAGACAAATACCTAACTGTCCCTACAAGTCAGCTGAAATACTTAAACATATAAGTATATGATATCATGTATAACATCTCATAAAATTAAGAACTGAAATACTTAAAATAAGTCAGCTGCATAAGACTTAACACCAACCAAGATAGAACATATGACATGCAGACCAGGACAACAGGGACAATTTCATTGTTTGGTCTCTTTTTTTAGGTTGTTCATCACTGAGATGTTGTTTCTAGCAATCCTTCGTAATAGGATTTTAAATTTAGATATATGATCATCTGAATTAAATACCAAGAAAGTTGACCATAGATATCAATATTTTAGATAGAATCCTTAAGAAGGTATTTGTCATGGATCAAAATAATCCATAGACTACCTTAAGAAGATGGTTACATCATCCCACTTAAGAAGATGGATATCATTCTTGCCTTCACACTATCCCCACAAGAAATTTATAATAATTATTTCCACTTCATCATATATAGAAGTAGGAAGTGAAAAGGAAGAGGACCAAAATTTTTTATTGGCGGACATAGTAGAATTACAAAGTTCTAGTATCCAATGGAAACTGAAATGATATGTAAATAAGTTTGGTATCTTTAAAAATCAAATGATGGGCATAGAAGCACTAAAGCATGGGCGTAAAATGAATGTAACTTCTGGTTCACTTGTATGATATGTATCATTATAAGTTAGTAGCATACCATCTTTGTGCACGCTTAGCATCAATAGAATGTTTGTCATGACCATGGAAAGCTTCAGACATGCATTCAACAAAAGGTTTTCTCTGGTTGAGAAGTCTAGTCAGAAGCCTCAAGAACGAATGGGTGTTCTTAGTAATGTGGGTTCCTCCTTGATTCCTTTGTTGTTAAAACAACATTTGTATATTTGTCTTTTTTCATTTTCCCCCTCCATCTAAAATAATTCCCTTTCTTTAACATGTGGTTGTGATGCAGGCCCTAAAAGCCAATAACTATGATAATGATCCTCTGCTAAGTGCAGCTCTGTACCTGGAGATTAATTAAAGGCCGACTGCCCAGGGCTCCCATGGCACACATCCATTCCTAATATAATAGTTGGCTCTTAGGAGATCTTTGGCATGGATGGAAGATGCAGAGAAGTTCACCACAGCTGAGCATCCTCCATCCATGCCAAAGATCTCCAAAGTGCCAACTATTATATTAGGAATGGATGTGTCCCATGGGAGCCCTGGGCAGTCGGCCTTTAATTAATATCTAAGTACAGAGCTGCACTTACCAGAGGATCATTGCCATAATTATTGGATTTTAGGTCATACATCACAACCACATGTTACAGAAAGGGTATTATTTTAGATGGAGGGGGTAAAGGAAAAAAGACATATAATATATCCAATTGTTGTTTTAGGAGGAACCCACATTACTAAGAACACTCATTTGTTCTTGAGGCTTCTGCCTAGACTTCTCAACCAGATCTGAGATGTTGATAATGACTTAGTGTGCCTCTACAAAATGCAAAAACACCAGGCTATATTATACTTACAACCAAAAACAAAATTAAGTGGTGACTAGACTCTTACATATTCCATTTGACCCATATAATTTTAATAAATCATTACACTTAGCTTACTACATGTCTATTTTTAAACATCAACCCATTCTCAGTCCATAGTAATATTACCCATTTATCAAACATCACAATGTGAGTTCCGAATGAAGGCTATAAGGTTTAAGATTTAATTTTTATGGCTATTTTATGTAAAGAGGAGATACGTTATAGGAAACTCAAAATTTGGATACGCAAATGAAGAAAGAAGCAAACACTGGCAGTAATTAACAGATTATAGTAAACTATTGGGATACACATATGAAGAAATAAGCAAGCATTGGCAGTGAACAGTACATTACAGTGAACTCAAATCTGGGATACACATGAAGAAGGATGCACATTGGAATCGTTACCTAAAACTAAATGACCAACACATGATTGAATCAAACAACATAACAACAAGCAAGCACAACAGTTGCAAGAGAATAATAAAACAAGTAGCACAGAAAAAAGATGTAGTTTCAGTAGCAGTACCTTTTCCCACGCTTCCGGTCAATGGACAGAAGCAACGAGATTAAAACTGAAGAAGAAGAACAAAGGACGTTGCAAGACAAGAACTGGAGCAGAGGCGGTTGGGCAGCTTATGGGCGTCAGATCAAGGAAAAGAGACCAGTAGCTTGATCCAAGGTTGAAGTATTCTTCAGAGCTCCTGCTAGGCGCCGCCTGAGTCGGGTGCCGCTGGTTTTGCTGGGATCCGGCACGATATAGCTACTCCTGGCCGTGGAATTGGAAGCCGGCCGACGATTGGAGTTACAACCTGCTGCAGTTGGGGTGACAGGAGCAGTTGGGGCGCCGTCCGGGAGGTAGGCGCGGTTGTAGCTGGGTGCGACCGGTGGGATTTGGGAAATGCTAAGCGGCTGGGGTCGTGGGGTTGCTGAGGCTGGGCGGCATTAAGCTGGAGCAATCCCTGGTCGTGGAGTGAGCGAGGCCTGGTCGACGGATTGAAAGCGTGGTCGATGGAATCAAGGAGGTGTCGAGGACGAGGGCAGGTGATCAGTGCTTCCCTAGTTCGTCATTGTGCAGAGGGACGAGTGGGGAGGGTTTTTCTTTTCCTTTTTAATTTTGATATCCAAATGTTGTATTTTAGAATGGAGGGAAGGAAAATGAGATGGAGGGAAGGGATATGAGATGGAGGGAATCATTTGTCATGGTATTTTTCAAGGAATGATTAGTGACTAATGTATTTGTGAGGGATTAGTATTTGTAAAGATGTAAAAAAATGGTTGAGGGATTTGGTCCCATATTTGAAGGATGAGCCCTCACAAATAGCCATCATTATTCACAATATATGGTTCCTCACAAATGTTCTTCAACAAAGGCCAAATTTTTTGTAGTGGAAGAGATTGAGAGAGTCATCACTATTTTTTTCCATGGGTTGTTCAAAACATCAAACCTGACGGGTTGGGAGGAGGCAACGGCAGGGATAGAGAGGAAAATTGGAGGTGTGGAGAATGAAGATCTGGAAAGGGATATTACAACTGAAGAAATCCAAGTAGCGTTGAAAGGCATGCATCCGAATAAAGCACCCGGGCCAGACGATATGAAAGCCATGTTTTTCCAAAAATATTGGCACATTGTGGGTGACGATGTGGCAAACTATATCAAGGGATGGTGGAAATCTGATAGCAGTATAGCTGATGTGAACTCTATGTTGGTAGTCCTCATACCAAAAGTGAAAACAACAAAGGAGATTGGGGAGTTTAGGCCTATAAGTCTGTGCAATGTTGTTTATAAAATTGCGGCAAAAGTCCTTGCCAACCGCTTGCGTCCGTTGATGGATAAAATCATTTCAGAATAGCAAAGTGCTTTTATTCCGGGAAGGCTTATTATCGACAATGTGCTTGTTGCCTACGAGCTATTTCATACTATGAAAGATGAGAAGAGGAAAAAGAAGGGCCATATAGCACTGAAGCTTGACATGTCAAAAGCTTATGACAGAGTAGAATGGGGGTTTGTGGATTTCGTACAGGAGAGGTTGCGTTTCGAAGAGCTTTGGAGGAGGAAAATTATGAACTGTATGTTTTCAGTAACTCAGTCCTTTGCTATCAATGGGGACCGTACCAGGAAGACTCAACCATCTAGAGGACTGCGACAGGGTGACCCTCTCTCCCGTTACCTTTTTATTTTATGTGCTGAAGCTTTTTCTTCTTTACTAAATTTGGCAACACAACAGAAGAGTATTCATGGAGTGTGAGCCAGCCGGCATGGGCCTCGCATTTCTCACCTTTTCTTTGCAGATGACTCCATTCTTTTTGCGAGGGCAACCAAAGAAGAATGCCTGATATTAGCTGAAATTATCAGCCAGTATGAACGGGCATCCATACAGAAAATCAACCTATCAAAAACTGAGGTAGCCTTCAGCAAAGGAGTATCCAGAGAGAGGAAGGACGAGATATGCCAAGTACTTCAAGTCAAAGAGGTGGAGAAACATGGAAAATACCTAGGCCTACCAGCAGCGGTGGGGAGGTCCAAGAAGCAAGCCTTCTCATACATATAGGAACGGGTATGGAATAAACTTCAAGGCTGGAAGGAAAAGCTGCTATCCAAAGCGGGAAAGGAGGTTCTAATCAAGGCAGTGGCTCAAGCGATTCCAACATACCTGATGAGTATTTTCCAGTTACCAACATATCTTCTTGACGCCATCAACAGTTCCATTTCCAGATTCTGGTGGGGAGCCAAAGATAGTGAAAGGAAAATAGCCTGGGTCAGCTAGGAAAAACTATGCACACCGAAAAACCAAGGAGGCATGGGTTTTCGTGACATTGGTGTCTTTAATCAATTGCTCTCCTTGCCAAACAAATTTGGCGGCTGTTCCATAGGAGTGAGACGTTGGTATACAAAGTTCTCAAGGCTAAGTACTTCCCATCTAGCAGTGTCCTCAAGGCCCGAAGGGGTCATAACCCAAGCTTCACGTGGAGGAGTATATGGAATTCGAAGAGCATAGTTCTAGAAGGCATGCAATGGAGAGTGGGTGACGGAAAAGATATAAATATATGGTCCGACAACTGGATTCCCAATCTAGATGGCAGCATAGAATCTAGGTTGGGAATATCTTCACCGAAAGTACAACAGGTGTACCACTTGATTGATCACGAAACTGTATAGTGGAACCGTGGGCTGATTTGTGAGCTGCTAGCACATAACGTGGCTGACATGGTGTGTGCGATTCCTCTAGGAGTCTCGACGAGAACAGATGGAATCTTCTGGAAACCAAGCAGAAGAGGGGAGTATACAGTGAGGTCTGCCTATTGGATGGCTACACAACAACCAAGCAGCAATGAGCGACCGACCAATCATGTGGAAAGCGAAGTATGGCGGGCAATATGGAAGACAGGCTTAGCTCCCAAAGCGGCATACTTTCTTTGGCGCTGCGTCGTAGGATCGTTGGCCACCATGGGGAGGTTGTTTGATAGGTACTGTCATCAAGATGGAATTTGTAATATTTGCCGAAAGGAAAAAGAGGACATCAGTCACATGCTCTTCAAGTGTGACCAGGCGTGGGAACTATGGAAGGATTATCCAATGGAAACACAATGGCGCGTAGGCCAGCTGGGCACCAAACTGGTACGTGCAGATCTCATGGAAGCAGTTTGGCCGTTACGTGGGAAGGCAGATGATGATATGATTGCTGCTCTTTGGGCAATCTGGAGTAGGAGAAATGACGTAACGTTTGGGAACAAGGTGGCGTGTATTTTACTACATGCTAAAAATGCAACTATACGCGTCGAGTAGTACAGGCCTTGTGAGGCCCGAGTCGAACACAGGGATACTCGAAATTGTCAGAGACTCCTACTAACTATTTGCGATCAGCTAAGCCGAATAACAAATTGGGGTTTGTTGTCAAAATTAAAAGAAAGTAAAAATAAAACAAAGCAAACAATCGATTAAAGGTTAATTTAATCAATTCAAAAAGGTATCTTTAGGATTGCGGTTTCATCGCGGGTATTCATTGTATTAGATTTTATATAATGCCTCAATCTTCTCTCTCTATCCGGGTAGTGGCTTGAAAACAGAATTGCCCACTGTCGTGGTGCAATTCACTACTTAGGTTTAGGTCGGTTCCACCGTCGTAGTAACCTATTCCCTAAACTAAGTGCATTACAAACGATCTCTCAGTATCCACCATTAGTTTTACACCACCTTGTTCAAGGGATTTATCGATTAATGTAGGTTTCGTCTCTTTTCAGCCGTTAATCCTTCTATCGAAGTGATTAAGGGCATTAGGTTATTATTATGGTGATCAAGCATAACAATATATGGAGAAAACGAAGCTATACCACGGATTTAAGAGAGAAAATATGAATTACTATTATAAAACTGTCATACAATGAATTCCCGGGCTACTCCCGGTCCTAAAGATGGAGGGGATTAGCCCCGCATGTTCATCTTACACAAGTACATGGAAGAAATAGCGGAAATCATATGAACAACGTGAATTGAAAGGGAAAACCCCTAAATGGAGAAGAACCGATCGATCCTTTGCGTAGAACACGTGCTTTCCCACCTCTCGGTGGTGAAATCCGTCTTCGGCAGCATCCGGATCGACTGGTATGAACTTCTGGCCTCTGTTCTCCTTTCTCTCGCTCCTCGGCACTTGTGCAATGGCTAATCAGATCCCCCTCCCCTCCAGGCAGCCGTCATTAGGTATAAGTCCCTAATTAGGTCGTTAATAAACTCTAGCCGTCCGATTGAGATCAATCCAAATCCAACGTATATATGACGGTGTCGATACCATCGACACGAGTCGATGGTATCGACCCGCTGTAGTAGCGAACCCTTCCTTTGTCGCGCCCGTCATCATCTCGATACCATCGACTCAGGTCGATGGTATCGACATCCTTTAGGCATCGGTTTTGTCGTTTTGTGACGTTGTAGCCTCCGTGCGTCGATGGTATCGACTTGGTGTCGATACTATCGACAGCTTCTTCGCCAGCAACCTGAAGGTGTCTCGATACCATCGACCTCAGTGTCGATGGTATCGACTCTTTGCTGCTCCTTTCGGCTGGCAACCTGTGGCCTTGTCGATGGTATCGATAGAAGCAAATACTCGTTTTTCCTGAAATTCAAAGACAAGATCACATAAATCCACACAAATAATAATAATGTGATAATTAATGCTCAAAACAATGAAATAAAGGGAATTTGACATAAAATAATGGCAAAGACCAAAATGGATGAATTATGCAATATTAACAATAAAAATGACTAATAAAAGCACAAAACACATATCAAACAGGTCTATAAATGTGACTCAAAATCATCGCATCAAACTCCCCTAAGCTTGAACATTTCTCACCCTCGAGCAACTAATCCTTAGAATATAATTGCAAATATCAACTAAAAAACAACACACCAACCCAACATCCCATATGACTCCCACTGAACATTCACAAACCGGCCTTCTCTAACCACAGAACGGTAATTACCCTAAAGGCGACAGTAATCATCAATAAAAGAAATTGACCTCCAAACCAATGAACACTATCACATAAGGCAGTTAACATAATATAATTCGCCGGTTCAGACTTGGTGCATCCTGTGATCGCCTATACTACGTTGCTCGCCTTAACTACCATCTACATGGAAGCAGTTCTCCTGATATTCATTAGTGAGGAGAAATTCACAGTGGCCTACCAATCCGAGCAACGGGTGGATGAAGATGGGTGGCTCATTGAAGAACATGGAAGTATTGTACAGTTTCAACATGCATATACAAAAATGTCCTATATGATGCACATGCACATTAGAAATGCCCTAATGCCTAAACTTGGGTGGAATGATGCATGCACTAACCATCCATCTCAAAATGAGATGGATATCTAGTCAAGCTACATCATGTACTCAATTATCCTGAAATGCAACTAATATCATGTTCCTTTCTCCTTCTTATTTCACTTTCTTCTAAATTCTTTTTCTTTTCTCTTTTTTTGTTGCAGATTTTCAGCTTTTTTTTTTCCAGCCCACATATCCATAATTGCTTAAAGATACTTTTATTGGCTATTTTCTTCATTGATCAGACATTTTTGCACTATTTCGAAGGTATGGAACAATTAATTCAACATTGGGGAAAAATTGAGATACATGATATACTTTATGCATGAAGATCATGAATGCAACTACATGGCATGCACCTAAAGGTAATGTGCATGCATCACTATATTTTTTTTTCTTTTTATGTAAACATATGGAAAATACCAATGCAAGTCCTATCTAAATGCTATGCACACAAAAAGGAATTAAAACTGCACTTTACTTCCAATTCTTAGGTGGATTATGGAAAAATGAAGTGGAACGATCACAAGACTAGATGATTGAACCTTAGAAAGATATTATGCGTCCCTCCTTACTGACCTGTGTAGTAGTTTAGAGGGTTCTCTCTCTTACATCCAATTAAAATCTCATTACCATTTGGTTAGGTTAGGCTCAAACAACCATTTCCATCCACTTTCATGAATCATTAGGAGTATAGGTATGAAATGTTGTTTTAAAGTTGACATAACCAATCATTTTCGTAGGATGTGTACCCAAGGTCAAACAAAACAAGCTATCCAAACACACAAAAATTTTCAAATTTCCCTTGAACTTCCCATGCACTAATCAACAAGATGACACACTTTTATGACATCCACAATTACACTAGATAGCACGTGGATCCTACAAAAACTAAAAATGCAAGAAACAAATAACAAGAGAATAAAAGCAAAAAAATTTAAAAACTAAAAACAATAAAAGATAGAGATGTTCCAACTACCCCCCTAAGCTTGAATTCGACTATGGCCTCATAGTCAAAAACAAACTTAAAGATTGGAACAGGGATACCCGATCACTCTTGTGGAGGTGGAGGCGGGTATGGCGGCGTCGTGGGGTCCCAAGATGGGTATTGCCCCTGGAAAGTCGGATCATAATGGGTCCTCGGCGGAGGATGTGGATAGCCTCCAAAGTAACTCTGACTCTAGTAGTGGTCATAGAAGGGCTCCTACTGCATCTCCATCCGCTGCAACCAATTGTGTATCTGTTGTTGGTTGTCAAGGAGAAGACGTTCATTCTCTAACATCGCCCTTTGGTTGTCAAGTATCCGGTTCGTCATGTCCTGAATACCGGTATACATCGCCATATGCTGTTGCTGCATCTGATGAATGTCCTGCAGCACTGTATACATGCCTTGCATGGAATAGGCATCCTCACTTGGCTGCGAGGGCTGTGGTGGAGGCGGCGTTGGCTGTGATGAAGATGATGCACCTGGATGCATCCGAGGATGCTTCCGCGGTGCTACTCTTGCTCGAAGAGGTGTGAAAGCCTCTTCCTCCTCAGCCATGTCGCCCTGTCCGTCGTCGCCACCATCATTTCTGCCTTCTTCATCATCGGAGTCGATGGCTATGATCGGCCATCTAAAATGTTGTGCGCCCTCGATGTTGAAGATGGGATCCGGCAGTGCGCACTCCTGGTACGCTTGATTTACGTGGCAATGTGCAAATGCCACGCCAGCTCAGAGAAGAACGAGATTGGCTCGGTACAGATGTTGCAAGTTGACCTTGCTTCTCGTAGAAAGAGGAGTCAACTGATCGAGATTCAAGCCCAAGTAGAGGGCTACCTTGGTGACAAGCCCCCCAAAATGAATCGGGGCTTTTCTCATGCTCCTCTTAACCGCCAAAACTCGTTGTAGAAAGAATGCACCCCAGTTGCATTCTTGGCGCGTCAGGAGCTTGTAGAGAAAGAAAAGATCGGGCTCCTGGAATTTGCTCAAAGCCAGATCGCTTCGAGCAAAGATGGTTGAGCTCAACATCCTGTGCAAGACCCGCGCAAATGGGTGCTCGAAGTCGGCTATCGTGGCGTTGTGATAGCTCATCGACCTCCCATGCGGAACCGACACCAACTCGACAAAGATGGCGGCATAGTCGGTGCGGTTGTCCGGCCGCCTATAGTCGTACCGGGAGCTGTTCCAGTTGAAGATGTCATTGAACTGCTCCAGGGTGATGGTGTAGTTGTGCTTGTAGAGTCGGAAAGACACACGGCCCTTCTCCCACTCACGGTCGCTGGCGGATATCTCGTTGGGCACGACATTGACGTCAAGGGACGCTATGAATTCTGCCACTAGTTCCTTGTACGTCGGCCACTCGTCGAAGAAAGGTTGACCGTCCTTGTGGCACTCCAGCTCGTCGTGGCCACGGCCCGTTTGGTGTTCTTGTCCTTTCAGCACATAGTCCAAATTCGCCTTGAAGCCAAGATCACCGAGCATCTCCGGGTCCACATACCGGGTTGGCTCGATCTTGCGCTTCATGATTTCGTCGAAGATCTTCTTCTCCTCCGCAGAAGGGTGGACAAGTCGAGGACGTGCCACCGATGATGGTGGTGGTGGCACGAACTCGGGGATGTCGTCCTGACGAGCACGCGAGGAAGAAGCTCCAGCGGTACGCACCATGATGACGAAGAGAAAGGGATTAGAAGGAGAGCTCGGAGAAGAATGGAGATATGAGTCTCCGCTTGGTGAAGATCGTCGCTCGGTGATGTTGCTCTTCGCTCTTGGATGGCTCGGGGGAGTGCTCGGTGCAAAGGAAGGAGATCACTCTGAAGGTGTGACGTCAAATGACGTAATGGTTCTCCTTATATAGACTTGATCGGCGCCACTGTTGACCCGTCGATACCATCGACGCGGGTCGATGGTATCGACACGTCTCGATGCTATCCACCCCCATCGCGAGTATCGACGGCTGACGATTGCTTGATCTTTTAACCCGGATTGCTGACGTGTCGATACCATCGACATCGGTCGATGGTATCGACTCTGCACCCGGATCGATGACGTAGAAGCCGCGATTGTCGTCGATTTCTTTGTGCGGATCGGTGACATGGATGGTCGATACCATCGACAGATGTCGATAGTATCGACTTGGCTTCATTGCGACACTGCCTTTTTGCATTTCAACCTGGAACCATGTCGATACCATCGACGAGGCCTTCGATGGTATCGAGTTGACTGAGACAAATCGGTCTGAACTTCTCCAGAGATCTTGATGGTATCGACGCCTGTGTCGATACTATCGACGTTTCCTTCTCGACCACCTGTAGGTATGTCGATACCATCGACGAGGCCGTCGATGGTATCGACTCAGAACAAAATATGTAGTCGTCAACCTGTACCCTTGTCAATACCATCAACGAGGGTGTCGATGGTATCGACTCTGCCTCAGCCTGCACAATGAACAAACGGATCAAGGTATCTTTTTTTTACACTAAAAATTAAACGAAAATAAAGCAACCTATGATTATAAATACTCTATCCTAATGGACCGATGGTTGGGTTGCCTCCCAACAAGTGCCCTTATTTAACGTCTTAGGCTAGACGGTATGAAGCTCATCACCCTTTCACTTTGGGAACTGAACTTAGAGGATCATGTGGTAATTTGAATTCAACTCGATCTCCTCCAATTCCCAAGGACAAAGTACCTCTCCCTAAGGCAGTCATGACATCCGCCATTGCTTGAAACGGCCTTCCTATAAGAACTTCACAGCTTTGAAGTGGTGGAATACCCATGACAACGAAATCCACAGGGAATACGAATCTGTCCACTTTGACGAGAACATCTTCACACACACCATATGGTCTCACATTAGACCCATCCGCTAATTCAATTATTGCGGCTGCCTTCTTTATCTCTTTTAACCCAAGCTTATGAAATGTCGTCAGAGGCATGAGATTTATGATGGCGCTGGAATTACATTGCGCTTTAGGAAAATGTCGATCACCTATTGAGCAAGGAATGTAGAAGCCCCCTGGGTCTTTTCTCTTCTTTGGCGAACTCTCGTGAATCATAGAGCTCACTGTCTCATCCATCCGACAAATATCACTGTCTTTTATCCGCCTCTTCTTATAGATGATTTCCTTGATGAACCTCCCATAGGCGGGCACCTTCTCGATCATCTCCACTAATGGAATATTGATGTGGAGTTTTTGGAATATTTCCAAGAATTTCCTAAAATGACGATGCTCTTTCTTTGACTTAGGATTGTCCAGTTTTGAAACATCTGATGCATCAACACGCCTGTGAGGTGGCACATATGAGCTTTTCGGGGTCAACTTCCCTAAGCTTGCTTCAATCACTCCCTCTGACGTGGGCTTTGGCGAGACATCATCAACAGTAATAGCTTGTTGTGGTTCCTCTCTCGCATTCGATGTTTCCACATGTGCACAAACACCCTTCAATTGTTCTTCTTTTCTAGATGGAGATGCAATATTCATAACTCGCTGTGATTTTTCGAAGAAAGGGTTTCCGCCCGGCAGTCCATAGTAAGTGCGTGGATATAGTATCGCCAGTGTCGCATGCGTATTAAAAGTCATTTTTCTTTCTTCTTTAGCTTCTTGCACCTGAGATTCCTCCTCATTGCTTACCACAGAAATATACTTGACCTGATGGTGTGCTTGGGCCACGTTTTCATTCTCGGCCGGTTTTTGTTGATTGGCATGCTTGATGGCCGCCACTTCACTAGAAATTTGTGCCACGGTGGTTTCTAATGCCCACATTTGTGCTCCATGGCTTTGCAGCGTCTGTCCAAACTTGGTCAGAATATCACATTGAGATTGCAATTGCTTACCAAACATGGCCATCATCTCCTGGTTCTGTTGTACCATTTGACTCAGTAGTTCGGTGTTCTTATCCTCAGCTCTAGGCTGTGGCTTGGCATCCAGATCTTGCAGAAAGTAATTTGGATCCTTCCATGAGAATTTTTTATCCTTCCTCCATGCGTAGTCATTGTTTCTGTAACCCTGTTGTTGCATGAATTTCACTTGGGCTTCCTCATCCTCAGATGCATCTTCCTTAGATAGCAGCTTCTTGGCTAGGAGATCTAACTTATCATTCAGCTCCTTAACTACTCTGGATTCGCCAGCAGCTCTGACCTGCTCCACGGCACCTCTGTCACCCCATGACTGTTTCCTAGCCATGTTCTTTAATATCTCCCAACATCTGGTATCTGTATTATTCAGAAAGAATTCGGATCCAGCTGAATCAAGGTTACTTCTATCGTGCTCGGAGAGAGCAAAATAGAAGATTTTCACCTGCGTCTCTTTGTCCAGCCCGTGATGCGGACACCTCCTCAAGATAACCTGAAATCGCTCCCAGGTCTCAGAATATGTTCACCAGCCTGTTGGGTGAAATTATGAATCTTCCGGATCATGTCGTTAGTCTTCTCAGGAGGGAAGAACCTCTCAAAGAAGACCTCCACCATATGGTCCCAAGACTCCACGAATTCGTCATCTAGGTTGTGTAGCCATTCTCGTGCAATTCCCGCTAGCGAGCTCGGGAAGATCTTCAAATAAAGTGTAGTCTGCGGAAATCAGTCAATTTTCACCATATCGCAGTTCTCCACGAATTGACTCAGGTGTGCAACGGGATCCTCATTTTTCAACCCGTGGAAAGCATTGGACTTAACCAAATTAATAAGAGCTGGATCAATCTTGTACGTTGGTATATTGATTGCTTGCTTCTTTATCGGCCCTTTAGAGGCAGGTGCGGAAGAAGCTTTGATCTTTGCCCATATCGTTGGTTCTTCAGCCATCTCTTCGTGTTCAGATTCGGATTCGGAATCTTCCTCTTCTTGTTGCTCTTGCTCTTGATAATCCTCATCTTCAGGTCCCGGAAACGGAACTTTGGGTGTGTGTTCCGCGTAGTCAGTACTACGCGTCTGCTCCATGCAACGTACCTGAAATAGGAAAGTTTAGTGCAATACAGTGCTTTGACAAATATAATAATTATTGAAAAATTTAGAAATAATTGAAGTTGTTTCAAAAATAAAAACAAATGTGTCCTAAAGTGGTCGCTCGTAGCACTCGAAGTGCCAACAATTCGCCGTATTCCCCGACAACGGCGCCAAAAACTTGACGTGTATTTTACTACACGCTAAAAACGCAAGTATACGCGTCGAGTAGTACAGGACTTGTGAGGCCCGAGTCGAACATAGGGATACTCGGAATTGTCGGAGACTCCTACTAACTATTTGCGATCAGCTAAGCCGAATAACAAATTGGGATTTGTTGTCAAAATTAAAAGAAAGTAAAAATAAAACAAAGCAAACAATCGATTAAATGTTAATTTAATAAATTCCAAAAGGTATCTTTAGGATTGCGGTTTCACCGCGGGTATTCATTGTATTAGATTTTATATAATGCCTCAATCTTCTCTCTCTATCCAGGTAGTGGCCTGAAAACAGAATTGCCCACTGTCGTGGTGCAATTCACTACTTAGGTTTAGGTCGGTTCCACCGTCGTAGTAACCTATTTCCTAAACTAAGTGCATTACGAACGATCTCTCAGTATCCACCATTAATTTTACACCACCTTGTTCAAGAGATTTATCGAATAATGTAGGTTTCGTCTCTTTTCAGCCGTTAATCCTTCTGTCGAAGTGATTAAGGGCATTAGGTTATTATTATGGTGATCAAACATAACAATATATGGAGAAAACGAAGCTATACCACGGATTTAAGAGAGAAAATATGAATTACTATTATAAAACTGTCATACAATGAATTCCCAGGCTACTCCCGGTCCTAAAGATGGAGGGGATTAGCCCCGCATGTTCATCTTACACAAGTACATGGAAGAAATAGGGGAAATAATATGAAAAACGTGAATTGAAAGGGAAAACCCCTGAACGGAGAAGAACCAATTGATCCTTTGCGTAGAACACGTGCTTTCCCGCCTCTTGGTGGTGAAATCCGTCTTCGGCAGCGTCCGGATCGACTGGTATGAACTTCTGGCCTCCGTTCTCCTTTCTGTCGCTCCTCGGCACTTGTGCAATGGCTAATCAGATCCCCCTCCCCTCTGAGCGGCCGTCATTAGGTATAAGTCCCTAATTAGGTCGTTAATTAACTCCAGCCGTCCGATTTAGATCAATCCAAATCCAACGTATATCTGACGGTGTCGATACCATCGACACGAGTCGATGGTATCGACCCGCTGCAGTAGCGAACCCTTCCTTTGTCGCGCCCGTCATCATCTCGATACCATCGACTCAGGTCGATGGTATCGACATCCTTTAGGCATCGGTTTTGTCGTTTTGCGACGCTATAGCCTCCGTGCGTCGATGGTATCGACTTGGTGTCGATACTATCGACAGCTTCTTCGCCAGCAACCTGAAGGTGTCTCGATACCATCGACCTCAGTGTCGATGGTATCGACTCTTTGTTGCTCCTTTCGGCTGGCAACTTGTGGCCTTGTCGATGGTATCGACTTCCGTCGATGGTATCGACGGAAGCAAATACTCGTTTATCCTAAAATTCAAAGACAAGATCACATAAATCCACACAAATAATAATAATGTGATAATTAATGCTCAAAACAATTAAATAAAGGGAATTTGACATAAAATAATGGCAAAGACCAAAATGGATGAATTATGCGATATTAACCATAGAAATGACTAATAAAAGCACAAAACACATATCAAACAGGTCTATAAATGCGACTCAAAATCATCGCATCACAAGGTCCGCAGCCCAATGATTATAAAGAATTCGCTCTTACCGTTGGTCCGTTATCAACCGGAGCCGACGTGCAGGCAGGTTGGCCTTACGCATGCAGCCGCAGATGTGGGTTGGAGCAGGCCGCCGGTGGGAACGGTGAAGGTGAACTGCGATGCTGCAGTGAACACACAGTTATGGATGGACTCGGGATGGTGTGGAGGACAGCGGATGGCGAAGCAACAAGAATCGTTGGGAAGAAGCAGCCGACACTAAAGGACCTGAGATGCGCTGAAGCACTAGCCATTAGAGAAGGACTCATCCTCTCCAAAGATATGAACCTCACACATGTGATCCTAGAATCAGACGCTGAAAGCAGTGGTCAAGCTTATAGAGGTCGGGACTAGAAGGGTAGATCTCCTGGGAACCATTCTTGAGGATATAGTTCATCTTAGTTTTCCATTCACTAGCATTTCTTTTGTATTCTGTCGTAGAATGGCTAATGGGGTAGCACATCAAGTAGCCCGTTTAGCCTCCAGTAGCAACCTTTCTTCCAGTAAATTTAGTTCTTTTCCTTCAGTTGTAAAGAACTGTATTAGAGCAGATTTGCAAATCTAATATATAAGATCGCTTAACCTCAAAAAAAGCTTGATTCTCAGAATTGGAAGCATCCCATTTCCATTGGAGAGAGGTTTGATGTTCTATTTAGGAAACCCAAAAACCGAATAGGATACTTTGATTCTGTCAGTTTGGTTCTATGTGTCCATATTACACAAAGCTTATGTTGGTAGTTTAGAGTCATGTGATTTGTCTGGTTTTGGCCAGACTTGTGTTAAGAGTGATCTGGACTTCCTTACCTACTAAAATGCAAGCTTATCTGCCACAATGATTGGAGGAACAAAATTAGCATATCTTCTTGCCTACTATTTGTATCCCTGGAAAATAACATTCTATGATGTGACAGAGTGAACTAGGTATGGATCCCAAGTAGATGGAGTGGGCATTAGGGGACATGACATATAAATGTTGAAAGTTTTCTATTCTTTACTCTTTTAATGGTGAAACATGAGATCTTTCTGTTACTTTTCTACCTTTCATGCACTAGATTTTAGTTCAAAGATGAGACAATTTACATTATAAGTAATCTCTTTCAAAGAAGAATGTATGAATCTATATTTACATTATAAGTAATTTGTTTCAAAGAAGAATGTATGAATATATATTTCAAATCAATGCATGGTGTTTCATGGTATCTCTTCCTAATGAGTTCTATTTCAAATATTTGTATATTAGGTTAAGGACATGTTTCTGTTGTGACATGTTGAGTTTTTTCTATGTTATACCCACCATGATTTATGTTATAAAATAATACATTGATTAATATAGGAAGCATTGATATGTTGTTATGGCTATCCACAAGTGTTTTTATAAGAAAATTGGGTGTTGAATGCGGTTGTGAACAAGGGACTGGTGTTATATTATGTTGGCCTAGAAACTCATCCAAGATTTACTCATTAGGAGTAAATCTTGGATAGTCCCCAGTTTGGGACTATTCTTGAACACTTAATCTCACATAGGATGTAAGTGTATAATGTGTATTGGGTTTTCAAGAAAATTTCGGAAGCATTTCCCCATTTGTTCTCTAAGTACATATGTACTTGGAGAACAGCGGGGAAATGCTGCTGAAATTTTCTTGAAAACCTAATACACATTATACACTTACTAGTGAGATTAGGCATTCAAGAATGAGATAGGTGGTACACATTTATTATATATAAGACCTTAAACCCTAAAGTTTAAACCATAAACCCTAATCTTTTAACCCTAGACCATAATCTTGTTCTAATATATATACTTGTTTTCTCTTTGATCATAGAATGGATAGATCATGGATGTCCATTCCAAATCGATGCACCCCAGAGTTTCTTTCTTGTGTTGATCAGTTTATTAGATTTTTCGAGATACGTAGGAAACAACCTGGAGATAGGTTCTACTGTCCATGTAGGGATTGCGGTAACAACTTCAAAGTCAGCACTGGTGACGAAATCAAAAGTCATGTCATGTGCAATGGGATTGTACAAGGCTATACAGAATGACACTAGCATGGAGAGATTTCAAACCTGAAATTAGTGGATGTCGATAGCAGTGCTTGTGTGGAAGAAGAAATTGCCTCCGATGACGTAGATGTGAATGTACCAGTTCCAATAGACATCGTTGGTGCGATGTTGGATAGTTATGGGGTAGAGCACACCAATCCACCTCCCATGTTTAGAAACATTGTGCATGATGTTGAGATAATTTTGTACACAGTTTGTAAGTTTACCAAACTTAGCGTTGTGTTGAGATTGTATAAGCTGAAAGCTAACAATAGATGGAGCAAAAAAAGCTTCTCGTCATTGTTGTCTTTGTTGAAAGAAATTCTTCCTGAAGGAAACAACCTGCCAATCTCAACAAACCAGTTAAAGAAATTATTGTACCTAATGGGAATGGAGGCCAAGAAGATACACACATGCCCGAATGATTGTGTATTATTTCAAAAGGACTATGTGGATTTGAAAGATTGGCCAAAATGTGGTGTGTTAAGGTATAAATTGACGACTTCGGGGGAGTCCAAAACTAGTTCTCCGGCCAAGGTGATGTGGTATCTGCCTATAATACCACAGTTTCAACGCTTGTTTTCCAATCGGATAGATGTGAAGAATTTGAGGTGGCATGCAGATGTTAAGAAAAATAATGATGGGATCCTATGAAATGCGTCTGATTCCCCATAGTGGAAGAAGATTGATTTATTGTACCCTAAATTTGGTGAAGAAGTCAGGAATCTATGACTTGGGCTTTGTACAGATGGGATGAATCTGTACGAGACATTGAGAAGTCAACATAGCATTTGGCCAGTTATGATTGTTATATACAATCTTCCTCCTTGATTGTGTATGAAAATAAGTATGTTATGTTGTCGTTGTTGATATCGTGCCCTAAACAACCTGGAATCTATATCAACATTTATCTTGAACCTCTGATTGATGACTTGAAGAAACTCTGGGGTGAAGGTGTCATGACCTATGATGCTTCACGAAAAGAGACATTTCGTTTGCATGCTATGTTGTTTTGCACTATGAATGACTTTCCAGTATATGGGAATTTGTCTGGATATAGTGTCAAAGGATCTAAAGTGTGTCCTATATGTGAAGAGAACACTGATTCAATATAACTAAAACACAGAGGCAAGACTGTATATCATGGCCATCGAAGGTTTCTTCCAAAATTCCATCTGTATCGTAGGTTGCGCAAAGCATTCAGTGGATGAAATGAGGAACGGAGTGCACCTAAAACTATATCGGGGGAGGTTGTTTATGAAAGAGTAAAAGACTTTTCCAATGAATTTGGTAAGAGATCACAATGTACGATGGACACACGGAGTGACAAATCTTTATTCAGGAAGAAGTCAATATTTTGGGATCTTCCTTATTGGAGTTCTTTGACAGCTAGGCATTGTATCGATGTCATGCATGTTGAGAAAAATGTATGTGATAGCGTCATCGATACTCTGTTGAATATACTAGGTAAGACTAAAGATGGGTTAAAATCTAGAATTGACCTACATGAAATGGGAATAAGGACAAAATTAACAGAAGTAGTTAGTAGAGATATTGATTATTATTATATTTACTTACCAATTTTTGTTAATGGCGATTAGCAGGAGTTGCACGAGCAGAGGAAGGAAGCCAAGTTCATCCCTAAGAGTACAAGGGATTAATTGACAGTTGCTCTAGGTAACCTAGAGCATCCTAGATGTGTTAGGGGTGTAGGCGTTGGTGTGGGCATCAAAGCGTTCTTTGGGCCATCACAACGTAAACCAGTCCCAAAAGCGGGATTTCACAAGATGAGGTAACTTATTCTTTTTTTAGAATGTTATTGCGAAATAGAATTCAATAATCAGAAGCTAGTGTTTCTTTTGTCCATGTATAGGTAGATCAGTTAATTGATAGGAGAGTCGAGGAAGCACTTGATAGGAGAGTCGAGGAAACACTTGATAAGAGACTCAATGAAACAATTAGCAAGTGGCATGCATCTCAGACTGCCACTCAGACAGTACATGTGGCAGGCCGCTCTTCTCATATTGCAGAGGTTGGGAGTAATCTTGTAGACCCACCACCTAGCACATTCGTTGTAAGTATTTTTATGACATATTGTAGCTAGTCTTTTTAAGATAATATGTTTATGTATATATGTATATAACATTCTTTATGTAAATTTGTAGGGGTTGAAGCCATGTCATCTAAAAAGTCAAGAATATATCATTGCAGAGGCACGTGCCTACCCAGCCTTTCCAGAGGACATATGTCATGGGACTCCAGTACCAGTTGGTGCAGTTTGTGTGAGCCTGATACATGTACTCCCCGATTGGAGGGATCTTCCACTACCATATGCCCACCCAGATTCTGAAATGCTTGGTGAGACAGAAGGCGGAGTGATAATGTGGCCCAAAGTAGATGTCTTATATACTTATATTGTATGGTAAATTTACATTACATTAATTTGTTAGTGTGTATATACAAGTCAATTGATCTGAAATTATATATACTTTTCAAAAGGAAGACACCCGCTACATCATGGCCTCCAACTCCACCTCCTAAAGTACCATGTTGGCTTCCAAGGGACCTACACGCCTCGTTAGGTCCTAATTGTAGGGGTATGGCAGTATGGATGGGAAAATATGATTCAAATTGCCCTATAAATGTTACTATTCCAGAGGATGCTACAGGTCAATCATACGATAACAATCTACTTATACAAGTTTTGCATACGTATTAATGCATATGTAATACATGTTTTACATGCACATTAATGCATACATATTAATGCAAGTCAATCATACGATAACAAGCTATTTATACAAGATATTTTGGAGTTGTTTCATTATGATTGGCTGAACACATCTATGATAGAGTTGTGGATATGGTGAGATCTTGTTTATACATCCATATACCTTGTTTTATATATGGTGATATAGTTTCTTAAATATTAATGCATATGTAATACATGTTTTGCAGCCACTTACACATGATATGTACATATTTTGCATTTTTCCATGTGGGATTTTTGGTTCCATCTTTGATTAGTCATGTAGATACAAACCCTTCTTTAGTTACTTCATACTAATGTGCTACTTTTAAATATTTTGATAAAAATAAGAAGACGGTGATAATAGCTCCATTCAATGTCGAGTAAGTTTACTTTGCTTATAATTTGGACTTAAGAAAATAAGATTTTTTATTGTGGATTTTGAGTTATTAATTTTTAACTTTCTTACCTGTCGAGGTAGGCATTGGGAGTTTGTAACATCCTAAAATTTTCAAACCTTATAATATGACCCCAATTTGAAACCCTAATTTGGGTTGCTTCGAAATTGATGATTAAAACATATAATAATGTTATGATGGTTCCCAAATATGTTACATAAAGCAAATTTGATAATTTTTTAACTTAATTGAAAATTAATATCATCAAGATAGCCCTAATTATTAAATAAGTTACATTTAGGATTAACATGAAATATAACCAATAAAAGTTCTTTTTTTGGCCTAATGATTTTACTATAACTTGGTGTTGATAATTTAATGATTTATCCATTTTTTATCCTCAAATTCAATTTAAGTCATCCCATATGATTAATTAAACATTTATGCTAAAAATAGAAATATAATAACCTAAGATGGTCAAATCAGGAAAATAACTATAATTTTGGGTTCCTTGTGTCCCAATTAAGTAACACACGGAGTTTTATTAGATTTGGCGCCTCCTAGCTAATCCAATTGAACATAATAAGAAAATAACCAAAATTTAATATATATAACCCTAATATATCTTTTCTTTTATCTGGACTTTGGTCCAATGCTTTTTTTTTAGGGTCACGCTGACCCAGCTGGGTCGGACTCTCGCGGATCCAACCGCACGTGGGGAGACTGTCTCCTCCACCTGAGTCCTGCGCAGAGCAGACTCCTGAGTAGTGGCTCTCCTCCGTCATCGTGATCTCCCACGCCACTCTACCTCAGTAAGAAATAGTTGGCTTTTCACAATCCTCAAATCGAGCCGGACTCCCTCATACCAATTTTGTTCGGGTTTCATCTAGTAGATCTCACACTCGAAAAGAACTCCCCCTCTCTTCCCCTGTTTCCCACTCTGGTTGGGTTTCTAGCTTTCCCAGACCACCACCTATATAAGTCCAACCACGAAAACGTTCAATGGCAATCAGGGAACCGTTCTCCTCTGACCTTTTTCTCTCTCGTGCCCTCGCTCATTGTTTCCCTACTCGGTTTTCACTGACGACTAAGCTTGGGATCACCGTCAGACTTTAGGCCATCGAGATAACTCCAGGCGCTTGAGAAAGCTTGCTTGGGTCGCCAGGAAGCTTTGTGGATCATCAATTTTGTCCATCTTTTGATGAGCACTGGTTTCCTTCTTTTGATGTTGCTTGCGCTGACCAATGATTCTCAGGCATCTCTTCACTATTTGCCCAATTTTTGCTACCTTTAGTTCCAGTTTGTGATGATGAGTTGAATGGCACCATCAGTTTTATCGTGTTTTTCTCTTTTCTGATTTTCAATCAAAGGCTTGAGGATCCAGCCATGGTTAGTCGTGGTTTTCGCACCTGCTCATCACCCAGCCCGAGTCAGGGCTTGTTGGCTTCGTCCGACGACGGGGAACTAGTCCCTGGCCTTAGCGTCTTGTGGGGAGCTCGTTTGATCGGTCTGCGGTCAATGCTCCCACTAGGTTGTTCCTCCTATTTGTGGATGAATCAACGGAAGAACAAACTCAGTCAAGTTTTCCCCCAACCAGCTAGTACTGGAGACCCGTGACACATTTCCCCTGGTAGGGATGGGTAAGCCGACGCCTCTGCCACGACATATTCTTTACTTTTTAGACGGCATGGCTTCAACCCCTACAAATTTTTGTGTAAAGAATGTTATATACATATATACATATCATCTTTTTTTGAAACGACTACAATTTCATATATATGTATCATCTTGAATTAAAAAACTAGTTACTATGTCATAAAAATACTTACAGTGGATGTGCTAGGTGGTGGTTCTACAGGATTACTCCCAACCTCTGCACTAGGAATAGGAGTAGAGTCTGCAGTAGGTATTGTCTGGTAAGTGGCAGTCTGAGATGCCTGCCACTTTTTCATTGCTTCTTTGAGTTACCTATCAAATAGCTTATCTACCTATACATGGATAAAAGAAACGTCAAATTCTAATTATTGAATTCTCTTTTACAGTAACATCTACAAGGAAAAAATATGTTACCTCTTCTTGTGAAAGTCCCACTTTTGGGACATGTTTGCGCTGGGATGGCCCAAAAAAAGCTTTGATGCCCACACCAGCTCCTGCAGCCCTAACACGTCCAGGATGCTCTGGGTTACCCAGAGCAACTGTCAATTCATCCTTAGTTCCCTCAGGGATGAACTTTCCTTGTTTCCTCAGCTCGTGGAGCTCCCGCTAATCGCCAAAACAAAAATTTGTACTTAAGTAAACAACACAAATAATCAATATTCGAATGATTGATGTAAGAGTTGTATTTTACCATTTTTGCAGCTGCCTTATTTTACCATTTTTGCAGCTGCCTCAGCAGTTGCGGCCTTAGTTATTTCTCCCTTCTTATTTTGCCTCCCAGCTATCCAGACATCATGGCGAGGCAGAGGTGTGCTACCTATGGTAGAGGACTCCTGAGTAGCAACAGACTGAGCAGCAGTAGCCTCAGCCTGTAGTCTTTGGCGAACGCCTGCATAACCCTTTGGACCCATTGTGTGGTCAGGCACATTCAGTGCACGCCTTGATCTTTGTGCCTAAATGAGATTGAGACTGACGCCTAATACCTTGAATTCATCAGTTTGTCTTGAAGCGACAAACGCGTCTCATTCTTCTTTGTCCAGGAAGTTCCACTGTTCAGTGGCTGTCTTCTTCCTCTTGTCGGCTTCTTTTATGTATTCTCTGGTGAGATTTGTCCTATAGTTCCTTAGGACTCTCCCATAGCATTGCATCACACATTTAGGATGCAGCTTTTCATCCAATTCAAATATACTCTGCAAAATAGAATTGCTATTAACTAGTATCCAAAAATTTAGTAATCTACAAAATAGAATTGCAAATTAATAATAACTCATGCATAAATCCCTCCATATTAAATCTTTCTTCTCCTTAGAAACTTTATGCCAAGAATCTAAGCGACAACCGCAATGGCTACGAGTAACAAACCCAAGATATGAAATAAATGAATTGCGATTCACACCACATGCATTTCCTGCATTATCAAAATCCACAACAAGTTTGGGTCCATTGCCCTTTTGCACAATTAACTTCTTCATCATAGTGATGCCCCTTCTCTTGTCAACTTTTTGGTGTTGTTGATCAAGTGCCTCAAGTGCTTCAGATGGTACCTGTGCATCATCAACCTAAAATTTGACAAAATAATTCACATTTACAAGATATAACTATAAATGGACATATAGATATAAATATATGATATATTTTTAAAACTTACATTGTGAGGCGGCGCATTGATGTCCTCACCCTCACGGTAGTCATCAGCACGGTCATCAGGAGATTGGTCAGCCATCTGCAAATTCACATTCAAATTGTAAAGTTCACATTGTAATTTAGTAATTCAAAGTGTAAAGCTCACATTGTAAAGTAATTCAAATTGTAAAGCTCACATTGTAAAGTAATTCAAATTATAAAGCTCACATTGTAAAGTAATTCAAATTGTAAAGCTCACATTGTTAAGTAATTCAAATTGTAAAGCTCACATTGTAAAGTAATTCAAATTGTAAAGTTCACATTGTAAAGTAATTCAAATTCTAAAGCTCACATTGTAAAGTTCACATTCACATTGTAAAGTTCACATTTTATCAATTAACAATCCTTCATTGTGATCTCCGCGCACATACAAGTCATCATTAGCTTCAATATTTGTTGGTGTTGGCAACCCAACTGAGAATGGACTGGAGTCATCATACTGATCATAGTATTGTTCTTCATCTATAGGATCTTCAACGAACTGTCTTTTACCATGAAGAACAACCGACCATTTATCATTTGTAGGATCATCGATATAAAATACTTGTTTCGCCTGTGATGCCAATATGAATGGTTCATCCTTCTCACCAATCTTTTCAAAGTTCACTAAAGTGAAACCCAATTCATCCACTATAACTCCTTTGGTGTTATCAACCCAATTACATTTGAAGAGCGGAATTCTGAAATCTATGTAGTCAAATTCCCATATGTCTTCAATGACACCGTAATATGACATTTTAGCTTCGTGTGGACTATTATCCTTTGCACTTGCAAAAAACATAGTCGATGCTTGAAGAGTGACCCCACTGTTTTGGACGACACTCTTATCATCTTGGCACTTTGTGTAATATGTGAATCCATTAATGTCATACCCTTCATAAGACATAACAGTCAAATTTGGTTTAAAGGTGAGGCATTTGATAGTTTCAGTAATATCATCTGGTGTTTGAGATAGTTGATGTAAGACTTTATCTTCAAACCACTTAATAAAAGTATTGTTATGCTCTCTAGCAAGCCACATTGTATTCGCTCGAGGATATTGTCTTTTGATGAAATTGGTATGTTCCTTGATATAAACGTTCACTTCATCCATGTGGTGTAAAATATACAAATGACCTTGTTCCAACTGCTCACGGCTGATTACTTTCACACGTGAACCCAAAATTCCTTTGCCAAATAGCTCGTCAATATTCTTGTCATTATCAGGAGTGTCATTACCACTGAGAAAGTCATTGCAGAAATCCATAACCTCTCTTTCCACATAACCTTCAATTATACTCCCTTCAGGCCGATAACGGTTTTGAACATCACCTTTAAAAATGCTCATGTATCGTTCAAAGGGATACATCCAATGCAAGAAAACCGGTCCCAAGATTTTCACTTTCCTAGTCAAGTGGATAAAAAGATGTACCATGATATCAAAGAACGAAGGAGGGAAATACATCTCAAGCTGACATAGGGTAACAACCACTTCTCTTTGTAAATTATCAAGAGTCTAAGGGTCAATAACTTTGCTGCAGAGACTGTTGAAAAAGAAACAAAGTCTGGTGATTGCAAACCTTACATGCTTCGGCAATATAGATTGAATTGACACGGGCAATATTTGTTGCATTAGAGTGTGACAATCATGAGATTTAAGACCTATCAACTTCAAATCTTTCATTGATACCAAACTACGGATGTTGGATGAGGAACCATGTGGCACCTTAACATTTACCACACATACACAAAAAGCTTTCTTCTCCTTTCTAGACAACGTGTAACAAGCGGGAGGTACATATGTTCTTTTATTACCCATTTCACATAATTTTGTTAATTCTGACCTTATTCCCATTTCACGTAGGTCCAGTCTAGGTTTTATCCCATCTTTAGTCTTACCTGGTATATTTAACAGAGTACCAATGATGCTATCACAGACATTTTTCTCAACGTGCATTACATCGACACAATGTCTGACTGTCAAAGAACTCCAATAAGGAAGATCCCAAAATATTGACTTCTTCTTGAATGAAGAATTGTCACTCCGTGTAGTACATTGTGATCTCTTACCAAATTCATTGACAATGTCTTTTACTCTTTCATAAACAACCTCCCCTGGTATATGTTTAGGTGCACTCCATTCCTCATTCAATCCATTGAATGCTTTGCGCTTCCTACGATACGGATGGAATTTTGGAAGAAACCTTCGATGACCGAGATATACATTCTTACCGCCATGTTTTAGTCTTGTTGAATCAGTGTTCTCTTCACATATAGGACACGCTTTAGCTCCTTTGACACTATATCCAGACAAATTCCCATATGCTGGAAAGTCATTAATAGTGCAAAACAACATAACATGCAAACGAAATGTCTCTCTTCGTGAAGCATCATAGGTCATCACACCTTCACCCCAGAGTTTCTTTAAGTCATCAATCAGAGGTTCAAGATAAACATCAATGTCATTTCCAGGTTGTTTAGGGCCCGATATCAACAATGACAACATTACATACTTATTTTTCATACACAGCCAGGGAGGAAGATTGTATATAACAAGCATGACTGGCCAAGTGCTATGTTGGCTGCTCAATGTCCCGTATGGATTCATCCCATCTGTACAAAGCCTAAGTCTTAGATTATTGACTTCTTCACCAAATTCAGGGTACAATAGATCAATCTTCTTCCACTATGGGGAATCAGACGCATGTCGTAGGATCCCATCATTATTTTTCTTAACATCTGCATGCCACCTCAAATTCTTCACATCTATCAGATTGGCAAACAAGCGTTGAAACTGTGATATTATAGGTAGATACCACATCACCTTGGTAGGAGAACTAGTTTTTGACTCCCCCGAAGTCGTCAATTTATACCGTGACGCACCACATTTTGGACAATCTTTCAAATCCGCATAGTCCTTTTGAAATAATACACAATCATTCGGGCATGCGTGTATCTTCTTGGCATCCATTCCCTTTGGCACAACAATTTCTTTACCTGGTATGTTGAGATTGGAAGCTCATTTCCTTCAGGAAGCATTTCTTTCAACAAAGACAGCAATGACGTGAAGCTTTTGTCGCTCCTTCTATTGTTAGCTTTCAACTTATACAATCTCAACACAGCGCTAAGCTTTGTAAACTTAGTACAACCTGTGTATAACGACATCTCAGCATCATGCATAATGTTTCTAAAAATGGGAGGTGGATCGGTGTGCTCTACCCCACAACTATCCAGCATCACATCAACGATGTCTACTGGAACTGGTTCATTCACATCTACGTCATCGTAGGCAATTTCTTCTTCCACACAAGCACTGCTATCGACATCCACTGGTTTCGGGTTTGAAATCTCTCCATGCCAGTGCCATTCTGTATAGCCTTGTATAATCTCATTGCACATGACATGAGTTTTGATTTCGTCACCAGTGTTGACTTTCAAGTTGTTACCGCAATGCCTACATGGACAGTAGAACCTATCTCCAGGTTGTTTCCTATGTTCCTCGGCAAATCTAATAAACTGGTCAAGACCAGAAACAAACTCTGGGGTGCAGCGATTGCGAATGGACATCCATGATCTATCCATTCTATGATCAAAGAGAGAACAAGTATATATTAGGACATGATTAGGGTCTAGGGTTAACAGATTAGAGTGTTTGCATGGTTAAAACTTTAGGCCAACAAATACATGTGATGTCATTCTTATATATAATAAATGTGTACCACCTATCCCATTCTTGAACACCTAATCTCACTAGTAAGTGTATAATGTGTATTGGGTTTTCAAGAAAATTTTGGCAGCATTTCCCCATTGTTCTCCAAGTACATATGTACTTAGAGAACAAACGGGGAAATGCTACCGAAATTTTCTTGAAAACCCAATACACATTATACACTTACATCCTAAGTGAGATTAGGTGTTCAAGAACAGTCCCAAACCGGGGACTATCCAAGATTTACTCCTAATGAGTAAATCTTGGACGGGTTTCTAGGCTAATGAGTACATATCCACTACATGTATTTGCTCACTTACATTGCATCACTCACAATTAGAGCATTATTATATAATAAATCAAGAATTCAATAGTTTCAAACATGCAATAATGCCCAATCATGTTTAAATCAAAAAAAATATCCTAAGTCAGATTAGGTGTTCAATAACAGTCCCAATACATGTATATTGTCATTCCAATACCTACAATCCAACTTTCATCACAATTGATGTTAGGGTTTCATCACAATTTTAGGTATCATATAGAGTATGTAGATGTTAGGGTTTCATTATGCAACAGGGATTCATGTAGATGTTAGGGTTTCATCATGCAACTCATCCAGATGTTAGGGTTTCATCATCAATAGGGATTTCATCATATAATTGATTTAATCACAAACTCATAATTGATTTCATTTTAGTATATATATATTCTTGTTCTTCCTTCTCCCTCCTTACCAATAGCAACCACGGTCGTGTGGGCTGGCACGGCCGTGGCTGTGTTGGCCAACCACACGGCCGTGTTGGGTAGCACGACCATGTGGTCGGCCAACACAGCCATGGTCGTGCCAGCCCACACGGCCGTGGTTGTTGTTGGTAAGGAGAAGGAGAAGGAAGAAGAAGAGAAGGAGAAGGAAGAAGAAGAACGGAGGGCCTACCGGAGAAAGAAGAAGGAAGAAGAACGAAGCAGCGTGGAGCCAGAGGAGCAGCGGCGGACGAAGGAGCGGGGATTGAGGATGTTGAAGGAGCTTGGAGTTATGGCATGTGCAATGACCGATAGTGACAAAGGAAATGGGAATTTTGACAAAAACCAACTTGATAGGGGTGTTGTGTAGTTAGAGTTTGTTGGATTGATGTTTGGGGACTCAACTTTCTTTAAAATCCAAATCTGATTAGCCAACAAATAGGAAGTGAGAAGATTATATGGCATTCACAGACTTGAACTGACTCACACAGGTCTCAGTGGTGGGAGTTTGGCCTTGAGCCCATGACTGGGATCTAGGAATTACAATTTTAGATTGGCTTGCCAGCTGATTGGCTGGATTGGGCATTTGGGCATGCAACTTGTTGAGCCTATATTTGTTTTTGAGAGTGGGACGGGAAACCCATGGTGGGCTCCCCGTCACAACTTCTATTAGCTAAATAAATCAAGGTTCACAAGAGCTAACAAGTTTGAAGGAAAAGAATGCGTAAAGGAAAAACTATCTACTTGACCTCTACGAGCTAGATTGGCTACCTCATGGGCAACCCTATTACACCTACGATTAGCATAAAGAAAACTACAAGTAGTAAACTGATATTGCAGTGCTTTGAAGTCTTCGGCAATCGCTCCTAGGTAGTCCCGCCGTGGCTTCTTATTGGTGCACGCTTGAACTGCTTCCAGTGAGTCCATCTCTACTTCTATATTGTCATACCCCACTTCCATTGCCCATAGCAGTGCTTGTCTCGCTCCTAGCATTTCGGTGATGGCTACTCCCGTTCCTTGGGTGATTTTCTTCCCCTCTATGCCCACCAAACGTCCTGTCTCATCCCTAGCAGCCAGACCCGTACCCGCTCATTCATCCTCACCCACCGAGCCGTCCATGTTAATCTTAATTTTCCCATGTGTTGGCTTCCTCCACCTGCAACGTTCGTCTGGCGTCTCATAGTTGTGCTCCCCGTCTTCATCCTGGTTAGCATCACCTGCCACTCCCCCCACTTGCTGGTCGTCGGGACATATGCTCCCTCTCCTTCCTCTCCTATCCAGCCCATGCAACATAAGCTGGAATCCGTCAACCCCCCCCCTCATCCTTCTGCACCTCGACGCCCCCTCGTCTGCGTACCCCACCCCTCTTCTGCTTGTGTCCGTTGCCAGCCTGACGTACCGTCGTCAGCGCTCCACGTAGTAAATATCCGCTGTGAACCTCGTTGCTTTGGAAGATCCGAGTGCACCTAACTTTCCATGTCGTCCACATGCCCGCTACCATTAGTTCAGATTCATGTGCTGGCCTGCCCTCCAATGCTGCTGTCAAGGACGAGATGATGTCTTCATCACTAGCATCGTGCGCCCATGTTTGTACTTCACTCGATGTCTGCTCCCACACTTCCACCGCACTAGGGCAGTGGAAGAGCATGTGGGGAATCGTCTCCTTCTTAGCCCCACATAGCATGCATGCACCATCTTCCACACAATGTCTGTCAAAAAGGTGCCCCCGTGTCGCTAGACTGGCCGTGCTTGCCCTCCACAGAAAGTGCGCTGTCTTCGGACTCCAACCATCATGCCAAATGTGTTTCCATAGTGAATCCCCCCGTTGGTATGTGAAATTCCTCACCTCTTCCTTCCCTAGCATCCCCAACCAGTAAGTAGATTGAACAATGAACTCCCCATCCCTTGAAGGCCACCACATCAAAGTATCCTCGGGGTCCCTCATGCTGCGGTGTATAGCATGTATTCTTCTAGCGTAGCTCAGTGGAAAACATTCATTGACTCTCCCTGCGTCCCATTGAGAACCATCTTTCGTCATGAGATCCCGGACTGTGTTTAAATATGTCCCATTCTCCCTTTTGAAGTGTGCAAGTGTTTCACCCTCATTAGGCAGCCACCTATCATCCCAGATATTCACCTTCGTACCATCCCCCACTCTCCATTGCGTTCCTTCTTTTAACAGCGCTTTTGCTCCCCCACAGGCTCCTCCAAGAGAAACTAGGATTGTGTCCCCTCCTCGCTTCCCATATGCTCGTCCTTGGGAAATACCTGGCTTTAAGAACTCAAGCCACGAGGGATTCTGGATTGTTTGCTAGCCACCACATCTTCCTTGCCAGGAGAGCTTGGTTAAAGGTGTAAAAGTCCCTAAAACCAAGACCCCCTTGTTGCTTTGGTCTGCACATGTTCTCCCAACTCATCCATTATATTTTCCTTTCTTTGTCTTTTGCTCCCCACCAGAATCTAGTGACCATCTGCTGGATCTCCGCTATAGTACCCGTCGGCAGCTGGAAAATGCTCATGACGTATGTGGGAATAGCTTGGTCCACCGCTTTGATGAGGACTTCCTTCCCTGCTTTTGACAATAGATTCTCCGTCCATCCTTGAAGCTTTCTCCAAACTCTGTCTTTAATGTAGCTGAACACCTGCTTCTTTGACCTGCCCACAGCTGTCGGAAGGCCCAAATAACTGGCGTGCCTATCTACAACTCTCACCCCAAGGAGCTGCCTCAACTCTTCCTTCTTGTCTGTCGCTATCCCTTTTCTGAAGACAACCTCCGTCTTAGAGAAATTTATCTTTTGACCTGATGCCTGTTCATATTGGCTGACAATTTCATATATCTTCAGACATTCAGCGGTGGTGGCTCTAGCAAAGAGTAAGCTATCATCTGCAAAAAAAAGGTGTGAGATAGATGGTGCCCCCCTACTTGGCTTGATGCCATGTAGGAGGTTTTCACGTATAGCAGTAGAGATCAAAGATGAAAAAGCTTCCGCACATATAATGAAAAGATAGGGGGATAGAGGGTCACCCTGGCGAAGTCCGCGTGTAGGCATTGTGCTTTGAGTTTTGTCTCCATTGAAGGCGAACACGTGTTTGACGGACGTTATGAATTCTTGGACCTTGTTCCGCCACTTCAGCCCAAACCCCAGTCTCTCCATAGTGGCATCGAGAAACATCCACTCTACTCTATCGTACGCTTTTTACATGTCCAACTTCAAAGCAAGGCTGCCTTTTTTCCTTCCCTTGTCTCTCTTCATAGCATGAAACACTTCATATGAAATAAGGGCATTGTCTGTGATCAATCTTCCTTGCACAAAAGCACTTTGATTCTCCGACACAATGTTGTCCATAAGTGGCTTCAACCTGTTCGCCATGACTTTGGATGCGATCTTATATACCACATTGCAAAGACTAATCGGTCGGAATTCCCCTATTGTCTTCGGCGTGTCTGTCTTTGGGATAAGCACAACTAGGGTATCATTTACCTCCCCTATTTCCTTCTCCCCCTTCCACCACCCTTTGATACAGCTCACCACATCCTTCCCAACAATACCCCAATAATTTTGGTAGAACATGGCCTTCATACCATCTGGACCCGGTGCCTTATTTGGATGCATCTATTTTAGAGCTGTCCATATCTCCTCATCCTCTATATCCCTCTCAAGGTCCTCCTTTTGGGCCCCTGCTATCATCTCCCTCAGCCCCCTTGTAGCCTCCTCAAAGCCCGTGGGATTGCTAGACTGAAATAACTGTGCAAAATGCTTAATGATGATTGCTTCAATGTCCTCCTCCTGTGATTTCATGACCCCTTGTTCATCTTCTAAGCAGTCAATTCTATTCATCCGCCTCCTGTTTGAAGCTTTTTGGTGGAAATAGGTAGTATTATGGTCCCCTTCTTTTAGTTCCTTCACACAGGCCCTGGCCGCCCAATATTCCTCATTCTTCTGCAGCCAGTATTGTAGTTCTTTTGATTTTTCCTCCACCCTATCTAGATTTATTTGAACTGAAGGAGAGCTTGTAGCCCCTTAAGCTCGTTCTCAAGCTCCTTCACCTTCCTTCTTCTTTCTCCAAACTTCTCGAATGCCCATGATTTTAGGCTCTCCTTACACCTCATCAGTTTTGTTGACAACTCACTGCCCTCTTCGGCCCCCCATGCCTCCTTGATGACCGTGCCACTGTTGTCCTCCCCCACCCACATTGGTTCAAACATGAAGTGCCCTTTCCTCTTTCTATTATTGTCTCTCCTGTCCGCCTTTAGAATTATGGGTGCATGGTCCGACTCGTGTATGGGTAGGTGAAAACGTTTGTAGAAAGTGAATATGTTCCTCCATTCTAGCTCTGACAGGAATCTATCAAGTCTCTCCTGGACAAGAGTTCTCTCAGTGAGGCCCCTTTTCCATGTAAAAATATTTCCTTCAAAACCCACATCCATCAGCTCACAATCATCTATCAATCTCAGAAATTTGGCATGTATCTTTCCTCTTTGGGTGGGCCCCCTTTCTTCTCAGTATTGGATACGATCTCGTTGAAATCCCCGAAGAAAATGACTGGAACCTATGCCTCTTCCTTTATCTTCCTCATCAGCTCCCAGGTCTTGTATTTATTTTCCTGGTCTGCCTATCCATAGATACCCACCGCTCTCCACGTCACGCCATTGTTAATGTCTTTGACCATAGCTATCACATCACTACTACAGAAATGGCTTATAAAGTCACTTTTCAAGGTGTCGGTTGTATACATAAACGGACACCTAAACTCTACAGTTTCGGTTTATAACATAAACCGACATACAATCTGTGAAGGTTGACCAGACACGGGTACTGCTTTTATTAAGTTTCGGTTAATTAATAAAAAACCGACACCTAAAATCAACCGCCAAAACCAAAATTCCAGCGAAAAAATTACCTCCAAAATTTGACATATGTCGTCGGTTCATAAATAAATAACCGACGACTAAAGGGTATTCGCGAGACAGGAATAGTTGTCGGTTGACCTTTAGTTAAAAATCGACGACTATAATCTAGTATAGGTGCCGATTTTTGGAATAGAACCGACACATTTGGTTTACATGTCGGTTTATTAGAATAACCTACGCTTATTGTCAACTTAATAGCTCACCAGCGCGAGCTTCTCTTCCCCTTTCCCAGTTTCATTCCCGATTTCAGTTAGGTCCGACGATTTCTTGCTCGCCCCCGCCGGTAGTTGCTTCTCCGCCGCCACTGTCGTGCTCCTGCTCCTGCCCTCGCCGCTGCTCCGTGCTCACCGACGGCCGTGCTCCTGCTCCTGCTCCTGCCCTCTGTGCTCACCGGAGGCCGTCCATGCTCCTACTCCGTGCCCTCGCCGCTGCTCCGTGCCCTCGCCGCCACTGCTCCATGTCCTCGCCGGCGCTTCTCGTCTCTTGTCCGCTGCCTCCGCCGGTGGTTGCTGTGCTCCAGCCGCTGCCCTCAAGGTATGCCCGCCAGCCCTGCCTTCTTCCTTCTTCCTCTGCTCCGGCGGCTGCTTGGGCGGTGCCAAGGCACGCCCAAGCAGCTGCTGGGCGTTTTTTTTTTAAGTTATTTACTTATTTGTGTTTAGGGTTTAGGTACTGATTTTGTGCTTCTACTGAGTTGAATCCTCTATTGTCTATACAATACATGTAATTTTGATCAAGTGATGATATGTAAATGTAGAAATAAGTTAGTAAGGTATCAATGATAAGTCTGTTGTAATGTGATGCAAAATAGTTATTGTATCATGCATATCTTAATACTTATTTGTTTTATAGTTGTATAGGGTGTTTTATGTGTGACAAGTCTGTTGTTTAATAGTTTATCTATAATCATTGTTTTATAGTTGTGTTATAAAGTATTTGGGTGTTTAGTATGGTTCCAAAAAGTATAGTATATATATGCATACATGTGCATCTTTTTATAAAATTGTATAGAAAATCAAAACCCATTCTTGGTGAGAATCCTAATCACCCTTCTTGCTTAATGATGAACTGTAATGCACACATGTGACATGCTTGGAATGTAAATGATGAACTTTTCCCTAAATTTCCAATTGTCGCCTACTTGTCCGCCGCCGCTACCGAAAGGTATGCTTCCTCCAGTACTGCTCCGCCACAGTTGTCTAGTTGTGCATACCTGCGAGTTATCAGGACACCTAAATGAATGTCTAACACCTAAATGAATATCTTGTTGTGTATTTTCCTAGTATCGTGAAAGATTCTCAATCATGTGTATCACATTGTTATGACAAGCAATAAAAGGTTAACTGATGTTATACAACTTTTTCTGAAAATATATAACATCGTTATATGTACTTACACTTTGTTAATACTAATATTGTACAGTCTATGTCCACCCATAACAGTCACTATGAACTGGGCCTCTATGTCAATGTTAATGTTCCCTATTGTAGAACAATTGGACATCATCCTAGATGATCGTTCCTTAAACCAATTGGTCATACCCAAACATTGGCGTTTTTTAAAAGGAAGACACTACATGCCTGGTAAAGTGACCCTAACTTTTGGCAATTATTCACATGTTATCGAGGTTGAGTATGATTTGGCGGGAAATCTTGTATCAAAATCCGGTTGGCGTGATTAGATTGGAGAGATGCATGTGGTCCTTTCCAACGGGCTTTTTCTCCGTCCTGTTGGTCATAATTCCATCAAAGTTTGAATAACCAACATCAACTACGAGACCCCCGATCATCTTCTGCGGTATGAGCGCACGGCGTCAGATATTATCTATGAGGAATCTGAATCTGAGGCCCCTGTCAGTTCAGATTCGTCTAAATACAGTGAGGAGCTTCGTGACACAGCTTCATCATCAAAAAGACCACGGTAAGTCCAATTAACAAATATAATTGTCAACACAAAAAATTTGTGTTTACACTTTTTGTTTGAAAGCAATCAATACTCATAGCTTCTTTCTATTCTAAACTTCAGGAGAATATCGCCAAAATGATAAGTCCTCGAAGTTACTGATGCGGGACCATGTTGGTGTATTATTTAGTTGTCTATCTATCTAGACTTGTCTGTATTAATAGTTTTTTTAATTATGTGCATGTTTAGGGGTACACCAACCCCTTTGTTTAGTATTTTAGGTATAAGAATGACAACACATTAATTGAAGAACTAGGATTTTAAGTATAAGAATGACAACACATTATTTGTTGGCCTAGAAACCCGTCCAAGATTTACTCATTAGGAGTAAATCTTGGATAGTCCCCGGTTTGGGACTGTTCTTGAACACCTAATCTCGCTTAGGATGTAAGTGTATAATGTGTATTGGGTTTTCAAGAAAATTTTGGTAGCATTTCCCCGTTTGTTCTCTAAGTACATATGTACTTGGAGAACAGCGGGGAAATGCTGCCGAAATTTTCTTGAAAACCCAATACACATTATACACTTACTAGTGAGATTAGGTGTTCAAGAATGGATAGGTGGTACACATTTATTATATATAATAATGACATCACATGTATTTGTTAACCCTAGACCCTAATATTGTCCTAATATATACTTGTTTTCTCTTTGATCATAGAATGGATAGATCATGGATGTCCATTCGCAATCGCTGCACCCCAGAGTTTATTTCTGGTCTTGACCAGTTCATTAGATTTGTTGAGGAACATAGGAAACAACCTGGAGATAGGTTCTACTGTCCATGTAGGCATTGTGGTAACAACTTGAAAGTCAACACTGGTGACGAAATCAAAACTAATGTCATGTGCAACGAGATTATACAAGGCTATACAGAATGGCACTGGCATGGAGAGATTTCAAACCTGAAACCAGTGGATGTCGATAGCAGTGCTTGTGTGGAAGAAGAGATTGCCTACGATGACGTAGATGTGAATGAACCAGTTCCAGTAGACATCGTTGATGCGATGCTGGATAGTTGTGGGGTAGAGCACACCGATCCACCTCCCATTTTTAGAAACATTGTGCATGATGCTGAGATGTCGTTATACACAGGTTGTACTAAGTTTACGAAGCTTAACGCTGTGTTGAGATTGTATAAGTTGAAAGCTAACAATAGATGGAGCGACAAAAGCTTCACGTCATTACTATCTTTGTTGAAAGAAATGCTTCCTGAAGGAAACGAGCTGCCAATCTCAACATACCAGGTAAAGAAATTGTTGTGCCCAATGGGAATGGATGCCAAGAAGATACACGCATACCCGAATGATTGTGTATTATTTCAAAAGGACTATGCGGATTTGAAAGATTGTCCAAAATGTGGTGCGTCACGGTATAAATTGACGACTTCGGGGGAGTCCAAAATTGGTTCTCCTGCCAAGGTGATGTGGTATCTACCTATAATATCACGGTTTCAACGCTTGTTTTCCAATCCGATAGATGCGAAGAATTTGAGGTGGCATGCAGATGTTAAGAAAAATAATGATGGGATCCTACGACATGCGTCTGATTCCCCACAGTGGAAGAAGATTGATGTATTGTACCCTGAATTTGGTGAAGAAGTCAGGAATCTAAGACTTGGGCTTTGTACAGATGGGATGAATCCGTAAGGGACATTGAGCAGCCAACATAGCACTTGGCCAGTCATGCTTGTTATATACAATCTTCCTCCCTGGCTGTGTATGAAAAATAAGTACGTAATGTTGTCGTTGTTGATATCGGGCCCTAAACAACCTGGAAATGACATCGATGTTTATCTTGAACCTCTGATTGATGACTTAAAGAAACTCTGGGGTGAAGGTGTGATGACCTATGATGCTTCACGAAGAGAGACATTTCGTTTGCATACTATGTTGTTTTGCACTATTAATGACTTTCCAGCATATGGGAATTTGTCTGGATATAGTGTCAAAGGAGCTAAAGCGTGTCCTATATGTGAAGAGAACACTGATTCAACAAGACTAAAACATGGCAGTAAGAATGTATATCTCGGTCATCGAAGGTTTCTTCCAAAATTCCATTTGTATCATAGGAAGCGCAAAGCATTCAATGGATTGAATGAGGAACGCAGTGCACCTAAACCTATACCAAGGGAGGTTGTTTATGAAAGAGTAAAAGACTTTTTCAATGAATTTGGTAAGAGATCACAATGTACTACACGGAGTGACAATTCTTCATTCAAGAAGAAGTCAATATTTTGGGATCTTCCTTATTGGAGTTCTTTGACAGTCAGACATTGTATCGATGTAATGCACGTTGAGAAAAATGTATGTGATAGCATCATTGGTACTCTGTTAAATATACCAGGTAAGACTAAAGATGGGATAAAATCTAGACTGGACCTACGTGAAATGGGAATAAGGTCAGAATTAACAGAATTACGTGAAATGGGTAATAAAAGAACATACTTACCTCCCTCTTGTTACACGTTGTCTAGAAAGGAGAAGAAAGGTTTTTGTGAATGCTTGGTAAATGTTCAGGTGCCACATGGTTACTCATCCAACTTCTGTAGATTCGTATCAATGAAAGATCTGAAGTTGATAGGTCTTAAATCTCATGATTGTCACACTCTAATGCAACACATATTGCCCGTGGCAATTCGATCTATATTGCCAAAGCATGTAAGGTTTGCAATCACCAGACTTTGTTTCTTTTTCAACAGTCTCTGCAGCAAAGTTATTGACCCTGAGACTCTCGATAATTTGCAAAGAGAAGTGGTTGTTACCCTATGTCAGCTTGAGATGCATTTCCCTCCTTCGTTCTTTGATATCATGGTACATCTTGTTGTCCACTTGACTAGGGAAGTGAAAATCTTGGGACCGGTTTTCTTGCATTGGATGTATCCCTTTGAACGATACATGAGCGTTTTTAAAGGTGATGTTCGAAACCGTTATCGGTCTGAAGGGAGTATTATTGAAGGTTATGTGGTGAGAGAGGCTATGGATTTCTGCAATGACTTTCTCAGTGGTAATGACACTCCTGATAATGACAAGAATATTGACAAGCTATTTGGCAAAGGAATTTTGGGATCACGTGTGAAAGTAATCAGCCGTGAGCAGTTGGAACAAGGTCATTTGTATATTTTACACAACATGGATGAAGTGAACGTTTATATCAAAGAACATACTAATTTCATCAAAAGACAATATCCTCGAGCCAATACAATGTGGCTTGCTAGAGAGCATAATAAGACTTTTATTAAGTGGTTTGAAGATAAAGTCTTACATCAAATATCTCAAACACCAGATGATATTACTGAAACTATCAAATGCCTCGCCTTTAAACCAAAGTTGACTGTTATGTCTTATGAAGGGTATGACATTAATGGATTCACATATTACACAAAGCGCCAAGATGATAAGAGTGTCGTCCAAAACAGTGGGGTCACCCTTCAAGCATCGACTATGTTTTTTGCAAGTGCAAAGGATAAGAGTCCACGTGAAGCTAAAATGTCATATTACGGTGTCATTGAAGAGATATGGGAATTTGACTACATAAATTTCAGAATTCTTCTCTTCAAATGTAATTGGGTTGATAACACCAAAGGAGTTATAGTGGATGAATTGGGTTTCACTTTAGTGAACTTTGAAAAGATTGGTGAGAAGGTTGAACCATTCATATTGGCATCACAGGCGAAACAAGTATTTTATATCGATGATCCTGCAAATGATAAATGGTCAGTTGTTCTTCATGGTAAAAGACAGTTCATTGAAGATCCTATAGATGAAGAACAATACTATGATAAGTATGATGAATCCAGTCCATTCTCAATTGGGTTGCCAACACCAACAAATATTGAAGCTAATGATGACTTGTATGTGCGCGGAGATCACAATGAAGGATTGTTAATTGATAAAAAATTGCAATATTAGAGGTATGTTTTGTTTTATACGTTTTTATTTTTCTGAATATGTGAACTTTACATATCCGTTAACATATGTTATTACATTACTATTTAATTGCAATGTTCTGTGTTACATTAACATGTAGGGGTTTTTATGAGTTCAAAAAGGCTGGAGGAAAGGTCCCCACAAAAAAGAACCAGCCAATAATTTGGAAGAACGTGAAAGTAAGTTCCCGACTGCAATATATGTATATATTATTTATGTGAACAATGCTTAATTTGTTGTATTTTTTAATATTTTGTATATTTGAATTTATAGTGTGCTACAAAAGACAACGGATGGGCATGTGGATACTATGTGATGCGATATATGCACATGATTATCAAACATGCCGCACTAGACATCGATTGTATTGCTTAGGTATTATATAGTCTCATTAGATAATATGAAATATATCAATCTGATTTATAGCTCATTAATTATATATACATCATTCTCTTTACAGGTGTTTAAAGCTGACCCCACTACAGGAACGGACTTACCAGATGTACATGCTCCCTATACGATGGGAGAATTAAATGAAGTAAGAGAAGAATGGGCAACAACCATACAAATAGTGGGGTTTTAAAATATAATTGGGATGTTGATAGCGAATAATGACTAAAGAATGATATTTTGTAAATAAATTTCTGAATTATAATATATGTGTGAATGTTTCTACATGTCTGGATGTTTCTACATGTGTCTGAGTGAAAATAAATGAAAGTGTTGGTTGCTATATGAATGTTTCTACATGTGTGAATGTAAATAAATGGAACTACAGATTGCTAGCTACATGAATGTTTCTAAATGTGTGAAAATAAAATGGAACTGCAGGTTGTATTACTAAATGCATGTGTGAATATTTTTGTTGTAAAATTTGCAGGTTTGTGGCCTGTTGTTGGCTGATATCAATGGATGTCGTAAAACCTACAGTTAACTGCAGGTTTCTCATCCTGCGACCAGCCACAGCAGGTCTGCAGACTGACAGAAAAAAAAACAAAACAATAGGCATCGGTTATTTGTATAACACCGACACATAAAGTTATAGTGTCGGTTTTATATAAATAACCGATGCCTGTTTCCTATGGTGCGAAGGTATATGGCGTCGGTTTATTATCTAATAACCGACGCTGATAGTGGCCAAGATATATGGCGTCGGTTTATTATCTAATAACCGACGCTTATAGTGGCCAAGATGGCGCCCTTTCTGTGGTGCGAAGGTATATGGTGTCAGTTTCTTATCTAATAACCGACGCCTATACCTTCACTCCACAGGAAACATACGCGATTTCAGTGGCGCGCGAAGAGTTTGGGCGTCGGTTTTGGAACCGACGCGTAATGGGTGAGCTTTTAGTGTCGCCCACATAGGTGTCGCTTAGAAACCGACACTAAAGGCCTTAAATAACTGACACTAAAGGTAGGTTCTGTAGTAGTGCATGTCTTTGAGAGTAGTTTATCACCTCCACGTCAATGTCCTTCCACCAGAAACCCATGTCACCTGCCCGCCCCTCACTGGATATGCACAAACCATCAGTAAACCCGCAACTCCTCTTCACTTCATCTAGATTCCTGTCAGCAATCATAGTTTCCATGAGGAAAACTATGTTTGGACGCTCTCTCCAAACCCACGCTCGGAGAGCCTTGCACGTGTCAGGGTCGCCCAATCCCTGACAGTTCCAGCTAAGGATTTTCATTGTCCTTCACGGGATTGGGCTTCGCCAATCTCCGCTACTTGAGTCCTGGTGACCCCAAAGCTGTCCATCTCCACTTCTTCAAACATCCTGTATCTTTTTCCCCCTGACTCGTTCATAGGTAGTTCATCAAGTTCCATATCACACACCTCTCCATTCCTCCCCCTCTTCCCTGTTGTTTGTTCCCACACCACCTCCTCTTCTGAGATTCCCAGTCTCGCCCCCCTACTCATCTTATAGACTCATGGTTGACGTTTCTTTTTCCCTTTTGCCTGTTTGTTCCCCTTCCTCATTCGCGCCCCTGCTTCTTTCCTCCTTTATTAATATGTGTATAATGTAGTTTCGTTAATCGGTGAACCACATTAGAATTTCTATTAACTAATAACTGAATTAACCAATTTTTCTTGACCGATTTAACCAATCAACAAAATTGGTCAAACCCAAATTAACCATTTGGTGAAACAGTTTTAACCAAAATTTCCCACGCCTAAAACCTTTTGAGTGAATTTGATGGCAGCTCATATTCAAAGCTGTTGGGTGAATTGGTTGGCAGAACCTATTCCTATGAGGTTGCGAGAAACCAAAGTTATTTAGATTTGATTTCAAAATAACATTTCTCTAATGATGAATCAGTGGGGGAATACGTGTATGATGTTGATGTCAATTGCATGTTGGAGAAAAGGCGCCAGGGGCAAAGGGCTGACACCCGAAGGGTATCGGCCTGACACAATAACATGAAAGGGAAAAAAAAGCGGGAAAGCGGCGCGTTGAGTTCGGATGAGAAAGGGGAACCAGCCATGTGCGTGCCATGTGACTATTACATGCTTAGCAAAACGACTAGTGGATCCCACATCGCATATGGGATGGATTGGTCACTTCTAATTATCATTATTGTGGAAGCTTCTTCTGGAGCATGAAGTAGTACTAGTAAAACAAATCGCATGAAGTAGTACTAATTAATCAGCTAAGCCATCCACCGACACATTTGCGCCAGACGAGTGGCCCTTCCTAACTTGTCATAATTATAGTTTCCCTGCTTTGGAGCCTATAAAATGGCCACCTTCTCCGTCCCGACTCCTCACAAGCGGGTATCTAGCTCGCCTCATAAATGGTTCAGAACCTTGCTTCTGCTGAGTGCTGACTGGTAGTACCAGCATCCTGCTCATCCGAGCCCCATCCGCCATTCCTAGCTGGGTCCTTAAGTTCGCCGACAAACCTCAGTCCATCTAAGGAAGAACATTTCCGTTGCACAATGCAGCTCCATTTCCTGGCTCCTTTGCTCATCCTCATTGCCCTCCTCCCCAACACGCCCACGGCCGCCGGCTCGGCTCCCGCAAACCCCGCCACCACCGTTGCCTTCATCCGCACCTCCTGTGGAAAGACCACCTACCCAGACCTCTGCTTCAAGTCCCTCTCCACCTACGCGACCGCCGTCCAGACAAACCCCGCTCAGCTCGCCGACGCAGCGCTGGACGTCAGTCTCCGCGGCGCACAGTCCACCAAGGATGCCGTAACCAAGATGTGTGGCCTCGGCGGCGGCGGAGCCTCCTCACTGCACCTCACTCCCCGTGAAGCAGCCGCCATGCGCGACTGCGTCGAGAACATGGGCGACTCCATCGGGGAGCTGCGCCGCGCGATGGCGCAGATGGCTAGGCTGACACCTGGAAGCAAGGACATACGGCTCAAGATCGACGACGTCCAGACCTGGGTCAGCGCCGCGCTCACAGAGGAGGACACCTGCATGGACGGGTTCGCCGGAAAGGCCATGGACGGGCAGGCGAAGGCGGACGTCAGAGGGAGGATCAAGGAGGTGGCGCAGCTGACGAGCAACGCGCTAGCGCTCGTCAATGCCCTTGCCGTCGTTTCTGGATCCGGGACCAATCCCTGAGTTCGAGCGTACGTATATAAGTCGTTGGTCGGTCGCATATGCTATATAATTTAGCTCCGGCTGCGCGCGTCTTTGGTAAGGAGAAAGTCCGGTAACTAATTAATTGATGAATTAGCCTACTTTAACACGCAGCGGGTCAGTTTGAAGTACAGTGGTCATAGGGTACGTACTTGCGGCCGTATCTGTGTTGTAACTCGAGGCTTTACAACACCCAAGGTTATTCCCATGTAATTGTCTGAGGTGGTGGGTACGTGTGTATAGTTTCATTACTACTATGAGAGAACATATCTATGAGAGAACATATGTTATTTATAGATCTATATATATTAAATGTAAGTTGCTATGCCGCGTATCTTCAAAATATATACACGGAAATCTCTAGCATATAAATGAGCACCTATATACCATCAATATAATTGTATACTCCTGGTATATTTTCTATTCTAACTAGAGTGGTGTATCGGAAGATTGAAGTTTCTATTAAAAAAAGGGTGGCCGCACAGCTTGTTGCCCACTTGGTTTCTATTTCCTTGTAATCTTGTAGTTGTATTATGAAATAAAATTTATACTACCTGAGAACGGATGTATATTTATAGATCTATATTAAATGTAAGTTGCTCTGCCGTGTATATTCAAAATTTATACACGGAATCTCTAGCGTATAAATGAGCACCTATATACCATAAATATTTTTTTTTATGAAAGACAGGGGGTAATATTATTCACCCCGCCCCCCTCATGCAGGTAATTAGAAAATAAAAGCAGAGACAGATTCCAGGAAACAAACACAGAAGAAAAAACAGAGCAAGGCTCACGACAGAACAACACAACTAAACAGAACGAATTCTAGTAGACCGGCTGAACTGTCTTCCAGTAGCATCTGCACAGATTAGAAAATTGCACTCCTCAGGTGGACGAACTAGCTCCTTCATCCCCATCTCCATAGTGAAAGCTTCTCTAGCCAGGAAGTCAGCGACTGAATTAGCCTCTCTAAATATATGCCTAAAAGAGACTACCCAATCTCTGGTAATCATAGCTTTGATACTTTGAATAAGAGGATAGCAGTCATTCCTAAGATCATAAATTTGGTTAATAGCGTCTATAGCCATTTTAGCATCAGCTTCAACAACAACACGTCTGAAACCTTTAGTCCAAGCAAGAGAGAGACCTTGAAAAATGCCCCAGAGTTCAGATTTTAGGCTAGAGCAGTCTCCAATGAGAAAGGTAAAACCAATAATCCAATCCCCTTTCCAGTCCCTAATGACACCTCCAGCAGCAGCCAAATGTTTATCCTTCCTCATCGCTCCATCGGTATTTACTTTCACCGACCCTTCCATCGGAGCTTCCCACTTAAAGAGATTAGTAACAATGGTAAGCTGGCCCTCCTTATTCAACGTCTTCCAGCTCCGTTTGATATCAGCCACATGTGATTTAATAAACTTCACAGCTGTTTGAGGTTTGGCCCTCTCCCCTTGAAAGATAAAAAGATTTCTACATTTCCACAATTGCCAAATCGTGACTCCAAACACAAGATTCCAATCATCTCCTGTGTTGGTAAGTTGTCTTTCTAGCCAAAGGTTCCTTCTCAGTTGAAAGAAATCATCAGAGTTAAAATCAGCCCTGAGCAAATTCCAGATTTCCTTGGCAAAGGTACAATCACGGAGAACATGGAGCAGATCTTCATCCCCAGATTCACATATCGGACATAAAGTCACCGTTGTAAATCTTCTGCGACTTCTCTCCAGGTTTGTCATAAGCCTGTTATGTGCCACAATCCATAAAAAACTTTTAATTCTCTCAGGGCCATTCCAACTCCATATGATCGACCAAATCCGATTGGGGGAACTGTCATTAGCATCATCATTCAGGATATTAAGATAGGCTGATGTCGTGCTGAACTTACCTGTGTTGGTTAGCCCCCAAAACAGTTCATCCCTTCCAGCGGTAATAGTTGGTGGTATCATCCCTGCGATCTTGAGATTAGAGCTGGCTGGAAGTTTTTGTTGGAACAAGTTCCAATTCCACTTTCCCTCCTCATCCACCATCGAAAGAACACTCAAAGTTTTCTCATGATCACTAATGGCTACTAACGCATCATCTCTCAAACTTCTTCCAGTATCAACCCAAGGGTCACACCAAAATTTAGTATCAACACCATTGCCAATGTTCCAACACATCCCCTTCTTCAAATTGTCCCTCACTGAGAGAATGGCCCGCCAAAGATGCGACCCATTAGTGTGCTCGGGGATAGTCCACAAGCTAAGTTTATGCAGGTACTTGGACCTAATCACTTTGGTCCAAAGCATGTTGGGTTCATTCAATAACCTCCATCCCATTTTCATCATAAACGCCTCATTCATGGCAGCAGCAGGGCGAAGCCCAAGCCCTCCAAACTTTTTAGATTGGCACACCTTCTTCCAAGAAATAAGGTGCAAACCTCTATTATTACCATAGTTGTTCCAGATAAAACGTCTAACAGTAGAATCAATAGAGTTACAAATACCTATGGGCAGTTTGGTAGTTTGCATAACATAGAAAGGGATAGAGCTAAGAGCACTCTTTGCAAGAGTAATCCTTCCAGCAAGAGAAAGTTGATTAGCTTTCCACTTGCTCAGTTTCTGTCTCATCCTTTCAGCAATATAAACATAAGTCTCCTTTTTGACTCTGTTGTGAAGAACAGGGACTCCCAAGTACTTTCCCAGATCAGAAGTAACCTTAATACCAACGACATCAGCAATATCATTTTGTGTTCTTGGAGGAACATTTACAGAAAAAAACACTAGATTTTTCAGCAGATATCAATTGTCCAGAACTATTACCAAAGGTGATCCTATATACCATAAATATAATTGTATACTCCTGGTATAATTTCTACTCCAACTCACCTATGCCAGCATGAGTTTATGTCCTACTTGGGAGAGCACATGTCTGCACGGCGAATGATGATTGCCATCGTTTACAATCCTTGTGCTATACGAGGAAAAAGTTAGATGAATATACATGACGTTTATTTTGAGACATTTTACACTTTGTTGGTGAACATATAGCTTGTCATCGTTTCCTTCATGCGTTTGTGCATGCAGAGACGGAATTAAAACTTTATGATTGGGTGACAAAATCTACTTTAAGCAAATTTTTAGATGTACGATAATGATAGTATCTATATGTGATTTGCTTTGTTGCTTGGTAGGCTTTTATTTATTCACGTGTGTACAAAATTATATGTGGTCTTTCATAATTTAATGAATGATTGAAAAACTGTTGATATATAATATTCCAGTTATTTCAAATGCAGCAGATTTGTTAGTAGGTAAAAGAGTCTATCAATTAGATGAAATATTTCAGATGACAGCAGATAAGTTAATAGGATGAAAAAAGTTCGGCTAATTACAGAAAGATGGTGGATGGAAATGAGTGATGATGGAAACAAGTGATTACACAGAGATTTATAGAACAGTAGATTTGGTTTTAATCAAGTACTTTATAGCGTGACTTTTTTGCAGGTCGTATTTAGGACAATAAGTGTTAAGAATTTGAACGAGAGAATATGACGAGTTTTGCAGCCGAAGAACAAAATCGAGAACAATCACACAATCACAAAACACAAGATTTACGTAGTTCAGTCAAGATGACCTACATCCACTCGAGAGAGCGATATTTTCACTATTTTAGAGAAGAGATTACAGAGGACACCCTGTGTATGACAGTAGTCGTCAACATAGAAAGTAGAACCCTAACTTTGGGCGTACATATATATAGATGTAGAAACTGTAATCGGATTTCTATTCGGATCCGAAATTCAAACCGTACCATACAGCGAGGGGATTCGTCCCTCGCACCCCCTTGGCATTGGCGGGCTAAGGCCCGCTCAATGCCCCTTAAACGGGTCGGTAAAAAATATATTTCTTTGCTTTGGATTTTTATCAGATCAGCAGAATACGTCAAGGCACATACCAATATCCACCTTGATTCGAAGTCTGTAGCTCTCTAAAAAAGAAGAATAGTAGATCATCTCTCCCCCTCTAGCCCCTTAGGGCATCACTACAGGCTGTGCAGACTAACTAAGTCCAGGCAGTGTCTGAACTTAGAAACTTACAACGGCTTTGTCATAATATCAACATGATTTTCTTTACTTGCAATCTTCTTCACCACAATCTTCCATTCTGCTATCACCTCTCTAATGAAGTGATACTTGACGTCGATGTGCTTTGTCCTTTCATAAAATATTTGGTCTTTGGTAAAGTGAATTACACTTTGACTATCACAGTAGATGGTTGTTGTATTATCAAGAATATTGAATTCAACATACAGTCCTCTAAGCCATGTAGCTTCTTTAATGGCTTCTGTCAATGCCATATACTCAGCCTCAGTAGTAGACAATGCAACAGTGAGTTGTAATGTAGCTTTCCAACTTATGACACAACAACCAAGAGTAAACATATAGCTAGTAAGGGAACGCCTTTTATCATGGTCATTTGTAAAGTTAGAATCAACATAACCAACAAGTGTCTCTGTGTTCTTTCTGAATCCAAGACATATAGAAGATGTACCCTTAAGGTACCTAAGAATGTACTTGACTGCTCGCCAATGTAGCTTTTTTAGATTGGACATATATCTGCTCACCATGCTAATTGCTTGAGCAATGTCTGGAAATGTACAAATCATAGCATACATGATGCTACCAACTGTACTAGAATAGGAAAAATGGGACATGTAGCTTTCATCCTCTTCAGATTGCGGCGACTCAGCAGATGAGAGCTTCTTAAACAGGTCATATAAAGGAATAGACACAGGAGATGCATTAGCCATAGAAAACCGTTGTAGAACTTTCTTCACATACTTCTCCTGACTGAAAAATAACCTTCCAGCTTTGCGTCTTTTGATAATTTTCATGCCTAAAATTTTCTTTACTGCTCCCAAATCATTCATTTCAAATTTGCCACTAAGTAATTGCTTCAGACTATGGATTTTAGAAATATCTTTTGCTGCAATCAACATGTCATCAACATAGAGCAAGAGGTAAATAAGAGACTCATCAAGAAGTTTCTTCAAGTAGACACAAATGTCATATCTGCTCCTGGAATATCCATAGTTGATCATGAAAGAATCAAATCTACGATACTACTGACGTGGGGATTGCTTCAAGAAATAAAGAGACTTTTTCAGTAAGCACACATGATCCTTCTTTGCAGCAGAAACATAACCTTCAGGTTGTTGTATGTAAATTTGTTCCTCTAAGTCATCATAGAGGAATGCGGTCTTCACATCAAGTTGCTCTAGCTCCAAGTCATATCTAGCAACTAATGGCCAAAAAAAATCTAAAAGAGGTGTGTTTGACAATTGGAGAGAACACATCATTGTAATCTATACCCTCCACCTAATTGTAGCCTTTTGCAACTAGCCACGCTTTGTATTCAGTAGAATCTCCAGGACCAACTTCTTTCTTTTTGAATACCCATTTGCATCCAATAATGTTCTTTCCAACAGGAGGATCAACAAGCACCCATGTCTTGTTCTTATGAAGAGACTCCATCTCTTCATTCATAGTAGTAATCGAAATGGCCAAATTGGGATCGACCATGGCTTCTTTATAGGTATTCGATTCTCCATAATCATTTGTTTCTTCAGCCGTAGAAAAAGCATATGCAACAACATAATCTGAATGCCTTGCAGATGGTCTGATCTGTCTTCTTTGTCTCCCAGAAGCAATACTATATAGTTGTTCTTCAGTAGTGTCATATTCATTTTCATCTGGATTTTCCTGTACTACAACAAGAGGTGATGGGTTGTGTGTAGTGACTTCAAGCTCCACCTATTCCTTGGAACTCTGAGAAGTTGTAGTAGGAGAAGTTACACCATCATATTTTTTCAAAAAACATGGTAGAATCATCAAAGGTAATATTTTTTTTCAATTAGGAACTTTGATGACTTAGGCTCAGTACACCAGAATCTATATCCCTTCACACCAACAATATAACCAAAAAAAATGCACTTCTTTGCTCTAGGCTCAAGCTTTCCTTCATTTGAATAAACATATGTAGGACAACCAAATATATACAGATTAGAATATTTTGTAGGATGACCAAACCAGACCTCTTATGGAGTTTTGAAACCAAGTGGAGTAGATGGTGAACGGTTGATAACGTAGGCTGCAGTAGAGATGGCTTCAGCCCAAAAATCTTTATTAAGTCATGCACTGATCAGCAAGCAATGTACATGCTCTAGAAGAGTTGTGTTCATGTGTTCTGCAACACCGTTCTGTTGAGGTGTATGTCTAACTATGTGATGTCTTGCAATACCTTCAGACTGACAGAAGTCATTGAATTCAAAAGTGCAAAAATCCATGTCGTTATCTATTCTCACTGTCTTGATGCTCCTTCCTGTTTGCTTTTCAATAAGCGTCTTTCACTTCTTAAACTGATCAAAAGTCTCAAATTTATGCTTTAGAAAATACACCCAAACTTTCCTTGAGAGATTGTCTATGAAAGTAAGCATGTATCTAGCACCTCCCTTGTACGGGACTTGAGAAGGACCCCAGATGTCTGAATGAATATAATCAACAAATCCCTTTGTAGTGTGATTCACAGTAGAAAAGATGACCTTTTTCAGCTTGCCCATAACACAATGCTCACAGAAATCTAACTTTCCTATAGTAACATTTCCCAGGAATCCTCTCTTGCATAACAAATTCAAGACTTTTCTGACTCATGTGTCCCAGTCTCATGTGTCACAATTTGGTGGCATCTAAATCTGAAGTGGTTGAGGAAGAAACAACAACAACTTCATCAGTCATAGTTTTATCAATCAATTTATAAAGATTTCCAGGAATACGTACTCCCTTTATCAGAACGTCATCTCCTTTGATAATGGACAAGATTCCATTCTCATCATGGTGTGGAAAACCGTTAGCTTCAAGCAAGCCAAGAGATATGAGATTTTTCTGGAGACCTTAAACATGACAGACGTTTGAGATAGTTCAGATGACTCCATCAAATATCTTGATACAGATTGACCCGATACCAATAGTCTTAGAAGTACTATCGTTTGCCATGTTTACAATGCATCCATCAATGTTCTCATAAGAAGAGAACCAATCTCTGTGTGGACACATGTGATGTGAACAACCAGAATCTAGAATCCAAGAAGTTTGAAAATTTATGGATGAGGAAGAAGATGATGAAGCCATAAGAACATAATATGGATCTTCCCGTGCTACATTAGCATTTGCATGTTTTACTTGTTTTTCACTCTCCCTCTTCTTCTTATTCTGTAACTTGTAACATTCATCAACGATGTGTCCTGTCTTCTTACAATATTTACAGACCTTCTTGGATTTAGACTTAGATCTGTGTGTTTCCTTCTTGTTATTTTCCTTTTTCTTTGTACGACCCCTCACCATAAGAGCCTCTGACTGACTCCCGCTAGAAGAAGCAATTATGTCTTTATCAACCATGGTCTTTGACAGCAATAAAGATATAACATCCTCCACCTTGATTGAAGACTTTCCATACAAAATAGTTTCCCAAAATTGTTTGTATGATGGGGGTAAAGGGCACAACAGAATAAGGACTTTATCTTCATCTTTGAGTTTAATATCTATATTTTCCAGATCCATAATAATAGATGTAAAGTCGTCAATGTGATCATGGATAGAACTACCTTCCACCATACGCAGTAAGTAGAGACGCTGCTTGTGATATAGTTTCGTTTGGAGAGACTTCGTCATGTAGAGATCTTCGAGTTTCTTTCAAATACCAGCAGCAATAGTTTCTTTGGCAACTTCGGCCAAAACATTATAGTCCAATGATAACTGGATGGTGGTAAGAGCCTTTCGGTCGATCTCCTTCTTATCTTCTGGCTTCATAGTGGTTGTCAACTTCTCGATCCCATCCAGAGCCGCAGTAACTCCCTGTTGAATAAGCACACCACACATCGTGATCTGCTATAGCCCAAAATTGATTTTGCGATCAAACTTTTCGATCTTGTACAGTCTTATCATCGTTCGGATCTTGAACACGCAGCTCAAACACCACTTTGTTAAGAATTTGAACGAGAGAATATGACGAATTTTGCAGTGGAAGAACAAAATCGAGAACAATCACACAATCACAAAACACATGAATTACGTGGTTCAGTCAAGATGACCTACATCTATGGGAGGAGGCGAGATTTCTACAATTTCAAAGAAGAGATTACAGAGGACACCATGTGTACGGCGGCAGCCGTCAACATAAAATACATGATGATTGCAGAACTCTAACTTTGGGTGTATATATATATCGATGTAGAAATTGTAATCAGATTCCTATTCGGAACCGGAATTCAAACCGTACCATATCGCGGGGGGCTTCATTCCCCCTTAAATGGCTCGGCGAAAAAATTGTTTAATTTTGCTTCGGATCTTTATCGGATCAACAGAATACGTCGAGGCACATAATAATAAGTGTACATTATTCATTTGTTGATCATTTCTTGATCGATTTAACGGTCCATCATTGCTTGGTAGCCTAGCGACGGAGTGCAGACTATGCAGTTTACACCTTGTTCTTCGGCTTTAATCATGCATGAACGTACTTGGTCGGCTGATTGCGACCTCTACGTGGAAATTGTTGAGCAATCACGGGTTGTGCAGTATACATGTTTAGAACTTGATCAATGATCACGATTCCTATGATCGAAACAAGGTTGCTATCATTTGCCGCATATGTGCTCTCCAAGTAGAACATAGACACATGCTGCAATAAATGAGTTGGGAGTATGGTGGCAACAGAAAGAAGAAAAAAAACAGATATTTGTATCAACTTTATACATCGTCGAAATTTATATCTAACAGCTGCCCTGGAATAACTTGAAAGATACACGGCACATCAGACTTAGAATATGTTTGATGTCCGACCCTTTCGAAATGGAGATGATAATACAATAACTAGTAAAGGCTAAAAAATAGGGTATTCTTTCCTTTTTACATCACCAGAGAAATAAAAATAAATTTTATTCCACTACACAAGATTGCATTCCAATCCCACTGAATACAGATATCCAAATGTGTCCTTATATTCCATACCTTAATAAAATCAAATTCAATAATTGTTAAATGATTGCAGTTTTAGATGACAACCCACGCTTTCACCACTAATTACACCCTACCAAACATGTGCTTAGCGTGAATATGGGTCGTAAACATTATGACCACTGTATTATTCACTGAATTCCCTGCCTTTCGGCTGCGTGCTAAAGTACCACACAGATAAATGAATAGAGTACTTATCTGGTTGGCTCAGTGATAAAGTCTACATTTGTTGTAGAGTTGGTTGGGATTTGAAACCCGCACCTACACCTGAAAGGGAGAAGCCATAACAAAGATCTTGCATCGCGGTTGTGATGGAACCCCTCTCTTACACTAAATGAAAAATTATATAAAAAAAAGTTAGATAGGTGGATAGACAATTGGTGTGTCGAGAGGGCCTCTTTGGTAGGGCTGCTTTTAATTTCATTGAACCTGAATGATCTGATTTTCAGATAAACAAGTATTTGGTAGGGTGAAGTCCGGGGTAGTATGCGGAATTTCATTTCCCATTTTTTCTCCTAACAGGGTCAAAAGTAACGAATATGTACCACGCTCAAAAACTGAGCGGTCGGGTGCAGTTGGTTTTTTTTTACATATGTGCCATAGACGACGTCAGCTTCCGGGAGAAATTGAAGCGCGTACTGCTGCTGGTCTCATTGTATCACTGACAAAAAGCAAGACAGACAACATACAACTGGACAGCTGCTATAATGTTTTTTTTTCTGCCAAATGATCGCAAATAAAAACACATATCTGATACTACATCCAACCAAATAAATTTGGAACAATTTAAAAGGTATGAATATATTTGTTTGATTTTTCTTTTCATCAAACTACACCCAACAACACCCTACCAAACAGGGCCTAACTGATCTCTTAACAAGGCTGATTTAATCAACAAGTTGCTCGGATGTAGCCCGTACGTAGCAAATAGATTACAGTAGAGGCGCACCTAGAGATGGGGGGAGGGTGTTGACGAGAGCGAGGGCGTTGCTCGCGGGGTGTGAGGTGGAGGGAGGAGGGGCCGCGCGCAGCTGTGGCCGTACATCCTGGATTCCTGGTGACGGCCGTCCTTGGTGCCCTGTGTAGTGTGTACCGTGGAGGCTGATGTTTAGCGCGGCGCCGGCAAGCTGGGCGGGATTGATTACTGGATGCACGGCACCTCAGCCAAGGCTACTGGGCATGTATCCATCACATGGAGAGCACATGGTTAGTTTCCCTTCTGAATCCGACCTCAGCGCGCTGCTTTCCCATTTTTCCCTTTCACGTACATTGTGTGTCAGGCCGAGGGCCAGGCCGGCTGAGGCTGAACCGTGATCGTGATGGCCCTTTTCCTGCTCGTTCATATCACTCGGCCCCAGCAGCGGGAAGGGCAAGAGAGAATGGTCCCGCCTAAGCTTAGCCTTCAGCTTTCTCTTCTTAGCCCCAGACTCCTAGAACCTTTTTATCAACATGCCATTGCCTCCAAAGTAGTGGCGGATCTACGCCTCCCAAAGATTTTTAGAAAAATATTTTCATATTATGATACCGTGTTAAATATTTTAAAGATATTATCTTATATTATGCCACGGCCCCTCCAAAGAATTTGAAGATGTAAAAATTACGTACATTTTTTATACTCAAAAAGTTACTTAAGTTATAACCACCACTCCATTTAAATCAATTAAGATAAAAAAATGAGATAATGGATCCACTAAAATAACTAATTATAATTTTTGAAAATATTATACTTAAATAGTGGTTGCATACATGTAAGACAATTTTTTATTTATACATTTAACACAAAAGTGCTATGCATAATTATATCAAAATTTAATAAGCATACATAGATTGATAGAATGCATTTAGTAAATTACAATTTACTAACAAAAAATGTTTAGATGTTGTCAAAATATTTCTAGTCTAAACTAAGAAACTAATAAATAAATATCGATACCAAACTTTCATTTTAATAAATGACGACTATGTTACTCAAAATTTTGTTATGAGTCGACTTGTTAGTTTACTATTTGGTAGATCTGATGAAGGGACATTGAGAACAAGAGAGTGTATGAGAGACAAGACTTACTTATTTTAGTATATTTGATTTTTTATAAAAGATGTAAACAAAATATAAGGAATGAAATGTTACCATGTAAATCAATTATATATTTTCTACACGATGTAAACTACTCGTATGTTTACCTATTGACCTTTTAGATACAAAAGTATTTCTCTCTCTATATCAACATGCTTCTCAGAAATATTCTATTCAATTATCTATATTTCTATATATTTCAGTTCTTTTTTTTTTTTTTAATAATTGGTGATTCATTCATCTTGTCGCTTGGGTTCGCACTCATGACCTCTCGGTCTTACATCATCACTTTTACCACTGCGGTGCCACTTCATTAGCACCCAACTATCTATATTTTGAGTCATTCTGTCTCTGATTGAATAAACAAAAAATCGGCCAATTATCTATATTTTGAGTCAATCATGTCTCATATTTTATCACCAAATATCACTATATATTTTAAGGTTTCATCAACATAAAAAATTAATTTATTCAAAATGTTTCTACATCTATTTATTTTCATTTATTTTTTTATAATTTCAATAATGTTTTCTCTTAAACTGTGATATGTCTCTTGTAGAATCTTTCTTTTATGTATGTTCACTCAATTTTTGGTGGGGATAGATGTGGTATTAAAAACACAATTGGGAAATTATTTTTTAGATTCATTACCTTCTCTTTCCTATCAATTTGTCTAAGTAAAAAAGGAAAATTATATTTTCTTCTCCCCTTCCCATCATTTATCTCCTACGATATTGATTTTCTATCTTTTAGACAATTGTATCTATTAACAAAGTTGATGCTGGATCATTCTAATAACATAGTTCGATTTTGTTGCATTCGTCAATGTATTTTTCTTAAAAACTCTAACAAACTACTGACTATGTAGTAATTAGTTTTTACATACCATATTTTACAATTACGAGTTTAAGAGCCACATCTTTAAGACAGGTATGTTATTCAACCAACATGTATGCTATAGTGTATCTTTTTTACAAACTTTGCATCTTTTATTTATTTATAATCTAGATTTTGCCATCTCATTTTGATCTCTTTTAATTTGTTCCACCACTCTTATTTGTTGTGTCAACAAAATTATAAATTTTCAAATAAATTAAATAATGACTTCTTTACAGCTAGGTTTAATTGGAAAAAGATATTTTCTAACATTAAGATGTCTATTATATGTTTAATGTCTATTATATGTTTAATATCTAAAAATTATATATTTTGAAACATAAAATTTAAGTAAATTTCAAACATATACCTTAGTTCTAAAATTATAAATTTATTTTATGCTATAATTTTTAATATATGTATTTAATTTTATGTATGTAAATCTAAAGTACTATTCATTAAAGAAAAATTACAAAAGATGACATACCAAAACTCATGTTGTTGGTCCTGTATAAATGAAAAACTAAAAATTACGCCAACTCTAAGCTTAATCAGATATTTACCTTATAGGGATTTTGGCCCCCCACGACTTCTTGTCAAGATCTGCCACTGCTCCTGTAATGACCATCATCAAACTAACAAACAAATCATTACTAATTAAGCAGAATAAACATAATGAGTGGATTAACAAAAATCATTAAAATTTAAAACCGATTTGCGAGGAGATCCTTTTCTAGAAAACTCTTACTGAAAGATCCAAAACTCATACATATCATGATTACATTGTACAACATCTCATCTTGAGGACAACATATAACAATTGCTCTATTAAAACACATACTGGAGCAACATACCTCGAGGCATTCAAGACAAGATCTCAGATCATTCATGAAACCAGTACGAACCAACTCCAAGGACTTGAGAGTACACAGATGACACATAAGAATTCTATCTACAAGACATGACAGACAGTACACTCAACCTGAGCTGTCACTGCTGCCTCAGCTGTTGTTCCTCCTATGTAGAAAGATCTTCGCCACCTCGTGCATATCCACCTAAAAAAATGTGGATCCCACGGGGTGAGACAATTGTCCCAGCGAGAGATATAACTCTCTACCGACCATATTATTATCATAGATTAAGCATTTATAAATTGGGCAAAGGTTCTTTTTATATTAACAGGAAGGATAATTCACTGTATGAACAGAATGAAGTAATCTCCTTTCTTAAGGAGAACATTGCATCTACCCATGGTAGGGTTATCAGTCAGATATCTGCTTTGCAAGGAATGTAAAGAAACATAAATACCATCTATTAACTAAGATGTATAACTGAAGTACGCATCAATCAATGTTTTTCATATTCGATCATTAAGTAGATATGCTACACAGCTGATTATATTTTTTAATCACACTTATGCCCTGAGGAGATGAGGTATACCGCTCATACTCCAACGGACCATGACTACATAAAGCATAGATATCATACAAGGTCAATGGGAGAGATGGCTTCCATGAACTCTGTCGTCTCAGTCATTGTGAGATCACAAGCAAGATATCACGTGTCACTGCTAAATAGCTTTCCAGGGTATACTGGCAACTTCGCTATAGAGCTACAACATCAAATGTACTCTCTTCGGGGAGATCTCAATTATCCATCCCCGACCTTCATCATCATCGGGAGATTCATGATACATCCATCCTGGCATATATAATGGAGGATTGAGAGATTTCATGTTTATCTCACATCAATCCCACATTAGGGCGTAAGGATATTCACACCCATCACCCCCGCATATTAAAAAAATGCCCTCTGAGTTATGCCACGGAGCAACCCGCTTCACCATTCAACAAATTCTGAAGCTGATGGATCTATGGTCAGGGAACTACATGATAAGATTCCACTTGATTAATTAAGTGCATTACCATATCTTTTAGCATCAGTGAAGTTTCAAACAAGAATTATTGTAACATATGCTACAAAGAAAGGTATAATACATTTATCGAGTACTTTTCAAATCTTTAGATCACATATAACATTTAAGATCTCAATCCCTTATCTCATTATTGGGAATTCTCATCCCTTAACATTATCATCATGATTACTATATCTGGGTATTCAAACCCTTAGTTCATCACTGAACATTGTTACCACTTATCAGGTAACTAATACCTCTAGGTCCATAGACCAAGGTATACATGATACTTGTTGCACAAGCATCTCACATGGCTCACAAGGCCATTGCACATCTTGTCACCTCTCACTACACAACAACTTATTCACATAGCTCACAAAGCCATTACACATCTTGTCACCTCTCACTAGGCAACGACTTATTCACATGGCTCACAAGGCCATTACACATCTTGTCACCTCTCACTAGGAAACAATTATTCACTTGGCTCACAATGCCATTAATCATTATACTTGTTGTACAAGTATTTAACATGCCTTATAAGGCTTATGCAATAAGAGAAATACATCCTTCCCCATTATTAGGGTTAGGGTTTCCTTTTATAGACGAATACAGTTACAAGTTAATATTATCAGTCCATACCCTAATTCATTTCTCCACACATCTAGGAGCATATATTCATATCATAAGTATGCAATCATACTTATCTATTCTCATCATTTGTCATTAAATGTTTATCAACACAAGGTACGAGTTTCTCTTTCATCCTCTCTAGGATACTAATTACATCATACTTTATTATCTTGGCTTGACCCTTTCTCAAGGTATGTTAGCCTACACTTGTCAAAGTGCATCACATCTCAATGTAAAAATTGACATGACACACTTCATGTGTTACTCATCCAAGTATATTGGATTTAAGGTGCATCAAGGTGCATCAACCTTGAGGTGTTGGATGTGGCATTTATCATGCCTTGATGTATTACTTCCCACATTGCTTTTAACTTGCTTAAGTTCATCAACTTATCTTTTATTAGGGTATATCCCATCCTAATACTTTATGCACTAACACATCACATTTATCATGTATTGTATTGGCCATAAGTCACACATTTGAATTACCCAACTATCATCAAGTGATATAGACTCATCTCGAGTTAAGGCATTATTGATATACCATTATCAACCACTTTAGGTGTTCTACCTATCAAGGTATTAACCAAACCACATCATTACTTGGTGTTACACTCATCACTCCTAAGAGTGTTTTACCCTCACCTCTACAAGGTGCATCAGATTGAATCATGTATGTCAATATGAACACATGTATTGGATTAGGTGTATATCGATCTAGGCATCATCATATCCCTCACACCCTTACCCATTAAGGTATCAACCTTACCATTCATATTGTGTATCAACTTCACCATACATGAGTGTAACGTCCTCACCTCTTTTGAAGATATTGGCCACACCATACTTTAGTGTATTGGCCATCACATGTTCAAGGGTATTAACCACCTTACCACTTTTGTCATCTAGTGTATTGGGTTACCCACCATATCATTTTAGAGATATGTTCTCAACACCATATCGTCCAAGAGGTGTATGCTTAACCCAATATCATATTAGAGGTGTATACTTTCTACCCATATCACTTTAGAGGTATATGTATGCTTACCATATCGGGAAAGAGGTGTATGCTTGCTTCACACCATATCGAGCAGAGAGGTGTGTGTGTGCTTCACACCATATCGGGTAGAGAGGTGTGCGTGTGCTTTACACCATATCGGTCAGAGAGGTGTGTGTGTGCTTCACACCATATCAGGCAAAGAGATGTTTGTGTGCTTCACACCATATCAGGCAAAGAGGTGTGTGTGTGTGCTTCACACCATATCGGGCAAAGAGGCGTGTGTGTGCTTCACACCATATCGGGAAAAGAGGTGTGTGTGTGCTTCACACCATATCAGGCAAAGAGGTGTGTGCCTGCTCACCATATCACTTTAGAGGTGTATGTGTGCTTCACACCATATCGGGTAAAGAGGTGTGTGTGCGCTTCACATCATATCGGGCAAAGAGGTGTGTGCTTAGCCCAATATCATTTTTGAGGTGTTTTCTTAACCTCATATCGTGCAAGAGGAGTATACTACTCCAACATATCGTGCATGAAAGTATTAAATCATATCCATATCATTTTGGTGAAGTAGGTGCATCACCATATCGGGTTAGAGGTGCTTGCTTGTGTGCTTGAATCTGATATCACGTTATAAGGTGATACCATCTTCTTCAAGCTCTAGACCTTTGTTCTAACTATTATGGTTCATGGAAACATGTCGAAGAAACTACTAGAACTCATAATGTCATCAACTATTTCAGAAAATTTTGGAATTAAAAGTAGATCATTAAGTATAGCAATTTAGGTGATGAATAATAACATGATAGAGTTCAAGTTATATAACCCACCTCAAGAACAACTTCAAAGCTCCAAGATCCATAGCTCCCCATTCCTAAGGTTGAAGATGACTTATCAAAAGTCCAAGGCTCGTTCAAAAATCCTTCATATACAAGGAATCGCCAAGGATAAGCAATTAGTGAAGAAGAAAAGAAAGGAAGATCATAACCCTAAAATCATGCTTCAATCCGAGGTTGAAGATGATCATGGCCTCATCTTAGGGTTAAGTATTGAGCTTCCTCTTGCTCCTTTGCACCTTGAACGATACCTGACTACCCTTGAATGATATGACATCACTTGTGGCCTATATCCCCTTCACTTATAGCCAAAAAAACTCCACTATGGCCGATATCACCTTGCTAGGACGATATCACCTTGCTAGGCCGATATCAACTTGCTAAGGCCAATACCCAAGGCCTATGCACGATACCACATCACCTATGCATGACAAAAAGGCTCCATGCACGATATATAAGAGCAAGGAGGTGGTAGGATTCGAAAAAGTTCACTAAGGGCTGAAAAAAGGGGTATATATACTTGTTGTTCATGAAGAAGTGTGAAAATGAGGTGTCATCAATTTGAGCTACTAGGTGCCACGTGTCCATGCATGGCTGACACATGTACTTGCATGTACTCCATCTTTATCTTGCCATGCAAAATAAAAACTTTAGGATAATACAAGGGATAAGGGTTGTCCCCCTTTGGTTATCTTCTAGGACAAGCCACTTCCACTCACATTATTATTATATTCACAAATCAATGCAAACTTTCCCAAGGAAAGTTGCAAACTAGTAACCATTGCTTTATTGAGGTTCTTAGCTCGTTTTTGAAAATTCAAAGAGTTAACAACACAATATTGGGTCTCCTCTTTGGCTCCTTGTCCGATAGGGACTCCCATTTAATCACTACAACCTGATACACTTAATACAAGCTCAAATTAGGGTTTCCATTCAACCTCTTTCTTGGTCTTTTCATCACCAAGAATACCATATATCATAATTGATTTAAGCATGATGTCTCATTCATTATATCTCCTATAAATGATACATAGAGTAAGTAGGGACACTCTAGAGGTGGTAATTTTCATATCAACCCTACATTTTGGGTAAATTACAATTTGTACTAAAATTGGTGCACAAGGTACTAACATTATTCAAACATGTTCAAACTTGGAATTTAGGCTTTCCACAAGGCACAACTTAGCATCATTCTCTCGCTTGTGATGCTAAAACACTTAAGGCATGTTCAACATGTGAGATTTTGCAATATAGCCCCTCATCTTGGGTAAATTGCACTTTGGTCCAAAATAAAGGAACATTGCTCAAACAACATTCAATCAGGACCAAACTTGGAACATAAGTGTGTCACATGATAACAAAACACCTTAGAGGATTATATTAAATTTCTAAGCAACTTATTTAGTCAAAACAAATAGGGTTACCTCATAACCCAAGTCAGAGTCATTATAAGTTATAAACCCCTAATAAGGATTTTGTCCCCGAAATCCTAGGTAAAGGGAGATAGATATTATTTATTCATCATATCATCAAGTCTCCACATAACATCTTAATGTCATAGAGATACCACAGAACTTTGATCAACACAAAGTTCTTGCACATAGGGTTATCATAGAATATGTCACACATGACACATACTCCACTGTCTTTTTCATTATTGACTGTAGAGTCAACTTTGTGTTAGGTAACACTTTTCTTAGTCAGAGAAACATTACACATACTTATTTAACTCAGGTGTCAAACCTCACTAATTTATCACCTTTCTCAACTTACAACTTTATGTGACAAGATTCTTGATTTTGGGGAGTCTTCCATACTCGTCATTTAGTTTAGCATTTTACTTCCAAAGAAAGACCAGAGTTACATTCTGTCACCAACTTGGGACTACAAGTCTTATCATACATCTGTTGTGCCATCTAATCTACTGACACAACATAAAACTTTCTTACAACTTGTACCAACTATGTCAGTAGTTGTACATTCTCTTATCATAAGGGGAGGTTACTTATCAATTAATAACTTATCTTAGAGGTATCTTTATATGTTATGTATAAGTTGCCTTAACAGATCGAGATAAGGGTATTCTAAGGAATTATTTTTAGCTTGAAAAGCTTTTCCCACAATGATTTTACAATTGTTCCTTCAATTAGTAAATTCTTATCGATGTTATGTTTATGCATAGCATAAACCCCTAACATATGATGTCCATACTATTTTATATAACTAGACTGATTTCATAGTTGGCCATCCCAGGTAACAAACATAAATCATCTGATTAGGAGTTATGTTTTTACTTTCCCATACCACCTGATATTTGTTAGATACTAGAATTCCTTACTTTGGTATCTGTCACATGTGTCAAAAACACATCACATCCTCATCATTTCCATCTCTCTGTTATTATTACCAAAGACACACATAAAGGATCTTTCTTTCATCTTTGGGACATTATTTATTACACATATCTTTATCTTGGAACCAAAGTCCAAGATCAACTGCTACTTTTCTAAGTATCCATCAATGGATTATTTCTAATCCATGCACATCAAGTGTCATAGTACTCACTTGATTTCCATGTCCCTAAAAGGAGAGAACACAAGAAACATATTCCTCTTATCACCCCATCATCACCTAGGTTTGTTTATCAAAGAGAAGGTTATCATCTCCTCTGATTTTTCCATGAACTTTCAACTGTTCATGAGCCATTTACTCTTATTTCATCCTAGTTTCCTTGCCATCAACATAGGAATTATATGGATGTCTACATATCATCATTCCTTTCTTTGTTATTGTCTCTCATGTTATGAACATTTAGTGATTTTATCACATTTCCCATTTTCACATTATGGAAAATATCTTTACTATTCACACAAAATTGATCAAATAGGGATCACCTCCCTTGTTCTCATTCTCATTTCATGAGGATTATACTCTTTACTTCCTCATACACAGAGATTGATCTTAGATCATCTCAGATTCCACTTTATTGCTCTTAGTATGTGATATAAATGTTCATACCATATTTCTAGTTTCATTATACTCACTAGATTGTCTCAAAATGACTACTTGATCAGAGTAATCATAAAGAAAACAATCTAAGAGTTCCATACTTATCTTCAATAGTTGAATACCTGGCCAGGGTATACAAGTACTGAGATTACGTAGTATGCACTTTGTGTACTATCATATTCCTTACTTTTCGTATCATCACAAACACATGATTTAACATTCCTGGATTTTCTCCAGGCATCACTTCTATATCTCATCCTCTTTCACACAGATCACACCAATTATAGAACATTTAAAAGAATACTAAACGGAATATAAATTCTAGTTCTCATCATTTCTTTCCTATGTTCCCATAGGGCAATCTATAGGGAGGTCCATAACAACAATCCTTCTTATGATTATCAGATAACATCAACATAAGGCATATCAAAATGAAAAATCTCTATCTGACTATTACCCCTGGAAGTCATCTACCACTTTAGGTTGACTCAACACATAGAGTTTAGTTATTTCATGTTGTTGCTCTTGCCTTTTTACACTATTGGGTTGTAACTTTCGTAATCCCTGCTGAGTATACCTCGGTTGTTGAGTCATTTTCTCCCTTCTTTTTGAACAAAAGGGTTTATGCTCAACATGTACACATCTATAACATGTCTTATCCTCATACCATGGTCTTATCGGTCTTATTACCGATGTAGAGACTAAGCCATGGGCTCTTACATGTGGAAAGTTAGAACCTTTGCCTTTACTTAGTGACTAGTGCCCTGGTACACTAGGCATTTATTGCACTTGTGGCACCAAAAACTTTGGCTTTATAGAACAACTAGGAAAATGTCTCTAGAATTGTAATGATATTTCCTTAATTCTCAACTTATTTCCCCTCCTTGGGCATTACCATCATAGATGTACTATTTGTCTATACTTATGGAATAGTCTATTTTCTTGCCATATGTTAATCATTCCCACATTTTCCATTGTTCCAACATGACTATGTCATTCAAGAACCCTTTCAGTACCCAAAGTTTCTACATTAAGGACTGGTAACCTAGGTTGTAATGCTAGTATCCAGTATACTATATGTATCACTGTTATCCTAACCAACCCAACAAGAGTATAAAAATAGGATTCTCTATCCTGATTGGGTCAAAATGGAAATTCTCAGACACTTGTTCTTGTCTTTCCTGATCCCTTACACCCTCTCTTGGTGCAACAACATTGCTCTCAACAACTTCCTTGTGTTCTCCAATAATTTCTAAATTTAACCCTTTCTTCTGCATAAACAAAAGTCACTATAGGGCATACTGGAGGATACTAACACAAACTCAACACCTTAGTCCTATGTCTTTGTAGACTCAGTGAACCTTAAGCTCTGATACCAAAACTTGTAACGAACGCCATCAAACCGACAAACAAATCGTTACTAATTAAGCGGAATAAACATAATGAGCAGATTAACAAAAATCACTAAAATTTAAAACTGTTTTGTGAGGAGATCCTTTTCCAGAAAACTCTTACTGAAAGATCCAAAACTCATACATATCATGATTACATTGTACAACATCTCATCTTGAGGACAACAGATAACAGTTGCTCTATCAAAACACATACTGGAGAAATATAAAACCTCAAGGCATTCAAGCCAAGATCTCAGATCATTCATGAAACCAGTACGAACCAACTCCAAGGACCTGAGAGTACAGAGATGACACATATGACTTCTATCTACAAGACATGATAGACAGTACACTGAACCTGAGCTATCACTGCTGCCTTAGCTGTTGTTCCTCCTCTACAGAAAGATCTACGCCACCTAATTAACGTCCACCTAAAAATGTGGATCCCACGGGGTAAGACAATTGTCCCAGCGAGAGATATAACTCTCCACCGACCATATTATTATCATAGATTAAGCATTTATAAATTGGGTAGAGGTTCTTTTTATATTTACAGGCATGATAATTCACTGTATGAATAGAATGAAGTAATCTCCTTTCTTAAGGAGAACACTTCATCTACCCATGGTAGAGTTATCAATCATCTATCTGCTTTGAAAGGAATGTAAAGAAACATAAATATCATCTAACAACTAAGATGTATAACTGAAGTGTGCATCAATCAATGTTTCCATATTCGATCATTAAGCAGATATGCTACATGACTAATTACATTTTTCAATCACACTTATGCCCTGAGGATATGAGGTATACCGCTCATACTCCAACCGACCACGACTACATAAAGCATCGGTACCATACAAGGTCAATGGGAGAGCTGACTGCCATGACCTCTGCCATCTCGGTCAGTGCGAGACCAAAAGCAGGGCATCTCGTGACACTGCTAAATAGCTTTCCATGGTATACTGGCAGCTTCACTATTGAGCTACAGTGTCAACCACACTCTCTTCAGGGAGATCTCAATTATCCATCCCCGACCTTTACCATCCTCGGGAGATTCATGATACATCCATCCCAACATATATAATGGAGGATTGAGAGATTTCATATTTATCTCACATCAATCCCACATTAGCGCGTAAGGATATTCATGCCCATCACCCCTGCATATTCAAAAATATGCCCTCCGGGTTATGCCGCGGAGCAATATGCTTCACCATTCAGCAAATTTTGATGTTGATGGATCTATGGTCAGGGAACTACATGATAAGATTCCACTTGATTAATTAAGTACACTACCATATCTTTTAGCATCAACCAAGTTTCAAATAAGAATTATTATAATAGATACTATAGACAAAGGTATAATACATCTATCAAGTACTTTTCAAATCTTTAGAACACATATAACATTTACGATCTCAATCCCTTATCTCATTAATGGGAATTCTCATCCCTTAACATTATCATCATGATTACTAGATCTGGGTATTCAAACCCTTAGTTCATCACTGAACACTATTACCACTTATCAGGTAACTAATACCTCTAGGTCCTCAGACCAAGGTATACATGATACTTGTTGCACAAGAATCTCACATGGCTCACAAGGCCATTGCACATCTTGTCACCTCTCACTAGGCAACAACGTATTCACATGGCTCACAAGGCCATTACACATCTTGTCACCTCTCACTAGGCAACAACTTATTCACATGGCTCACAAGGCCATTACACATCTTGTCCCCTCTCACTAGGCAACAATTATTCACTTGTCTCATAAGGCCATTAATCATTATACTTGTTGTAAAAGTATTTAACATGCCTTACAAGGCTTATGCAATACAAGAAATACATCCTTCCCCATTATTAGGGTTAGGGTTTCCTTTTATAGTTGAATAGGGTTTCAAGTTAATATTATCAGTCCAAACTGTAATTCGTTGCTCCACACATCTAGGAGCATATGTTCATATCATAAGTATGCAATCATACTTATTTGTTCTCATCATTTGTCATTAAATGATTATCAACACAAGGTATGAGTTTCTCTTTCATCCTCTCTAGGATATTGATTACATCATACTTTATTATCTTGGGTTGACCCTTTCTCAAGGTATGTTAGACTACACTTATCAAAGTTCATAACATCTCAATGTAACAATTGACATGACACACTTCATGTGTTACTCATCCAAGTATATTGGATTTAAGGTGCATCAAGGTGCATCAACCTTGAGGTGCTGGATGTGGTATTTATCATGCCTTGATGTATTACTTCCCACATTGCTTTTAACTTACTTAAGTTCATCAAATTATATTTTATTAGGGTATATACCATCCTAATACTTTATGCACTAACACATCACTTTTATCATGTAGTGTATTGGCCATAAGTCACACATTTGAATTACCCAACTACCATCAAGTGATATAGACTCACCTCGAGTTAAGGCATTGTTGATTTACCATTATCAACCACTTTAGGTGTTCTACCTATCAAGGTATTAACCAAACCACATTATTACTTGGTGTTACACTCATCACTCCTAAGAGTGTTTTACCGTCACCTTTACAAGGCACATCAGATTGAATCATGTATGTCAAGTTGAACACATGTATTGGATTAGGTGTATATCGATCTAGGCATCATCATATCCCTCAGACCCTTACCCATTAAGGTATCAACCTTACCATTCATATGGTGTATCAACTTCACCATACATGAGTGTAACGTCCTCACCTCTTTTGAAGATATTGGCCTCACCATACTTTAGTGTATTGGCCATCACATGTTCTAGGGTATTAACCACCTTACCACTTTTGTCATCTAGTGTTTTGTGTTACCCACCATATCATTTTAGAGATATGTGCTCAACACCATATCGTCCAAGAGGTGTATGCTTAACCCAATATCGGATTAGAGGTGTATGCTTTCTACCCATATCACTTTAGAGGTGTATGTATGCTTACCATATCGGGTAAGAGATGTATGCTTGCTTCACACCATATCAGGCACATAGGTGTGTGTGTGCGTCACACCATATCGGGAAGAGAGGTGTGTGTGTGCTTCACACCATATCAGGCTGAGAGGTGTGTGTGTGCTTCACACCATATCGGGCAAAGAGGTGTGTGTGGTTCACACCATATCGGGCAAAGAGGTGTGTGTGTGCTTCACACCATATCGGGGAAAGAGTTGTGTGTGTGTCGTTCACACCATATCGGGCAAACAGGTGTGTGCTTGCTCACCATATCACTTTAGAGGTGTATATTTGCTTCACACCATATCGGGCAAAGAGGCGTGTGTGTGGTTCACACCATATCAGACAAACAGGTGTGTGTTGTAACATACTGAATCTCAGGGTCCTCCCTCCAATTTACCCACTTTTGTACTTTTATTTGATTTCTAGTCCTTTTGGACATCCTTCACTAATTTCCCATCCTTTTGAGCCTTCTTGGGCCTCAATGTTGAATTTGAGCCTTTCTTACATTTATGTTTATGTAGGGGGTTTTGCACAAATAACCCATCTAATGAGATAACTGAGGTCTAATCATGTAATTCGACCATTAATGAGATAATATGAGTGGATTATGTATTTTGGAGCTTTTTATATCCCTATTAGATAAGATATGAGTAATTTAATGTATTTGAGTGTATTTAACCCACTTACTTTCTCTCTCCTCCAAATAGGGGAAATAATGCACTAATAAGAGTATTATATGTTGAGATATGACTCATGATTTTTATATGTGACTAATATCTCTAGATATACCCTATTATGTCATCAAAAGATATTCTTTATATTAATTGCTCATTTTATGCTTTATTGTATGCATTAATAGTATATATATTATTTAGGGACCTAATCATGTGATTTTGAAGAAAATAATGGCATAGAATCATTCTAGGTGTTGTCATAAACCTATGGTTAAAATTTGAGGTCATTTGAAATCATTTGACCCTTCAAATGGATTTTACAAGTTCCCATATAGTTTAACTATAGCAGATGAATCGATTTTTGCTTATTTCATGTGTCACACACTCGAACGCCATTGGATCTCGATCCAACAGATCTGGGGTCATCCTCAACCTCCATCCCACTGACTAAGATGACACCTAGGCTCCTCCACTTTGTTCTCCCTCATTTCTCAATCATTTCGTGAGACTTAAGTTGCGTTGGCTTCGTCTCCTCGAGCCACACCGTTTAAGTCCTTGCTCATCGTCTCTCATGCACCATATCCCAAATGCCCATAGGCACTGGCTGCACCTTCTCCACCCACATGCTGCTTCAGTTCCTCAGCCTCCCTCACCTATATAAAGCATCCTCATAGCCATCGACGACACCATTGAAAGCTCACTCAACCATTAATTTGATCAGAGTTCCCCTGTGTAACCCTCCATCTCCTCTGCCTCCTCCTACCTTGCGGCCCTTTTCTTGGCTTCTTGGTGATAGATGCACCCCAATAAAGTATACGGGTGAGTTCCTCTTGTCTTGAGCTTCATTTTGAGTACTTGTACGTCTATTTTGGTGAAGAAACGTGGAAACGCCCAAATGGGCAAGCTTCCCTCCGCAGCCACGACTTGCGTGAGAGGTAGAAGAAGACCAATGGCTTTTTACAGTTTTGCTCCCGGGTGCCCATCCCCTTCTTCTTTAATGCGAGGGGCATCTCGGTCATCTGCTCCCTTGTTGGCTATGAGGCCTATGGGCATTTTCTTGCTATCTGATTGGTCCAACTTGCTTAATTCATAGTAAATTGGTCCTTGCTCAGAAAAATGTAAATAAATACTCGTTGGAAAGGATTTTTCATGTAGAATCCGAATTTATGATTTTTGAGTCCTAATTATATTTCATTTTCGAAGTTTCTTTGAATGGAATTTTGAGTATGTTAAATGTTCTAAAAACCATAATTAATTCATTTTAACTCCAAATTGAGAAATAAAATATGTTTTCTTAATCAGTGAAACCCAAGTGAGCTTTTGATCCTAGTTTTGAATCCTAAATCAGTGGTTTTCGAATAAGGTCTAAAATGGGTATTTTCCTTTATACTTTATGCTTAATAAATGCTAATTCATGTGAAATATTTGTAAATAGGGGAAATGATCTTGGATACAATCTAATCAATGATAATGATGGACTTCAATGAGGTATGTGAAGCCTATTTATGAATATGCTATTGAAAGATTGTGCAAATAACCCTACTCTTCAGTTGGGCTTTTATCCATACCCCAAGTTCCTAATGAGGAAATTGCTAGCCTTGATATCTCTCTAATGCCTTATTTGGCTCATTACTTGTTTGATTCCTATATTTCCAATGTTGTCTTATTTACTTGACATGCTTAGATCTTGAGTTGCCAATGTTGGCTTACTAATTTGGGTTACTTGTTGGGTTATATTCCCATTTTCTATGATGCAACTTTACTTATATTTTTCCCTATTGCCAAGTGACACTACTACAGAAACAACGTTCAATGTCGCTTTTCTGGGCATCGGTTATTTAGGAAAACCGACGCCTATAATATTAGATGTCGGTTATTTATGCAAATCGACATCTATATTCGAAGACCATCCAGACACAGGTACTGCTTTGTATTCAACGTCGGCAGGTTATAACAGACCGACGCCTAAAATCGCTCGCGAAATCTAATTTTCGTGCGAAAACATTTTAGGTCACCTAAAACGTCAGTTTTTTAACAATTCACTGACGCCTATTTAAAATGAAAATTTGCGCAAAAAGTCCCACTTTCAGTGTCAGTTATCCTTCGATAACCGACACTGATAATGGTTCCCGCCTAAAAATTTAGGGTAAAGGTTGTCTAGTTGGGCGTCGGTGTTTTACTATCAACCGACGCCGAAGACTTTAGGTGTCATTTGTATTTGATAACCGATGCCTTTACGAACTTAATAGACCCATGATCGATTGCACCGGTACTTGTTTCATTGTCTTCATCGCCCGCTAGCTGCTGCTCGATCGCCCACTAGCTTCCTGCTGGTTCTCACCGTCGCCGACGCTGCCTGTGCTTCCTCGCCTCGCCTCGCCGTCGCCGCCGACGGTGCTGCTGCTCTGCGTCGCCACCGTCGCCCACCACCTGCTCTGTTGCTCCTGCGTCGCCGCCGCCCTAGCTTTGTCCTGCGTTGCTGGCGTCGCCCACTCCTTCCTCCCTGCTCACGCCCTCCGCGCCGCCTAGCTTCGGTCTGCTCTCTAGGTATTAGCCGTAGCCTTTCTCCCTAGCTTTTTACCTACATGCAGCAAACACGGCCGTGGCTATGTTAGCCTACCACGGCCGTGCTGGGCAACACGGCCGTGGTAGGCCAACACATCCACGACCGTGTTTTCTGTTGGTAAGGATATGAACAAATCTATATGTAATGCTTTATGTAAATTCTAGGATACGAAAAAATCTTTTGCTTGCATATATTTGTGCTTCTAATCCTAATGCTTGACCTAATTCAGTAAATTTTGATGCATGTTGAAATAAGATTTAAACTTGTCCATTCTAGCATCCTAATTTGATTTGATTAAACCCTAACATTGATGAAACCCTAACATCAATTGTGATGAAACCCTAACATGTACATATCTATTATTGTGTTTGTTGGCCTAGAAACCCGTCCAAGATTTACTCATTAGGAGTAAATCTTGGATTGTCCCCAGTTTGGGACTGTTCTTGAACACCTAATCTCACTTAGGATGTAAGTGTATAATGTGTATTGGGTTTTCGAGAAAATTTCGGTAGCATTTCCTCGTTTGTTCTCTAAGTACATATGTACTTAGAGAACAGCGGGGAAATGTTGCCAAAATTTTCTTGAAAACCCAATACACATTATACACTTACTAGTGAGATTAGGTGTTCAAGGATGGGATAGGTGGTACACATTTATTATATATAAGAATGACATCACATGTGTTTGTTGGCCTATAAAGTGAACAATCATTGTTCTTTATATTACTTGTACATTGGTATAAATTAGAATGAACAATCACTAAATTATATACTATTTGTATGGAGTCTGGCTTCATTGTAGATATCTATTATTGTGTTTGTTGGCCTAGAAACCCGTCCAAGATTTACTCATTAGGAGTAAATCTTGGATAGTCCCCGGTTTGGGACTGTTCTTGAACACCTAATCTCACTTAGGATGTAAGTGTATAATGTGTATTGGGTTTTTGAGAAAATTTCGGTAGCATTTCCCCGTTTGTTCTCTAAGTACATATGTACTTAGAGAACAGTGGGGAAATGCTGCCGAAATTTTCTCGAAAACCCAATACACATTATACACTTACTAGTGAGATTAGGTGTTCAAGGATGGGATAGGTAGTACACATTTATTATATATAAGAATGACATCACATGTGTTTTTTGGAGTAAATCTTGGATAGGATGAAGTGTATACCCTAATCCTAATATATACTTGTTTTCTCTTTGATCATAGAATGGATAGATCATGGATGCCCATTCACAATCACTGCACCCCAGAGTTTATATTTGGTCTTGATCAGTTTGTTAGATTTGCCGAGGAACATAGGAAAAAACCTACAGATAGGTTCTACTATCCATGTAGGCATTGCGGTAAAAACTTGAAAGTCAACACTGGTGAGGAAATCAAAAGTCATGTCATGTGCAAAAGGATTGTACAAGGCTATACAAAATGGCACTAGCATGGAGAGATTTCAAACTCGAAACCAGTAGATGTCGATAGCAGTGCTTGGGTGGAAGAAGAAATTGCCTCCGATGACGTAGATGTGAACGAACCAGTTCCAGTAGACATCGTTGATGCGATGTTGGATAGTTGTAGGATAGAGAACACCGATCCAACTCCTATCTTTAGAAGCATTGTGCATGATGTTGAGATACCGTTATACACAGGCTATTTTTTAGTTAATACAAATGCTAAATGTTTGCCTTTTTCTAGTTAATACAAATGCTAAATGTTTGCCTTTTTCTAGTTAATACAAATGCTAAATGTTTGCCTTTTTCTAGTTAATACAAATGCTAAATGTTTGCCTTTTTCTAGTTAATACAAATGCTAAATGTTTGCCTTTTTAATGATATTTTCAGATGGCTGACCATGATGAGCATGAAGTCCATGATGAGCATGCTGTCCATGACGAGCATGGTGAGGATACCAATGTAAGTTCTAAAAACATATCTTGTATTTCTATAAAATTCATTATCTTCTAGTTATGTCATATATCCTATATTTCTATATTGGGCTAATTCAGTGTGTTTATTTTTGTCAAATTTTAGGTTGATGATGCACATGTACCCACTGAAGCACTGGAGCAACTTGATGCGCAACACCAAACACTTAACAAGAAAAGGGGCATCACTCTATTGAAGAAGTTAATAGCGCTGAGTGGCAGTGGATCCAAATTGGTTGTTGAGTTTGATAATGTAGGAAATGCAATTGGAATGAACCGCAATAATTTTGTAAACTATCTTGGGTGTGTCACTCGAAGCCATTGTGGTGTTAAGTATGATAATTGGCATAAAGTTCCTCAGGGGAAGAAAGACTTGATATGGAAGGATTTATGCGTGAGTTATTATTATTTGCGATTCTATTTTGTAGATTACAAATTATATTATTTGTAATTCTATTTTTGGATACTAGTTAATAAGAATTCTATTTTACAGAATCTATTTGCATTGGATGAGAAGCTACATCGTAAAAGCGTGATGCAACACGCTGGAAAGATGCTTAGGAACTATAGGACAAATCTGAACAGAGAATACATAAAAGATGGTGATAAGAAGAAGAAGTCATCCCTTGAGCAGTGGAACTTATTGGATAAAGAAGATTGGGACAATTTTGTTGCTTCAAGAAAATCTGAAGAATTCAAGGTATTAGGCGTCACTCCCAATTTAATTAATATACGTTGTATTCACCTATTCAAGATTAACATTTAGTTATACTAACCAAATCATTAATGTGCATACTAACTAGGCCCTTAGTGATGCGCAAAAAGCAAGGCGTGCACTGAATGTGCATGACCTCATTATGGGTCCAAAGGGCTATGCAAGCTTTCGCCAAAGACTACAGGCGGAGTCTGCGGCTACTCAGGAGTCTGCTGCTACTCAGGAGTCTGCCACACCCATGCCTCGCCATGATATCTGGATAGCTGGGAGGAAAAACAAGAAGGGTGAAATAAAGAAGCCCGTAACTGCTGAGCCGACTGCAAAAATGGTAAAATACAACTCTTAGAGCAATCATTTGAATATTGATTATTTGTGGTGTTAACTTACCAATCTCTGTTTATGGTGATTAGCGGGAGCTGCACGAGCAGAGGAAACAAGGCACGCTCATCCCTCAGGGCACAAGGGATGAATTGACAGTTGCTCTGGGTAACCCAGAGCATCCTGGACGTGTTAGGGGTGCAGGCGCTGGTGTGGGCATCAAAGTATTCTTTGGGCCATTCCAGGGCAAACCCAGAGCGGGACTTTCACAAGAAGAGGTAACCTATTCTTTTTTTAGAATGTTACTGCAGAAGGGAATTCAATAATAAGAAGCTAATGTTTCTTTTATCCATGTATAGAAGAATACGAGAGTAGAGGATATAGTTGCTAAGAAGGTCAATGATATAGTCACTGAGAAGGTCAAGGAAGAAATAGTGCGGTGGCAGGCATCTCAGGCTTCCAATCAGCCTATGGCGACCCACTCTTCTCCTGATGCACAGACTGCGAGTAATCCTGGAGACCCATCACCTATCACATCTGCTGTAAGTATTGTTTATGACATTGTAGCTAGGCTTTTCAAGATGATATGTTTTCAAGATGATATGTATATATGTATAACATTCTTTACGTAAATTTGTAGGCATTGAAGCCATGCCACTTAAGAATGCAAGACTATGTTGTTGCAGAGGCGCAGGCTTACCAGTCCCTTCCTGGGGCAACGTTTCATGGGACTCCAATGCCGTAGGGCTATGTTCGTGTGAGCCCGATATGTGTATTACCCGATTGGAGGGAAGCTGCATTGCCATATGCCCACCCAGATATTGATACACTTGGTGAGGCAGAAGGCGGGGTGATATTGTGGCCCAAAGCAGATTTCGTTTACACTACTGAAATTGTAGGATAAATTTAAATTACTTTAGATTGTTAATGTGTATATATGAGGTCAACTGATCTGAAATTATATATACAGGTTAAAAAGAAGACAACCGGAGCACCTAGGCCTCCACCTCCACTTCCTGCATTACCAAGTTGGGTTCCAACTGACCTAAAATACCCGTTAGGTCCTGCTTGTAGGGGAATGGCATGTTGGCTACGGGCACATAATATACATTGCCCTATAATTGTTTCTTTAGAAGCAGATTATGCAGGTCAATCATACGATAGCTCTTTATTTATACAAGATATTATTAAGCTATTTATGTATGATTGGCTGAATACATCAATGATAGAGACATGGATAAGGTGAGATCTTATTTATACATCCATATACCTTGTGTAAGATCCGGTGATCTGGTTTCTTATATATTAATGCATACGTAATACATGTTTTGCAGCTACTTAGTCGAAGATCAATGCAAAAAATTTACATTTGATCATGTGGGATTTTTGATTCCATCATTGATTAGTATGGTAGCTAAAGACCCTGATAGTGTTCAACAATACTGTATAGATGCTTTTACAATTTTCGGTCAGCAAAAGAAGATGATAATAATAGCTTCATTCAATGTCAAGTAAGTTTACTTTATTTATAATTTGGACTTAAGAAAATTCCATTTTTATTGTGCATTTTGAGTTATTAATTTTTAACTTTTTTACCTATAGCGCTAGACATTGGGAGTTACTAGTTATCGTCCCCAGGACGTTCACTGTTTATTATCTAGATCCTCCGGGAAGTACATTGAACACTAAAATTGGACACACATTGAGAATGCCATTATTTTGGTGAGAAATATTTCATTTTTATATCCGTTAACATCTGTTATTACATTACTATTTAATTATGCAATTTACTGTGTTACATTAACATGTAGGGGTTTAGATGCATTCAAAAATGCTGGAGGAAATGTCCCAAGGAGAAAGAACCAGCCAATAATTTGGGAGAACGTAAAAGTAAGTTCCCGACTCCAATGTATATATTATTTATGTGAACTATGCTTAGTTGTATTTTTTAATATTTTGTATGTTTCAATTTATAGTGTGCTACACAAGACAACGGTTGGGCATGTACATACTATGTGATGTGATTTATGCAGATGATTATCCAACATGCTGCATTGGATATTAATACCATACATGAGGTATTATATATAGTTTCATTAGTTAGTATGAAATATATCAATCTTATTTTTATATTATTACTTATATATATACATCATTCTCTTTGCAGGTGTTTAAAACTGACCACACTATAGGTAAATGCTTAAAATATGTACATGCTCCATATACGATGGAAGGATTAAATGAAGTAAGAGAAGAATGGGCAAAAGCCATACAAGCATAAGATATAATTGGGATGCTGATAGCGATGCTGAATGATATTTTGTAAATGAATATTTCTGAATGTTTATACATGTCTGAATGTTTCTACATATATTTGAATGTTTCTACATGTGTGAATGTGAGAATGGAATTGATGTCTGAATGTATCTACTTGTGTGAAAAAATATTTGTTGATTTTGCAGGTTTGTGGCATGTTTGTAGGCTGATATCAATGGTTGTCGTAAACCTGCAGTTCAGAAAATTGAACTGCAGGTTCTCATCCTGCTGACTAGCCACAACCGGCCTGCAAACTGATAAGAAAAAAAAAATTTAAAGTATAAGCGTCGGTTATTTATAGAAAACCATCATCAAAGGCCTACAACATCGGTTATTGGATAAAAACCGACGCCTAATATGACAAACAACCCGACCGTGCAGGAAAGCACGGCCGTAGTGGAAAAGGCATCTCTTATTCATATAAAACTGATGCCTATAGTACTAAACACGGCAGTGCAGCAAAGCACGGCCGTGCTTCGCCGTGTCGTCTAGGAGTATGGCGTCAGTTGTTCAGTTGTTAACCGACACAGAAAGTATCCTAGGTGGTGCTCCTTTTTGTGGCGCGAACCCTATAGACGTCGGCCAACTATATATAAACGACGCCTATATATCATATAGGCATCGGTTAGAAAACTGACGCCGAAGAGTTTGATCTTTAGCGGCGCCCACATAGGCGTCGCTTGAAAACCGTCGCCAAAGGGGATTAAACAACCGACGCCAAAGACGTGTTCTGTAGTAGTGTGAACTATTTAGCATGATTTATTATTATTGGCCAAATGACAATGTAGTGTACATGAGTACAAACCACCCATAGTGGGCATGAGCCCAGGGGAACGCTAAAATTCTCCCCAGGGGAATGTTAAAATTCTCCCCATATTATATATATTTGGAGGTTAGGGTATGTTAAAATTCCCCCTCTCCTCTAGGTGTTGGTCCGGTAGGTGCCACACCCTGCATTGGTATGATTTTGTGTCATAATATTATTCATGCTATGTTGATTATTGTGGATTGATTTACTTTGGCAGATTTCCCTATCTCATTTATTATACTTGCCTCCTTCTCTTGAAATCATGTAGTATAGTGGATCATTATATTATGAAATATTGTTCTTTATTAATTATCCTTTTCCTTTTGATTGACACATACTTTTATCTCTCTCTTGCTGGATGATCCCAACCATCCAGTTTAGGATCAGAGTGCGCAATTGAAGCTTGGTGAACCATCTTAAGGCTAAGGTTAAGGAGTTCAACCCTCTAGCTTGGACTTAGCTGTAGCTTCCTATATGTTAAGTTGTTTTTCTTTGGAGACAATATTGAATTGGTTTGAGTCTTCCTCAACCTAGATCATATTGTTGTTGTGTATAAAGTTGTACACCCTATTTGGGAAGATTTTATGATGTGCCCTTTATACAATTGTTTAGTCAAAGTTTTATCTTCTGCTACCTACACATTGGTGTTTTTATTTGCCATGAATTTTTAGTAAAGATGTTTTTTTGTCTTTACAGCATGGTATCAGAGCATCAAGGTAGTCAGAGTCTTGACTAATTCAATTTGTCTACTAGTTTGAAACCTTTACCTTATATAGTTTCCCTTTAGCAAGCTTTTCACCTTAGAGTTGACCAATGATGAAATATTGATTTAGGACATAATAATTTCATACTAGAAATATAATTTGTCAACTTTTGGTGATTAGTCTTTTAGGTTGATACTAGGGCATAAGTTGAAGGAAAGGTGTCTAGAAAGGGTCAGGGTCTGGGGGCTGGCAATATTTTCCTTTGCACCACTAGCTTGGCTTACGAGGATTCCCAGATCCATATGACGCCGGCCAGGCCTGAGATGATACTGACCGTCCCAAAATAGCATACCTTTGGACAAATTATCTTATTGTTGAGTTTCCTTTTGAACCTAGTATATGATGTCTTGGTTAATCATGAAGAATCCCCTTATGTGTCCTTAATTTTCTTATAAGATCCCTAGATTTCCAAGTTCGGAGTATCCTACCCTATGTTGGGCTTGAAGTTTATAATGGTGTTTAGTAAAACAACTAAGTGTTGGATCTCATACATAGTTTTACCTCAACCCTTTTCGAAAATGGACTTAGTAGTAGTGCTCTTATACCTTGATAGATTTTGGAGTTTTTGATTTCGGGGACGAAATCCTATTTAAGGGGATGGAGTCCCACAATGCTTTGAAATCAAGTTATTCTATCTTTTAAACCCTAACTCCATAGGCATGGGATTAGTGAGCTTATATGGTTAGTGTTGTACGAACAAATTATAATCATTATCCATCTTGTTTGTTTATACACAATATATATATATATATATATATATATATATATATATATATATATATAATAAGTCATCTAGGAGAATAGTTCATATGCTTGAACCTTAACATATTCTTATTACACATGATAGTGAGTTACTCATCACTAATTGTGTTTACACTTAATGTTGACCATGTCACCCTAATAGTATGGTTAGTAAGATTAAGGGTCTAGTGCATGCTAGGAATGCATAGCATGTAATGTTCATGATGACGTAAACCCTAATGTGTAATCATCTAGTCCTAACCATATACACCTCTATACATATCTTTGATGCCTTCATGATACATTAGTGACGTAGGTGTCATCATCAGTTAACACACTTGGAACATATATGTGGATTACAATCACATTATCATATTGGATACCATGTTATAAACATATGTAAGGCATATCACCTTGTTCCCTAATATACATCTCATTAATCACCTTATCATGATTTAGTATGTAAATCAATTCATTAATGTTTAATGTGTTTCATATTGTTCACTAAAACACATGTAATGACACAAATATGATTATGAGTATTGGATTCACATAAGTTTGCATTCATGCCTAATGTGATGTGAAATATGTATAATTCATATTATTGAGTGTAAAAGGAGAAAATGATGTCATTAACTTGAGTATCTAATGTAAGTTGGCAATATGTGATAATATATGTGACCTTATTTGGGATTATGGTAGGCTTAATAACTTGTTGGATTATATTATCTTTTTCTTACAAAATTATCAGTGATAATTCTACATGGCGGTTTTTATGGAGATTAATTCTGGTTTTTAAGGTTTGTGACCTAATACATTAATAGATGTTGATATTTTCTTAGAAAACCCTAATTGTTCTTAAAACCCTTACAAGGGAAGATACATATGTTTTGATGCTTAGTGATGAGTTATAATCTTTGCTACCACCATGTGAGTATAAGTTGGCACAAGTGCTAGTATAGTATAGATGATGCCTTTTCATGGTAGAGACTATGCTTGTGAGCCATTATGTTATGTTTTGGATGAAAAATTATATATATGGTAGAATCTTAGTCAGACTAGGCTTATGTGTAGAGCCTATGAAGTACCCACCTTAGTTACCCAATGTTGGGTTGTTGCACACTCACCCTATCTCTTTCCTCTTGCTATGATTTCGGGGATGAAATCCTCTTTAAGGGGTGGAGTGCTGTAACATACTGAATCTCAGGGTCCTCCCTGCAATTTACCCACTTTTGTACTTTTATTTGATTTCTAGTCCTTTTGGACACCCTTCACTAATTTCCCATCCTTTTGAGCCTTCTTGGGCCTCAATGTTGAATTTGAGCCTTTCTTGAGGTATAGTTCACAAATTACCTACATTTATGTTTATGTAGGGTGTTTTGCACAAATAACCCATCTAATGAGATAACGGAGGTCTAATCATGCAATTCGACCATTAATGAGATAATATGAGTGGATTATGTTATTTGGAGCTTTTTATATCCCTATTAGATAAGATATGAGTAATTTAATGTATTTGAGTGTATTTAACCCACTTACTTTCTCTCTCCTACAAATCGGGGAATTAATGCACTAATAAGAGTATTATATGTTGAGATATGACTCATGATGTTTATATGTGACTAATATCTCGAGATATACCCTATTATGTCATCAAAAGATATTCTTTATATTAATTGCTCTTTTTATACTTTGTTATATGCTTTAATAGGCTATATATTATTTAAGGACCTAACCATGTGATTTTCGAGAAACTAATGGCATAGAATTGTTCAAGGTGTTGTCATAAACCTATGGTTAAAATTTGAGGTCATTTGATCCTTCAAATGGATTTTACAAGTTCCCATATAGTTTAACTATAGTAGATGAATCGATTTTTGCATTTATTTCATGTGTCACGCACTCGGCCCCCATTGGATCTCGATCCAATGGATCTGGGATCATTTTCAACCTCCAGCCCACTGACCAAGATGAGCCTAGGCTCCTCCACTTCTTTCTCCCTCGTTTCTCGATCATTTCGCGAGATTTAAGTTGTGTTGGCTTCGTCTCCTCGAGTCGCACTGTTTAAGTCCTTGCTCATCATATCCCATGCACCATAGCCCAAACGCCCATAGGCACTGGATGCACCTTCTCCACCCACATGCCGCTTCAGTTCCTTATCCTCCCTCACCTATATAAAGCATCCTCATACCCATCGACGACACCATTGAAAGCTCACTCAACCATTAATTTGATCAGAGCTCCCCCATGTAGCCCCCCATCTCCTCCACCTCCTCCTGGCTTCTCGGTGATAGCTGCACCCCAGTCAAGCATACGGGTGAGTTCCTCTCATCTTAAGCTTCGTTTTGAGTACATGTACGTCCATTTTGGTGAAGAAACGTGGAAACACCCAAATGGGCAAGCTTCTCCTCCGCAGCCATGGCTTGCGTGAGAGGTAGAAGAAGACCACTGGCTTTTTACGGTTTTTTCCCCGGGCACCCATCCCCTTCTTCTTTAACACGAGGGGCATCTCGGTCAATTTCTCCCTTGTTGTCTATGAGGCCTATGGGCATTTTCTTGCAATCTTATTGGTCCAACTTGCTTAATTCATAGTAAATTGGCTCTTGCTCAGAAAAATGCAAATAAATACTCATTGGAAAGGATTTTTTATGTAGAATCCGAATTTATGATTTTTGAGTCCTAATTATATTTCCTTTTTCGAAGTTTTCTTTGAATGGCATTTTGAGTATGTTAAATGTTCTAAAAATCAAAATGAATTCATTTTAACTCCAAATTGAGAAATAAAATATGTTTTCTTAATCAGTGAAACCTAAGTGAGCATTTGGTCTTAATTTTGAGTCCTAAATCAATGGTTTTCGAATAAGGACTAAAATGGGTATTTTCCTTTATACTTTATGCTTAATAAATGAGAATTCATGTGAAATATTTGTAATTAGGGAAAATGATCTTGGATACAATCTAATCAGTGATAATGATGGATGTGAATCTTCAATGAGGTATGTGAAGCCTATTTATGAATATGCTATTGAAAGATTGTACAAATAACCCTACTCTTCAGTTGGGCTTTTATCCATACCCCAAGTTCCTAATGAGGCAATTGCTAGCCTTGATATCTCTCTATTGCCTTATTTGGCTCATTACTTATTTGATTCCTCTATTGCCTATGTTGGATTATTTACTTGACATGCTTGGATCTTGAGTTGCCAATGTTGGCTTACTAATTTGGGTTACTTGTTGGGTTATATTCCCATTTGCTATGATGTAACTTTACTTATATTTTTCCCTATTGCCAAGTGAACTATTTAGCATTATTTATTATTATTGGACAAATGACAATGTAGTATACATGAGTACAAACCACCCATAGTGGGCATGAGCCTAGGGGAACGTTAAAATTCTCCCCAGGGGAATGTTAAAATTCTCCCCGTATTATATATATTTGGAGGTTAGGGGATATTAAAATCCCCCCTTTCCTCTAGGTGTTGGTCTGGTAGGTGCCACACCCTACATTGGTATGATTTTGTGTCATAAGTTATTGATGTTAAATACACTTATAAAAATATGTGATGGATAGAAATCACCATTTGTAGCCATCAAATGTAAGCATCATGTTAGAACTATTGTTTACTTCATTATGTCATATGGGCCTACTTGTCTTGGTCCATTAGGTTATGTTCACTTCCCTTGTACTTTCCTCATTTCCTATATATAGGAGAGGACGCTTCCTTATTTGAATAACAAAACATATCATTATTCTTCCATCTAATTTTCCACATGGTATTAGGGCATACCCCACAAGAGAAGTGTGAGGACCACACCCTACCTAACATAACAAGTGCAAACACACAAAATTGGTTGTACTTTAGGGGGATGTTGGAATAGTCCCACACCACTGAGCTCTAGGGTGCCATGTGTCTTATAAGGAATGTGGTCCCTTCACTCATTGCCAATTAGGTTTGAGTTGAATACCACACATTCTTGTATAGCATTGGAGCATCAATCCTATGCCTAGGGAGAAAAAGAGAGAGCATACACCTAAAGGTGGCGTTCATCCATTCTTGGCTTGGTCTCTCACCAGACATCATCCCAACCTCCATTGTCATCTTCTCTCTTCTACTTTCATAAAGATTCAATAATTTTTATTCCTACATTGGCACTTTCCACCCCGATCATCATCAATATTCATCTACCTTCCCTGAGTCTTATTTATCTAAAGGTTGCTTCCCAGAATTCCCCTACCTTGGTGTGTGTGAAATCCATTTCCTACAACCCATAACACCAAGAAAATTCTCCTTTTGGTCTAATATTTCATTTTCTCTATTCATTCTTCAATAACAATGCCAATGATTTTTTTCCCTTTTTGGTCCAATTTGCTTCATGTCATCTATATTTTCCAAGTTAAAGTCTCTTTTATTTTTTACTTTTCTAATGTCATCGGTACCAGAAAATATTTCTTTTTCTCATTTTTTATTTAAACGTCATCTATAATTCTTTCCATTCTCTTATATCCTCCTACTATCGATCTTGAATTATTGGTACATTGACCAAGCTCCTTTCCAATTTGATTCTATCCGACTGTTTCTCATCTCTAAATAGAGATTTGTTGATAGGGTCAAAAGGGTTAGTGAGACAAAAAATGAAAGTAGAATGAAAGTTGAAACATAAGTTGATAGCTTGGAATGAAATAAAATGATACCAAGAAAAAAAGAAACATATTAACTTGAAGAGAAAAAGGAAACGAAGTCAAAAAGATAAAAAAGAGAAACAAAAGACCTCATGCTAGCTTTATTATGTCTGCAAGCATTACATCCAGATTTTGATCTTCACTAAGCTACTTCCATTATATTTCCTCCAGTTGCATCTGTTGACATGGCTCTTCTATTAATCTTTGGTTTATCCCTGATGGGTCCTTCACTCCTATCAAGACCTTAGGATTCATGTGCAAGATTTATAGAACTAGTATGACACTCATGAACACTTTGTCCAGTTCATGTTCATGCCACATTATGCACATCTATGGTCTTTTGTGCTAATTCCAATTAACGACACTTCTCATACAATTTGAAGATACCTCCTTCTCTACATCAACATTATGCCTCTAATGTTTGTGAGGCATTATATACATGGAATGCGTTGACTGCAGTTATACCACTCACACATTCTTCTTTGGTGATGATGGTGCATTCATGTTTTTCTTCATTGTCTACTCCATATTTATGGTGGAAAGTTTTGTCTATGTCGTTTGGGTTATATTTATCATACGTCCTTCATCCTAGATGCACCTAAAAAGACCTTCTCACAAGATCGAGTTTTCCAACCTATTAAATACAACCCAAATGGTGGTGTCATCAAATTATTTTTTGAGAGTCATGTTTGATGAGGAGTCAAAATCTTATATTGGGATTGACATATTTATTTTCAATTTTTCATCCAAGCGAGGTATGTATTTCACCCATAGTCCAGCTTGAGGGGTAGTGTTAGAATTTATATTTAGTTTGTTATGTGATATGTGAATACTTGTCTTTGTCTATTAGGTTTATGTTTACTTACCTTGTACTTTTCTCCTTTCTTATATATGGGAGAGGCAACTTCCTTCCACAAATAAAAAAACATCCCATTATTCTTCCATCTTATTTTCCACACATAATATTCCCTGAAAAGGATATAAGGTGTTAGAATTACCAATAAGATCAAATAATACACCCCCTACTAATAAGTGAAACTATTAATACAATTGTCCTTCATACCCATGTCATATCATTAATTGAGTGTAGAGAACTATAGGAATAAATCTATGTAAATAATAATATAAACTAGTACTACAATGATCCAAACCCTCTTGTACACTTCTTCTTCCATATTCTTAGCTTCCATCCACCAAAAAGAATAAAAATCCATAAAGTATGAGAAACTCTAAGCTTAGGGATACACACCCTCATTTTCTCTCCATGCACTTCTTCCATATCCCCTCTATGTAGTAGGGGTGTATGATAAAAAAAAGATGCCAATGAGCACAAAAAATTAGAATGCAATATATGTATTTGAACTAATAAAATGCAATCTCAAGTCGAGGAGAGATTCACATTCTTTCTTCCATGCTCCAGTTACTCCACTTTGTACTTAGGGGATAGTTACGTTCTCCATTGGTATCAATTTGAAAAACCCCAATGTTTTATTATGTCCATACCTGTGATCTAGTGACATTCCTCTATTGTTCATGAAATATTTTGACTCGTGTGGCATTGGGGATGATGGTGAGGAAGTGGTGTTGTGAACTGAAGTTGGGAACTAGGATATAGCAAGTCACATTCTGTTATTTTTAAGAAAATGTGTGGATGAACTTGGATGCAATAATATTTTTCTTTAATTGTAATATTCCTTTTTAATTTTTATACATATCATATCCATATATGAAAATACGACCTTCATACTTAGTTTTAACTAACAATTGTTCATGTAAATTTTGTTGAATGCATTGCGAGCATTGTACCCTAAACAATAAAGTGTATGCCATAAATTCACCCAAGTTTATCTTGTAAAATACCCCTCAAGTGAAAAACATTAGGATATGGTGTGGGTTAGGATCGTCTAAGACAATATATTAAAATAAAATATTTGTAAACATTTTCTTGAAACGCATACACTACTAGAGTTTATAAAAAGTGTACCAACTAGTACATGTTACTTATATGCACCATTTATAAAATTAATAAACTCATAACTTACTAATTAGTTCCAATCATACAGATGAAAATTATATTTTATTGAGTATAATAGTTTAAAATCACAATAACATCCTAACTTTAAAAAAGATAAAATAGGAATCATTCAATAATTTTGATTTTTTTACTAACCTCCATTGGTAAATAGATATTTTTATTAATATGGTCCTTCACTTAGAATACATGATTTTTAAAATACATGTTCTAAAATGTCCAACATATAGAGTTAATTTATATTGTAAATTATTACAAATATGTTCATTATTAAATGGGTTCATTCAACTTAAATCCTATTTCTTCTTTTTTTCTTTAGAATTATTAACATCACTGGTCAACTATATATTAGATTAAATATAACTTAAAAAAGGTATAGTAAATGTACCCTACAATGATACATGCAACATATGAATAATATTACAGATGCAAGTATAAATAATCAATCTAGATATAAGATCTTTTGAGTTTTGATTTACCTTGGCATGTCCCATACAAAAAGTTGGTCCACCTTCAGTTATCATGAGCCTCAATATGAAATGGGAAATTTAGGATTTAGGTCAAAGTAGAAGACAAGCGGACAATAAGTTGTAACGCTAGTCCTTTCTGGATTGCATAGCCAATTATTTGAAATACTATATCCATACACTTGGGAGTCATAACATTACTGTTCATTACTTTTTGGACCGTATTCAGATGCTCTACAACATCTAGTGCTAAAATCCAAACATATCAATTCCAAAAGGGAGAAAACATGTGTTGATTGTCATTACACACTTTCTTATGCCTGACCACTTTGACTAAGGCAGAAGGTAGTTTTCGGATGCCTACAAGTTGATCATAGTCAATATTTAATCCTTTTTATTCCTATCAATCACCTTGGCATGCATATCTCACCATTGGTGTATTGCACTATCCTCAGATATCGTCTTATGGTTCCTTTGTCTCTAGTTGATGAAATATGTCGAGTTTGTTATAAGGCATGTTTGGACATTTTTGGGGAGCATGTTGTTCATTCTAGGGAGCCTCCATGTTTTAAATACTAGCATGACCTTAAAAGGGATGTTCTCTTTGATGTACTCATACATGAATGTGTTGTTTCTAAGAAAGAAGCACCAATGAACTTTTCGATAGATCCGCAAAAATGGAGATCAACACTTAGACCTGTCGATGTTTTTATTATTGGATGGGTCATAGGAAAATATGTGTGTGTATAGATCTAACATGAGTTTATCCATTGGTGGGATTGAGTAGTGGTGCTTATACATTAGGATAGGATTCCCTTAAAGCTGCCTAAGCCAAATGGTGAAGCATGAAAAAGCATGTATTGACAATCTTGAATATAATGTTTGGTGTAATTAAACAAATTTCATAAACTACTTAAAACTTTAAACAAGTAAAATGTTTAGTAAAATTCAAGCAAGGTATGTAAAACTTAGTATAAAATGAAATAAAAAAATATGATTAATAAACAACCAATGGAACCCGAAGCTTGAATGTTTCTCAACCTTGAGTAATAAAAAATTCAAAGCATTATCATGAGAAATTCATTTCTAGCTTCCATGATTGCTGCATAGGCCAGACTCTTTTGGTTGTGAACCATTAAGAGATATGCATGTCTTGGGCATGATGACAAGTCAATATTCACTAGATGTAGTGGGATAATGACTATTCTATTAGGTATAATACATATTGATGTATATACATGCCTATTGGAATAAATGCTAATGCTTGAGATGGTGTTTAGTGAAATACCAATATGAATATCTTGAAGTGGTCAAGAATATCATAAATTAAGTACAAACTTTGTAAAAGTATTAATTCTTTGATGATATCAATGAATGGGATACTTAAACCAAATGTTTCAAGACCTTGTGAGTAATTATGATAGTATATCGTAGAGAACTCATGATTAAGGCATAGTGATGTCTAAATCAAAGAAGGAATCATACTCTAAAGAGTTAGAGCATGATCATCAAATAACTAACCTTCTAGAATTCTTCTAAAAGAACATGCTTATACTAAATAAAGGAGATTAAGAATCACAAGTGTTGTGGATTCTCAAAGTTCCTTATGTAACATATACACCTCATATATCTAGGTGATGAATTGGTCATATAATGAGCCAATGATGTTGAGGGACCAAATTTTGAGTCATGGCTTGAGGCCATAAGATCCAAAATGACTTCCATGTGAACTAATTAAGGTATGACCTTATGGTAGTACTTGATTGGAATAAAACCCATAAATGCAATTGGGTCTTAAGAGTTAAGATTGACATGGACGACATTTACAGAAAGGATCATACTTGCTATTGGAACTTGAAGACTATGATATGATCATCCTGGTAACTCGTATGACGAGTGGCACTACTACAGAAATGGCTTATAAAATCACATTTATAGGCGTCAGTTGCATATAAGAAACTGACGCCTAATGCATACAGTTTCGGTTTATAACAAAAACCGACATCTATCTGTGAAGAGCGACCAGACACGAGTATCGCTTTTTATTTAGCATCGGTTCCGTAATAACCAATCGACGCCTAAAATCGACCGACAAATCCAAATTTTTCAGCGGAAAAAATTACCTAAAAAATTTATCATACGACGTCAGTTTTTGTCTACAAAACTGACGACAAATTTTTATGCGCGAGACAGAAATTGGGCCCATATTTATCGTCGGTTTTCATGAAATAATCGACGCCAATGTGTTTTTACGCACTGTCCCCGCAAAAATTTTCAGCCCCTTTGGACGTCAGTTTTTTATTACAGCCGACACTGATTATTTTAAGTGTCGGCTGTTTTGAATAACCGATGCCTATTGTTAACTTAATACACCCGTGTGAGCCAGAATCTTCCCCCTTTCTCTGTTTCATTGCCTCCGCGCTTAGGTATGGTGATCGTTTCTGCTCCGGTCACCGCTCACTACTCCAGCCGCCGTCGTTCGTTGCTCCATCCGCCGCCGCCTGCTTCTGCTCCGCCACCTTATCCTCTATTTTGGCCGGCACCTTCCCCTCTGCCTCACCGCCTCTTCTGCTCTGGCCAGCCTGCTCCTCTGTTCTGGGCAACCTGCTTCTGCTCACCGTCGGCCGTCAACTGCTGCTCACCGCCAGCCAGATTCTCCTCTTTTCCTCTTCCGCCGCCGAGGTACCCTTGTTCTTCCTCTTCTTCCTCTAGGGTATTCCTACATATGGCTACTGGTTGTTTGTTTTTTCCTTTGCTTATGCTCCCCTCTCACTCGATGAGTGATGGTCGAGTTTTTTTGTGGGCTTGTTACTTGGTTGGTTCTCTATAAGGTTACATGACTATTTGCTTCTTTGAAAAGGGGGTGTTATTCTTTACCTCTCCAATCTTATCATAGATACTCCAGATCTAACATATCAATCATTTTTTGTTAAACCCTTAATGAAAACTCCATATAGGCGCTTTATATGTTTTAACCCTAATTAACACCAAAAGTGGATTAACGTGACCTCAACATATATGTTAATGCTTAATGTGATGCAGTAAGACATTGAATGATAAGTAGCGATGGTGAAATTCATTCTGGTCTGTGTTACTTTCATATGATAATTTAGTTTAACCCTTTTATTAATCACAACTTTAGAATAATCAATATTTAATTCAACCCTTTTATTAATCACAGAATAATCAATCAATCCAGCTTGTCTTAAATATTAGTTAAATAATCACAACCTTAGAAACATATCAGTTTGTCCCCTAGTAAAATCACATCCAGACCTGCACAAAGATTAGACCAAGATTTTAAACCATCACTTATCCATGAGTTTCCTCCACTACATATGTTGTTATGAATAACCTTAATGTTGCTTTTGTTATAATAATCTGGAAAAATGTTGCTTTTGTTATATATTGGGCATGCTACTTAATTTTCTATGGTATAGCTACCACGAGTTTTGTTACAAATATTTGTATATCAGGTTAAGGGCATGTTTCTATTATGACATGTTGAGTTTTTTTCTTGTTATACCCACCACGATTTGTGTTATAAAATAATAGATTAATTAATTTAATTAGGAAGCATTGATATGTTGTTATGCTTGTCCGCAAGTATTTTTATAAGAAAATTGTGTGTTGAATGAGGTTGTGAACAAGGGACTGGTGTTATATTATGTCGGCCTAGAAACCCGTCCAAGATTTAAATCTTGGATAGTCCCCAGTTTGGGACTATTCTTGAACACCGAATCTCACTTACGATGTAAGTGTATAATGTGTATTTGGTTTTCAAGAAAATTCCAGTAGCATTTCCCCGTTTGTTCTCTAAGTACATATGTACTTGGAGAACAGAAGGGAAATGCTGTCGAAATTTTCTTGAAAACCCAATACACATTATACACTTACTAGAGAGATTAGGTGTGCAAGAATGGGATAGGTGGTACACATTTATTATATATAAGAATGGCATCAAATGTATAAACCCTAAAGTTTTAACCATAAACTCTAATCTGTTTACCCTAGACGCTAATCTTGTTGTAATATATACTTATTTTCTCTTTGATCATAGAATGGATAGATCATGGATGTCCATTCGCAATTGCTTCACCCCAGAGTTTATTTCTAGTCTTGATCAGTTTAATAGATTTGTTGAGGAACATAGGAAACAACCTGGAGATAGGTTTTATTGTCCATGTAGGCATTGCAGTAACAACTTGAAAGTCAGTACATGTGACGAAATCAGAAGTCATGTCATGTGCAACGGGATTGTACAAGGCTATACAGAATGGCACTGGCATGGAGAGATTTCAAACCCAAAACCAGTGGATGTCGATAGCAGTGCTTGTGTGGAAGAAGAAATTGCCTTCGATGATGTAGATGTGAATGAATCAGTTCCAGTAGACATCGTTGATGTGATGCTGGATAGTTGTGGGGTAGAGCACACTAAAACTGATCCACCTCCCATGTTTAGAAACATTGTGCATGATGCTGAGATACCGTTATACATGAGTTGTAAGTTTATGAAGCTTAGCGATGTGTTGAGATTGTATAAACTGAATGCTAACAATTGATGGAGAGATAAAAGCTTCACGTCATTGTTGTCTTTGTTGAAAGAAATTCTTCATGAAGGAAACGAGATGCCGATCTCAACATACCGATTAAAGAAATTGTTGTGCCCAATGGGAATGGAGGCCAAGAAGATACACACATGCAAGAATGATTGTGTATTATTTCAAAAGGACTATGTGGATTTGAAAGATTGTCCAAAATGTGGTGCGTCAAGGTATAAATTGACGACTTCGGGGGAGTCCAAAACTAGTTCTCCAGCCAAGGTGATGTGGTATCTACCTATAATACCACAGTTTCAACGCTTGTTTGCCAATCCTATAGATGCGAAGAATTTGAGGTGGCATGCAGATGTTAAGAAAAATAATGATGGGATCCTACGACATGCGTCTGATTCCCCACAGTGGAAGAAGATTGATTTATTGTACCATGAATTCGGTGAAGAGGACATGAATCTAAGACTTGGGCTTTGTACAGATGGGATGAATCTGTACAGGACATTGAGAAACCAACATAGCACATGGCCAGTTATGCTTGTTATATACAATTTTCCTCCCTGGTTGTGTATGAAAAATAAGTATGTTATGTTGTCGTCTTTGATATCGGGCCCTAAACAACCTAGAAATGATATCGATGTTTATCTTGAACGTATGATTGATGACTTGAAGAAGATCTGGGGTGAAGGTTTGATGACCTATGATGCTTCACGAAGAGAGACATTTTGTTTGCACGCTATGTTGTTTTGCACTGTGACTGACTTTCCAGCATATGGGAATTTGTTTGGATATAGTGTCAAAGGATCTAAAGCGTGTCCTTATGTTAAGAGAACACTAATTCAATACGACTAAAACATGGTGGCAAGACTGTATATCTTTCTCATCGAAGGTTTCTTCCAAAATTTCATCTGTATCGTAGGTTGCGCAAAGCATTCAATGGACGGAATGAGGAACGTAGTGCACCTAAACCTATATGGGGAGGATGTTTATGAAAGAGTGAAAGACATCGCCAATGAATTTGGTAAGAGATCACATTGTATGATGTCCACAACGAGTGACAAGTATTTATTCAAGAATAAGTCGATATTTTGGGATCTTCCTTATTGGAGTTCTTTGACAGTCAGACATTGTATCGATGTCATGCACGTTGAGAAAAATGTATGTGATAGCGTCATCGGTACTCTGTTGAATATACCAGGTAAGACTAAAGATGGGATAAAATCCAGAATGGACCTACATGAAATGGGAATAAGGACAAAATTAACAGAAGTAGTTAGTAGCGATCAGAGAACATACTTACCTCCCACTTGTTACACGTTGTCTAGAAAGGAGAAGAAAGCATTTTGTGAATGCTTGGTAAATGTTTAGGTGCCACAGGGTTACTCATCCATCATCCGTATATTGGTATCAATGAAAGATCTGAAGTTGATAGGTCTTAAATCTCATGATTGTCACACTCTAATGCAACAAATATTGCCTGTGGCAATTAGATCTATATTGCCAAAGCATGTAAGGTTTGCAATCACCAGACTTTGTTTCTTTTTCAACAGTCTGTGCAGCAAAGTTATTGACCCTGATACTCTCGATAATTTGCAAAGAGAAGTGGTTGGTACCCTATGTCATCTTGAAATGTATTCTCCTCCTTCGTTCTTTGATATCATGGTACATCTTGTTGTCCACTTGACTAGGGAAGTGAAAATGTTGGGACCAGTTTTCTTGCATTGGATGTATCCCTTTGAACGATACATGAGCATTTTTAAAGGGGATGTTCGAAACCGTTATCAACCTGAAGGGAGTATTATTGAGGGTTATGTGGTGGGAGAGGTTATGGATTTTTGCAATGACTTTCTGAGTGGTAATGACGCTCCCGTGAATGACAAGAATATTGAGGAGCATTTTGGCAAAGGAATTTTGGGATCACGGGTGAAAGTAATCAGCCGTGAGCATTTGGAGCAAGGTCACTTGTATATTTTACAAAACATCGACGAAGTGAGTGTTTATATCGAGGAACATATCAATTTCATCAAGAGACAATATCCTCGATCCAATTCATTGTGGCTTGCTAGAGAGCATAACAAGAAGTGGGTGTCTATCTACTTACAGTGAGAGTTAATGGAATACCATGAAGAACTTGTTTAGTATTTATGAAGTACTAGTTTTATGGTAATAAAAGGAAGAGTTGAATGTATAGAGTTACACTGATGCAAGCTTCTGAAATGACATAAATTGATTGCAAAATATAAAATATAAAAGTGAATATGAGTTGATAAATGGAAGCATTCTAATGCAAAAGCCATTTAATTCTAAAAGGGAATGTCGAGTATCATTATGTTATTTACAATATAGGATACTATATGGATCTAGAAGTAAATAGAGATGAATTTATAAATATTCCAACCATTGATGACAAGTAGTAATACTGAGTCAAACAATGGAGCTGTGTCTTAGGCAAGGAATATCAGATCACATATTACGAAAACCCCATCTCATTCGATATGTCGTACAGTGAAGAGATGTGAAATGTGTAATATACCGACTAAATCAAAGTGTTTCTAACTTACTGTGTTAGCATTGGAGCAGTAGAAACATGTGGGACATGTTTGGAGATCACTAAGAATATGATTCAAAGGTGATTGGCTCACAGTGCAAGTGGGAGTCTGTTGGTATGTATGCCCTAAGCGCCAATCACAGGATGATTGGATTGGAATACATTAAGATTGATTTGATAAATATCAAAGGCATGTTTCCAATTTATTTGGGTTCAATCAGTTATGAGATAATGATAGAGCAAAATGAAATTCTAATGAATGACAGTACTCAATGACGTATGTCTTCAGGTTGAGGACCTACAGAATGAGATCATATGGATGCTAAGAGTTTGTATATTCTTGTTATGTCCCTAGTTGGATGTCATTGTGGAAGGTTGATAGATAACAATGACACAACAAGACTAGAGTGTGTTTTGGTTGATGACAAATTCTCATTATTCATGATATGTGATATCAAACTAAGCACATAGATACATGTTAGAGAACAATGTATCAGACAAACCCACCGTGAGAGTGACACATGGAACCATGACATGGTAGTCACAGTTAGCTCTCACAGTGATGGAGGTGATTGTGATTCTTAGACATGAAATCACTACACTCATCACATATCGTTGGGTACACTTTGACATCATCAAACGCAGTCCTGAAGTATGGATTGTTATAAAGGTGATGATTGGGTGACTTTGACACATGGTGTTTTGACAGTGAGTGATAGATATGGGATTTGTCCCTCCTGAGGGAGTATGATGCCCATGGGCACTTGATAAGTGAGACTGAGAAAGGCATGCACATGCACATGTGAGTCAATATGTGATATTGATGGCACACATATCTCAACAGTCTGCTTTAGATCAAGGAACATGAATGAACATTGAAAGGATGACAACTCCATGCCTTGAGTTTATTCAGGATATCAGATACAAAAGAATTATACATTCACTAGAGCACCAATCATAGACTGTAGGATTAAAAGTTGTTCTCCAACTTTCATTTTCACTTGGGTAGCACTGATGTGAGACTAGGCACCTCTCTTTGCTTGTGATGTCATAAGCAAGTTATGGACATTCACTACCAATGTGAAATGGGACATATAGGGTCACACACACATGATTTACTTAGAAGAGGAGTTTATCCATGAATGATGTTTCGATTGATTACTAAAGGTGTTTATGTACTCAATCAAACATTCAATCAATTGAATTGACTTAGAATCATCAAGTTCAAGTGTTGAACTAACTAATTTGAGTGTCAGATTGATTGAGAAATGGATTGACTATGTTTTGCACAATCTGGACCACCAACCAACCATTTCACTTGGTGAACCGATCAGTTTGACTAGACCAAATGAGAAAGGTTGGGTTGTCCCGATTTGTGATAAAATATTTTCATTTCACTTGTATAATTCGATTGGGACAAGAATTGATCTTTGTATTAATTGGAAAAGAAAGAGGAAAGTCAATTCGGGGGAATCAAGAATGTGAAATGACCATGTCAACAGGTGAACCGATTGGCTCACACTCCCAATTGATCGATTTGTTTGTGAAATGACCGGTTTGGATGACATAGTACAATCAGTTCATGGAAATTCCGGATCCTTCTACACCCACTTTAGTCCCACATTGCCTGGGGCTGAGAACCCTGACCCTGACCCTGACCCTGACCCCTCCTATATATATAGAGGTGTACTGGGGGCTTCTCAGACATCACAAATCAGAACATCAGTTGCTCTACAAAGTTGTTGTCCTCTCTGGTTGTGGTAACCAGGAAAGCCCAAGCAAGTGCTACCCGACTAGGGAGGCATAGTGAGGGAATGACAACTATAGGACAACAACTGGTTGTGGGAGAGTGTGTTGGTCACTAGTACACCGACAGAAGGGGACGACTCATTCTAGTGTCATGTTGGATATGATAACTAGAGTTCCCGATGGTCCATGTGGACTATCTATAGAGGCAGGAGGTTTCTGCCACTCAGGATGATGATTGTCAACCACAGTCCAGGTCAAGACTAGGAGCTACACAAACATTGGTGAAGACAGGTGGGTGAAGACCACACTTGCTACGAGGTATTGCCACTAAGCAAGACTGACGACCATGTACACCTCGTTAAAACCATCCTTCCTATTTCATAGTCGTTGATGCGATCCGTGGTTATGGTTTTGTGGTGAGAGAATTTTTTTGTTTCTGCTGCCTTCTCCCTCACCTAAAACCCAACACTCGGTACACCCGACTATCTAGCAAAGCTAGGAGCCCTGTCGAGTTTGGCGAGGGGCTTGTGGAGATGTTTGGATTCACTCTTGGTCCACCAAAGCATAGGTGTAGAGAGTCAAAAACCCACTTGACACCCTAGGTACCCTCCGTGGCGGGATAGGAAGCTCCTCCAGGATGTTGAAGATGGCTAGGGGTAGAAGGACATCCCTACCTATGAGTGTGTGACACTTTTGGGGACACAAATCCTTGTATAGTGGGGTCTTTTCACCATAGATCTAAGCCCACCGACGTAGATGCTCTGCACTGATGCGAAGCTAATTCTTTTGTTGACCCGGTCCCACATGCCTTTATCAATAATATTATTATTGGTGATGTGTTAGAAAATAATTGGTCTATCAATGATGATCTTGCAAATATTGTAGTAATTAATTGGTAGGTCTAATGTAGTGAATCTATATATGGAATTGAACAAGAAAATGGGTAGAAGATAAATAAAGTCATTCTAGAGCTTGATTATGCTTCCTATTACAAAACTATAAGGTATACATGAATGCATGGTAATTACTACATGTACACCATAGATTTGATTAATATATTGTTCACATCAGTAGATACATTATTTTGTGATATAAGCAGCTACTATGGATAATGTTGAGTCACATGGTCGTAAAGTAGGTTTAGATATCAATGATTTATTATTTAAGCTCAAGTCATAAAGATCACTACTTACGGTTAAAACCAATTCTTTTATCTTGATATGATGTTAGCACACATAATCATATCTATTTGTTCATAACAACATGTAATGATCAATCTAAGACTTAGGGATTACATTGATATACCTAATTTTGCTTCTAGATGGTGTGTTTAATGTATGATAATGATGTAGAGATTATATGAAACACTATATTTCATGAAATGGATGTTGATCTCATGTCTAATGATGTTACCAGCTCTAATATGATATTATGATGATATAATAATCAATACACGGATTGGGGGTACACATAATGGATAGTTAGGATTTATAACTCTAATAATTATGATGCATTGAAATTAGGGTTTGATGCCCTATTTCCTAATCCAAACCCTAGACAACCCTAAACCATAGTCTAAGACCTAGGTTAGGTCTGATTAGTATGATGTGAAATGTATGGTGACACTTTAGGGATGTATACAATTATAGATCATGATTGATTGGATGTAAGCTTGCTTGTGCCTGATGATTGGATTGCATGAAGTATCAAAAGAATATTCTTTAAAATTCTTCAATAAGGTATGTGGTTTTGCTTATGAATACTCAGATTATTAACTTCTGAAGTTTGCCAATGTTTCTCAAAGATTGAATGAATGATAATTGTTGGATGTGTATTTATTTCATGCAAACTATAAAGCCACTATGAGTGTTAGATAAGTAAACTATGACATTCTAAATCATGGGAGATACTAATCAAGGGGTAATGCACAAAATTCCAATGATGGAAAGTGATTACACTTGAGAAGTAGACCAAGTATGGGTTAAATGTCTACAGAAAATACAAGTTTGTATGTGCATCTATTTGATGGTTGAGAGTACATGTTTTTATCTTATATGTGCACTTTTGTATGCACCCCACATACATAGTATAGAAATATACTAATTTGTTTTGTTCATCGGTATTTTAGTTGCATCTACTAGTTGAAGACTTGAAGAATCAAGGAACCTTGAAGATGTTGAAGATAAGTTCAAAGAGAATTAGCTAGATAGTATTTCTTCTCATTTTATATGTTAGTTCTCATATTTTCAAATTCATGTAATTCCTTAGAGGGGCTCGTTATACAATCATGTAAACATTATTGATTCAAATAAATAAAAATTATTCACTATTCTATATTATTTGTCAAAGCTAATCATGAAAAATTAGAGTAATAATCCTCAACTTGAAGATCTTTTCTTAAAAGAGGGACACTCAAAAGTGGGAGTCATTACAATAATTGAGTCTTCTTATATTTTGAGTCTTTTCATATAGTATATTGTTTATAAAAAATAAAGGCAAAAGTGTAGTTTACACACACATTACTGGTGAGCTTTCTTATATAGTTTATATGAGTTGTCTTATATAGTATCCAATTGTAAAAAGTAAAGATTAAAAGATCAGTTTAAACACACATAGATCCATGTTTAATTTAAATGAGTAATTGATAAAATTGCATATAGTCTAGTATAATTGAGTCTTCTTATATATTTATAATTTTAAAAAGTATAAATAAAAGTACAGTTTACACACAAGGATCAATTCGTAATTCAAAAAATAATAGAAAATAGTGCATTCAGCCCCCTCCGTGGGCTTTTTTATATAATATAGATACTACATTGTTTTGCAATTTGCATTGTTACACATCTCTAATAGGGTGTCTATTTTCATATACTCGGGCATCATATTCGTGATTCAATTCATATGGAAAATTAATTTCTTCCCACAAGGCCTCGTATGCTAGTAGGTTGTAACATGCTCCTAATAATACATGAGCCAATCACTTCTGTCTTATAGTATAGAGTCCGAGCAAGGAATCCCCAAGGTTGGTGAGTCGTCTAATCCAGAGATACGTGGGGGCTATGGAGAGGCTGTTAGCTACTACATGGGTGCTTTGCTTTTGGGCGCTTAGGTGGCAATATAAAGCATGCCATTGCATAGTGCAACCGTCCTGTTAATATTTTGTCTCATCCATCTGTTGGTGGAAAGTAGCGAGCTAGCATTTGCAGAACCATCAAGCAACAGAGCTTACTAGGTCCAATCAATGCGCATCGAGGGAGACGCATTCTCTTGGCGTACTTAACTCAATCAAAGACAAGGACATGCCGCGGCTCAAAGGTGTGCTCAAAACCGATAGTGTGCCACTTCGATTTGCCGATGATAATAGATAAATATTCCAGCAATCAGACACCCTGGCGAACCAATTGTATATCAACGGTAGTTTTGTTTGGTTAACGTTCCGTTCTGTTTATTTTCTTTGGTGTCTACATAATGTATATGCGTGTTTCTGGTGCTGCTAGGCATATATATATATATATATATATATATATATATATATATATATATATATATATATATATATATATATATATATATATATATATATATATACTACTACTACTACTATAAAAAGAGCGAGTTTGATGCTGCGCTCTCCTTGATTCACTCTCTTCTCTCATTTTTTTAAAGAATTTTACTCCTATAAATATTTATTTCCACACTCTTCTATTAACTTTTATTATCTTTAATTTTGTATTTTTCTCTCCATCGCACGGAAATAGTTACTTGATTCTCTCATTTCAAACACCAACACAAATATCTTTTACCGTATGGACCCTTTCACGGATGAGTCCTCTCCCCGTACATTTTTAACAAATTTTATATGTCACATGCATGTACACGTGTGCGTTCAATAGTATATATATATATATATATATATATATATATATATATATATATATATATATATATATATATATATATATATATATATATATATATATATGCCACTTCGATTTTCCCGATGATCATAGATAAACATTCCAGCAATCAAACACCCCAGCGAACCAATTGTATATCAACGTGAGTTTTGTTTGGTTAGTGTTCGGTTCTGTTTATTTTCTTTGGTGGGTGCATAATGTACGTGTGCTTCTGGCAATGCTATGAATATTATAGAATGTCTTATATATATATATATATATATATATATATATATATATATATATATATATATATATATATATATATATATTAGAATACATTCGAGTGTACAGATCGTACAAATACATTCAAGTGTGTTTGCATATCAAGACTATTTTTTTATAAAAGGTAAATCATTGAACTTCATTGCCATACTATAACTAGGCTACATACAATTTTGGAGCTCATTTGGATGTTAAGTCATTCATCTAAAGGCAACAAAATCGACGCACAAAACTAATTTGAAATGCATAATTTTTGTGGTCTTTATAACATGACCTATAATATCTAAATGTGCTCAAATTTTACATATGAGTTATTCACGAGATGTTTAAGAAGATCAACAGATTAAATTTTTGAAAAAAAATATCACATCATGAAAAACTATTTGAGTGTATTTTGTTCCGAATACACTCGAGTGTATTCTAGCCTCACACACACAATCTCTCTCTCTCGATATATATATATATATATATATATATATATATATATATATATATATATATATATATATATATATATATATATATATATAAAGCAAAGTAAAAACAAATTGTCAAAAAAGATAACTGAAAAGTAGGTCCACATACGCTAAGCATGCCTAAACAAGGCCTATCGCAAAATTATGGACATCCTGAAAACGCGGGGGTAAAAAAACGCCCAATCCGAAATTCCAAACCATTATGTTCATCTGGGATTTTAGTCCAACAAACAAGATAAATAAATAGTTTGGCTGGAAAATCCTTTAATACAATCCCCAACTACTGAACACCAAAAAGATGAATAATAGTGTGGAAGTTGGCAAGTTTTAAACAGTGAAGTTTGCCTATACGGTAGAGATCAGGGTGAAGGAGGCACCAACTCATGTTCTGTAGGTGTTGTGTTATCTACAATACCTTTCTCTATAGCTAAATGACTCAACTTTCATGAATTTGAATGGATGTAGTATCTATATCAGTATACTGGAAAACATTTAAACCAATATTAAGTTGATGGAACTTAAATAAATAGCTACAACGAAAAGAAATATCATCATAACGTGGAATTGCCCCTTTCTTTTAGTTCTAAGGTCTGCCTCATTGCGCTAATTCAGGAAGACGCTGTCAAGTGGGGAGTTTGTCTAGGGCAACACAGTTATTGTGTCTTCTGATGGAAAAAATCACCATTACATATGAGGATTGCATTCCAGATGTAGTGATATTCTTCAAAAATGTTCAAGAGACGTCTTTCATACCTAATTGTATAATTATATGAGGTTGCTTACAAGTTCCCCACAAAAACACAATGTCTAAGAAACAATCGATTATAGAAACATATTTTGATGCTCTCGAGCATCATTACATACACAAAAACATCAAGTAAATATTTGAATCACAAAGACAACATGGATTCACACAAATACAAGTGTTTGTTCCATCAATGATAAGTGTGAACAGGATGACTTACGGTAAACATGAGACATTTGAGGTGTCATGCTTCTAGCAATAAAACTTAAAAGATTGACTAACTTTTCCATTGATATTTCCAATATTGTCTAATCATTATAGGGCTAATTCAAAAACCATGGTGTCTCTACATGAAATGATTAATACATTAATATAATATTGCAAATTTATTTACTTCACAATGTTGTGGATATTATCTTCTACATTTAATTCTAGGAACCATAAGATATCGTAAACCGAGGGGGAGATATGTTACCACTACCATTCATTAGGGGATGTATGGATCTACTACTTGATTGGTATACAATATAGGAAGTTGATCATGAACAAGTTCAAATGGAGATGCATTAGGAGTACACATATATCTAGGTTTGTTTGATGGGAAATATATGCACGTATACTATGCAACTATGATGCAACGAAAAGAAATATATGTTGAAGAGTTATCAACTAGTGTGAAAACCCAAGATATAAATGCAAGCACATAGAAGAGAGCAAGACCAGATTTTAACGTGGAAAACCCTCACTTTGTGAGGGAAAAATCACAAGACCAACCATGGGAAAATTCACTATCATCAACAAAGATACCATTTTTCTTCTCAGGTTCTTACCCTAGACCCGAGATAATATATCAAGAATGAGAAATAAGAAGATACCGCACTATAGGGAGAGTTTCCTATAATTATACCACCCCAGAACTTTCCAGGAAGACACCCTTTCAAAAAGTGCACAACGGTAGATGGCCTGAAGAAGAAAAAATCTGGAAGCCTTGGCACTGCTCTGCTTCCTTTTCTTCCTCCCTTTTATTTTCCTCTTCCCCTTTCCTTTGCTCTTCTCCCTGCCACAAACTACAACAACTACATTTTGCTTTTCTTTGGTTGTTTCCCTTGGTTGCAGCTGCATTTTTTGTTTTTGTAAGCCCCTAGCCCTACTTAATCTTTAAACATAATTTGCTTAGCATAATTGGATTAATTAAATGCTTAAATGTTAAAGTTAACCTTGTTTTATGATGTCAAACTAAGTAATTGAAGCTATGCTTCTTCTTCAAGTTACTGATTTATGCAATTCTTGGACTTTATGTAATCACACTTTTCTTGTACTATGAACAAGGATGTGACAGTTGCTTGAGTTTGCTTCATGATGTGCATAAGATCTTCTAATCTTACTTCTTATTTGGATTTTTTGAACCGTGATTTAGTAAAGTTTCAAGTGTGGTGTGTGGTAGTGCATGCCATCATCGGTTGATGGTTTGTGTTTTTCTCTTGTGCTCGATAGGGTTCTCAATGGTTTATGGAATCCTGAATGACTAATGAAATTTCAATGTTCGATAGAAGGTCTGACTCGATGGGCCTTAGGATTTTGACTGAATGGTATTTGATTGATATGATTTTCATTGACTGACGAGATTTGGTCAATGATGTTTAAAGGTTTACAGGTTTCTAAGTGACAAAGAGGTTTCAGTGGTCGACAATTTTTTGGATGATTAGATCTTGACGATCGATGGGTTTGAGGTCGATGAGTATTCTACCCAATGAGGTTTTTGTGTCATCCTATATATATATCTCATCTCTTCCTCACCTCTCCCACTTTTTTTGGTGGAGCTTCAATGTAGCTTGAAGAGAATTTTTGGAGAGCAGAGATTGACGAGAGTTCCTCAAAGATAATGATCATAGGGTTTTTGTGGATGTATGTCCGTGGATCAAGGGTCCTATGACTGATCTCAAGTTGTTGATTATGTTTCCTGCTTTTTTTTAGTAAGTTTCTTGTTCTCTTGCTCGTTTACTTATCATTCTTCTCTCCCCTTCCCTCCTACAACTAATTTCTTTTGGTATCTCGTAAGTTCTTGGTATTTTCTTAGTAGAACCATGTGCATGTGGGTTGAGCTCTCTTGTTTTTTTCTTCCTTGCTCTAGTCACCATTCTTGGGTGGAAGAAGACTTTTTTGGGCATTTTGGTGGGCCGAGCTGGAGCTTTGTTGCTAATTTCGAAATTCTTCTTCTTCTATCTTCAGTTTCACTCCCTCATGAGATGAGTTATATAACTTAAAAGAATTTATTACCTATGATGTGCTTACTTGTTGTCCTTGAATATTTTTCTAGAAATTTGTAATCATGCTAAAATGGGAATTTTTAGTACTTATATGCACAACAAGATGATGATCCATAGAATTTTTAATTGTTTAGAGTCTATGAACATAATTCCTTTTTGCTTAGAATTGAATACTATTCCTTTGCGCTTAGAACTAAATACTAATAAGAATGATAAAAAATTTATAGTTTTCATGTAAAGGTTGATAAAGACATACATGCATGCTATTTCAATACCCATACTTTGAATCTTGTTGTATAGAGGTTAGCTTGTGATTGTTATCATGCTTTTATCTTTTGTTATGATGATGTAACAAAGGATGGGGGTGAAACCCTAATCTTGGTGATAGTTAGTCCAAGATATAACTTTGAATGTTGAAAATATGCTAAGATGTTGTACAGTATTGGTATGGAGTGTTGTAAATTAGTTCCATACATTTTGTATCTTCTAAGGTTGTGGTGATATACAATGCTTCCATTAGATCTTTTAGGGTATTTTAAATAACTTTGTTGATGCAATACAAAAACACTCATCCGACTTAATTAACTAAGTGAAACCTTAATGTTGTAGTGCTCTGTGTCCATAGAACTATTTTGGTATCAGGATTTGTTAAGGAACTCAGAGTCATATATTGTTGAGTATATGAGGGTGCAAGGAGGTTATATCCTTGTTACCATGATCCCTTGGTTTTTGGAGAGCAGTCGAGGTCGGGTTTTAGATGTGAAAGTAATTGAGAGTGACTGCAATACTAACTTGGATTTGAGGGTTGTATACCCTAATTTCTAGTGTCGTGATCTATGTAACCAGGGCGGACTAGGTTGTTTTAATAGTTGAGCTGATGAACTAATATGGTTGTCACTCGTACTGACCAAGGGGAGCATATCTTAAGATTCTAGTTATCCTAGATCTTGTACGGAGCTAATTTTGACTAAGTAGAGGTCAACTAGTAGTTTGAGTGGTACGCCTCAAACTGCCCGTGGCTTATTAAAATGTAACTCAATAATGTAGCATAATTGTTAATGTTATTCGATGAATCAGATTAGATGATAACTCTTTCCATGTTTTCTTAACTTTATACATGGTCTACAATGTGGTAAGAGAAATCAATTGTACAATTGCCTCTATCGACAAATATTATGACACAAGTAATTTAATCTTCCAATTATATAAGGCTATATGTTTTTACTACTTACTATACATATCTATGGAAGCAATAGAGTGTCTTTGAAGTTATTTCTCTTGTTGGGACATGGGTCTCACCTTGTGGGTCACCACATATTTTTAGGTGATTGGCAGCGCTGAGAGACACAGAGTGACAAGAAGGAACAATTTGAATATCAATAGTATTACAAGGCTGGTTGGGTTCTTATAGAGTCCTAGAGTCATCCCTGCAATCCCAGGTCCTGGCATGGATTTTTGTATATCGCATATACTAACTCAATTTTTTGGTTGTATGTTCCAAGTATGTACACGGTGTAATAATGTTAACAACATATTTTGTAAATAGGCCATGGTCGAGGTCATGGAACTTATGTAAAGGTACTTGGTATGAAAGTACATGAGTAAATGTTTCCCTTAACATGTTTCTAAAATTTGTTTGATTCTAACTTTTTACCTTTTTAGTAATGTGATTATTAAGTGATTGATCGATGCTTTGATTTTGAGTAATCCTATTTAGTATGGCGGGTTGCCACATTTGGTTGTATCATAACTCTAGGTTCACTGAGTCCACAGGGAGATATGACTTATGTTGTCGTGTCTATTTTTATGTAATCAAACATGTTTGACCATGGTTTATTGTTATGTAGATATGTCTGAAGAACACAAAGAAAATAATGAGACACAACAACAAACATTCACATTAGTGGCCTTTTAGAAATGCCACTGAAAAAAAATAAATGCCACTAAACATGTTTAGTGGCATTTGTTGACACTTAAAAAAATGCCTCTAGTACCAATGCCCCTAGAAACATAGTGGCATAAGTTGTAAACACCACTAAACATTTGTCTTTAGTGGCATCCAATAAATGCCAAATAAAGGCAACTAAAACTTCATTTGGCATTTATAAAAAAGCCACTATCCATCAATTGGCTTTTATACAAATGCCACTATTTTGTATTATGTTGGTGTATGAAAATGTTCTTATTGAGATTAATGGAGTATAAAAAAAGCCACTAATGACTACTAGTTTTGTATTACTACATTTTTATGGCTTTTAGTTATTCAGTTTTCAATTTATTATCATGATTTCTAAATGAATGTCAATTGTAGACGAACTCACTTGTTTGAAAGTATGAATATTTTTTATTTATAACCAATTGAGAATTACATGGGGAGGACATTTTACCTTGCCCCTAATATTGAATACAACACCAATGATATACTTTCATACAACATTTTACCCTTCCCTTTATATTGAATTACATGGGGAGGATATTTTACCTTGCCCCTTATATTGAATACAACACCAATGTTTACTGCTGCATTTTATGGTTTGCAAAATCTTCTTGCTGAACAACGTGGCATACATGATGTCTTCAACATTGCTGGAGCTGGCTTAGCAACTGCTACTATATCTGGTCTCATATTGCCTGGTTCCTTGAGATGGCGAGTGTGGAATATGCTCCTTGGTTCTGCACTTGGAGCTACATTTTGCTTTCCACTCAGTTGGGCCCATCTGAAACTTGTAGAGAAGGTTGCTGAGCGGAGTGTAGTTCCATTGGCGTCTGATTCTAGTAAATGTGATGTGGGAAGCAGGGTGGGTGCGACAATTGAAAGGCTTGAAAGTAGCCTAAGAAAATATTTCATGTACGTCGTTGGCATCAAATCTAGAAACAGTTAAAAAGTGACTTATCTTTTATTTGTATCATGCCAGCAAAACACAAGTTGAATTCAACTTTCTTTTTTATCATTTACTTGCACCTGCTGCAAGGGTTTTGATTGGTTATGTGCTTGTAGTTACCAGTTTCATGTATCTAGCAATGCATAAGGTAGCATCTCAGCCATAAAAAGTGTGTGAATTATAGCGTGAAATGGATAGACGCTGGAGATCTTTGTGAATAATAAGCTGATCCTTTTTCCATTATAAAAAAACATTATCAAGTTGAACAATTAAGGCAAAACAAAATCCAAAGTACCAATGATTGTCCCTTATTGATTAAGAATAAGAGGGAAATATGATCATGGTAAAATAGAGAAGAAACAAAACAAGTAAGAAGGCAGTGTACCTTCCAGTTGTTGGCTCCATATTCAAATCACTATCACTACAGTGTGGTTGAGCTCCAGATCTCCATTTTGGTCTTCCTAGCTCGTGATCTCCATCATTGTAGGTTCCAAATCTTTGCATTAATCATTCTATGTCTGCTGTGTGTTGCATTACAATGCACAACAGTCTTGACACAATCAAGGTATAAGGAAGGGTGTTCACTTGGTTCCCTACAAACAACATGATTTATAACCAAAGAAGCAACTCTTTAATACTGAGAGAACAATTTTAGAATCATATAAAATATATACTGACAAACTTTGATAGTCCCAATAGTTTTCACACCTAACAGATTTCATGAAGGAACTAATTCCAAGATCATATCAAAATTATTGGTAACGAATTAATAAGCTTGTATTTAAACAAAACTCTTTTTCAAATTCAAGAAGACAAATGCTACCTAGAAAAAATATGTATAAAACTTTTCATTGACAGTCGGAACACTAAGGAACCTTATACTACAAATCAAATATTCATACACCATATATGGACAATCAAATCTAAAAAAAGATAGCTCACAAGCATGGGAACAAGATGAAGAGATAATAAATCAATCCACCATATTCAAATAGATCAATAGTGTAAACCAAGATAAGACGATGTATGAGATTCTAAAGAGAAGGCTAGAAGAACCTTAAACAAACCACATCGGTTGCATACCTTCCTGGGATTGGTTTAGTATGATAATACTTTGTAGTAACCAGAGTGTAAGACCCACACAAGGAATGTGCCATATCCAGAACATGAGTCATCTTTCCAAGAAATATATTGACAAGTATTGCCTCTAAGTTTCCTATTTCCATCGAGAATATCATCACAACTATCAAATTTCAGGTTGCCCTTTGTGCTGGTGTCTATATAGAGTTGCTTACCATTCTCCATCAATACTGAAATTGATTGTGTAACATGATTATGTGTTCTACATACAAACAAAGTTTTAGTTACAAGACGAATATGTGAGAGGCATGTGTCAATTGTGTGAGAAATGTGTTCATCGCTAACAAGACTAATAGTATCAAAAATTTATATTCAGATGGGATACAAACTTGAATGTGAGCCTATAATAGAGTTAAGAATTTGTGATCTTCATATTTAGGGGTGACTGGTTCCTTAGATCTGTAAGATTGCTTCTCGACAATAGCTTTGTACTTGGAGATTAAAGGCAATTCTCGACAGCTGACAACCTAAGACACAAGCAGAGCAACATAGAACACCCTAGATAAGAAAAATGAACACAATGACATATAGATTTGAGCCCAAAAAAAATAATGGAATGAAAAACCCATATATATGCTAAGGAGTCAAAATTCAAAACTTACATCAGCTGTTGATGGCTTGTCCGACTGCCCAGGGCTCCCATGGGACACATCCATTCCTAGTATAATAGTTGGCACTTGGGAGATATTTGGCATGGATGGAGGATGCTCAACTGTGGTGAACTTCTCTGTGCACTATGACACCTGCATACTTATTAGCAAAAACAATGAGGTAACTTCAAGCTTAAAAATTAGTTGAAACATAAGACAATATCACAAGCATAGGTACTTATCACATAGAATGCTTACATAGAACCTCAAATGACTTGGAATTCTTGACATTCAGATATATATTGTCCAAGTCATGTTTGTAAGGACCCTGACCTTCGTTTAGGGCTTACCCTGTTTTCTTTGCTTAACCCTGGTGTTTTGGTGCTTGCTAATCACCTTTGGTGGTGATTAGGGTTTGGTTGTGCTTTGTTGTGAGTTGAAGGTGCTACTTGCAAATAACCCAAGTCTAGGGTTTTGTGAGCAAGTTTTCCACCTTGGGAGGTGTTCCTCTCTCTCTTTGCTTCCTCTAGAGTTGAGGGGAAGGCTTGGGCTGGTTGCTTGAGCTCTTTGGGCCTTAGTTGAGCTTGTTTGGGCCTTGAGGTGCCTTGTTTTGGCTTGGTTGAGCCTTGTGTCGCCCAAAGTGAAGAGTGTGTCGACCTAGGGTGTTTGTGTCAGCCAACAAGGAGGTGTGTCGCCCTAGTGCAAGCTTGGTGTGTCGCCCATGGTGCTTGGTCTTGTTTGGTGGACACTTGGTGCATGTTTTGGACAAGTGTCTTACGGCTTGATAGAGTGGTGGTTTGAGCTTGTGGACAAGTGTCCTTTGTGGGGGCGACACCTTGCCATGTTCCACCTTGTTTTCTCCTCCCTTTTTTCTATAAAAGATGGTTCCTTCCTTAGCTTAAGGACCCTTTTGGTTCCTCTCCCTCTTGTGCACGACACACTCCCTCCTTCCCTTGCTTGGTGGCCGACACACCCTTGAAGGGGTTGCTTGGAGGTCGACACACCCTTGGAGAAGAAGAGTTGTGGCCGATACCCACCCTTGGAGGATCTTTGGTGGACGATATCCCTTGGAGCTCTCCATCCTCTTTGCTTGGTGGTGCGTGGAGCTTGGAGTTCTTCTTCTTCCTTGAAGCTTGGAGCTTAAGGCGGGTTGCATAACTCTAACCCTAGCTACACTACTCTCTTTTCATATATGTTGCTTTAATCTTGCCTATATGCACGTTAGTAGTTGGTTTTTGGTTATCTTGCATGTTAGCCGATCCATGTAAGTTAGGGTTTAGGGAGCAACAATCCTTTCTCCCCTTGGTCTTGAAGAGTGTGTTTAGGTCCTAATGTTGTGAGCAGTACCCCTCTTTCCTAGTCGATTGAGGTGAGCTTGTGACTTAGTGGCTTGAGCAAGACTCTCTTCTCACCTTGGGCAAGAAGGTGAGATCGTTAGATGACCTTGATGAGATGCATCTTGAGCGTTTGGTGCTTGTAGAGGTGTTTCCCAATAGCCCTCATGGCTTAGCTACTCTTGCACGACATAAGTGAGCAATGTATCCCTTTTGTTCCTTGGGCGGGTGAGCATTCTGACCTTGCACGCCTTGAGCTAATTCTGCCTGGCAGGCTGCACACCTTGGGGCTGCTCGCCCGATGGGCTGCTCGCCCGACACCATGTTGCTCGCCCGATACATCTGCTCTCCTGACCATCCTGCTCGCTTGATGCTTTGCTCACCCGGCGCCCCTTTGCTCGCCCTGTGTCAGTGCTCGCCCCGCTTCAGCTCGTGTCGACCAGCGTTGCTCACCCGTCACACCTTGCACGGTCCATAGTCTGCACGCCTTAGTGAACGTTGCTCTACTGCACGCAAGTGGCGCGTTGCCCTGCACGCTCGACAACCTTGCTCACCCGGCATAGCGCGTTGTTACCCCTGCGCGACACAAGGAGTAGCGTCTCGCTCGACACAGCCTGACACCCGATACCATGTTGCTCGCCCGACATCAATCAGTGTCGCCCGACATCCACCCTGCACGCTCAGCTGAACCCTGCACGCCCAGATCATACCCTGACTTGCCCGATATACTCTGCACGCCTTCTAGAGCTGCACGCCCGATAGGGATTAGATGAGAGTGGGTCCTGCCCGGGATAACCTTTAGTGAGGGTTTTGGGTACCTCTTGTGAGGGTACGGTTTGTCATAGAAAGGTGATACGTCAGCTATGTTTTTAAGAATTGTTGAAGCTTGTTCTTTAAATCTTCTTATGACTAAGCACATGTATACAAGTGTGGCTACCCTGGTTATCTCTTTAATGCTAAGAGTAACGTTAACAATGCATTAGGGTTGCTTGATAATGTGCTTACATATGTAACCTTACGATGAGGCATGGATGTAATTATTTTTGTCATTTTGTGCTGGCAATATACTTAACCCCAATTGTCACCTTATGTTAATAATATGAGTCTCTTGATTATTCATATGGTTATTGAATGATGCTAACCATGCAGGTAGTGATTAGCCAAATGAAAGGCTATGAGAAATGGTTATATGTGAATACTGTGATGATAGGTGTATTATGAATGATGTCCCATGATGATGAAAGCCTTGAGAGGCTGTGGCACTATGTGATGAGGGATTGAGATCCCATGGTATGTGATGATCCTTGAGGTGGATCTGGATGGTTGGCAAGAGGCCAAGTGATAACATGTGATGCTGGATCCTTGAAATGGATCAGGTTGATGTAATTGAAATAATAACATATTATTGAGTTTATGTTGGTTATTTCCCTTCTATAGTTTGCATGTTATACAACTTGGTTGAATCTTGCAATCCATCTAAAAGATACAAATTAATTTTAGTGAAATCTATCATGTAGTTTTCCCTGGCCATAGATCCATCATCAGTCAGGATAGGGTGATGGTGAAACGGGTTCTCCTGCGGGTTAACCCGGAGCACATATTTTTGAATATGCGAGGTTTCTCCTAGCCTCAAATAGAGAGGTGAAATGAGTGCAGATGTGGTTGCAGACTCGGATATGTGATGAGCATGGTGAACATGGCCCATGGCTCTGGATATGTGATTTGATGAGCATGAATGCGTTCATGGCTCGGAGCACGGTGTTGAGACCCGTGGCTCAGTTTTACTAGCGTCGTGACCTGTACCAAGGCGGGCTAGAGGAAGGGTAGCCTGAGGAGCTGACCCTATGGCTTAAGACCACTTGAGCATGAGACTGCGGTCCTGCTTTGTGTTCTTGTATATTGACCACGAGGGGTGAGGTTGTGGATTTCAGCTCTTCCATTGACCTTGTATGGCACCGGTTATGGGCTTCGCAGCTGATGGTTGGATTTGAACGGTACAGTTCATTTCCTCAGGGCATAATAAAACATAATCCATCCGTTTAGTACTCACTACTTAAGTCAAACATGAAACATTAGTTGAGGCCTTGCTTGTGTAGTTACTCTCTTTTATATATTGCAGTTATTCATATGTCTTTCATATGTAGTAGAATTTGGGTATCCTATCTCATAAATTTTGTCTCACATGTAATACTTGAATATATCTGGTAAGTTTAGTTAGCTTTATTCCAATAAACTGTTCTTTCTATATCCTCTATCAAATAGCTGCTTAATGTATATGATCTTGAGGTTTTGTAGTTTTGGCGAGGAGTTATGCCTCCCGCTGGGACAATGTTCAATTGTCTCACTCCACTAGTTTACACCCTTTTTAGGTGGTCAAGTTTGTCGTGGTGGTGGTCACGGAGTTGCGGCCGAGCATCTAGAAGAATAGTAGAAGGCAAGCGTTGGATGTGCTGCTGTTTTGGATGTTTTGTGATAGAGTCTAGAGTCATCCCTGCACTCTCAGGTCCTTGGCGATGTTTTGACGATGTTTCATGATGTGCATCTACAGATGTTTTGTATATCCTGCTGCTGGCCAGGTGTGGGCCTTATGTATGTATAAACATGTGGTGAACTCATGATGTGACAGGACAGTTGTTGCTCTAAGCTGTGGACATGTATCCAGGCTTGTATGTATGTGTATATAACATGTTTTCTTACAGGATGAGGACTGATATGTAATAAGTTTCTCAGTTTACAAGTTTTCCGCAATCAGTTTTAATTAACCCGTGTTTTTGATAGTCTGTGGTTATGGTGATTTCCACACGTTTTCACGTAACACCTCGTTATCTGTGTGATAATGGGATTTGTTGCCACAAGTTTTGGTATCAGAGCCACATGTTCGCTGAGTCTACAGGGATCTAGGACTAGGTTGTGTTTGTTCTTATGTGTTTTCTAGATTTCCTCACGATCATCTTCTGCCCTCAGTAGAAGAAAGCCAAGATGGCTGGAAACCATGAAGAACACGCTGTTGAAAACACCGATGTGCATCAGTTGATGGAGCTTTTGAGCAGGCACATGAAGATCGGGTGCCTGAGGTCCCCCAACCAGAGCCAACCTTCCTTGAACATCCTGCCTACCAACAGCTTATGGGGAAGATGATGGCTACGATGAATCTCATGGTTGAGCGATTACCAGTGCCTCCTCTGTGAGCACATGTTCCTCATGGAGAAGCATTGGGTATTGGGAAGACCTTCGAGCGGCTTTGCCAAGTTGGAGCTTCAGATTATGCTGGAATGACTGATCCAGCAGATGAAGATCTATGGCTGACAAGTCTCCAGAAGGCTTTCCGGATCCTCGACATCCCCGGAGCAGACAAAGTAAAGCACGATGTCTACCTTCTGAGAGGTAGTGCTGGTCATTGGTGGACCATCGAGGAAGAGAAGCGGCCTGGTGAGGTGATCCGTTGGGAAGTGTTTTGACGTGAGTTCATCACCAGATACTTTCCCAAGACGTATCTGGATGAGAAGATCCGTCAGTTCGAGAGTTTGCGACAGGGACCGATGAACATCACCGAGTATGAAGCCAAGTTTATGGATCTGTTGAGGTTTTGTCCTCACATGGCGGCAACAGACGAGGAACGGATCAGGCGTTTCGAGAAGGGTATGAGTGTTGAGCTGATGACACTGGTTTCTGCTTTGGAGAATCGGGAACGGTTTGCGACGTTTGTTGAATCTGTTCGGAGGATTGAATGATCTGTTAAGGAGAAGAGAGAGTCCATGGCTGAGAAGAGACCTGCTCAGTTTCAGGGTCAGAGGTTTGGTGGCTTCAAGAAGCATAGGTTTTCAGCACCATCAGCGATGAGAGGTTTTGGTGGACCATCTCAGTGGTCTCTGAGTAAAGGAAGATGTTATGTTTCTTCACCATCTAAGGAACAAAGTTCGACTTTTGTGGCAGTGACAGGGCCATCCAGGCCATGAGTTGATGGTAGAACATGCTATGCCTGCGGTCAGATAGGGCATGTTAAGTCGAGTTGCCCCTTCAGAGATGATGAGGTGACCCAACAACTGAGGCAGAACCTTCAGGGGTCAGAGAGACCATAGCCTAGTGGTAGTAGAGGACGAGGTCGTGGTCAAGCGTCTCAAACTGGATCGTCTGCTCAAGGAAGCATAGGTCATGGACATCAAACCACAGCTTGATTCTATGCTATGAATCAGCCAGAGGCGATAATCAACCCGCGAGTGGTGACATGTAAGATGGAGTTATTTCATTCTTATATGTCTTCTTCTTACTCTATATCTGTTCTGGTTGACCCGGGTGCTACACACTCTTTTATCGCCTATAGTACGCTTGAGAACTGTCGTTTACCTATTAGTAGTAAGAAGGATAGCTTGTCGTTAGAAAACCCTCTTGATGGTTCCTTTTTGCTTCGAGAAGAGTGTCCCTCTTGTGTCTTGTCTTTCTCGGGACACTGCATTCAAGTGGATCTTATACCACTTGATATGCAAGGTTTTGATGTTATCCTTGGGATGGATACCTTAGAAAGGTATAAGGTTGTTCTGGACTGTGGTTCCAAGCAGGAAGTGTTTGATGTTGCTGGAGAGAAGTGGATCTTCCAGGGAGATAGGAAGATTCTTCCGACATGTTTGGTATCAGCTATGGTGGAAGATACGTTGTTACGACAAGGTTGCGAAGTTTTCCTAGCTCATGTGGTGGATACCATTGTGGCTGCCAAGGCGAAAGGTCCTAGCCTTGAGCAGGTGTCAGTTGTTCATGAGTTTGCAGACGTGTTTCCTGAAGAGTTTCCTGGTGTTCCCCCACCCCGAGAGATTGATTTTGAGATCAATCTGGTACTAGGAACACATCCAGTTGCACAGAAACCATACAAAATGGCTCCAGCAGAGATGGCAGAGTTGAAGAAGCAATTGCAAGAGCTACTGGACAAGGGTTTTATCCAACTGAGTACGTCGCCTTGGGGTGCTCCTGTGCTATTTGTCAAGAAGAAGGATGGTTCGATGCGGTTGTGTATAGACTACCGGTAGCTGAACAAGGTCACGATCAAGAATAAGTACCCGTTGCCGAGGATAGATGACTTGTTTGATCAGTTGTGCGGTGCTACAGTGTTTTCGAAGATCGATCTACGGTCTGGATATCATCAGTTGAGGATCAAGGCGAATGACATACCAAAGTCAGCTTTCAGGACAAGATATGGTCATTATGAGTTTTTGGTTATGCCGTTTGGGTTAACCAATGCACCTGTTGCTTTCATGGATCTTATGAATAGGGTGTTTCGTCCGTTCTTAGATCAGTTTGTCGTAGTCTTTATAGATGACATCTTGATCTATAGTCGGGACAGGCTAGAGCATGAGCAACATCTTCGTCGAGCGTTGACTCTTCTTTGCCAATATCAGTTGTATGCCAAGTTCAGTAAGTGTGAGTTCTGGTTGGAAGAGGTGACTTTCTTGGGTCATGTGATATCTGCTGAAGGAGTCAAAGTAGATCCGAAGAAGGTGGAATCTATTGCAGAATGGGAACAACTAAAGACGCCGACAGAAGTTCGTAGTTTCCTTGGTTTAGTAGGATACTACCGGAGGTTTATCAAGGACTTCAATACGATCGCGTTGCCAATGACAAAGTTGACAAGGAAGGACATACCTTTTGTTTGGGATGATCGATGTCAGCAAGCATTCCAGAGTTTGAAGGAGAAGCTGACCAATGCTCCAGTGTTGATCTTGCCAGAACCGGGGAAAGGTTATGTTGTTTTCTGTGATGCTTCCAAGAAGGGTTTAGGTTGCGTGTTGATGCAGGAAGATCATGTGGTTTCTTTTGCCTCGCGACAGCTCAAGAAGCATGAGGAGAACTATCCGACTCATGACCTGGAGCTGGAAGCAGTGGTTCATGTGTTAAAGATTTGGAGACACTATCTGTATGGGGAAGTGTGTCAGATCTTTACGGATCATAAGAATCTAAAGTACATCTTTACGCAGTAAGAGTTGAACATGCGACAACGGCGTTGGATGGAGTTGATCGATGATTACGACTGCACTATCGAGTATCATCCCGATAAGGCAAATGTGGTAGCTGATGCGCTTAGCAGAAAGTCTTCTTCTCCTTCTTCAAAGAAGGCACAGTTGAGTTCCCTGGTATGCTGTAAGCGGGATATGTTTGTCTCTTTGTGGAAGATGAATGTGTAGATGGAAGTTTCTTTGTTGGCTGGTCTTTTCACACAGATGCAAGTCAAGCCTACATTAAGACAGCAAATCAAGGATGCACAACAGACAGATGAGGTAGTACAGTTGATCAGATCAGAGTTTGGCGGCGACAAGCGTGATGGGTTTCATGAGTCTGAGGATGGACTAGTATGTTATCATAATAGGATGGTGGTTCCTGATGTTGATAAGATGAGGAAGTTGGTGCTCGAGGAAGCACATACGTCGATGTATGCGATGCATCCAGGTGTCACCAAGATGTATCATAGTCTGAAGGACTTGTATTGGTGGCCCAGTTTGAAGAGAGATGTAGCTGAGTTCGTGGCAAGATGTGCAGTTTGTCAGCAAGTGAAGGCTAAGCATCAGAAGCCGGCAGGTATGTTGCAACCTTTGCCAATACCGCAGTGGAAATGGGATCATATAACCATGGATTTCGTAGTTGGTCTGCCCATGACAACTAGGAATCATGATTCCATTTGGGTGATAGTGGACAGATTGACGAAGTCTGCCCATTTCCTACCTGTGAAGACGATGTATACAGCAGAGAAGTTCGCTAGAGTGTACGTGGATGAGATAGTCTGTTTGCATGGTGTGTCAACGACGATAGTTTCTGACAGAGGTCCTCAGTTTACCATTCGTTTCTGGGAACAATTTCACAGAGCATTGGGAACGTAGTTGAGGTTCAGTACATCCTTTCACCCACAGACAGATGGACAGTCTGAGAGGACTATTCAGATTCTAGAGGATCTCCTTCGAGCTTGTGTTTTACAGTTCCTAGGCAGCTGGGATGTACATCTGACTTTTGATAGAGTTTTCCTATAACAACAGTTATCAGCGAAGCATCGACATGGCTCCTTACGAAGGTTTGTATGGAAGGAAGTGCAGATCCCCATTGTGTTGGTATGAGTCCAGTGAGTATCAGCTGTTGGGTCCTGAGTTAGTTCAGCAAATGACAAAGAAGATCAAAGTGATACAACAAAAGTTGAAAGTGGCGCAGGACAGACAGAAGTCTTATGCAGACAATCGCCGACGACCTTTGGAATTCCAGGTAGGAGACAAAGTATATCTTAAGGTCTCGCCTTGGAAAGGTGTGCTAAGGTTTGGACGAAAGGGTAAGTTGGCACCCAGGTATATGGGGCCTTACCCAGTGATAGCACGTGTTGGTAAAGTAGCTTACAAGATAGAATTGCCTCCAGAGTTACATAGGTTGCATCCAATATTTCATGTCAGTATGATGAAGAAAAGTCATCCGGATTCAGGTGCAGTGATACAGCCAGTTGAGGTTGAGCTTGATGCCGATGTAACCTATGAGGAAGGTCCTGTGGCGATCCTTGATAGAAGAATCAAGAAGCTGAAGAAGAAGGACCTGGTTCTTGTGAAAGTTCTTTGGCAGCGTCGTGGCGTTGAGGAAGCCACGTGGGAGCTTGAGGAAGAGATGAGGAGGAAGTATCCCTCGCTTTTCTCTTCGGATTTTGGGGACGAAATCCCTTAAAGGGGGTTAGATTGTAAGGACCCTGACCTTTGTTTAGGGCTTACCCTGTTTGCTTTGCTTAACCCTGGTGTTTTGGTGCTTGCTAATCACCTTGGGTGGTGATTAGGGTTTGGTTGTGCTTTGTTGTGAGTTGAAGGTGCTACTTGCAAATAACCCAAGTCTAGCATTTTGTGAGCAAGTTTGCCACCTTGAGAGGTGTTCCTCTCTCTCTTTGCTTCCTCTAGAGTTGAGGGGAAGGCTTGGGCTGGTTGCTTGAGTTCTTTGGGCCTTAGTTGAGCTTGTTTGGGCCTTGAGGTGCCTTGTTTTGGCTTGGTTGAGCCTTGTGTCGCCCAAAGTGAACAGTGTGTCGACCAACAAGGAGGTGTGTCGCCCTAGTGCAAGCTTGGTGTGTCGCCCATGGTGCTTGGTCTTGTTTGGTGTACACTTGGTGCATGTTTTGGACAAGTGTCTTACGGCTTGCTAGAGTGGTGGTCTGAGCTTGTGGACAAGTGTCCTTTGTGGGGGCGACACCATGCCATGTTCCACCTTGTTTTCTCCTCCCTTTCTTTCTATAAAAGATGGTTCCTTCCTTAGCTTAAGGACCCTTTTGGTTCCTCTCCCTCTTGTGCACGACACACTCCCTCCTTCCCTTGCTTGGTGGCCGACACACCCTTGAAGGGGTTGCTTGGAGGTCGACACACCCTTGGAGAAGAAGAGTGGTGGCCGATACCCACCCTTGGAGGAGCTTTGGTGGACGATATCCCTTGGAGCTCTCCATCCTCTTTGCTTGGTGGTACGTGGAGCTTGGAGTTCTTCTTCTTCCTTGAAGCTTGGAGCTTAAGGCGGGTTGCATAACTCTAAACCTAGCTACTCTACTCTCTTTTCATATATGTTGCTTTAATCTTGCCTATATGCATGTTAGTAGTTGGTTTTTGGTTATCTTGCATGTTGGCCGATCCATGTAAGTTAGGGTTTAGGGAGCAACACTCCTTTCTCCCCTTGGTTTTGAAAAGTGAGTTTGGGTCCTAATGTTGTGAGCAATACCCCTCTTTCCTATTCGATTGAGGTGAGCTTGTGACTTAGTGGCTTGAGCAAGACTCTCTTCTCACCTTAGGCAAGAAGGTGAGCTCGTTAGATGACCTTGATGAGATGCATCTTGAGCGTTTGGTTCTTGTAGAGGTGCTGCCTGACAGCCTTCATGGCTTAGCTACTCTTGCACGACATAAGTGAGCAATGTATCCCTTTTGTTCCTTGGGCGGGTGAGCATTCTGACCTTGCACACCTTGAGCTAGTTCTGCCCGACAGGCTGCACACCTTGGGGCTGCTCCCCTGACACCATGTTGCTCGCCCGATACATCTACTCGCCTGACCATCTTGCTCACTTGATGCTTTGCTCACTCGACGCCCCTTTGCTCGCCCAGTGTCAGTGCTCGCCCCGCTTCAGCTCATGTCGACCAGCGTTGCTCACCCGTCACACCTTGCAAGGTCCATAGTCTGCACGCCTTAGTGAACGTTGCTCTGCTGCACACAAGTGGCGCGTTGCGCTGCACGCTCGGCAGCCTTGCTCACCCGACATAGCACGTTGTTACCCCTGCGCGACACAAGGAGTAGCGTCTCGCCTGACGCAGCCTGACGCCCGATACTATGTTGCTCGCCCGACATCAATCTGTGTCGCCCGACATCCACCCTGCATGCTCAACTGAACCTTGCATGCCCAGATCGTACCCTGACTCACCCGATATACTCTGCACACCTACTAGAGCTGCACGCCCGATAGGGATTAGATGAGAGTGGGTCCTGCCCGGGATAACCTTTAGTGAGGGTTTTGGGTACCTCTTGTGAGGTTACGGTTTGTCATAGAAAGGTGATACATCAGCTTTGTTTTTATGAATTGTTAAAGCTTGTTCTTTAAATCTTCTTATGACTAAGAACATGTGTACGAGTGTGGCTACCCTGGTTATCTCTGTAATGCTAAGAGTAACGTTAAGAATGCATTAGGGTTGCTTGATAATGTGCTTACATATGTAACCTTAAGATGAGGCATGGATGTAATTATTATTGTCATTTTGTGCTGGCAATATACTTAACCCCAATTGTCACCTTATGTTAATAATATGAGTCTCTTGATTATTCATATGGTTATTGAATGATGCTAACCATGCAGGTAGTGCTTAGCCAAATGAAAGGCTATGAGAAATGGATATATGTGAATACTATGATGACAGGTGTATTATGAATGATGTCCCATGATGATGAAAGCCTTGAGAGGCTGTGGCACTATGTGATGAGGGATTGAGATCCCATGGTATGTGATGATCCTTGAGGTGGATCTGCATGGTTGGCAAGAGGCCAAGTGATAACATGTGATGCTGGATCCTTGAAATGGATCAGGTTGATGTAATTGCAATAATAACATATTATTGAGTTTATGTTGGTTATTTCCCTTCTATAGTTTGCATGTTATACAACTTGGTTGAATCTTGCAATCCATCTAAAAGATACTAATTAATTATAGTGAAATCTATCATGTAGTTTGCCCTGGCCATAGATCCATCATCAGTCAGGATAGGGTGATGGTGAAACGGGTTCTCCTGCGGGTTAACCACACCTTGTACAACCACACTCCAATAACTGATGAACTATAGTTTTTATTCATTTGTACACCCACACTCCACACATTGAACAACCACACCTAAGACACAAGCAGAGCAACATAGAACACACCATATAAGAAAAACGAACACAACGACATATAGTTTTGAGCCCAACAAAAATAATGGGATGAAAAACCCATATATATGCTAAGGAGTCAAAATTCAAAACTTACAACAGCTATTGATGGCTTGTTCGACTGCCCAGGGCTCCCATGGGACACATCCATTCCTAGTATAATAGTTGGCTCTTGGGAGATCTTTGGCATGGATGGAGGATGCTCAGCTGTGGCGAACTTCTGTACACGTTGTGACACCCGCAGGCTTATTCAAGATCTCATTCGTTGTGGAAACTTGAAGTGCATTGTCAGTAAAATCTTTTTATGTATTTCGTTTAACTAATTTAAATGAAATACATTAAAAGATTTTACTTACACCACCCTTCATGTTTCCACAGTGAATGAGATCTTGAATATGCCTACGGGTGTCACATTGTGCAGAGAAGTTCACCACAGCCATGAGCATCCTCCATCCATGCCAAAGATCTCCCAAGTGCCAACTATGATACTAGGAAGGGATGTGTCCCATGGTAGCCCTGGGCAGTCGGACAATCCATCAATAGCTGTTGTAAGTTTTGAATTTTGACTCCTTAGCATATTTTGCATCCCATTATTTTTGTTGGGCTCAAACCTATATGCCGTTGTGTTCATTTTTCTTATCTAGGGTGTTCTTTGTTGCTCTGCTTGTGTCTTAGGTTGTCATCTCTCGAGATTGGCCTTTAATCTCCAAGTACAAAGCTGCAGTTAGCAGAGGATCTGTTATTGGCTTTTAGGGCCTGCATCACAACCACATGTTATAGAAAGGGTATTATTTTAGATGGAGGGGGTAAAGGAAAAAGGACAAATATACAAATGTTGTTTTAACAATTAAGGGAACAAGGAGGAACCCACATTACTAAGAACACCCATTCTTTCTTGAGGCTTCTGCCTAGACTTCTCAGCAGACCTCTGAAATGTTCACAATGACTTAGGGTGCCTCTGCAAAAGGAAAAACACCAAGTTATTTTAGTTAGTGGCCAAAAACAAACAAATAACTTATTAACTAAACTGGCAGAACAAAACACCAGGATATATTATACTTAGTACCAAAAACAAAACATTCAAAAACAACACAGTGAGAAAACAGAACAACACTCGTAGAAGTAACGCACCTCAATAGGTACATAAGTTGGTCGCTTGGGCCTCCCTACATTAAGGCAAGGCAGAGGATCTGAATACTTGAGCTCTATCTGATGATGTTTTCTGAAATAATCAGAGACAAGTAGTGTCAGGATATTACTTGTTTCATTCTAACAACTCGTTTTCCTTTACATATATAAATTCATGTTTCATCCACGTACAAGAACAACTCAAATGAATTACCCAGAAGGTAAGATCTGATACCTCAAGTGATGTGAGACCTCAAGATAAACATCGATGTTGCCTATATCTATGTGAGGGTACATATCAATAAGAAACTTGGAACAAATTGCCTTGGAAATACAAAAAATATTTATGCATGGCAGATCTATGCTTTCAGGCAATGGGTGGATGTATCACATTATTCCCAAAAACCATATACATATAAAAAATACCCTTTCCTAAAAACTAAAGATTTCAAAAAAGTATTACTACATAAAAAATTGCCCTAAAAAGAACCGATAAATATATGAATAGTCTCATTTAAAATGTTGCAACAACTAGTCTAGGATTCATCAAAATGTTGGGTGGAGCTTGAAGATTGTAGTGTGGTTGCTAGAATCTTGATCTCTATAGTGTTAAGATTTCCTGCAGCATGTGATCAAGTAATGAAAGAAAAATGAATATGCCATAAGAAATATATCATGATCTGACATGATGCAAGTTGGATATGAAGCCAACAAATATGAAGCACCCGCAATATGCATTCCTGCTTATATAAGCAGTTGCATTCCAAGATATTATCAAACAGAATCAAACCTGCATAGGTTGGGAAACAGAAAATCATGGTATACGATGTGTGGCTTCCATACAAAAGGGACAATTACCCTTTTACTATAGTAGTTTTTACATTAAAAAAGAATTATTCAGTCCACATCACCCATCCACATTAGTTGAAAATTTTGAATATCCATACTATAATAATCCATTTACTAGTTGAGTAATTACTAAATGGAAAGAAATGGATCAAATAATTATAACTCATTTTCAACTAAAATTTTCATCGGTACCCACAAACAAGAAGCTAAAATACTTCTCATAGCTAAAAACCACAAACCAATCATAATGCGTGTATCATCCGTAATACTAAGATTCTCCATAACAAAATTAAAAGTAGGTCAAAACAAAATAGGATTGTTATTTGGCAACATTGTCTACGACAATGGACATGAAACATCATTACTTTGGATCGGCATGTACAAATAACAAATTGGATTAAATAAAAACAACTATAGCTCTCTTCTCTTTAGATAGTATCCAAGAATGCAATTAAATTTAAACTTCATGTCCTGCAACAAATGGAAACGACTTTAGATACTGCTTTTGTTTTCAATTTTGTAACAGTATAAGCAATACTTTATGCTCACCTTGGCAACGTATGTGTTTTCGGCCATGCTATGACCTTACCAACAACATCATCAATAGATTGATATTGATCATAAGGTCTAACTAGAGCATCGTTGCCCAACAAAGCAACCTCCACAAAAACATCAACAAATGATGAGCCTAAACTTGCACCTCCCACCCTTTTCATGGGGTCAACCTCAGAGACTCGATCGAATGTAATTCTAGCATCTGGATCTGTAAAACTCGGCAAATACACATCCTAGAAACAAAATACAGTTTACATAACAAATTTATATAAATGTAAAATGAAGTGCAATTCACAGTAATACAAACATACTTGTCCCTTCTTAAATGATGAATGTCTTATATGGAGTGGAGTTTGCATTGATATGTTTGTATGCACAATTATTTTATTTTTGTCATAAGTCCATAAAAGTCAACATGGAAAATAATTAATACCACACATCTTGTATAAAATGTATTCATACTTGGCCAGTGCAAACATGTTGTGCTTGATTGTTTCCTGCTCTAGTTAAGGCTAGTAACTCCTCTAATTTTTGGTTGAATTCATCCTTTTGTTCTTGATGTTTTGCATCAAATTCCAATAGTTGTTCTTCAAGCTTATCCTGGAAATGCTTCCTTTGCGCTTCTTCAGCTTCTTGGGATTTACGGTTCTCACTCTAGATATCAGAAGGTGATGGTCCAAGTCCATAACCACGAACATATCCTGGTCTCTCTTCTCCCATAACATGCCTATAAATTTCATCTGAAGTAACATCAGGTTGCTTTCTTGGCAACTCTTCTCCTACCTCAGAAAAGTTTTCCTACATACAACAAATCATACGAGATGTAATTTATACCAAATATATACCTCTATGAAATTAGTATATGTAACATAATATTATAGGATATTATGTGTTGTACCAAAATTTTAGCAGATTCAACATCAACTATGCTCCCATCTTTTTTATGATGAGTTTTCTCAAAAAACATTATGGGATCCACTTCCCCGCCTATTTCCTTCTCCATCTTTATCATTCAAACAAGGTTATTGTAAACATCAAATAAAAGGATGCCATCATATTGTATAAATGTATCACAAAAATTATTAACTTACATCATATTTCAGACATGCAAACGACTTGGTTCTTGTTGTGTAAGTATCAACGTTAGTTATAGACTTGTTAGTTATAGGCATGTTAGTTAAGCATAGCAGAAAACATTGCAATATTTTGCATAGTAATTATTTGTGTGGTACTGTAAGTATCAACGAATAGAAAAAATAATATTACCTTTCCTTTATTACTCCTCCAATAATCGACAAGAAATTTCCAAAGCGACTTGTCCACGCGGGGAACAACTTGTTCAAGTTGTTGTTCATATGGACTATCTTCTAGGAAGTATAGTCTCCTTAAGTCCCACTTGGGGTCCTTCCATTTCTTTCCTAGTCTCTTCATTGTCCACTCCTTCAGATCTGAATCCATTGTGAATTTACTCTACCGACATAAAGGATATCAATTAGAAGCTTCATTTAACCATTTAAAACTAAAATTTAATAACATACCTTCACAAAATTGCATATAGAATCTTTTTTATTTGCTGGAAATTGTCTCCAGTCCTCATAGTTTAGTGGACAAAGATTGGGATCTCTTGCAATGGTTGTCAGAAAACTCGATAAGTGACATTGGTTTTCACCTACTGATTGTCCAAATTGATTTTTCTCAATGGGAATTGGATCCTCGGGCGTTCTTTTCCAAACTTTCAAACATTGTGTTCTGCCACGTGCTCGATGTTTTTGACCTAAGCATTCATTCATAAAGGATAAAATATATATATGCAAAATTATATATCATTAAATGTAGCACCATAAATACAATGATATGAATGAAATGATTACCTAGCCCATCTTAAGGTGTTGTTGTAATATTCAATGACTCAACATGGTGATCAGAGATGACATTTTGGTCCATGTTATCAGGAAATACATTGCTATTTTGGTTACTGACAACTCTATTCTCTATAATTCTTGAATGAATAGATATGGAAGCATTGACATTAGGCACACGGGGTAGCTGTAAATTTCTTGATCTTGTAACTTTATCGCCACTTTCTTTGTTGTGCCAATTTTGGAACCTTGTTCCCATCTCCTTTTCAGTTGTACATGTTTGAGAGGATTTCAAACCACCAACCATATTAGAGTCTTGGGGAGACGTGGCTGATTGGGCATTTTTTGCAGAGCTGGCATCCGTTTTATTGAATTTGTTTGCTCGATATTTTTGACCTAAGCATTCATTCATAAAGGGTAAAATATATATATGCAAAATTATATATCATTAAATGCAGCACTATAAATACAATGATATGAATGAAATGATTACCTAGCCCATCAGAAGGTGTTGTTGTAACATTCAATGACTCAACATGGTGATCAAAGATGTCATTTTGGTCCATGTTATCAGGAAATACATTGCTATTTTGGTTATTGGAAGCTCTATTCTCTACAATTCTTGAATGAATAGACACGGAAGCATTGACATTAGGCACACGGGGTAGCTGTGAATTTCTTGATCTTGTAACTTTATCGCCACTTTGTTTGTTGTGCTGATTTTGGAACCTTGTTCCCATCTTCTTTTCAGTTGTGCATGTTTGAGAGGATTTCGAACCACCAACCATATTAGAGTCTTGGGGAGACGTGGCTAATTGGGCATTTTTTGCAGAGCTAGTAGTAGTTTATTGAATTTTTTTGCTCTATCATTACGAATTTCAGTTGGAAGGGAAGCTAAAATTTTTTTGGATAGATTTGAGGATGACATGTTCAAAGATTTCCAACAACCATGTCGAGTAATGCTAGGTAAATGAGTCACCGTACAAGAACAATTGTTGTTGTTCTTATCATTGCTTGCGGCTGTCATGTAATGGCAGTTGTCACTGTATTGTTCTCTCATCCTCTGTATATGAAGTCACATAAAAATGAAGACATTTAGAAAAATATTGAACAAAATAATAACAATTTTATTAATAATATTGAAAAATGAAACACATATATTTTATCAAATATAATTATAAACAAAAATAGAGACAAGGATAAATATGAATAAGAATAATGTCAGATATGCAAAATGCATACACCTAGCTAGAGCACAATGTGAGACAGAAAATTAAAGAGATACATTGAGCCAAAAAAGGCTTATTTAAGTCAAATATTAATGACAAATAAAAAGAAACATTGGCTGCTATTTTGTAATCTTCTCATTCAAAACAGTCATCATCATCACTTTGAGATACACCTTCATCATCCTACTGAATTCAGGATTGGTCTTTTTCAGTTGTTGAACTAGCAACAGTAATTCCTTCCATATCCAATCTAACTATGTCACAATCAGTATCTTCATCCTCTATGTCATTGATGGCCCATCTCGAGTTTCACCGTGCACATAAGCTTTGACATTCTCAATACAAGATTGTTCTTCCATGTTAACTTATCTCGTGGGACAATCTTTACAACAAAATGCCACCCTTTTGCAGTGACATCTTCTACATAAAATACTTGTCCAACTTGAGATGCCACTACAAACGGTTCTTCTTTAGTTTGAAGGCATCTCAAATTAACAAGAGTCAACCCATGTTCATCATGCTTGATTCCCCTCGTTGAGTAGATGTCCACCCAATCACACTTAAACAATGTCACCTTAAAGTGTTCATAATAATTGAGCACAATAACTTCCTTCAAAACACCATAGTAGGTAACATCTCTAGTAATTGGATTGCGGTCAGTGGTTTTAGAATAAGAATCAGTCTTAGCTACCAGAAAGACTCCACTATTTTGTGTTGTTCGATTTGCATCTTTTGCCTTGGTATGAAATTTGTGACCATTGACAACATAACCCTTGTACTTAATGGCCAGTTGATGTGGACCTTGCGAAAGAAACTTGATTTTATCATCCACCATATCTATTCTTAGGAGTGTCTCAATCTAACAAAAGAAAAGTTTGTTAGACTTTATTGATGAAGCATAACTAATTTAATTACCACAACTAAACTTACATGTTCCTTAAACCATCCATCAAATGAGTTACTATGTATTCTATGAACCTCCTTTAAGGACTTCTGAGGTTGCTTTTTCCTAATGATATCATAGTGCATCCTGACACAAAATATGTGCAATATGTTATTGGAATATGTTATAGCATTTTATTAATAGAAGACAGTTGACACTAACTTACTTAATGTAGGGTTCAATTGCTTCACAATTGAATAGTACATACTTATGGGCTTGTTTCAATGTATGTTCATCCAAGACACATGTTACCATTTTACCAATACCACGACCTACTGTCGAGAAAATAGACCAATCATCACTGTCAAGTGTTGGCTCATTTTCCAAATTTGCTTTGTCAGTATCATTTCAATTTGGCTGATTTAATTTTGTTTCAACTCCATCCAAGTATCTTGAACAAAAAGTGAGACACTCTTCAACTATATATCCTTCTGCTATTGATCCTTCTAGATATCTTTTATTACGAACATATCCTTTTAGGGTCATCAGATACCTGATAACAAAGTTGAGGAAAATATTATGACAAATTACATTCCAATAGGTAAAGTCATCATGACGTATGAAATCTTACCTTTCAATTGGATACATTCAACGATACTAAACAGGGCCGACTGTCTTAGCTTCATAAGAGAGATGGACTGATAGATGCACCATTATGTCAAAAAAATATGGAGGGAATATCTTCTCCATCTCATAAAGTGTCACAGCTATTGCATTTTCCAATGCACAAAAATCATTTGGATCTATGACTTTAGTTCACAACCTTTGAAAATAGTGATAAAGATTAATAATACATGACTTAGCATTCTTATTGGGCAAGGACACAGTGACAGCTAATAGCAAAAGTTGTTGCATCAGCACGTGATAATCGTGACTTTTCATTGGTAGCATCTTCTAATCCTTCGGCTGTGCACATCTAGATATATTAGACGCATACCCGTCTGGAACTTTGAAAGATTTTAGGAGGTTGCAAAATAATATTTTTTCATCTTTTTCATTATATAGAAAGCTAGAGGTAGGATGGTATATTTACCAATAGTTTTTGGATGAAGCAGAAATCTGATTCCCATATCCTCCAAATCCTTCCTTGCATTCAAGTTGTCCTTACTTTTATCCTTCAAATCTAGCAATGTTCCAACAATACTCTCACATATATTCTTCTCAATGTGCATGACATCGAGATTGTGCCTTACAATGTTAGTTTTCCAATATGGTAGCTCAAAAAATATGTTTTTCCTTTCCCAATTGTGTGTTGAATCCTTACTTATTGGCCTTTTCTTACCAATTATAGTTCTTCCGTCCTTCAATTGTGACAAGATTTGAGCTCCAGAAGGAGGTTTAGGTGGGCACCTAAATTCTTGCTCACCATCAAATGCCTTTGCTTCTTTTCAGAATCTGTGGCTAGTTGGAAAAAACCTATAGTGTCCTCTGTAGCAAACTTTACGGCTATGTGGCAACGAATGTGAGACAATATCTTTATTACAATAGGGACATGCTTTGTAGCCTTTAGTACTCCAACCAGATAGATGTGCATATCCTGGAAAATCACTAATAGTCCATAATAAAGAAGCATGCATCAGAAAGAATTCCTTGGTTCCAACGTCATATATATGTACACCAGTATCCCATAGTTCTTTCAACTCATCAATCAATGGACGCAAGTACACATCAATATTATCGGGTGAAGCTGGTCCAAGAATGAGTAGGGACAACATAAAATATGGTTGCTTCATGCACAACCAAGGAGGTAAATTATATGGAATAATCACAACAGACCATGTACTGTAAGAAATACTCATTGTCCCAAAAGGATTAAATCCGTCAGTTGCAAGTCCCAATCAAATGTTTCTAGCATCTACAGCAAATTCTGGATGCTTCGCATCAAATGTTTTCCATGCAGGTGAATCAATCGGGTGTCTTAACTTGTCATCTTTTTCATATTCTTCTGCATGCCACCTCATTAAGGAAGAGGTTTTTTATGACATGAATAACCGCATTAGGCAGGGTATAAGTGGAAAGTGTCTGAGCACTTTGATAGGTATTCTCTTGGGTTTTTTTGCAAGCTCGTCATCATCATTTGGGATTGTAATCGGTTTCCATATTGATGCTCCACATGTATCACAGACGTCTTTATCAGTAGAATCCTTCCAAAACAACATGCAACCATTTGGACAAACATGAATCTTCACATAATCTAAGCCCAACCCCGTAATCATTTTTTAGCTCATAAAATAAATTAGGTAACTGTTCTCCTTCTGGTAGCATCTTCTTAAAGAACGTAAGAAACATAGATGATGCTTTCTTACTCAAGCCATTAAGAAAAACCAGGTGATAAAATTCTAGGATGCAAGCAAGTTTGCTATATTTCTTACACCCTGGATATAATTCTGTCTCAGAATCCTTTAACAAGATAAAAATATTTCAGTATTGAAATGTTGATCACCAGACGGCTCCACTCCTTCTGTATTTCCATCTTTACTGAAACTCGGAAAAGTATCATGCAACATATCTTGTAAATTTTCAGCATTAAGGAAATCTCCCAGATCAGTAGGAGCATCCATTTGAACATCGGCATCTTCACCATAAAAAGCCAAAGAAATATAGCTTGGTAAGAAGCCATGCCACACTAGGGACGAGCCTCTCTCTCTCTAGGGTTTCTCTCTGCCTTCTCTCTAGGTTCCACCCCAGCGGTCGCCGCTGGGGGGAGGGGTGTGCTTTCCTGGAGCCTCCCTCCCCCTGGCCTCCAAGACCATGATTGGTAGATCCTGAAGGTGGTCTTCTCTGGAGTGCGAAGCCGGCAAATCAGCGAGTCTGTGGTGGTTCCATCATGACCTGTTTCAAAGCAGTTGGTTGCGCTGCCGTTGTGGTTCCATCGCTCCCTGGTTCAAAGCAGTTGGATGTGCTGCAAGCTTCCAAACCCGACTGATGGAGTGGCGTCTCGACCTTGTCGAATCTATCCATTCAAGTGAGATGGAGGGATAGGAACCGGTCCTGGTCGTGTGTTCAGATCTTGTGTTGCTGCTCTGAGCTGGTGATCCTAGGTGGTCTCTACGCCACCTTCCTCCCCAGCATCTGATTGTTCCAGTGGTTGAGGTGTTGCCCTTCCTTGGATTCGGCTGAATGCGATCACGTTTGGATGGTGGTTGGATTTCCTAATCGAGTAGCGTGTCATCTGTGAGAGGGCGATCGTCCGATGACACCCCAAGTTCGTCTCTGGTTTCGTAGAGCTATGGGGTGCTTTGGCACCTTTCTAGGCTGTCTCCACCGAGCAATGGTAAGCCCTTGCGGGCCTGTGCTCCAGGTCATCCGGGTGTTGAATAGGTCTCTGTTTGGCAAGTATGGTGAAGCATGCTTCCTGGTGTCTGACCTGTGTGGCGGAGCGGCCTCTCCATCACGGACTTCGGCCAGGGGCTTGGAGGGTCTCTTTGATGCCGAACTTCCCCTGGTACTCCTCAGAATGGCGGGCTCCTTCCTCTGTCCTAAGGTGTCCGGGGTTCCTCATCTCATCGCCCCCTCTACAGGGGGTATGAAGTCAAGGCAGCGGTTGATTCTAGCCTGGTGTCTAGAGGCCGTTCCTGTTAGTGCAGCTCCATGTGCACACCAGGTCGACTGCAATGTGATCGACGTTTTGCCCTATGGGCAATGGCTCAATTGGTGATGTCCAGTGTTTCAGAATAGAATAATAGGTCGTTTCTACAACCCTGATGACAAAGCTGGCTCTATTCCCTCTCCACCACATCTTCAGAATGGGGTTAATGCAAGTTGGTCAGATTGGGTGTGGTTGGCTGTGTCCATGGGTGGCAGTGTCCCATGTCATTCTTGTTTCTGAAATATTGATCATCTGTGAAGGCAAATGATCTTCTTTTGACAGCTATCTTCTAAGCTTAGGTTGTGAAGTTTTCTGTCCACTGAGGTGGTCGATCCTTGGTTACATGTGGATGTATGAATCTTACTGTGTAAGTCGTATTTGTGGTTGAGCTGATCGTAACAGCTTCATGGCTTGATCTCTATACAACTGCAGATATCTAAGAAGGCCCCTGATAGTGTTATTTGGTATGGCTTTGGTAGCCGTGTTTTTTGTCCTATTTCAGATGAAGTTCGGAATCAGTGGCAGTGTTTCTTCTCTTCGGGGGAGAAGGTCAGAGTGGCAGGCTTGCCTTCTTCAAGATGGTTCTATTTCAGTGATCCAGGTGGGCTTTGATTGGGAGATGTGAAAAGGGATGTCTTTGTGATTCTGTTTTGGGAGTTGAGTTGTTGTTTCTATAGGCATATGTGTGGGTGTGCTTATTGGTCCTGTACGATTCCCCCTCTCTTCTCCTAAATCTGTTTCTCTTAGTTTAATCTTTCTTTCTCTTGGTTAACTCTTAGTTTGGAGTCTTTCTTTTGGTTTCTGATCCTTGTTTTGCCCCCCCTACGTGGGGACAATTAAGGATCTAGTTTTCACCTCGGGGCACCCTTGTACCCAAAGTTTTGGTTATCTAGTAACAGGTTTTTTGCTCGACCAAAAAAAAAAAGAAGCCATGCCACAGTAGATGGCACAATGCAGTCTTTTTGGTGACCTGGTATACATTAGCACACTTTCTACATGATATTTGAATTTAGATTTATATCAAAGTTAATAGTATATAGTTATCATTCTCAAAACTCATTACTATTACAATTTTTGGAATCCAAATAGTCTAGTTAGGTAATATTCAAAACCTTATTTCAATTTGATAACCCTATAACTCAAATTTAATTTTGAAAAGTAAATATATATCAAAGAATAGATGACATGTAACATACTAAAATGTAAGTAATAATTCAATATTTTTACATTGTAATAAATAAATCATATTATTTGATATAAAATATTTACTCTCTTAAATATAATCAATAATAAATGACTTTTTTAATTTATAATGATAATTTAACATTCAACATATATTTCGAGAAATAATCTAATCACCTATTCAATTTATATATAAAATGACGTTACATGTCTTATGTAATAAAATACATTAATATTCTAAAACACCAATATATTATTTTATTTATGTGAAATGATGTCTAATTATGATCCCTCTCAATTTTATTGGTAACAATATAATTAAATTAATAATATAATAAATGAATCAATTACACATTTTAATATAAATCATGACATTTAATTTATATAATCCATTACAATTTTCCAAAATATAAAATATAATTAATATATGTTATATTGTAACTTTTGGTGCTATACAAGAGAATGTATGGACCATTACACTCTTTTTAGTCATAAAATGTCTAATAAAGTCTTAAATTAATTGGTGATTTAAGAAACTTCAAATTATAAGTTAGTAATTTATATAAGTACTCCTTGGTCTAATCTACCATTCTTTAAATTTTGAGGTCAAATGATCATCAATTTCCCACTCATTTAATTACTTATATTTTCCACTTTAATTCTCTTTATTTACATTAAAATGTCATTGGTGAATTGATTATCTCCCCATTTAAGTAATGCCTACGTTACTCTCCCTTCCCCTAGATGTTCCCTCGCACTGGCCAGGAGACGTGTACGACTATTCGCTGTCTCACAGACGCCGCTTCTTCTCATTTTCCCCTCTATAGTCTCTTCTTCTCTTCTTCTACTTCTTCCCCGCTTCTTCCCTCTTCTTCTCCATGGCATTGATCCTCTTCCCCTCTGCCAACTCTCTTCATCTTCCTCCCTATTTTCTCCACACCCTGCTACCATAGCCAACACCCTACTGATCTAATTGTTGTTGATGCCCAATTGTTCTAGTCGTCGCCCTACTATTCTAGTCATTGTCCACACCCTGTTGTTCTAGTCATCCTGACACCATGTTGTTCTAGACATTGTCGATGCCCTACTATTCTAGCAGTTGCTGACGCCTTGTTGTTCTAGACGTTGCCAACATAGTATTTTGCTAGCCATTGTCGATGCCCTACTATTCTAGCCATCATCGACGCCCTACTATTCTACCCATCACCAATGCCCTGCTATTCTAGTCATCGTCAATGCCCTACTATTGTAGTTGTTGTTAGCACTGCTATTCCAGTTGTCATCTTGCTGCTTTGTCTCATCCTATCCTTCTTCTCCACACACAGCCATAAACCCTATCGTCCCTCTCTCAATGCCAACAAACATGGCAACAAGGTTGTTGTTGTTTCCTGCTATAGAGGTTGTGGTGTGTCCCATTTACTCCTACACATGTCATGTTGCACTGCATAGAGGTAACCCAACAACCATTTCCTCTTCTCGACATTGTTCATTCATTAGATTAACGCCATGTATATGACCAATTAATTTGTACATCAATAGTTTAAATTCATCATACAAACTAAAATCAAGTATATGACCTAACTATAGTATCACGGGTGTTAATCTTGTCCCTTTTCCTTAACATGTTTTGAAACACACATTCTAATTAACTTGAGTAACTTCCTAATACACAACAATATCCATGTACCATGTCATATACATATTTAGTTGCCGATATATATATATATATATATATATATATATATATATATATATATATATATATATATATATATATATATATATATATATATATATATATATATATATATATATATATATATATTGTACTATATTAGATGTAGGTTTATGGTAATCTCCACTTGAGACCTAATCCTTCATGTGAGTCACTTCGATCTACTTAGTGTATAAATACCTTTCTCAAAACATAGTAATTGATTTCCTGAGATGATAATAATATTGATAATAATAATAATCTAATTTATTTGATATATCACCATAGTGTTTACCTATATGAACTAAAAGACCTAGATTCAAAACCCTATTTTATGGAATAAAGAAGTATATTTATTATCAAAACTGTATAATTTCTTTGTTTGAATTAAAGGATATTAAAGAGAAGGAACTTATGAAAGATTATAATTTTGTAAATTTGCATGCAGATGAATTTATAGATGACATGTGAGTATGGACGGTCATATGAATATACTTCAGTTTATGCAACCATATGGAATATATTCATATTCATATATACACATCAAGATCTATGTATGACTTTAGGATTCATGAAAATTGATAAATTAGATGACATGCTAATTCACACTATATGAATGACCTTGAAATACATAATTACAATGCTAGAAAGATAATAATATTGATTGCAATAGAAATGATGTGGTTATAAATATTAATAAGGAATCACTCAAACAATCACTATATATAACCTTCCACAATGAGGGTATGAAAATATTGATATTCCCAGATTATAACATGACATAAGGTGACCTATATGAATGGGTATATATGGACTGATGTGCATACAAAACATTTTTAGGTTCAAAATAATGCATGGTGAACTTCACCCCTAGTAATACAGATAGTCATGAAGACCAAATATGCACTTCTCACTTGAGATGTTTGGGATTTCACCTCCTTTTGATACCTTTTCTATTGCATTCTTTTGAATGAGGCACAATCAATTTATTTTCTTATAGAAGTAATCATTAGGAATTACCCTTATCTGTTCATATTAATGTGGAAATCATTTTTGATAATGTTGAAGTCTTATTCATATTATGAGTTAATTACCAGTTGTCGAAGTACATTATACAAGAAATAGTGACACATGCGTAGTATAGTTTAAAATATGAGGGGGTATTCAGCCTTATTTGCACATATCCCTTGGGCTTATTTGATAAATTAGGGGTGTTTGTTCTTACTTGCACACATTTTGTAAAGGAGTGAAACCACTCCTCTACTAAAAAGAAAAGACCACATCCCTTAAAACCAAACACCACATCAAATTTTCGTCAAAGGGATGGAGACCAATTCTTTCAACATGTATGTATCATTACACAAGGAGTAGTAGTGAAAAAGATCATTATCTAACAATTTACAATGCTTGATAACATGATACAACACTTCACCGCATATGGGTGTCAAAAAGCAAATCTAATCATATAAGCCAAAGATCAAGCTCAGGGTCATCGAACCACCTCTTCAAGTCTCCCCAAAAGCTCAGCTACAAGGTTGATGTTGAAGTTCACCTCTCCTTGATTAACCTGGGGTTGGAAGCATACCCCACAAAATAGAAGAAGAAAAGAAATACATCAGCAAAAGCTGGTATGTGTATGCTATAGGAAACTTTGAGCAATTTAAGCAACAAGGACTTCAAATGTAAAATGCTTCCCATACAAGAGATAAGGACTACCCAATCGGGCATAAAAGAAAAGAATCATCATCTCATAATAAAAGAAGATACTTGTCCTGATTAAAACAATAAAGATTGTGCAATACTGGCATAAAAGAAAGTAGTAGGGCACACACCCCACAATAATCAACTTGCATACATGTGAGATAAACATAGCCCAAGAACAATATAATCACAAAGGCGGCAAAGTTTCATAAACTTGAAACCTGATAGAGAAAGGAATACTGCCAATCTCCCAAATATATAAAGTTGAGTATGGATTACTGCCACACTCGATTATAGAGGAATGGTATACTGCCACTCTCCAAATATATAATAGGAGGATACTGCCCCAAAACCAATGTAATTACACTACTCTAGTGCTACTGAATCACATAGAATGTTTAATGTAGAGGCAAGTAAATAGTTTAGTCAGAAGATGATACAAAGGTTGCCATCACACAATGGAGAACACAAACATATAACATTCACTTTCAAGTGACACATATCAATATAAGAGGCCAACATGCACCAAGGCACACGATAGATAACAAGAGAATTTCCAAGTTCCTAACAAGTAAGATAGTTCACACAAACCATGATAGTAAGAGATAAGACATATTGTGTAGGTCAAATTCAAGATAATAATAAAATAGGTGAATTGCTCATTATAGAGGAATAGGGGATACAAAATACACTTAGAGAGAAGAATTAGAAACTACTCAATATAGAAATAATGTGGGATGCAATCATACAATAAAGAGAGAAACTACTCCATATGAATAATGGGTGATACATCATACCTCTCTTACTTATATCAATTACCAACTCTCACTACTTTAATTGAGTCCAAGTTCCACTTTCCCTATTTTCAATGTATTAACATGTATTAGAGTACATAGTGCACATTAATATGTCGAAACCCTAATTTTAGACCTTTTTAGAAAAAACTCATATTTAGACTATTAAAATATCACCAACAAACTTATTAAGTTCTCTTGATCAAGAAAACATATTTTTATGTTAATTTTGGAGTTATGATGATTAAGATGTAATTTTTATAAATTTTATGCATTAAATTCGTTTTACAAAAATCACCCTTCTTCAAACCATAAAATAAGACCTTGAAAATATCTTTATTAGATAGAGATTAATTTTCCAATTCCAAAACATATTTATTTGTTGAATTTGGATAATTGGTTTAGAAGATATGAATTTTTCAATACTGACCAATAGGAAATTGCCACATCATCAAACTGATTGAGATAATTGAAGAGAGAGGGAGAGGAAGAAAACATCATTCAACCAAGATCAGGTTTGAAGTTGAATAGGTAACAAAAATAGAGCTTCTAGAGAAGGTAAAACAGTAAGAAACCAAAACCATAGGAGAACATGGCAGAAAGAGATGGAAATCATTGATTTTCAACATAGAAGCATGGGTTTTAAGCATGTACTAAGAAATATATGAGAAGGGGGTTCACAAAACTTGCCTCTAGGAAGGTAATATGGTACAAACAGCAATTATCTCGAGGTTATAAGGTTTGTTTGTTCCAAGCCAAGCTCCTTTCTTGAGCAAAGATCACCTTCTCAACTTAGCGGTGATAAACCCTAGCAAAAGAGCATAGAGATGAGGTGCTTTAGGGTTCTAGGTGGGGTTTCACCATGGAAGGCCATGGTTCCAACCTGTAATAGGGTTTAAGGAAGACTAATAGTATTACAATAGGGAAGGAAGGGAGGCAACTTACTAATTTTGGTCGAAATCACCAAGGGGAAGCTTAAGGAATTCCAAATAGAGAAATTTGGAACCCTAGGAGCCTTCTTCACCAAGGTAGGCACCTTCTTTTACCTTGGGACAAAAAATTCGTGGAAAAACATAGAGGGGATGATGTTGTAAGATGTGGGAATGAGAAGGAGAGGATTTCCTCTTGAATTGGGAGGTGGGAAGGGGTAGGCATGCCTTTCATAAAGAAGGGGGCAAGCATGAGGTGTATATGCGACTTTCCATGTGTCTTTAGGCTAAGGCTTCATGGCCATGCAAGAGAACAACTCATGGACTATTCATGCACATAAAAAGTCGGTCCTAAGAGTCCCTAGAGCCTTCTAGGACATTCCCACCATCCTTCAAATAAAGAAATAACCCCATTGGTTGATAGCTTTTAAAGTAAAGCACATTTATAAAGAGGGTAATCCCTATATTGCCCTTGGAAAGCAACACCTTCAAACCAAGGTGCAATCAGGTGCCCCATGGTTCAAAATCTCTTGAATGGTAAGGGAATATCTAAGGATTAAAAATAAGGTGATAACTTGCAAATAAAATCTCCCAATTGGTTAAATTGCATAATAGTCCAGCATGTACCTAAAATTGCATAACTTGCACAAACAACATCCAAATTTGATCAAACTTCATCCAAAAGTTATATTTGATATGTATAATATAAATTTTACATTATTTACATATTTTGAAATTACATAATCACATTATTCATTACTTATGCCTTTTACTCATTTTCTCTCTCGTAAACTTATCCTAATATTTCAAGGTGGTCCAAATTAGATGAAATTTGACATGTAGGATAATTTTGATATGTAGATTTAGAATTTGAAGTTTGTTTCATCTTTTGAGACATCTTTTGATGATATATATCATATGGCCCATTAATGGCCCATTATCTAAATTGTTCATCCAATTAAGTTTCTTATCTTCATATTACCACTAAAATGAGTTATGTGGCATATTTTATGTTTTCAAATCACATCCCTAAGTTAGATTAAGATTTAGAGAAATTAATTATGGAAATTAAGCTTTCATTGAGGTATTTGTTCATAAATCCTTCCATCGGTATAATTAGTGAATAAATGCTCACTAAACCACTATAAATTCCACTAATTAAACATAAATGAATGAAGGATAGAAATGAAAGGAAAATTTGGTAAAAAGGTTTACATGGAGATTACATCTAAGATTTATTATGTTACACATTCCTTGAGCGTAGTCTCTAAATCGGGGGTATTTGGCGATGGTTGCACATACTCATTGGGCTTTAGTCCCTAAATTTGTAGTTTGTGGTGGTGCAAGTATCGTTGTCCATATCGTTAGATGTTACTAGTCTAGTTGTTAGCATTCATATCTCTTGTTCCAAATTTATGCATTGTTGCATTATTATTTATGGCAAGTTAATTGATTGATTAGTTCAATATCTCTTGAAATGCCTCCCAATCCATTTTGTTTGATATTGAATTGTACTTGTTTTTCAGATTGTATTGTGTCATTAAATTATACTCTTTGCATCTTCTTTCCTTTCTCAATTTTTACACCCAAACAACATTTGTAGTACATACCAACTTTTTCTGATGTCTCTCTATTTTTTTTTATCTTGAGTATATTCTTATACCAGTTAAGGAATATTTGAAGGACTATATAGATGCAAGTCGAGCCTGAAGATAGGGTACCTTGGACTCTTGGGTTTGAGTGTTATATGAGACAGTCAGGTGTCATCCTCTGTAAATTTTCAAATATTGATGTATCCATATGATTCATGATATCACGATTTTGATACACTGATCCTTATGTTTCCAAATTTTATTCATGACTGTTGATGGCTTTTTAATGATACCTCTGATATCCTTGTGATGCATATTGCTCTGAATGCCTTAGGATTAAATTAGTAATTTGTCTAGCATAATCAACTAAATAAATAAAAAATATATAGTTGGATTTCAATGCTTTATGGCATTAATGTAAATTTGGGGACCCCTAAAACCTTGTCTTTAAATAACTAACAAACAATTGAAGACTAATACCCCAATGAAGAGAAATTCACGTGCTCCCCAATGAAGGGACCAAAATTCGAACTACCAAACAAGGATTTCATGATTTAATTTCCCCCTAAGCATCAGACCTCCACCACATGTTATGGGAGAGGGGTATGAAATCTTTTCTCTTAATATCATATATATATATATAATATTTGATTAGTTGAGGTTATGAATATGAATTCTCCACCATAGACATCAGGCTACAAGGACGGATCTTGATTACAAAAAAATATCACCCCTCTTCACTTGGGCCTTGCTATGCTTGTGAGGATATGAGGTTGGGTGTTCTCTGTTTCCTATACCAATGTCTCTCCTCCATTTTATATTCTTTGGTGCATCAGGATTTGGACTTCAAGCTAAGACATGGGCAATGGTAGGTCTTGTTTAGGCACAAAGGTGGCGTGTTTGTGGTTGAGGTATTATCCTTGGTTCCCTTTCTCATAGTGGTGTTGTGATAATTCTATTATCTGTCTTCCGACAAATTAAGCATCAAATTCATGTTGCTTTCTTGGTATGTTTTCTTCTCCTTTCTTATATTTGGGTCATTTTTCTAGTTTTAGTTTTCTTAGCAGTTTGTAATAGTTTCCTCTTATGGGTCTTGTGTTCCTCTCCATCATGGGAGAGCTGAATTAAAAATTTGTTAGGTCTCAAAATTTTATAATGGATGGTACCTTTTACTTAGAAGCTCAGTGTTTTCATTTGGGAAAGGATGACATCTCCTATAGTTTCATTGGTCACTTGTATCCATATTTCCTTTGCATCATGCCCATGTTGAAGGTTTTCCTCATTACATGTAAACTTTTACATCGTTGACGTAGAGGAAAATATGAGTATATTATTTACTAATGTTCTAATATGGGAATCATTTATCCTATGACCCTGCTTTTTTAGAAATTCCTATATTATCAATTGTAAATTTTATGCATAATGATCTAGTAACATACAAACTATAGATCGAGAATAGGCTTACAATCATTTGTGAAGTATGAGTCTTAATACATAATAATCTTATTAATATTTGTGTGTCTAGGATGAATAAATCAATATTTTGAATCATGTGTATAAAATGAGGAAGAAATTTCTCAAGCTTGGTTTTGGATTTCCCAAGGGACTCCTTCATATAGGTAATACTTAGGAACAATCTAGATGACAATTGGGAGGAGTTATGAGCTAAGTTAACAATTAGCCATTTTAAGAAACATAATGGGGTAAAATTACTAAATGTATTCTATGTACTACATATTGTCTGATATAGAATTAGATTTAAAAGAATCTTGTTCAAATATATTTTGAGAAAGAGGCAACATACACCACAACTTATGAAGAAACTATATTCCATTTGAAAAATTGTTCAATTTGAAAGGTTTTTTGGTTGAACTGTGTTTGACAAAAAAATTAGAATATTCGGTGAAGTCTAAATAAATTACAATAGATCAATATTTTATGAACAAAATATATATATTTTAATGAGTATATGAAAATGTAAAAATAGATTTGTAATGGTTTGTGAGTTTTCAACACTCATTCTAACATGAGTTCCATTAATAATTACAATATCCCCTATAGAATATATATAACTAGGTATAAAATTATTCACATGCATGAAAATGTAGTAATTTCAACAACTACTTTTTTGGATCTTGTCTATGATCTTTATTACCTATGACAGATAACTATCATTATAGTATCACAAGTATAAACTATTTATTCCTCATAATATAATGATACAATATCTAATACCCAAAAGTTATCCAGCTTATTTATGATCAAAATTATTTCCATAACATAAATTTCAGTCATCCAAAAAATACATCATTAATTTCATATTTTAGATAATGAAATGCACATCAAATTTTCTCCTCCTTTTTTCAAGTAACAAAGGAGGGTACAAGACCATGGATCCCTATCCGTATATATTCCTCTAAAAATATATTCTTACAAAATTTATGAAGTAGGAAGAATTTCCATAACTAGAGATATATAACAATTAAAATATCATATAAATGTAAACAAAAAGCCACAAAGGATTGGGAAATAGAATTCTAAGAGATATTCCACTAACAATAAGAGGAATGTTACTCCTTTCATGATACATGGATGTTAAGTAACATCATATCAAGAAAGATAAATAAAATTAACACATAAGGAAACAAGGACCAGTATAACTAACAGTTTGAGCCTCCTAGTCATCTATTGTATAAGAAAATAAGATTTACAAGAGATATATGGAAACCGATAAGGTTGATCATTGTAGGAAACTAACTCTCCAAATGTTAATTAGATAAATTATTTCAGACGCAAATAACAATGAAATAATGATCTAAGGATATTAAAATGATCAATTTAAAATTTTGAAAAAAAATTGATAATCTATAGCTAGTCAAACTTTATATCAATTGAAAATGTACATAAATCAAGCTACACTTCGAAGGAGAGGAGTCTACTCAAGAACATCATCAAACAAAAATATTTCATATCAATAAAAAAGAAAAATATTGATATCATAAAAAAGAACCAAATGAACAAATCACATAGACATAACTATCACACAGGGTATGCTATAATGAATATATTCATACATTAAAGTATCTATCATCAAGTTCTTGGAAACCAAACAATATAATTAACACTATTTTCTATGTGAAAAGAGAAAAAATAGTGAAAAAATCCACCATAAAAAATGTAACACAATTTATAGAGTAGGAAGTACTAGAATTATATTCCAGAGTGTTAGGTCCATTTTACTACTTATGTCATCTATCATGTCTAAGAAAATATTAAAGACCATTTGTACCAGAATATCAATGATGAGAATGTAGTGTAAAATTTTCAAAATGTACTGACCACTTAAAAATCATTATAAATAACTATGAAGTTTCTTATTTACCTTAGCCAATAAAATAAACTCTTTAACAGTAGAGTCAAACATTTTTTACTATTGGGGGTTGTCTTCAATGATAGAAATCTTATAAATAGTGATAATATTATATTGGGTAAGAGAATCACCAGTATTAGGAGATCAAGAGATCATGGATACCATAGATGAGTTCACATAGAAGATTTGTATAGGGCAAAGATCTTCATAGACGACACAAAAAACAAGATTGGCACAAAAAGACATGATATGCCACATGTGTCGATAGTTGAATAGTGTGATCCACTCTACACGTAGATCAAGGAAGGATCTCCCTAGAAGAACACTTAGATCCACGACCTAGGGCACATAGATCGAGGTATAGAACCTTTGTGCTGGAATAATGTGATCTACCACACATGTCTATGTCAGAATAGTGTGATCCGCTAGAGGTAAATTTAGGGTCAGAGCTGGGGTAAGTAGAGCCATCAACATGATCTTGGGGTCTTTGCAAATCACTAACAAATTACCCCGATATGACACTAACAATCACTGAGGGTTTGCCACGATTAGACATTAGAAAAATAGTTTTCTTCATGCATACTGAGGTGACTCCTAGAGTGCAAAAACACCAGAAAGAAGTTCCCATTGTTGATCTGATGTGATTCAAGTGAGGCATATATTCTACATGGATCATTTCAAGTTGAATGGCTAGAACCTCTTACACAATAAGGTATAAACTTATAAACCCAAGTCTAGCTTTGTCACATTAATTGGATCCAAATCAAATGATTTTTGACAAAATTTTATTCCACTAGGTTTACTTCTCTAGAGAATCCTACAATGGTATAAGATCTATGTCTAATTCTCTTTACCTAAATTTTCAATTATGAATCAAGTTTCTATCATTGGGCGATGATAACACACATATTTCATATGATGAAATTTATCAAAGTGCAAATATGTATAATGGGAATTGCCTGATTAATATCACCATGATAATATTATAATATGATAATATATATGTTTATATGAAAATCCAAAGAGACGACTCAAAACGGTTTACGAGTAGTAAGCAAGATATGATAAGATCTCTAGAGGTGGTCCAACCCAAGTGAACTAAGATTCAAATATACAAGATAGAGTCTTAGATCACTAAGGTTGATAAGATAAACATCATATGAGTCATGTGGATGTGCCTCTAAAACTAGCTTTCAAATAGACCAACATAGGTCAAAAGTTCCATACGTACATGCAATCAACCAACCATAGTTCAAAGGTCACATCAACACCTTAGTACTAGCTATTACATCCACATCGTGAGTGAGACTAGATAAAGATAAGGTCTAATTTGAAAATATAGGAAGCGTAAGATTTAGGTTATCACCATGGTTTTTAGAATGCAAGATAATACTAGGAATATTTGATTGATTTCAAGCTATGTTGTTACTTTCCCAAGTCATAGGAGCACTAAGCATATCAAGTTAGGATGTAGAGAAATAGCATGATCTTTCTACTGATTTGGAATTTTAAAATACATGTGTAACAATAGAGCATGTACTTTGACAAGGTTAGGTTCCAAACAAGCAACATAGCATTTGGATCACCCTAGGTGTTACATGTAATCAATAGAGAACATTAGTTCACGAACCTTGTCTTATGAGTCCCACATAGGAGAGTGGACATAATCTTGGTTCAAAAAGGTCATCAAACACCACAAAGATTACTGATTTCAAGCTAGAGAATCATGCAATTTTGAGATAACCATCATATTACATTATATCAAGGCAAGTAATGAAAAAAGCCACATGAAAAAGCCACATTTATGCTCACATAAGTACATGAGATATAATTTGCAAAACATGGAATTTTAGAGAAAGATCTTGATTCAAAAGGAAACAATGCACAAAGTAGTTACTGATTTTTGAAGTATAATCATTTCATGATAATATATTATGCTAAAGTCACCCATATGGTCAAGTTGTATCACATAAGCATATAAAAGATCCAACTTTTAGATCAAGGTTGGAATTATAGGCATATCATGATGATCCATGGCATTATACAAGTTCTAAATATAACAAAATTACTAGTTTAGGTATTTTATGGCATCATGAGGTCATCATGGACACAAGGGACACATCAAATGGCACATCAAGTTGTCTCACATAAGCATATAAAAGATCCAACTTTTAGATCAAGGTAGGAATTATAGGCATATCATGCTGATCCATGGCATTATACAAGTTCTAAATATAACAAAATTACCAGTTTAGGTATTTTATGGCATCATGAGGTCATCATGGACACAAGGGACCATTTTTATTAGGTAGAATGATTTCTTAATCAAAAATATGATTGATTTGGCCAAGGGAGCTGTGAGGTATGATTTTCAGAAAAAGTACCTTAAAGATGGAGATTATGGAGCCTCCGTTCTTAGATCTGACGGTCGAAAGAGACACTTCGGTGGCCACGTACCTTGTTGAACCCTTGGGTCTGTTGGGTAGTGGGCCGCCTACACAAGGCCCATCAGGGCACATCCTTCTTCTACTTGTGCAAGTCGTCCCATCGATGCAGCCGTCCACCCAGGAATATGTGGCTCACATATCATCTCCTTCATGAGTGCATCATCGTCATGAGAACGCTTTCCCCTAGAGGTGCCAGGGTGAGTTGATTCAAGGCCTGAGATGTCATAGGAGCATTGTTGTGTAGCGGCCCAGAAGTGCAATGGCGGTGTGAATATGTTCCCTGGTCATAAGGAAATGAGGGGCAACAGAAAGAGGGTACCAAGTAGCAGTCGGAAGCACTGCAAGGAAGAAGATGACTATGAAAAAAGGGGAATTTAGGATAGAAAAAGGGGTATAATCAAGGGGAAAAATTTAGGTAGGGGTCGGTGAGAATAAGAGGAGCATCAATTGAGCGGGTGAAGGCCTAGAATGCAAGCCATTGCCGGTGGACATCCTGTCGAGCTATAGTACGATACATCTAGCAAATAAGAAGGCGAGGAAGGGGGAGTGTAGGATCAGAGGGGTGATCTGTGGGTCGAGATCAAAGGGTCTCTACTGATCCAACTAGGAACGACGTGATTTGATACAAGGGCAAGATAAGGATCGCTGACATGTCTTAGGGAAAGGGGAAAGGGGAGCCCCCCCTTACTGGGCCACTCTCCCAAACAGGCTCGTTAAGGCAAAATTTGATTAAAAGAGAAAAAAGCAAGGTTTAAACCAAGGGGATTTCAATTGAACATAACTCTCACATACTAGCTCTAATTTTGATGGAACATTCTCGAACATGATAATGAGATCAAGGAGGGTAGGCATTCTAGAATAAGATGAAAATCAAAGGAACGGATGGTGATTAGTGATAGGATTGAAAACTAAACTATAGTCGAATTTAGTGTCACCAAGATATCAATTACATTCAATAGTTATCAATTTTGCATTGTATCATATATGTACATGGATTGATGGTGAGTACAAGCCAAATTCAAAAGGAGAAGTCAAAGTACCAAGTCATCACATCATCCCCACCTTAAAGGAAGTTTTTTCCCCAAAATTAAATCAAGTCATCAATCAAGATATTCCATATCATAGTTCACTTGGTATTTTTTCAATATCAAGATATTGCATATAAAGCAATATCAAGATAACGTCAAACTGATTATTGGTCTTGGCAAGATCATCACATAAAACTCAAATTGGGAGGCATTATCATATAGATCACAAATTTGGAGAGATCACATTTAAGGTAAGTCAAATAGAGTTCAAGAGTGAGGTATAACTTTCATTCCCAAAAATTAGGGTTCTATCTTCTGCATTAGCCTAGGTGGGGTCCATGTTGGAGATTTCATATTTCAACAATTCAAGACCAATATCATATTTCAACACTTCGAGACCAACATCATGTTTCAACAATTGTAATTTCATGCTCAAAATATGTGGAACATCCAAGCGTAGTCCTCATGGAGCTCACCCTTAAGTCATAAATCGAGCGAGTTGACATAATCTTCATTTCAATTTTTTGAGATTCGAGAACATGAAAGTCATTGCTCATATATTGAGGGTGGTCTCAAGATCCAAATAGGGTGATCATGGGAGTCAAATCAAAATCATTGATGATGAGTAAAGATTTCATTATTCATTATTGGGAGTCAACTTTGGAAATTGAAGTCATAGATCCAAACATTTTATAGCTAGGGTTTGAATTTCTATTTAGACCTTTGGGATGATCATTCAACTGCACACAACACTTGAGCAACAATTTGGAAAACATTTTGAGAATTATTCAACATTTCATGGAATCAATATCGAGTTATCTTTCATGGTATTAAAGGTTGATGAATGATCTCATTCTAGGTCTTTCTACGAAGTTAGCCACAAGTTTTAGTCAACATTGTCACATTTCAAGATCATCATTAAATCGACGTTCAAGATCAAGTACAAATATCACCATGTGTTTGGCCTATTAGAGTCTTAGGTCAAGAAGTCAAAATTGGGTGAAAGGGGTTACCCTTCCAAACTCTAAATAATTATCAAAATGAAAATTTATAGGCAATTATACCAGGGATGTGAACGAGGCCAGGGGATATACAATACCATCCTGAACTAGCACATTAGACTACATTAGTCACGGGACATCAAGTGCATCCAAATAGGGGGTATCAATTATCAAATTGTGTTTCATACATTCACTAAATTAAAGATCAAGATCATACTAGTGGAAATATATTTTGAGATTTTGTGAGTTCAAGGTCATAAAATATTTTTGTTTCTTACATGATCAAGCTAAGGGATTATTTTGGAAATTTAGAACTCAAGAGTTTGAATTGAATACTGCAAGATTGAGATCGAGGTCTAGCATGTTATTCAAAGCCTAAAATAGGAATAATGGTCAATTGGGGATCTTCCTCTTATAACAAGTCTTCACGATCTAGGGCTCCAAAGACATGGTCATTTTCTAGAATGATCAGTGTACATATCAAACAGGGGAAATGTTTACTTGACTATGTTTGAGGTTTAATCAACAATAGGGTAACATAGGTTTAATAAATGGGGACTTCATAAAACATGAGGTGTAAGACAATAGTTCCACCTTATTCACCATATCTAGAATTTACCACATACATTGAAAGCACATGTATAGAGTCAAGTAAAATGGAGTCTATAAGATCTTAGGTTTTGCATATGAGTATGTCACTTCTAAGAGTAATTTTCTATATAAAATAGGATTTTCAATTTAAAATCAGATCATGGCATTATCGTATTAATCAACTTCCATCATTTCAATTAAATTTTCATTTTACCCATGCCTAAACTACTCGTAATTGAGAATTCATATGATTAATAGTCATGAAAGAAGAATCACATGAGGATATGAGAATACTACTCTACTTGGGTGGATTATACGGTCCTTAAAGAAGAGATGAGATTCTAAAAGACTTTCTAAACTTTTGAGTAAAGGATTTTAGTCCTCCCTGGGTTCTTAAGATATGTTATGCCTTAAACACATATAGAGGAGTGTGTGTATGGCTCTGAGACCATTTATCACAGAACCATTTGTTACCCTCAACCTACCCCCACAGACTATAAAGTCAGTGGCAGTCGGGTTTGGGTGCACGTCCATAGAATGGCACAAATATTTCACACGGGAAATATGTATGTAAATATAGTAACAACTAGAGATACATAATACTAAACTTAGAGATAAAAGGTATGTACCGATTTCTAGATTCAAGTATACCCATTGGTGTCTCATTTTTTATCTTAGAGTCTTGAGTGCTACAAATCTTCATTTGGCAACTACAAATTTGATAAACAAAATATATCAATGCAAGTTCATTGAGTATGCTATTAAAAGGCATGTATGTAGTTTAAGAGTATATAAATGTTGCTTGGCTAGAAACATCAATAAGAAGAAAGAACTAGAAACAAGGAAAGAACACATAAAGACGTTCTTTTATATAAATCATGTTTTAGGTTTCTTTATTCATAATATCAACCATAGGCCATTAGACTAATTTATCACTAGAAGAGTTTATAAGGGTTCTCAACATTAGCTACCCTATCCGTAATGGGCCTCAAGGTCATTTCCAAGAGGTAGCCCTTGTATCATAATGGTCCTCCTTATCAAGTAAGATAACCAACATGGTGTCCATACCCCAAAATATCAGGCAAGTGCACAAGAGTTTATGCTGGATTTCTCTAAATTATGTTCAAGGTTTGACAATGTAGTATAATAAAGATGAAAGACACATTCGGGGAACAATAGCTCAAACAAGTATTTATGTAGCTAAGCATTCATATGAGCATACATACAAGCAAGCCAATAACATAGTAGGGTCAAGAGATTAAGCATTCCTTATGAGTAGTAAGCAAGATATGATAAGATCTCTTGGGTTGGTCCAACCCAAGTGGACCTAAGATGCAAAAGATACATAGAGTCTTAGATCACTAGGGTTGATAAGATAAACATCATATGGATCATTTGGATGTGCCTCTAGAACTAGGTTTCAAATATACCAACTTAGGTTAGAAGTTCCATACATACATGTAATCAACCAACCATAGTTTAAAGGTCACATCAACACCTTAGGTCTAGGTGATACATCCACATCATGAGTGAGACTAGATAAAGATAAGGTCTGATTTGATAATTGAGAAAGCATGAAATTTAGGTTATCAAAATGGTTCATAACATGTAAGATCATACTTGTCATATTAGATTGATTTAAGAAAGATTGTTACTTTTCCAAGTTATAGGAGCACTAAGCATACCAAGTTAGGTTGTAGAGCAATAGAATGATATTTCTACTGATTTGGAGTGTTAAAATACATATGCAACAATATACAATGTTCTTTGACAAGGTTAAGTTCCTAATATGAAACGTATCTTTTGGATCACATTAGGTGCTACACGTAATAAATAGGGCACATTAGTTCACAAAATTGTCTTATGAGTCCCACATAGGAGAGAGGACATAATATTGGTTCAAAAAGGTCATCAAACACAACAAAGATTACTGATTTCAACGTAGAGAATCATGCAATTTCGAAATAACCATCATGTTACATTATATCAAGGCAAGTAATGTCAAAAAGCCACATTTATGCTCATAAGATGAGTACTTGAGATCTAATTTGAAGAACATTGCATTTTAGTACAAGATCTAGGTTCAAAAGGAAACAAGGGACACATTACTTACTAATTTTCAAAGTAAAATAATTTCATGATAATATATTAGGACAAAGTCACCCATATGATCAAGTTGTCTCACAGAAGCATATAAAAGATCCATCTTTTAGATCAAGGTAGTCTTTATATGCATATAAAGATGATCCAAGGCATCAGAAAAGTTCTAAAGATATCAAAGCTACTAGTTTAGGTATTTTAAGGCATCATGAGTTCATCATGGACACAAGGGACACATTAAAGGGCATAAAGATCCTTAAGAAAACCTAGAAGTATCACTTTTAGACAAAATAGGTTAACCATGGGTAGATTTAAATTTCTGATTTTAGAAAAAGTACCTTGAAAATGGAGATTCTGGAGCCTCCGATCTAGATCTCATGGTTGAAAGAGGTTCTCGGGTGGCCACCTCCCTTGCAAAACCCTAAGGTCTACTTGTTAGTGAACTTCCTATGCGAGGACCATTTGGGCACATGCTGCTTCTGCATGTGCAAGTCGCCCCATCGATCAATACATCCACCCATGAATCTACAACTCACAGATCATCTTCTTCATGAGGGTGTCATCCTCATGGAGCAGCTTGCCCATGGTGCTACTGCATCAGCAAGGCCAACGGGTGAGTTGATTCGGGGTGTAAGATGTCAGAGGTTCACTGCCGTATATCCGCACAGAAGTGCCATGACGGTGCAAATAAGTTCCCTGGCTCAAAAAGATTTGATGGGCAGCAGAAAGAGGGAAGCACGTAGCAATTAGAGACACTGTAAGGAAGAAGATAGCCGAGAAGAAAGGGGCATTCGGGAGAGAAAAAGGGGTATAAATAGGGGGGAAAATCGGGGAGGGGTTGGTGAGGATAAGGGGGGCATCAATTGAGTAGGGGAAGGCCTAGAAATCATGTCATTGCAGGAGGCCATCCCACCGAGATATAGTATGGTAAAGTTGGGCAACAAAAAGGTGAGGAAGTAGGAGCGTTGGATACGAGGGTGCTTCGTGGGTCGAGATCTAAGGATCTAGACGGATCAAACTCGGCACAACATGATTAGATACAAGGGAAAGATAAGGATCGTTGACATGTCTTAGGGAAAGGGGAAAGGGGCACCTACCCTTACTAGGTCATGCTCCCAAAGAGGCCCACTAAGGCAAAACTTGATTAAAAGAGCACAAAGCAAGGTTTGAACCAAGGGGATTTCAATTGAGCATAGCTCTTACATACTAGTTCTGATTTTGATGAGAATGAGCTCTAGAATATGATAATGAGATCAAGGTGATTGGGTATTCTAAAATAAGATCAAAATCAATGGAAGGGATGGTGATGAGTGATTGGATTGAAAACTAAAATAGAGTCAAATTTAGCATCACTGAGGTATCAATTGCATTCAATAGTTACAAATTTTGCATCAAATCATATATGTACATGAAATTGATGGTAAGGACAAGGCAATGTCAAAAGGAGAAGTCAAAATTGAAGTGTGACTTTCTAGGTCATCACATCTTGTGTGGATGCAGTGTGGGTACATGCTCATTAGGTGTAGTTATTGGTGATGGTGCCGGGTGAGCGGTGGATGTTGTGATGGTTGTTATGGTGGTAGCAGAACATAGAGCAATTCTAGGAAGATCATTTGACACAATTTTGTTATGTACATTATTTGTGGGTCTCTCCCTTTATTTTGCGGCCATGGGAATGACAGTGTGTACTACACTCTACGGAGGAGAGTGCGCAGGAGCCTCAAAGTCATCATTCACTGACTCCTCATTGTCAGTTTCCTCATGGATGATAAAAAGCATCTCCTGGAAAATTTGTGGAATAATATGCATCGGAAGAGTCCTAGTATTGGAGATGATGTTGGTACTTCTAATGGTGGAGGTGGATACATTGGAGCATGATAGAAGGTTCTTGAATTTAGCTTTAATAAAGAGAAATTGTTGCACATCATCGCCAGTTCATTTTAGTAGTGTAAGGTGAATATCAGATCGTGTGAAGCGATAGTGGGGTTTCTCATTGCGGCACACAAGGATACTAACATTAGTCATGTATTTTATTTAGATAATGCACTTCCCTTTTATTTCATTAAAACGTCTAGGAGAGGCGGGATGTCCATAGTATTTGTAGATAAGACTGATCAGATCACCCATACCATTTTCTTTCTGTGGTAGGGGTTCTATGGATAGCCACTTCCAATCGGTACTCAACTATTGTAGATGGATTTTCCTTTGGTGATGTAGAAAAAGAAAACTCTTCATGATAAATGCAACCATTTTCAAATTTTTGAAAAGGATATTAGCAATAATCTTGTACATAACTCTCCATAATCCAAAATGAAAATTTGACACCTTTGTAGCTCTAGACTTGTAGCGACGTTGGCTAGTGGATTAGCACAAAATTTATCAATCAAAAAGCATGATTCATATTTGTATAATATTCCAGAGCAGGCTCTTTCAGCTTCTTCATCTAAGTCACAACATATTTTTTTACCTTCTTGGTAAGTACCTCGTCGGCATTGTAAAGGCAAACTTGAATTTGTTGGCTTGTACTAGTTGCTTGGCTTTCAGTTTGTGCTACAAAGTCCTCCTTGGTAGAGGGCATTAATTCCTTTTTCTATTAAACAAAATAGGTGATGTTTGAGGAGCACAATATTGCTAAGTCTAATTTTTTAAGGAGATCATGCACTCTCTTCCAAAATCCTTCATTGTTTGCTTGTATGGAAATCATGTAGTTTGGAAGAGTTTACCCATCATTGCTTTGTAAGAAGTTAGGTGTGCCTTGTTGAGAAGACAAAATTCATCGTGATGTGATCCGCGACCAAGATTCTCACCTGAGCAGGTTCCACAGCTAGAGTGGTAAGGTATGGTCGTTTGTTGGTTTCAATAGTTGAGGATTATGGGTGAGATCACTTCTCACATAGTTGTGGGGTAGTACTGACAGTGGGTGTTGTGTCCTCAATGTGAGCCATGGATGATCTTGAAAGAATGTCAAATTGTTAGTACATTAATGTGCATGGACTTGGAAAAATCAAACTTAGGCTATCATTTACTTTGTAGAGAAGGGTATAAACCCCCTCCAAAGAGGTAAATAAGTGTAGATTCAATGACATCAAAAATGACCCTTTCGAGTTCAGGGGTCGATATGATAAGGGCGATAGATAAGGCAGTGAATGGGGTTATGAGGGGTATGGATAGGTATATCCTATCAACCTTGGTATTAGATACCTTAGAGAAGACGTGTTTCGACCTATAAAATGTTGTGAGAAGGTGTTGGAGAGCTCTCTAGCTATCGATTTGAGAGGTTGAAGAATGATGTGAGAGAAAGAGAAAGTTAGGGTGGTCGATAGGCGCAAGTTCAAAAGTGCAAAGCTCCAGTATAACTTAGTGCAACTAAGAAAAAGTTAAAGCTGATGAACTCTATTTATAGCCAAGAAGATGAATCAGTGGGGGTAATACGGTAAACGTGTAACAACCGATTTTCATATTAACCATCTAATTAGGGTTTACTTGGAAGATTGATTGCTTAAATAGGTTCATAAATTTTTAGAGCTTCACTACTACAGAAACAACCTTTGGCGTCGGTTGTTTAACCCCCTTTGGCGACGGTTTTCAAGCGACGCCTATGTGGGCGCCGCTAAAGGTCGAACTCTTCAGCGTCGGTTTTCTAACCGACACCTATATGACATATAGGCGTCGGTTATATATAGTTGGCCAACGTCTATAAGGTTCGCGCCACAAAAAATAGCACCACCTAGGACAATTTCTGTGTTGCTTAACAACTTAACAACTGACGCCATACACCCAGACGACACGGCGAAGCACGGCGGTGCTTCGCTGCACGACCGTGTTTAGTACTATAGGCATCGGTTTTATACTAATAAGCGACGCCTTTTCCACCACGACTGTGATTTCCTGCACGGTCGGGTTGTTTGTCCTATTAGGCATCATGTTTTATCAAATAACTGACGCTGTAGGCCTTTGATGACAGTGTTCTATACATAACCGACGCCTATACTTTCAATTTTTTTTCTTATTAGTTTGCAGGCCTGATGTGGCTAGTCAGTAGGATGAGAACCTACATTTCAGTTTTCTGAACTGCAGGTTTACGACATCCATTGATATCAGCCTACAAATAGGCCACAAACCTGCAAAATCAACAAATATTTTTTCACACAAGTAGATACATTCAGACATCAATTCAATTCTCACATTCACACATGTAGAAACATTCAAATACATGTAGAAACATTCAGACATGTATAAACATTCAGAAATATTCATTTACAAAATATCATTCAACATCGCTATCAGCATCCCAATTATATCTTACAATCGCCACTGCTTGTATGGCTTTTGCCCATTCTTCTCTTATATCATTTAATGCTTCCATCTTATATGGAGCATGTACATTTTTTAAGCATTTACCTATAGTGTGGTCAGTTTTAAACACCTGTAAAGAGAATGATGTATATATATAAGTAATAATATAAAAATAAGATTGATATATTTCACACTAACTAATGAGACTATATATAATACCTCATGTATGGTACTAATATCCAATGCGGCATGTCAGATAATCATCTGTATAAATCACATCACATAGTAAGCACAGTTCACATAAATAATATATACATTGGAGTCAGGAACTTACTTTTACATTCTCCCAAATTATTGGGTGGTTCTTTCTCCTTGGGACATTTCCACCATCATTTTTGAATGCATCTAAACCCCTACATGTTAATGTAACATTGTAAATTGCATAATTAAATAGTAATGTAATAACAAATGTTAACGGATATAAAAATGAAATATTTCTCACCAGAATAATGGCATTCTCAATATGTGTCCAATTTTAGTGTTCAATGTACTTCCCGCAGGATCTAGATAATAAACAGTGAACGTCCCGGGGACAATAAATTGTAACTCCCAATGTCTACCGCTAGAGGTAAAAAGTTAAAAATTAATAACTCAAAATGCACAATAAAAATGGAATTTTCTTAAGTCCAAATTATAAATAAAGTAAACTTACTTGACATTGAATGGAGCTATTATTATCATCTTCTTTTGCTGACCGAAAATTCTAAAAGCATCTATACAGTATTGTTGAACACTATCAGGGTCTTTATCTACCATACTAATCAATGATGGAATCAAAAAACCCACATGATCAAACGCAAATTGTTTGCATTGATCTTCGAGTAAGTAGCTGCAAAACATGTATTATATATGCATTAATATATAAGAAACCAGATCACCGGATCTTACACAAGGTATATGGATGTATAAACAAGATCTCACCTTATCCATGTCTCTATCATTGATGTATTCATCCAATCATACATAAACATGTCAATAATATCTTGTATAAATAAAGAGCTATCGTATGATTGACCTGCATAATCTGCTTCTAAAGAAACAATTATAGGGCAATGTATATTATGTGCCCGTAGCCAACATGCCATCCCCCTACACGCAGGACCTAACGGGTATTTTACATCAGTTGGGACCCAACTTGGTAATGCAGGAAGTGGAGGTGGAGGCCTAGGTGCTCCGGGTGTCTTCTTTTTAACATGTATATATAATTTCAGATCAGTTGACCTCATATATACACATTAACAATCTAAAGTAATGTAAATTTGTCTTACAATTTCAGTAGTGTAGACAACATCTGCTTTGGGCCATAATATCACCCCGTCTTCTACCTCAGCAAGTGTATCAATATTCAGGTGGGGATATGGCAATGTAGCTTCCCTTCAATCGGGTAACACATGGATCGGGCTCACATGAATGTAGCCCTGTAGCATTGGAGTCATGTGAAACATTGCCCCAGGAAGGGACGGGTAAGCCTGCGCCTCTGCAACAACATAGTCTTGCATTCTTAAGCGGCATGGTTTCAATGCCTACAAATTTACATAAAGAATATTATACATATATACATATCATCTTGAAAACATATCATCTTGAAAAGACTAGCTACAATGTCATAAACAATACTTACAACAGACGTGCTAGGCGATGGATCTCCAGGATTACTCACAGTCTGTGCATCAGGAGAAGAGTGGGTCGCCATAGGCTGATTGGAAGCTTGAGATGCCTACCACCGCATTATTTCTTCCTTGACCTTCTCAGCAACTATATCATTGACCTTCTTGGCAACTATATCCTCGACTCTCTTATTCTCATATACATGGATAAAAGAAACATTAGCTTCTTATTATTGAATTCCCTTTTGCAGTAACATTCTAAAAAAACAATAGGTTACCTCTTCTTGTGATCCCACTCTGGGTTTGCGCTGGGATGGCCCAAAGATTGCTTTGATGCCCACACCAGCGCTTGCACCCCTAACACGTCCAGGATGCTCTGGGTTACCCAGAGCAAATCTCAATTCATCCCTTGTGCCCTAAGGGATGAACGTGCCTTGTTTCCTCTGCTCGTGCAGCTCCCGCTAATCACCATCAACAGAAATTGGTAAGTTAACACCACAAATAATCAATATTCAAATGATTGCTCTAGGAGTTGTATTTTACCATTTTCGCAGCCGCCTCAACAGTTACAGGCTTCTTTATTTCACCCTTCTTGTTTTTTCTCCCAGCTATCTAGATATCATGGCGAGGCATGGGTGTGGCAGACTCCTAAGTAGGAGCAGACTCCTGAGTAGCAGCAGACTCCACCTGTAGTCTTTGGTGAATGCTTGCATAGCCCTTTGGACCCATAGTGTGGTCATGCACATTCAGTGCACGCCTTGCTTTTTGCGCATCACTGAGGGCCTAGTTAGTATGCACATTAATGATTTGGTTAGTAGCACTAAATGTTAATCTTGAATAGGTGAATACAACATATATTAATTAAATTGGGAGTGACGCCTAATACCTTGAATTCTTCAGATTTTCTTGAAGCAATAAAATTGTCCCAATCTTCTTTGTCCAAGAAGTTCCACTGCTCAAGCGCTAACTTCTTCGTCTTATCACCATCTTTTATGTATTCTCTGTTCAGATTTGTCCTATAGTTCCTAAGCATCTTTCCAGCGCGTTGCATCACACTTTTACGATGTATCTTCTCATCTAATGCAAACAGATTCTATAAAATAGAATTCTTATTAACTAGTATCCAAAAATAGAATTGCAAATAATATAATTTGTAATCTACAAAATAGAATAGAAAATAATAATAACTCACGCATAAATCCATCCATATCAAGTCTTTTTTCCCCTGAGGAACTTTATGCCAATTATCATACTTAACACCACAATGGCTTCGAGTGACACACCCCAAATAGTTTACAAAATTATTGCGGTTCACTCCAATTGCATTTCCTCCATTATCAAACTCCACAACCAATTTGGATGCACTACCTTTCAGCGCTATTAACTTCTTCAACAGAGTGATGCCCCTTTTCTTATTAAGTAATTGGTGTTGCGCATCAAGTTGCTCCAGTGCTTCAGTGGGTACATGTGCATCATCAACCTAAAATTTGACAAAAATAAACCCACTGAATTAGCGCAATATAGAAATATGGGATATATGACATAACTAGAAGATAATGAATTTTATAGAAATACATGATATGTTTTTAGAACTTACATTGGTATCCTCGCCATGCTCGTCATGGACAACATGCTCATCATGGACTTCATGCTCATCATGGACATCATGCTCATCATGGTCAGCCATCTGAAAATGTCATTAAAAAGGCAAACATTTAGCATTTGTATTAACTAGAAAAAGGAAAACATTTAGCATTTGTATTAACCAGAAAAGGCAAATATTTAGCATTTGTATTAACTAGAAAAAGGCAAACATTTAGCATTTGTATTAACCAGAAAAAGGCAAACATTTAGCATTTGTATTAACTAGAAAAAGGCAAACATTTAGCATTTGTATTAACCAGAAAAGGCAAACATTTAGCATTTGTATTAACTAGCATTTGTAAAAAAATGATTGTTCACTTTCTAGGCCAACAAAAACATGTGATGTCATTCTTATATATAATAAATGTGTACCACCTATCCCATCCTTGAACACCTAATCTCACTAGTAAGTGTATAATGTGTATTGGGTTTTCAAGAAAATTCCGGCAGCATTTCCCCGCTGTTCTCTAAGTACATATGTACTTAGAGAACAAATGGGGAAATGCTACTGAAATTTTCTCAAAAACCCAATACACATTATACACTTACATCCTAAGTGAGATTAGGTGTTCAAGAACAATCCCAAACTGGGGACTATCCAAGATTTACTCCTAATGAGTAAATCTTGGACAAGTTTCTAGGCCAACAAAAACATGTGATGTCATTCTTATATATAATAAATGTCTACCACCTATCCCATCCTTGAACACCTAATCACACTAGTAAGTGTATAATGTGTATTGGGTTTTCAAGAAAATTTCGGCAGCATTTCCCCGCTGTTCTATAAGTACATATGTACTTAGACAACAAACGGGGAAATGCTGCCGAAAGTTTCTTGAAAACCCAATACACATTATGCACTTACATCCTAAGTGAGATTAGGTGTTCAAGAACAGTCCCAAACTGGGGAAAATCCAAGATTTACTCCTAATGAGTAAATCTTGGATGGGTTTCTAGGCCGACAAACACAATAATAGATATGTACATGTTAGGGTTTCATCACAATTAATGTTAGGGTTTCATCACAATTGATGTTAGTGTTTCATCAATGTTAGGTTTAATCAAATCAAATTAGGATGCTAGAATTGACAACTTTAAATCTTATTTCAACATGCATCAAAATTTACTGAATTAAGTCAAACATTAGGATTAGAAGCACAAATATATGCAAGCAAAAAATTTGTTCATATACTAGGATTTACATGAAGCATTACATAAAAATTTGTTCATATCCTTACCAACAGCAAGCACGACCGTGGTATGCCAACACAGCCATGGCCGTGCCTGCTGTTGGTAAGGAGCTAGGGAGAAGGAAGCAAAGAGGCTAGCCTACCTAGAGCTAGCGTGGAGAAGAGCGGCGGCGAGTGGCAACAACAGTGGCGGAGAGCAGGAGAAGAAGCAGAGGGGCGGGCGGCGGGCAGAAGCAACTGACGGCTGGAGAAGCAGCAGGCGCCGGCCAGAGAAGCAGCAGGAGAAGAAGCTGCAGCGGCGGGCGGCGGGCAGTGGCGCCGGCGAGCAGAAGAGCACTAGAGCAGCGGCGACGAGCAGCAGCAACCGACGACGGGTGATTTTGGGAGAACGACGGTGAGCAGAAATGTAGAAGAGAAGTCGCGATGAAACAGGAAGAAAGGGGGAAGAGCCGGGTGTGATTGAGTCTATTATGTTGGTCAACGGCGTCGGTTATCTACAAAACCGACGCCTATTATGTTTTAGCGTCGGTTATTAGTAAAACACCGACGCCCAACTAGACAACCTTTACCCTAAATTATTTGGCGGGAACCATTATCAGCGTCAGTTATCGAAGGATAACTGACACTGAAAGTGGGACTTTTCGTGCAATTTTCGTTTTCAATAGGCGTCGGTGAATAGATAAAAAACTGACGATGTAGGTGACCTAAAATGTTTTCGCTCGAAAATTGGATTTCGCGGGCGATTTTAGGCGTCGGTCTGTTATAACCAGCCGAAGCTGAATACAAAGTGATACCCGTGTCTGGCTGGTCTTCGAATATAGACATTGGTTTGCATAAATAACCGACGTTTAATATCATAGGCGTCGGTTTTCCTTAATAACCGACGCCCAGAAAAGCGACAATGAATGCTATTTCTGTAGTAGTGCTTGATTAATGATGGTATTATAAATTTTCATTCTTTAAACATAATTAGAAACTCTAATATGTTTCTATCTCAAATAATCCATGTTTGAGAACTATAAACCCTAGTTGCCAAAATTAAGGTTTTGGTAGCATGTGAATACAAAATTTGATAAATACAATGGTGTAAAAATGATTTTTAGTATTTGGTATATAATTTTAATTTAGTTTACATTCATATATAGCTGAAGAAACTCAATTATTAGTGTTCTTGAAAAATATCATAAATTAACAATAATTGTTTAACCTATTTGTCAGTCGAGTTTCCCCTTGACAAACTCAGCCAACCATGCTTTTAGGCTGAAATATAGCAGTGTGGTATTTGAATTTTATCTTTTTATTGGTACATCAAATTGATCTGAAATTGTAAATGTAGTTGGGAAACTCCATTTTGGACGTTGTGCTGAATTTTTATAGTTTTTGTATGATGTTAGACTAATCTAGATATGGGTATCAGTCAAGTTTCTACAAGGTAAACTCTGCCAACCATCCATTCGGGCTGAAATATAACAATCTAGTATTTAATTTTTATTTATTTATTGGTTAATTGCTAATTTGTAACTTTTATTGAAGCTTGTAATATATTTTCAAATAGAATTATAATTTGACATAATTTTTGGAGGACAATTGACCTATTAAGTAAATGATTTTCAGTAACATTTGTTTGAAAGAAAATTGTGCAAAAATAAAAGAAAGTGTAAAGTGAGGTCAATTTGCAATTGACCCAAGCAGCTTGATTGTTCTATATGAAAATCCTAGAACCCAAGGACCTCTCAAATTTAATGATTAATTCTAGAGAAACAAAATCTGAGTGAGAGAGGGACAGTTAGGGTTTGCATAGTATTTCATGGTGAATCTTCTCTCAAGTGTCAAGATTCCATCCCTCCTCTAATTTAATTCTAGGTGACACAAAATCTCCCACTTTTCTCACTCTTTTTCTCCTAATCTCCATTTCTAGGGTTTCTAAGTTGAGAGGAGGAAGAAACAAATTCAATATCTAGAACCTTGGTGTTTTTCTGAAAATTCAAAGTTTAACCTACTTTTTAAGGTTCTTGTCACCTCAGTGAGTGTTTTTCCCCTATTTATCTTTGTAATAATGTTGAAAGCCTAATAGCATCTGAGCAAATAATCATCATCATTGCTAACATTTGTATGCAATTGTGTAATCAATTGGGATGATTTTGGGGAATTAAGTGCTACTTATTTAGATCCTTTTTCATTGATTAATATTTGTCTACTCTCTTATTCATTAGTTTAAATTCTATAATTAATCGTGTACTTGTCATATTATGTTGTTTTGAACTAATATTGTCTAGAACCAACTATTGAATGATATGCTTGAATATTGAGTTGACATGCATAGGATCATCTTTGAATTTGAATTAGAATGAATTACACAAGTTTAATTATTGAATCATAATAAAAGTAAATATGATATATACATAAGGATCAATATGTAGTGGTAATATTCCTTGATTTGCATTTGTGTTGTGGGATGGAATCAAACAACTCAATGATTCAATACATAGTTAGGATTGATGAATGATATATGTGGAAATAGAAACTAGTGTTTCCATGTTATGAATACGCCTAACAAACTGTTGTGCACCATGATGATATTACTCAATGATATGATTTTTATGATGTGTTGAACTATGATCACTTCCTAAAAATCCTACAAGTTTATTATTAAGATGAGTATGAGTGATAAATCTAGAACTTCGATATAATGTTGTAAAAGTGATCTAAATGATGAATTGTAGGTATTAATACTTCAATTAAAGATGACAATTCTTAGTAATATGATCTAAGCCTAATTCATATATCTTATCAAGACTTGTGAAAAGATGAGTAAAGCCTCACATGAATGTGGGTCCTTTTATACAAGCTACATAACAAAGAATTGGGAAGGATGATAAGAGGTTGTGATATAAGAAGATGTAACCTAATCCATTATTTTAACTTAAAAGTGAGTATCATTATAAGGAACTATGTGATGTTTTTTAATTATGAGAATTCCATTGAAATTCAATGACATGGTGCACTAATCTAATTACATGATAGGAAATAGACAAGCATCGATTGAATGGTGATGAAAAGTTCAAAATGAACAATTAAATGTGTAAGATGAAGTCTATAATCTATATATTTTAATTAAGTGTGTCTTGAACAAAATTCATTGACATATTAAAATCAAATTATGAATGATTTCAATGAGAGAGAAATTTTATATGTAAAGTAAATTTGGAATGTTTTATTTCTAGAGTAGTAGTTAACATGAAACGAAATAAGTTGAAACTAATGAATATGAAATGAAGCAAAAATGATGAAAATTAGTAGATGGATGTAAGAACCTAACCCTAACCCTAAAATAATTATCTATGTGATGCTAATGAAAAATGATCTTAAATGAGGAGTTAGGCAATACATATGAGTATAGTTTAATTAAATTACAAGATCAAATACAATGATATGGATTGGTTTATAAGAATGTTGTTCTTAGATTGTAATTGTATGTTATGGAACTTGTATTATGAGAATGGCCTTCCCTGATGAACTTCAAATGAGATCACTTATGTATTAATTAGTATCCTAATTGAACAATGGTAAATAGTATGAAAGAAGTATTAAGTGTGTGATGTATGTTATTCTTTGAGATTTATTCATATATATCTAATGTAGATATAATAAGTATTTGTTGCATGATATGCATGTTCTGAGCATGATGAATGACATGAGATGTGTATATGCTTCTATTATTTCTAGTTGTAATGTCTCTGTTAATACTTGATGAGAACTTTGATATGAATGTATGGATAAGAAAAATGTTGAGATTGAATTAACATGTAGTGATTACTTTTGGGAAACCATGTTAGGGTAAATGATGGACAATGAGATTACTTCTCACATTGAAGGACCAATGATGATGATTGCTATGAGCTAGGTGAAAATGTAAAGAATTAGATATGTTGCAAAATTACAGACTATTGTGAATCTTGTTTTAGTCTGTGTCTCTCTTGATAAGCTTAATCATTTTCATGTCATTCTCATTGGAAGAAAACACACACATATGATGAATGATGTTTTGAATTCCTTGAAGACAACTGAAAGAGATTAATAAATAATGAAATGATAACACATCCAGTTAGGTTCCCTGAACATTGTGATTTCCCCCTGACGTCCACATTGGGGAAACAAAACAGATCTCCTTGTAGTAATCAAACAATTATGAGAAGGATTTCTAGAGTGTGGATCGAGACCTTAAAAGTTGGACCACCAAGATTTAGAAATGAGTCATATGTAGTAGCCTTTCACCCTAAATCCTTGTTATTAAAGTCTATGTCCATGACGAGTAGACTATGACGAAATGAATTCTTTGAAACATGTGAAATATAATGATATGTGATATGCAATTTTGATATGTGATATATTATTTTGTTGGTTGCTATCTTGTATACCAGAGATGAGGACATGAGCCTCTTTAGGAGACCTTGTGGTGGACTAGGGTTTGTTGTTGATATCTTAAGGTGTCTAGACAAACCTTAAGATAGTGACAGTGAGTTGTTGACATGAGAATCAGGTGTGGCAACTTCAACATGGTGAGGTACAAGCTAAGTAGTTTTAGGGCAAATGAATAAATGATGACAAGTTGTATACAATTTGATTTATATGTTTTTACATGCCATTTTTTTCTCATTGATAGATCTACTACTATTGAATATTCTTGTTGTTGTGGAAACTAATCATTATTTTATAAAGATGATCTACTTCTATATCCTTAATTGTCTAGTTTGGAATTTGATCATTGATGTTGACATGCAATTGAAGCTAAATTTTATATCCCTTGTGAATACGATTTAGATTTTCTTATGATTTCAGTAGTCTCATTTGGTAGACATGTCTTATGTGTACTTCAACTTCAGGACTATAGGATGTGTTCCTGGTTCAACTAGTGGAGTGTCACAAACATGGTGTTATTGTTATGTATTGATTCTAAATGTTTAGATCTTGACATGCTACTCATACTAATGGTTTGTTATTCTAAAATACATAACATCTATTGGTTTGTTCTTAGTCATGATCTAAAAGATGTTTAAAAGTTGGATTTGGTATTAGTGTTTACCTTATTTGATTAATTAGATTATTATCATAAACTAGATTTGGGTAGTTGCTAATACTATCTGATAGACTTTTTAATACATGCAAGTTTCTTTGAATTTCATTATAATTAATTTGATGCTAACGGATATACTCAACTTGAGTGGGAGGTATCAACTCACTGGGGCTCTAGATTAGTCTCATGAGAATATTTCAAATTTTTGTAGGTATAATGATATCCAGTGGAGAGGTCGTGATAAAGAACATGTAAATAGAATAATCTAGATATATTAGAATGTCAATGTACAATCTCTTTTCCAAGATGAGTAGTATATTGAGTTTGTTGTTTCATGTACATGTAACTAATGTAAATTGAATCACAACTGAGAAACAAGCCCTGATTCTGGTTTTTGTGGAGTTGAATACAATGTATTGTGATTAAATGTGTTATCATTGAGGAGACATTGTTGTGAGGTTTCATGAGAAAGAAAAAGGAAGAAAAATATATATTTATCATATATTGTGTGAATTGTGCTTGTTGAGAATTAGTTGTTTTCCTTCATAATTAGGGTTTAGGTTTTATGCATTCTCTCTAATGGTTGGAAGTTATGCAAATCAAAAGTGAGATCCCAACAAAATGGATGTGTGACATGTGGCTATGAAGCATGAGGTCTATAGGAATAGGTCGACACATGGATGTTAACAAGTGTGCATTGATATGTAGGGTCGACAAGGGTACGTCCCAACTTGGTTGATAGACAGAATCGATAAGATGTTAATCTAGTAGATCAGATTGTAGGTCGATAGATACTTGTTAAAGGATTATCAACCAGTCACCATTTTAAAATTTCCCACCTAGAAGTTCAACTGGTAGGTCGAGCAAATGCATTACATCAAAGTCCAATGAAAAAAAAGTAAACAAAAAGAGTGAAAAATAAGCATAAATATATGTTGCTACGCAAGTAGCACATTTCTTAGAGTAATTTCGTTCGAATATTGAAGTTTTCCTAATTTGCAACAGGTGCTTCAGATGAATCCAAGTTCACTTTCTTTTTGAAAAAATCATCTTCATAGTAGTGCTTCAACCTGTGTCCATTGATTGAGAAAGTCCCATAATGAATGTCCATCATCTATGAAGGATAAGATGATTAAGATAAATGGACCAAATCATGGAGATTGTATTTTTTTGTGGAACAGTCAGAGTGCAAAATTGAATGATAGATCCTTATCCCCTTCATATATATATTTGCAGTTTATGTGAGAATCATGCCCGATTTTAGTGTGTTCTTTGTTTATCTTTGTGTTTTCATAGGTAAGCAGGGGAAGTTCCCCTAATTCCTATAACTAAAGGAAACACTTTTCCTTGTCCTGGATTGAGTCCATATTGAGGTTCTTTATGGATCAACAAGCCTTATGCTCTAATTGCAAAGGGAGGTGTCAAGATTTTCCATTAATATGTCGATAAGGTGTGGTTTCAATGGCAGTTTTGTATGCAGTCCAATATGCGAAATGGGCATAGTTGAGTTTTGAAGACCAATCCTTCCTCGATTTTACCACTGACTTTGCAAGAACTTGTTTGATTTGTCAATTTGAAACTTCCAATTGACCAACAGTTTGTGGATGGTATGGAGTTGAGATTTTACGCCTTACCCCATATCACTTCAGAAGGGCCACAATGATTTTGTAAATCTTTAAAGATGGATGTCTAGTAAACCATGAATTCAAATTTTCATAGAAGTCTTCTCAGTGCCCAAATGTCCTTCATATGGAGCGTAATGGAATTTATCAATGATAGAGTGAGCTTATTCATATGAGACACAACTCCTATAAACATTGTTTGCACATCTCTTAAATAGGATTTGGTCATCCCACTAATAACTTTTCAAATCCAAAAAGAATTTCTATTTTGGGTTATGTGTCATGTCAGGTGGTAGTTGTTGGTAAGAAATGTAATTGTAGAATTTTGCATACCATGCTGCAACAACCTCCTTTATCAAAATCACTAAGAGTGACTCATCTGAATAGGATTCATTGATTGGAAAGGGGTCATGCTCTTTTACACCAATATGGGAAAGGTGGTCTGCAACCATGTTTTTGGATCCATTTTTGTCAAAAGTTTCATGATGGAACTCTTCAAGCATGAGATCATACCAAAGAAGGCAAGGTTTGGTGTGCTTTTTCTTAATTAATTACTTTATTTATCCATGATCAATATAGATGGTAACTTTTTCTCCCAACAAATGCATTCAAAAATCTATCAAAATAATAAATGATTGAGAGAATTTCTTTATCAGTGGTAGTGTAATTTATTTGCACCTCATTTAGAGTGTTGCTTCCCCAGTAAATCACATGATGTCTCTTGTCTTTCTTTTATTCAGGACTTCCCTAACATCAAAGTCACTAGCATCGCATAAGTTTGAATGGAATGATCCAATCAAGATCTTGCATGATTGGTGTAGAAGTAAGTGCATCTTTTAGTGTACATAAATCTTTAAGACATTCTTTGAAGAAAATGAATGGAGTGTCTTTTACCAAAAGTTTAGACATAGTCTTTGCAAATTTGGAGAAATATTTGATAAAATGGCAATGATACCCAACGTGGCATAGAATGCTTTGGATGGGGGAGATACATGAAGGGGGTTGTAGCTTGGAAATGGCTTCAATCTTACTTTTTTCAACTTTAACGTCATCTTCAAACACCTTGTGCCCAAGAACATTACCTTCCCCTACAGTAAAATGGCACTTCTCCCAGTTTAGGATGAACTATTTTTCTTTGTATGTTTGAAGTACGCGAGATAAGTTCTTCAAATAATCATCAAAATTTTACCCATAGATGGAGAAATTATCCATGAAAAATTTCATAATTTCCTTAATGAAATCAGTGAAGATATCTAAAATACACCTCTGGAAAGTAGCAGGGGCATTGTAGAGTCTGAATGGCAGTCAGCGGTAAGTGTAGGTTCCATAAAGACTAGTATAATTGGTCTTATCTTGATCATGTAGATGGATAGATACTTGGTAAAAACCAGAGCAACTGTCTTAATAGCAGCAATGAGTGAAATATGATAGGAGTTCGAGGATTTGATCAATGAAGGAAAGAGGGAAAAGATCCTTTCTTATCATAGCATTTAGCACTGTGGTCGATGCACATGCGCCAACACATTATGTGTGGCAAATTCCTTACCATTGCCTCCCTTAATGAAAACTATCCCTCCTTTATTTGGCACTATATGGACAAGCATGCCCAAATACTATCACTAATGGCGTCAGTGATTCTGGCATCATGGACTTTGATAATTTCGTTGTATTGAACCTCACACAATTTGTTGTGCTATTTTCTCTATCATTGAAAAAAAGGTCGGGAAACATCCTCTAAGTTGACCCAATGCATACAGATGGTTGGACTGAGTCCCTTAGTGTCATATTTACAATATCCAAGACCCTTTCATCAAAGTTTTAGTTCTATCAAGAGTTTGCCTAGTTGATCAGATGATAGATGAGAGTTTACAATCATTGGGTTCCTTTTCTCATCATCTAGAAATGTGTACTTCAAACCTTCTGTGAGAGGATTCACTTTCAGGGGAGGCTTTTGTCAAATAAATGTCCTTTTGTTTTCTTTAAAGAGATATGTACTTGGCAGTTTTGATAGTTCCTTATGGATTTGTTTCCTCCTCTTCTACAGCTTGTAAGTAAGCCAGGTTATCCTATAATTCAAGATTTTAAATCCCAGAAGTTAGATTAGTTAGTGCTCATATTTGGAGGTCTAAAATATTATTATGTTCTTGAATCTCAACACACAACTGGCTATAACAATCATTGAAATAACTTGTCTCTACAGAAGAGGGTCCTTTCATGTTATCTAACCCATTGAATTCAATGTTCTCATTGCCAACTCAAATAGTTATTAGCCATGTATGAAGTCAATCAAAGCTCACGCAGTGGAGAGGAAAGGTCGGCCAAAAATCATCAAACACATAGAATCTTCAACGACATTGATGGTGACTATGTCACAAGGGATAAATGAATTTCCAATTTGATAGGGATGTCTTTGACTATGAGAACAAGCTTGTGATAACATCCAATTTGGTGGATAATTAATGCCTTAACTTACCCCTTATTTTTCACATTTTATGCATAGACCTGCCCACTTTCACTACTTTTACATTCAACACATATTTTACCTTATCACCATGATAATCATGGCCTTTTTGGTGTAGATAACCAACATACCTAATGTAATAAGAGGATTACCATCAGTCCCCACAAACAATGAATGCCTTCATTCAAACATATGTATGACCATTGATCCATCACTTGATGGTTCCATGGCATCAAGAGATAACATGTACAACCACCAGGCCTATCACCAAAGGACTGATAGAGCAACCATCAACTCTAACCACCCACTCAGCCAATGGTCACTCTAGACATCACCTGATGGCTCCTCAGCCTTGTCATCCAATGGCTATCCTGACCTTACCAACCAAAGGCTACATAGACCCATCATTTGATGGACCTCAATAGATGGCCAAGTTGAGCAACCATCAGATCTAACCAGCCGATGGTCACCAAAGACGAAAACTGATGGATGTCCTAGCCATCACTCGATGCATGTCCAAATTTGCCAACTGAAGGTCCAACTGCAAACCAACATCACCTGAAGGCCTACAACTGATACCGCTCTAATTTAACGGTCATTCAAAATTATTACTCACGTGACTCGAGGAAAGTACTTTAGATACTTGGGGCACAAGGAAAGTTCTCTCCCTAGGAGACTACATAGAGCCCTATAAATAGAGGACCCTTGCAAACATTATAAGGGATCACATTTTCACAGTGAAGCATGAAGAGTTTCCGGATAAGAAGTCCACCATCGACACCAGCCTATGCTATAGGTTGGTGGGCAATGAGGAAGAAAGTCCAAGGAGTACACTACCCCTTTCATCTTTGCCTACTTGCTTGATGTACTATGTTGAATGAAGGAGGATAAAGGGAAAGTCACCACTACAACTATACATAACTCAACAAGGAGCTTTATACCATAGGTTGTGACCATCCCATGGCTATAGTCATTATATCCTTTCATTTCCCATTTTCACTCCCATTCTCTTTTCTATCATCTTCTCCCTCTTTTCTTCAGTAGTGTTCCATGTCTTCTATACCTTGTAAATCCATAATGCTACTCAACACCATGAGTGGCTAAACTCATATTTTGGGTTGGAAGTAGTCACTAAGGCTCTCCCAACATGTATATAATTACATCTATTTGAATATAATATTCTCTTAGCAATGGTTATTTCCATACACTTGTTCTTATTTCTTCACATGCATGATTAGCTACCATCTTTTTATGTTTGATTTTTAGTGTTTCGAAAGAGTTGTGCTAGCCTTATCTAGTGTTATGTAGTTGCATGAATGCATGAGAACATTGAAATTCTCAAGCTAATGATCATATGGTTATCTTTTTGATTGTTTGTTTGCTTTTTCAAGAGAGAGGTAACCTTATAATTTACATCTAACCTAAGCTCAAGAGAAGAGGTAATAGACATATATGATGATTGCGTGTATTTGCTTGTTTGAAGTAACTGTGTTCCTGTTGAAAAATTATCTTAATCTACCTTCTTAGTTGGTGTAACTAAGATAAGACTCTACATTCTTTCCACTCATCGTTACTTGTCCCTATGGTTTGACCCCAATCTACTACATCAGACACCGTATAATAGTTGTAGGGGCCTGAGTGTTGGGTTAAAAATTTAAGAGTTTGACTTCTCTAGATCCACTCCTTTTTGGATGTGTGATTTAGGTCGGTCCACTTTTATGTGTCATTGTCGAGGACAAGGCAAAATTGTACTATTCAGAACATGAGTCTAGTCACCATACACTTGTGCCTTAAGTGTAGTGATAGACTGGACTGCATGTTCTTTTTAATCCACTAATTAGTAGCTTCCTAGAATACTTCATTTAAACATGTCAAGTTTCTAACTAGACTGTTTAGGTAACTCAGGAAGAAGAGGATTACAAGAGCAATGACCCACCTTGATGCCATCATGACACCTTGTAGAGGAGGATGTCTAGGTGGAGGTAACGTGAATGAAATGGTTGTTATACCTCTAGAGGACCATGAATTTGAATGGGAGGATTACAACCTTAAACAACGAATAGGATATATCCCTCCTGGCACGATTCCTCCTCCATCACCAAATGAAGAGAACCATGAGGAACAACGATGTGACAAGGCCTTCCATCTAAGGACAAGGAGTAATGGAAGGAACAACACTAAAAAACACAACAACGGAGAAGATGAAGATGATGATGAGGAGGAAGAAGGTCAATCCCTTGAGGACTTGGTTGTGACAACAACCAATGAATCTAGATGCCCTGTTATCATTCCTAGGTTTGACCCTACAAATTTTGAGTTGAAATCTACAGTCATTTCCATGATCCAAATCAAAACTTTCAGAGGTAAATCCAAAGATGAGAATCCCTAATCATCATCTTGACACCTTTAAGAACATCTATGATACAATTAAGATGAAGAGGGTACTACAGTAAGTCATATACTATAAAGGGTTCATATTCTCATTAGAGGACAAAGTATTGTCTAGGTATCTTAGCCCACCCCATAGATCCATTAATGGATGGACACCATTAACTGATGCTTTCGTCACAAAGTTTTACCCTATTGAGAAAACCATCAAAAATAGGCCCAAGATCACCAGAATCTTGCAGAAGCCAGGAGAGAATCATCATGAAGCATGGGAAAGATTTGAAGAATATCAGAGGGATTGTCGTCATCTCAACTATGACAAGGGTTTTCTTGTGACCACATTCTACAATGGGTTGACGTATGCAAAAAGGACTTCGTTGGATGTCACCGTTGGAAGTGATTTCATTGGCAAGAAGCTGAAGAAGACTATGATGATCATTGATAACATGATTGTGTTGCAAGAAAGAATGGATTATGAGAGAAGTGATAGGGGTTCAACAAAGAAGGCAAAGTATGAGGTCCAGCTGCCCAGTCAAAGGCTTAGAGACTACAATGGCCCAAATCTAAAAGATCGCCCTGGATGTTAAGTAGTTAAAAGATACTGGAGGAAAAGGGAAAGATAAGACCAAGAGGGTCGTGAAATGTGTCACCTATGGTGAAGGACACAATTTCAATAACTAAATTTACACTCAACAATAGGACGATGACGAACACAAAGAACAGGAAGAAACTTAGAATGTTTCTTATGTTACTTTTAACAGATCTGATCACCCTGGTTTCAATCATGGAAACAAAAACATTGTTGAAAACTCACATTAGTTAAATGGTCCATCTAAAACACAACCATCACTTGGGTGAGGGAAAGGACCAACCACGTCCACCAGAACCACCAATTACCAGAAAAATAAAAATAATTCCCAAAACCATGAGCAACGTCAAGTTTAGAACAAGAACACGAACTGGAAAATTCAAGATTAAGACCAACCTAAGAGAAGCAACCAACCTGACATGTTGTCTCAACTATTTGATTTCACAAAAAGGTAAGTCTCAGTGAATGACTAGCTAACCCAAATCTCTATCACCAAATCAGGAGTCTTGACCTTGATGTAGACCCAAATGGATGATATGTAGATACATCAAAGACAAATTGACCAAAAGTTGGAACAATTGTCATAACTAATAAATAACCCTTAATGAAAGATCCCCTCTAATATGGATACTGCAAAGATGGCCACCCTCCACTCTGAAAAAGTACTAGATAACCAATAAGGGGAGGTTGATAGAGAAAAACCAATTACAGTGGAAGAAGTTCCTGAGGAGGAAGAGTCTACTAAGAAGGACAAACCTAAAGAGAAAGGAAAAGGAAAGAAAGGTGTAAAAGAAAGGGAGTCAGACCCAGTAGAAGAATTTTTTGTCAATAAAAACTCATATCCCACAAGGGTTCCCTTTCTGTACAAGTTAATCAAAGCCCATCTTAATAAGGGGTACGAGAAATTCATGGAAGCCATGAAGAAGTTCCACCTAGATGTCCTTTCTTGGACGCCATTGAAGAAATTCCTACATTTACTAAGTTCTTCAAAGACCTCACACAAAAAGAAGAGGAGATCACATCGTGATAGTACAATTAGCCAATATGTCCAACATATTCATTCAAGCTAAGATGCCGACAAAGAAAAAGGACCCTATTGCATTTACTATCCCTTTCAATGTTGGCGATGAAGTGGAAAGAAAAGGAATAACATATTTGGGAGCAAGCATCAATATGATGCCTCTTCCCTTATCCCAAAGACTTGGACTCACCAACATGGTGGAAACAAGAATGAGAATTCAACTAGTAGATCATACTTCCACAAAACCTGTGGGGGTAGTGGAAGATGTTCCTATTCATGTCAAGTGATTCATTATCCCTGGCGACATTGTTGTTATTGACAAAGATGGGGATCCAACATGACCCATGATCTTTGGAAAGCCTTTCCTCACCACTGGAAGAGTCCTTATTGATGTTGTGGATGAATCATCATTCTTCATGTTGGAAATGATCACATAGATTTTCATGTCAAAGACACTATTAGGGGACCTTCTCTGTTCGATTCGGTCTACTTCATGGATAGCTACATACAATATTGTGAAGAAGTACAAGAAGATTACGCTATTTTTGACGCACTTATGAGGTCTCTAAACAATCCGCACCCTGGTATGGAAGATCCAGAATTAGTGGAGATTATATAGTATCTAAACCAATCAGAAGAGGGAAGATAGCGATGATGAAGAAGAAAGAATTGAGATGGTAAAGTACACATCCTTAGAGCAGACGCCCAAAGAAAAGGAAGCCCCTAATCATAAAAGTGAGTTAAAGAAATTCCCTGAGGGCTTGAAGTATGAATACATAATAATGAGGATAGAAATATTGTCATTATAAACTCAACCTTGACGACAAAATAAGAAGAAAAGTTGATAAATGAACTCAAGCTGCATAGAAAAGCAATAGGCTACTCTATTGAAGATATCAAGGGCTTGAACCTGGCTCTATGCATGCGTCATATAAACTTTGAGGTAGTAGCTAAGCCGCTAGTTCAACCACAATGCAAACTGAACCAAATGCTAAAGGAGGCAGTCAAAAAGGAGGTAATAAAGTTGTAGGATGCTGGGACTATATATCCTATCAACGATAGTCTTTGGGTCAGCTAAATTCATTTCGTACCTAAGAAAAGAGGGATGACAGTCATTAAGGGAGAAAATGGAGATGAAGTGGCAATGCAAATTGTCACAGGTTGGCACATGTGTATTGACTATAGGAAATTTAATGCTTCCACAAGGAAAGACCATTTCCCATAACCCTTTATTGATTAAATTCTGGAAAGATTGGTGCATCACTCATATTTCTATTTATTTGATGGATATTTAGGACTCTACCAAGTGTCGATTTACCCTGATGATCACGAAAAGATAACCTTCACCTATATCTATAGAACTTACATTGTTCAGAGAATGTCGTTCGATCTATGCAATGAACCAACCACTTTTCAGAGGTGCATGATCTCTATGTTCTCAGATTACTTGGAAGACATTATGGAAGTGTTAATGGATGACTTATTTGTACATGGAACTAATTTTTCAATGTCTAAAGAACTTATCCAGAGTCCTACAGAGATGTGTGGAAAATCAATTAGTTCTAAAATGGGAAAAGTAACACTTGATGGGAAGCGAGGGTGTTGTGTTGGGACACAAAATCTCCAAGAAAGGGATTGAAGTCAAACTTAGCATGACAAGGAAATATCAAAACTCCTACCCACTATATCGGTGACTGGAGTAAGAAGTTTTTTGGGACACACAGGGCATTATAGATAGATCATTAAGGATTTTTTGAAAATTGCAAACCACTGTCGAACCATAGAGTAAAGGACATTGTGTTTAACTTTATTGACAAGTGCCTTGAATCTTTCAACACTTTGGAAGATGATTTGACTATGGATCCAATCTTGCAAGCTTTGGATTGGGAGTTGCCATTTAAAATTATATGTGATGCTAGACATTATGCCATCAGATCTATTCTGGGAAAAGTAAGAACAAGAAGCCCCACTTGATATGCTACATTAGAAAGACACTAGATGATGCCCACATCGACTACACAACCACTGAGAAGTAAATTCTAGCGATAGTATTTGCCTTCGACAAATTCTGATCCTATTTGATAGGGTCAAAGGTGAAAGTGTATACTAATCATGGTGCAATCAATTACTTGGTGCAGAAGAAGGATACCAAGGCCAAACTACTAAGATGGGCTCTGCTGTCGCAAGAATTTGATCACAAAATTATTGATAAGAAGGGGAAAGAAAATGTTGTTTTGATGACTTGTCAAGGATTGTATTTACTGAACAAAAACTCCTTGTTGGTCAATGACAACTATGTTTATGAGGCCCTCATGATGGCCAAGTCCATTGAACCTTACCTACTATAGTTCATTAATATTTGTAACTATTTAGAATGCAAACATTTACCACTTGACATCACTTACAATGAAAAGAGAGTTATTTTTGGATCTAAAGAATTACTACTAGGACGACCCACTCCTTTTCAAAGGATGCAATGATATCTGGTATTGGAGGTGCATGACGTGGTTTATTATCACATTAACAAATTCACTTGGGGTTAAAATCCCAGAGTTTTTACCAAAACCTTATGCAATAATACCACCTGCAAGCTGACAAGTCTTATTGCAATATAGTTAAGGATCGAATCCCAAGGGACAACATTTTGAAGAATCGTCGAGTCTAGTTCAAGTAAGGCTAATATTTAAAACGATTGGTTGAATTGAGGTTAATTGAACTAAGTGCAGGAAAGTAAAGAGAAGGATTAAAGTTGATCTAGATTAATGATATGGAATCGCTGGGATGGTATCGGGTTTCACCACCACTACACATGCAAACACATCCAAACATCAAACATCCAGGAAAGATCCAACTATCCAAATAGAACTGTTGCGAACCCTTCCTGGGGGATGTTTAGGTTCGCGTAAGCATCACCGTAGGCATCAGATATCTCGTCGCCATCCAGATGATGGACTTACAGTTCCGAAGATACATATTTCCAACTGAAGCTATGGCCCTCCCTGAGGGTTGTTTACGCACACAGAAGCGTTACCGTGGGCTAGATGGCTCGTCCCCTCATGGATCATACACTTACTACCTCAAGGAATACCTTTCTATTTCTAGTCAGGGAGTCAACCGTGCTAATCGACAAGCGAACATGCCATTAATCTACAAGCAAATATTAACGATTAACAACAAAGATACAGATATAGAACTGAAGTTGTGGCCCTCCCTGATGAATGTTTAGGCCATAGAAGCGTCACTGTAGGCTAGATGGCTCGTCCCCTCATAGATCATACACTTATGACATCAAGGAATCCCATTCTCTTTCTAGTTTGGGAGTCAACCTCATTAATCGACATTCTACCCTACATATAGAAATTCTCGCAATATAGGGAAGAACAAGATAAAAGCAAGAAGGTAATTAGTCCACAAACATTAACGATTAACAATGAAATGAAAAGTTATATACATTTCCATGGAATGTTTAACAAGAGAACCTGCTTACATTGGCAATGGGGCTTGTCCCCGCACCCCAAAAAAATGGAACTACTCGCTCATGATGTGAGAAACAAGAAGAACAAGAGAGAGGGAAGGATCTGTCATAAGCATGATGCAGAAGGTAATCACAGCTTGGTGAAGATGATGCGGTCTTCTACGTCGTGTCAGAGTAGATCTAGATGAGGAGGAAGAACCACCAAGGAAGACCGAGCATATCTTCTTATCCACCTTCTTTCTCATCTTGACCTCCTTGCTCACATCATGAGCAGTAGGTGAAGTGGCAATGGCATGGATGATCGGGATCGAACCTGTATTTAGGCAGCCTATCAGCGTCCTGGGTCCGATGGCCAAATGAGGACCATGGTGGTCCTATTTATAGGCTTGGGTCGAGTCTTGATCAGTTTGGAATCGTGAGTCCTCTTAACAGTTTGGAAACCATTTGCTTCTTCTTAACGGTTTAGGACTCACGTCCAAACAGTCTTGTATTAACATTCCTCAAACGGTTCTGGCTTCTATTGGTTTGCTAAATCCAAGTGGTCTTGTGTGCTCATAGTTCCTTCTCTAATCGGTCCTGGGGTCTTCACTTGCTGGTGAGTAACGATCGTCCAAATGGTCTTTGAGAGCATCTACTGGCCAAATGGTCTTGAAGACCGTTTGCCACCATACGGTCTGCGATCTATCGGTTTGCTACTCCAGTGATCCAAACAGTCTGGGTATCCCATCGGTCTTCATGATCATTTACTCTGATGCATCCAAACGGTCTCGCGCTCCATCCAAACGGTCTTGGCTGTTCACAGTTTGCTACCTCCGATCGGTCTTGCCCTCAGCTGGCCTAACAGTCTTGAGGACTAACGATCTTGCGGGTATCTGTCGGCTAAATGGTCTTGAAGACCGTTTTCTGCCACACAATCTTGAGGATCGTATGTCGTCAAATGGTTTCGGATGATCAATTGGTCTTGGGATCTTCACGGTCTTGTCTGATCAGTTTTGGAGATCGATTACGCTTTCACAGTCTTGCTGTCCAATCAGTTTTGGGGGTTGATCACCCAAACAATATGAAGACTGTTTGCTTCTCACATTTTGAGGACCGTTTGGGCTTGCATGGTCTCAAGACTATTTGCTGCCCATGCAGTCTCAAGACCGTTTGCTGGTCGCGAGGAGGATCATATAGGTGAAACTGTTTGGAGAAAGAAGAGCAAACTGTGTGGATGCAAACTGAATGGATCAAGACCGTTTGGTCAAGACCGATTGGTCAAGACCATTGCTGAGAGGATCTTGAGTGAAGGTGAGTTCCAGTTGATGGTTGAATCTCACCTTGACCTGCATGGTCTACATGAAATTCATATAAATCTAGTTAATAACTTGATAATCTGAACAACCAAGAAAAATTGCACATTGTAAGTTTTAAGGAGATGAAATCAAATGTATTTAGTCGAATTGGGCCCAAAACGGCGACTAAAAATCGTGATGAATTTGGATTCATGAGTGCATTTCAGAAGAAGAGGTTTCAATATTCTATATGAATCTCACTTTTCATCATATGGAGGGCACCTGGGAAGAGAGAGAACAGTAACAAAAGTCCTCTAGTTAGGAATTCTAGCCTACCTTGTTCTAGGATGCTCAAGCATATGTCAAGACATGTGATGAATGCCAATGATCAGGAAACATTTCAAAGAGGAATGAAATGCCAATGTCTGATTGGATAGAGGTAGAAATATTTGAAATTTGGGGGATAGACTACACAGGACCATTCCATTCTTCAAAATGAAATCCATATATTCATGTTGTTGTAGACTATGTGTAAAATGGGTAGAGTTTTTTGCTACCCAGATCTGTGACTCCAAGGCGGTAATTAAGCTATTTGAGAAGGTCATTTTTCCCAGATTTATTATCCCATGCACCGTCATAAGTGACCGGGGGTCCCATTTTGGAGAGAGACAATTTGAGGCTTCACTAAAGAAGGATGAAGTAAGACACAAGGTGGAAACACCCTACCACACACTAATGTTGGGACAGGTAGAAGTATTGAACTGACAAATCAAGAATATCCCAGATAAGACAATGAGCCATACTAGGAAGGACTAGTCTATGAAACTCGATGATGCCTTATGGGCCTATTGAACTACTTATAAGACACAGATAGGGAGTACTCCCTACTGACTTATCTATGGGAAATCATGCCACCTACTGGTGGAGCTAGAACACAAAGCCTTCTAGGCTATCAAGTTTCTAAACATGGACCCTATTAAAGAAGGCAAGAAGATATTTTTTGCAGCTACAGGAGTTGGAGGAACTTAGGCTTCATGCCTACAAAAATTCTAGAATATATAAAAATAGAACTAAGGTGTGGAACAATACCCACCTAAAGAGAAAACATGTTTCTAAAGGAGATAAAGTCCTTTTGTTTAACTCTAACTTCTGATTATTTCATGGAAAATTAAGATCAAAATGATCGGGTCCATTTACTAGTGTTAAAAATATACCCATCAAGAATGATGGAGAACAATAGCGAGAAAACAACGACATTCAATGTCAATGGGCATAGAGTGAAAAGATAATATGAGGTGAAGCTTTTGTGAGAAGGTCACAAATACAATTGGAAGAAACTCAGCATGTACCACATGTAGAAAGTTGAAATGACAAGTAAGAGACTCAACCTAAAGACTATAAATTAGCTCTTCTTGGGAGGAAAAACTTTGTTTCAGTTTCCTTTATGTATTTAGATTTCTTCTGATTTCTAGCCCTGATAGTAGTTGTAACATCCTAGGATTTGAGGCCTCAGATAAAACACTCTTAAAAGGAATGATTGGGCTACCCATATCACCAAGGTGCACCTCCTTCTCCGGGAGCCCATCACTAAAGAACTCCATAGTTAAGCGTGCTCGACTTGGAGTAGTACTAGGATGGGTGACCAGTCGGGAAGTTGACCCCGACTTGCGCGTGAGTGAGGACAAAGTGCGTAGTTAAGGCTAGTGGTGGTATGTTAGGCCAGTCGTCATTTCTGAAACTCTACTAGAGCCTAGGGAAGTGGGCCCAGTTGTTACAAATGGTATCAGAGCCAATTCCCCTCCAGTAGGTGGGGCCCACATGGTCATGGCATGCCAGTCTTGAGTCGTGCGGTCTAGGAATGTAGGAAAGGGTTGTCCATGGTTGACGTAGCCACCCTTGCACTAGTATTCTATGATCGAGAGTTGGGTGTCCATGGGCCATTGTGGGTCTGCACAGAAGATCAATCGTGCAAAGTCCATATGCACGGTGGGCAGCAAGAGTGATGTGATCATCTCCAACATTGCGCACACTCTTGAGATTGACACTACCGCGGATTCGTTTCATTATCTGGGAGTTAACATCAGAATGGGTAGATATGCTCTTAATGACTTTGAGGGCCTGTTTCAGAAGATCAAACAGAAGATGGCATCTTGGAAATCTAGGCTCCTTTCCTTTGCTGGTCGGAGGCTGCTTATAGCACACGTTCTCTCGTCGACGACAGTCCATACTGCTGCTGCCATTGGTATCCCTTGTGGTGTTTCTGATCGTATTGACGCTATCCTTGCTCGGTTTCTTTGGGCAGATAGAGAAAACCACCATCGTAAGGCGTGGATCGGCTGGAACAAGATTGCAAAACCTGTGGAGTATGGTGTTTTGGGCCTTCATAATACGAGAATAGTTGATAAAGCTTTCATGGCTAAAGCCTGTTGGGAAATTTTAGCAAAGGACACAATTTGGGCTAGATTCTGTAGAGAGAAATATTCAAGCAGGGTGCATAGTAGATCTGCGTTGTATCCACACAATGTTAGATACAGAGATTCGGCTTCTCCATACTAGAAACATATGTGGAATTTGTTCCCTCTGATTCTTCCTTACTGCAGATGGCGAGTTGGGAAGGGGCATATCCTTTTCTGGGATTCCTTATGGTGTGATGAGAGGCTATTTGATCATGCCTTGCATACCAGTGATCGTAATCATCAATTCCTTGTTTGTGACTTCTGGATCCATAACGAAGGATGGGACTGGTTGTCCTTGAGGCAGCTACTCGATGAGGAAGGTATAAATCTGATCAAGAAGGCAGACCAGCAGATAAATGATGATGATGATAAGCTTGTATGGTGTCCGGAGGTGACGGGTCAGTTTACAATAAAATCAGTGAAGAAGATTTTGACTATGGACCACAATGACGCTCCTACCGCCGCTCAGAAGATTTGGTACCTTGACGCGCCCAAAGCCTGCACGATCATTTGGAAGCTCATCCATAGAGCCCTTTCGACCGATGACAACATTATAAGGTGCCATATTGCTATGACTTCTAGATGTGAGTGCTGTGATGAACCCAATACTGAAGATATGGATCACCTTTTCTTTCATGGTGACCTTGTTGTTACTTACTGGAACAAGTTCTCTCTTCTTACTGCTAGAGCCCATCCAAATAACACAACCGAGCTGTTGTCTTTCTGTTCGCTTGGGAGATCGTCCATTGTTATGGATTGGATTGCGGCTTGCCTTGCTACGCTTACCCCTTTCTATATTTGGAGATGGAGATGTCGCGCCAGATATGATGGCTGTAAGGCCCCTATCGCCCGTGACATGAACTGCATGATCGCACATCTCAACTTTATGTTGAAAAAGAGGTGGTTCCGTGTCCTTGCTCAGCCGGAGGATCACAGTCGTCTTAATCATTATGGCATTGATGACCCAAACTATGCTCTTAGAGAAGTTAACCTTATGAGATGGATGACCCCTGACATCAATTCTTTGAAGATGAACGTCACGATAGGTAGAAGCAAAGATTCTTCTGGTCATAACAGGTGGTGGATGGCTAGTATCATCAGGAATCACCGGGCTGCAATTTGTCAGATTGCTAGAGCATGGTTAACTGCGACAGATCATATTTCTGCGTCCCTTCAAGCTTGTGCTGTAGGGTTGAAGTTGGCGGAGAATCAATCTTTGCGGATCGCAGTGGTGGAGTTAGACGATGACAATAGATATCACATGTTATGGGGCACTGCTTGTATTCCTTGGAGGATATCTCGTATCGTCAGGGAGTTGAAGAGCTACATGGAGGATGAAGGCATTGTAGGATCACTTGTATACAGGGCCATCAATTCCATTCCCAGAGAGATTGGTAAGTGGGGTGTTCTCAGTCAGGATCCGATCGTGATCTCCGATCCTAGTAGATTGCCGTCTAGAGTTCGTGGTATGACTTTTCTTGAGAAGAACCACACTCCTTACGTGGTTTTGAAGATTAAGCATCCTTAATGCTCTGGTTGGGGTGTTGTTTGGAGTCTGTCTTGTTGGGTCTTTCTGTGTGGTCGGGGTCTGTGCTGTGGATTTTGTGTTGTGGTGCTTTGATGTTGATGTCCATGTGGGGGTTCGACCTGCATTTTATAAGCAGGAGATGTATTTTTTTCTTTTAATGCTCACACGAGGAGGGTGAGATGAATAGACGACCTCCTGACTTAACCAAAAAAAAAAAAAGATTATGAGGCCTTCTAGTTGAGCCTTAACGAGGACGTCAAGACTCTAAGTAGGGGAGATTGTAACATCCCAGAATTTGAGGCCTGGGATTAAACACTCTTAAAAGGAATGATTGGACTATCCATATCACCAAGGTGCACCTCCTTTTCTTGGAGCCCATCACTAAATAACTCCATAGTTAAGTGTGCTTGACTTGGAGTAGTACTAGGATGGATGACCAGTCGAGAAGTTGACCCCGACTTGCGCATGAGTGAGGACAAAGCACACAGTTAAGGGTAGTGGTGGTCTGTGGGGCCAGTCGTCATTCCTGAAACTCTACTAAAGCCTAGGGTAGTGGGCCCGGTTGTTACAATAGTCTACTCAAAAATATAATTTTCATAATTTGTTAATCTTAGTTTTTGGTAAATTCAACTCTATTTTGTAATTTCTAGTGTATACAGACTAAAACTAGCTTACAACTAACTTGTGTAGGCACTTCACTGCAATCAGAGCTAGGGAAACCATATGTCAAGCATTTGAATTCCACAACCATCGGTTGGAGGGAGATAGCCACACAAGTAGAAGATCGAGAGTGAGAGTAACCATCAGTTCAGATCAACCATCGACAATGAAGCCATCAAATGATTAATGATGTCAGACCATTAGTTTTGGCCTTAACAACCATCAACTGCCTCACCAGTGGTTATTTAACATGTCTGCTGCACCATCAATTTTTGCTAGCTAAACAACCATCAGATGACTTCACATAACAACCATTGGGCTGTAGCATCATTGACTTTTGAGACATTCTATCAAGCCATTAGGTGATAATGACCATCGATTCTATGCAACCATTGATTTTAACAAACCATCAGATGTTCACAAAACACACAAGACATCAGTTGTTGGTTCTTAAGGTCCAATATGGCGATCGAGCGATCCAACCATTGATTCGGCCAAACCATAAGTTGTCGAGAGATACTAACAACCATCGATTAACACCACTAAACCTGACAACCAATGGTCTCTTAAGTGTCACTTTACTTCCTATAAAATACTAAGAATAACCATCAAGAACTACTAAAAACCCTAGCAGCACAAACTGAAGGAGAGAGGAGCCCCAAAGTCACAACCATCAGTCTGCACCGTATTCAAGCTCAAACCATCGATCAACCTCAATCGTAGACCTTCAACGACACTGACGATCATCTCAAATTGTGCCACTAGACCAAGGAACTAGCTCCCTACCCTCTTCTAAGTCTTCTACGGAGCGAGGAACAAGTGACATTGGAAAGAGAAAGTTCAACCACACCAACAACCTAACAAGAACAATTCACTCTTTATTTGTCTAAAGCACTTTTTAATGGTGTTTCTGACCTCTTTCCACATTCACCTTCATTTCTTTCCTTTGAACTATGACCATCACTTTGTCTACTTCGACGTGCGATCTCTCGCAACCATCAATAGCCCAAACAATCGACTTCATGCACTTTCGTACTTTAATTTTAGATTTTGCGCCAAACATCGACCATAATATCCTGTTATGGCCCTTATCACATACATTAGTTGAGGCTCTCCATCATTCATATTTCACAATCAGTTGACACTAACCGTCACCTATGATCGAACATCATTTCCTATGATCCAACGATTGTCACCGCCAACACCTAACCATCGGTTGCTCTCAACCCCCCAACCATCAATTGTCACCTATTCTTGTTCCCTCCACAATCTCACACAACCATTGGTTTCCTAGTCATTTGGTTCTTGTTTCTTAAGTCCTTCAATGACTGATATACTAAATTAATCCTACATTTATCTATATAGCTAACATTACAAAAGATACCCAAGGTACCTACTAAACACAATAGCAGGCAATATTAATTCGAATATAGAGATGATTGAATATGAGGAAACTAAAAGGATCTGAACATCAATGACTGTACAGGAAATAGGGAGGATAGAAAGATTGAATGATAAAGACATGGCCCACATTAGATTTCATCACAAACCCACTCTAGAAAGCATCAAGGCACGTTTAGAAGCAGACATAGCAAAGATTTTATCTGAGCCAATTCTAGAGGAGTTTGAATCTTGATGAAAAACAAGGACAAAAGTGTTTGAATACACCCCCTCTAAGGAACTCTAACAACAAACAAAGAGGAAGGAACCAAGATCACATTAGAAGAAACCTTCAAAAATTCTAAGGACATCTTCAAAGGAAGCTGCGTCTAAGTCAGTGTGACCACTGAACATAGAAATTGCATTTGATGTTGCGCAACCATCAAAGGTGGTTTACATGGAAAAGACTGATAATGACTACATACCCAGAGATGAAGAGAACCTGAAACTCTAGTCAGAGATTATGTTAGAAAATAACTATAAAAAAACAAGGTTCATCGATATGGACACACTTTAGAAGATGCACATCTATTAGAGAGTGAAACAAAGTCTAGAGAATATTGGGATATACAAGGTCTATTTCAACCACCAGTTATCCTATGATGACCTTACGCTAGAATTCATGTCGTCATTAAAAAGGGTCCATGTAATTGATAAAGAAACCCATGAATCTGGTGGAAATTTCAAACTACATGTTTGAATTATAAAAGAGGATTATGCACTGATTGAGAAGCGACTCAACTCAATCTTGACAAACTCTAATGAAGAAGTTGAGCCAGCCAACAAAGAACTCGGAGATAGGAACCCACAAGGATTGCTGATAGACAAAGTTTGGGAAAAGCTATCTGGAAAAAGTAGATTCAGTTCTGGGTAGTCTAAAGTTGTTATGATGCCCTCAGGGTTCAAGCAGGTAGTGTAAGAGATAGTTGCTAATACCATCTTCTTTAGAACAAGCACGGATAATGTGATGAGGATGGACCTCCATATATTGTGGAGTATAATGGAAAAAAACCTATGAATATAGGAAAAAAATCGGATAGATAGATTGACATCAACAGTAGGACCTAAGGGCTCCCACAATTTCTACATGGGAGGGATGATAACCTACATTGATCACTGACTTGTCTACCCCAACAAGCTCCGATTCTTCCTCAAATCAATGGGATATATGCTAGTCGATGTAAAATATCTCCCCATCACTAGTGAATAATAAAGCAAAAGGAGACACTCTACTACAAGTTCTGCAGAACAGAAACCCTCCCCGAATGTAGAATCTACAACAACAATAAACTCACATTCAAGGAGGAGGAAATTCTAAAAATAATATCTTCACAATCTAAATGAATGAAGTGACCAACAAATCCAATAAATTGGAGACCAAGGAGCACGAAGGAGAAGCATATAGCCCCCCAAAAGGATAGCAATGATGATCAAATGAAAGAAACACCCACACTACAAGCAATAAATTTGGAAAATGAAGAACCTGAAACTCTAAAGACCACACCTGTGGTCACAATTCTTGAAACAGAAGGGAAAAAATATTCTAAACATCTGACCATGATATCAAAGACAGTATCAGAGGATCCAAAGATGCATGTAAATGAAGAAAATTTCATAATTGAGGTGAATGCTACACCTCCACCATATGTCCCTGAGGCAGTCAAAGCCCCAAGCACTCTAGAAATAGAACAACCTAAGTAAGAAGTCCCAAGACATTGAGAGACCACATCCAGAATACAATGCTCACCATGAGAGGTCCGCACAGACAAAAGAAGCCAAGAATGCAGATAGATCCACTCGAGAACTACATCAAGAACAACAACAATGGTGAGGACCATCATCGGCTAGGTTCATGGATATAGGGTAGGATATTGATGATCTACGTGAGATCATCTCAACCTCCAACCTAAATATTTTGAATCTATCTTCACCTGTGTCTATTTTAACCTCATAGGTATAACAAATAGATGTAGAGATAAAACATATCCTCAGTCTTCCACAACAAATGCATCAATTGGCTTCTAATAAACTACATGTAATGGAGGTTTGGCAAGAGTGAATGAGGAGCTTGCCCTTATTTGACAAGAGCGAGACAAATTACTCAAAGAAAACATCACACTGCAAGCTAATGAAGCAAGAAGAAAGGAAGCACCATCAAGTAGTGAAGAATATTTTCCAAGGAGACAAAACACTGTAGATTATGAAGCCTCCTCCTCGATAAAAATTGGTGTCAATTGCCATCTTAGAGCTGACATGCTGATGGCTATTGTACAACCAGGGCAGGGGATGTTGTTGATTGAAGCTACCACTTTTGCATGCACTTTTCTATTGGAGGAGGAGGAGCCAAAGGAGACTGCTAGAAGTAAGAGAGTGCCCGCTGGGGATGATAATATCACCACTTCCTCAGCCTTGCCAAGGGATTCTACAAACAAAAACAAGGAAAAGGAACACAAAGGACTGACGAATCAGAGCGCCCTTCAACCTTCAGTACCAAAAATTCCCACTCAGAGAACATAAGCAATGGTAGAGAAGGATGTCAAGATGAAATCATCTAAGGAAAGGGGAAAAATGATAGAAACGACTAAAGACGTGATGGATGGGCTAGAACCTCTTTTCATGTCCCTATCTCTTCTTCCAGATTATAATATCTTTATGAGAGAAGTAGTGTTAGATGAACCAATCTATGAAGGGGGAATTCCTATCTCATTTGAAGAAGAAATAGAAATGATGACAGATGAGGTAGACAAGGGGAACCTAGATCACATGGTCGATGACACACCCTCAAAATAGGATAAAATAGTGTTCCCAGACTTGCCTAAAGATTCTAGCTGCAAAGTAACAACAAGCCTAGCAACAACACCTCCACTGTAATGTAAGATGTCAGAAATGGACATGAACCTTCGTATCAGTGATGTTAGTATGAGACATATATGTCCTATCTAACATCCTGGATGATAAGAAGTCTGGATAAGAGATCATCTACAAAAACAAACAATATACACTGTTAAGGAAAGATTTGTGTGTCGCATTTTAGAAGAGGGAAAATATAAGCAAAGTATTCTTTAAAGTCTTGGGTGGAACTATAATAGAGGATTTCATGTATAGATATAAGGTCGGGCCCTTTTTCAATTTGATTTCAAACATGGCTGCCCAAATGTATAAAGAAAACAATGAAGACACATCTGTAAAAGAACTCTAAGACACCCATGATAGAACAAAAAGTTTGAAGCTCAGAACTCTACCCATCAAGGCATTCAAAAATTGGCTCCTAGCAATGGTAGATATTTTGATAAGGAGAGATGTCACATACAACTTCAGTGCAAATGACCTGCCATTCGAGAAAATGGTCTTTGAAAAACCAGAACAAATGACCAACCAAGAAGTAATGACTCACCTCAAGAAGTTAATACAAGAAGTTAGTGGATGGTACCGCCTGAACTGGAAGAAGATTTCCATTGACTATAGTACGATACAAGAAAAAAATAACTCAGGAGACAATGCATTTATCACACTAAGAGTGATAGAAGCCATCAATAGGGGTTTCCCTCTAGAACAAGTTGTAAGCGAGTACTTCCAGTCTTTGAGAGGCAAATATGTTGTGGAAATTATACATGATAATCAATTTTTCTATGATGAACATATGTAAGACATACAATGGACGATGTATCCACTGATCCCCTTGCCTAAAAAGAAACCCCAGGAGTGAACAACGAATGAAATCTGAGGAAGCAATAGAAAAACACATGCCCAAAGAAAGCAGAAAACAACCACCTTCTCGCCCACCTCCTCCCTATGTTGATTCTGCAATAATCATTGTTGCTCTAGAGGCTCCCACAACCCCATAGGAAACTAATGCAACAACCATTTCTACTCCTGTTTCTTATGAATCACGGAATGAATCCGAACAAAGAATAATACCACAACAAATGAAATCATCAAAAACACATATTCATAAGACAGAACCCCATGTCTAGGTCACCACTGAAATTAACAAGGCAGAAGTTGTTGCCACAAAGGAAACATCTAATGAAGAAGTTGAGGGGAACTATGAAGATAAAGAACCAGATGTTAAACCCATAGAAGACCCATCACCAAGACGTGTTAGCACCCATCTTTGAAAATTTCAACTAAAATGCATGCTATGGGCTAGATATTGAAAAAATCACCTTCCTGTTGGAGGTATTGCAACCAAGGGAGGACGAACTACTTGTTATTTTTAAAAGGGATAAGGTACAAATACTGTTATTAGATCTATGTGACATATTAACAATAGGAGGTTACATGACAGTAAACATCATGGACGCTTTCCACCTCCTTCTAGAAGATAGACTCCTAGATGTATACATGGTTTCTTACGAAATAATGGGAGACATCCTTCTCCAGAAGGAGTCCAGAGAACTAGAACGCCTGATTGATCATCTCCAATATAATTTTCCAAGGAGGATATTTGATCCTATTCCATATGATGGTCATTGGGAACAACAATTTGTTGATATTGTGAATGGTACAACCATTTTCTACAACTTTTATGCCATGTTCATCCTGAAATGCACAACTATTCATTAAATTGCTAACACCATCATAAAACAAAAGGCTTCTCAAGTTGCCATAAAGATCATTGAGGTGATAAAGACATACAACCTTGGCATACCATATGATTTGAAGTTCGAGAAGCCACAATTAAGGCCCCCAACAAACAACTCTATCTAATGATTGTGGATTCTATGTGATATTCTAGATAGATATGTTGGCTACAACAGAAAAAAATGTGGAGCAATACCAAGACAATGACTGATGTGAGGATTTTGAGTCACTTTTATAGACTAGTTTCACATGTGTTTTATGTGTTTATTAGTCACATTTGTGGTTAGTATCACATGATTCACTCGCTTTAGTCTATAATCTCATTTTGCATCAAATCTACTATATTTCATCTCTTTGGTTATAAATGATCATATTGATGTGTTTTAGCAAGGCTGATTCATATTTATCTTGAATTTTTAGGAAAAATGAATACATGCAGCTGTCGATACCATTAACAGCTGTCGATAGTATCGACTCAGCCACCGTGAGACAGCCGCAAGGAACCAAGATGAGTCGATACCAATGACATTGTAGTCGATGGTAGAGAGATACATGCAGCGAGCCAACAGTCAACTGGTCGATACTATCGACATAAAGTTGATATTATCGACCTCGCCCAGCTTCAGCGTTGGATTGGTGATAAAAGCAACGCCTAAAGGTGTCAATACCATCGACACTAAAGTTGATGGTATCAAGTCTGCATCAGCATGAAATGTCATAAAAAGGAAGAATCGTCGATATTATGACGGCTCGATACCATCGACCCACGTCGATGGTATCAATGTCGTCAGATCAGGATTTGTTACAGATTGTTTCTAATCGGATGGTGGTGATCTTTTGGCGATCTAAAGTGGTGCATATACCTAATTACGGTGGCCCTAAGCAAGGTATCACATCATTAGTCATTGCACAAGTCTCAAGGAGGAGAGGAGAGAAGAACGGAGCCCAGAGCTATGCCCCAATCATTCTGAGAGCAGCATAAGATGTTTTTCCACCACTGGAAGGCTGTAGATCACTCATTCTACGCTAAGGAACGCCCGAATCTCCTATGTTTAGGGGTTTACAACACTTTTATTCACGTTTTCTCCATGTTTTCCCTTTCTCTCATCATGTCTTTCATTGAGATGAACATGTGGGGCTAATCCCCTTTATCTTTAGGACTGGGAGTAGCCCAGGTGATCATTGTATGACATTTTTACGATAGTATTTCATAATTTGTCTCTTAAATCTGTGGTATGATTTCATTTTCTCCATTATATCATTATGATTGACCACCCTAATGATAATCTAATTCCTTTAATTACTTTGAAAGAAGAATTAATGATTGAAAAGAGACAAAATTCACATTAACTAATAAATCCTTTGAACAAGGTGATGTACAATTAATGGTGGAAACCCAAACTATGGTCTTCAGGCACCTAGTTTAGGTTATAGGTTTCTACTACCATGGAACCGACCTAGATTTAGGTAGTGAATTGTATCACAAAAGTAAGCAATTTTGAATACATGCCACTACCCAGAATGCGAGACGAATTAGGATAACTGTGTAGGAATTAATACAGTGAGAACCTGTGGTGAAACCGCAATCCTAAAGATTCCCATTTGAATTGATTAAACCAAACATTTAATCAATTGCTTTTTTTTTTCTTTTTTTTTTCTTTTCTTTTTCAATCAACTCTCAAATCATTTTAATCGATCAAGATGATTGCAAGTAGTTAGTAGTAGTCTACCAATATTTACGTTACCCTGAGTTTGACTTGGGCCTCACAAAGGCCTATATTACTCTGACGCGTGCACTTGCGTTCTACGCATGGTAAATTCGTGTCAAGTTTTTGGCGCCGTTGCCGGGGAAATGACAATTGTTAGCACTACGAGTGCTACAAGCGGCCACTCTAGGCTACCTTTTTCTTTTATTTACATTTTTAATTCTAGCAATTGATTATCTATTTTAAGGAAATATATATTCGTCTAGCACTGTACTTAACTAAATATATCATTTTGTAGGTACCAGTGCATGGTGAGCACGCGTAGCATAGACTACGCGCAGTCATTACCAGAGGTCCAATCTTCAGGATCAGACGACGAGGAGCACTACATTCAGAATCAATCTGAGAGAGTAAATTCAGATTCTAAACAAGAAGAGATGGATGGAGAAAAGACGATATGGGAAAAGATCAAGGCGTCTTCTTCCTCCGCATCAAAAGGGTCGATCGAGAGGTAGGCAATCAACATCCCGACTTATAAAATTGATCTGGCACTAAAATATCTAGTCAAATCTCAAGCATTCCATCGACTAAAGAACGAAGATCCAGTGGCCCACATAAGCACCTTCATGGAGAATTGTGACATGATCAAGATAGATCATTTTCTAAAGGAGACACTGTATTTGAAATTGTTCCCAAGTTCTCTTGCAGGAAATGCAAGTGAGTGGTTTCATAATATGGAGGATGAGATTGTTGAGACTTGGGATCAGATGATCGAAGTTTTTTTTAAACGTTTCTTCCCACCTGAGAAGACTAATGATTTAATCTGGAAAATCCACAACTTCACTCAGAATGCAGGGGAAACTTATTTGGAGACTTGGGAAACATTTCAGATAATGCTGAGAAGATGCCCTCATCATGGGTTAGACAAGGAAAAATAGGTGAAGATTTTCTATTTCGTGCTTAATGAGCATGACACAAGCAACTTAGATTCAACAAGTTTAGGATTTTTTCTGAACAATACTGATACAAGGTGTTGGGAGATTCTTAAAAACATGGAAAAGAAGCAATCCTGGGGTACCAGAGATGCACCTGAACAAGTTAGATCTGTAGGGGATGCTAAAGCCATTAAAGAACTGAATGATAAGATGGATCTTATTGCAAAGAGACTTCTAACAAAAGAAAATGAAGAGTCTGATGATGAAGCACATGTGAAATTCATGCGTCAACAACAGGGATATAGGAATAATGACTATTCCAGGAGGAAGGATAAGAAATTTTCCTGGAAAGATCCCAACAATTTCTTCCAGGACCCAGAAGCTAAGCCACAACCCACTACAGAAGAAAAGAGCAATGAGTTCCTCAATCAAGTAATCAAGCAAAATCAAGAACTCATGAGCACGTTTGGTCAAAAAATCAAGCAACAAGGAGAGTTTATGAATCAGTTTGGGTAAACTTTACAAAGTCATGGGGCTCAGATGAAGACACTTGAGACATCTTTAGCACAGATGGCAGCAGAGATTTCAAGCTTGAAGAAACCAACGCAACAAGGTTTTCCAAGAAATACAAATGTTCCAGGAGGAAATCAACAAGCCAAAGCCATTTTGTTAAGGAGTGAAAAGCAGATTTTTAACTGTAAGGCCGATGAACCAAGCACAGCCCAGCCAGAGACCACAAGTGAGGCCACAGAGTAAGTCACAATCACAGAGCTAATAGAGGATGTTGTAGAGGAAGCCACAATAGAGCCCATTGATGAGGAAGAGACTGAAAAGAAGACACCATATGTGCCGCCACATCAGAGGGCACAAACCGTTCTAGTTCCCTATCCAAATGGTCTAAAGGGAAAGAAAGTGGACGCCTAGTTCAAAAAGTTCCTAGATAGTTTTAGAAAACTTTCTGTCAACATCCCGCTGTTAGAAGCTATTGAGAAGATACCCTCTTATGGTAATTTTCTGAAGGATATAATTATTAAGAAGAGGAAGATTCCTGATACTGAGGTGGTGGTTCTTAAAGAGCAAGTTAGCGCCTTCATTTTGGGAACATTACCACCAAAATGACAAGATCTGGGTTGCTTCAATATTTCATGTTACATTGGTAAGGTGAAATTCGGTGAAGCGTTGTGCAATTCCGGGGCAAGTATAAACTTGATGCCCCTCTCAACATTTAAGAAGCTGGGTCTTAAAGAATCTAGACAAAGCAACATGACGATTCAACTCGCAGATAATTATGTGGTTCAGCCATATGGTATTTGTGAGTATGTTTTGGTAAAGGTTGACAGATTTGTATTTCCAGCTGATTTTGTAGTAATGGAGATGCAAGATGAGCAAGGGAATGAGCTACTCCTAGGAAGACCCTTCCAGGCTACTACAGATATGATACTGGAAATGGGTAGAGGCCGTCTGACATTGGGAATAGTAGATGACAGATTTGAAATGGTTATGCCACCAAGTACAAAGCAATCACAGGCAAAGGAGCAACGTCACATGGTGAAGCATTTTGATCAAAACATTTCTCTTTGTTTAGGGAAGATATTTCTAGATATGGCTCATGTAATGACCAAGGTAGATAAGGGGACACTGGAAGTGTATATTATGGAGCAAACAAAAGTTGTTTCTCTTTGTAAAGTTGTGGGTTATTAAAATGATGAAGAGGAGGAAATTCCTCTATCTACAGAGGATGATGCAATAGCAAGTTCTGTTCTTGACTCATATCCAAAATTTCCCCTTGAAGCTTGCTTATTTAACATCATGAATGATTGGATGAGAAGCATGTCATTACAAGAATGTATAAAGATGCTTAACGTGCTCCCGTGCTATTATGCCAAGCACTATGAGGATCTTGGACCGCTCCCACCACTGCTTCAATCATCATTGATTTGTCCACCGGAATTAGAGCTAAAGCCACTGCACCCCCCACTTGAAGTATGCTTTCTTAGCCAATGGTGAAAACCTACCGGTAATTATCTCGGCATATCTGAGTGCCAATGAAGACAAGCAATTGATGATCGTGCTGAAGAACCACCGTGGTGCTTTCGGGTGGTTAGTTGTTGATATTAAGGGGATCTCCCCTACTCTTTTTCAGCACAAGATTCAGCTCGAGCAAGGAGCCAAGTCGGTGATTCAGCCACAACGTCGACTCAACCCAAGCATGATGGAGGTCGTCAAGAAGGAGGTGATTAAGTTCCTTTCTGCGAGAATCATCTATGCCATTTCAGACTCGACATGGGTAAGCCCAACACATGTAGTCCCTAAAAAGGGGGGAATTACTGTTACTCAAAATCTGCTAAATGAACCTGTCACTACCCGATTGGTAACCGGGTGGCGTGTTTGCATTGACTACCGCCGCTTGAATTCCGCAACTCTAAAGGATAATTTTGCACTCCCATTTATTGATCAGATTTTAGAGCGGCTGGCTGGCCGCTCTCATTTTTTCTTTTTGGACATATATTTCAGCTATAATCATATTTCTATAGACCCTAAGGATCAATAGAAGTCCACCTTCACTTGTCCTTATGGGACTTTTGCATATCGCCGAATGCCATTCGGGTTATGCAATGCACCGACTACTTTTCAGCGTTGTATGCTAGCTATATTTTCTGATATGATAGAACACTTCTTAGAGGTTTTCATGGATAAATTTTCCATCCACGGTGCATCCTTTGATGAGTGTTTGCAAATTTTGGATAGAGTGCTACAAAGATGTGAAGATACGGATTTGGTTTTAAATTGGGAAAAGTTTCTTATGATGGTTAGCGAAGGAATAGTGCTTGGACACAAGGTGTCTAGCAAAGCACTGGAGGTAGATCTAGTAAAAATCAAGGTTATTGCCAAATTACCTCCACCGAACTCAGTGAAGGGAGTGAGGAGTTTCCTTGGGCATGCTGGTTTCTATCGCCGTTTTATCAAAGATTTTTCCAAAATTGCTAAACCTTTGTCTGAATTTCTTGAGAAGGACGCAGTGTTTGATTTTAATGATAAATGCATGCATTCCTTCAATGTTCTTAAAGAAAAATTAATTTCGGCACCGGTCGTTCAAACACCGGATTGGACCAAACCGTTCGAGCGCATGTGCGATGCATCAAATTTTGCTGTTGGGGCTGTTCTTGGGCAGCATTTTAAGAACAAACCTGCAGTAATTTTCTATGCATCAAAGACATTAAATGATGCATAACTTAATTATACTACCACTAAAAAAGAACTGCTTGCCGTGGTTTTCGCATTTGAACATTTTAGGCAATATTTAGTGGGGTCAAAAGTTGTGGTTTGGACGGACCACGTGGCTATTGAATATTTAATGGAAAAGAAAGATGCCAAACCTAGATTAATTAGGTGGATCTTGCTCTTACAAGAGTTTGACATTTAAAATAATGACAAGGCAGGTATTGAGAACGTGGTTGCGAACCATTTGTCTAGGTTAGAGCCGATAGATGAGAGAGATATCAATATACTCATTACCGAGACATTTCCCAATGAGCAAATCCTTTCCATAAAATCCAAAGATCCATGGTTTTCGCACATTGTGAATTATCTTGCATGCAAAGAAATACCAAACGATTGGAATTTTCATGAAAAGAAGAGATTTTTCCATTCTTTAAGATATTAATTTTGGGATGACCCCATTTTGTTGAGGTAATGTAGGGATGGCATCTTACACAGGTGTGTACCAGAGGATGAATATGATAGTGTACTTACTCATTGCCATACATTACCCATCGACGGCCATCATGTGAGCACAAGGACAATGGCCAAAGTGTTAGAGAGTGGTCTTTATTGTCCTACACTCTTTCGGTATGCCTATGACTATGTGAAAAGATGTGACACGTGTCAAAGGGAAGGTAATAATTCAAAGCGGCAAGAGATGCCCCTAAACGTGTTTCAAGAAGTGGAGGTATTTGATTTGTGGGGCATTGATTTCATGGGACCATTTGTGTCCTCAAATTCCAATTTGTATATTTTTCTTTTTGTGGATTATGTGTCGAAGTGGGTAGAGGCAATACCCACAAGAACTAATGACGCTGCGGTAGTGTGTAGGTTCGTGAAAGAACATATATTTTGCAGGTTTGGTGTGCCAAGGATGATTATTAGTGATGGAGGCACCCACTTCACGAACAAGAAATTTGTTACACTATTGAGTACATACGGGGTCAAGCACAACATTGGTACCTCGTATCACCCACAGACACAAGGCCAAGTTGATAGATCAAGAAGATATTGGAACGCACAGTGGCATCTTCGAGGAAGAATTGGAGTGGACTACTACCAGATTCTTTATGGGCATATGGGACCACCTTTAAAACCCATATAGGCACTACACCTTTTAGGTTGGATTATGGGTGGGCTTGCCATTTTCTGGTTGAGTTAGAGCACAAGGCACACTGGGCGTTACTGAAGCTTAATATGAGCTATGATGATGCAGGAAAGAACAGAATCTTAGAGATCAATGAGTTAGATGAGCTTAGGATGAATGCCTATGAGAATCAAAGGATCTATAAAGAAAGGACAAAGCAAATCCATGACCACCACATTCAAATGTGTGTTTTCAAAAAGGGTGATTGTGGATTGATTTACTTTGACAGATTTCCCTATCTCATTTATTATACTTGCCTCATACTCTTGAAATCTTGTAGTATAGTGGATCATTATATTATGCAATATTGTTCTTTATTAATTATCCTTTTCCTTTTGATTGACACATACTTTTATCTCTCTCTTTCTGGAAGATCCCAACCATCCAGTTTAGGATCAGAGTGCGTAGTTGAATCTTGGTGAACCATCCTAAGGCTAAGGTCAAGGAGTTCAACCCTCTAGCTTGGACTTAGCTGTAGCTACCTATATGTTAAGTTGTTTTTCTTTGGAGACAATATTGAATTGGTTTGAGTCTTCCTCTACCTAGATCCTATTATTGTTGTGTATAAAGTTGTACACCCTATTTGGGAATATTTTATGATGTTCCCTTTATACAATTGTTTAGTCAAAGTTTTATCTTCCGCTGCCTACACATTGGTGTTTTTGTTTGCCATGAATTTTTAGTAAAGATGTTTTTGGTCTTTACATGTGCTTAGCCCAATAACATTTTTGAGGTGTTTTCTTAACCTCATATCATGCAAGAGGTGTATACTACACCACCATATCATGCCAGAAAGTATTAAATCATATCCATATCATTTTAGTGAAGTAGGTGCATCACCATATCGAGTTAGAGGTGCTTACTTGTGTGCTTGAACCCGATATCACTTTATAAGGTGATACCATCTTCTTCAAGCTCTATACCTTTGTTCTAACTATTATAGTTCATGGAAACAGGTCTAATAAACTACTATAACTCATAATGTCATCAACTATTTAAGAAAATTTCGGAATTAAAAGTAGATCATTACGTATAGCAATTTATGTGATGAATAATAACATGCTAGAGTTCAAGTTATATAACCCGCCTCAAGAACAACTTCAAAACTCCATGCTCCAAGGCTCCACATTCCTAAGGTTGAAGATGACTAATAAAAAGTCCAAGGCTCGTTCACAACTCCTTCACATACAAGGAATCACCAAGGATAAGCAATTGGTGAAGAAGAAAAGAAAGGAAGATCATAACCCTAAAATCATACTTCAATCTAAGGTTGAAGATGATCATGGCCTCACCTTAGGGTTAAGTATTGAGATCCCTCTTGATCCTTAGAACCTTGCATGATACCTGACTACCCTTGCATGATATGCCATCACTTGTGTCCAATATCCCTTTCATTTGTGACCAAAAACACCACTATGGCCGATATCACCTTGCTAGGCCGATATCAACTTGTTAAGGCCAATACCCAAGGCCTATGCATGATACCACATCAACTATGCATGACACAAAGGCTCCATGAACGATATATAAGAGCAAGGAGGTGGTAGGATTCTAAAATGTTCACTAAGGGGTGAAAGAAGGGGTATATATATTTGTTGTTCATGAAGAAGTGTGAAAATGAGGTGTCATCAATTTAAGCTACTAGGTGCCACGTGTCCATGCATGGTTGACACATGTACTTGCATGAACTCCATCTTTATCTTTCCATGCAAAACAAAAACTTGAGGATAATGCAAGGGATAAGGGTCGTCCCCCTTTGGTTATCTTCTAGGACAAACCACTTCCAGTCACATTATTATTGTATTCACAAATCAATGCAAACTTCCCCAAGGAAAGTTTCAAGCCGATAACCATTGCTTTATTGAGGTACTTAGCTCGTTTTTGAAAATTCAAAGAGTTAACAACACGATATGAGGGTCTCCTCTTTGGCTCCTTGTCCGATAGGGACTCACATTTAATCACTACAACCTGATACACTTAATACAAGCTCAAATTAGGGTTTCCATTCAACCTCTTTCTTGGTCTTTTCATCACCAAGAATACCATCACTCATAATTGATTTAAACATAGTGTCTCATTCATTATATCTCATATAAATGATACATAGAGTAAGTAGGGACACTCTAGAGGTGGTAATTTGTATATCAACCCTACATTTTGGGTAAATTAGAATTTGTACCAAAATTGGTGCACAAGGTACTAGCATTATTCAAACATGTTCAAACTTGAAATTTAGGCTTTTCCAAAGCCACCACTTAATATAATTATCTCTATTATGATGCTAAAACACTTAAAGAATGTTCAACATGTGACATTTTGTAATATATCCCCTAATCTTGGGTAAATTGCACTTTGGTCTAAAATAAAGAAACATTGCTCAAACAACATTCAATCAGGACCAAACTTGGAACATAAGTGTGTCACATGATAACAAAACACCTTAGAGGATTATATTAAATTTCTAAGCAACTTACTTAGCCAAAACAAACAGGGTTACCTCATAACCCAGGTCAGGGTCAATACAACTCCGAACCTAGTAATCATGCATTATTAAATGAATGTTATGTGTAACTTAATCCATAGCACAACAGTTTCCCATGGACTGGTGTGCTCCCACTAGAGGCTTGTAAAAAGTGCAATCCACGAGGTCGGGAGGCACGGGAGAGATGGGATCTTTGCTTTCGATATTTGTATGGTCCCATACTAACTACCTACGTCTACTAAGACACTACACCCGCAAGTGCACGGGGTCATGCCGTAGTATAGGTGAGGCGGCAAGTACGGGGTCGATCCACGGAGATAGAGGGGGTGCTAGAGTTAGATGGCGTGAGCTACGTTCCTAGTGCAGAGAGTAAGGTTTTTAGGGTTTTAAGGTTGATTGGTTGATTACACTAATGAGCAAGTAAGACATGCGAAAAGAAAACTAAATTATGGAAGAGAAAGCAAATTCGTAAACTAAGTTATCAAACTAACTAAGAAGGAACAAGAAGGGCTACACTACTCTAGCAAGGCAAGAAGAAAATAAGAACTAGACTAACCACTAGCAAGGGCAAGAGCCTAAGTTAACACTGAAGAGTAAAACTAAACAATTGACTAAGTTAGACTAAAGCGATTGGACTAAGCTAGCATTAACAAGCAGACTAAGCGATTAGGGTTTTAAGCAAGGTGATTAAGGTGGGTGGGCCGTTTGGGGAATGTCACTTTGATTTTAGTTGGGGGAGTTCATTAAACATGCATGGTGCTCAATTCATATCTAGATTACCAAACCAAACAACAAGGGCAATGCCATTAGAACATACCCTATACTACTAGTAGAAGACTAGGGTTAGGTGTAGTTCTAGTGATATTGGCCAAATCTAGGTTTCTAGGGTAAGTGATAGTGGACAATTGAGGGTTGAGGGTAGAGATGGGAGTGGAGAAGAAGGGGTTTAACCTCATTCCACTAGCCACTCTAGCCTTTAGAAGGCCCTAGGCAATTGCATCACACTCACTTACACTAGCCACTTAAATCTCACACTCATTTGTAGGGGGAGGGATGTGTATGTAGGAACAAAGGGGGCTAGCTAGGGATCCACTAATTGGACCTAGGAGCCATTCCTAAGATTGCCACATATACACCCCAATTCCTCCTAGAAATGAAGTGTCATCAAAAACCTCAAAACAAGCAATTCATACAAGAAGCACAAACCACATGCAATAAGATAGGAAAAGAGATGGAAGCAAGAAGTAATCATCATAAATATGAATCAAGTTCATTACAAGAATTTATCCCCCAACATGGTATCAAAGTAACATTTTAATCCCAAACAGCCCACCACAAGGGGGCTTAGCTAGACATAATCATGAAAACAGGAAAAGAAAGGGGTAAAAGAAGTAGGGACTCCATGAAGCTTGATGTAGAAGCCTCCTTCTTCACCTCCAAGCTTGTTGTAGACGTCCTCCCTCCTCTAAGGATGCAAGGGTGCATGAAAATGGTGGAATGGATGGATAGAAACCTAGAGAATCTAGGGTTCTATGGTGGAAATGAGTGGAAAGTGGGTGGAAATGGGGTTGAATGCAAGGAAGAAGGTGGATGGGAGTAATGGATGCAAGGGAGCAACTAGATTGCTGCTAGGGGGTGCTCTCTCCCGAGCCCTAGAAGCAACTAGTGCTTATATAGGAGCTAGGGCTAAGTGGGAGAAAAATAGGAAAAATAGTGGAAAGTTGTATAGGGTAGGTGATCACCACGGTCGTGGTGGGTGTACCACGGCAGTGGTGAGGGTAGTGGGGGACGACCGTGGGGTGGTGAATACGGTCGTTGGGTGAAGGAAGTGGTGAGATGGTGGTGGCCACGGCTGTGGCGGAGTGCCACGGTCGTGGTGGGTAGCATGCACCACGGTCGTGTTGGGTAACATGGCCGTTTTGGAGGGGTTGGAGCTGACAGTGGGGAGGGGCCATGGTCGTCTTGATCAGCATCGGCCACGGTCGTGGCGACTTGGCCACGGTCGTGGTCAGTGAGGCCAAATCCCTGTTGCAACCTGACTTCTTGCAAATTGATTCCCACAACTGTGGTAGTGTACCACGGCCGTGTTGTCTTCAGTGGCCACGGTCGTGGCTGGGAGGCCACGGTCGTGGGTGATCTATGGATTTCCCTGTTGCAACCTGTTGGTTTGGCTAAAAAAAGCCACGACTGTGGCATTGTGGCCACGACCATGGTGAGGTTCGACTTCTTGATTTCTCTTCTAACTTTGTCATTTTCGGATGTCTTTGCTCGAGGATGACTCTTGGCCACTGGATGTAGGATGAGGGAGACTTTGGGGCCTTCTCTGGGTCCCTCCTTCTCTCTCTTACATCTAAGCATGGTCCAAGTACCTGAAAAACTGTGCAAAGACCATCCATAAGCTTATTTGCAATGATAATCATATTGGGGAGAATAACATGTAATTCTAGTGCATTTGAATGTGATAAAAGTACAAAATGACACAAGATACAGCTCTAGAATAGGGTTGGATCACCACCCCAAACTTGAAACATACTTTTCCTCAAGTATGCTCCAACTCAATCTCTTTTCCATTTTCCACAATCAAAAGATATGAAAAATACAATATGATGGGCGACAAATGCTAAATGGGATCAAAGGTGACTAGGTACATGCAAATCACTTCCCTCCTCTTCTGCTTTCACAAACCAACCATGAAGAGAGAACAGAGCACATGAACTTTGCATATAATGCATGGATTGCACAAGTCGTCAATATCTCATTCATAAGGTTCGGGGTAGACCGTTTCATGATGATGTTAATCGCCGATGACTAGGAGTGTTGTTTCACTTTCATGCGTTCAACCTTATGCTTCAAGTTTTGCCAAATGACCCACATGGCTGCGGAAAAGGGATAAAGTGAGCTAGGTTTGAAGTTTCCTAGCTCAATGGGTATAAAAGTGGAAGAAAGGGATGCAGTAAGATTTTTGGAGTGTTTTTACACACTCATCTTTTCTTTATTTGAATGCTCTTAAACAGGAGCATCCTTTTATTTTGTTTTGTTTTTCTTTTCTTTTTTTTCTTGCCCCTGGTGTAGATACGACATATGGTGGATAGAGTGAAGCAGGGAGATAAAGATGTGGCCACCCCAAACTTTTGGAGGTGGCCACAGCTAATATGTGCGCTTTGGCATCTTTTTATGAGGCGGAGAGGTATGAAGATGATGAAAGAGTGGTCGGGTCAAAGAGGGGTCACTTGGCATACTCTTCCACATAAGGTCTCCTGCATGAAAACTAGTCCAACACTTCACCATAGATATCACATCACATGAATGAACCAAATGAAATCCATATATCAAACCAGTAACTCCACAAACATTAAACGTTCTATGCTTGCTCGGATCACAATTCAATCAAACCAACACATTCCCAAGGGAAGTGATGAGCATGTAAGAAGTCACTCATTGATACCACATAGCACTTCATCATAGCATATCATCTTGTATTTGTCAACGATAAGCAATTTCATTCAATATGGTAAAGATTGAGTCAAAACACACTTTTTGGACAAGAAACATCAAATCTGGGCAAAATTGGCCAAAAAGGTGCCACATTGCACTAAATCACATTCAATCACAACTTTAGGTAAAAGGCAAGTAAATCCTAGCTAAAACATGTAGAAATTAGCAAAAACTACATGATATGCAATGCATGGCTGAAAAAGCAAAAATTTTGAAAAATTACTCAAAAATGCCGAAATCAACTACATGTTATGATAAGATGCAATGAAAAGAACAAAAACAGTAAAACTAAACTAGATGGCAGGGTGATATCAAAATGACAAAACTAGAAATGTTGTCCTCAACATGAAACTATAGCTTAGGGGAGATAGGGGAAGTATCATGGCTGCGGTGGCTGGAATGGCATGTTCGGAGGATATAGAGGAGGAGCCGAGTCTAGAGCTGAGCTTGATGGAGGATGCTGGTAATAGTGACCCAAGTAGTCATCCTGGGGTGGAGGATACGCCTGTGGGTGTCCAACTATACCACCCCAAAAGTCTGCACCCCATTCGGGGTTTCGTGCTGCTTGGGCATGTTGGTATTGGTACAAGTGGTTGATCTGATAGTGCATCTGCTGTTGATCTTGCCACATGTACTGCTGGATAAGCTGCATGTCACCTTGAGTTTTCTGAATACTCTCAAGGTGCGCCTGGATGGTAGCCATGTCATAGGCGTTCCTTGAGGGCGGCTGCAGCTGGGATGTCCCCTCATCCCTCCTTCTAATTCTTCGAGGCCGGCGTTCTTCTTCTGCTTCATGCTCCTGCCCTTGTACATTAGATTCAGCGATTTCTTCATGTACGGTAGTGGATCCCCTTGTATACGTCTCTCGTGGGTGTTCTTGCTGCCATTTGAAAAGTTTTTCTTTCAAATTGAAATTAATTCCCAACGTGGAAAGAAGAGGTACCACGTGGTATGGCAGCTCGAGCTCAAAGTCTGGCACACTAGTAGTGAGATAGATCATCTTCTTTTCCTTTATCTTTATAGTGTGCGAGCGCACCAAGTAGTTGAGGTCCACAAACTCTGCCTCAAGTGCGTCCTGTAACCCTGAGAGGTCGTATCCCAACGCTAGTGTAATCGAAGTCACAAACCCACCCATGACAAAGGGTTTTGTGCTCTTGTAGGGTATGGACTTCATATGATCAATCAATAGAACACCAATGTCGAGGTGCTTCTTGAGGTACATTGATATCACCACAAACATATCTTTTTGTGAGATGGAGCCTTGATTATCATACCTCCCTACAATTGTGTTTGCCACGACCTTTTGCACATAGCGCATCATTGGATTGCTTATGGCAGCTGTCTTTGATCTTTCTGCATCGTACACGTCGCTGCCTGTGATTGTCTCCTAGAAATAGGCATAATCCAATTCTTTCACCTTCTCTAGCAAGTCGTCATCCATCTTGACGCCCTCTTCAGGACTTGCAGCAAATATCCCATTCAGATCAGTGGAAGTGTGGTGTGCACATTGCCCATTATGGCAAATTTGATTGCGTCACAACCCCTCACTTTAGTCCTTTCGAGAGTAGAGAAGAATTCTTGGGTCAAGGTGACGTAGGATGGCTGCAGTGTGAAAAGGATATCCCACAACCCTATTCTCTTTAAGTTCCTTTCCACTTCCTCCTTGATCCCTAGATCCTCGATCACTTTCTGAGACCCGTACTTGGTGGCGACAACTCGCCTCATCATGCACTCGGGGTAGATAAGATTAACCTTCTTTTTCCTGTGCCCTCTACCATAGGACACCCCCGCCGATGCTTTACCCAGGGTCTTTTCTCTGTCTGCCTCCAAAACTGTCTTAACATCTTCTCCTTCCGGCTCCAGCTCCACCTCTTCCTCCTCGCTATCTTATTCTTCCTCCATCACATAGGATTGTGACCCCGAGCTGGTATCAAAATTGTAGCAGTGGGCCGACTACTCCTCGTCGTGCTACAATTTCCGCGAGGGTTACGGCTACACATCACGTCTCGCCACCGCACTGGATGCCGAGTGGCGGGGTGGTGCGGGCTTTGGAGGAAGCCTGGATGAGGACGACGCCGCTTTGGATCTCTAGTTTCTTTTTGCGGTCTTTGGCTCAATCTCATCAATGAGGTTGTCCATGTCGACCCCCATGGACTCCTCCTCTTCTTCATCTTCCCCCTATTAGGTAGCGTTTGTGATGTGATGGCTATCAGATGAGCGGGAGTGTGATCCACTCACCGATTGCGACCGGCGGAGGGAATGATGGGCGGAAGCGGTAGGTGATGGGGTGTGGGATGGAACGGACACATCGAAGGAGGCGTTTTTAGAATGTCGTTTCCCTCCGATGAGGATGTTCGTCCCCTTTGTGATAGCCTTCCCAATCTTCTTCATTGCGGAAATGGAGGTGAAAGTGGTGTGGGAGGGAGATTTTCGGATTTGGTGGAGAAGGTGGTGTGGGTGGAATGGAAGGATAGTGATATACGAATGGTGGTTATATGATTAGTGGTGGATTTGGGCGAGAATGGAAGGGTTTTTGTGGAGGTTTTGTGTAGGGGAGTTGCTGGGCGGAATGGAGATGGAAATGGAGATGGAGATGCGATTGGGAGAGACTGGACGGTGGGAATGGGAGAGGGAAGGTTGGGGATCGATTTGGGATGGATTGGGGATCAAAAGGAGGTGGATTGTGGTGGATTTGGTGGTGAATGGGGGAGCACAGACACGTTATTCGCCGCCACGGTCATTTTCTGGAGCTGGAAGATGAAAGAATGAGGGGGAGGGTCATTTTTGGACGCTTAAAAGTATAAATGTTTTTGAACCGGGTTCGGCCACGGTCGTGGCAGCATGCCACGGTCGTGGCCAGGGTTGGGTAGCACGGCCGTGGCGGGTGCCACGGTCGTGTTGTCGATGAAGAGAACCCTGGTCTGACCTCGCCACGGGTGTGGCCTTATCCTCATTGCACGGTCGTAGTCGAATCGCCACGGTCGTGGCCGATCTTCAAAACAACCTGTAACTTTGGCCAATTTGCAGCAATAATTCCCACGGCCATGGCGAAGGGCCACGGCCATGTTTGGCCAAGAACACCACGGTCGTGGTCGACTCGCCACGGTCGTGGCCGATCTTCAAAACAACCTATAACTTTGGCCAATTTGTAGCAATAATTCCCACGGCCGTGTTTGGCCAAGAACACCACAGTCGTGGTCTGTCTCCACGGGCGTGTTGGGGTTGTTTCTTCAGTTTTCAAACATTAAAACTTGAGCTTTTGATTTTATTTGTTCTTTTTGCCACCACTATGACTGAATGACCACGATTAACTTCTAGATCCTCTCTCTCTAATGCTATCACCTGCCATCATCAAAACTCAAACAAAAACTATAAAGCACAAGTGTGTGTGTGTGTGTTTGTGTAAAACAAAACTAAAGTATCAAAAGAAGGGATTGAGAATCTCAAACCACGTGGATTGCCTCCCACTAGTGCTAAATTTAACGCCTTCAGTCAGGCTTATTGATTGTTGGACTTTTTTTCACATTTTGGGAATCTTCAAAAGATCCTTGTAGTAAATCCCTTTCTCATCCTCGTCCAAGCATTCTTCTTCCTCAGATTCTTCTTCTATAAGCATGACAATATCGAAATCTTGGTTGGCCTTGTCCGGGCCGACCTCAACAACATATTTTAGCCTTTGCCCATTAACAGTGAATTCCTTAGCTCCTTCTTTTGCACAAATGATCACTGCCCAGGATGGGTACACCTTCTTGACAAGGTAAGGACCTTCCCATCCAGAACGAAGCTTTCCGGGGAAGAACTTCATCCTTGAATTGTATAGCCATACCCACTTGCCGGGCTCAAACTCTTTCTTCTTTATGATCTTGTCATGTAGAAACTTGGTTCTTTCCTTGTAGTTCTTTGACATTTCGTATGCTTGATGCCACATTTCTTCTAGTTCATGCAGTTGAAACTTTCTTTTCATTCCGGCTTTCTCTTCATCGAAGTCCATTGTCTTCAAGGCCCACAATGCCTTGTGTTGCATCTCAACCGGCAAATGGCAACTCTTACCATAGACAAGCTTGAACGGTGTAGTGCCAATCAGGGCTTTGTATGCAGTCCTATATGCCCATAAAGCTTCATTGAGGCGAAGTGACCAATCCTTGCGGTCCGGTCGCACCGTCTTCTCTAAAATGAGATTTATCTCCCGATTTGCCAACTCAACTTGACCCCTCGTTTGAGGGTGGTAAGGGGTAGCTACATGATGGTTAACTCAATGTCTCTTTAGCAGCCCTTCGAAGGTGCGGTGGATGAAATGACTCCCGCCATCACTAATCATAGCCCTTGGAACACCAAAACGGCTAAAGATGTTGGATTTCACGAAATCACACACCACCTTATGATCATTTGTCCTTGTTGCCACAGCCTCAATCCATTTTGATACATAGTCTACGGCGACCAAGATGTAGACATACCCGAAAGAAGGAGGGAAAGGACCCATAAAGTCAATCCCCCAAACATCAAACACTTCTACCACAAGAATAGGTGATAGAGGCATCATGTCCCTCTTTGAGATAGTGCCCACTTTTTGACACTTGAAACAACCTTTGCAAAAGTCATGAGCATCTTTGAACAAAGTCGGCCAGTAGAATCCACATTGAAGAACTTTGGCGGCCGTGCGTTTCCCTCCAAAATGGCCTCCACACACTCCAGAATGGTACATAGATAAGACTTCTTGCTGCTCAATCTCCGGAATGCACCTCCTAATGAGTTGGTCCGGGCAATACTTAAAGATGTGAGGGTCATCCCAAATTTAGTTCTTTACCATAGAGAACAATCTCTTGCTTTCCTCTCTTGTCCACATGCTCGGTATCCTCCCACTAGCTAGGAAATTTGCTATGTGCTTGTACCTTGGCTTTTGGACAGATGAGACTAAGAGGAGTTGTTCATGCGGCATTGTATCTTTGATTGGACTTGTCATATCAAAAGGTCCATCAAGGAGGGAGAGATGATCTGCAGCACCATTTTCTATTCCTTTCTTATCCACAATTTCTATGTCAAATTCTTGGAGCAAAAAAATCCATCGGATCAACCTTGGATTTGAGTCTTTCTTGGACATGAGATACTTCAACGCAGCATGGTCCGTGTAGATTGTCACTTTTTTTGCAAGAGATACGGACGAAACTTGTCAAGAGAGAAGATCACCGCAAGCAACTCCTTCTTGGTAGTCGTATAGTTTCTTTGAGCATCGTCTAATGTTTTGCTTGCATAATTGATAGCATGAGGAATTCGGCCAATGCGTTGACCCAGCACAACCCCCACCGCCATATCGGATGCATCCGTCATGATCTCAAACGGCAAAGAGAAATCTGGGGGCTGCATGATAGGAGCAGAAATAAGCCTCTCTTTCAGATGATTGAAGGCTTCAACACATTTGTCATCAAACTGAAATTCGACATCTTTCTCAAGTAATCGACAAAGTGGTCTTGAGATTTTGCTAAAGTCCTTGATAAAGAGACGGTAGAAACATGCATTTCCCAAGAAAGATCGAACATGTATTACGGTGGAAGGAAGGTCGGGTGTAGAAATAAGGCCCACCTTGTCCTTGTCAACTTCAATCCCATCTTTAGAAACTCGGCGTCCCAGAACTATACCCTCAGGTACCATGAAATGGCTCTTTTCCCAACATAGAACTAAGCGAACTTTCACACATCTTTCCAGTACCGCAGCTAGATGTAGCAAGCACTCATCAAAGGTTTTCCCGAAAACTGAAAAATCATCCATGAAAACCTCAAGTGACGAATCAAGCATGTCAGCAAAGATCTAGGTTACACATCTTTGGAAAGTGGAAGGGGTATTGCACAATCCAAATGGCATTCTCCGGTAGGCAAATGTACCACTTGGACAAGTGAATGTCATCTTTTCCTGATCCGCCGGATGCACAGCAATCTGAAAATATCCTGAGTATCTGTCAAGAAAACAGTAGAAGCTCTGCCCAGCCAATCTCTCTAAGATCTGATCAAGAAACGAAAGTGGGTAGTGGTCCTTCTTTGTCTTTTCATTAATCTTCCGGTAATCTACGCACAATCTCCACTTCGATTGCTCTCTCACCGGCATGAGCTCACCATCGACATTTTCTGCAACCGTAATCCTGCCCTTCTTGGGCACAACTTGGATGGGACTCACCCACGTACTGTCAGAAATGGGATAGATGATCCCTGCATCAAGAAACTTAACAACCTCTTGAGTTACAACGTCCTTCAACTTTGGATTTAGCCTCCTTTGCATTTGACAGGTTGGCCTCACATCTTCTTCCAAGTATATCCGATGCACACAAATAGAGGGGTCAATCCCTCTCAAGTCAGCAATAGACCATCCAATGGCTTGGATGTTCTTCCTCAAGACTTCCATCAAGGCATCTTCTTGCTCAGGAGAGAGAATAGAGGAAATCATCACCGGGAGGGTGTCATTTGAGCCAAGGAAAGCGTACTTCAATCCTTCAGGAAATTTCTTCAACTCAAGAACGGGGGGTTCTTCAAGGGAGTTCTTCAAAGGTGCAGAAATAGAAGGGAGGTCCTGACTTGCAGCCACTAAGGCTAGCTCACACTCTTCATCATCTTCATCATCGTCGTCAGGGAACTCAACAATTGGTTCAAGACCTCTACCTTGAGTGGCAGTCTCAATCCACACAGGTAGGAACTCTTCAACAATCTCATCTAGGCATTCCACCAAATAACAATCTTCCTCAGTGGCCCCTATCACTTCGGCTGTAGTAGAAGACTTGAAGATGTTCAACCTGATCTTCATGTGCATGAATGTAACATACATGGTCCCTGTCCTCACATGGATCACGACATCAGCTGTGGCTAAGAAAGACAGACCAGCACATCATCCACACACCGTCTAGGCATCTTCACAGATCGGTCGGCCAACTGTAGAGTGCAGTGGGCTGGCCTCAACTCCCCCATTTGGAGCTCAGCAAACAGATCATACAGCATCAAGTTTACGCTAGACCCCAAGTCAAGAAGAGCCTGGTGTATGCGATGTGCCCCGATGTAGCATGAGATGATGGGAGCCCCGGGGTCTTTTCTTTTCCGGGGGATGGTGTGTTGGAGAATGGAGCTCACTTTCTCAGTGAGCTTGATCTTCTTAGGCGTCCTCTCTGTTGTCTTTCGTTTGAAGGTGCACAATTCTTTAAGGAATTTTGCATAGGACGGAATTTGCTTGACTGCATCTATAAGAGGTACATTGATTTTCAGTTGCTTGAAGATCTCCAAAATATCATCCACATGCTTCTTTTTTTTCTTTGCAACAGAAGGCTCCTCAAGTGCATCAGGATATGGAGGGAGTTGGGAACCCAATCGGTCCAAATCAACAGTATCATCCAATGGTATCACTGGAATCACGGTATCACGACTCGGTATCACAGTATCACTGCTCGGCGTCATAGTATCAACACTGCCTCTTATCACAGTATCATCAATCTGCATCTCAGTATCAACCTGCTCTGCCTCAGTGTCATCTCTGCCAACAACTGTACCATGGGGCCTCTCCAAGGTCCTGCCACTCCTCAACGTAGTCACAACCTTCACATGCTCATGGGTGGTAGAAGAGGGAGCTTGTGGAGGTGGTTGTGGCTGTTGGGGTGGTGGAGGCCTTTGGTGAAGGGAGTTGGGATTTTGAAGGCTGAATTGGGGTTGCGGTTGTTGTTGTGGTGGGGGATGATATTGTGGAGGTGGTTGTTGGTAAGTCTGTGGAGGTGGAGCATATTGATAATTCAGCGGCACTTGAGGAGGTGGAGGAGCATAGGGGTTTGTTGGGGCTTGGTAAGATGGTGGAACATAAGCACCCAAATTGTTCCCTAGAAAAAACCCATCATTGTTCGGATTTGGTAGTGGTTGAGATGGAAGTCTACCTTCTTCCCTTCTAGCCAAAGAGAGAGAAATTTGGTCCAACCTCTGCTCAAGACGGTTTATAGACTGCCCATGTGCATTGACATCTTTTTTTACTTCATCTAGGCTCCTTAGCCTTCCTAGTACCTCATGCTCAAACTTGGAGCTATAGCGTGGCTTCTGCTACCCCTGTCCTTGCCCATCCTCATTCTATTGTTTCCAAGAGAAATTTGGGTGGTTCCTCCACTCGGGGGTGTAGGATTGGGACATTGGGCCCTAGTTGTTGCAGCCACCAAAGAAATGTAAAGCGTTGACCTCCTCGTCTACAGTATCCACAGCCATTGCGAGTTGGCTAGAAGAGCCACCCACTTGATTCTTCATCATTCGCATCATATCAGCCATCATTTTCATCATATCATGGTCGGTGGCATTGCGTACGGGAGCCACGGAAGAAGGAGGATGGGTGTAGTTCCGGCCGCAATGTCCCCCTTTAGTGGAAGCTCGGTGGCGTGAATTCTCGGCGAGATGCTCAAACAACGGCCATGATTCCTCAAGAGACTTTTCCATGAACGTGTCCCCGCAAGAGGAATCTACATTGTTTTGTCTCTGCTCCTCAAGCCCGGTATAGAAGGCCTAAACTAGCTTCCAAAGCGGAACCTCATGATGAGGGCAGTCACGAAGCAACTTCTGGAACCTCTCCCACACCTCGTGGAAGGGCTCGTTGTCTTTTTGGGCAAACGATGTGATGCATCTTCTCATGTAGGATAACTTGGCGATGGGGAAGAACTTCTTGAGAAACTCGTTCTTCACCTCATTCCAGGTGGCCAATTCTGGCCTCGAGACGTACCACTCCTTGGCCTTCTCTTTGAGGGAGAAAGGAAAGAGCGTCCTCCTGATTGAGTCGTCGGTGGCGGTAGGCGTGGGGAAGGTAGACCATGTTTCAAGGAACGCGTCTATGTGGTGGTAGGGGTTCTCATTCTCCATACCGAAGTATGTAGGGAGAAGCCCCAAGAGTGCCGGCGGGATGGAGAACTGTTGACCTGGCATCTGGTCAACTAGAGTGGCTATGGGGGAGTTGTAGTTGCCCGACATGAAGTACTCGTGAAGCAGGTGATGTGGCGGTGGAACCTCCGGTGGCGGGTCGTTCTGTGCCATCTCGGCCGCTCAGTGTAGATTGCGGCGAGCTTGACGCCTTCTTCTTCCAATCTCGGGGTCGTAAACCACCAAGTCGATGCAAGTCGAACGCGTGCTACGCATGCACAGCTGTCACCTACGCACGTCACAAACAAACAACAAGGAGCCAAGTTAGCGAACCAATATGCAAGAGTAACACAAAGAATAAATAATAGCAATGGTGAGGGCAAAAGGAAAGGCTAAGCTACACTATCTAACTAGGTCGAGCGCCTCTATCCCCGGCAACGGCGCCAGAAAGCTTGGTGCGCTCCCGCTAGAGGCTTGCAACAAGTGCAATCCACGAGGTCGGGAGGCACGGGAGAGATGGGATCTTTGCTTTCGATATTTGTATGGTCCCACACTAACTACCTACATCTACTAAGACACTACACCCGCAAGCACACGGGGTCGTGTCGTAGTATAGGTGAGGCGGCAAGTATGGGGTCGATCCGCGGAGATAGAGGGGGTGCTAGAGTTAGATGGCGTGAGCTACATTCCTAGTGTAGAGAGTAAGGTTTTTAGGGTTTTAAGGTTGATTGGTTGATTACACTAATGAGCAAGTAAGAGATGTGAAAAGAAAACTAAATTATGGAAGAGCAAGCAAATTAGTAAACTAAGTTATCAAACTAACTTAGCAGGAACAAGAAGGGCTACACTACTCTAGCAAGGCAAGAAGAAAATAAGAACTAGACTAACCACTAGCAAGAGCAAGAGCCTAAGTTAACACTGAAGAGTAAAACTAAGCAATTGACTAAGTTAGACTAAAGCGATTGGACTAAGCTAGCATTAACAAGCAGACTAAGCGATTAGGGTTTTAAGTAAGGTGATTAAGGTGGGTGGGCCATTTGGGGAATGTCACTTTGATTTTAGTTGGGGGAGTTCATTAAACATGCATGGTGCTCAATTCATATCTAGATTACCAAACCAAACAACAAGGGCATTGCCATTAGAACATACCCTATACTACTAGTAGAAGACTAGGGTTAGGTGTAGTTCTAGTGAGATTGGCCAAATCTAGGTTTCTAGGGTAAGTGATAGTGGACAATTGAGGGTTGAGGGTAGAGATGGGAGTGGAGATGAAGGGGTTTAACCTCATGCCACTAGCCACTCTAGCCTTTAGAAGGCCCTAGGCAATTGCATCACACTCACTTACACTAGCCACTTAAATCTCACACTCATTTGTAGGGGGAGGGATGTGTATGTAGGAACAAAGGGGGCTAGCGAGGGATCCACTAATTGGACCTAGGAGCCATTCCTAAGATTGCCACATACACCCTAATTCCTCCTAGAAATGAAGTGTCATCAAAAACCTCAAAACAAGCAATTCATACAAGAAGCACAAACCACATGCAATAAGATAGGAAAAGAGATGGAAGCAAGAAGTAATCATCATAAATATGAATCAAGTTCATTACAAGAATTTATCCCCCAACATGGTATCACAGTAACATTTTAATCCCAAACAGCCCACCACAAGGGGTCTTAGCTAGACATAATCATGAAAATAGGAAAAGAAAGGGGTAAAAGAAGTAGGGACTCCATGAAGCTTGATGTAGAAGACTCCTTCTTCACCTCCAAGCTTGTTGTAGACGTCCTCCCTCCTCCAAGGATGCAAGGGTGCATGAAAATGGTGGAATGGATGGATAGAAACCTAGAGAATCTAGGGTTCTATGGTGGAAATGAGTGGAAAGTGGGTGGAAATGGGGTTGAATGCAAGGAAGAAGGTGGATGGGAGTAATGGATGCAAGGGAGCAGCTAGATTGCCGCTAGGGGGTGCTCTCTCCCGAGCCCTAGAAGCAACTAGTGCTTATATAGGAGCTAGGGCTAAGTGGGGGCAAAATAGGAAAAACAATGGAAAGTTGTATAGGGTAGGTGATCACCACGGTCGTGGTGGGTGTACCACGGCCGTGGTGAGGGTAGTGGGGGACGACCGTGTGGTGGTGAACACGGTCGTGGGGTGAAGGAAGTGGTGAGATGGTGGTGGCCACAGCCGTGGCAGAGTGCCACAGTCGTGGTGGGTAGCATGCACCACGGCCGTGTTGGGTAACACGGTCATTTTGGAGGGGTTGGAGCTGACCGTGGGGAGGGGCCACAGCCGTCTTGATCAGCATTGGCCATGGTCATGGCAACTTGGCCACGGTCGTGGTCAGTGAGGCCAAATCCCTGTTGCAACCTGACTTCTTGCAAATTAATTCCCACGACCGTGGCAGGGTGCCACGGCCATGTTGTCTTCAGTGGCCACAGTCGTGGCTGGGAGGCCACGGTCGTGGGCGATCTATGGATTTCCGTGTTGCAACCTGTTGGTTTGGCTAAAAAATGCCACGACCGTGGCATTGTGGCCACGACCGTGGTGAGGTTCAACTTCTTGATTTCTCTTCTAACTTTGTCATTTTCAGATGTCTTTGCTCAAGGATGACTCTTGGCCACTGGAGGTAGGTTGAGGGAGACTTTGGGGCCTTCTATGGGTCCCTCCTTCTCTCTCTTCCATCTAAGCATGGTCCAAGTACATGAAAAATAGTGCAAAGACCACCCATAAGCATATTTGCAATGATAATCATATTGGGGAGAATAACATGTAATTCTAGTGCATTTGAATGTGATAAAAGTACAAAATGACACAAGATACAGCCCTAGAATAGGGTTGGATCATGGACACACATAAGTATCATCTGTCAACCAATTCCCAAATGTCAGGTAAGAAAGAAAAGCTTGATGTAAATAGATGGAAGATATATATTAGTGGATAACTGAGAATAGGCCTTTTGTATGTCTAATATTAACTCACATGATATGAATATTTCATAAGCTCATAGTTGATTAATGTATTAATAAAGTGTAAAATACAATTAGAAGACTCATAAAATAGATGACACATCATGTCAACATATTTTCATATAATGGTCATTGCAATTAAGTATGAATATATGGATGTGTGATGATCCCATTAATATACCTTATTTAGTTAAAAAGTCCTAAAAGAAGATAAATCAAATAGAAATAATCAAGAAGATGTGAATATCTTGATGAAATTAAGGAGATAACTTTTTTCAATGGAGGTCTAGTTTGTGCTTAATTGGATTAAAGTAACATTTATTGTCTTAAAAAGGAAAACGTAAGTTAGATCAGATGATAGTTGGAAATAAGTACTAGGGAAATTGAACATTGATAACACAAAATCAAACCAAATTAAAATAAAAGGAAATCTTTTATTATAACATTAATTGTGGAAATAGTAATAGTAAATCCCCATTATACTATATGACCTGATAAAGAATCTCAAATTATGAAACTAAAATCAAAACATGAATCCATATACGTAGATATATAAGATGTCAAATTTCATATTTATTGAGTTTTTTAACTTTCCCAAAACTATTAAATAAGAAGACATTAACGAGACTAATTAAATTAGGAACCTTGATTGGACGGTAAAGATATTCTCCCATCTTTCCTCATGGATCCCATTCTTATCCAATGGATACTAGATTATCTTTGACCTTCGAGAATGCAACTATACATGCATGCATATAAGGGTTTGTATGAAAAAATTTATAGGCATTGCAACATGAATATAAACTAAGTCAGCGAGATAATTACTTCAAAAATGTTGTAGGAACTATGAAATGCAATGAAAATATTTTTAATCTACATGCAATGCAAGTAAACTAAATGCCACAAATACATGAGAAGATAAAATAAAAGAGATAGGTGTTGGTAGAAAGGAGTATGGACCACACCCTCCACATCAAGCATAGGAATTTGCTCGTTCCTAAGAAAATACTAAAGCCAAGAGGGAAGGTTCCTTTCTATATAATCACAAGTTGGGTAGCTTATGCTCCCCATTTTCTATGAACACAACCCTCAAATACCTTATCAAGAAATTAAAATCCAAACATAGTATGCATCATGGTAGTTACTCCTAGGGTGGTCACCCCACTTGCTCTCACGCAATGTGACTAAAACCCCATCAACGTCTGAAACCTATCCTAAGGATAATGGACCAACACCCTCAAATATATTGCATTACCTATTGGGGTTTGGAGAAGTAGATCATCTATCTAGAATTCTAACATAGTGAACTCAATTAGAATTAAGTGAAACCAAGTGGCATCCACAGTGCAAGGTCAGATCTCTATGATCTTGGGTTCTAGAAAGATCCTCCCTTGGACTTTCTCCTCTCATGTTTGGTCCAGATACGCCCTCTATTGTTCCTATACCAAATCTCTCAATGCTAGCAGAATTAGAGGTGCAAGTGAGAAAGAGATCAACCAAACCCACAATCACAACTAAAATGAAAATATGGAATAAAAATGTGATAGATTTGTGTAAAAGCCACCTGCTTAGAGTTAATCTACATAAGCATGCCCACAATGGGCTACACAGCTAAGAAGGAGCTCAACTAGACATAGACAAGCATAATTGGAACTAAACAAAGATGAAAATTCATCGCCTATAAAGAAATGAAGGAGAATAATTGAAGAAAACATGATGAAGATGAAGAGATAAACCCGTAGATGAGAGGTGTCTCTTTCTCCTTAGATACTAGATGGGCTGAATCTCGCCCTTGGGGACGTCCTCCTTGAACTTCTACTTTCTTATACCTCCTTTCTCCTTGATTCTTCCCAACATGTAGCTTGAATGAATGGATGGAAGTCCAACATGATAACATTCAATTTTGTGGATATTTCATGTGTTATGTTATCCCTAATTTCCTATTTTTATATGGAGTTACCTTAACCGTTTTGAATTTTACCTATGTTTACTAATTATACCATGATTCGAAGGTAACATGCCTATTTCATGCATGTAATTTGACAATTAATGGATTTAAACCATTGGACAAAATTCCCATCGATTTCCACATCCAATGAAAACACTTACAACGCTAGAGCCGAGGAATCACTACAGCTGACCAACCAATAGTTTCTAAATTGATGGCTCATAGCAGCACTACATAACTACCATCGAATGATATATTCTAGCCATTGGTTGTCACATTAGATGGTTAGTTAGGTAGTTGTTCAAGATAGTCGTTGACTATCGCAATCGGTGGCTCCCTGATAACACCCAAATTTAGGCATTTATGCTAAGTATTTATATATTGTCTTGTCCCGTTATAGCCTTAATATGTCCAAAATAGATCTAGATTTGTATCATTTTGTAATTTATATCAATCTTGATATATAGTTGCTCAACTAGCCAATTTTGGGACTTGTAGGAACCAAACTTGTAGGAACCAAACTCAAGAAGACATCGATTCTCTAGATTTTTGCCTGACGAACTCGATCAGGTTCACCTGACTCCAGTCAGATTCGACCCCTGACTTTTTGTAGTTGTACACATCAGTTCTCCATTGAGTCTTTTTCTTCTCCTGAACTCATCAAGTATCGAGAATACAAAACCTCAGTAGTCGCCGAAGGTGAAGAGTTAGGGTTCATTGAGGAAGACCCAATGGTTCCCAAAGGTGAAGACCCTACGGTTTCCGAAGATGCAAACTAAACTATGTTGGGTTCAACTAAACCTGGTTAGGTTCACCCCAACCCGATCAGGTCACCAATGCATATTACAAGAGTGGAGCTAGTGATCACTGAGACTCCACATCCTTAGTGACATCTGATTAATGGATCCACAACCATCAGTAGATCGCCAAAATTTCGCATCCTCGACAATTGTCAAAACTCAACATCCTTACTGACCGTTGAAACTCAACATCTTTAGCAACCATCAAAACTCAACAACCTCAACGAATGTCAAAACTCAACATCCTCAGAACCAAATGATCCTACTCCTCTGGTGAATTCTACGACTACTTTCCAAAGGACTGAATTGGGTCACGTTCACCCAAACCTTCTCGAGTTCAACCCCACTTATCATATACACTCCACCTATACCTATAAATACCTGACTACTTCTACATAGAAAAGGGTTCCAGAGATTTTGGATACATGTGTAGATCCAACCATTGGTTCCTAGGGCTCCATGGGAGAGATGCAATGTTCAAGAAAGCTGAAGAGCACACCCTACATCCATCCCTTCGACTTGCTTCCATCCACCATAGTTTTCCATCATATTCTACCTTCTCCCAGCCATTTTTACAGTCACACTCACTTCCTTCCATTCACAACTATCTTTCTCCCAAATACATCCATGCTACTATTTGAGGTGGAATCAAGGATAAAGGATGCTTAGGAGTAAAGAAGATCATGGAGGATGACCTCAAAGATGAAGTCCAACACTTTCGAAGGCTATGGAGAAAGGGAAACCTCACTTCTATAGGATAAATCTCTTTTTCTTCCCCTTTCTTCTACTATTCTCATTTGTTTCTATACAAATGATGTTCTTTAATTGTAGTTTGGTGCCAACTATGCTTGTCCATGGCTAGATGAGCTCCTTCTTTGCTATATAGCCCGTTTTGGGCATTTTTATGTACTCTTACCTTAGGAAAGTAGTTTTATTCCAGATCTAGTACGTTTTCAGTTCTATCTTTTCTTTCCATTCATGATTGTTGGTTTGGTTGATCTATTTCTTGCTTGAACTTCCATTTCTACCAAGATTAAAAGATTAGTTGTATAAATGGATAAGAGAACGTTGTTTGGATCAAATTTGAAAGGAGGACATCCAAGGGATGATTCCTATAGGAGAGATCCTACCAGAACCTTGGATCTAGTCGGCCTTATTTGAAGATGGTTGGGTTTAAACGATCCCGATCAAATTCACCTTCACCCACCTGGATTCACGGTCAGTGTTCTGCATAGATTCTCTATTGTTCCTAACATATTTGAATATTTAAGACCTGAGAGGGTGTCCGGAATATTTAATGGTTTTGATCCATTATCCTTGAGAGAGGTTTTGGATCTTTGATGGTGTTTTAGTCAAGCTACATGAGAGTGAGTGGGATGACCTCCATGGGATAGTTACCATGACACATACTACATTTGGAGGTCAGACTATTGCAAGGGTGTTTGAGGGTTGTCCATCTCTGAGAACAAGTGCATGCACTACCCAACTTGTGGTTACATAGCCATGAACTCCTTCTCCTAATTAATAGGATTCAGTAGACTTTGTTTTATTTTACTTTGTTTTGTTTTGTTTCATATCGTTTTGCTAGATTAGTTCTAGTTCATTACTTATATCAACTACTAGTTTTTCCTAACTGGCATAATAGTAGAATCTTATGCATCCCAAACGTCCTCACATCCCTGAGTTAAACCATGTATATCTACTTTGACCCTATATTGAGTTGTAGGGGTCTGTGAATGTTTCACGTTATAAAAATTAAAGTATGATCCTTTTGAATCCGCCTCTTTCTAGACACACATTTCAGAATGATCAAATTTTTGGCACCATTGTCGGGGACATGGTTTTCCACATTTGTATGCCCAAAGATTTTCTTCTGATAGCAAAATATTTCACACTAGACTTTTGTTTTGCATATACTTGTTCATACATACTGGATTAGTTTTCAATTTTCTTATACCTTTTCAGTCATGGACCTTGCTTCATCAAGGTAGGTTATCTTGTCCACCTATCATTCCTAAATATTTCCACACTCTAGACTATTGGCAAATAATTAAAAGTCATGAATTTCAATTAGTCAAGTTATATTCACCCCCACCATCATCATACGTTGACCTGTCAACAACAAAGATTGTTGATCAACCATCAACCTCTACATTACTATGGGATCAAGAACTGATCAGAGCAGTGGTGCTTGTTAGAAAGTGTCGATGCAGTCATCTCCTACATAACACCTCATCTCCATGAATAAGACAATCCACTTAGGCACCTACTAGAAAAGAAAGATTATCTAATCCAAGTAGCAACCGAAGTTGCAACATGCAAAAGAAGCATGCTGCAAAATGTTGTGTAAAGAGACATCCAAACATATCTATTTGAAGCAGAGGAGCTTCAAGAACCATACACAACAAAAATGATGAGTCTTAAAAGCATTTCAGGTCAAGTCCAACAGCTTCACAATAAGGATGCTAACCAAAGCACGAAACTTCAGGACTTAGTCAGTTTAGTTCTCACTCAATCAAAAGTGGTAAAGTATGATAACAAGGAATACAGTCATAAAGACCACTTCATTGAGCCTGATGAGGAACTCATATCACCTTCCTATTCGAACAAGTAGTTATACTCACCCAAGTTTTTCTATAAAGACTCACCCATCCAGGAAGCCCTTCATTTTACTAGATGATTCAACTGGGCAACCAATGGAGGATACACATCACCTGCAAGAATGGTTTGATGATGATCATTTCTACTCTCCTCGGGGTAGCCAACCAGCCTCACAATGTGAGGGGAGGCTTGAGCATCCTGATTCAACTCTTATCCCAAACCAAAGTGGTACCTTCCACATTGAGACTTGTCACTTTGTTTCAACAAGCACACCTGCTATGGTTTGGAATAACTTGTTTGAGGAGGATGACAATGACTATTCAATTTGGGGGAGTAAATATATTGATGATGACGAGCTGCAACATCATGATCTGACATTCTCTAGCATTTTGTTACAAGAATTGGTAGGCATTAAAGGAGTAGGATTGATAATCCATCAAAACATGGTTATTGAGCATGAAGATAGCCCCATACCCCAAGAAAGTGAAAACCATGGGGTGTTAGAAGTGTAAACATATCCACTTGTCGATAATGCTTCCTTAGAATATGATTGGATGACTCAGATTGACAATGAAGATTACTTTGAGCATCTAAACTCAATTTAAGAGATCGAGAGAGAAGAGAGAAGTCCTCTAGAAGATTGGAAGCCTCTTCACTCTATTTCATCTTGTGTGAACATCCTTTGGCCTTCCCATTCAAATCCATACCTTGAGGGGAACCTTGAGGATGTTCTACTAAGGAATTCATTTTGATGTAGTTCAAATCAATTTTAGCACAGAGATGAATTCATCGAGTTACTGGATTTTATTCCTCTACTTCAGACTCAGAAAGGCTCATATCTCTACCTTTTCTACTCCTACATGGAGGACCCGATCTGAAAGACACATGATACAAGTCCCAAAACTTAGGATCCAGTATCCCAGTGTTAGTATCATGGGGATACAACCCCTTTCTCTTACTCCTTTCTTTTCACTTTTTATGAAAACAAATTCAATTTTTCATGTTCTTTCTCAGGTAGTTTATGTCTTCTAACTTCTTGAATATATCCTTGAATAAATGCATCATTTTAGGACTTCTATAAATTTTTTTCTTATACATCCATACATTCCTTCCCTACCATCCTGAGTTTAGGTCTTGATTGAGAAAAAGCAAGGATTTAAGCTAGGGGAGGTAGGGCTATTCATCCTTATATCTCTTCATTTTTCACACTTGCATGTTTACTTCCTACATCTAGTATAAATTTTAAAAAAATAGCTTTTTATCCTAAATTAACTTCTTTGTAGTACTTTTATGCTTAATTTATAGCCTTGCAGTTAAGGCTATGTTATTCAATCCTATAGTTAAATTCTTACGTATCCCTAAAATGCAAAATTTTCATCTTAAACTACTTGATCTCTTTGTTAACTAGCTCATTGACTCTTTCCTTAAGTCTGGCAATCAATCAATGGTTTTGTGCTATTTTTAATAGTATAAAATGTTATCTCCTTGATCTATGTCAAAAATAACAAACCCATGTTTCAGGACTATTGTAAATATAAAGAGTTTGATCAAAACTCCAAGACGTTATTCAAAGACTTGCCTCTATTCTTAGGATCCTTAAAACACAATTACTATTTTCACATAGGTATCAAGAAGGAAATGATGAGTGTTTGAGATATAATCAAGATTGTTTTCCTTGACGGTCTCCACACCCTCTCACCTTAGATTTATTCAAAAAGATGAAAAATTAATAATTTGCAGAAGAGGCTTGGCCGCCCATAAATCCCAAAAATATAAAAAATTTTCTTCACCCTAGCCTATAAATTATAAAGTAGAGAATAAAAGCCTCAATATGAATAAAAATGTGGTATTTGTTTTCTCTTTTAGGAGAGTTGAGGTTAGTGTCAAGCAGGTGCATGATTGTACTCATGAACATAGATATGTAGTTCCTAGTAATACCACCACGAAAGTGCATTAGAGTCACAAGGAAGACCTAGGAGACCTATGTTATATTCCCAATAGTAGGATTGGTTTGAGTGTAGTACGAGGAGTTTGTCTCATTGCTTTGGGCCAACTATTTACATGGACCAATGTGATATAGATCGGGATCCTCAAATGTTATTAGAGTTCTTTATTTCTCTTCTTAGGACCTGAAGAAGTGGAAGGTGTATCATTCCTGATTGGATTACATGAATAGATGATAACATCTTATTACTTTCATCCATTTCCTATCTGATTATCTCCGTGGCAATGCTTTAATGATGAATTTTTGTGATTTGAATTATCATGAGTATTTTTAGGTTGCAGTAAATTTGCTTAATCTTGCTTGGATGCTCTTTGATTTTCTTTAGTAGTTTTTTCTCGATTGGTGGAGGTTTATTATGAAATAACATGGGTCAATAGAATTATTGAAGTTTGAAACTATTTTTTTTACCTTAGCATTTGTCACCAATTAATTAGGATGTTATCTTTTTGTTCTTTGAGCAAAATCTTTATTGAGGATAAGCAGAGTTCAAGCTTGGGGTGGTCGATAACACCCAATTTTACATGTTTATGATAAGTATTTATCTATAGTCTCATTCCTTATATCCTTAATATGCCCAAAATAGCTCTAGATTCTTATCCTTCTATAATTTATAATATTTTAAAGATATAGTTGCTCAACTATCCAATTTTGGGACTTGCAGGCACCAAACTCATGAAGACATCAATTTTGCATATTATTTCCTGATGAACTTGGTTGGGTTCACGTGAATCCGGCCAGGTTCACGTGAATCCGGTCAGGTTCACGTGAATCCAGTCAAGTTCGAATCCCAACTTTTGTATATTTTTCTTCTCCCAAACTCATCGGGCATTGAGGGTGCAAAACCTCAGTGGTTGCTGAAGGTGAAGAATCAATGGTTGGTGAGGATGACCCAATAGTTGCCAAAGGTGAAGACCCGGAGATCACTGAAGATGCAAGCTCAACCCAGTCGAGTGCATCCAAGCCTATTCGAGATCAGCAATGAGTATAACAAGAGTGGAGCCGCAACCACTAAGACTCCACATCCTTTGTGACCGCAGACCAATGGATCCAAAACCATCAGCTACTTCCAAGACTTTGCATTCTCATCGTCTTCCAAAACTCAAGATCATCAACGACCACTAAAACTCAACATCGTCAGTGACCAATGAGCCTACACCTCTAGTGTCTTCGATGAACACCTTTCAGAGGATTGAACTAGGTCGGGTTCACCCAAACCTGGTCATATACACTCCATCTATCCCTATAAATACCTAGCCCTAGACACCTAGAAAAGGGTTCCAGTGGTTTTGAATACTTGTGTAGTTCCAACCATTGATTCCCAAGACTCTATGGGAGAGTGCCAACATTTGAGAGAGTTGAAGAGCACACCTTACATCCATCCCTTCTATTTTTTTCCATCCACCACGGATTTCTATCTTCTTCTACCTCTACCTAGACATTTCCACCATCATATACTCACTTCTAGAACATTCCCAGCCATCTTTCACCGCCATACATCCATAAAAGTTGTTGTTTGGAGTGGAATAAAGGGAAAAAGGAGGTCTAGGAGGAAAGCAGATAAAGGATAATGACCCTAAGGATGAGATCCAACTCTTCTTATTCATAAAAAGAAAGAAACCTCACTTCCACACACTAAATATCTTCTTCTTCCCCTTTCTTCTAATGTTCTCCTTTATTTTTGTACAAATAATGATCTTCCATCTTTGTTTAGTGTAAACTATGCCTGTCCATGGCCAATTGAGCTCTTTCTTGGTTATGTAGCCCATTTTGGGAATGCTTATGTACTCTTACCTTAAGCAAGTAGTTTTATTCCATATCTAGCATGTTTTCTATTCAATCTTTTCTTTTCGGTCATGATTGTTGGTTTGATTGATCTCTTTCTTGTTTGAATTTCCATTTCTGCCAAGAATGAGAGATAAGTTGTAGAAATGGAAAGAAGAAGGTAGTTTGGATCAAAATCTAAAAGAAGACTTCTAAGTGACGATCTGCTTGGAACACCTGTCAGAGAGTTTTGACTAGAACATTCAATGTGGTCGGGCTTATTTGGACATGGTCAAGTTTAAATGAACCCAATCAGGTTCACCTTCACCTGCCTGAGTTCATGGTCTATGTTCTATGCAGATTCTCTCATATTTCTAACATCTTTTATAATTTTTGACCTGAGAAGGTATCTGGAATGTGATGCGGTGTTGATTTATTATCCTTGAGAGAGGATTAGGATCTTTTATGGGGTTTTATTCACATTGCATAAGAGCGAGTGGGATGATCCCCATAGGGGTAGTTACCATGATAGATAGTAGATTTGGAGGTTAGACACTTGCTAGGGTTTTTGACGGTTGTCTACGCCTAAGAACGGGTGCATAGACTACCCAACTTGTGGTGTTACATAGCTAGGAACTCCTTCACCTGATTAGTAGGATATGACGTAATTTATTTTCTTTACCTTGTTTTGTGTTTTTATGTATCATTTTTATAAACTAGTTATAGTTATTTACATATATCAACTACTAGTTTTTCCTAACTGACATAAGTGTGGGATCTTACATTTCTTAAATACCCCCACATCCCTATGTATGACTCTGTATATCTACTTTGACTCCATATTGAGTGGAAAGAGTCCTTAAAGGTTTCAAGTTATGAATTTAAAGTCTAATCCTTCTAAAACCACATCTTTCTAGATGTACGATCCAGACTGATCAGTCGCCTTAGTCCCAGAAAATGCCTACTAATGACACATTAACTAGCTCAATCGATGCTCGGTCTATGAAACCAATGATCAGTGGAAGCACAAAAGGGATGGTTAGCTATCTTCCAGAGTCTAACCATTGGTTCTTGAACCTGTTGGTACAACAAGGCACATCCACCAAAGGACATTGTCACTGACAACAACCATCAATTTCCAAATTGATGGCTTGGTATCTCCCTCCAAACAATGACTCCTCTACAAAGATCTATTGAGAAATGGCCATAAAAGGCAATAGTCCTTCATAACCATTGAGTGTATTCCCTGAGGCATGTTCTGAAACATGCAGTGCAAGTAATGTACACCCACTAGAGTGCCTCGGGCACTGTACCAAGGCCTATAAATAAAAGACCCCATGCTTGAGTGCAGGGGTCACGACATGAAGGAGATGATAGAACATTGATAGAGAGCTACCTCACTATCGACGTGTGCTATCCACCATATCATGGTCTGCACGGATGAGAGTCCAAGGGGACAAGGTGTATCAACCTTCATCTAGAAAGAGGAAGGAGAAATAGTATCCATCTTTGACGCCACCAGATTAAGATTAGAGAATGCTTTCATTGACCTTGACCATCTATGGTCACTATTGGTGTATTCCCCTTCTTCTTTTCTAAATCTATCCATCACCTTCCATCCATTTTATTCCATTTCTTTCTCCACCTCCATGTCTCATTATACTTTTAAATCCATAATGATACTCACCATTACGAGTCATTAAACATATAGCTTGGTTTGGGAGTATCTATTAAGGCTCTCCCAATATGTAAATACTCATATCCATTGAATACATGCTCTTACCAATGTTTATCTCCATATTCTTGGTCTTAATTCTACACTTGCATGATTATCAACCATTATGAGTTCTTTATTGTTAATACCTCAAAATAGTAGTATTAACATATATCTAAGTGTTATGGGGTTGCATGAAGCATGAGAATTCTGGAATGCTTAAGATAATGATCATATGGTTTTACTTTGATTGTTTGTTTTCCATCTCAAAAGTGAGACAACTTTATAATCTAGATCAATCGTAAGCTCAAGAGAGAAACAAATAGACACTAATAACGATTGCATGCAAACTTGATAAGGGTATATGAAGGGTGTGAGTATTGCATGTTTATGAGAGACCTTACTAGGTGAAACGCAATCCAGGTTTCCCCATACATCCATGATACCTTATCATTTGACTTTCTTATTCTTTTACTTGTGTTCTCAATTTACTTGTTTACTTTCTTATTTGTTGAAGTACCACAATTACATAAGGAACACAAAACTTTATCTCACTCTTTGGTTTGTGTAATTAAGATAAGTCTCTCCATTCTTAATGCATACCACCCCTGTCCCTATAGATTGAACCCAATTTACTATATCTGACCCCGTATTATAGTTGTGAGGGCATTAGTGTCAGGATATAAATTTAAGAGTCTGATTACTCTAGATTCGCTCCTTTTTTTACATGTGATTTAGGTTGGTCAACTTTTTGGCATCATTTCCAGGGATAAGGCAACCAAGATTGTTAAGAACTCAAGTCTACTTAGAATACACCAATGGCTCAATTCTAGCAATATATTTGGATGCATACTTTTAAGTCTGATAACTCTAACTATCTTAAATACCTCGTATCACATGTCCAATTTCTAATTACACTGTGCAAACTCTTTCAGATAGTTTGAGTGATATGGATCATTAGAACTACCAACTGCAAACATCATGGATCCCTGTAGAGAAATCCACCATGATGCAAGGGTAGAAGACCTTCATAATAATCATGAATTTGATCATGAGGAAGAACATCATGAAGAAGAGCATGATGAGGAAGACTGTCACAATGAAAAATGTGAGAAAGAGCATGCAGACGAGCATCATGATGAAGAACATCATGATAGAAATAGAAGAATGGGAGAAAACAACAGCAAAGATGGTAAAGATGACAAAGGACCTTCCCTTCATGAGTTGGCCATTGCCAGGGCCAATGAATCTAGATGCCCGGTCATCATTCCTACGTTCAATGCTCCAAACTATGAACTTAAACTAGCAGCCATATCCATGATCTAGAATAAGACCTTTGGGGGAAATTTTTGAGACAAGAACCCTTACCATCTGTTGGATGCCTTTAATAATATTTGTGACACCATTAAGATGAATTGGGTGCCATAGTAGGTAATGTAGTACAAGGGTTTCAACTTTTCTTTAAGGGATAAATCTCTTTGATAGTACCTTGCTCTTCCTGACAAAACCATCAAAGGAGGGCAACTTTGGCTGACACTTTTTTGACCAAGTTCTATCTACTAGAGAAGACTCTTAAAAATAAGCACAAGATCACTAGGTTTGTACAGAAGCTAGGTGAGAACTTGTATGAAGCATGGGACTAATTCCAGGAGTACCCGAGGGACTTCCCTCATCACAACTATGATAAAGAATTTCTAGTTACTACCTTCTACAATGTTCTTACCTCAATTGAAAGGACCTCATTGAATGCTATTGTAGGAAGTGATTTTCTAGGTAAGAACTCAAAGAAGACCTTGAAGATCATTGACAATATGGATGCCTTACAAGCCAATTGGATTATGATAGGGGAACAACAAATATGATATCATCTGAATGTACTACTACTGATTCACAGGCTTTTGAGACCATAATGGCCCATATTCAGAATATTGCTTCATCCGTGAAACAACTGAAGAATTCTGTAAGTAATGAAAAGAACAAATCTGAAAAAGTAATGAAATGTGTTACCTAAGGGAAAGGGGGACCTGGAATAGACAACTACATGTATACCCAACTAGAAGAGGATAGTAAAGAAGAAGGAACTAACTTCAAGAGGCCATATCATTCTGATTTTTCTTATGGAAACAAAGATGTCATTGAAAATGTGCATCATCTATGCAACCCAACAAAAAGACCACCATGATTTTTTAGAGATGGAGGACCATTAGTGTTCGCTGATAACACGACTTACCAACAAAATAGGAACAACTACCAAGGAGAAGGCCAAAACCAAAATAGAATTTTGAGTAGGCCAAGCCAAGATCAAGGTCGAAACAAAAATACTAATCAACAATGTCTAGTTACTGAACTTTTCAAATTTATGAAAAGGCTAGAATCTATGAATGAGAAACTAAATCAAAGCACCATAACCAAATTAGGAGTTTTGAATGCAATGCAAACCTAGTGGATGGGCATAATAACTCAAATGGTTGACATGCAAACCCATGCCAAGCAAATAGATCAAAAATTGGCACAATTGTCAAAGCTGATAAAGAAGCCACAAGGAAGGATACCTCCAAATACTAAAAGTGTAAAAATGGCCACTCTCTGCTCAAGAAAATTCCTACAACAATTAAAAAGCAAGAATATCTAGAAAAACACTCCTACTATTGAATCCCAACCTAAAATTGTCATAGTAGAATAAGAATCTGAGGTAGAAACTTCTACCATAGTGTGTTATACATCAATTAGTATTCAATTTATGTCAGGTAAGATAAAACCCTAGAAATCCAACCTCTAAAAAAGCCCTAGATTAATTCATGTTTTCAAGCTAAAAAGGGGGTTGAAGGTTATTGATTATAAATCTAATCCAAGTCCTATTATTTTATTCATTATAATCTTTCTTAAATTAATAATAAGAGAATATGGTTGATTAAAACCCTAAAACTCGTGTCTATAAAATATTGGAATCAGACGATGAAAACTATACCAAGATATAGAGAAAATTCTCATGATTCTAGAACATATTATTTTACAATTTTTGGAACTTGAGTCAATAAGTTATGATTTTTGTATGATTTACATCATGAACCAATCCATTGGTAGAAATAATTTGAAAAATACCAAATTATCTTTGGGGTACAAAATCCAAGCTTCGTAAAAATATTTTGAAAAAGACCAAATTATCCTTGCGATACAAAATCTAAGCTTTTGGTAGAAATAATTTTAAAAATGCCAAAATATCATTTCAGATACAAAATCCAAGCTTTAGATTGTGATGTGGTAATATTTTCATACCCATAGCTGCACATTCGTGTCACAAATACTAAATCAAAACACCGAGTTGATGAGAATAACCCTACAAAAAACAACATCAACAGAAGTGAACATGTGGCGGAAAATTTGTAATATGCTTAAGGAAGTCATCCTCCTTACAGCCCAACATGGTGGTTGTGGCTCCAAGTAGGGAAGGTCTGAGACAAAATTGAGGAAATCACCGAGGAGGGAAAATTAGTAAACATGCTTACCAATAAATGTGGAGTGTCTCAGTGATGCTTTCCCTGAGAGGAATTTTAGGTATGGTTCCACGATGGTTGGCAGCATTGTCGAACATAGACCACTCAAAACTCGAGTCTTCAGAGGTGAAAAGTGCAAGTCTAGAAGCAGAATGAAAAGAGAGAAAGACTGTGTGGATGCAGCATAACAAGGGACATGGTCACATATATATAGTTTGGCTTTAGTGTTTCTATGATGTGGTTTTGAGAGACTTGAGTCCCAAGATTTGGGTGTTTCTCAAATTTTCCAAGATAGAAATCGAGTAGGTATTAACGAATGTGAATTTGGACAAAGAATCTATAGGCAAAGAAATATCAAGAAACGATCAAGTGTGGTGGAGGATATCATGTTTTGATTATGCCGCTTTCAGATTTGTTACTTTCTTATTTGTGCAAGGTTGAAAAAGAGACACAGACCACCCCATTTCGCATGAAAGGATAGGAGATAACCATGTATCCACTAAAGTCATGAGAGGTGTGACAATTGTGACATATAATTCATTTCGTAAATTGCATTGGCCAAAGCGATACTTCAAAAATCTTCCTTTTCTTTTAGACCCAAATTGGGAGAGAAAACAAATAATAAATAAATTGAAATTTGGCAGGTAGACTAATAAGGACCAAAGAACTCAAATTGGATGTTAAATTTTCATTTTAAAAATGTTTAATACACAAAACCCAAAACTTGAGGGAATGATTTCTTTTAACACTTTCATGTATTCCTTTATCATTTATTGACCAACTTTTCTGTGTGACTCTCGCTTTCCTAAGTCTATTCATAATAAAAGATCTAGAAGATTTTATTGAACGTAAATCCCTCAATTTGATAAATTTGCAAAATTACTCTCAAATAGCATATTACTCCTATTTCTTGTATTAAAGCCTATAACTGAAGACTTTTAACGTCCTAGTTCAAACAAAATTATGAAGAGGGTTTGGATAAAATGTTATGTGATAAAGGGGTGAAACTTAGTATTTACCTAAATTTCGATATATTATATGATATTTTCTTACTTGCTTTATCTGATTTATGATTCTTTTATTTTTAACAAGGGAATTCTAAACAACTTCCTCTCCTACCAACTAGTGAAAATAGAAGTTTCGAGGTCGACCATCCAAGTAGACTCACCCAATTCATTGTATCCATTCCAGCAAGCCCTCCTACCTCACCCAGTTGGTAGAGGGTCAAGATTGCTTCCTTGAAGAATGAAGTGAAAATTCAAGGTGGAAGATCCTCTCCAAGTGGATAATTCCTTACAAGAAGATTGAAGACTCTTGGTTGGTGGATATGTAAGTCCTTAATTTGTTTGTTGGCTCTCTTGACCTAAATTGGACGCTAGTTTTGCCCTTTTATCCAGAAAAGGATGGTAATATATTGGATCTCTAATTAGTGAATATTAGATGGTACTTATTTGAAAACCCAATTGGTTGACCGCTCTAGGAAGTGTCGTACATGTCTATGTTTAGAGGTTGGAATCATTATAATTAATTATGTTCTATGTGCTTGCTCAATATCTATCATCCTTGTTGGTATGTATGCCCTGAGAGACAATCATGTGATGATTATAATGGTATAAATTGTAAATGATTTGATTAATAAATAAAGGTAAGCTTCCAATTTACTATGTTTAATACAGTTATGAGATAATGATGCAACAATTTAAATGTCTTGAGAATAATATTTCTTAATGACTTTTGTCTTCAACTATGTGACTTGGAAGAATAAGATCATAGGATGTTAAGAGTACATATATATATGTGTATATATATATAAATAAATAAATAAATATATATATATATATATATATATATATATATATATATTCTAATTATGTCTCTTATCGATTGTTATTATGGAAGGTTGATAGACAACAATAATACATAAGATTAGAGTGTGAGTTGGTTGATGACTGAATCTCATTAGTCGTGATATGGCTATATCAAACCAAGCACACAGATATATGTTAGAGAATGGTGTATCAGACAGACCCACCGTGACACTGACACATGGAAGCCATCATGATGGAAGTCATATTCATCTCTCATAGTGATGGTGGTAGTTGTGGTTCTTAGACTTGAAACCACTACACTCATCACATGTCATTTGGTATGCTTTGACATCATCAAACATAGTCCTAAAATATGTGTTTTTATAACATTGGTGATTGGGTGACTGTAACACATGGGGACTAAATATGAGTGATAAAGATGGTATTTGTCTCTCCTAAGGGAGTATGATATCCTAGGTCTCTGGATTAGCAAGGCTAAAAAATGCATGACCATGCACATGTGAGTAAATATGAGATATTGAGCTTACATATATCTCAGGCAGTCTGCTCTTGGTTCAATGAACAAGATTGAATGTTGAAGAGGGTGACTACTCTATTCCTTGAGTTCAATATGGATATCAATGAAAAAGGAACTATACAAGCACTAAAACACCATACACAAACTATAGGTGATAGTTGTTTCCCAACTTTCCATTTACTTGGGTAGAATTGATGTCATACTAGGCACCACTCATTGCTTGTGATATCATAAGTTGTTATAGACATTCACTGCCAATGTAATATGGGACCTATAGGGTCACACACATAGATCTTGATCTAGAAGTGGAGTTTAATCTTAAACGATGATTGAATTAATTACTAAATTATATAGGTAATTGATTCACACAAAAAATCAGCTGGCTACACTACCAGACGATTGGTTCATAGGGTGAGACGACCATCTAGAGTGCGAAATGGTTGCCTAAAGGGTTGAGATGGGCATTTGAAGAGACAAGCTAATTTGAGTTGAAATTGGCTATGGGTTGAACCAACCGACTCATCTTGGATCACAAGACGACCGTTTGGGTGAGCGAGATGGCTGTCTCGCATGGGAGAGAATTGTTTGTTTGGTTGAGGGAAGGTTCTTGATACTTTCCCAGATTCATTTCGATTGCATATTACTTGGAGTGTAAGGAATTAATGTTTAGCATTAATGGGAAACAAATTTCCAATTTTGCATGCAATTGAGAAACTACAAAATGAATGTATCGTAGTTTGAGATGATTGTCTCGCATGCAATATGGTTGTCTGGGTTTCCAGATGACCGTATGGGTTTGTAGATGACCATTTTGGTGGTGAAAAGTTGTGCCAATTCAAGATATTGTGATCATTTCTACTCTTACACAGACTGGGAACCCTGACCCATACGCATCCTATAATTGAAGGGGTGTTGGGGGTTTCCCATAGCACACAATTGAGAATCAGTGTCTCTGATAATTGTTATCCTCTGTGGTTGTGGTAACCAAGAGAGCCCAGGTAAATCCTACCCGACTAGGGAGAGATAGCTACATGAGAGAACAACTGAGATCATAGTTTTGGGAGAGAAATTTGGTGACTAGTACGCCAATGGAATTGACGACTCCGTCCTTTCCATTATAGTAGGACAATAGGAGTTCTATGCAGTATGTGTGGATTTCTTTAGAGGTAAGAGGTCATTGTCTACATCTTGGAGAACAATGTCAACTAGCAGTCTGTTGAGAGAGGAGCTACTATAGACAACAACATTTCCAGGTTGCAGTCTGTCATGAAGACCAGGAGGTGCAGCAGTCAATCGAGTCCCAGTGCAACTAGAAGATAGTTGTGCATCTATGATGATGAGGAGATGTCATTGGACTTGCTCTAAGACCAGGTATATCCTCAAAACCATCCTCCCTATCTTATAGTTATTGATGTGATATACTGCTTATGGAGAATTTGGTAGATAAAAATATTTTCCAATGCGTGTTTTGTAGCCATATTTCCCTATAGTGGTATCAAAGCCAACATCAATTCACTATATTATGGGAATCGATTTGATCATATTTTGGTTTTGTTGTTTTATTATTGCATGCAATGAAAATAATATTTGTCCAATGAAATACCACAATAATCCCAAATATATATATATATGCTATTTATACATGTTTCCCTATAAGAAGTTTTGATGGTGGATATCCCTATAATTTGTGCAAGGTTGTGTGGTTGGTTTATCCTTTTATCCCTGTCACCAAATTGAGCCTCTATCTTATCTTACCATGTAAAGTTAATTCTTTCCTACCTTTGCCCCCTCGAATATAACTTGAATTTTCTCTATAATCATGTAAAAGTAGGATAGTTTACTTTCCCATTATGAAAAAGAAGATGACGCCTCCAAGACTAGCCAACTGGAGGGAGGACCAAGAAGGACCAGATGGATGAGCCAAACTAATCAGCTAGAGGAACCAACAGATGGTGGACCGACATAACTGGATGACTGATGAGATGACTAAACAACTGGCCTAGAGGAGAGTCGATCAGTTCAAGGGTTGAACGGATCAATCCAAATTGGCAAGCATGAATCTTCATCAACAATAGGTTTTTACATGTGTTGTGGATCTAGTATGAAGTAATTCCTTATGGCTCCAAGGAATTACATTAGTCTAGCCATAACCATCACTTTTGTTGATTTCATGTTTTCATTGTGGGATATAGCATGTATATGATATGTACTATATATGTGGTAATTGGATGAACTATATATATTTATAAATACACACTACCTCAATTAAATATTAAGTCTTAGATGCTTTCTAATAGCATCACACATGAAAATATTGATAGACCAAGCATAGGATATGCAAAAGCGTAATGCTCGATCTATCTTGTGGAAGTGTAATGGTAGTAATGTAGGATCCGCAAAAGCAAAATGCATTATTATCGTGTTAGCTTTTGGGTCAGGCTTAACTAGTAATGCCTTACTGAGACTAAGCACCAGAAGCATGTAGATGATTATGGAAAAGAATTGTGCATATCAACTATCCAAGAGTTTAATATGAAGCAATTGACATGATTGCCTACCTAAATAGTCAAGTTGTGGGAGATCGGCAAAAGCCAACTCATGACTTGATGAAATATGGTCTTGACCCATTAGAATATTGTATGATGCAATATTCTAAATTGATATGTGAGAGCTATCAATTTGAATAAAATAGTGGATGTGGTAATAATTGAAGACCTAATTAATATCGTCAATTTTCTTAAATTAAATCAAAAGTTTTTGACAAATGCCAAAGTTTCTTTTGTAGAATAATAAAATGACGAACAAATCTGTATTGAGATTGGTCCTTAAGAAGGACAAACTTAATGGGAAAAAATTTCACAACTGGTTTTGGTCTTTGAGAAGGATTCTCAATGAAGAGTGCAAGCTCTACATCCTTGACAAACTGTGCCATAAATACCTACTCCTGATGCACCTAGGGCACAAGCGGATGCTTACTAGAAGCATGTCAATGATGCCTTAGAGATAAAATACATTATGCTTAGTTCCATGAACTATTAATTGCATGAGAAATTCAAGGACATGAGTGTTATAGAGATGGAAAAACATCTTAGGAAAGTGACACTTGGTCTCACAAAGCAAGAAAGGGATGGTATCCTAAGGAGCTACTTGAGTCAAAGTTGATAGAAGGAACCTTAGTAGAAGAACATGTGCTCAATATGATTGGTCATGTGTATCATCTTAAGGAATTGGGATTCACCCTAATCCAAGAGTTGGCCACTTATATGATTCTAAAGTCAATGGTAGAATCATATAGCTGCTTTATTGTATGTTATCTTGTGAATAATATGGTTGGACAGATGTCAGACTTGCTTGCCATGTTGATTCATTCTAAAGAAAAATTGAAGGACAAGCCCGTGATGGTGATCAGCGGAGCTGGGTCCAAAGGATCAAAGCAAGACCAAGAAGAGTTTTAAAGTCAAGCCTAAATCCAAATCTTCAACACTCAAGATAAGGAAAAAGAAAAGTACAAGAGGAATGCATCCTTTGTACTTGAAGGCATTCAGGAAGAAGAAGATGGGGATGGTCATCTCCACTTCAAGTATATATGTTATTGAGATAAATCTATCAACTTCATCATCATGGGTACTAGATACCGGATGTGGATCTCACATATGTTCTCATATGCAGGATCTGAAAGGAAGTAGGCCTTTCTGGAAAAGGTGAGGAGGAACTGTGAGTTGCTAATGGCACAAGAGTTGCAGCCAACGCAGTTGGAACATATAGTATATCTTTGCTTGTGAGGATTATAATAGAGTTCAAAAAATTCTATTATATACCTACTATAAATAGAAACGTCATTTCGGTATGTTGTATGGAAAAGGATGCATTTGAATCCATATTAAAAATGGTCTATTTTTTATTTCAAAAGATGGGATGTTTTATGGTAGTGCCCCAATGTCTTATGGTCTTTACTTCTTCAATATAAAGACATTTGTTTACAATGTTAATATCAAAATACTAAAACTCAACAGATCAAAGAAAACATAGCTTTGGCATTGTCATCTATGGCACATAAATGAGAATCACATATTTAGACTCTGTAAAGATGGTTATCTGGACTCTTTTTGTAACGTCCCTGGATTTTATCGTCTCGAAACTTAGAAGGCCTGAGAGGACAAATCTGAAAATATTAGACAATTGTTTCAAAGTGCATTGCAGAAGTAATTTGTGCATACATGAACATACAACCATAACATACACCATAACATTTCTCAACAATAAACATGTATATATACAACATGAATTATTACAACTTACATTTAAATATTGAAAAGAGAAATTTTACAAGTCTGAACATGTATGCTAATAGGATCTTAACACAAAAGGTACAACCTGGACAACTTCTCATTTCCCATCCTTTTATCCCATGCTATCTCTGAACCTAAAACATACGTGAAACAATGAATCAACACACAAGGTTGTCGATTACATGGGTAGAAAGATACATATATTTATGGTTTTCATAATTTGAAAAGATTTGTAAAATGAAAGAAGGAAGATCATAGAAAACATTTCTTGAATAAGAAAAATACACCAATTGTTGTCCTTTTTCAACATGAATTGCATTATCAAGGTGGACCAATACCAAAACATACATATTGGGCCCATCCCCGTGTATCGAGTACTCTAGGGAAACTCCCTATACACTGTGTGCTCTAGGGAGGTGTACTAGTCAACATTAATCCATTCCCTTGCAAGGGGGATAATGAACACCTTAAATAACTACAAAACATCTACTCATCATTTATTTTTCAAGTGATAAAACATCGAGTACTATATAGTGCTCCTACATCCAATATTTGCAAATAGAAGAGAGCATACATACATATCATGATTGCAAGCAAGAAAGCCATATTCATATACTTAAATAAAAACCCACGTACCTAAGTTCAGATATTTCTTATACATCCATTGTCATCTACATAATCAGGTCATCACCTGGTTAATAATAATTAATCATCATTAATACAAGGTTTACCATTATTAATGGTATTTTAGGTCCAGATTAGGGTTTGGTGAAATCTAGGTTCAAAGAAACGGGAACTTGTGTCTGATATTTTTCTACCAATTAGGAGGTAATTATAGGGGTTTAGTTCCGATTTCATAATTTTATGATGTTTCGTCTAGTTTCTATTATTAATATGGGGTTTAAAACATCTAATTAGGAAATAATGAGAAAATGCCTGCACTTGCTCAATAATATTAAGATCTAAGTCCACATTTAGTTTGTAGGTGATATTAGGGTTCAAACTTATTTTTGTTGGATTTAATTTCAACCATTTTCTAACTATACAATTTAAATGAAGCATTCTCATCTAAATTAAATATCATCAATATTAGTGTCTCAAAAGTCTGATGTAGGGCTTTTGAAATAAAGAGGGTAATTTTCTGAGTCTAGGGGAATTTTTTGGGAAAAATATTGGTCAAGGGAGCTATTTATATTGCATTTTCTAAGATCTGCATATATTTGATGTAAATTACCTTTGGTGGATTAACATGGATCATCAGATCTTTTGTGGCTTGTCTGTATTCCTGCCACATCGCCTAGAAGGGAAGTGGGGGTGTGTGGTTCTTTGGGTCACGCTGGGCCAAGTGAATCGGCTGCATGAGTAAGTTGTTGGACCGATTGCCCATACGTCATCTCCTCTCGCTCTCTCCTCCGTGACAAGTCCGCCTCTGCATGACACAGAGAAGATGCCTCCGCACCTAGGAGGAAACCGTCGTGGAGTTGGTGAGGTCAGTAGTCTACTGAAAACTTGGGCCTGAAGGATGCTTCAACTTCGAGCAGCTAAGCATGCCTCTGACCGCTCTGTCGTTGTCATGGACTGGGATCATGAATCCACAAGCTTCGCAGTTGGGCGTTGCCATTAGTTGTGGTCTCAGAGAGCAAGGGTGTTGGATCTTGTCCTCAACCTCGAGAGACTAAGCATATAACACTTTATACCTTTCCCTCCTATGATCAGGCGCATCACCCAAGGCTGGAAGGCTTAGGAGCTCAAGGTAGCTCCGTCGCATCTACCGTGGTGGTGGGCGAGAGAAGGGGGAAGCAAGTTTTTGTCTCGTGGTCTTCTCTGTGTGTGAGACGCAAGGCTCCTCCATGAGGATATAGTTCGGTGAATAGTGACCTGAACCTTATCTAGGAGCTTCGTCCTCCACACACATGCTCCTCCTAGGTTGCACAACTCTGGCGGCTGCCACACGAGAAGAGGGTATCAATGGCAAGGAGGACTGCCCCACCTGCAACTCCTGGTTGGTTTGGTGAGATTCAAAACACATCAGAAACATGTGTCCTTTCTTCCTACTTTCCAAAAAACCTTCATCTACGGTCCTTCACTTCTTCCCCTATTTGTGACTACCCAAGGAGATGTGGAGATGAGGGGAAGATATATGTCCTTATATGAGGATTCCATGGACACTGTGAGTGGTTAGGAGAAAGACGATGGAGAAAGGTGAGCATGAAAGACTACAGTGTATCGATACCATAGGTATCCAAGGTCAAGTGAAGGTATTATCGGTTCACACTAATGTGCATGTCATGAGTTTTCCAACAAATTCCCTTCGACTGCTCCACCTTCATCAGATTTAGAAGGCACTGAAGTTGTGTTCTGTTCCTCCATATGCGGAGGTGTGTAATGTCCAAGGAGCTATTCAGCCTTCTTGTATCGATTGTTGGCATGGTTTCACACTACCCACAAAACCCATGTTAGTGTGACATCACCACATTGGCCACCCAACTTTATTCTAAAGTCATTGGAACCTTGCTCCTTTAAATCAAAGTATCCAACATTTTAGCACTTGCATACCTTAAGTAGGAGCCCTATTCATATATGAGACTTCAGACATACAATTACAATATCCTAAAGTACATTATGTCCAATTTGGAGGCCCAAAAACTTAATGTTTTTCCATTAATTGAATCCTAAAATAACGTCATAATATGCAGGTAGCATGGTCAAATATAATGATCAATTGTTCTTAAGTTGCAACCAATCAACTTCAATACACTTACTATTTTAATGGTACGACTTAGGGTTCTTAATGGACTATTCATATACATGTATATCGTGAATGAATGTATAACAACATGATTACCCAATTTGATTAACGAAATATATTCCTCATTATTGACATAGATTATGTGTCATGATCATAAATTGGAATTTTATTGTAATGAGAATCAACAATTAAATAACCAATCACTCAATTTGGGTTCAACCATCTACACAATATTCATAGTCCTTGAACACCTTATTGGGAATCAAAACCCTAAAATCAGGGTCATCACATTCACCCTACCTTATATGGAATTTCGTCCTCAAAATTCAACTAATCTCATATTTAAGGTGAAAACAAGGAGTTCAACCTCATATAAGTCAACACTTCTAGGCTTCAAATCCATCATAGTTCTGGATATACCCTAAGTTTTATCTTAGGATATTTAAGCATGCAAGGGTGTACCCACCCCACCTTATATAGGTGAAAGCATTTTTATTGAGTTGTTGCATCACTTAGTGTCTTTGTCATTGTATGACATTCTTATATCTTATGATTTACATCCTCATAGTCCCTTAAGGATAAGGGTTTTGTTTGCTCGTAAGAAGTTAAGGAGGTATTACTAAAGTTTTCATCTTTCATTATACTTGCCTATGTAAGATGATGTCAAGATCTCACATCTTTAGTCACTAGAATTATCATGTTTACATCATTAATGTGGTTTATGATCAACATCATACTATGATTTCATCATTAGAGAAAGGCTTGCTTATCATACTAGAATATTAGGGTTTCACCCTATTCAGTGAGTTATCCTCAAGAAGAAGCTTAGATTTAGAAGGATTGATCCTAGACACTATATTTTGTGATTATTAATCTATGAGCCAAATATATCTTTTTTTAGCTCATTATTTCAAACTTATATCATTCATGCATTATATAGAGAGAAAGAGAATATACTAAGACAATTTTATCATGCTTTCAAACTTGGATATCACATGTATGTTATAGGTAGGAAATATAGACATCATTAGGCCATGCTTATATGAGTGACTCTTCATAAATAAATCATCTATATAGCTCAAGTGAGGTCTCTAATATAATATATAAACAATGAGAAGTGGAAGGAGAAACATTTATGAGTATCTTATGCACAATGCATTTTTCTCTTAGAACCAGAGTTCATGTATTACCTCACTTGCACCTAATGATGAGATTCACACACATATGTCACTCAAGGTAGGACCTAACTCAATCAAAATGATTGTTTTCTCATTATGAGTCACTTACCCATCATTTTTGTTTTACCCAACACTCACATTGAATCATGCAAAAGTGGCTCAACTCATATACTCAGGAGTAACCCAGATTAGGACACATCACATATATCTTACATTTTTCATATATTGTAGGGTAGGTCCTATGACCCTCTCCTTGTGGGTCTCACTCTCTCTGTAGTTCACCATGTATCTTATCCTAACATTGGAGGCCCTCCTTTATAAAATATCTTGAGGCTCATGCATATTCAACTTTATCTTAACTTAACTCATCTTAAGTAAGAAAAGAAAATGTACTTTTATCATCGAGACTTAGCTTAGATTCTCCAAATTGGGATTCATCTCATATACAACTTAAATCTTTTTAAGGAAACTTATACCAGCAGAGATCAAACTTGGTTAAAATTACACATGCTTAAATCATATATATAAATCAATCATCTACTCTAACTTTCACATATCCAATAAGGCTCTAGACAACTAATCTAGATCTACTCTCTCTTCTAGACCGATGTCACTCCCTTTCAGTTAGGTTGCATGAACATTAACTACTCTCCAATTTGAGGGACACATTTTTATATTTACATATATATAATAAAATATTATATAGTTTTTCTCCAAGAAAGAAGACGCCAGAGAAAGTCATCGAGGCTCGAGCCGATTGGAAAACAAAACCAAATCAACAAAATGAGAGTCCCACACACAGTAGATAGTTAGTGTCATGTCACCTAATGAAATGGTGAGAACAAGGTGTACATTAGTGTAGATACCCAATACATATGGGCTCTATATGGAAAGGGTTTCACACACTTGTCTAAACCTAGTTCTTGAAAATTTAGGTTCTAACCTATATGCTAAGTCAAACCTTATTCCTATAGAATAACTTACTAAGTTTCTAGGGTTTAAAGTGAAAGGTAAAATTTAGTTTTATGTTTCATGGTGAGAAATGGTCAGGTGTAGTTATTGGTCATGCTCTGATACCAACTGTAACGTCCTCGGATTTTATCATCTCGAGACTTAGAAGGCCCGAGAGGACAAATCCGAAAATATTATACAATTGTTTCAGAGTGCATTGCAGAAGCAATTTGCGCATACATGAAAATACAACCATAACATACACCATAACATTTCTCAACAATAAACATGTATATTTATAACATGAATTATTACAACTTACATTTAAATATTGAAAAGAGAAATTTTACATGTTTGAACATGTATGCTAACAGGATCTTAACACAAAAGGTACAACCTGGACAACTGCTCATTTCCTGTCCTTTTATCCCATGCTATCTCTGAACCTAAAACATACGTGAAACAACAAATCAACACACAATTTCTAGTACATGGGTATAAAGATACATATATTTATGGTTTTCATAATTTGAAAATATTTGCAAAAAGAAAGAAGGAAGATCATAGAAAACATTTCTAGATTAAGCAAAATACACCAATTGTTGTCCTTTTTCTAGTTGAATTGCATTATGAAGGTGGGCTAGTACCAAAACATACATATTAGGCCCATCCGCGTGTACCGAGTTCTCTAGGGAAACTCCCCATACACCGTGTTCTCTAGGGAGGTGTACTAGTCAACATTAATCCATTTCCTTGTAAGGGGGATAATGAACACCTTAAATAACTACAAAACATCTACTCATCATTTATGTTTTCAAGTGATAAAACATCGAGTACTATATAGTGTTACTACATCCAATATTTGCAAATAGAAGAGAGCATACATACATATCATGATTGCAAGAAAGAAAACCATAGTCATATACTTAAATAAAAACCCACATACCAGAGTTTAGAGATTTCTTATACATCAATGGTCATCTAGATAATTAGGTCATCACCTGGTTAATAACAATTAATCATCATTAATACAAGGTTTCCCATTATTAATGGTACTTTAGGTCCAGATTAGGGTTTGGTGAAATCTAGGTTCAAACAAACTGGAACTTGTGTATGATATTTTTCTACCAATTAGGAGGTAATTATAGGGGTTTAGTTTCGATTTCATAATTTTCTGATGTTTGGTCTAGTTTCTATGATTAATATGGGGTTTAAAACATCTAATTAGGAAATAATGAGAAAATGCCTACACTTTCTCAATAATATTAAGATCTGAGTCAACATTTAGTTTCTAGATGATATTAGGGTTCAAACTTATTTTTCTCAGATTTAATGTCAACCATTTTCTAACTATACAATTTAAATGAAGCATTCTCATCTAAATTAAATATAATCAATATTAGTGTCTCAAAAGTTTGATATAGGGGTTTTAAAATAAAGAGGGTAATTTTCTGAGTCCAGGGAAATTTTTGGGGAAATTTTTTTGTCAAGGGAGCTATTTATACTGCATTTTCTAAGATCTGCATATACTTGATGTAAATTACCTTTGGTGGATTAACACGGATCATCAATTCTTTTTGTTGCTTGTCTGTATTCCTGCCACATCGCCTTGAAGGGAAGTGGAGGTGTGTGGTTCCTTGGGTCACATTGGGCCGAGTGAATTGGCTGCACGAATAAGTCATTTGACCGACTACCCATTAGTCATCTCCTCTCGCTCTCGCCTCTGTGAGAAGTCCCCCTCTGCATGACACTGAGAAGATGTCGTTGCACCTAGGAGGAAACCACCTTGGAGTTGGTGAGGTCGGTAGTCTACCAAAAACTTGGGCCTGAAGGATGCTTCAACTTTGACTAGCTAAGCATGCCTCCGACCGCTCTGTCATGGTCATGGACTGGGATCGTGAATCCATAAGCTTCTCAGTTGGGCATCTCCATTCACGGTGGTCTCAGCGAGTGAGGGTGTTGGATCTTATCCTTAGCCTCAAGAGACCAAGCATATAACACTTTGTACCTTTCCCTCCTATAATCAGGCAGATCACCCAAGGCTGGGAGGCTCAGGAGCCCGAGGCGACTCCGCTGCATCTACCGCTGTGGTGGGCGAGAGAAGGGGGAAGCATGTTTTTGTCTCATGGTCTTCTCTATGTGCGAGACGCAAGGCACCTCCATGAGGATGGAGTTCGGAGAACAGTGAACTGAACCTCTTCTAAGAGCTTCATCCTCCACACACACGCTCCTCCTAGGTTGTACAACTCTGGTGGCTGCCACACGAGAAGAGGGTTTCAATGGAAAGGAGGAATGTCCCACCTACAACTCCTGGTTGGTTTGGCAGGATTCAAAACACATCAGCAACATGTGTCCTTTCTTCCTACTCTCCCAGAAACCTTCATCTACGGTCCTTCATTTCTTCCCCTGTCTATGACTACCCATGGAGATGTGGAGACGAGGGGAAGATGTACCCTTTTATATAAGGATTCCCTAGACACTGTGAGTGGTTAGGAGAAATACGATGGAGAAATGTGAGCATGAAAGACACACGGTGTATCGATACCATATCTATCCAAGGTCAAGTGAAGGGATTATCGGTTCAAACTATTGTGCATGTCATGTGTTTGCCAACAAATTCCCTAAGAATGCCCCACATTCATCAGATCTAGAAGGCACCAAACATGTGTTATGTTCCTCGATATGCACAGGTGTCCAACGATCAAGGAGCTATTCAGCCTTCATGTATCGATTGTTGGCATGGTTCCGCACTGCCCACAAAACCCATGTTAGCATGACATTACCACATTGGCCACCCAAATTTATTCTAAAGTCATTGGAACCTTGCTCCTTTAAATCAATGTATCCAACATTTTAGCACTTGCATACCTTAAGTAGGATCCCTATTCATATATGAGACTTCAGACATACAATTATAAAAGCCTAAAGTACATTCCGTCCAATTTGGAGCCCCAAAAACTTAATGTTTGTCCATGAATTGATTCATAAAATAGCGTCATAATATGCAGGTAGCATGGTCAAATATAATGATCAATTGTTCTTAAGTTGTAACCAATAAACTTCAATACACTTACTGTGATCATGGTACAACTTAGGGTTCTTAATTGACTATTCATATCCATGTATATCGTGAATGAATGTATACCAACATGATTACCCAATTCAATTAATGAAATATATTCCTCATTATTGACATAGGTTATGTGTCGTGATCATAAATTGGAATTTTATTGTGACAAGAATCAACAATTGAATAACTAATCACTCAATTTGGGTTCCATCTACACAATATTCGTAGTCCTTGAACACCTTATTGGGTATCAAGACCATAAAATCAGGATCATCACACTTTTGATTTTGAATCATTACAGACATGTGAATCTTATTTGTTGGGCAAGATGGCTAAGACTCCTTTCACTGGTAACAATGAGAGGGCTAGTGAGCTATTAGGACTCATACATACTAATGTGTGCGGACCTTTTAGAACAACATCTAGAGGTGGGTATCAGTACTTCATTACCTTCACTGATGACTTTAGTAGGTATGGCTATGTTTATTTAATGAAACATAAGTTAGAAACTCTTGAAAAGTTCAAGACATTTATGAATGAAGTGCAGAACCAACTTGGTAAAAGTAATAAGGTATTTCATTCTGATCGAGGTGGGGAATACTTAAACTAAGATTTTGAGAACCTTCATAGAACCTATGGCATTGTATCCCAATGGAATCCACCTGGAACACCTCAGCATAATGGTGTGTCAGAAAGAAGGAATCACACATTGTTGGATATTGTGCGATCAGTGATGTGTTTAGCTGAGATTATGACTACCTTCTAGGGGTATGCTCTAGAAATAGTCATGTTTACACTAAACTGAGTTCCACCTAAACTGGTTCAAAAGACACCATGTGAGATATAGATTGGGAAGCATCTCAAAATGTCTTTTGTGGGGATTTGGGGATGTGAATCTTATGTCCAAAAAATGTGTCTTGAAAAGCTTGGCCCAGGATCTGATAAATGTTACTTTGTTGGATATTCCAAAGGAACCATGGGATACTACTTGTATAATCCTTCTGACAACAATGTGTTTGTTTCCAAAGATGTTGTATTCCTAGAAAAGGAATTTATTTCCAAAGGAATTAGTGGTAGGAAAGTGGAACTCGAAGAGGTTTGAGACCAACAAGAAAACATTGAACCAATAGATCTACAAAAGGAACAAAGAGAATCACAAAATGTTGTGGAATATCAAGTTCCTCAAGTAGCACACGAATCTTGTAGATCTAATAGGACATGCACTAAGCCTAAAAGATTTGGATATCTTGTAACTCGGGAGGGCAGTTAATTGGTCATAGATGATGAGCCAATATCCTTTCAAGATGTTGTTGAGGGACCAAAGTTTGAGAAATGGCTTGAGGCCATGAGATCTGAGATGGAATCCATGTATACCAACAAAGTATGGACTTTGAGGGATCCACCTAAAGGAGTAAAACCCAATGGGTGAAAATGGGTCTTCAAGTAGAAGACTGACCTGGATGGAAAGGTTCAAACCCATAAGGGCAGATAGGTAACAAAGGGTTTCAGACAAGTTCAAGGTGTTGACTATGACAAAACCTTTTTCTCCAGTGGCCATGGTTAAATCCATCATGATCATGCTTGACATTGAAGCTTATCATGACAATGAGATTTGGAAGATGGGTCTTAAAACCACATTTCTGAATGGGAATCTTCTTAAGGATGTGTATATGACACAACCTGAGGGTTATATAAATCCAAAAGATGCAAATAAAGTTTCAAGCTACAAAGGTCAATCCATGGATTGAAGCAACCATCTCAGAGTTGGAATCTTCTCTTTAATGAGATAGTTAAAGTGTTTGACTTTCTAAATGAAGATGAAACTTGTGTGTACAACAAGGTTAGCGGGATCATAGTGACATTCCTCATATTATATGTAGATGGCATATTATTGATGGGGAATGACATCCCTACTTTTATAAAAGGTAAAAACATGTCTTGATAATACATTTTATATAAAAGACTTGGGAAATGCATCCCACATCTTGGGGATAAAGATCTATAGAGATAGATCCAAGAGGCTACTTGGACTAAGTCAAAGCACATACATTGATAAAGTGTTGAAGCGATTCAGGATGGAGAACTCAAAGAGAGGAATCTTGTCTATGCGTCATGGTGTCCTCATCTCTAGATCTCAATCTCCCAGTTCTTGTGAAGAAAGGGAACACATGAGTATGGTTCCATATTCTTTAGAAATTGGATCAATCATGTATACAATGTTGTGTACCCTTCCAGACATCTCATATGCCTTGAGCATGATGGGAAAATATTAGTCAGATCCAGCTGATGCTCATTGGATAGTCATGCAGAACATCCTCAAGTACTTGAGAAGGACTAAGGATCAGTTCTTGGTCTATGGAGGAGAGAAAGAGTTGGTGGTAAAGGGTTACACTGATGCAAGCTTCGAAACTAATCAAGATGATTACAAATCACAATCAGGATTCGTGTTTTGCCTAAACAATAGAGTTGTAAGATGGAAGACTTCCAAGCAAGAAATAATTATTGATTCTACAACAAAGGCTGAGTATATTTATGCATCGAATGCAACAAAGGAGGTCGTATTGATAATGAACTTGGGATCGTTCCAAGAATCAATGATGTAATTGAGCTATATTATGACAACAATGGAGCTATTTCACTAGCTAAGGAACCCAAATCACATCAACGCTCAAAGTATATACAAAGGCAGTTCCATCTCATATGAGAATTTGTATAACAAGGAGATGTATAGAATTGCAAAGTACCAATTGAGAACAATGTCGTTGACCCCTTGACAAAGGTAATTTCACAATAGAAGCATGATGGACATGTTAGATCACTTGGAATACGATTCTTAAGTGATTGGCTCTAAGTGCAAGTGGGAGTCTATTGGTATGTATACCTAGAGAGCCAACCATGTGATAATTGCAATGGCATAGTTTGTAAATGATTTGATTAATAAATAAAGACAAGCTTCCAATTTATTATGTTTAATTCTATTATGAGATAATGATGTAACATTATAAATGTCTAGAGAATAATATTGCTCAATGATGTATGTATTCAAGTATGTGACTTGGAAGAATGAGATCATATGGATGCTATGAGTACATATACATATTCTCATTATGTCCTTAATCGGCTGTTATTGTGGAAGGTTGATAGACAACAATAACGCATAACATCAGAGTGTGAGTTGGTTGATGACTGAATCTCATTACTCAGGATATGGTATATCAAACCAAGCACACAGATACATGTTAGAGAGTGGTGTATCGGACAGACCCACTGTGAGACTAACATATGGAAGACATCATCATGGAAGTCATAGTCAGCTCTCACAGTGATGGTGATGATTGTGGTCCTTAGACTTGAAATCCCTACACTTGTCACATTTCGTTCGGTATGATTTGACATCATCAAATACAGTCTTGAAACATGGGTTGTTATAACGGTGATGATTGGGTAACTGTGACACATGGAGACTGATTGCGAGTGATAGAGATGGTATTTGTCTCTTATAAGGGAGTATGATATCCTAGGCCTCTTGATTAGGAAGACTGAGAAATGCATGACCATGCACATGTGAGTCAATATAAGATATTGAGCTTACATATATCTTAGATAATCTGCTCTTGGATCAAGAAACACGATTGAATGTTGAAGAGGGTGAGTACTCCATGCCTCATGTTCAATTTGGATATCATTGACAAATGAACTATACAAGTACTGTAACACCATACATGCATTATAGGTTGAAGTTGTTCTCCAGCTTTCCATTTACTTGGGTAGCATTGATGTATGAATATGCACCATCCATTGCTTGCAATATCATAAGTTGTTATAGATATTCACTTCCAACGAAATATGGGACCTATAGGGTTATACACATAGGTCTCGACCTAGAAGAGGATTTTAATCTTTAAATGATGATTGAATTAATTACTAAAGTGTTTAGTTAATTGATTCACATGACAAATTAGTTGGCTACACTACCAGTCGATCGACTCACAAGGTGAGATTACCATCTGGAGTGTCAAACAATCATCTCAAGAGTTGAGATAGGCACTTGGAGAGCTAGACTGATTTGAGAAGAAATTGACTATGGGTTGAACCAACGGGCTCATCTCGGCTCACCAGACAACTGTTTGGGTGAGCGAGATGCGTGTCTCACATGGGCGACAATGCTCCGTTGGACCAAGCACGGGTTTTGCATACTTTTCCAGATAAGTTTTGACTGGACATTACTTGGAGTGTAAAAAATTAATGTTTAGCATTAATGAGAAATCAATTGGTAATTTTTTATGCAATTAAGAAACTACAAAATTACTGTATTGTAGTATGAGACGACCGTCTCACACGCCAGACGACAGTATGGGTTGCATGAAGATCATTTCAGTGGTTATAGGATGTGAAAATTCAAGATATCACGGTCCCTTCCACTCCCGTACAGACTGGGATCTCTGACCCAAACCCCTCCTATAAATAGAGGGGTATTAGGGGCTTCCCAGAGCACTATATAGATAATTGAGAATCAGTTGCTCAGACAATTGTTTAGTTTTGTTTAATTTCGTTTTTAGTGTAAAAATGATACCCTAATCATTTTTCTCAGTGTGCACTACTGAATCAAAGTCGATACCATCGACCACAGTGTCGATGGTAGCAACGTGGGTGCTGGCAAGTGGCTACAGAAATTTTTTCGAGTCGATACCATCCACGGCCTCGTCGATGGTATCAACCTACCATCAGTGACATCGGAAAATAAGAGAGCATTGGGTCGATAGTATCGACCAGGAAGTCGATGCTCGCGAGATCCCTAAAGATTTTTAGAGAAACTCATCTCAGTGAAATCGATACCATCGACGGGGCAGTCGATGGTATCGACCCGGTAGCAGTGAGGAAGCGGCATTAGGGCCTCACGAGGGTATTTGAAATAGACAGGGTCGATACCATCGACCATCTGTCGATGGTATCAACGTGACACATCACCAATCCACGAGAAAATATCAACGGTGCATGCCAAATTCAGAAGTCAATATGTGGGATGGGTCGATACCATCGACCCTCGTCGATGGTATCGACGCGTCATCGATCTGGGCCCCCACATCCAGCAATCGATGACCGTCGATAGCAGTGAATACTCGGATTGTGCTACAGGTGTCGATACCATCGACACCTCGTCGATGGTATCGACGAGTCAACAGTGGCGGTGATTTCAGCTATAAAAGAAGGGGTTGAATTCATTTTCTCTTCACATATTCATACCTTCTCCTTTCCTACTTGTGATTGAGCACTTGTGAGCAACCAGAGGTCTTCACCGAGCAAATAGCGCACGAGCAATCTTCCCCGAGCTCTTCATCGACTGCGGGGATCATCTTCTCCGACATTCACCGAGCTCTATTCTTCGATCTCCTTTCGTTCACAATGGTGAGGACAGTAGGAACTTCTTCCTCATGGGCGGCCCCTATGGAGATTGACACATTCGTGCCACCACCACCAGGCTCTATTCCCCATCCGAGGATTGTCCACCCCTCGACGAACATGAAGAAAATCTTTGATGAGTTGATGAAGTGTCTAATAGAGCCTATCTGATATGTTGATTGGGCTATGATCTGGGATCTTGGATTTGAGGACAACCTCAACCATGTCCTCCTTGGCCAAGTTGGGAGGAGGGCATCAACATGGGAGGAAGATATTCCTTACCACATTGAGGGTCATCCTTTCTTTGGATAATGGACAACTTATAAGGAGATCGTGGCAGAGTCGTGGCCTCCCTCGACATCTGTGTTGTGACAATGACCTTATCCCCACTTACCGCAAGTGGATCAAGGGCCGTGTTTCCTTCAGTCTGTTCAACTGCAACTATATTATTACGCTCGACCAATTCAAATCGATCTACAATTGGTGGAACTCACCCGAGCAGTACCGAAGGTCGGATAATCGGGCTGATTATGATGCGATGTTTGTGGCACTGGTAACCACTCCGACGGGGAAAGCTATCCGCTATCACAATGCAGCGGTGGCTGACTTTGAGCACCCGTTCATGCGGGTTTTACACCGTATGCTTTGTATCTCCTTCTTTGCTCGAGGTGCGCTTTCTTTGAGCAAATTCCAAGAGACGAATTAATTTTTCCTCTACAAGTTGCTGAAGAGGGAATAATTAAACTAGGGCATATTTTTCTTGACGTGTGTGATGGCTGTGATGAGGAGTACCAGAAGAGCCCATATTCATTTTGGGGGACTTATCACACCAATAGCCCTCTACCTTGGGCTAGACCTGTCATCACTTCCTCTACTAGTTAGCAAAAATCCAGTGAATCTTGCTCATTTCCACCGCTCCAACCTTCTGACAGTTTGTGATGGTGTGGTATATGCGCATTGCCACCTAAATAAAGAATATCAAGAGTGTGCCCTTCCAGATCCCGTCTTCAACATCTAGGGGGGCCAGCATTTCAGATGGCCCATAATTGCCATCGACGACTCCAAAGTGGAGACGATGACAATGACAACAACAATGATGACAGTGACGAGCAACAGGAGGAAGAGGAGACTTTCACTCCTCTTCAGGCATGAGTGGCACCCAGGAAGCGGCCACACTTCTACTCAGGTGCATGATCATCCTCACATCCGCAGCCACCACAACCCTCTCGACAAGGAGAGGATGTTTATTCTATGCAGGGCATGTACACCATGCTACAGAGCATTCAGGAGATGCAACAACAGCACACTGCGTCATTTGCTGATATCCAGGATACTACGAATCGGTTGTATGTTAATCAACAAGCTATCTTCAAGAATGAACATCAGTTGTTCGCTAATCAACAATAGGTCTATGACCGGTTGGGGAGGATCGAGCAGCAACATCAGCCGTTCTATGATCACTACTGGAGCCAAAACTACTTCGGTGGATATCCTCAACCTTCATCGATGCCCCCATATGATCCAAACTTCTAGGGGCAATATCCATCAAGGGATCCCACCGCCCCATAGTACCCACCACCTGAGTAGTAAATGGTATCACTGTTCCACCTACTGAGATTGTTTTTGACTATGAGTCCATAATCGAATTCAAGCTTAGGGGGGGAGATGGAACAATTTCTATCTTTTATTTTCCTTTGTTTTTATCCTTTATTGCCTTTTCTTGTTATTTTAGCAATTTTTCTTGGCTTTAAGGATCCACATGCTATCTAGTGTATCCGTGGATGTCTAATGTAATTTGTCATCTCTATGTTTTTCTCACATGGGAATTATGGGTAAATTTGAAATTCTTTTATGTAATTGCAAGCTTGTTTTGTTTGAACTTGAGCACTTAACTTATCAAAATAATTGGGTTTGTCAACTTTAAAACTTAAGACCACAACTGTACATGCCTATGATTCAAGAAAAGTGGACGGAATTGGATGTTGAGCCTAAACTGACCAAATGGTAATGGGACTTTAATCTGAAATAAGAGAGAGAAACCCCTCGATTTTACACATGTCAGTAAGGAGGGACATATAATATTTTCCAATGGTTCTTTCAATTAATCTTGTGATCTATCCACCTCATCTCATTTACACTCCACCATAAGAATTGGGAGCACTTTATAGTTTGTCATCTCTTGATTGCATATCATGTAGATAGGATTGCATTGTAGCTAGTTTTTACATATGTTGCATATATTAAAAAGAAGTTGCATTATAGTCATGCATGCACAAATTTTAGAATGCATTTCAATGTCATTTTAGTTCATTTTGCATAATTTTAATCATTTTTTACATGATGTGCCTTGCTTCTTCTGCAAATAAGGAACTTGTTTCATACTTTCTGAAAATCAAATACAATGAAAAATTAGTAGTTATGAGAATAATCCCAAGACGAAAAATTTCATCTTAGTTCGTTACACAAAATAAGGGCTGGAAAAAAAGAAGAAAAAATAGTATGTAAGTGAAGATTAGTAGGAGGAAGGAACTTGTTCATATTCATAATAAGATGAACAAGCACATGTGTAGTTTTGTAGATATTTTGTCTCTCATTGGGATGGAATGATAGTGCATGCATCATTCTACCTAAAATGTAAGCATTAGGTCATTTTCATATGCATGAGCATCATGTAGGTCATTTTTGTATTGTTGCATTTCAAACTGTATTGTGATACTCTTTCTTACATAAACTGCTTATCCCATCCACCTGTTGCTCAAAATCGTAGGCCACCAGTTATTATCTCCTCATTTTTGTATTTCAGGAGATCTGCTTCCATGTAGATGGTAGTTAGGTTAGGATCAACGTAGATAGGAGAACACAAGATGCACCAAGCCTGAACCAGAAGCTTTTATTATATTAACTGCCTGATTTGATAGTGTTCACCAATCTTAGAATGGGTATCTATTATGGATGATCATCGTCACCTGTAGGATAGTTACCATTCTGTGGTTAGTGAGGGTCGGTATGTGAATGTCTGGTGGGAATCATACGGTAATGTCTGTTGTGATAGTATGTTCTTTAGTTAACCCTCACAATTTTATTCTATAGTTTTGTTGCTTGAGGACGAGCAATGTTTAAGCTTAGGGGAGTTTGATACGAGGATTTTGAGTCACTTTTATAGACTAGTTTTACATGTGTTTTATGTGTTTATTAGTCACATTTGTGGTTAGTATCACATGATTCACTTGCTTTAGTCTATAATCTCATTTTGCATCAAATCTACTATATTTCATCTCTTTGGTTATAAATGATCATATTGATGTGTTTTAGCAAGGTTGATTTGAATTTATCTTGAATTTCAGGAAAAATGAATACATGCAGTTGTCGATACCATCGACAGTTGTCGATAGTATCGACTTAGCCACTGAGAGACAGCCGCAAGGAACCAAGATGAGTCGATACCATCGACACTGAAGTCGATGGTAGCGAGATACCTACAGTGAGCCAATAGTCAACTGGTCGATACTATCAAAATAAATTCGATACTATCGACCTCGCCCAACTACAGCGTCAGATTGGTGATAAAAGCAATGCCTAAAGGTGTCGATACCATCGACACTAAAGTCGATGGTATCGAGTCTACATTAGCACAAAACGTCAGAAAAAGGAAGAATCATCGCTATTATGACAGGTCGATACCATCGACCTGCGTCGATGGTATCGACGCCGTCAGATCAGGATTTGTTACAGATCATTTCTAATTGGACGGTGGTGATCTTTTGGTGATCGAAAGTTGTGCATATACCTAATTACGGCGGACCTAAGCAGGGTATCACGTCATTAGTCATTGCACAAGTCTCAAGGAGGAGAGGAGAGAAGAATGGAGCCCAGAGCTACGCCCCGATCGTTCCGAGAGCCACAAAAGACGTTTTTCCACTGCTAGAAGGTTGTAGATCGCTCATTCTACACCAAGGAATGCCTGGATATCTTCCGTTCAGGGGTTTACATCACTTTTATTCACGTTTTCTTCATGCTTTCCCTTTCTCGCATCATGTCTTTCATTGAGATGAACATGAGGGGCTAATCCCCTTTATCTTTAGGACTGGAGTAGCCCGAGTGATCGTTGTATGACATTTTTACCATAGTATTTCATAATTTGTCTCTTAAATCTATTGTATGATCTCGTTTTCTCCATTATATAATTATGATTGATCACCCTAATGATAATCTAATGCCTTTAATTACTTTGAAAGAAGAATTAACGGTTCAAAAGAGACGAAATTCACATTAACTAATAAATCCTTTGAGCAACGCGATGTACAGTTAATGGTGGAAACCCAGAGTATGGTCTTCATGCACCTAGTTTAGGGTATAGGTCACTACTACTGTGGAACCGAACTAGATTTAGGCAGTGAATTGTATCACGAAAGTCAGCAATTCTGAATACATGCCACTACCCGGAATGAGAGACGAATTAGGATAAATGTGTAGGAATTAATACAACAAGAACCTGTGGTGAAACCGCAATCCTAAAGATTCCCATTTGAATTGATTAAACCAAACATTTAATCGATTGCTCTATTTTCTTTTATTTTCTTTTCTTTTTCAATCAACTCTCAAATTATTTTAATCTGTCTAGCTGATTGCAAGTAGTTAGTAGTAGTCTACCAATAATTACATTTCCCTGAGTTCAACTCAGGCCTCACAAAGGCCTATATTACTGTGACGTGTGCACTTGCGTTCTATGCATGCCAAATTCGTGTCAACGACTATCATCACCTTCGAGGCTAATACACAATGAGTATCTTATGTTTTGAATGGACTCTATTGGAAAATCAACCTAAACTGCATATTCTAGATCAAACCCTTTCTTTGACACCTTGGGTACATGGTGGAAGATAGGATTGGGGGGAAGGTCTGAATAGGCGAACATGGTATGACTCTACACTAAATATTTCAATTCTCCCTTCCATAACCAAAAAATATGGAGGTCTTATTTTGTTTTGTTGGTCATAAATATTGAGGTCGACAGTATTCTGCATGACTTCAACTTGATGGGTCTTTGTCAAGCTTGAATCCATCAACCAAAGTTTTGAGTATGGATCCATCGATCTGAATGGCTAGCTTGGACCCATCGATTTGAGTGTCGATGGACCTCTTGGGCATTGTAGCTCGATAAATTAATATATTGATTTCTTGATCATGGTTCAACTTCGACCTAAGAGATTGACGGGCTATGATTCCTTATTATAAGTAATGATTTACTTTATAGGTTGATTGGTAGGCCATCGATCATCACGGCCTTGTATTCAATTCCTACAATTTTTAAGAGAACTAAGCCAAGATAAAGTATTTGGTGACTAAGTGTAAAGTGAAGTAATTTACAAACTCTATACGCTTGACCATATACTTTTTATTACAAAAGAGTTATGAAATATGCATAAAAGTTCATGTTATCATGTGGGAGGATGTCAAGCCATGGGAAATTACAACTGTTGTCCATACCCTTTCTTTTAGTTAATGCAAAAGCTTCAGATGTAGACATTTTTGTTCTCCTCAACCAATAAATCATTATGTTACTAGTTTTTTTAGGGTACTCCAAAGCACCTATGAGATGAATACTGAGTACAATCTTGTTTCGATCGATGTAAGTGTCCTACATTTCCTATTTCATCTCAAATATTATGGCTAGACTTGGGTTGGCAATAATGGCAAGTATTCTACTATCCAAAATTTCTTACCAACTACTATTATGGTTAAACATCAACTATCATTATAGATTAAATGTGATGTATATTGTAGATGATGATGTTTCTTCTTTCTCTTCATAATTGCAAGAAGTTTTTATTGTAAAATAATCACTTGAGTATGTATTTTATTGAAAAAAGTTAAATGTCTTTGGAATGATGGTGCTTCTTTTACACCATTACATCCTTCATTCATTTCTCCTTTCTTGTATGGAAAATTTCTCCATGATTTTTTGGTTGATGAGGTTAATTTCTAGAAAAAGATTTTGCATTGTCCAACTGAACCCAACTTGACTGATGTCAAGTTCCAGGAGGAATCAAGACATTAGGAGAGCATTTCCAATTCTCATCTTGTGTAAACAAAGCAATGTCATTTTTCCTTCACCATCCATTGTATATGCATTGTAAATATATAAGTCTCTCTCTCTCTCTATTTATATATATATATATATATATGTGTGTGTGTGTGTGTATATATTTATTTATTTGTCTATATATCAGTACATCTTTAATACTCACATGGGTAACTTGGCTACCTCTACTACCCAAAAAGTAATTATTTGGTCAGAAAAGTAACTCTCTGAAAACAATAGTAACTATGTTGACCAAAAAGTAACCATTCGAATCAAAAAGTAAAACCAAAAAGAATACACCATAAAAAATTTAGAATAAATAAGTAATTTTATATTTATTTCATTTGTTTCAAATGTAAATATTTATGCATGAAAAGTAATAGTTTGCAAGGTAAAGTAACCCTCTACATGTGTAAAGTAAGAAACTTCAACACAATTTGAAGTGGCTAGCTACCCCAGCGGGAAATGAATGAATGCCATATATATATATATATATATATATATATATATGTGTGTGTGTGTGTGTGTGTGTGTGTGTGTGTGGGGGTGTGTGTGTGTGTATGTATATATATATATATATATATATATATATATATATGTTTCTTTGTGGTGTGTGTGTGTGTTTGTTTGCTATTCGGTGTTTGTAGTCTTTTTTATGTGATTTTACTTGAAATTTTAGAAATGATTTTCATTAAATACGACAAATAATTAGACTTGCTTTTGAGAATGTTCAAATATATTCGTATTGTACACTTCAAATTTGTGCTTATAGGTATATTTATTTTTGTTGAAAGAAGACTTCAGTAGCATCACAAGTAAGAAAAGATTCACATTCTTAGCTAACGTTTTATCTTAGCTGGTTTTAGACTCTTCAGACCAACATAACACAATTCTCTAATGTTTGATTGCATTAGACATGTCAATTATAAACTTCATATAAGAGTTACGAATTCATCATTCGTAATTATCCTAGTAGTGATTCGTGCATCATTCATTTCTTACTATGTCATTGGTGCTTTCTTTGTAATATGTGGTAGTGCAATCAAGGTACTCGAATTATGGTAGTGATTTAAATTTGACCACAACATAGTTACAATATGTGTCAAATACTTAAAAATTGAAAAACATTCAAAACCCTATACCTAATGATCCATAGTTATAATATATCTCAAATAGTTACTTTCTATACTAGATGGTTATTTTGAATGACCCATTGTTACATTGTTTGAAACTAGTTACTTTGTATACCACATAATTACTCTAGTGATCTTTTGTTGATTTTTTTGCAACTATATTCTCTTCTATTTTATTAGTATTTTACCTTTTGTCTTATTAGAATTACATCATGCTAAAATTACAATCAACATAAGTGACTACATATTTTAACCATAAACATACATTTTTTTCTATAGCTTGCACTTTGTGCTCAAAGAATTACTTTTTATGACTAATTATTACTTTATGTTAGACATGGATTGTTACATTAGTTCATGTGTGAGTATTGCATATTTTCATGTTCCAATACCTTTTCACCAGGAGTAGTTAATTTAATGACGATTAATCATTTTTATGTGTAATCATTTTTTTGATTGGGAAATACTTATCGATCTCGTAGTATGTAGTATAACAACAAGCAATTTTCATGCTCAAACTACCTAGACCTTGAGAATTTCTTCAACATTCACAACACTCCCATCGTGGGATTAAAGTTGGCTTCACATGTTATCCCTTCTTTCACCGATGTTTCTCTTTTAGGAAACAAATAGTGGTTCTTACTCATAGTTGTGAAAATACTTGTAGTAAAAAAAGTGATACATGTGTACTATGAATTTTTAGGGGGTTGCAGAGTCCATGGACCTCACATTGTCACCATGTTTCGTGGTGTTGCAAGCACGTTTATAAGGAACCAGGAAGAAGTTAGATATGTAACTATCATGGTCCTAGAAGAGGAGTACTATGTAAGAGAAAATGTTGCCATGAACAAACATTCTCCTAGTAGAGGAATCATGGTGAGGCATTGAAGAAGAAGGGAAAACATGGATAACAAATGTCTAAAGAGGTTGAATTGCTTTTTGTAGTGTTTGAGTTGTTAATTTTCATAACCAAATGTGACTTTCAACATTTATTTTTACTTAATTTGTAAGTTTGAATGACTGGATCATACCTTATGTGTCAAATGGTTACTTTTCATACGACGTCGTTATACTCTATTTTTTATTTTTACAGTCACTGAACTAGAAACACATCAAAATATTAAATATTTTTTGGTTTTAGAAAATATAAGTTATATTTTGTTCAAACTAAAAACTTATTCTACAGTAAAGTCGATCTGCTCCATGACAAGTTGACCGCTTCGGCCTGACCATCTTATTGATGCCATCATTGACAACTGAATAGTTCAGTTCCATGCAAGTGGGAGGTTGTTATCAACCTGCATTCTATCCATGGTGACATTATCCGTCTTGCCCATAGTAGAGCACCCTCCATCTCATCCATTTTCCATTAGAATAAAGATATAATCAAATGATACCATTTGGGCTTTTGCCTAAATGTTGCTACCTGTATCACATGCTAACTGATTTCTTACTTGTGATTAGTGATTTATTACTTTTGATAATACCTAGTTACTTATTCAATAAAATAGATAATGTATATCACATAATTATTTTGACTGCCACATAATGTCTTTTCTAATGAACTTTCTTTGTTTTGTATTTGGTTTGGGTAAGTGCTAGTTGTGACTTCTTAACCCATTTCTTTCTTTTGTATTGGTTAGTTAACTTGCTTTATAAAAATAAGGCCATTACAAAGAGACAACATCAGAGTCATTTCCATGTTTTAAATTTGTGTGCCTTTCCTTTATAGATTGCATCCATCCATCTCATCACTTCTATAATCTTCCTTTATGGTAGGGTTTGAGGAGGGAGAGAGACTACAATGAAAAATTGACTCCAAGTTCTTGTATTGGATATAGGGTTGCTACTGTTGCGACTCCCCACTCTAAAACCTTCGCCCTCTCCATTCCCCTCAACATAATCACACACCAAACTACATAACTATCATGTATGATAAAAATGACAAAAGGGAAGTTCCCATCCACCACTTCCCCCTCAGTGATTTGTTCAAAAAAATAACATACAGATGGAGAAAGGCCCTTTTCAATGTCATTCGCAGCCACCAAGCTCTTGTGACCACATGTTCCACCACCTCCACCCTTTGAGGACTCCATTGACAAATGATATCTTTGCAGTATACTCATGACTAGCCTTGTCACTATCACCCGCCATCTCCTTGCCAAAAATAGCATGTACTAGGTGCTCATTGGTTGGGGAGACCTATGCCACAATGAAAGGGTGGGGAAGATGGATGCTAGTAGTGTTGCAACTAATTTTGGTTGTTGTGATTCATCCCTAAGAGGTGTTTCAGCCTTGTCTATGGTGACTACTCTTCAATAGATTTGTACTCCTCTACAAGAGGACGTCGAGGAACAACCACTATCACACTGCTTGAATGGGGACAACGACACTGGGTCAGTCCCACAGAGGTTTGAGTCATTGTTGGGTTGATGGAAGAAGTAGTGGTTGAGCCCAGGGAAGATGGAAATGCCATCGAAGGTGAAGGAGGAAGGCCATCACAGACCTCGATCATCAGAGTAGAAGCCTTCCATCAGAATCCTTGACTTGGCGACACTAAATCAAGAAGATACCCAAATCCCCTTGCTTAGAGGAGTCAAAACTATACATATGGAATGGGAGCTAGTATTGGTCTATATTTACAATGCGTCACCATTTTTTGAAATCACTGGTAGAATAAATTAAATAACTGCATGGGCATTTAAACACCCTCATATATATATACATAAATATATATACATGTCATGTTCAACTGGTATGACGATTCAGATCGATAATTTTCTTGTGGTGATAGGTTTGGTTTTTTATCGATCAAATATTAATTAAAGTCATGGTCATTTCATATCCAACCATTTCAACAACTTTGGTTCAACTTGCATCAACTCAGTCTGAGTCAAGAATAGTCAACCAACATCATGGTTATGAAAATATTTGTACCAAACCTAGTACCTTCATTAGAATGTCAAAATGTCTTCAATTTCTTGGTCTACTATGTATACATTCAAGCTTTACTCAAGGACTAATATTATTATGGTGTTTCATATGATTGTTATAATAATGTGTAACTTTATGATGATACATTCTACAATCCATTTTGTTATACAAAATATATATTAATGTATAATTTTATATAATACACATTATAATGAATGTCATCAACAAGTTTGCATTAAACAGAAATTGAACATTGGTTTTACCCATCACAACAACTGACATTCACACAAGTTTATTACTAATAAACACAAAATTATACATGAGTCAAAAAATTAGATCAATTCAATGGTTTTGGGCTAAGTATGACTACATGCAACAAGCTGTCAAATTTAGTGTACAAAACATAACAATATATGTTGTTAGATGTATGGTATTATGACCAATCAATAAACTAGAGGAAAATGCCACCCCTTGTTTAGTGAAAAGGAGTTATAGGGAAATGACACTAGGAAGACTACTACCTGATTGGTTAGTAGTTTTTGAAGATTTCACACTGACGAAACACATTCACCATGTAGTAGTATAGCTTTCTCTAATTTGATATTATTGCCTTCTTTTGTAACTCAAGGTGGAACAAACAATAACTAAACGTTCTTATTCAATCCCCACTAATAATACATTTGATTATTATTTTGTAATATTACATTTTTATAGTTCTACTTCTTGTTGTGTGCATTGGGATGCCTTAGTTTGGTCAATAGATGACTATAATGGATGCACCATTGAATCTTAATATGGAAACACAAGAGTATGGACATATTGTGGCACTTTGTTATACTCAATTAAAAATCCTCTCATGTATAAAAATTATAACTAGTAAAATCTTGACCATTGATAAAACATCCATTAATGGGTCAATATATTTAACAATATAAAATAAAAAGAAAGAGTTAATTCAAATAGGACAATGAGAATAATCATGTAAGAAATAATACCAACACAAGTACCCACATAAAATGACAAACAAAGAGGTTAATCAATGTAGTAAAGAGTTCAAATGTATTACCAAAGCAAAATGATGAACCATTATTAATTTACTAGACCACACGTCTTAAGAAGTATTATGTAAAACACAAACTTATGACCAAAAATAGTATTTTCTCCCTGAAAATCAATCACTTTCATGATACAATTTGTGTTCTTTTATATGGTATCCACAGACATTCATGGAGATGGCATACATCAAATAACTTGTGTAACACAAGTCTTTATAAAAAAACCCATTTACGCCAGAGACCGATAATTGTTAAACAAGGAAAATCCATTGGACATACGATAACTCCATGCTCCCATATTATAGGTGGTAATATGTTGGTTTTGTTCCATGATTTTGGTGTTGAATGCCTTGGAGAGAGATGTCTTAGAGACCAAACAAGATCTCAATCAATGTAATGCCTGCTATAATAAATCACATCTTCAAAAAAATTATATTATATCGATAAACATCAACAAAAAAATTGGCAACAAATCAAAGACATGATATGAAAATGAAACAGATAGCATGTATCTTGTTTTCCATCAATGATTTTATTCTCGATAATGCCCTCCACAGGAACATGAACATGGCTTAACGTGCTAAAATTAGATTTGTTAGGAAGTTGTGTAATTTTCATATCATCAACAATCTTGAAAGACTACAGTTCTTTCATGTAGTCACCTCCATCTACATTTTGCCCAACCAATAAATTAAATCTCTTTGTAGAAAGGCAGATACTTGATTGTTCCTTGTAACTACAACGAACATATGTATCTTTAGGACAATCTTTCGTGCGATGAGAAAAAGTAGAAGTTCGAAGCTCCTCAGGGTTTTGTTGTTCAAGGTTTAAGTTCTTTATGTTCATGATTGTAGCTTGTTCACAGAGTAAACCAAGGTTTTCATATTTTAACCCTATCATCTCCAAGCTTTCAAACAAATTTTGGGCACTTCAGATAGGAAATGATTTGTGGAAGGAGCTTAGAAACATGTCCAAATGGCAAGGATAAAAAATTAAGTACAAGATCTATGAAGTCTTGTTTAACTTCCGCATGCAAAACCTTTTTTGTCTTATGTTTGTGTCTCATGACTAGCTTGAGATGTATACCTTTCAGTTCCATATTCCATGAATTGATGTCCGTAGTTTTAACAACATGCATCTATTTTCACTCTTTCCATGCTTGCCCCAGTCGTTTGTTTGTGCGGTCCCTTCTTCCCAATAAAGATGACTGTCAAAAGGACTATTGCATATCAAGTTCACTCTAAGAAGAAGTCGTAATTAAAAAAACAAGTAGCTTACAAAGATTAATTTTGTAAGGATCTAAAATGACGATGGAAGCAATGTCTCAAGAACTCACCTGTTCAACATCCACATTGATAGCAGTCTCTTTAATTACAGATGCATCTTTGATTCCCAATTCTATACATATTTTGTATAAATTCATGGTTATGGTAGGTAATATCTTCATAGTGTCAGAAATTATGAAATTGCCTTGTCCACACAAGAGAGACTTCATACTTAATACATTCTCTTGTTGTAGTAGATCGAGTTTGGAGGTGGTAGTGAGGATTTGTCCTGCAATGTTTAACTTTACGAGACTATGGTATAAGTTATCTAAGCATATGCATCCAGAGTCTTCGTCACGGAGCAGAACAATGGTGGATAGGGGCAATCTTAAGATGTTAGCAAGCACATTCACAAAGTCTTTCTTTGCTTCTGCAAATATTACGCTTTGCTTCTTCGTGTCTATAAAGAGGCTCAAGGAGAATGACGGTGACATGTTTTCACTCGTCATTACACCTAGCGAAATACTTGCGAAATTGAATGTGTTGTAGGTTAACAGAAGATAGGCAAGGAATAAATACCGTGTTGACGTTCTTGCTTATCTTTCTTTTCTATCAATTATCATTCCCCTGTGTTCTCATGCACGTGGATCATCATATCTGCTGAAAATATATTTACATAATCAGTTCAACAAACCACTGATATTTTCTGATTGAACATTACATGGAAATACGAGAACTTATTGAATATACATTATGTTGACAATGTAATAATAATTTTTGCGTTGATCATTTGAGTCACGATTGTATAACACTTTGCTCTTCTGTTAGAAAATATCTAACTACGTTATGGGCATGGAGATGACCATTTCAGATGGGTCACTCCAATATTAGAAACAGGCACACTCGCCTACTTGTGTAATATGATTGTGGGCGATGTACTTCTAATTGTAACGATATTGCACAACTATGATAACTACATAAAACAAATCTTACACCAAGAAGTGAAAGCCAAACATGTAAAGGTATCAATTTTTCAAGCACCCAGTGTGAGAAGAAAATGGATATGAAGCTGTGGTATCACTACAAACTTTGAGTGTCGAAGAGGACGCAGCCATCCTAAGGTTATAGATATCAATAGTGAAAGCTATGTACTTCCAAGGTTACTGCAGAATGCCGAAGTCATGACAGCAGTGTTAACATATGCCTAATGTAGGCGACCTGGGTTCACACCCATGACACATGTTTCAGTTGCAAATAGATTAAAATATGTAAGTGTGAAACATACTATGACTTTTCATTGTGGTTGCGCTGCAGTTCAGAACACAGAAAACAGAGAGCATGTCCCCTAGTATCATTTCGGTGCTACTTGCAAGTGATTGGCGAGGATTTGCGTTTCTTCTCCCAAGGTGGAGCGAATAGTGCTTGCCTACTGCAATATGTAATACTACAAGATAACTTTGACGGATGTTTTTTGAAAGCTTGCTTTCACTGAAAACGGCTGACACAGATAGAACAACTTACCTCAGTCCAAAGAAGATGGTGGCATCTAGATGCTTGTACTTATTTATCGAGGATGATGGAAATAGAGTTTCAGGCAAAACTAAGGTGTAGGGTACGGTGGTTTCTAGCAATAAGCTTGTAGAGAAGATAACACTTGCATAGTGGCAGTAGCAGACATAGAGAAGGCTGATATACTGGGGAACGGGAAAGGTGAACGTTGAGTGACGAAGTAAATTGGGGTCATGTAAAAATGGGAAGAGAAGCGAGAGAGTAGGGAAGCAGTCAGCCGTTTCTAGGAAAAAATAGTGGCTTTAATGGTAGTCCATATTAATATAGGAGCTGTTTCGGAAAGTGGGATTTTAAGGTGAGATATAGATATTTGTTACGTTTTTTTGTGGGTTGAATTTGTTTTATATTGAGACAATGTGTGTGAGAGAGAGACAGAGACATAGACATTTCTGTAAGGAAAAGGTTACGCATCGATCGCGGCCCACCCGTACGTGTACACGTTACCTTGAGAAGAAATCCAAGTAATTTCCCCCCTAATAAAGGAAAAAAAGAGAGAACAGAAAACAAACGAAAGAGTAGTAGAATCAAGTAAATGGAAGAGGAAGTTTATCGGGACATAATCATTTTTCCTCAAACAACTACAGACTAAGAAACGTGCTATTAAATGAACGAGAAACTAAAGGAGGAAAAAACTATCACCTAAACTGTACAAAGAGATTAAAAATGAGAAAAACAAAAATGACTTATAACAAAATGCATGATTTCTTTGCATCATACAAAATATACAATATTGGGACAAAAGTAAACAGAGATAGCTGGTTGGCCATTGAGAAATAGAAATCATCTAAATGAGTCATCATCAACAGCGTAGTATATAAATTTCTTTGATGTATACAAAAATTTCATAACATTTCATCATTACCAGCTTTGTACCACACGATTAATTGTAAAGGATCCGTTCTTATATACATTGTACCCTCAGATTAAAAAATATACCCTATGATGTATACCAAGTACCTAAAATGACTGATACAATTTACAAAAAGTTCAAAAATTTCCCAGCGTATAAAATATTGTATATAAAACAAAGTCATTTAACCAAATTTTTAATTACCACTTATATAATCATCGTACAAATTACTACCAACTTAGAAAAAAGAATATCACCTTTACATAGCAAGAATACCATCCTTTAGTGTACAACCTATATTAACACATTTACATAGTAAGAATGTCATCCCTAATATACTAATAACTTATACGAAAAGTACCAATCTCATTTATATATGTATCTCGTATGAAGTATAATGCAATGCCTAAAATTGAAAAATATTCCAGTTCCGTATTTAAAATACCCGTGAATACAAAAAGTGCCTCATTATCTAAAAATTCTACTTCGTTGATGACGGTTCTGATACCTTGAAGGTTCTGGATTGCGTGGTATGTTGTCAAAAGTAAAAGTTTATGAAGAACTATACAAACAAGGCAATCGATTACAGGATATGAAAATGAATATAAATATACATTTTGTTCTTCAATTTTCTTCTATGGAGAGGGCTCGTCTATTCCAGAGGGGGTTCCAAATCTTCACCTTTGTCTCACAACATTTCATTCCTTGACTTGTGAGCTCCATCACAAAGTAGACGGCCGGGATGTGTTAAGTACATTGTCCCGGGTACAGAAAATGTGAGCCTATCCAGAGGGTGTCCCAACACAAAGTAGATGGTCGGGACGTGTCAAGCATATTGTTCGGGACACAGAAGATGTGAGCCTATCCAGAGGTCCTAGCAGACCACCAGGTTCAGCAGGGGCAAATCTTCTGTACCCAGCTTCTAACCCCACATGTGTCCCACAATGTATCTTGTGTGTAGCCATACTCATTGTGGATTGCATCTTGAAATTAAGATAAAAGAAGAAAGACAAAGTTTAGGAGAGAGGTCTAATTAAAATTCTTATATCTAATCAGACATAATATACATACTTTAAAACATTAGAGGCAACTATTGCATGTTAGTACATTGAAACTCTCTAGTAAAGTTATAAATGATATTACAAAAATGTCGCCACATAAAACTAACTGAAATGTCTACCCATTCTCAGTGGTGAAGCAACAAGTCAATATATAAAATTATTAGATGCAAACCATAAATCATGTGTTTCCGGTTATGTACTGAAAGCACTGAACAATTAGTAAGCATCTCAAATATATCAAAGACTGGAGGAAGATGATTTATCTCACAAACAACTCCATGTTTATAAAATATTTGTCCAGCAACATCATAGGTTGCGTGGTATGTTTTAAAATTATACAATCGGACGTTTGCCAAAGGAGATGCATATGTTTGGTCCACATAGGTGTGTCAAACACAGAAATAATCAATGTTAAGAGACTGTAAGAAGTCTAGTATTATTTAATAAAACTTCCTCTTTTTTATTAACATGCAATAAATTTTTCTTTACCACTAAAAAAGAGTGTCTTTGTCCAAGAAACTACAATGTGTAATTTTTGCGACTTCAATTTTTTTTATCCAATTTGTTTGCACAACTTTCAAAATATTGCTTCTCAATAAATTTGTCTCCTTCCATATTTCTTCTCTAATTTGTTTGCTTTTAAGAATTTTTTTCTACACTAAAATATTATATCATTATTTCTTTACCACCTTAAAACGTGAGTTTCTTTTCAAGTAACTAAAATTATGCAATTTTAGTCTTTCTAATTGTTAGTAGAATTGCACCATTTTAAAACACATTTTTATTGGCTTTTTTTACTCCCACATATTTATCAAATTTTTTTATTTAGTAGTATTTTTATACTCTACATTTTTTTTCTATTGGCTCTCTTATTTTGCAACTGAAAGAATGTCATATACACCTTCTCATTTTCTATCTTGGTGATTGTACCTTCACCGGGTGACACTGGGGAGGCTTCTAAGGTGATTTTCTTGTGGCTTAAACTTTGGCTTTGAACTTAATATTAAGTAGGCATAAATCTTATTTCCTTTCAATTACCGAGATGAGACCTGGTAATCCCAGCCAAATCTTAGAGTGAAGATTCTAGGTTGTCCTATTTTGATATACCCTTATTTTTCATGGACCTTCTCTTGAGACATGTACCCAAAACTCCTATCTTAATAAATTGATTATATTTGATTCAAGATCCATAATGTCATTGTCTCCTTATCCAATCATGTGATGGGATTCCCAAAACTATATTTTCTCTTAGAATGACACCCCCGACGATATATCCCTCTCATTGGATGATTTTGACTATGGGCATCATAGATGTTTCTCACACATTGTGCTTGGTGACGACCCAAGTTTTATGATCTACAATGACAATTGTCCAGACTTCCTATGTAACTAGGGTGGTTTGGCATCAAAAAATCTCATGATGTGTGAAAATTTGCTTATGTCCTCACAAATTCATACTCAAGAACTTCACAAGCATATCATGGTGAGGTGGACTCAGTGCATGTTGGAACCTCCTACCAAGCGTGATGTCGCATAGAAAAATTCACTAGGGGTGAAATCCCTAGTGTTTTCCTTAAGAAATGTACAATAATCACCATATGCAAGGGGACTAATCTTGTTATAGTATAGTTTCAGATCAAGTACAAAGGAAAATATTTTCGAAAATAGACTGATCAAAAGTAATCAGGCAAGAACTAGTATTTAACACAAAGGGTCGATTTGTTGATCAAATAAAGGTTCCAACTAATATAAGGCTAAATTAAAAGTTGAATATCAGATTATAGGAACATTAGGGTGAAATGTGTTTCACCACCATTATCTATCATTCACTATCTCACTACATCATATTAAGTACAGAATTACATTTCTTTAGGCTAGGAGAATCTCCCTTTCAATGTAAGGATCAAATAAAAAATGTATCACCTCTAAGATCATTTTCGCATTACCTAGAGATCATACACCTATCTATTAAGAAAACACATATCCAAAGTTCTCATCAAGAGCTTAACAAAACAATCAATATCCTAGATCTTGGGTTCAATGTTCTCTACATCTAAAATCATGAAAATCATGTAAACCTATTGATCAGACAAGAATACAAGAATAAAATGGTCAATTATAAACATATAATAGTTCATACAATAATAAATGCAGTAAGATGAACAAAATCGGATAGCGGGGAAACTCCCTACACCCTAGTGAGAGGACTACTAACTCATGGAAATAGTAACAAGCATAACAATAGTAGAGAGCAAGAAAGTCATCATCAGAGTAGAAGATAATAGAAGAGTTGTGGTTTGTAGAAGCCTATCTTCATTTTGGAAACTGACGGGGGACAATGCAAGAGTAGATATACATTTGGACATTCATCAGAGGTGGAAATAAAGTTTCATTCTTCCTTCTTTAGGTGTTGAAACCATAGTCACATGGGAGGAATGAGATGTTTGACGATGCGTGGAAGTAATTGTCAAACAATGGAATGAAGGAATCATTAGTATAACCTCCTTTGAGGTGTGAACATTCTATCCTTGGTAGAGAAGAGGTGAGAGCATCCTTGGTTGACATTTGTTAACCGATGGGAATGGTTGAAGGTTGTTGGAGGTTAAAAGTCTAGAGTGAATGTGGTATCCTTGTGGCGTCAATGATGGATCCTTATTCTGGCGGTATAGGCCTTATATTTATAGACCTAGGTTAGGGTTTGGAACCCTCCTAGAATCCATGGAGTTAAGTTTCCATGCAACCATGGAAGTGAAGAGACAAAACATGAGGTATTTGAAGGGTTTATGATAGTCAATACCTCTCTTGATAGATGAGGGATGAGGAGGACCATCATAGGGTGAAGGAGTAGTCCATTTTGAAAGCTGAGTAGGATTACTATTGAGAGGAGGAACTACCATTTGTGAATTATAGACCATCCTTGGGTTGGTATGTGGAGGAGAACCATTAGAATCCATACATTAGAGAGACATCTCTTATTGGGAATTAAAAGACATTTGCATAACAACCTTCAGTTGTCGGATGAGAAACAACCATTAAAACACTACCAAAAAAATGATCTTTAACTACAAAAAAAAGTGTAGTAAATACCCCAATTTTTGTAGCTAAAAGCTTTAGCTACATTTATCGTTACATTTAGAATATGAAGCTAATACCTATGTAGCTAATTATTTTCACTATATTTTTCAAAATTGTAGTTAGAGATTCATCTATCTACAATTACATATGTAACCCCAATTGTAGGTAAAGGTTTTCGTTACACATAAAAATGTAGTTACAATTGTAGTTAAATAGATGACTACAATTGTATTTGTAGCTATGATATGTAAGGGGAAATGCCATTAGTTACAATTGTATATGTAGTTCATGTGTAGCAAAAATAAGCACTTACTACACTTGTAATTGTAGTTAGTGTGTAGTTAGAGACATCACTAACTACATATTCATGCATATGTAGTTATATTATGTATACATTCACTAAATTATTAACACAAAAGTACTTTTCAGAAAAAAGTCGAAATCAATAGTGATTACGATCAAGTTCTGGTTGAAATGTCAATAATCATACTTTTATTTATATTGAAACATGAGTACACATGGGGAGGACATAAACCTTTGCCAATTTTACAACATGGAAAGAAGACACATGTATACAATGACCCTTATGAGAATATAAGTTTACATCTCTCTCAAAATTTCACCCCTCATTATACTCCACCTCTCAACTTTTTCAAGAAGCTTGAAATCACTTGGATCGAGACCTGCATGATTATGTTCAAATTTTATATCATCATACCCGATTACCACTGAAGCAAAAAGTAGACTTGAAACATCTTCAACCCAAAGAACAAATATCTTAGGCCAGTTAAAGGTAGATCACATAGAGTAGATGTATCCATCAATCTTCCCAACCAAAAGATAGGACGCTGAAAATTTCTGATGACCCAAGACATTGAAGAAAATAGATTAAGCCCACCTGCAAGATTCAACAAATTCAATTTTAAATTAAAATTTGAACAATAATATCAATTCTAGTCAAGAATTTGTGTCATAGGATTTGTAGATTATTACCTTCTTCAACGGAGTGCATGTACACATCCAATAGACTCCTTTCAATAGCATGCTCTACTCACCAGGATTCAGTCATGTATTGTAAGAGAATAAAACATAATGGATCATAAAACACCAGTGTAGAAGCAAAGGGGTGATGCGTAGATAAGTAGAGAGCCACTACTCTCTACATTTGGATTAATGTCGGTCTCATTAAAAAATGTTTGTAATTGATAACCTACAAGTTCAACGTACATGTTAGGAAGTACAAACACTTTTCTGGGCAATATACCTTCTTCAAAGAAATGCATGTACATATAAAATAGCCTCCTTTCAATAGCATGCTCTATTCACCAACATTCAATCATGTACTACTAAGGAAGAAATCATAAGAGAGTCGAATGGATGATTTTTTAAGCTCTCCTTCTAGATCTAGTCAAGATGACGTACCTTAAGTTTCCATTTTTGGTACTGAGCGTTGGATGAAAAACTCTATTGAGTTCATGTCGTCCTGATCTTGGAGCCGTACCACAAGCTTTCAAATTTAGTTGCAGCAAGTGCAATAAATAAGTTGTATTTGAAAGCCAATATCATAGATGCTCATTGCCTACTTGATCTTGGAGCAATGAAATGTACAATACCATATTGTTAATCATCTAATGTAAGACAAACCAGATAATAATCTTCCATAGCAATCAGATTATCATAAAGAAAATGTTGATAACTCCATGTTTGTTGACAGTAGGAACAACATGTGAGAGGCAACATGCCAAAAAACTACCAAGCCCTTTAGCACATATGGTGACAATTCTAGTTTATAAGCAGCACAAAAGGATTCAAAACTGAGATTATAGAACTGAAGCTCAAAATGACGCATGCTATTTCTTGAAAAAAATACTATCAAAACTAGATAAAATAATTTGTTAGATTATCACCATATTTGAAAAAGTTTGGTTCTTTTGGAACAATTTAAATGCCTCATGTCACTACCAAAAAAAGATGATTTAGCTACACTAATCCTACGTACATTTATTTTATTTGTAGTTAAAGTGATTTTTCCTTACAAAATATAATAATGTAACTAAAAATAATATAGTTGATTCCAATGCCTACAAAATATCTACATATTCCAAGTAGCTACAAACAAAATGCTCTTTCCAACTCTTCCAAATCTTTACACGTATCTCCCAAACAACCATATTGTCCAAAATTTATAAACTCTTCCGCATAGAGTCTCTCATTACGACAAAACTCAATAAGGTCAAAGGCTATATTTTCTTAGAGACCCCAACACTGACCCGTTTAATCATCCTTGACCAATATGCTTTATTTGCTTAACTACTTCTCCATTCACAGTTTGAAAAAAAAATTGTGGCCCCACTTTTTACTCGTGGAGCGTACCATTTTAGTTTTACTTCCAATTGCCGAATTGCGCCAACCAAATCTTATACAAATTTGAAAAGATACTTTTTTCCGTGGCGCGTACTAAAATTTACTTCTCCCTCCACTCACACGAACCAATATAATTCCTTTCCACTGATCCCAGATTTTTCTCACCAACCTTCTTTCGTTTTGCCTCTTTTCAGTCCTGATCATCCTCCCTACTAATATGTCTTGTTAACATCACTTAGGCTGTGTTTGGTACGTGGTGATAAAATTAATGGTGATGGTGACGGTGACGGTGATGGTGATAGGGACGGTGATGGTGATAGGGAAATTATTAAAATATGTTGTTTGGTAACATGTGTACGGTGATTGGGATGGTGATGGTGAAAAACTTAAAAATTGTTGTTTGTTACATGGTTATAGTGATGGGGAGGGGAATTTTTTTTATAAAAAACACCCTACACAAGTAAGAATCATATTTATTAGAATATTTTTTTGCACATTTGTCTAAATAAGTAGTGGAGTCTTGATCGGAAACTTCTTTCACCATTATTCACCACGATTCACCATGTTTTTTCATGGGGACAAAAATATATCAAAATTCCCCACGGATTCACCATGGATTCACCATGATTCCCTATCACCATGGCAAACAAAAACATTTTTGTTTCACCATCATTCCCTATCACCATGATTCACCACGTAACAAACGCAGTCTTAAGGCTCCGTCCCACTATGCAACCAACTACGAATCGGCTTTTCTAGTTCTTGCGTTGTACATGATTGGTAATGCATTCTTGACACTAGAATCAATAAAGCAGTAATCGACATGTGCTTCCCCAGTTGCATCAGCACACACTGCTCCATCTAGTTGGCATAGAAGCACAATACAACTTTGTTACATCTTCATTCAGTTGTAGACGTCAGAGGATCCTAGAGGTTGCTGCTAGAAAGGTGCTTCAGGTGGACCACTTAGGTGCTCGAAGTATCCAGATAAGTCAAAACATTTCATTTAAATTAAATGTTTGACCTCAGTTCTGATTTCCTACCTTCCTATACGTATTATCAATGTACCAAACTCTCCCAGGTTCTGTATCTTATGTTATGTGTATAATGGCAAAACAGTGATCGTAAAAATGCCTAAAGGAACGAGCCAGTCATTGGTTGATCTAAGATGGCTTGGATAATCATTTAACAGATCTAAGTCAATTGCATTGAGGTATTGAATCCATTGTCCTTAATTGTGTTCAATCGTTTCTTCTTTTATTCTTTATATGACAAGACAGTGCCAACCCTGTTTTGTTCTACAACCATTATCTATATGATTTGTAAATTAATTCTCCTAGAACCATCATAGTTTGAACAGTGTGACGAATTTTAATTAATTTGAGTTGAAAATTTTGTAATCAAGAGTCTACACGAGGCTGTAAAAGGGAGAGAATGTTAGATATAACGTGCAATAGACTAGAAGTTGCATATTGAATTCAAGCCCATTTAATGAATACGAGATAAATAAATTTTTAATGGGTACTTGGGTCTATCTGTATAATTTATTTGTAAATTATGATTATGATGATCGTTTGTCTATTAGTTTTCTACATTCACATATTTTGGTGAAGTAGGAACATGTATCTTTGATGTCGTTGATCTTAGGAAAATTATTCTAATATTACGATGTTTACATGACTGTCTTGGTTAACGTGAGACATATGGATATGTCAACGCAAACCTGCAACTTACTAGGTTTCATTCTCTTTATAGATAGTTATCCTTTAGGTAATATTTTTGTCTATGTTACTCTTCTCTATTTTGATGTATCATTATCTTTTTAGAATTCTAAGATTTACTTAAATATTATCCTAGTTCTATTATTCGACTCATAATCTGTGATAGGTGCTAATTTTATTTGTTATTAAATTTGTTACTGACGTATACAATTTTTGGACATGGTTGGATAATAAAATGTATGAGGAAATTTTTAAAAATGAGAGTGATGGCTAGATGAGGATACAAGAAGAGATGTATGCACAAAGAGCAATATATCCTCACCCAAGGTACTATTGTCTTCGGTTGAAGTCTTAATATAGAATACTAATAGTGTAGTAACAACTTTACTAGTTGTATAATATGTAAGCAGCAACTCAATAGGTGTTTCAAAATATACAACATTGTATTAGTATTTAATAACTTTTGGGGGATAGGTAAATGTTTTTACACGTAATGGCTATCTAAGGAGAATGCTTACCTATAAGTATGCGATTTCTATTATTGAGTTCAGGCCTATTAGATAAATTCACTTTTTTTACTTTTGTCCTCTCATGTCTGATTATTAATCATAACTCACTTTTTGGCTAACTAGATCGATGGGTATAAGCTTAACATGCACGCTATAGTGACCAAAATCTTATGTTTAATGGTCGACTTAATCTGGATTTCGAATGGTTGGAGTCCCATCGATGCAAGGACCTTTTTTTGTAGCTAGAAATGAAGGTACATATTCTGGTGTTTGAGATGGTATTACTAAGGAACATAATGGTTTATTCTGTATGATATGTTTGGTGTCCCTTTTACAAAAACAATGGGGCATGACATGCTCAATAGAAATAATCACAAATTCTCATAATTCAGCAAACTATGCACTCAATAGGAGGATGTATGTACTAATTTTCACCATCTAGAAGCATGCATGATCTGATAATGATAGTATGTTTTTTGGCCCCTATGAAACTAGTGCTTTCGATGTGATATCTTTTAGAGTTCTCAACTAATGTCAATTGTTTTCTCAACTAATTTTCTTACAACTTTAAAAATCTAAACTGATATATGACACATAATTGATTTTATCTTCTGTAATGTTATAGCTCAAGTTAAATATCTTATAATGATCTAGCTAACACGAAGTCATTAATTGTTACATGCCCTTACTTCAACTTCTCATTGCATCCCAAATTTCCATAGGACCTTCAATCAGTAATTTTAACCAAAGGTATACTCTTTCTCACAAGGATACAATGATTACTATTCTAGAATCATTTGCAAGTTGTTTCATCTTTTCCTAAGTTGTCTCAACAATACTTATTTTATTCTCTGCTTAATGTAACTTAATTGATTACTTGTTTGATAAATTACTAAATTACTACAAATCTTTCCTACAATTTGGTATCCCTTCAACTAATACTTAAATCTCACTTTATTAAAAAGTATTGCATTCTTAACTACCAAGAGTTCTTTGCTTTTGTCTCATGTTTTGATAATACTAGGCATTGCCCAAAATTTGACATACTAAAAAATGGCACCGCCCCAGGTTGAACATTTCATTCAATCAATCCCACCAAAAGCTTAGCCAGATGAGCCACCCGCTATATTCTGGGATATATGGTATATTTCCACGATGGTGTCAACCCTCATCACAAGTCAATTTATTGCATCGACTTTTCCCTTCGTTAAACCCCTAGAACTGTGATACAACTTACAAACACCCTTAAAAAGTCTTGGTTGAATATATCTTTTTATACGTGGTACTAGATTATTTACTTAATCAATATAGTTTGTTAGATTTAATGGGGCCAACAATGGTTTTATTAACATATACATGTATGTTTGTAACCTTTTGCATCTTGAAACACTTCCAAACATGTATATTTTCAAGCTAAGGTCTTATTTAAAGCATATGATACACACATAACATCCAATGCACATTGTTAAGCTCATTGTTCAAGTTCAAATCAGAAAATTATGTCATGTACTACATATACTTCTATGTAGGAGGTTATTTATCTTGTACTTGTATATTTCCCTTATATGTATATTGATGCATTTTATGACCAATTCATTGATGCTATGACATTGTCATTTTCAGCATACTCTCGAATACATATTATGAGAAAGGAACACTAACAAATTACTTTTTTGATACATAATTTGACCATAAATGCCAATGTAGTTAGAATATGGCTATATATTATAATGACTTACTCTCATTCTCAATCATGGTCACAACACCAATTCACTTGATCAGATGAATCCTCATCATATGATAGTCTAGGATGAGGTAGTAATTTGTTATTTTGGCATGGGATATAACTTATTTAGCACATCAACATTTATAATACACATTCGATTTAGTTAATAATAGTTGTCATTTTGGATTTACAACTTTAGATGTAAGTGTCAAGGTTCTAATTTGAATCATTTCCTTCAATTCCAGTAAATTACAATTTTTAGCTCTAATGGACTGATCGGCCTTTTTCACACGTCTGGAAATGAACACAGGACAAATGAAGGAATCAAGCTTTAAATTTATAACCTGAAACCTTCTAGGCCCCCACAACTTTATTACGGGGTCAAAGTAGATATACGGGGTCGAACATAGGGACGTGGTGACGTTTAGGACGCCACAAATCTCGTTCTTTAGTCTGATAAGACAAGACGATAGTCGATAAAAGTAATTGCTAGAACTAGTCTAGCGGGTTGTCACGGTATAAAACAAAGCAAAGAAAACAAAACAAAACAAAAGAGAGCTCGTGAATCTACTAATCAGAGAAAGAGAGTTCCTGGCTATGTTACCACAAATGGGGCAGTCTATGAAATCATTCTCAGGCATATACAACCCTCGAACACCCAAGCAAGCATCTAGTATGCACGGTGGCATCTGTCCTGTGGGGTCGTCCCACTCGCTCTCGTGATGCGTGACTAAAACCATCAACAATATGTCAATGACCCTCTCTCGAGGAATGACATATCAACACCTCGGAATACACTAAGTTCTCTCTCAGGTCTTAGGATATTCTGGGGTGTTAGGAACAGAATACCTCGGATCATCCTCCTCTCAGGTTCAGATCCAAACTATCGTCTCTTAGCTATTCCTACAACGGATCTCTCGATACAGGCAAAAACAACAGTTTAAGCGAATAAGAGATCAACCAAACTAGTAATCATAACTTGGAAAGAGAAAATAGAACATGCAACATACTAGATCTGATATGAATCTACTTGCTTAAGGAAAAAGTACATAAACATACCCAGATCGGGCTACATAGCCAAGAAGGAGCTAACTAGCCATCAACAAGCATAGATGGCACCGAACAAAGATGGATAAACATCATTTGTACAAGAAATAAAGGAATGCAATAGAATGAAAGAGAAGAGGAAAGAGATATAGCCTGTAAAGGAGAGGTGGCTCTCGCTCCTCAGCCTCTGTGCAGGCTGGATCTCGCCCCTTGGGTCTTTTCTTTGTCCCTCTGGACTCCTCGGCTCTCTCTCTCTCTAGACCGTATCGGGCAACCGTATCGGGCAGACTGTATCGGGCAGTCGTATTGGGCAACCGTATCGGGCAGTCTGTATCGGACAGTCTGTATCGGGCAGTCCGTACCGGGTAGTCCGTATCGGGCAGTAGACTTTTGGGGAACTCGACACACTAGCTCCTTGGTCTAGGAACTAGCTTTTGCAGGGTCCTCCCTCCGGCTCCCTCTCTTTGTAGGTTGGCAGCTGCTATTTATAGGCAGTGAGTTGAAGGGAGTTGTAGCTTTTATTGGTCCACGTGTCCTTCATCCGTGGCTTCGATCTTGAGGCATCAGGTGGGCCAATATGACTGTCGCTCGAAGACCGTGTCAGGCAGGGGGAGTGTCAGGAAGATGTATCGGCCAGCCATATCGGGCAACCGTATCGGGCAGCCGTATCGGCCAGCTGTTGGAATTCTGGTCTTTTCAGGTTCGGTACTTGAGAGTCCCAAAATTGGCTAGTTTCAGTTTCTACAAGTCTAAAACATGCTAATTAGCTACATTATTGGCTATTTTCACTACATTATCTAATGTAGAGATAGAAAATATAAAATATGAACAAAAGAGTGCATATTAAGACTAAAGTGGCACAAAACTATAGATAAAATGCATAGAAAATATGCGCTAATTTGGGTGTTATCAACTACCCCAAGCTTAAAACTTGCTTGTCCTCAAGCAAGACTGGGCTCAAAGAACAAAAAGATAACATCCAAATTAATCTTGGCAATAAATGTTAAGGTTAAGAAAAAAATAGTTTAAAACATCTATTCTCCTGATCCATGTCGTTTCAGAACAAACCCCCACCTGTCAGGCACAATCCTGCCAAAGCAAGATCAAAGAGTTTCCAGGCAAGATTAAGCAAATTCACGACAACCTGTCAATACTCATAAGGGTTTGAACCATAATTATTAAACATGAAAGAATTGACACATAGGTGATCATGCAGGTGATGAGCAATGAGCCATTACCATGAATCAATGCAAACCAATTAGGAATACCATGCCTCTCACTTATTCATGTCCTAATAAATAAAGCAAAAAGACTCTAATGACTTATGAGGATCCTGATCTGCGTCAGGTTGGTCCATGTAATGAGAAACAGTCCCTGCAGTCCGAACCAGTTGGTCCAAAGTAGTGAGATGAACTCCTCGTACTGTGCTCAAACCAACCCTGCTACTGAGATGATCTCATAGGTCTCCTAGGGATTCCTAGTGACTCTCTAATGAGCATTTGGAGTGGTACTACCAGGCACGACATATCCGCGTTCGTGAGCACAGTCATACACCGATTGGGCACCATCCTCAACTCTCCTAAAAGAGAAAACATCGCTCATTTAATGTTCACACTCAGGCTTTTATCATCTGCATTCTATTTTTGGGCTTGGGTGAGAACTATATAGATATTTTGGGAATTTGTGGGCGGCCAAGCCTCTTTTGCACATTTTTATATTTTTCATCTTTTTGACTCGATCTAATGTGAGAAGGCACATAGTCCATCAAGGAGAAACATTTCATCTTGATCATAGCTCAAAGCCCATCATAATCTGCTTGATACATGTGTGAGAAGTAGCAATTATGATTCAACAATCCTTAGAATAGAGGCAAGCTTGTGAAACTGCAGCTAGGATTCTTTAATCATGTTTTAGCTCATTCCAACGGTCCTTTACCATGGATTCGCCATTCACAACATCGATCAAGGGAATTTAGCTTTAATCTATGAAAAAGGGACATAACCTTAGATTTATTACCAAACTCAAGGAAAGAGTCAAAGAGCAAGTCAAGCAAGAGGTCAAGCAATTTTTAAGATTAAAACTATGCAATTAGGCATAAAGTCAAGCATTTATCTATTAGAGTCGCACCACATAGCCATAATTGTGAAGCTACAAGCTTATGCTATATGCAAGAAATAAACGTGCATGCAAGAAGGGTGAAGAGAAAGAAGGGCGAAGCCTACCACCCCAAGCTTAAGAGTTTGCTCATCCTCGAGCAAGACTTAAACTTGAAATAGTGAGGCAGGAATGTATGATTGTTAATGGAAGTTATTGAAGTTCTAAAGATGATGCATTGATGCAAGGATATAAAATAGTTAGAGGAAAGAAACTAACAAGAACATGAAAAGCAAAATTTATTGTAATAAAAGGGTAGGAGGGTGGGTAATAGAAAGGGGGGTGGCTGCCCCACAATACCGACACTGGGATCCCAAATTCTGAGTTTTGGGACCAGTGTCACATGTGTCTTACCGATGGGTTCCACCACATAATATGAGTAGAATAGGCGGATGTGTTGGCCCTTCCGAGTTTGAAGAAGAAAAGTAAAATCTGGCGACTCGGTGAAGTCATCTTTGTGCTGGAATTGATTTGAGCTGCACTGGGATGAATTGTTTGGCAAATCATCCTCAAGGTACCTTTCATTATATGAATCTAAAAATGAAGGTCCTGGGATGTCGACATAGGATGAAATAGATGAGAGAGGTTGGACGTCATCTTGAGAACTCATATCTTCTCTCTCCATCTCTGCACTTGAGGTTGGATGCTCAGATAAATCTTCATGTACTGTTTGAGTCATCCAATTCTCTTCTGAGCAAAAAGTACCCCCTGAAGAATCTATTTGTAGTTCTACCACCCCAAGCTTATCACCTGGCATGGAGTCAAGGGTGTCTTCATGCTCAGCAACCATGTTGTAGTGAACCGTCCACCCTGCCCCCTTGACGTCCACCAAGCCTTGTAAAGGGATGGTGGCAAATGATGGCTCATGCTTCTCCAACTCATCTTCATTACTATACTCACTGCTCCATGTCGAGCAGCTATCGTCGTCGTCGTCGAACAAATTGTTCCAAACTATGGTTGGCGTACTGCTCAAAGCGAAATGAAAAGTCTCAATATGAGAGATGTCACTCTGGTCTGGTTCAATATCTAACTCTGGTTCCTCAAACCAACCTTTTGGTTGTGAGGTCGATTGGCTCTTCGAGTCTTCATCATTGTCATCATAGACCCACTCATGTCTATGACTCATTTCTTCCATTGGTTCATCAACTGGGTCATATGGATAGAATGAAGGGCTTCCCCAAGTGGGTTGGTCTTCACAGAAAAATCCTAGGGAATCCAGTTGATGGTCTGAATAGGATGGTGATGCATACTCCACTTCAGACCCAATGGAATGGTCTTGATGATTAATGTCTTTATCGTCTTGTGATGGCATTTGTAACCGAATTGAAACTAAATTGATGAGCTCTTGGAGCCTCCTTCCTTGTTCAACATCTTTATCATGAAGTTGTTGTACTTGAGCAGCAATGCTGTCGAGACCCGTCGATTCTGCCATGCACATAAAAGGGGAACCCACTGTATCAAACTGATGCTTTAGGATGAATCCTTGTTCAACATTTTGATGTATACTACTACTGCGGTCTGTAGCCTCGGTGGCTACTTTGAGATGACGATCCTGCTCTTCTAGAAGTTGTTGCATCAGATCGACATCTTCTTGGAGATGAGAGGCTAAGAAGGTGAGTGGTTGAATACTTTCCCTTGCCAACTCTACTGCCTTAATCAGTTCTTGATCCAATGATAGAATGGGGGTCGATGGTTGACTGGCAGTCTCCTTTGTTGGAATTTCAACATATGACGGCGGTGGAGGTGAGTATAACTCGACTAGTTGCAGAGCACGACCTTCAATTATTTGCCAGCAGTCGGAACTACAGAAAAACTCAGGAGGACAGGTGGACAAGATGACTTATCTTGCGGAAGCAAGGTCCGTGGCTGAAAAAAAAAGGTATGAGAAAAAGAAAAGTGATTTAGTATATATGAACAAGTATGTGTAAAGCAAGAGGAAAACTATGCATGTATATATAGACTTATAGTGACAGAACAAAAATCAACTAGGCGTGTAAACGTGGAAAACCACGTTCCCCGGCAACGACGCCAAAAGTTGACCAGCCTTTTTCACGCGTCCAGAAACGAACGCAGGACAAAGGAAGGAATCAAGCTTTAAATTTATATCCCGAAACCCTCTAGGCCCCCACAACTTTATTACGGGGTCGAAGTAGATATACGGGGTCGAAGTAGATATACGGGGTCGAACACAGGCACGTGGTGACGTTTAGGATGCCACAGATCTCATTCTTTAGTCTGATAAGCCAAGATGATAATCGATAAAAGTAATTGCTAGAACTAGTCTAGCGGGTTGTCACAATATAAAACAAAACAAAGAAAAGAAAACAAAACAAAACAGAGCTCGTGAGTCTACTAATCAGAGAAAGAGAGTTCCTGGCTATGTAACCACAAACGGGGCAGTCGATGAAATCGTTCTCGGGCATAGACAACCCTCGAACACCCAAGCAAGCATCTAGTATGCACGGTGGCATCTGTCCCGTGGGGTCGTCCCACTCGCTCTCGCGATGCGTGACTAAAACCATCAACAATATGTCAATGACCCTCTCTCGAGGAATGACATATCAACACCTCAGAATACACTAAGTTCCCTCTCAGGTCTTAGGATATTCCGGGGTGTTAGTAACAGAATACCTCAGATCGTCCTCCTCTCGGGTTCAGATCCAAACTATCATCTCTTAGCTATTCCTACAACAGATCTCTCGATACAGGCAGAAATAGCAGTTCAAGCGAGTAAGAGATCAACCAAACTAGCAATCATAACTTGGAAAGAGAAAATAGAACATGCAACATACTAGATCTGATATGAATCTACTTACTTAAGACAAAAGTACATACACATGTCCAGATCGGGCTACATAGCCAAGAAGGAGCTAACTAGCCATAGACAAGCATAGCTGGACCCGAACAAAGATGGATAAACATCGTTTGTACAAGAAACAAAGGAATGTAGTAGAATGAAAGAGAAGAGGAAAGAGATATAGCCCGTAAAGGAGAGGTGGCTCTCGCTCCACATCCTCTATGCAGGCTGGATCTCGCCCCTTGGGTCTTCTCTTCGTCCCTCTGGACTCCTTGGCTCTCTCTCTCTAGACCGTATCAGGCAGCCGTATCGGGCAGCCGTAACGGGCAGTCCGTATCGGGCAATCTGTATCAGGTAGTAGACTTTTGTGGAACTCAACACACTAGCTCCTTGGTCTAGGAACTAGCTTTTGCAGGGTCCTCCCTCCAGCTCCCTCTCTTTGTAGGTTGGCAGCTGCTATTCATAGGTAGCGAGTTGATGGCAGTTGTAGCTTTTATTGGTCCATGTGTCCTTCATCCGTGGTGTTGAGTATGCGGCAGCCGTCTTCTATATGTTCGTTAATCACGTAAGTGTACAAACCATCTCCTTATATAGGAGATGGTTAGGGCAAAACAGGTATGCTGTACCACAAGTTCAGCCATGCAGATAAGATGTACCCCCGACCCATATAGGGCTTATTACAAGATAATACAACTAGGTTTAATACTCCCCCTCAAGCTGGAGAATACACATCATGTAATCCCAGCTTGTTACACATATGTAGAAAAGGAGATGGCGAAAGAGGCTTTGTGAAGATGTTTGTTGTCTGTTCTCCTGTCTTTACATGTGGAGTGATGATCTTCTTTGCTTTGACCAAGTCTCTGACGAAGTGGCAGTCGACCTCGGTGTGCTTTGTCCGTTCATGAAAGACAGGATTATTGGCTATGTGTATAGCCACTTGATTATCACAGTATAAAGAGGCATGAGTATGGATAGGCAATTTAATTTCATTAAGGATTGATAACACCCAATGGATATCACAGCAAGCATGGGCCATGGCTCGATATTCTGCTTCTATGCTTGAGCGAGCCACAACTGATTGTTTCTTGCTACGCCAACTGATGAGATGATCCCCCAAAAATATACAGAAACCAGAAGTAGACTTTCTGTCATTAACATCACCAGCCCAGTCAGCATCTGCATAACTTGTGATAGTAAGTCGCTGAGTATGATTTCGTTTGTATAACAATCCTTTTCCCGGAGTTCCTTTAAGATATCGCAAAATTCTTTGTACGGACTGCCAATGACATTGAAGAGGGTTGCTCATAAATTGGCTGACAACACCCACCGCGAAGGAAATATCGGGGCGAGTGATAGTTAGATAGAGAAGCTTGCCAACCACTTGATGATACAAAGTAGGCTCAGGAAAGGACTCCCCCTCGAAGAGATGTTTGTGGTGATAATCCATAGGAGAAGAGACTGGTTTGCAATCTAGCATTCCTGTGTCTTTGAGGATATTTAACACATTGCGTCTTTGAGATAGGTTCAGGCCTTTATTTGAACGAAGGACCTTAATGCCTAGGAAGTAACGTAGGTGGCCCAAATCCTTAGTTTGAAAGTGTGACATAAGAGAGTTCTTGAGTGAGATGATGCCAGTTGCGTCACTGCCAGTGATGACAATATCATCAACATATACAGCTAGAGCAATGATGCCAGAGGAGGAGTTTTTATAGAAAAAGCTATGATCACTGGAGGACCGCTGAAAACCTAGAGATTCTATAATAGTGCTTAGCTTGTTAAACCACACTCGTGGTGATTGTTTCGAACCATATAGTGAGCGGTGTAGCCTGCAAACTTTATTTGCAGACTCCCCTTCAGTAAGAAAGCCAGGAGGTTGTTGCATGTAAACTTCTTCTGTAAGGTCGCCATGTAGGAAGGCGTTCTTAATATCTAATTGGTGTAAAGGCCAATCCAGATGTACCGCCAGAGAGAGAAGAAGACGCACATATGCAATGCGTGTGACTGGGGAGAAGGTCTCAAAAAAATCAACTATGAAGGTTTGAGTAAAGCCTTGCGCAACCAACCTCGCCTTAAGGCGTTCCACACTTCCATCAGAGTTATACTTGACTGAGAAGACCCACCGACAACTGACAACATTGTGTCCAGGTGGAGCAGATACAAGGGACCAAGTATTGTTGGTTTGTAAAGCATTCATTTCTTCCAGCATTGCGGATCTCCAACCAGGATCTTTGAGATCTTCTTAATATTTACGTGGAATCTGTATTTTATCTAGCGCAAGAGCAACAACTCTGGCATGCTTTGTGAGTTTGGAAAGACAACAAGTATTAGAGATTGGATGACGAATTGTACATGAGCGAATACCTTTGCGAAGGGCTATTGGTAAAGTAGAATTCTCTGATTCTGATGGCGAAGGTCGAGTCGGAGGCTGGGAATCCACTTGTAGAGGTGAATGAATGGTGATTTCAAGTGGAGTAGAATTATCCGATGCTGGGATGGGAACTTCAGGACCCACCGGGGAATGTGCTGTGAAAAACATGTCTGATTCGTGAAATGTGACATCAGCGGAGACATACAAGCGTTTAGACTTGGGACAATAACATTTATAACCTTTATGGACAGATGAATATCCAAGAAAAACAGTTTTGATGGCACGAGGATCAAGTTTATCAGCTTTTGGGTCAAAATTATGTACAAAGGTTGTACATCCAAACACACGAAGAGGGAGAGAAAAACATGTTGCATTTGGATGTAAAAGGGTGAAGGGAACACAACCATTAAGAACAGATGAGGGTTGTCGATTGATAAGGTAGCAAGCGGTAAGAAGAGCTTCAGACCAAAGATGCTTTGGTAAATGGGCTTGAAACATTAGAGCTCGTGTGATATCTAATAAGTGCCTATTTTTGCGCTCTACAACACCATTTTGTTGCGGAGTGTAAGCACAAGAGCGTTGGTGGATGACCCCGGTGGTCTGACAAAAAAGGTCAAAGGCGTTAGACACATATTCTAAGGCATTGTCTGTTCGAATAGTTTTAATATTAATATTGAATTGAATGGCAATCATTTTATGAAAAATTTGAAACACATGCAGGGCTTCATCACGAGATTTCAAAAGATACAACCATGACATACGAGTAAAGTCATCCACAAACGTAATAAAGTAGCGATAATTATTATAACTTTGAATGCGAAATGGTCCACAAATGTCACTGTGCACAAGTTCAAAAGGCAAAGTGGATTTGACACTAGTACGACTAGGAAATGAAGTCCTATGATGTTTTCCTAACTGACAATAATCGCAAAAGATATGTTGAATAGAAGATACACTACTACAGAAATAGCATTCAGTGTCGCTTTTCTGGGCGTCGGTTATTAAGGAACACGGACGCCTTATATTAACGGCGTCGGTTATTTAGAAGAACCGACGTCTATATTCAAAGACCAGCCAAACACGGGTACCGCTTTGTATACAGCGTCGGTTGTTTATACAAAACCGACGCATAATGTCATCCAATTTTCGAGCGAAAAAAATAATGTCACTTTCGGCGTCGAGTCTGTAGTTAAAACACCGACGCTTATGTGCGATGGAAATTTGCGTGAAAAGTGTCCTTTTCCGCGTCGGTCGTCCTTTAATCACCGACGCTGAATGTGGTTCCCGCCAAACATTTTCATGAAAATATCATCCAAATGGACGTCGGATGTTGCGAACGACCGACGGTAAAGATGTTTAGGCGTCGGTTGTTGTAAACAACCGACGCTATTGGGGAACTTCATAACCTTCGATCGCCCGACTCTTCCCCTTTCTTATGTTTCATTGCTACCCTATTTCCCTATTGCGGCGATTTCTCCGGCGATTTCTCTGCTGCTGGTACTAGTTTTTCTCCGGCGCTTCTCTCCGGCGCTTCTCTCCGGTGCCCCATCTCCGGCGTCCCCTCTCCGGCGCCCCTCTCCGACGCGTTTCTTCTCTGGCACCCCTGCTGCCCGCCCTGCTGCTCCAACCGCCTGCGCCGCCGCCACGCCTGACAACCGGCGCCGCCGCAACGCCTGGTGCCCACCTGCCTGCCACGCCTGAGAACCGGCGCCGCCGTACCCCCTTCTCCTTCTCCTCCGCCTGGCCGTTGCCTGCCTACCGCCGCCTGGCCGCCTGCCTGCCTGCTGCGGCTGACGCTCCTGCTCGTCGGAGTCACTACCGCTGGTTCTGGAGCTCGTCGGCCGCCACCCACGTACTCAACCAGCTCGACCTCACCCTACTCTTCTTGCCCAGGTACCTGCAGACCTACCCAGGCGCGAAATTGGTTCTTTATGTGCTGACCTAATCTGCTTGCCTAATCTGCTTGCACGAAATTGGCTCCCTACTCTGCTTGCTTAATGTGCCTAATCTGCTTTAAGTGGTCCTAATATCATAACATGATAGTTTTATTATATGATTTGTGGCACTTTAGGGTGTATATACATGCAAATTATATAAGTGATAGATGTTGGATGTTTGTCAAGGTTTCTTGAAGATTGAATAAGTGATAGATGTTGGATGTTTATTTATTTCATCTATCCATGTTGCCTATAGTTTATAACATTGCATTGTGAATTATTGCATGTTTGAAACTATGAAATTCTTGATTTATTAGATGATATTCAAGAAAACCCTAGTTTGATGAGCATGTTGTTAATCATGTTAATTATGATTCTTCTATATATTCTGATGTCATTATATAATTATGTGATCCCAACATATTAAATTGAATTAGAATGATTTCATGAATTATAGGGTTTATATAAGAATGACAACACATGTATTTGTTGGCCTAGAAACCCGTCCAAGATTTACTCAGTAGGAGTAAATCTTGGATAGTCCCCAGTTTGGGACTGTTCTTGAACACCTAATCTCACTTAGGATGTAAGTGTATAATGTGTATTGGGTTTTCGAGAAAATTTCGGTAGCATTTCCCCGTTTGTTCTCTAAGTACATATGTACTTAGAGAACAACGGGGAAATGCTGCCGAAATTTTCTTGAAAACCAAATACACATTATACACTTACATCCTAAGTGAGATTAGGTGTTCAAGGATGGGATAGGTGGTACACATTTATTATATATAAGATTGACATCAAATGTGTTTGTTGGCCTAGAAACCCGTCCAAGATTGACTAATATATACTTGTTTCCTAATATATACTTGTTTAAAAGGTTAACTGATGTTATAAAACTTTTTCTGAAAATATATAACATCGTTATATGTACTTACACTTTGTTAATACTAATATTGTGCAGTCTCTGTCTTCCCATAACAATGACTATGAATTGGGCCTCTATGTCAATGTTAACGTTCCCTATTGAAGAACAATTGGACATCATCCTAGATGATCGTTCCTTAAACCAATTGGTCTTACCCAAACATTGGCGTTTTCTAAAAGGAAGACACTACATGCCTGGTAAAGTGACCCTAACTTTTGGAAATTATTCACATGTAATCGAGGTTGAGTATGATTTTGCGGGAAATCTTGTATCAAAATCCGGTTGGCGTGATTGGATTGGAGAGCTGTATCTGGTCCGTTGGAATAGGCTTTTTCTCCGTCCAGTTGGCGATAATTCCATCAAAGTTTGGATAACCAACAACAACTACGACACCCTCGATCATCTTCTGCGGTATGAGTGCACGGCGTCGGATATCATCTATGAGGAATCGGAATCTGAATCTGAGGCGTGATTGGATTGGAGAGCTTCGTGACACAGCTTCATCATCAAAAAGAAGTTATTGATGCATGCGGGACCATGTTGATGTAGTATTTAGTTGTCTATCTATCTAGACTTGTCTGTATTAATAGTTTTTTTAATTATGCGCATGTTTAGGGGTACACCAACCCCTTTGTTTAGTTATTGTTATAACTAAAGTGTGTGTTCCCCTGAATGGAACTGTAAGTTGCTACATGAATGCTTATAACTGAAGTGTGTGTTCCCATGAATGTTCCCATTTACATGATTACACTACTATTTTCTCATATTGTCTTGCCTCAAAAAAAAATTCTTTTATTGTTTAGTCTATTTTAATACGACATACTTGCTTATATCTTTCTTAATGATGAACTGTAATACGACATACTTGCTTATATACTTGTTTCCTAATATATACTTGCTTTCCTAATATATACTTGCTTTCTCTAATCATAGAATGGATAGATCATGGATGTCCATTCGTAATCGTTGCACCCCAGAGTTTATATCTGGTCTTGATCAGTTTATTAGATTTGCCGAGGAACATAGGAAAAAACCTACAGATAGGTTCTACTGTCCATGTAGGCATTGCGGTAACAACTTGAAACTCAACACTGGTGAGGAAATCAAAAGTCATGTCATGTGCAACGGGATTGTACAAGGCTATACAGAATGGCACTGGCATGGAGAGATTTCAAAATCGAATCCAGTAGATGTCAATAGCAGTGCTTGGGTGGAAGAAGAAATTGCCTCCGATGACGTAAATGTGAACGAACCAGTTCCAGCAGACATTGTTGATGCGATGCTGGATAGTTGTAGGGTAGAGCACACCGATCCACCTCCTATCTTTACAAACATTGTGCATGATGCTGAGATACCGTTATACACAGGCTGTGCTAAGTTTACGAAGCTTAGCGCTGTGCTGAGATTGTATAAGTTGAAAGCTAACAATAGATGGAGCGACAAAAGCTTCACTGAATTGTTGACTTTGTTGAAAGAAATTCTTCCTGAAGGAAACGAGCTGCCAATCTCAACATACCAGGTAAAGAAAATGTTGTGCCCAATGGGAATGGAGGCCAAAAAGATACACGCATGCCCGAATGATTGTGTATTATTTCAAAAGGACTATGTAGATTTGAAATATTGTCCAAAATGTGGTGCGTCACGATATAAATTGACGACTTCGGGGGAGTCCAAAACTGGTTCTCCTGCCAAGGTGTTGTGGTATCTACCTATAACATCACGGTTTCAACGCTTGTTTGCAAATCCGAAAGATGCGAAGAATTTGAGGTGGCATGCAGATGTTAAGAAAAATAATGATGGGATCCTACGACATGCGTCTGATTCCCCACAGTGGAAGAAGATTGATGTATTGTTCCCTGAATTTGGTGAAGAAGTCAAGAATCTAAGACTTGGGCTTTGTACATACGGGATGAATCCGTACGGGACATTGAGCAGCCAACATAGCACTTGGCCAGTCATGCTTGTTATATACAATCTTCCTCCCTGGCTGTGTATGAAAAATAAGTACGTTATGTTGTCATTGTTGATATCGGGCCCTAAACAACCCGGAAATGATATCGATGTTTATCTTGAACCTTTGATTGATGACTTAAAGAAACTTTGGGCTGAAGGTGTGATGACCTATGATGCTTCAGCAAGAGAGACATTTCGTTTGCATGCTATGTTGTTTTGCACTATTAATGACTTTCCGGCATATGGGAATTTGTCTGGATATAGTGTCAAAGGAGCTAAAGCGTGTCCTATATGTGAAGAAAACACTGATTCAATAAGACTAAAATATGGCAGCAAGACTGTATATCTTGGTCATCGAAGGTTTCTTTCAAAATTCCATCCGTATCGTAGGAAGCGCAAAGCATTCAATGGATGGAATGATGAACGGAGTGCACCTAAACCTATACCAGGGGATGTTGTTTATGAAAGAGTAAAAGACATTGTCAATGAATTTGGTAAGAAATCACAATGTAGTATGGCCACACGGAGTGACAATTCTTCATTCAAAAAGAAGTCAATATTTTGGGATCTTCCTTATTGGAGTTCTTTGTCAGTCAGGCATTGTATCGATGTAATGCACGTTGAGAAAAATGTCTGTGATAGCATCATTGGTACTCTATTAAATATACCAGGTAAGACTAAAGATGGGATAAAATCCAGACTGGACCTACGTGAAATGGGAATAAGGTCAGAATTAATAGAATTACATGAAATGGGTAATAAAAGAACATACTTACCTCCCGCTTGTTACACGTTGTCTAGAAAGGAGAAGAAAACTTTTTGTGAATGCTTGGTAAATGTTAAGGTGCCACATGGTTACTCATCCAACATCCGTAGATTGGTATCAATGAAAGATCTGAAGTTGATAGGTCTTAAATCTCATGATTGTCACACTCTAATGCAACAAATATTGCCCGTGGCAATTCGATCTATATTGCCGAAGCATGTAAGGTTTGCAATTACCAGACTTTGTTTCTTTTTCAACAGTCTATGCAGCAAAGTTATTGACCCTGATACTCTCGATAATTTGCAAAGAGAAGTGGTTGTTACCCTATGTCAGCTTGAGATGTATTTCCCTCCTTCGTTCTTTGATATCATGGTACATCTTGTTGTCCACTTGACTAGGGAAGTGAAAATCTTGGGACCGGTTTTCTTGCATTGGATGTATCCCTTTGAACGATACATGAGCGTTTTTAAAGGTGATGTTCGAAACTGTTATCATCCTGAAGGGAGTATTATTGAAGGTTATGTGGCGAGAGAGGTTATGGATTTCTGCAATGACTTTCTCAGTGGTAATGACACTCCTGATAATGACAAGAATATTGAGGAGGGCAAAGGAATTTTGGGATCACGGGTGAAAGTAATCAGTCGTGAGCAGTTGGAACAAGCTCACTTGTATATTTTACATAATATGGACGAAGTGAGTGTTTATATCGAGGAACATACCAATTTCAGAAAGAGACAACATCCTCGAGCAAGTTCAATGTGGCTTGCTAGAGAGAATAATAAGACTTTTACTAAGTGGTTTGAAGATAAAGTCTTACATCAACTATCACAAACACCAAATGATATTACAGAAACTATCAAATGTCTCGCCTTTAAACCAAAACCGAATGTTATGTCTTATGAAGGGTTTGACATTAATGGATTCACATATTACACAAAGCGCCAAGATGATAAGAGTGTTGTCCAAAATAGTGGGGTCACTCTTCAAGCGTCAACTATGTACTTTGCAAGTGCAAAGGATAAGAGTCCACGTGAAGCTAAAATGTCATATTACGGTGTCATTGAAGACATTTGGGAGTTTGACTACATAGATTTCAATATTCCGCTCTTTAAATGTAATTGGGTTGATAACACCAAAGGAGTTATAGTGGATGAATTGGGTTTCACTGGTGAACTTTGAAATGATTGGCGAGAAGGCTGAACCATTCATATTGGCATCACAGGCAAAACAAATATTCTATATCGATGATCCTGCAAATGATAAATGGTCGGTTGTTCTTCATGGTAAAAGACAGTTCATTGAAGATCCTATAGATGAAGAAGAGTACTATGATAAGTATGATGACTCCAGTCCATTCTCAGTTGGGTTGCCAACTCCACAAAATATTGAAGCTAATGATGACTTATATGTGCGCGGAGATCACAATGAAGGATTGTTAATTGATAAAAGATCACAATTTTAGAGACATGTATGTTTATACAAATGGTAAATGTTTTCCTTTTTCTAATTTATACAAATGCTAAATGTTTTCCTTTTTCTAGTTGATACAAATGCTAAATGTTTGCCTTTTTTATGACATTTTCAAATGGCTGACCATGATGAGAATGATGTTCATGATGAGCATGAAGTCCATGATGAGCATGTTGTCCATGACGAGCATGGCGAGGATACCAATGTAAGTTCTAAAAACATATCCTGTATTTCTATAAAATTCATTATCTTCTAGTTATGTCATATATCCTATATTTCTATATTGGCCTAATTCAGTGTGTTTATTTTTGTCAAATTTTAGGTTGATGATGCACATGTACCCACTGAAGCACTGGAGCAACTTGATGCGCGGAGAGGACATTCCAACTCAAGATATCGTCTACCGTTTCCTCCTCCTCCGCAGTAATATCCTCATCTCTAAACGTTTCTCGTATGATTCTGAACCCCTCCCTTCCCTCTACTACATCGAAGCCATGCCGCAGTTGAACCCTTTCGTCGAGCCCTACCCGGCCAAGCAGGCGTCGCCTGAAGCACCACCGTCGTCGTCGTCTCCACCTCCATCGCAACTTGCTGTGCTAGTCCTGACAGTTTATCACCCCACATGCCTTCCTCCTCAGTTCCTGCCGCTAGACGACCACACAATGGATCCAAGAGGATTGCAGGCGTTCGCCAAAGACTATAGGCTGAGTTAACTCAATAGTTAACTTAGCCTATAGTCTTTGGCAAACACCTGCATATCCTCTTGGATCCATTGTGTGGTCATCTAGCGGCAGGAACTGGGGAGGAAGGCATGTGGGGTCATAAACTGTTAGATATAATTGGGATGTTGATAGTGATGACGAATGATACTTTGTAAATGAATGTTTCTGAATGTTAAAACATGTATTTGAATGATTCTATATGTGTGAACGTGACAATTGAATTGATGTCTGAATGTATCTACTTGTGTGAATCTTTTTATGTTAATTTTGCAGGTTTGTGGCCTGTTTGTAGGCTGATATCAATGGATGTCGTAAACCTGCAGTTCAGAAAACTGAACTGTAGGTTCTCATCCTGCTGACCAGCCACAGCAGGCCTGCAAACAGATTTATAAAAAAAAAATAGATATAGGCGTCGGTTATTTACCGATAACCGTCAGCACAGACTTACAGCGTCAGTTTTTTGTTGAACACCGACGCCAAAAGTGTTCGCGCTACAGGAAATGGGAGTCATCTAGGACACTTTTCTGCGTCGGTTTTTTAGTATATAACCGACGCAGAAATCGTCCTAGATGACGCCGTTTTTTGTGGCGCTAACCCTTTTGGCGTCGGTGTTTTATAATAAACCGACGCTGAAGTGTCCAACCTTTTAGCGGCGCCCACATAGGCGTCGTTCAGAAACCGACGCCAAAGGGGGTTAAACAACCGACACTAAAAGGCACTTCTGTAGTAGTGATAATGATGGCTCGAGCTTTTTGAGTTTCGCTAGCGATGGATGGCCGTAGCGTTGGTGTAGCTGAAGAGGAGAGCATGCGACAAAAAATGATCCAGGTGTAGATGAAGGAAAATAATATAGATCTCCCAGCCTAGGACTCGAACCAATCGTCTTCAAAAGTTGAGAATTTTGTATTATAAAACCAGTAGGTCCAAATGTTACATAACAGTTAAGGGAATCCACAATTTTTGAAACAGACATGAGATTGAAAGGAAATCGGGGAACATAATGAACAGAGTGTAAGTTTAAGGTGGGAGAAAGAGGGACAGTGCCAGATTGTTGAACTATTGTTGTGGATCCATCAGCAAGAGTTACAGTGGGATGTGGTATTTGAGGATCAGAAGTGGTGAGAAGATGTCGCATACCAGTCATATGTTGTGTTGCGCCAGAGTCAACAATCCATGGAGAATTAGCAGCCATCATAGAAGTTCCTGAATTCCCTTGATTGAAGATCATATTAGCTGAGGAAGAAGCTTGTTCTAAGGATGCAGAATCATCATATGGTGGTCGTTGTGAATTGCGAAGCAGCTGCTCATATTCGGTGGAAGAAATGGTAACCTGGGATGGAGCCTCAGTCGAGTGTGCAATATGGGCAGATCCAGCCCCACGACAACGGCCATACGGATAGCCATGCTTTTTGTAGCATTTTTCCACAGTATGCCCCATTCTATTGCAGTAAGTGCACTTTGGGCGAGGAAAGCGTCCTCGACCTCGACCTCGAACAGTGGCTGCCATGGTCAAAGGCTGGGTCGGGAGTCCGCAAGGATGCGGCTGCGGAGAGAGGGCGGGGAGCAGAAGTCTGCGGGAGTGCGGCTGGGGCTGGGTGGGCTAGGTTTAGGAATACACTCTGATACCATGTTGAGTATGCGGCAGCCGTCTTCTATATGTTCGTTAATCACGTAAGTGTACAAACCATCTTCTTATATAGGAGATGGTTAGGGAAAAACAGGTATGATGTACCGCAAGTTCAGCCATGCAGATAAAATGTACCCCCGGCCCATATAGGGCTTATTACAAGATAATACAACTAGGTCTAATACGTGGCTTCGATCTTGAGGCATCAGGTGGGCCAATATGACTGTCGCTCGAAGACCGTGTCGGGCAGGGGGAGTGTCAGGCAGCTTTATCGGCCAGCCATATCGGGCAACCGTATCGGGCAGCCGTATCGGCCAGGCCCTATCGGGCAGCCGTATCGGCCAGCTGTTGGAATTCTTGTCTTTTCAGGTTCGGTACTTGAGAGTCCCAAAATTGTCTAGTTTCGGTGCCTACAAGTCTAAAACATGCTCATTAGCTACATTATTGGCTATTTTCAGTACATTATCTAATGGAGATATAGAAAACATAAAACATGAACAAAAGAGTGCATATTAAGACTAAAGTGGCACAAAACTATAGATAAAATGCATAGAAAATATGCGCTAATTTGGGTGTTATCATGGACAACCTATAGGAACCAAGTTGTTGAGGCTAACTTTTTTCCATCCAACTTTCTATGCCTGGAGCCTAGGACATAGAGCGATGTTCTGACTACATAGAATGACTTAAATATAGATGTAACTTTCTTGTCTCAATTCGTTACCCGTATTTTGGTTCATACTATGGAGCACATGTTGTTATTCTATTGTACACCAGTTTAGCTATTGGAGTAGCACAATCCATCTAGATTCATTATTGTAGTTTTAATTAATAAAATGATTCCTTAGATTTATTGCAGGCCTAGAGAATGAGGTGAAAGGAAATGAGTGAGTATTATGATATGATTCACTGTGCTTAATTAATCTAGCTATATATGTACTCCTAGATATTACTCAAGCCTCTTACCTATCTATATGTGGATGCACCATTCATACCAAGATCATTGCATCTTTACATAACAAAAGTGCACATATAAAATTTTTGTTCTTGAAGATTGTAATATATATGGAAGCATACACATTTTCCCAAAATGAAATGTTGTACTTGTCAAGTTTCTTAAAAGATTAGAGAGAGGGGAGGGGACCTTCAGTAAGTGTTCTGGTCCTTCAAAGGTCAAATTTGCTAAAACAAAGTCAAATGGTTGAATTTGTAAGTCTTCTAATGCAAATTTCACTTGAGTGGGGTTAGTTTACATTTATACATCATTGTTATTCAGTTACTCATTTTAGTCTTTCAGAAAATGGACTAGATCGCGAAATTGATGAAAATAAGTATAATGATCAATACGATCTGAAATTAGTAAAAAAAATGGAGTAATTAAACAATTATTACCAAGTAACAATACTTTGCTACTAGATATTATAGGTTATCAAGGAGTTGAGGTAGGGAAATGTTAGAAGGGGAAGGTCAAAGGGTTTTAGTTTCTTGGATGAATTTCTTGGCCCGATTGAGGAGTGGTAGAGACCTGACCCAAGTTAGCAGACATGTGCCCGACTCAGTAGGTAACCAACTGAATCAAATATGTTACTACAATCATTATTGTTTTGTCCCAAAAAATGGATTGGAAGCTCAACCAACGGGCGACGAGTGAACCATTCAAGTTAAATTTGATTTATTTCATTAAACTATTTTGCTTGATGCCCACCTTATAATGAGAGGTGAGAGGGTTTTATTTAAAAAAAATGTAATTTATATGATGACTTTTCCAAAATTGTCTCTATTTCAAAGCACATGAAATCTGATTCATGATGGACTGCATCAAGAATGCATTTAAGCTCTGATAAGATATTAAGTGAGAATAAGATCAATAGACATGATTTATTTATATGAAATTCTTTCATTTTCAATATGATATTGTTGAAACTAAGAAGTTCTTATATGTTGCTTGGCTTTACTCCACAATCGTATTGATTGGAGTGAGACCAAACATACTATATCTCTACCACAATAGGGGAATTTGTGATGGAATATAGAACCACATAGGTCACTACTTCAACTATATTAACTTTGTTTGTAGGCAAGATTCCAACAACAATATAGTAGGATGATAATTGAGGTGGTGTGGCTGAATTGAGGCAAACTCCTCTATGATGCCCTAACAAGTCCTGCCTCAATATTCTTGCAGATTTAGGATGATCGATTTCATCAAATTTCAGAAAGTTCTCGTGTCAAGTTCTACATTTATTTGGTCTTAAATGTTTCTTCTGTTTTACATAGTTTGTCCTATGTAACACCTCTAAACCAAGGATGTGACTTGTTTGGTCAGCTCCTCCAATGGAAATCATGTGCTTCATATAATACAAAAGCCTATACATGAAATCTTTTTCTTTAGGTGTTCATATCACATCCTGTGGAAATTTCATGTAGTAATCTTTCTAACCCACATACTTTGTATAATTTCTTGGTTTATGGCAATTCAATTTATTCTGGTTTTCAAGTTTTGGTTTTCTCAGATTTGAAGTATCAATCCTTATGCTAGATGAGTTACTAGTGTCATTTTGTGCATTGGAAATAACACAAGATAACCTTTTCATGCAAGTTAACATCTAAAATTGAGGAAACAAGATTGAGAATGAGGTTATATATCTCATTGTTTCAGTTATCTCCAACTGCACAATTTCAACATCCATCAATCATTTAAAAGTATCAGGATGTATATTCTCATGTTCTAGTTTTGACTGAGAATACTAAAATGAATGTTCAAACTAGTGAACAACCAATACTTCTTTGCTTCTGAATTTTTGGCACCCATCAGTGACTCAATATGGATTTTTTAAAATTTAACCAATTTAACAGTTTCAAATGTAATTTTTGGTATACATTGGATATTATATATTCTCTTAGATTAGGTTTTCCATTATTTAATCTTTTTTTCTAGAGTATCTTCTTGATGATATTTCTCTATCTTTCTTCCAATAGTGCTTCTTTCAATTCTAGGGTAGCTGCAATCCTATTGCTTCATAGGTATTGTTGAAGGGCTTGCCATGTTTGTTACTACATATATTTTCACTGTTATAAGTTTTGAAATGGACGTAAACCTTCCATATTAGTAGTACCTAAAAGTGAAATCTCATGAACTATATTCACACTGCTCAATAAGGTGCTAGCTGCCTAGGGTTTGTGGCGACTGACTAAGCAAACAGCTGGGCGATCGACCTCCAAGCTTCATGGAGGGGGGATCCCCCTCCTCCTTGGCACTCACGCCGATGGCTGATGAGACCCAACCGCCTGAGGTGTCCCACAAAGCTTGGAACCAGGTTCTAGGTGGACCAGATGCATTCAAGGAACACAACTTTGATCCACCTGAGAAGAAGGATGGGAAGACATTCATTACCATAGATGACTGCACCTATGAAGCTATGGAAAAGTCTTAGGAGCACAATGCTATTCTCTATGTCATGGGCAAGTGTATGTGCTATCTCCATCTTTTGGCTTGGATAAAGAGGGTCTAGAAGCCTAAAGGTGGCTTCGATCTCTTTTCTAAGCATGAGAAAATCTTCCTTCTATGCTTAAACTATGTCGAGGATAAGAAGAACATCATCAACACAGGTCCTCGTTGGTTTGACAACAGACTTGTAGTTATGAAAGACTACAAAACGGGTGATGATCTCAAGAAGGATTTCTTCAGTTCAATCCCAGTTTGGATTAATATACCCAGCATGGGTAGGAACTGTTTCCCTCGGGCCATTGGCATCTCTATCAATACTAAACTAATCATTCTACTTTCAAGAAACATGATGCTATTAAACCCATTACTGAGATTTTTGACACCAACAACAATAGCTTGGTTGATGAAAAAAGTATTGCACAGGAATCTATCGATTTGTTTGAAGGCTTGTACAACCAAAATCAAGAGGACTATGACACAAATAATCTTGATCTTGATTGGATCAAACAAGTAACTAATGAAGATAATGATTATCTTTGTAAGAAACCTGATATGTAGGAACTTAAAGATGTGGTTTGGAGTATAAGGCCAAATAAAAGTCCTGGCCCAGATGGCTTCAATGGCTTCTTTTATAGAAGAAGTTGGGAGTTAATCAAAGATGATATATTTCTTGCTATTTCTTGGTTTTTTGCAGGTGGTACATGGTCAGGAAAATTAACCATGTCCTTATGGCTGTTACTCCGAAAAAGGATATTGTATCTACTCTTGCAGATTACCACCCTATTTCTTGGTGCTCAATGCTCTATCAATTCATTACTTAAATTATGACCATAAGACTGGATATTATCATGCCCAAACTCATCTCCATCAACTGCGGTTCCTTCGTACATGGTAGAAATATTGAGGACTGCTCGCTATTAGCTGTTGAATTCACCTTAAATTTCAACACGCAAAATAGCTTCCCATATGCATGTTTAAAGCTTGACATTACCAAAGCCTTCGATTCAGTTGGAGGAATTATCTTTGGCGCTTCTTGAGAGGTATGGGTTTAAGTGACACTTGGATACATTTGGTAAAGTAATGTGTCACCACACCTTCCTTCTTGCTTCTTCTCAATGGGAGTGTTGTTGGGTTCTTCAAGAATGCAAATGTCCTACATTAGGGTGATCCTTTGTCCCCATTGCTCTTTGTCATTGCCAAGGAGGGGCTCAGTAGGATGATTGAAAAGTCTATGTCTTCAAGGAAAATCAAATCCTACTCAGTAAGACGAACGAAAGGCTATCACACCTTTTATTTGTTGATGATGTGCTCATCTACGTTGAAGGCAGGAAGAACAACCTCAATAACTTGAAAGACCTCCTCCTTTTTTTTGATAAGATATCAGGAATGAAATGCAACCCCAACACGACGCATATCTATCTATCTAAATCATGCAAACATAAATCTAAGCTGGTGGACACTTTGGGCATCCAACGTGGTCATTGGCCAACCAAATATCTGGGATTTCCTATGGCAGGGGGCAACCTCAGGCATAAACATTTTCATGAATGTATGGACAAGCTCAAGGACATGATGAGCAGATGGTCATGCAAAAAAAATTCCATGGCAGGAAAAATCATACTTATCAAGCCATGTGCTATGGGACTTATAAACTACTAGTTACGAAAAAGAGAGGTTCCACACTCTATCCTACATCGCATGGAAATCATGCTCAGTGATTTCATTTGATGCGGCCCGATTCATTCAGCCAGTTGGTCTCGTCTTGCTTTTCCTAAAGTCGAAGGTTGGCTTGATGTGATCTATTGACTAATCTAGTTGATTATCACACCATGAGAAGAGTCTTGAAGATGCTTTTTGGTAAGTCTGTATGGAGATCTTGGATGAGGTTAAGATATGGTCCTGACCTCAGTATCATGCCCATGTATATCAAAGGCTACTCAACATCTTGGAGTAAAATGAACGTTGTATGGCCTAACTTCATCAATCTTGATGATTTGGGCCTATGGGACCTCTTCCAATAGAGACAAAATGAATATGATGTCTTCAAGAATCTATGGCTTCTTCATCATCAGCCAAAGTGAAGCCTAGCTACATACAGAGCGATCAAATCTATTCTACCTACCTTGGAGAAAATTAGTAGATGGTCTCCTAATGTGGACACCTGATGCTGCTGATGGAGCTTCCACTTACGTGGAATTGGGTGCACCACTAAAAATCCTAAAGATGGTAAATCCTTAGGTTTAGCCTTGCTTATACTAGATAGAGAACTCCACCCACGTATGCTAAGATACGTGGAAGTCTTATCGTAGTATAGTTAAGGGTCGAATCCACAGGATAGCAGTCTTGTTGCAAGCAAAAAGATGGAAAACGTTGGAATTTCACTTAGTCACTTAATAGTAGGCACTTAAATCAAAAGTTTGGTTTTGTTGTTTTAAACTAAGAACATGCAAAGTAAAGAAAGAAAGTAAATCTAAGGAGTTAAACTATGATAAAAGTCACTAGGGTGTGATCGGTTTTTCACCGCCACTACACATGGATCAACACATGCAAAGCAAAACATAACTTGCAAAAAGAGTCTAGTCAGTTAGTATCTTTGTAGACTTAGCTTCCTGTCGAAGAGCTAACTACGAGAAGTGTGGGAATGTTGCAACGCCAACCATTCCCAAACAAATGGTCACTTACTTTACATCATTACCCTCGCGAAGTGTGTTCCTCGACTTACCAAGGTTGCACTTTCATACGTCAACTAATTCCATTTCATAGTATGAAAGTGCAACAAATGGTAGTGAGTTTACTCTACTTCTTGAGATACACTTCTAGATACCGAAATAGATGCATGGTAGATACATGCACCAAGAACCAACATACAAATGAGTTTCAAATCTAATAGTACAAACGTAGACAATTCATACTAAAAGATAAAGGATAACACAAGTTGGAGATCAAGCAACATGCATTCATTAAATGTTTGATGTCGAACTGAAAAGATAAGAACTCTATATTACAAATTATGGATTATATTTACATGATATGAAAACATGGGTAGCGGGGCTACTCCCCGCACCCTAGTGAGAGAGACTACTCGCTCATGAGTAGGACAAAGAAGGAGGCAAGAAGAGAGAGAGAGAGCGTCATCCCCACAAAGGAGAGAGGAAAGTCAACATCTTGGAGAGAGAGAAATGATCCACTAGCTTCACAGGTTGCTTGATGACGAGATCGCCCTCTTCCCACCTTCTTTGGTGGAGAGAGAGAAAGCACCTTCGAGATGGAGTATGGGTCTCAGACCGGCAGCCCCTGGGCAGAGGATGGAAGTCAGATTTGCTCTGGAGTGATTGAAGCAGCCTTTGGACATCTGAACACTTGATATCTCGTGATGGACCCTTGGGGTCTTATTTATAGGCCTTAAGTGAAGTCCAAACGGTTTGGAGATCATTTGGACCTCAGGACCGTTTGGACCTCAAGATCGTTTGGACCTTGAGACCATTTGGACCTCAAGACCGTTTGGACCTCAAGTCCGTTTGGACGTCAAGACCGTTTGGACCTTGAGACCGTTTGGACCTTGAGACCGTTTGGCTTCATGCGGTCTCGGGACCGGTTGGCTTCATGCGGTTTTGAGATTTATTGACTCCATGCGGTCTCGGGACCGTTTGGCTTCATGCGGTCTTGGGACCGTTTGACTCCATGCGGTCTTGGGACCATTTGGCTTCATGTGGTCTCGGGACCATTTGGCTTCATGCGGTCTTGGGACCATTTGACTCCATGCGGTCTCAGGACCATTTGGCTTCATGCGGTCTTGGGACCGTTTGACTCCATGCGGTCTCGGGACTGTTTTGCTTCATGCGGCCTTGGGACCGTTTGAGTCCATGCAGTCTTGAGGTTGATTTAGTCTTTTATGTCTTTTTCTGCAGATATAAAGAGGAAAAGTTAGTCTGATGGTATATTTACAATAAGAGGGAATATTTAGGGATTAAGGCTAATTCTAATTGAGAAAGAGTATGGAAAACTAAAGAAAAGACTAAGGTAAACATCCAAAATTGAAGGTTATCACCCCCCTAACTTAGAGTCTAGCTTGTTCTCAAGTTAGATAGAGCTGAGACATGTAATGGCGAGGCGATTTTATTTAGTTAGGATTTCCATACTCTTGCTTCAATTCTTAACCTGAGTTTTTCTAAGGTCATATCAGGTCTTATTGCTTGCCATGACTCTTTCAGGTTTCGAGAGTTGCTTGGGTCTCAGGTTTCTTTCGTATCTCGTAGCTCGCGTTGGGACCACCTTTATTCTGTGCATGTTATTGACTCTAATCAGCTTTATACCTCTCTAAAGGACCTACTGGAAACTAGAGGGGGTATGAGGGTTGGCTAAAGGCTTGAAGTGTAACTCCCCCTTCAAGTGGGGGAGGGGTTGTCTATGCTTTTTAGGATCTCACTACTGGGCACGATACATCTGCCTTTGTGAGGGCAGCTGAATGTACCGGCCGGACGAGTCCTTTATAAGCCTTTCATATATTTGAATACCTTAGGGTTTCACTACCGGGCACGACACATCTGCCTTTGTGAGGGCAGCTGAATGTGCCGGGCGGGTGAGACCTTCATCAGTTCCTTATATAAATCCTTATTCATGGCACAACTCTCATAATTTTATTCGACTCTCTGGCTTTTATTCGAAAACTCACAGGCTTGTGTTTTGGGGTTTTGTTTGGGAAATTATTTTGGGCGGCCAAGCCTCTTTTATTTTGACGAGAGGAAAGTTGTTCTTAGAGTTTTTCAACATGCACTTATTTGGTTTGTGGTCCACTTGCAGAACTTATTGATTTGGAAGTTGCCTGATGCCCCTCTCATCCTTGAGAGCCTGGCTTATTTCTGCCTTGATATTGACCTATAGAGAGTCAGATAAAGAAGTGAAGCAAAAGCATGAAAATCAATAGTGGGGGTATATTATTAGATCGCCATTAAATGTCTAAGTGTTATTTACTTTTGGGAACTAACATGATTCTAAAGTTAACTGAGGGTGACTTTATTCAAAAGATTTATTGTTGGATGAGTTATTTAAAATGGAAGCTAAATGTGTAGAGGAAACTAAGAAAAATTGTACAAAAAATGAAGGAGGAGATGGAAAAGGAGGGATATAGAAATGATACCTCTCCCTTGTCTAGTGTACCCCCCTAACTTATCACACACTCTGTCCTCAGAGTAGCAAAGTAATAGGTTGAGAAGTACAAAGGCAAGGGCTTCAGGTTTACGTTAATCCTGAGTTTGCTCCTTGAGATTGAAGTAGGTTGGCTGTGAACTGTCCGCGTAGAGCGTGGTAATCCACGTCAGTCATATACTCTACTGGTCTTTGAAGGGCGATGATGGTATACATCCAGTAGAGGATGTGGAAGCCGCATTCATTTGATTGTCGGATTTGTTGGGGACATTTGTGGCTGAAGGAAGGGTGATGAAAATGATCTTTGTCATAAGCCCTTGTGTGCTGACTGAGAAGGGCGATTAATTTGTCAGCGCAGTCCTTCACCACTACCTCTGTTGGCGTCCTTGGTGTCACGACATAGTTCTTCTGTCATGGGTTGTACTGGTTGTCGGAACTGTTATATATTGTGGTTGTTCCATCTGGTAGGTTTGTTGCCAGGAGCATCCAGTGCTCATGATAGAGGAAGGGTAACATGATGAACTTCGACGTTGTGTGTTGTAGAAAGGAGATCAATGCTTCAGTTGTGCCTATGTTCTTGAGCTTTAAAAGATCATCCTTGATGTATGGGGATGCCATAAATGTAGTGGGATTGTGTTGGCCGAGTAGAGACTGGTAAGCGCTCATTAGGCTGGCGGAGAGGGATCCTTTAATCTGTAAAGTCTCTCTAAGCGTGTCTATCAGAACTAAAATGTCCCAGACATGAATACGAGCTCATCCTTCTCGGCTGAAAGTCGCGCCATAATGAGTCGTAGTTCGATGTCGTTGAGACCTTTGCAAGCACTGTGATCAAAGTCAGGAAAGGTTGGTTCTATGGCAGACAAAGGATCGATGTATCCTTTACTTTGCTCGGTAGCTAAGGCCGGTTCCTTTGATTTCTCCGACTCCTTCATAGTTTGTCAGAAGGGTCGCCGCTGCGGTCACTGGATAGCTGAGAAGAGGTAGCGAGGGACATCATCTGGTGCCATTGTCGGGTCCTTGAAGAACCGTCTATCACAGATGAGCTCCATAGCATAACGCCCTCGCAAGGAATGAAAATCATCAGCAACCAGATCAGAAAATGGGATTTCCTGGTTCATCGCTTGGATGTGACGTATGGTGCAGAAAGCGCAATCCCCAGATTCCTCGACAGCTTGAACTTGAGGGTTTATTATTTTGAACCAAGGCTGGCTCCAGTCTTGGCGGAGAGATGGGCATGCAGCCCAAATTAACTTCAGCAACCGGAAGGGTATACACCACACTTCTCCTGCTGCTTCACCGACGAAATTTATTGTACCGGCGGGTAGCTCAACGTCGCAAAAATTATAGACCTTGGCATCCCGAGCTTCGGTGTCGACGATCATAAATAGCCAATGATCTGAGATTTGAAAGGGCACGGTGAGATAACGTGCCCGTCGTGCTAAACCAGCACGCAGCCGATCGATTGATTTCGCTCTTATGCCTTTGTGTAAAAGGCCAATAGACAGAGCAGGCGAGGCGTTGAAAACTGGTTGTTGCCTCTTAGAACTTATGTACGTTTCTATACAGTTGGCGAGAAGGACACAGAAGATTGCCATTGTCATCGTGGACCGAGGTCGCAGGATGTGGCGGAAGTCTTCTCGTGTCATCTTGCACCTAGTTTTGGTGTTATTGTAGATGATGTCTTCCCCTGCCTTTGCATCGTCCACAATAGTGTTCAGTATAAAAATGTCCTGGGCATCTAATGTGGAGATGGCCGCCATATCAAGATCATGCATTTTGTGCGGTAGAGGTGGTGGCGGGGGAAGTTCTTGCGGAAGGGGGGAAGAAGGTTGTTCTAGGACTGCTGCATAGTCCTACAACTCATCATCCGAATCCAAAGCAGAATCGAGTTCTTCATATGTATCTAAGCTGACTCGTTCTGACTCGTCCAGGTCTTGGGGGGAAGGCATTGACTTGCCAAGCGCGAGGGAAGGTTGAGCGGTTGTTGTTGGCGGGCTTACGCTGGTTCCTAATATACATTGGTGTAACTCAGCAAAAGCCGCATTTTTGGCAGACTCCCCGATGGATCCCAAAGCAGAATAATCCAAGAATTGCTCCCCATATGACATGTTGACATTTTCATTGTGGGGGGACCTGGGGTCTTTATCAGCTCCTCGGCTTGTGCCATCCCCAGCATTGCCTGGGTCGCCAGATTTGTCCCCTGAGGAGGTGCTATTATTGGAATTAGCCGAGGAGTCAGAGTCCTCATCATCATCTTCTTCGTCCTCATCTTTGTCAGCCGCTGCCTGTTCTGCTGGCTTCTTGTGTGCGGTCTGTTTACACTTCCGATGGACGGCTTGCAACTCATCGAACACCACTTGTACATGCTCGTGTGTTTCGAGTAGTGCGTCGTGTGTTTCTTTGAGGTCTGAGTAACGTCCCTCGGCGGAGAGGAGTCGCGCTGTAATATCTGTAACTTGAGCGCGTAATTGTTGGATTTCATTGTTAGTGGACTCCTCTTGGTGATTGTTTAGCTGTGTGAGGGTGCTACTGATGGTGTCCAAGTGCGTGCTAAGAGCCGCTTGTTGCTGCTTGAGCTCACGGAGAGTCTCGAGTAGAGGTTGGGTCTGCGTAGAGATCTCATCGACTTGCTTAGCCGTCACTTCTTGCTGGCGCGTCGCTCCAAGGACCAACTCGGGAAAGTTGTTGTAGTGGTTGTTGATGTGCTCAACTTGCTTAGCCACCTCCTCTTGTCTTTGCCGAAAACCTTGGAGGATGCTGGGCAAAGCACAGTTCTGTTGGTCGATCGTGGCAACCTACTTGGATAATCCCTGCACACAAGCGAAAATAGAATTTAAAATGTTAGAAGGATCGGTGAGGAGGTTTCGGATGTCGTCGAATTGACGTCTGAATTCTTCACCGATTTTGGAAAAGGGGACCCCAGATGTGGAAGGGTGGGGTGGCTGGGGTCTATGAGGGAGGGTGGTAGTGCCTTGCTGGAGAGACACTGATGATGGTTCTGCAAACTACGTGGTGACCGTAGATGGGGTCACCAACGGTGTCGGGGTGGCAGTGGATGTGAAAGGTGGTGGTGTTGATAATGATGGGGTAGAGACTGTGGAGGTGGATGGAGAAGTGGTAAAGTCAGGCATAGGGATGGAGAAGGGGGAGTCCGAAGGGAAAAGGGGTGAAGAAGAGGATGTGTGTGGTAGCGTGGTTGTGGGGAAAGAAGGAAGGGTGGTGGGTGTTGGGAAGGTGGAAGGGAGTGAGGTGGTGGCGGTTAGTTCAGCATGTAGACTCATAATGAAAGAGTCTAAAGACGAGGTGGTGATGTACTCGTCGAGGAGGGGGTTGTCTTCTGGGTGTGGCTTTGATGTCGGTGTCCCTGACAGCTGTTGTGCCTTCAATTGCCTTCTGGAAGGTCGTTTGACAGGTATTTTTGATGGTCGAGCTGTCGGGGCCGTGATACTTAACTCTGTCTGTCCCGCAGTTGCTTTCTTTTCGGCTGCTTTAACTGAAGCTAAGATTTGTGAAAGCTCCTCATCAGAGAAGAGGAGCTTGTCTGTGTCATAGTTTGCGAGCTCCAAAAGCGGGAGGAGTGTTCTTGATGACTTGACCATAGGACAGAAGACATAATATAATTTCCCATCCTTTTCCTTGATGATGAAGGAGTCCTTCAAAGATTGTTCATTGGTAAGGATGTCGCCCTTTAGTTGCATGCAGCAAGGTAGGGGTATGTCCATCTTGAGGTATTTTATAATGGATGTGACATGACCCCCCATGCAGATTTCCTTCCCCAGGGTGAAGGCAGATAATTTCTGGATCATTTGTCGTCCAATGTTAACTGGCTTTTCGTTCAGAATGGACCAGAGGACAAAGAGATCCGAGATTGTAACGTTCCCTCCTTCTGTCATGGGGAAGAGTGCGCAAGCAAGAATTTTGTGTAGGGTGCGCACAAAACCAGAGTGTATGTTCGATTCTTTGCATGTCTTAACATCATAGGTGGGGAGCCCAGTTATAGATTTCCAGAATATGTGTCTGTTGAACTCAGAGTGCTCGGTTCCCACCGTCTTGGCATTTTGCAGCTGCTGCTAATTGTCAATGAAAACTTCATTCAACATGTTTTCTGTTAAGACCACCTTGTTGCCAAAAATTTTGGTGACCAACCTTCTGTCACCTCCATCCCGTGATCTATCCATGATATCTATGGGTTCTTTTGTAAGAAAGGTGAAGAATTCAGTGGTGGGCTCAGAGTATGAGATCTTGGGTACTAGACATAGCCTTGCAAGGTTGACTTTGTCTAGTGTGTTGAAGATTCGGTCATGGATCCACATCTTCAGCAGTACGCTTGAGCAGACGTACTTTGTAGGTTTTAGGATTTTGTCGATGGATTGGATGGTGTGGATGTAGAGGTTTTCAGGTGGGGGTGCGGTGGTGGTGAGAATTGAGAAGGTGGGGGTGGTGGCAGGAATGGTGGTGGTAGGTGTTGCAAAGGGTTGGTCCATAGCAGAGGCAGGGCGAACTTGTTTATTTGCCCGTTTCTTGGAAGGTTGTCCGGGTGCAGATTCCTGGACCTTACGTTTCCCCTTTTTCTCTTCGGTTGGGGATTTCTCCTGGGGATTTGGCTCATATTCTGATCCTTCATCGTTATCAGAAGAGATGTCTTCCACTTCTTCTTCAGGTGCCTCTGCTAGGCACTTTTCGATTCGGTCAAGGTCGCACAGGACTTGCATCATCTTGACATTTGGTGGCGCCTTTCCGGTCCTGTTGAAGTCATCTCTGATCTTCTGGAGCTTATATTGTTCTATCATCAGTTGCTCCGTTGTCCAGATTGCAGTGTCTTCAAATTTGGTGGCCACCTTTCCTGGTGATGCCATGGCTGAAAAATGGGAGATCAAGAGTTAGAAAATCATATTAGAAAAAAAAGATTTTATTTGTATTTATGTGTTTTTGTGATTTTATGAAAGTTAAAGGAAATTTAAAGGCCAAATGGTTTGAAAACTAATTGGTTCCAAACGGTTTCAGGACCGTTTGGTCTCAAACGGTGTCAGGACTGTTTGGTCTCAAACAGTTTCAAGACCGGTTGATTCCAAATGGTTTCAAGACAGTTTTGTCCCAAACGGTTTCAAGACCGTTTGTTCCAAACGGTTTCAAGACCGTTTGGTCCCAAACAGTTTCAACACCGTTTGGTCCCAAACAGTTTCAAGACTGTTTGATCCCAAACGGTTTCAAGACGGATTGGTCCCAAACAGTTTCAAGACCGTTTGATCCCAAACGGTTTCAAGACCGTTTGGTCCCAAACAGTTTCAAGACCGTTTGGTCCCAAACGGTTTCAAGACCGTTTGGAAAGTGAAGCTTCGTGCAACCCCCGGCGAAGACAAAATGGCGAATGGAGGGCGGAAGCTCTGGCGATGAAGGCGAAGGCGGCGATGAAGGCGCCGGCGATGATGGTGATGATGGAGGAGGCCGACGACGATAAAGACGTAGGAAAAGAAGATTGCGGCGAGGCTGGCGGTGGTAAAGACGAAGCTGACGGTGGAAACGGTGGAGTTGCCGGCGAAGAAGAGGGAACAAAGGCATTGGCTAAGGTGGAAATGGTGGTTGCGGGAGAAGGCGACTGCTGCGGCCGGACTTCCTTGCTGTTGTGAGCAGGGGAGATGACGACGAGGGCGCTGGAGACGGAGGTCGCGCGAGAGTAGGGGAAGCAGAGGTCGACAGAGGCGAGAGCAATGGAACATCACTTCGAGAGTTTCAGATGGCTCAGGAGTCGAAAGAAAGAAAAACGAAGGGGTAGGGTTTATATTTATAGGAAACGGGGGGTTGACCTGACAAAAACCCTAAGTCAAATGGTTTAGCAACCGTTTGGACTCCAAACGGTTTCGACACCATTTGGTCCCAAACGGTTTTGAGACTGTTTGGTCTCAAACGGTGTCAAGACCGTTTGGTCCCAAACGGTTTGAAGACCGTTTGGCTCCAAACGGTTTCTGGACCGTTTGGATCCAAACGGTTTCAGGACCATTTGGGAGGGTTAAGGTCGAACAGATTTTTATATTTTTATGTTTGTTTTAGTTATATAATTTTTTTGTATTTTCATAAAATGAACCTAAGGTAATTAAAAGAACGGGAGAAAAAAGAAAGAAACTAAAATCTTGGGTTGCCTCCCAAGTAGTGCATGGGTTTTACGTCGCTGGCTCGACGAAACTTTGATGGTGTTAATCTGACGGCGTGGCGTCTTTGATTTCGATGGTCTATCTCGGCATCTTATCTTCTGGAGTGTAGTATCTTTTTAAACGATGGCCGTTGACCTTCCTTTCTCCTCCGTTATTGTCGACGATTATCACAGCTCCAGTTGGATAAATATGTTTTATGGTGAAGGGCCCAGACCATTTTGTTCGAAGTTTTCCGGGGAACAACTTGAGCTTGGAATTGAAAAGGAGCACTTTGTCGCCGATGGCGATGTCTTTCCTTTTTAGATGATTGTCGTGCCACATTTTTGTCTGCTCTTTATAGATTCTGGCACTCTTATAGGCGGTCATACAGAGTTATTCTAGCTCATGTAGCTGCAATTGTCTATTCTCTCCCGCACTTTTAAGATTGAAATTTAATTATTTGATGGCCCACCAGGCTTTGTGTTCCAGCTCTACTGGAAGATGACAAGACTTCCCGTACACCAAACGGAACGGGGTTGTTCCGATTGGTGTTTTATAAGCTGTTCGATATGCCCAAAGGGCATCAGGAAGTTTGGTGGACCAATCAGAGCGGTTTCTGTTCACCGTTTTTTCAAGAATCGCCTTCAATTGTCTATTTGATACCTCTACCTGACCACTGGTCTGTGGATGGTAGGGCGTGGCGAATTTTTGATTGACTCCGTACTTTTTTAGTAAGGCTTCAAAACTTCTTTCCAAGAAATGGGTCCCGCCATCTGATATGACAGTTCTTGGAACTCCAAATCTTGGGAAAATAATATCTTTAAACAATTTAATAACAGGCTTGGAATCGCTGGATACAGTGGGTACAGCTTCGACCCACTTCGAGACGTAGTCCACCGCGACCAAGATGTAAGAGAAGCCATAGGATGAAGGGAAAGGGCCCATGTAGTCTACCCCCCACACATCGAAAAGCTCAATTTCTTGCCACATTGTGAGGGGCATCTCGTCTCTTTTTGATATGTTGCCCGAAAACTGTCATTTGTTGCAGGCTTTCACGAAATCGTATGAATCCTTTGATATGGTGGGCCAGAAAAAACCAGATTGTAAAACTTTTATAGCTATTTTCTTAGCACTCATGTGCCCCCCTGTGGGTCCTGAATGGCAATGCTCTAAGACCGGGGTTATTTCTTCTTCCGGCAAGCAGCGACAGAAAAGTCTGTCAGCACAAAGGTGAAACAGGTAGGGTTCATCCCAATAATATTGTTTTATGTCATGAAGGAACTTCCTTTTGTCATGATAGGAAGCAGAGGGGTGGATAATCCATGTGGCTAGATAATTGACGATATCTGCATACCAAGGGAAACCATGTGTGGCCTTCGTAAGTTGATCGTCAGGAAGAGAATCCCGGATAGGGATTTTATCTTCTTCTTCTACCTCGATCCAGCTGAGGTGATCAGCCACAACGTTCTCCACTCCACTTTTATCTTTAATCTCCAAGTCGAATTCCTAAAGCATCAACACCCAACGGATAAGCCTGGGTTTGGCATCCTGCTTCTGAATCAGGTATCAAATGGCAGAATGGTCGGTATAGACAATGACTTTGGAACCAATCAAATAGGAGCAGAATTTTTCAAACGCATAGATGACAGCCAGAAATTCTTTCTCCGTGGTAGTGTAGTTTTTCTGTGCTTCGTCTAGCGTTTTGGATGCATAGTAGATAACATAGGGTTTCTTATCAATCCGCTGTCCTAAAACAACCCCTATGGCGTAATCACTTGCGTCGCATATGATTTCGAAAGGCTGCGACCAATCTGGGGCTCTCAGAATAGGTGCGGAAATTAACGCATTCTTGAGGGTGGAGAAACTTTGCATACATTCTTGATTGAATATGAACTCAACATCTTTAGTTAGGAGTTGGGTCATGGGTTTAGCTAACCTTCATAAATCTTTGATGAATCTTCTGTAGAATCATGGATGACCTAGGAAAGCTCGAACCCCTCTTATGTCCTTTGGAGGTGACAGTTTTGAGATAACATCGATTTTTGCTTTATCAACCTCGATTCCTCTGTCACTTACCCTATGTCCGAGAAAGACACCTTCCGTTACCATGAAATGGCATTTCTCCCAATTCAGGATAAGGTTCGTTTCCTCGCAGCACTGTAGAACTTGTCTAAGATTGATTAAACAGTTATCGAAGGAATCTCCGTAAACTGAGAAATCGTCCATAAACACTTCCATGACGGATTCAATTAAACCAGTGAAGATGGCAGACATACACCGTTGGAAAGTAGCGGGTGCGTTACACAACCCGAATGACATTCTTCTAAAGGCGTATGTCCCAAAAGGACATGTGAAGGTTGTTTTTTCCTGGTCCTCCGGGTGTATGGGTATTTGATAGAACCCGGAGTAACCGTCAAGATAGAAAAAATATTTCTGATGAGCTAAATGCTCCAGGACTTCATCGAGGAAGGGTAGAGGGTAGTGGTCCTTCCTCGTGGCTTTGTTCAACTTTCTATAGTCAATACACATCCGCCACCCTGTTACAGTCCCGGTGGGTACTAACTCATTTTTGTCATTAAACACTATGGTAGTGCCTCCTTTTTTTGGAACAACCTAGATGGGGCTGACCCACTGGGAGTCAGAGATAGGGTAGATTATGCCAGCTTTGAGTAATTTGAGGACCTCCAGGCGAACCACCTCCTTGAGATTCAGATTCAGTTTTCTTTGATGTTCGCGGGTTGGCTTGAATTCTTCAACCATAGGAAGTCTATGCATACACGTGGCTAGATTTATGCCTGTTAGGTCAGTTATCTTATATCCAATGACCTTTTTATACTTCTTCAACTCGTCCAGAAGTTTTTCTTCCTGATCTTCTGTAAGGGTAGAGTTGATGATGACCAGGCATAGCTTTTCCTTATCTAAGAAAACATGTTTAAGCCCTGTGGGTAAAGTCTTCATTTCGGGGGCTTTTGGTGGCTCAGCTACTTCTATAATGGTAATAGCTTTAAGTTCCTCAAAAGAAGTCGTTGATGCTTCCTTGGCCTTTTCTAAATGTTGCAGACACTGTTGAACTAGTTCGTTTGCAGAGAATTCAACATCTGGGTTGATTAGGACATTCTCTAATTCGTCAGCTGGCTCGGATATTTCTAACTGAGACATTTGTTGTATTGCATCAAGAAGGAAAACCTCCTCTTGAATACTGGGGCCTTTCATGCAATTAAGGACTCAGAATTGAATTGCTTCTTTTCCGAGCCTAAGAATGATGGTGCCAGCTTTGACGTCAATAAGCGCCCTTGCAGTAGCGAGGAAAGGTCTGCCGAAGATAATCGGGTATCTCAAATCTTCTTTAATATCCATGATAACGAAGTCACATGGGACGTAGGCATCCTTGCCTATCCTTACTGGGATATCTTCAATGATCCCCAGAAGTGCGGTTATGGTGGAATCCGCTAATTGAATAGTCATTGTTGTAGGTAGCAATTCGGTGAAACCCAGACGTTTGCACATGGAATAAGGCATGATGGATATACTGGCTCCTAGGTCAGCTAATCCTTTTTTAGTAGATGCATTTCTAAGGCAACATTGGATTCCGAAGGAGCCTGGGTCCTTTTTCTTTTTGAGCATCTTGTTTAAGATGATGTCAGAGGTGGTCTGAACAAGCTTAACAATTTCTTGCTCCTCGGTGATATACTTTCTTGAAAGTAAGGTCTTGAGGTATTTTGCCCAGGCCGGCACTTCAGAAAGAGCATCAAGGAGCGGGATATCAATGTATAGTTTCTTCATTGCCTCCTTGAACTTTTGAAACCTGGAGTCCATCTTTGTTTCCCGCAGTCTTCCTGGATACGGGATTCTTGGTTTATATTGCAGGACTTCAGGTTCTGCAGACACTTGGTCTTTATCTTTGCCCTTTGTGCCTTCTGAGGGCTTTTCTATTCCTTATTGCGGGCTCTCATTCGTCATAAAAATAGGGGTATCATCATTATCTAGGGTGATCTTGGTAGTCTCATGAAGAGTGTGTCCCGATCTTGTGGTGACATCATTCAACTGTTCATGCATATTCTGTCCATGCTTAGGATTTGAATCGGGCTGCCCTGCAAAAGTGTCTGCTGGAGGCTTCAATTATGCAGCAATCTGGGCAAGCTGGGCTTCTACTGCCTTTTGTTGTGATTGCTGATTAGCGAGCATAGTCTGTTGAGATTGCAGCATCTGCCTTATCAAGGATATTTCATCTTTCGGTTGAGGAGGAGTGGTTTTCTGAGGGATTTTTTATTGGGCTTGCTGAGATTGTTGTGGTGGTAGTGCCAGTTGAGGTTGCTGAGTGTGCAGTTGTGGATGGAGCGGAGGGTGAGTGTACTGATAGTAGGTCAATTGATTCCTGGGGTAGTTAGCCCTAGGGAAGTTATTCATGGAGTTCCCTTGATTTTGTTTGAAATTGTTTGGGAATCCAGGTGGTGACCTACTAGAGGGTCCCCCCTACGTATGATGATGTGGATTAGCGGTCCCAGCAGGGTTTCCATACTGAAATCATGGATGGTTCCTTGGTTGATTCGGATTGTAATAGACTTGTCCAGGGATAGAGTGGATAGAGTTGACTTGTTCAGGTATTTGTTCTTCAGATTGATCAGTAATAGGTTCATATTGTTGTGGTGGTGGATGCAGATCCATCATCACATTATAAAGCATACCACAAGAAAGGGTCGGATGGTCTGAAGCATGATAGGCCTCACAGGTTCCTGTGGCAGCCTTGACTTGTTGAACTAGAGGAATTTTCTTCTTATCAAACTCTCTGAGAGAAGTCTCGAGAGCTTGTTGTTTATGAACTATGGTTTTCAGGGCTTCAGCTATTACCTTCATCTCTATTGATTCTTCAGCTTTGTAGACCTTGAGGACACCTTTACCGGATGATCGTCCCTAGTTGAACTGATTTTCGGCTCCAAGTGTAACAATTTTCCAGGAGTCTTCATAATTCTTTCTCATGAAATTTCCTCTAGATGAGGAATCGAAGAACTGTTTAATATCGTCGCTTACTCCCCAATAGAAGGTTTCTATCAATTGGTTCAGGGAGATTCCATGATGGGGGCACTTCCGCAAAAGTTCTTTAAACCTTTCCCATGCTTCAGTAAGGGATTCTCCAGGAAGTTGAGAGAAGTGACTGATTTGCCCTCTGATCTCATAAGTCAGTGAGGGGGGAAAGAACTTCTCTAAGAACTTTTCCTCTAGGGGAGCCCAGGTGGTTATTATGGGTTCCCTGTCAAGTGAGTTATACCAACTCAGGGCCCTCCCAGACAGAGTGAAATGGAACAGATGAAGCATTATCACATCAAAAGTGACTCCGGCTTGCGGAACCAGGCGGCACATTGCCTTAAACATTTTCATATGATCCATGCAATCATCTCCAGAACCTCCAGAGAAAGAGATGCCTTGCATGATCTGGATCCACTGGGTCCGAATCTCAAAGTTGGGGATATTAATAATCGGAGGTCGGACCGGGTGGTTATCCTCATAGTTCTTTGGGACAGCGTAGTCCCTCAGTCGCTTGTTCCTTAACTTCAACCGAGCAACTTGGGTTGCTGCCTCAGTTTCAGCTCTAATGTGGGCTTGTTCTTCCGCATGAATCTCCGCTTGGATCTGGGCACGTGTATCAGCGATGAGTTGTGCCCTTTGAGCGGCGATGACGACGTTGACTCTCTCCTTCACCAATTCAGTCTGGCGTTGATCTTCAGCCATTTTCCTAGCTCGTTGGTGATTGAGTCTAATACGATGGTGGAAGCTTTTCTCTACCTCAGAGTCGTACTCTGGATCAGGGGAGAATCTGAGGTTATGCACTGGCTGCATACACATTTTCTACCTAAGTAGAGAGAAAGAAACAAAAAACCTTTTAGATGATGGCGGAGATATAATGGATTCAAGAAGGTATGGATTAATGATTAAAAGAAAGTGTAAAACCCTAACCGACTAGAAAGATACTAAATGAAATTAAAACGTTCCGTTGTCCCCGGCAACGACGCCAATTTTTGATGGAGCTTCCACTTACGTGGAATTGCGTGCACCACTACAAATCCTAAAGATGGTAAATCCTTAGGTTTAGCCTTGCTTATACTAGATAGAGAACTCCACCCACGTATGCTAAGATACGTGGAAGTCTTATCGTAGTATAGTTAAGGGTCGAATCCACGGGACAATGGTATTGTTGCAAGCAACAAGATGGAAAACGTTGGAATTTCACTTAGTCACTTAATAGTAGGCACTTAAATCGAAAGTTTGGTTTTGTTGTTTTAAGCTAAGAACATGCAAAGTAAAGAAAGCAAGTAAATCTAAGGAGTTAAAATATGATAAAATTCACTAGGGTGTGATCGGTTTTTCACCGCCACTACACATGAATCAACACATGCAAAGCAAAACATAACCTGCAAAAAGAGTCTAGTCAGTTAGTATGTTTGTAGACTTAGCTTCCTGTCGGAGAGCTAACTACGAGAAGTGTGGGAATGTTGCAACGCCAGCCATTCCCGAACAAATGGTCACTTACTTTGCATCATTCCCCTCGCGAAGTGTGCTCCTCGACTTACCAAGGTTGCACTTTCATACGTCAACTGATTCCATTTCATAGTATGAAAGTGCAACAAATGATAGTGAGTTTACTCCACTTCTTGAGATACACTTCTAGATACCGAAACAGATGCATGGTGGATACATGCACCAAGAACCAACATACAAATGAGTTTCAAATCTAATAGTACAAATGTAGACAATTCATACTAAAAGATAAAGGATAACACAAGTTGGAGATCAAGTAACATGCATTCATTAAATGTTTGATGTCGAACTGAAAAGATAATAACTCTATATTACAAATTATGGATTATATTTACATGATATGAAAACATGGGTAGCGGGGCTACTCCCTGCACCCTAGTGAGAGAGACTACTCGCTCATGACTAGGACAAAGAAGGAGGCAAGAAGAGAGAGAGAGAGCGTCATCCCCACAAAGGAGAGAGGAAAGTCAACCCCTTGGAGAGAGAGAAACGATCCACCAGCTTCACAGGTTTCTTGATGATGAGATCTCCCTCTTCCCACCTTCTTTGGCGGAGAGAGAGAAAGCAGCTTCAAGATGGAGTATGGGTCTCAGACCGGCAGCCCCTGGGCGGAGGATGGAAGTCGGATTTGCTCTGGAGTGATTGAAGCAGCCTTTAGACGTCTGAACACTTGATACCTCGTGATGGACCCTTGGGGTCTTATTTATAGGCCTTAAGTGAAGTCCAAACGGTTTGGAGACCGTTTGGACCTCAAGACCGTTTGGACCTCAAGACCGTTTGGACCTTGAGACTGTTTGTACTTCAAGACCGTTTGGACGGCAAGACCGTTTGGACCTTGAGACCATTTGGACCTTGGGACTATTTGACTCCATGCGGTCTCGGGACCGTTTGGCTTCATGCTGTCTCGGGACCGTTTGGCTTCATGCGGTCTTGGGACCGTTTGACTCAATGCGGTCCCGGGACCGTTTGGCTTCATGCAGTCTTGGGACTGTTTGTCTCCTTGCGGTCTTGGGACCGTTTGGCTTCATGCGGTCTTGGGACCGTTTGAGTCCATGCGGTCTTGAGGTTGATTTAGTCTTTTATGATTTTTTTATGTCTTTTTTTGTAGATATAAAGAGGAAAAGTTAGTCTGATGGTATATTTACAATAAGAGGGAATATTTAGGGATTAAGGCTAATTCTAATTGAGAAAGAGTATGGAAAACTAAAGAAAAGACTAAGGTAAACATTCAAAATTGGAGGTTATCAGCTGCCTATGTAAAAATGATAATGAAATAGCTGAACATCTTTTTAGTAGCTGCTCATTATGGAGATATCTCTGGGGTCGATCTCAACTCAAGATGAACATCGGGTGCTCCTTTTCATTAGTCCAATGCCTACGTGATATCCGTAGGGTCAAGAAATCTCAAGCCATCCTAGAACTTTGGGTTCTCAGTGCATGTGTTCATATCATCTGGTCTGAACACAATAGCAGAAAACATGGGGGTAAGGAGGTGGACTATGTGGACCTCTTCTCTACCATTGAAGCAAACATCAAGATGCTTTATAATTTGTATATAGCTAAGACCACTAGCGTCCCTTCCAACATGATGAGAAATTGGAATCTATGCTAGTGTCAAGCTTGTTATCTTTGTTGGTTAAATGCTTTCATTTAATTGTCTGTAAATTGCACGTTGTAACTTTTGCCCCAATTCTTTGGGTTTGGAATATATTTACCTAGATTTTCCAAAAAAAATAATAAAAGTGAAATCTCATGATACTCCCTGATGTATATTGAGCATCCTAGTGAATAGAGGTTGTTGGAAAGATTTTACATCTAGGTTCTTTGTTGAAATTTATCTTTGCATATCTTTGTTCAATTCCATTCCCCACATACACAGTCCTACTAACCCCTCCCTTGTAGCTTATCAACTCTGGTGATCAGGCACATCAGCAATTCATGTCTTACCAACTAATACATCATCATCCACCTCATAATACATTGATGGTTGGTACTACAATTTTATTTTCTAGTACATCAAAGTGATGGTTGTTACTTGGACAATCTCTTTTCCCATACCAAACATACTATGATATTATAGTTTCTATCGTGATTGGTAGAATGCATCTTAGATGAATCCAATGATATTTCTTTCTAATTCAAAGATACTAGAAATGATTTCTATGCATTTAAATTTGCAGGAAACAAAATGGTATCATCATGTGAGCTATCATAGAGTTGACCAGTTATTAGGTCTATTTTGGTATGATTTTTTTTGAGACTAATAGGACTAGTTCATTGCATAGATTACATATTCATTAAACCAAAATGTGAGAAAATATCAAACAAACATGAAATTGAGCCATTTTCTAGCTAGAATCAATCTATTGATGCCTCAAACTTGAAATATTAGAGAATGTTTGAAAATAATCAATTCATAGGTCAAACCTCAAAATGTAGACACTTTCCACTGTCGATCTATTTCATTCAAGGAACCAAGTTATTTTCAGAAATGAACCATTGTGGTTTACTCATGTCAGTTACCATTATAGATATTACTTTCAGCCAATTTACTCAGAAGCCAATCTGGAGTCTGCAATTGCAACTTGCATGGGATACCAATCTAATGTAACATGTTTCTCCTATCACCTAATGTGAACTAGTTAAGATTGGCTAGAAACAAAAATTTTGGTTTTTTTAATATCTTTCCTAAATAACATCAATTATTATAAGTTGTGTTTTATTATCTACTTATGTCCTTTCCTCACTCTAATTTACAAGGCAAAGAAAATAGGTGCTCCCATAGATATGGAGTGCATATAGTTTGGTGTAATCTCATTACACTACTTTTATAGAAACGAAAGGTTATTGTGATTACAAAAATTGTAATAATACTAGGCTATTTGACCTACGTTTATATGGAACATACAAATATCCTTGTAGTTCTCTGGAACTGATGCCCTTGATGACATTAGTTGACAATATTAAGGTGAACAACAAGATGTTCATTCCTTAGTAGAGAGAGAGATATTTTAAGGTGTCACATTAACGTAAATCATAGATTATTTAACCACATGAGTCGCAGGCGGGGAGGCAGTCATTGACTTCACCTGAAGAATGAAAGTAGACTGGTTGGATGGACACTGAAAATGCAATGAAATGCTTGCTGACTAGATAGTCATTCTGATGTGGAAGACTGGAGGCAAGAAGAGATAATTTGATTTGCAATCGTAATCCTTAATTAACTCCATCCATCTCCTCTTCCACATGTTCAGCTCCTTCTTTGAGAAGATATACTAAAGGTTCTTGAGGTTGGTGAAGATCTGACACTTCTACCCAAACATGTAGCGTCTCAAATCTTCAAAGCATGGACTATAACTGCAAGCTCCATGGGTCAGTAGTTCTCCTCGTGTTTCTTAAGATGTCATGAAATAAAAGAAATCATATTCTTGTCTTGCATCAGCACACACCCCAAACCATTTTTTGGTGCATCACAGAAGATGATATAACTTTTCCCTTGCTCTTACAGAACTAACACCACTGCACTGGTCAACTTTTCCTTCAAAACTAGAAAAGAACACTAACACTTGTCATTCCAAACAAAAGGTACACCTTTCCATATCATCTTGGTTAGGGGTAATGCCACAACACTAAAGTTCTTGATGAACCTCCTATAGTATCCTAGGAAATTGTGTACCTCCATTGGTTGCTTAGGCTGCTCCCACTCCAGCATGAACTGTACTTTCTTAGGGTAGACACATCTAGCAGATATCACGTGTCCAAGAAAAGACACCTCCATTAACCATAACTCACACTTGTTGAACTTGGTGTACAACTTGTACCTCCGCAACAACGTGAACGCTTGTCGTAGATGCTGCTCATGCTGATGGATGTCTCTAGAGTATATCAAGATGTCATCGATGAACACTACCACAAACTGGTTAAGATACAACCTAAACACCCTATTCATCATATCCATAAATATTATTGGCACGTTGGTTATTCGAAATGACATAACCACAAACTCGTAGTGTCCATACCTAGTCCTAAAAGCCTACATGGGTATGTCATCTTTCTTAATCCACAACTGATGGTAACCTAACCCCAAATCTATCTTGTAAAGCACTACATCACCTCTCAACTGGACAAATAGGTCATCTATCCTCAATAATGGATACTTGTTCTTGATCATAACCTTATTCAATTGTTAGTAGTCATGCACAACCTCATAGAAGTGTCCTTCATGAAAAACATGGGAGCACCCCAAGGGGAAGTGCTCAGCCTAAAAAGGCTCTTCTCTAACAGCTCCTAGAACTACTTCTTTAACTCTTACATCTCAACTGGTGCCATCTTATATAGTGACTATGTTATTGACTGTGCACCATGAACAAGATTGATCACAAAATCAATCTCTCTAGGAAGGGGAACACTGGGAAACCCTTCAGGTAACACATCCCTCAAATCTTGAACGATAGGAACCTCTTAGATACTAGGACTCTTCACCTTAGTATCAACCACATGTGCCTAGAATGATTCACACCCCTGTCTCATCAGCCTCTCCATTTTCGTAGCTAACACCAAGCACGTTCGATGAATCTCCCCATCTCCTCGGAACACCCACAAAACATTTCCATCATTAAACGTATCTACCTTGGATCTATAGTTTACGACCACCCGGTTCTTCTCCTAGGTATCCATCCCAATGATCACATTGAATACATGCATGCCAAGTGGCATAAGGTCCACTTGAATGTTGCATCCTAAGAAAGAAACAACACATGATGGACACACCTCCCACAACTCTACAAAACCAACAAGAGGGGTTTCTCAATAAAGACTATCAGGTTTACTACAAACATACAAGGAACAATTACATATCACCTCTCTGGTGATAAAAGAGTGTGTCACACATGAGTCAACCAAAATGGATACAAAAGAAGAAGCAGACAAATAAGAATGAAAAAGCTTCATCTGACCTTTCATGACACCTAGATTGACCATTCCCTCCGACTAACTCAGCATAGAATTGATATGTTGCCTGTTTTTGTCCATGTCCTCTCCTAGCCTATCTAGAGGATCCTTCATGTGATTCCTAACCGCATCCTCTGCCACCATCACTGTTGAACTATTGTCACTAGGAACCTTGTTGACTTTGGCTTAGTTGATGTGTAACTTCCTCATCCTTCAAGGGGCAAGACCACCTGATAATCCCCACACTTGTGACACATCCTTGAGTCATACTAACGCATATGCAGCCTTATCAAAGATATTGATGTTTCACTACAGAGTGTAGCTGGTGGAAAACTTGGGCCCCTACCCTTACTTGGAGACCCATGGGATGGAACTACTAATCTAGGCTCAGATAGAACCTACCGCTATTGTGATTGTGGCAAAGAAAACCTTAGCTTCTTAAAGACATCAGAAGAATGCCCTTGAAACTATGTTGGTCTCTTCTTAGCATATGCTTCACGCTTCTCGAGAGCCAACCACTCTATCCTTCTCATAGACTCCATGAAGGTAGAAAACTTCTCCCTATTCTCTAAAATATACACCATCATCATAAACTATGTGCTCAACCCCTTCTCAAACCATCAGAATCTCTCCTTATTCATTACTGACATGTGATGAAAGAACCTCAATAGCTACATGAACTTCTCATCATACTCCTAAACCATCATCGATCCTTATCAGATCTTCTCAAATTGTGAGATCTTCTCATAAAGGTATGTCTTCGAGAAATATATACACATAAGATTCCACTGAAACTCATTCCAACTGACCACCACACTAGGTCTCTTCTCCTCCTAAATGGCCAACACTTCCCTTTAGCAGGTACACCATATGCCTCACCTTGTCCTCTTCTGGTATATTGAGGATCTTAAACTCCTTCTCCAAACCTATAAACCACATCTCCACATCCTTCGAGTCTGTTGTATTAGAAAACTCGATGCCTCTTACACCTCACAACCACTTAAAAGTCTTCCTAGAACTCTAGGATTCTGTATTGGGAACAACATCCCATTGCTTGAGATACATGCACTTTATCCGCCATATGTGTAATCATGGCCATCAACTTCCAAAAATTGAATAAAAAGAGGGATTAGCCATAGTTATTGGGTTGAACTAAGGCACTTTAGGCACCCTATCAACATTGGCTTGCCTCCTAGCACCACCTCGTGGTGCAAAAACACTACTCTTAGTGTGTTCTTTGTGCTCTGCAGCCATATCTGCATAAGCATAAGCTACAATCAGATATCTAGGAGGATGCAAAAATAGACACAAGCCTAGTCCTATGTCCATGTAGACTCAATGAACCTAAATATTTGATACCAATCTAAACTGTGACATCCTAATACTATGAAAATGAGATTACTCAAAACAACGCATGTGATCAATAGTAAACAACCACATAACCATAACATCATGTAAATTAAAACTGATTTTATACAAAAGTCACTACACAGATGTCACGACAGTCGCCAAACCGACAAACAAATCGTTACTAATTAAGTGGAATAAACATAAACAGTGGATTAACAAAAATCACTAAAAATTTAAACCTTTTTACAAAGAGATCCAATTCTAGGAAGCTCTTAAAAAGAGAACCAAAGTATTATATATACATTCTGGTCCACAAACTACATACCGTGTACCATCTCTTCTCGAGGAATATATTTACAATAGTTGCTTTGCTAAAACGATACATAGGCTACATAAAACCTCGAGGCATTCAAGACAAAATCTCAGATCAATCATGAAAACACTGAGTACTAACTCCAATGACCTAAGCGTACATAGACGACACATAGGACTCTTATCTATAAGACACGACAATCAATATCTCCGCATGAGATGTTACCGCTATCCCTGATGCTTCTGCCTCAACTATTGTTCCTCCTCTGCAGAAAGATCTTCACCACCTCATGTACGTCCACCTAAAAAAATGTGGATCCCACGGGGTGAGACAATTGTCCCAGTGAGAGATATAACTCTCTGCCAACCATATTATTATTGTAGATGAACATTATAAATCTGAGTAGGGGTTCTTTTATATTAATAGGTAGTATTAATCATTGTATGAACATAATAAGATAATCTCCTTTCTTAAGGAGAACATTGCATCTACCCATGGTAGAGTTATAAATCATCTATCTGCTTTGAAAGGAATGTAAAGAAACATAAATAACATCTATCCACTAATATGTATAACTGTATTGTGCATCAAATAATGTTTCTCGTATTCGATCCTTAAGCAGATATGCTACATGGCTGATTACATTTTACAATCACACTTATGCCCTGAGGAGATGAGGTATACCGCTCATACTCCAACCGACCACGACGACATAAAGCATCAGTTCCACACATAGGTCAATGGAAGAGTCCGACTCCATGACCTCATCTATCTCAGTCAGTGCGAGACCACATGCAGGACATCTAGTGTCACTGCTAAATAGCTTTCCAGGGTATACTGGCAACTTTGCTAGAGAGCTACAGTGGCGGCTGCACTCTCTTCGCAATCAAGAGATTTCATGTTTATCTCACATCGATCTGGCATTGATCATCATCAAGAGATTCGTGATACATCCATCCCGGCACATATAATGAAGGATTGAGAGATTTAATGGTTATCTCACATCAATTCCTCCATTAGGGTGTAAGGATATTGCGCCCAATCACCCCCACATATTCAAAAATATTCCCTCTGGGTTATGTCGTGGAGCAACCCATTTCACCATTCAGCAAATCCTGACGCTGGTAGATCTATGGTTAGGGCACTACATGATAACATTCCACTTGATTAATTAAGTGTATTACCATATTATTTTAGCATCAGTCATGTTTTCAAACATAAATTATTATGACAAATGCTACAAGGGAAAGTGTAATACATCTATCAAGTACTTTTCAAAACTTTATAAAACATTGGGATCTCAATCCCTTATCTCATTATCAAGAATTCTCATCCCTCAACAATATCATCATCATGGTTATTGGATTTGAGTATTCAAACCCTTAGTTAATCACTGTACAAGGTTACCACTTATCTGGTAACTTTTACCTCCAGGTCATCTGACCAAGATATTCATGATACTTACTACACAAGCATCTCTCATGGTTCACAAAGCCCATTAGACATCTTGTCACCTCTCACTAGGCAACAAATAAAATAATGGCTCATAAGACCCATTAAACATCTTGTCACCTATGACTAGGCAACAAATAAAATAATGGCTCACAAGGCCCATTAACATCATAGCTCATTCCTAGTTATGCTCATCATCTCATGATACATGCATGGTTAGTATTGTTACAACCCCATCTGAGCTTAATTGGTAAACTAGGGTTTACCTAGACAATTGCAAAGATTAATTAGAATAATCATTCTTGAAATCTAATTAATGACGATAACACAATTAGGATGTTTTAACTATGATAAAAAGTCTAAATGTTCTTTTGTCTTGAGAATTAGGGTTTGAGAAACATAAACCCTAATCGGCCCAAAATAGGGTTTTAATGATACATGAATACAAAATTTGATAAGTATAGTGTCTCAGTAAATGATTTTTAGTATTTTATGTGTAACTCTGATTTACTTCAAATTTGTATATGATTTGGATATATAAAATGTGAACAACATTGGAAAATATCAGAATTTTTGAAGAATGTTCTGACTTGTATATCGGTCGAGTTTCAAACTCGACCGATCATATTTCCAGATTTATATAGCAGTGTGGTAATTGAATTTTATCTTTTATTGGTATATCCAATTGATCTCAAATTTTAAATGTGCTTGAAAAACACAGTTTTAGACACTCTTTTAAATTGGCATAATTTTTGGATGACTTTTGATCTCTACAGTGAGGGTGTCGGTCGAGTTCTGTGCAGGGCAAACTCGACCGAATCTGCTGCAGACTGCAATATAGCAGTGCACTATTCTATTTTTATTTATTTATTGGTAACTTCAAATGATCTCAAATTTAAACGGAAGGTTTAGAGATCAGTTATAAACAACGTGTTAAATTTTCATAATTGTTAGAGAAGGTTTGGTCTCTGAAATAAACGAATTACAGTAACTTTGTATAACTGAATATTCAGCCAATATAATTAAAGTTGAGTGTTGGGTCAATATGCAATTGACCCAAGCAGCTCAAATTGACTTATATGATCAACCACACACACACGCAGCTCTCATTCTTCGTCATCCATCCCAGAGAAACGAAAATCTAGAGAGAGAGGGAGAGTTAGGGCTTGAGTGGAGAAAGAGGAGGAATTGCTGACCTAGGGTTTTGCGGTCCGAGGAATGGTGAAATCAAGTAAGTTTGGATCCTTTGCATAGAATTTTATGGTGAATCTTCTCTCTCATGTCAAGATTCCGTCCATGCTCTGATTTGATCCAAGATGATGTCGAAATTCCCTCTTTTCTCACCCTTTCTTCATAATCCCTCATTTTCAAGGTTTCCTAGTTGAATGGAAGAAGAATTGGGAGATTTGCTAGGGATTTGATATGAGTTCGAGATCCCCTGAGTTGAGCTGCAGTTTTGAGGTGTTTTCACACCTTAGGGTGAGTGGGTTCTTCCTTTAAACATTATAATGCACGAAATTTGATTATAGCATCCAAATCCCTAATTGCTTGGTATGTGATTCTAAACCCTGAAATGTCTGCTTGATTTAAGTTGTTGCAAATTGATATGATATGAATTCCTTCTCTGTTTGAATGACTCTTTGATGGTAGATCCACATCAGAAACGTATACAACACATCCTAGAAAGAATGCTTTTCAGATTTATACCATATGATGTAATTTAGGGTTTAACCTAATTGAGATATCACTAGAGTTTCAACCTTATTGAAGAGGACTAGTAATCCTATAAGTGGTTAGGATGTACCTCATGGGTTATCTTAATTGAATTTTATTCTTGATACATGATATCTCAGTGAATAGCATGGAAACCTAAATTTAGTTCACTTTCCATGGTTTCATACATATATCAATTGTATATGATTTGTTGAAAACAATCTTTATTTAGTGAATGCTTATATCCTATGAAATCCTTATGAGAGCCATGTGAAAAGGTGAATGAGGCAAATGAAACCCTAAGAGTAGGGTGTTGGCATGTGATGAATGAATAAGGCAAATGAAACCCTAAGGATAGGGTGTTCAATGAATCATGTTATGGTGACATGAAAGATCTCGATATGAGATGTGGTGATACTTAACTGTTGAATTGTATGTTTCTAGTGCATTTAACTTTATATGCATGTTCTCTCTGAGTTGATATCTACATACTGCAGGGCTTCTTATATTTCAATACATATCTCGTAAATTGCAGGTGATAAGATATGACATGCCCTAGAAAGGGATGTTACTGAGACATGGTATATGTTGAATACATCAGCTATGATATTTATATGTTAATCAGTTAATAGACTTAGGTGCCCTAACACCGTAGAACCCCTTTGAGAGGTCTGCACCAGGGGGTGAAACTCGTGTTGCAACAATAACTGTTCTTGTGTCACGGTGGCACGAAGATAGAGAGAGACAGTGTTGCAACAAGAATCGTGCTTGTATCACGGTGGCACTGTGGAAAATAGGGGTTATTCAACATTAATCCGTGCTTGTGTCACGGTGGTAACCCGGTAAGACTCTCTGCCTGTGTGCTCAGGTTAGCGGAGGAGTCTAGAGTTCACTCTTTTGAGAGTGTAGTGAGGCCTTGTGAGCCTGAGAGTCCTGCAGCAGACCAGGGCTGGCAGTCAGACTTAGAATTTCCCGGGTGTGTCGCTAAGTCTTGTACGGTGGGATCGTAGCTCGCTACGGATCTTTATATGCAGAGTACACTGCATATGATTAGGGCATAAGCTAAAATATGATCATATAGGTTCACAGAGTTCCTTATAAATGAAAGTGTTAAGGAAGACTAGAGCATAGTATTCTAGTAGTTATTCTTTGGATGCAATATTTACATTCCTTATTATTTCAATTATATTGTTTTAGAACTGCTCAGTGTAGTATTTATTGTTGTTAAATTTCATATCGTTTACTCAAAGTTATATATGTAATCACATTAGTTCCTTAGACTGTTTCCTTGAAGTACTCATTCACTGAGCGATTAGGCTCACCCCTCTACTCAAACATTTTAGGGTTAACCGTGTGGACTTGAAGATGGTCAGAGCATCAATGTAGATCTGCTACAAGAGTTAAGTACAAGATTAGTTGAGTCAGTCGGTCCTTGTCACTCTAGGTCCTCAGTAAGAGATAAGAGAGAGAGTTGTAATTACGATGTGTAATATTGTTCCTCTTTTGATATGTATGCTAATTAGCAAGTTTTATGTGCATAAGGTGTGAGAGACATCATGAATATTTATACATGTACCCTTACTATTGAAGTCTGATTAGTAAAAGAAATGTTCAGATTCCCTTGTTAAAATGATTTATGTGGTTCAATGCGAAGAAACAAGAGTTTTAAAGAAAGGAAAAAAAGTTTAGGGTGTTCTTTGTATTACATATAAGTCCTATCTTATGCCCTAATCTCATGATTTGAGGAAATTGTGTGATCGGGGTGTAACAAGTATACTTGATAACAACCATATCAATTACATATCAACATTATGCAATACAAAGATAACATCACTATTCCCTCATTAGGGTTAGGGTTTTCCATCTTTATCAATTAGGGTTTCACATAACATCACCCTATGTTGAGGTTTCACATACCATCACCGTATGTTGGGGTTTCAGATAACATCACCCTATGTTAGGGTTTCACATAACATCACCCTATGTTAGGGTTTCACATAACATCACCCTATATTAAGGTTTCACATAACATCACCCTATATTAGGGTTTCACATAACATCACCCTATATTAGGGTTTCACATAACATCACCCTATATTAGGTTTTCACATAACATCACCCTATATTGGGGTTTTATGATTATCTCATTAATCCAAATCCCTAAGTCAGTGCTTCCACTTATCTTGGAGCACATAACATTATTTAAGTATTAAATCATACTTATCATTGTTCCATGTATTATGAACACACATCACCATCATACCTTATTTAGTTGACTTTACCTTTCACTAAGTACATGCACCTATGCTTAACATAGTGTATTGAATTTATTACTTACATAGGAATCAAGTGATGATCACTATAATTATACTAATCACCTAAGTACTTTAGAGGTACTTCCATTATAATCAACCTTGAGATACTCTTCAACCACTTATGGGGTTATTAGTACTTACATGGTTTGAATCAATTGGACCTTCAAACGGTTTAGGCCAATTGAACCTTCCAACAGTTTGGGACCGTTTAGACCTTCAAACGGTCTGGTCCATATATAATTAAACGATTTGAAGATTGTTAGACCTTAAACGGTCTTGGTCTCTAGCACCTCAAACGGTTTGAAGACCGTTAGACCTTCAAACGGTCTTGATCTAATCCTTCAAACGGTCTTGAGGCCACTTAACCTACAAACGATCTTGAGATCATTTGACCTTCAAACGGTCTTGAGGTCACTTGTCCTTCAAACGGTCTTGAGGTTGGCCTTCAAACGGTCTTGAGGTTACTTGACCTTCAAACGGTCTTGACCCCTTTGATCTTCAATCGATTTTGAAATCGCTTGATCTAATTAGGGCTTGAAATCGTTTAACCCTTGAACGGTTTGAAGATTGATTAACCCTAAATGATTTGAGACCGTTTGGTCCTCAAACGGTTTGAGATCGTTTAGTCCTCAAATGGTTTGAGACCGTTTGATTATTTTAGAGATGAAACCGTTTGAACCTAAATTAGGGTTTTGACATCAATTGATCTAGGGTTTTGAATCCAATTGAGCTAGGTATCTGAAATCAATTAAATTTTATTGTTTGAAGTCATTAGGTCATGAGACCAATTGATCCTTGAATCCATTGAAATTGTTTGGTCTCTAACAGTTTTGAAACCGTTTGGTCTCTAACGGTTTGAAACCGTTTGACCAACAGAATGAAACCGTTTGCTTTTTTATTCTTGAGGTGTGTTCTAAGATGATGTCCATCATCAAGCTTCAGACCTCCAAATTCTATTGTCATGTATATGATGAATTCAACAATTATTCAAGAAGAAAAATAAAAGATCAACATATGATGAGAAATTGAAATCAATAATAACATTGATGGGTTCAAGTTATATAACCCACCTTCAAAGTAGCTTCAAAGCTTCAAGATTCTCGTATCTAATGGTGAAATAAGCTCCTTCAACTATCCAAGTTTCGTTTCCAACTCTTTGGATGCAAAAGATAGCCAAGTTTAAGCATTGTATGGAAGAGAGAAGAAAATGAGCGGTGAAATCTGATTTCAACCATCAATTCAATGTTGCAGATGATCATGGAGCTTACCTTCAGATTGGGGAACGTTTTCCTTCTGCTACTAAGCTCCTTGGTCATCGTCCAAAGAAAGGGAAGAAAGTGGTTTGCAAAATAGCCATTCAAGTAAGGAGAAAATTGAGTACATATAATTGATTTTCTAGGAGAGAGAAAGTAGGAGAAAATTCATCCACTTTCTTGCCACATGCCCCCTCCCTTTCTTTAATTATAAGCCAACTTCCTTATCCCTCAAATCCCTCTCAATTATCCTTGAATTAAAAGCAACCACTTAAGCACCTTAATTATTATAATATTATTATCCATTTTTAGTGGACATTACTTTTTAATTAACAAATGTTAGTGGATTTCTTCACATACTTAGGATATTTCGGCGCCACTCAAGGAATTTGGACGTCCTCCCACTATAGGATTTCAACCACATCCTTATTAATTGATGGGCACTTCAATTAATATATGTATTTTTGCTACAAAATAAATTAGGGTTTCATTTATGCTTATTTCTTGATTATTTTATTATCAAGAGTATCTCTCCTCAAAACTAATTCAAACAAGATGCCCATTTCTTTTTATTTTCTCTTAATGATACCAAGAAACATTAGGGACACTCTTGAAGTGGTATTTTACATATCCAACCCTAGATTTTGGGTAATTTGCAAATTACCCCAAAACTAGCATTCAATACACAAGCATTACTCAAACAAGCTCCATCTTGGAACATAGGCTTGTGGAAGCCATACCTCAGCATCATTCTCATTCATATGATGATATAACACTTGAGGAACATTTATCATGTAACATTTGCTAGGGAACCCCTTAAATTGGGTAAATTGCACTTTAGTCCAAAACAGGTAAAACACTGTTTCAACATTATCCAAATAGGACCAAAATTGAAACATAAGCTCTCCTTTAGTCTTAATTACTTTTCAACGGATAAAGACAAGAATATAAATGAATTACTTAAGAAAAACTCCCAGGGTTAAGACATAACCCAGGTTAGGGATGTTACAATAGAAATATATTAAATCAAGGTTCACGACTTGTAACATATCACATACCATACCAAATATTTGCATCTGTACAGTGGCCATCTTCCACACACCTATATATAAAACAACATGTTCACATATACATGCTATATATATACAACAAAGTATTAGTACTAAAAACCTAGTAATGTTGTAAGGATCATCTATAAAACACATCCCTCATGTACTTGAGAGTATAGTAATGACACTTAGGACTCTTCTACACAACTAGTAGCTACCCTACCTTCAATGACTACTATTCTCCCTACTCTTCCTCAACAGCACAATCATGCCCACACTACCAATGACCACCTAAAAAGATGTGGCAAACCACAAGGGTGAGACCCATGTCCCATCGAGAGATATAACTCTCTAGTAACAATTATTGACACATAGTAGGATATATCATTATTAAGTAAGATAAGAAGATTCAGCTAAATGAATAACTTAAACAGATTATATAAGTTAAGTAGATTCACCTGCACTTATAGATAAGCAAATCATCATATACTTTTAGAAGGAATATGAAGAACATGTATAACAATTGATTTCTCTTACCACATTATAAAACAATTAAGCAGTAATAAAAATAAGGCAAGGGTAAACATCCAATGCGAGTCGTTTTCAATCCTAAGAAGATATACTACATGATTGTATTATGTCTTTTAAGACCTTAGGAGATGAGGCAGATCACTCATACTCCATTGTCAACTTCAAAGTCAGAATAGTGGAATACAAGATCTTATAGAGCCGAACTCCTATGATCTCATATGCCCACAGTCAGTGTGAGTCTGTCGCAGTGACATATAAAGTCCAATTGCAAAACAGCCTAGTCCACCATGGTATATAGGTAACAACACTAGTGAATAGGGTATACAAACCTAATCCACATATGTCCTCTATCACATCATATAATTGAAACACGACCGCAACTATTATCCTATTGAGACATGGCTGCAACCATCCTCAAAAACCTTGGGGTCAAGATGACAACTCAGTATGTGCTCCAAGTTTCCTTTAGGAATAATCGTTTCACCATCTAACAAGTCCTAAAGTTGGAATGGATCTATGGCTAGGGAAACTATATGATTAGGGTTTCACTACTTAGTAAATGTAGACTGGGTATCTTTTAACTGCATCAATCAAGTAACATACAAACCTTAGAAGGATTACACAAAATATAAGGTAGGTTGCAACTTCTGAAGATATAATATGTACAAGGTATAAACTTGTCACATCATCACATGATATTGTTCACTATCATACTCATGAGTCCACATTCATCATTACATCATCATGGATGTTAATCCCTCATCATATTACCGGAGGATATCTCCTCAATTAGGGCACAAAGCCCTACCTTGGTCATAATACCATTCACATTGCTCCCTACAGGAACATTATTATCTCTCCTTGTCTCAACAAGTCTCATTACTATCACCACATAAATATTACATAATTTATGCATAACTATGCATTAAACAACTATGATTCCCATAAGATAACAATTTAGGGTTACAACCATTTAGGAGAGAGAGAAAAATATTCCACCATCATGCTAATTACTCAAGTAAACTAAGCATTAATAATATGTACTTGCAATTAGGATTAGATTTTAACATAGCAAACTAAAATAGGATTTCAAAAAAGTAAGTAGAAGTAAACCCTAATTACTAGGATCTCTAACATTCTTGAAAAATAGTGGTCAAACACAATCATCGTCAAGTCAACAACACATGATGACCTATGTGGCAACACATCCCACTATCACACAGACAGTGAGGTGTTATGAGAAAACGTGCGGAAATCACCATAAACCACGGATTACCAAAATATGAGTTAATTAAAACTGATTGCGGAAAGCTGATAAAATGAGAAACTATTACATTCCAGTCCTCGTCCTGCAAGAAAACATTTACAAGCCTTGATACGTGTCCACAACTTAGAAGATCAACTGTACTGTCATATCATGAGTTCGTCACCTGTTATATATACATAAAGGCCCACATCCGGCCAGCAGCAGGATATACAAAGGATCAACAACTATACATAGTGAAACAATGTCAAAATGCTCCCAAGGACCTGAGAGTACAAGGATGACTCTAGACTCTACTACAAAACAACCAAAACAGCAACATATCCATCTCTTGCCTTCTACTGCTCATCTTGCTGCTCGGCCGCAACTCCGCGGCCACCACCACATCTAGCTCGAACACCTGAAAACCAGTGAGGTGAGACAATTGAACATTGTCCCAGTGAGAAATATAACTCCCCGCCAAAACTATAAAACCAGAAGGATAAAGCAACAACAGATAACGTGTAAAGGTATAACAAGAGCAGTCTATATATAGCAAGGCTTATTCATACCATCAAGCTTACTAGATATGCGGAAGGCATAACACCAATTATCTCTTTATGGAACATGATTAACAAGATAAGATATATTGCCACATAACATGCGGAACATATAAATAACTACAAGATATAACAAGATTAACTACACAAGAAAGGCCTCAACCAATATTCCGTGTTTTTCCTTAAGAAATAAATACTATACGACTAGATTACGTATTATTATGCCCTGAGGAAGTGAGTTGTACTGCTCAAATCCTACCTTCGGTTGCGAAACCCATAGCCGGTGCCATATAAGGTCAATGGAAGAGTCAGACTCCACGGCCTTTCCCCTCGTGGTCAGTGCACGAGAACCAAAGCAGGACCGCAGTCTCGTGCTTAAGTGGCCTCAGCCATAGGGTCAACTCCATAGGCTACCATTCCTCTAGCCCACCTCGGTACAGGTCACGACGCTAGTATATCTGAGCCACGGGCCTGTTCACCATGCTCTGAGCCATGAACGCATTCATGCTCCTCATATCACATATCCGGAGCCATGGGCTTGTTCACCATGCTCATTACATATTCCGAGTCTGCAACCGTAGCTGCACTCGAATACTCACTATTTTAGGCTAGGAGAAACCTCGCATATTCAAAAATATGCGCTCTGGGTTAATCCGTAGGAGAACCCGTTTCACCATCACCAACTCCTAACGATGATGGATCTATGGCCAGGGCAACTACATGATATATTCCACTGTGATTAATTAGTATCTTTTATATGGATTGCAAGATTCAACCAAGTTATATGACATGCAAACTATAACAGGAAATAAACAACAACATTATGCTTTTAGTGTAGTCACATCATCCTGATCTATCACAAGGATCCAATATCACATGTTATCACTTGGCCTCTTGCCAATTATCCAGATCCATCTCAAGGATCATCACATACCATGGGATCTCAATCCCTCATCATATACTACCACTACCTCTCAAGGCTTCATCATCATCATGGGATAGAAATCCCAAGTACTTTAGCCAAACACAGCATACATGTTATCTCATCATCAAGACTAATTGTCAAAGTAATGTTACCCATCATATGTATCCCATAGCCCTTTTTTCTTGGCTATGCATCACCTGCATGGTTAGTGTGCACAATAATCATAGGCTTATGAAAAAGACCATGCTTATCAAAATAGGGTGACATTAATGACTATATACTTTATCAATCATGCCTCAACTTGTGATCATGAGCTTAGGTTTCATCACAAAGAAAACCATATTACATGCTTACCATTTGTTTAGCATTATACCATATATCATGATGGTCACATACATGGGTAATGACACGTGCGTTACATAAACAAGCTTTACCATAACAATTATCATTTAACATGTCGATTTCTATGAGGGGCAGGACTCTCACTAAAAGCACCACAATCCCTCACCATAAGTGATATCGGGCAGGGTATCCTCATCTAACGTCCATCCCATAATGCCCAGCACAAACATGCAACATGCAACACTGCGTCAGGGTGTCATGCACTCACTTGTATCATGCAACACAACGGTGTCGCACAATGATGCGTCGGCTCAAGATGCATACCGGGTAACGGGGTATCGTGCACCCAAGCCTATCGAGCAACATCCTATCACAACACTGCTAGCAACGCCTACCTCAAAAGCACAATGACCCCAAACCCCATCCAAGTCAGGTGTGCATCGAGCAAGATACTCCAAAAGAGGTAACGTTCAGGGGTGTCGTGAAACTTCCATCAAGGGACGTATCGTCCAACAAACCAAATTATGGCCTATCGGCCGTCACAAAGCAGGGTGGTAGTGTGACTCCCGTCACAGAGACTAGGGGTATCGTCCATCACCATCACATGTGTCGTCCAAGATGATAGGTCAAAAGGGCTGGCGGGCAGCACCTCCCCAAGCTCATCATGACCAAGTTGCAACTCACGAGATCGTCATCCATCCCAACCACAAGGGCACCCAAAACCCTAATGGATCAAGAAGATGGCTCACCTCAATCTACTAAGAAAGAGAGGTGTTGCACATCATCTATCACCAAATGGGCAACACAAGGATCAACCCTAGCAAGGTTCACAGCTATCACTAAGCTCACCCTTCAAGTCCATGGTGAGAGGAGGGTGTTTCTCAAGAAACTACAACACAAGCTCACCTCTCAACTTAAACAAGAGAGGGGTATTGCCCATGCTACTAGAAGCTCAAACTCACTCCTCTAGACCAAGGAGAGAAAGGAGTATTGCTTCACCAAGAAACCCTAGATCATAGGTTCAGCCAACAAGAACAACTTAAGCAAGGAACCAACTAGCAAAACCTATAGCATACATGATCATAGCAACATATAAGAACATAGAAAAGGAGGTAATGTAGTTAGGGTTAGGAGTTATGTAACCCGCCTTAAGCAAGCTCCAAGCTCCTAGCTCCAAGCACCACCAAGCAAAGAAGGAGAGCAAGGCACTCTAGGGTTCGGCCACCACTAGAGGAAGAAGAAGACTCCAAGGGTATCGGCCACCAAACTAGCAAAAGAGGGAGTGTGTCATGCACCAAGGTGGAGAAGGAACTAAGGGACCAAAGCAATCCGTAGCAAGGGAAAGGAACCACATATATAGAAGGGAAAGGAGGAGAAACCAAGGAAGAGCCAAGCAAGGTGTCACCCTCCTAGGGACACTTGTCCTAGTGCATGAGCCACCACTATAGAAAGCCCTAAACACATGTCCAAGGTCATTGCTACATGCAAGCATCAAGCACCAAGTGTCCACTAGTGGTGACACAAATGAGGTCAAAGCTTGGTCAAAGGTCATGGGCGACACACTTGGGCGACACACCTCCAACATGGGTGATACAGCCCCTGGGCGACACAAGCTCCTCCTGGCCGATACAAGGGTCCAAAAAGACAAAGGCAAGGCTCAACAAATCCCAACAAGGTCAACCAAGCCCAAAGGAACTCAAGCAACGAGCCCAAGCCTTCCTCTCTACACTAGAGGAAGCAAGGAGAGGGAGGAACACCTCACAAGGTGACAAACTTGCCCACAAACCCTAGACTTATGTTAAATGCAAGTAGCACCTCCAACTCTCAACAAAGCACAACCAAACCCTAATCACCACTAAAGGTGATTAGTAAGCAACTAAGCATCAGGATCAAGCAAAGCAAACAGGGTAAACCCTAAACGGAGGTCAGAGTCCTTACAAACTAACCCTCTATGAAGGGATTTCATCCCTGAAATCGGAAGAGAAAAGTGAGGGATACTTCCTCCTCATCTCTTCCTCAAGCTCCCACGTGGCTTCCTTAACGCCACGATGATGCCAAAGAACCTTCACAAGAACCAGGTCCTTCCTCTTCATCTTCTTAACTCTTCTGTCAAGGATCGCCACAGGACCTTCACTACTACAGAAACAGCCTTTGGCATCGGTTGTTTAACCCCCTTTGGCGTCGGTTTCCGAGCGACGCCTATGTGGGCGCCGCTAAAGGTCGAACACTTCAGCGTCAGTTTTTTAACCGACGCCTATTTAACATACAGGCGCCAGTTATTTATAGAATACCGATGCCAAAAGGGTTCGTGCTATAGAAAATGATGTCATCTAGGACACATTCTCTGTCGGTTATCTACTAAAAGACCGACACCTATATGGAATATAGCGTCGGTGTTTAATTGGTAACCGACGCAGAAAGTGTCCTAGATGACGCTATTTTCTGTGGCGCGAACCCGTTTGGCATTGGTTATCTACTAAAAGACCGACGCCTATATGTATTATAGGTGGCGGTTTGACACGAACAACCGACGCCATTTCCAGTATGGATGTGGCCACATTAGGCGTCAGTTTTGTTCAAAAACCCGACGTTGTAGGTCTTTACTGACGGTTTTCTGTAAATAACTGACGCCTATATCTATTTTTTTTTTCATATCAGTTTGCAGGCCTATTGTGGCTGGTCAGCATGATCAGAACATGCAGTTCAGTTTTCTGAACTGCAAGTTTACAACATCCATTGATATCAGCCTACAAACAGGCCACAAACCTGCAAAAGTCCCAAGGAAAATTTCACACAAGTAGATACATTCAGACATCAATTCAATTCTCACATTCACACATATAGAAACATTCAAATACATGTATTAACATTCATAAATATTCATTTACAAATTATCATTCATTATCGCTATCAACATCCCAATTATATCTTATAGTTGCCACTGCTTGTATGGCTTTTGCCCATTCTTCTCTTATTTCATTTAATGCTTCCATCGTATATGGAGCATGTATATTTTTTAAGTGTTTACCTATAGTGTGGTCAGTTTTAAACACCTGCAAAGAGAATGATGTATATATATAAGTAATAATATAAAAATAAGATTGATATATTTCATACTAACTAATGAGACTATATATAATACCTCATGTATGGTATCGATGTCCAATGCGGCATGTTTGATAATCATCTGCATAAATAGCATCACATAGTATGTGCATGCCCAGCCATTGTCTTGTGTAGTGCACTATAAATTGAAACATACAAAATAATACAACTAAGCACGATTCACATCAATAATATATACATTGGAGTCGGGAACTTACTTGTACGTTCTGCCAATTTATTGGCTGGTTCTTTTTCCTTGGGACCGTTCCTCCAGCCTTTTTGAATGCATCTAAACCCCTACATGTTAATATAACACAATAAATTGCATAAGTAAATAGTAATGTAATAACAGATGTTAACAGATACAAAATGAAATATTTCTCACCAGAATAATGGCATTCTCATTACGTTTCCAATTTTAGTGTTTAATGTACTTCCCGCGGGATCTAGATAATAAATAGTGAACGTACCGGGGACAATAACTAGTAACTCCCAATGTCTACCGCTAGAGGTAAAAAGTTAACAATTAATAACTCAAAATGCACAATAAAAATGGAATTTTCTTAAGTCCAAATTATAAATAAAGTAAACTTACTTGACATTGAATGGAGCTATTATTATCATCTTCTTTTGTTGACCAAAAATTGTAAAAGCATCTATACAGTATTATTGAACACTATCAGGGTCTTTAGCTACCATACTAATCAATGATGGAATCAAAAATCCCACATGATCAAATGCAAATTGTTTGCAATGATCTTCGACTAAGTAGCTACAAAACATATATTATGTATGCATTAATATATAAGAAACCAGATCACCGGATCTTACACAAGGTATATGGGTGTATAAACAAGATCTCACCTTATCTATGTCTCTATCATTGATGTATTCAGCCAATCATACATAAACAACTCAATAATATCTTGTATAAATAAAGAGATATCGTATGATTGACCTGCATAATCTGCATCTAAAGAAACAATTATCGGGCAATGTATATTATGTGCCCGTAGCCAACATGCCATTCCCCTACAAGAAGGACCTAACAGGTATGTTAGGTCAGTTGGAACCCAAGTTGGTAATGCGGGAAGTGGAGGTGGAGGCCTAGGTGCTCCTGGTGTCTTCTTTTTAAACTGTATATATAATTTCAGATCAGTTGACATCATATATACACATTAACAGTCTAAATCAATGTAAATTTTTCTTACAATTTCAGTAGTGTAGATGACATCTGCTTTGGGCCACAATATGACCCCGCCTTCTGCCTCACCAAGTGTATCAATATATGGGTGGGCATATGGCAATGCAACTTCCCTCCAATCTGGTAATACACATATTGGGCTCACACGAATGTAGCCCTGCGGCATTGGAGTCCCATGAAACGTTGCCCCAGGAAGGGATTGGTAAGCCTGCGCCTCTGCAACAACATAGTCTTGCATTCTTAAGCAGCATGGCTTCAATGCCTACAAATTTACGTAAAGAATGTTATACATATATACATATCATTTTGAAAACATATCATCTTGAAAAGACTAGCTACAATGTCATAAACAATACTTACAGCAGACGTGTTAGGCGATGGGTCTCCAGGATTACTCACAGTCTGTGCATCAGGAGAAGAGTGGGTCACCATAGGCTGATTGGAAGCCTGAGATGCCTGCCACCGCAGCAATTCTTCCTTGACCTTCTCAGCAACTACATCGTTGACTTTCTTAGCAACTATATCCTCGACTCTCTTATTCTCCTATACATGGATAAAAGAAACATTAGCTTCTTATTATTGAATTTCCTTTTGCAGTAACATTCTAAAAAAAGAATAGGTTACCTCTTATTGAGAAAGTCCCGCTCTGGGTTTGCGCTGGGATGGCCCAAAGAATGCTTTGATGCCCACACCAGCGCCTGCACCCCTAACACGTCCAGGATGCTTTGGGTTACCCAGAGCAACTGTCAATTCATCCCTTGTGCCCTGAGGGATGAACGTGCCTTGTTTCCTCTGCTCGTGCAGCTCCCGCTAATCACCATCAACAGAAATTGGTAAGTTAACACCACAAATAATCAATATTCAAACGAATGCTCTAAGAGTTGTATTTTACCATTTTCGCAGCCGCCTCAGTAGTTACGGGCTTCTTTATTTCACCCTTCTTGTTTTTCCACCCCGCTATCCAGATATCATGGCGAGGCATGGGTGTGGCAGACTCCTGAGTAGGAGCAGACTCCTAAGTAGCCGCAGACTCCGCATGTAGTCTTTGGCGAACGCTTGCATTTCCTTTTGGACCCATAGTGTGGTCATGCACATTCAGTGCACGCCTTTCTTTTTGTGCGTCACTGAGGGCCTAGTTAGTATGCACATTAATGATTTGGTTAGTATCACTAAATGTTAATCTTGAATAGGTGAATACAATGTAAATTAATTAAATTGGGAGTGACGCCTAATACCTTGAATTCTTCAGATTTTCTTGAAGCAACAAAATTGTCCCAATCTTCTTTGTCCAAGAAGTTCCATTGTTCAAGGGCTGACTTCTTCTTCTTATCACCCTCTTTTATGTATTCTCTGTTCAGATTTTTCCTATAATTCCTAAGCATCTTTCCAGTGCGTTGCATCACACTTTTACGATGCAACTTCTCATCCAATGCAAACATATTCTATAAAATAGAAATGTTATTAACTAGTATCCAAAATAGAATTGCAAATAATAGAATTTGTAATCTACAAAATAGAATTGCAAATAATAATAACTCACGCATAAATCCTTCCATATCAAGTCTTTTTTCCCCTGAGGAACTTTATGCCAATTATCATACTTAACACCACAATGGCTCCGAGTGGTACACCCAAGATAGTTTACAAAATTATTGTGGTTCACTCCAATTGCATTTCCTCCATTATCAAACTCCACAACCAATTTGGATCCATTGCCACTTAGAGCTATTAACTTCTTCAACAGAGTGATGCCCCTTTTCTTGTTAAGTGTTTGGTGTTGCGCATCAAGTTGCTCCAGTGCTTCAGTGGGTACATGTGCATCATCAACCTAAAATTTGACAAAAATAAACACACTGAATTAGCCCAATATAGAAATATAGGATATATGACATAACTAGAAGATAATGAATTTTATAGAAATACATGATATGTTTTTAGAACTTACATTGGTATCCTCGCCATGCTCGTCATGGAAAACATGCTCATCATGGACTTCATGCTCATCATGGACATCATGCTCATCATGGTCAGCCATATGAAAATGTCATTAAATAGGCAAACATTTAGCATTTGTATTAACTAGAAAAAGGCAAACATTTAGCATTTGTATTAACTAGAAAAAGGCAAACATTTAGCATTTGTATTAACTAGAAAAAGACAAACATTTAGCATTTGTATAAACATACATGTCTCTAAAATTGTGATCTTTTATCAATTAACAATCCTTCATTGTGATCTCCGCGCACATATAAGTCATCATTAGCTTCAATATTTTGTGGAGTTGACAACCCAACTAAGAATGGACTGGAGTCATCATACTTATCATAGTACTCTTTTTCATCTATAGGATCTTCAATGAACTGTCTTTTACCATGAAGAACAACCGACCATTTATCATTTGCAGGATCATTGATATAGAATATTTGTTTCACCTGTGATGCCAATATGAATGGTTCACCCTTCTCGCCAATCTTTTCAAAGTTCACCAAAGTGAAACCCAATTCATCCACTATAACTCCTTTGGTGTTATCAACCCAATTACATTTAAAGAGCGGAATTTTGAAATCTATGTAGTCAAACTCCCAAATGTCTTCAATGACACCGTAATATGACATTTTAGCTTCACGTGGACTCTTATCCTTTGCACTTGCAAAGTACATAGTCGACGCTTGAAGAGTGACCCCACTATTTTGAACGAAACTCTTATCATCTTGGCGCTTTGTCTAATATGTGAATCCATTAATGTCAAACCCTTCATAAGACATAACATTCGATTTTGGTTTAAAGGTGAGGCATTTGATAGTTTCTGTAATATCATTTGGTGTTTGAGATAGTTGATGTAAGACTTTATCTTCAAACCACTTAGTAAAAGTCTTATTATGCTCTCTAGCAAGCCACATTGAACTTGCTCGAGGATGTTGTCTCTTTATGAAATTGGTATGTTCCTCGATATAAACACTCACTTCGTCCATATTGTGTAAAATATACAAGTGAGCTTGTTCCAACTGCTCACGGCTGATTACTTTCATCCGTGATCCCAAAATTCCTTTGCCCTCCTCAATATTCTTTTCATTATCAGGAGTGTCATTACCACTGAGAAAGTCATTGCAAAAATCCATAACCTCTCTCGCCACATAACCTTCAATAATACTCCCTTCATGCCGATAACGGTTTTGAACATCACCTTTAAAAATGCTCATGTATCGTTTAAAGGGATACATCCAATGCAAGAAAACTGGTCCCAACATTTTCACTTCCCTAGTCAAGTGGACAACAAGATGTACCATGATATCAAAGAACGAAGGAGGGAAATACATCTCAAGCTGACATAGGGTAACAACCACTTCTCTTTGCAAATTATCGAGAGTATCAGGGTCAATAACTTTGCTGCATAGACTGTTGAAAAAGAAACAAAGTCTGGTAATTGCAAACCTTACATGCTTCGGCAATATATCTCGAATTGCCACGGGCAATATTTGTTTCATTAGAGTGTGACAATCATGAGATTTAAGACCTATCAACTTCAGATCTTTCATTGATACCAATCTACAGATGTTGGATGAGTAACCATGTGGCACCTTAACATTTACCAAGCATTCAGAAAAAGTTTTCTTCTCCTTTCTAGACAACGTGTAACAAGCGGGAGGTAAGTATGTTCTTTTATTAACCATTTCATGTAATTCTGTTAATTCTGACCTTATTCCCATTTAACGTAGGTCCAGTCTAGATTTTAACCCATCTTTAGTCTTACCTGGTATATTTAACAGAGTACCAATGATGCTATCACAGACATTTTTCTCAACCTGCATTACATCGATACAATGTCTGACTGTCAAAGAACTCCAATAAGGAAGATCCCAAAATATTGACTTCTTCTTGAATGAAGAATTGTCACTCCGTGTGGCCATACTACATTGTGATTTCTTACCGAATTCATTGACAATGTCTTTTACTCTTTCATAAACAACATCCCCTAGTATAGGTTTAGGTGCACTCCGTTCATCATTCCATCCATTGAATGCTTTGCGCTTCCTACGATACAGATGGAATTTTGAAAGAAACCTTCGATGACCAAGATATACAGTCTTGCCGCCATGTTTTAGTCTTATTGAATCAGTGATTTCTTCACATATAGGACACGCTTTAGCTCCTTTGACAATATATCCAGACAAATTCCCATATGCTGGAAAGTCATTAACAGTGCAAAACAACATAGCGTGCAAATGAAATGTCTCTCTTGCTGAAGCATCATAGGTCATCACACCTTCAGCCCAAAGTTTCTTTAAGTCATCAATCAAAGGTTCAAGATAAACATCAATATCATTTCTGGGTTGTTTAGGGCCCGATATCAACAACGACAACATAACGTAGTTATTTTTCATACACATCTAGGGAGGAAGATTGTATATAACAAGCATGACTGGCCAAGTGCTATGTTGGCTGCTTAATCACCTGTATGGATTCATCATATATGTACAAAGCCCAAGTCTTACATTCCTATCTTCTTCACCAAATTTGGGGTACAATAGATCAATCTTCTTCCACTGTGGGGAATCAGACGCATGTCATATGATCCCATCATTATTTTTCTTAACATCTGCATGCCACCTCAAATTCTTCGCATCTTTCGGATTTGCAAACAAGCGTTGAAACCGTGATATTATAGGTAGATACCGCAACACCTTGGCAGGAGAACCAGTTTTGGACTCCCCCGAAGTCGTCAATTTATACCGTGACACACCACATTTTGGACAATATTTCAAATCTACATAGTCCTTTTGAAATAATACACAATCATTCGGGCATGCGTGTATCTTCTTGGCCTCCATTCCCATTGGGCACAACATTTTCTTTACCTGGTATGTTGAGATTGGCAGCTCGTTTCCTTCAGGAAGCATTTCTTTCAACAAAGTCAACAATGAAGTGAAGCTTTTGTCGCTCCATCTATTGTTAGCTTTCAACTTATACAATCTCAACACAGCGCTACGCTTTGTAAACTTAGCACAGCATGTGTATAACGGTATCTCAGCATCATGCAAAATGTTTCTAAAGATAGGAGGTGGATCGGTGTGCTCTACCCTACAACTATCCAACATCGCATCAACAATGTCTGCTGGAACTGGTTCGTTCACATTTACGTCATCGGAGGCAATTTCTTCTTCCACCCAAGCACTACTATCGACATCTACTGGTTTCGATTTTGAAATATCTCCATGTCAGTGCCATTATGTATAGCCTTGTACAATCCCGTTGCACATGCCATGACTTTTGATTTCCTCACCAGTGTTGATTTACAAGTTGTTACCGCAATGCCTACATGGACAGTAGAACCTATCTGTAGGTTTTTTCCTATGTTCCTCGGCAAATCTAATAAACTGATCAAGACCAGATATAAACTCTGGGGTGCAACGATTACGAATGGACATCCATGATCTATCCATTCTATGATCAGAGAAAACAAGTATATATTAGGAAACAAGTATATATTAAGAAACGATTAGGGTATACACTTACATCCTAAGTGTATAATGTGATGTCATTCGTATATATAATAAATGTGTACCACCTATACCATCCTTGAACACCTAATCTCACTAGTAAGTGTATAATGTGTATTGGGTTTTCAAGAAAATTTCGACAGCATTTCCCCGTTGTTCTCTAAGTACATATGTACTTAGAGAACAAATGGGGAAATGCTACCGAAATTTTCTCGAAAACCCAATACACATTATACACTTACATCCTAAGTGAGATTAGGTGTTCAAGAATAGTCCCAAACCGGGGACTATCCAAGATTTACTCCTAATGAGTCAATCTTGGACGGGTTTCTAGGCCAACAAACACATTTGATGTCATTCTTATATATAATAAATGTGTACCACCTATCCCATCCTTGAACACCTAATCTCACTAGTAAGTGTATAATGTGTGTTGGGTTTTCAAGAAAATTTCGGAAGCATTTCCCCGCTGTTCTCTAAGTACATATGTACTTAGAGAACAAACGCGGAAATGCTACCAAAATTTTCTCGAAAACCCAATACACATTATACACTTACATCCTAAGTGAGATTAGGTATTCAAGAACAGTCCCAAACTGGGGACTATCCAAGATTTACTCCTAATGAGTCAATCTTGGATGGGTTTCTAGGCCAACAAACACATTTGATGTCATCCTTATATATAATAAATGTGTACCACCTATCCCATCCTTGAACACCTAATCTCACTAGTAAGTGTATAATGTGTATTGGGTTTTCGAGAAAATTTCGGCAGCATTTCCCCACTGTTCTCTAAGTACATATGTACTTAGAGAACAAATGGGGAAATTCTACCGAAATTTTCTCGAAAACCCAATACACATTATACACTTACATCCTAAGTGAGATTAGGTGTTCAAGAACAGTCCCAAACTAGGGACTATCCAAGATTTACTCCTAATGATTAAATCTTGGACGGGTTTCTAGGCCAACAAATACATGTGTTGTCATTCTTATACCTACAATCCTAGTTCTTCATGTTAGAGTGATTATTGATGTCTTTAAAAGCATGATTGGCAATTTAGGGTAAAGTTCATCATTTACATTCCAAGCATGTCACATGTGTGCATTACAGTTCATCATTAAGCAAGACGGGTGATTAGGATTCTCAATATACTCAACAATGAAACAAAGACATAATCATTTTTTTATTAATATACTGCTGCTTCAGTTGTGTACCAAACATGAAACATGCATAGAGTAACATCACATTAAAATATATGAAGTATAACTCAAGCTTTCAAAAAAATCAAGCAATTCACTCATTTGAGCTAAATTTTCACCATTGTGATGTACCCATTATACATGTTCCTACTCCCAGTTCTTCTATTACTTATTCTACATGTTTTGATAAGTTACGTTGCAGACAAATGTTACTTCCCCTACTTGACCACAGTATGAGGCAATGCCACCATGATGAATAGGATGAAGAACCAAAAGTCAGATGGATAATCAGAGATCACTGTCAACAAACTGGCTTCCTAGCTTACTTCAACATCAATGGATATGAGTTACTTATCAAGTTACCAATAAGTAAATAACTTAAATAAAAAATAAAAAAACGCCCAGCAGCAGCCTTGGCGTGCCTTGGCACCGCCCAAGCAACGGCCTAGGCGGAGGAAGGAAGGAGGAAGAAGGCAGTACCTTGAGGGAAGAGGAAGAATGCCTGTCCTGGAGAGCAGCGGCCTGAGCAGAGACCTACAGGCAGTCGGCCACGGCAAGGACAACACCAAAGAAGCCACCGACGGCAAGGAGAGCAGCGACGCGGCGGCGAGGAAAGTTGAGGAGAGGAGTGGCGCGACGACGAGGAGAGGAGCAGCGGCGCAGGGGAGAAACAGCGGTGGTGGCGCGAGGGAGGGGGAAATGATGGCGGGGAGCACCGGCGGCAAGAATTGCAAGACCTAGCAGGAGGTTCGCAATGAAACCGAGAAATGGGGAAGATTTCTCTATTTCACGGGGCTATTAAGTTCCCAAATAGCGTTGGTAGTTTCAAACAACCGACACCTATTATCTTCAGCGTCGGTTGATAGTAAAAAACCGACCCCAAATTAGTTGGCGGGAACTATTATCAGTGTCGGTTATCCAAGGATAACTGACACCTAAAGTGGAACTTTTCACGCAAAATTTCATTTTAAATAGGCGTCGGTGAATAGTTAAAAACCCGACGCTGTATGTGGCCCAAATTGTTTTCGCTTGAAAATTGGATTTTGCGGGTGCTTTTAGGCGTCGGTTGGTTATAGTAAGCCGACGCTGAATACAAAGCGGTACCCGTGTCTGGCTGGTCTTCGAATATAGACGTCGGTTTGCCTAAATAACTGACACTTGATATAATAGGCGTCGGTTTTCCTTAATAACTGATGCCCAGAAAAGCGACATTGAACGCTATTTCTGTAGTAGTGCTTCTTCATAGGTCACATCTTCATCAAGCTCAACTTCGACTGGCTGTATCATTGTTCCTGAATCTGGATGAGTTTTCTTTAGCATACTGACATGGAACACTGGATGTAACTTGTGCAACTCTGGCGGCAACTCTAACTCGTAAGCTACCTTGCCAACACTTGCTATGACCGGGTATGGCCCCATATATCTAGGTGCTAGCTTACCCTTCCAGCCAAACCTCAGCACACCTTTCCATGGCGAGACTTTAAGATACACTTTGTCTCCTACCTGGAACTCTAAAGGTCATCGATGATTGTCTATGTAAGACTTCTGCCTGTCCTGTGCCGCTTTCAACTGTTGCTATATCACTTTGATCTTTTCTGACGTCTGTTGTACTAACTCAGGACCCAAAAGCTGATATTCACCAGACTCGTACCAACATAAAGGAGATCTGCACTTCCTGCCATACAAGGCTTCATAAGGAGCCATATCTATGCTCCACTGATAACTGTTGTTGTAGGAAAACTCTATCAAACTGAGATGTACATCCCAACTGCCTAGGAACTGCAATACACAAGCTCAAAGGAGATCTTCTAAAGTCTAAATAGTCCTCTTAGACTGTCCATCAGTCTGCGGGTGGAAGGCGGTACTGAACCTCAACTGCGTTCTCAACACTTTGTGCAACTGTTCCCAGAAACGACTCGTGAACTTGGGACCTCTGTCAAAAACTATCATCACTGGCACACCGTGCAAACAGACGATCTCATCCACATATACTCGAGCGAGCTTCTCAGCTGTATACGTCGTCTTTACTGGTAGGAAATGGGCAGACTTCGTCAATCTGTCCACTATCACCCAAATGGAATCATGATTCCTAGTTGTCCTGGGCAGACCAACTACGAAATCCATGGTTATATGATCCCATTTCCACTGCGGTATCAGTAGGGGTTGCAACGTACCTACCGACTTCTGATGCTCAGCCTTGACTTGCTGACAAATCGCACACCTAGCCACAAACTCAGCCACATCTCTCTTCAAGCCGGTCCACCAATACAAGTCCTTCAGACTATGATACATCTTGGTGACACTTGGATGCATAGCATACATCGACGTGGGTGCTTCCTCAAGCAGAAACTTTCTCAGATCATCATCATCGGGGACCACCATCTCGTCATGATAGCAAACTAGTCCATCCTCAGACTCATGGAACCCATCACACTTTTTACTCCCGAACTCTAATCTGATCAACTGTACTGCATCATCTGTTTGTTGTGCATCTTTGATCTGTTGTCTCAGTGTAGTCTTGACTTGCATATGTGCTAAAAGTCTAGCTTACAAGGAAACTTCCATCTGCACATTCATCTATCGTAAAGAAACAAACATATCCCGTCTGTGGCATACCAGGGAACTCAACTGTGCCTTCTTTGAAGAAAGAGAAGAAGACTTTCGGCTAAGCGCATCAGCTACCACATTCGCCTTACCAGGATGATACTCGATGGTGCAGTTGTAATCATTGATTAACTCCATCCATCGACGTTGTCGCATGTTCAACTCATGCTGCAAAAAGATGTACTTCAGATTCTTATGATCCGTAAAGATCTGACACACTTCCTCATACAAATAGTGTCTCCAAATATTTAACGCATGAACCAATACTGCCAACTCCAAATCATGATTTGGATAGCTCTCCTCATGCTTCTTAAGCTATCGTGAAGCAAAAGAAACCACATGCTCTTCCTACATCAGCACACAACCTAAACCTTTCTTGGAAGCATCACAGAAAACAACATAGCCCTTTCCAGGCTCTAGTAGCACTAACACCGGAGCACTAGTCAACTTCTCCTTCAAACGCTGGAAAGCTCGCTGACAACGGTCAGTCCAGACAAAAGGTACATCCTTTCTCGTCAACTTTGTCATCGGCAACGCAATCGCACTGAAGTCCTTGATAAACCTCTGATAGTATCCTGCTAAGCCCAGGAAACTACGAACTTCTGTTGGCGTCTTCAGCTGCTCCCAATCCGCAACGGATTCCACCTTCTTCGGGTCCACTATGACTCCTTCAGCAGATATCACATGACCTAAGAAAGTCACTTCTTCCAACCAGAACTCACACTTACTGAACTTGGCATACAGCTGATGTTGGCGAAGAAGAGTCAACGCTCGTCGAAGATGTTGCTCATGCTCTTGCCTATCCCGACTTTAGATCAAGATTTCATCTATAAAAACTATGACAAACTGATCTAAGAATAGACATAACACTCTGTTCATCAAATCCATGAAAGCAACAGGTGCATTGGTTAGCCCGAATGGCATAACCACAAACTCGAAGTGACCATACCTTGTCTTGAAAGAAGACTTTGGTATGTCATCCACCTTAATCCTCAACTAATGATATCCATACCTGAGATCGATCTTTGAAAACACTATAGCACCAAGCAACTGATCGAACAGATCATCTATCCTCGGTAACAGGTACTTGTTCTTGATGGTGACTTTGTTCAACTGCCGGTAATCTATACATAACTGCATCGATCCGTCCTTCTTCTTGACGATCAACACTGGAGCACCCCAAGGCGATGTACTTGGTCGGATGAAACCTTTCTCCAACAACTCTTGCAACTGCTTCTTAAGCTCTGCCATTTCCACTGGAGCCATCCTATACGGTGTCTATGCAACTGGTTGCATCCCTGGAACCAGATTGATCTCGAAATCAATCTCTCGGGGTGGAGGAACACCAGGAAACTCATCAGGAAACACATCGGAAAAATCTCGGACAACTGACACCTCCTCGAGACTAGGACCTTTCGCCTTGGTAGCCACAACGGTATCCATCACGTGATCTAAGAATGCCTCACATCCTTGTCATAGCAACTTATCTACCAGCATAGCTTATACCAGACACGTCGGAAGAATCTTCCTATCTCCCTAGAAGATCTACTTCTTACCGTCATCATCAAACACAACATGCTTGGAACCACAGTCCAAAACAACCTTATACTTCTCTAAGGTATCCATCCCAAGGATAACATCAAAACCATGCATATCAAGTGGTATGAGATCAACTTGAATGTTGTATCCTGAGAAGGACAAGACACAAGATGGACACTCTTCTCGAAGCATCGATGAACCATCAAGAGGGGTTTCTAAAAACAAGCTATCCTTCTTATGACTAACATGTAAATGATAGTTTTCAAGCATACTATAGGCGATAAAAGAGTGTGTAGCACCCGGGTCAACCAGAATAGATATAAAGCAAGAAGAAGACATATCAGAATGAAATAACTCCATCTGACCTTTCACTACTCGTGGGTTGACTATCGCCTCTGGATGACTCATGGCATAGAATCGAGCCATTGCTTGCTGTCTGTGTCCTCTGCTTCCTTGAGCAAACGATCCTGCTTGTGACGCTTGACCACGTCCTCGACCTCTGCTGCCACTGGGCTGTTGTCTATCTGATCCTTGTTGATTCTGTCTTGATTGTTGTGTTACTTCATCATATCTGTTTGGGCAATTGGACTTGACATGCCCTATCTGACCGCAGGTATAGCATGTCCTAACATTGAACTGTGGCCTAGATGGTCCTGTCACTGCCAATGATATTGTACTATGTGCCTTAGACGGCGAAGAAACATAACTTCTTCCCTTAATCGGAGACCACTGTGACGGTACACTAGAACCTCTGATTACAAAAGGTGTTGAAAACCTTGGCTTCTTGAAGCCACTAAACCTCTGTCCCTGGAACTGAGCAGGACTCTTCTTGGTCATGGATTCTCTTTTCTCCCTTACTAACCTTTCAATCCTCCAGACAGATTCCACAAATGTAGCAAACCGCTCACAGTTCTCCAACGCAGAAATAGGTGTTGTCAGCTCAGCACTCAGACCCTTCTCAAAACGTCTAATCCGCTCCTCATCTGTTGCTCCCATGTGAGGACAAAACCTCAACAGATCCATTAACTTGGCTTCATACTCGGTGATGTTCATCGTTCCTTGTCGCAAGCTCTCAAAATGACTGATCTTCTCATTCAGATACGTCTTCGGAAAGTATTTGCTGACGAACTCGCGCCGAAAAACTTCCCAACCGATCACATCACCAGGTCGCTTCTCATCCTCGATGGTCCACCAGTGACCAGCACTACCCTTCAGGAGGTAGACAATGTGCTTTACTTTGTCCGCTTCGGGGATGTCGAGGATCCGGAAAGCCTTCTCAAGACTTGTCATCCATAGACCTGCATCTGTTGGATCAGCCGTTCCAGCATAATCCGAAGCTCTGACTCGACGAAGCCTCTCAAAGGTCTTCCCAATACCCAATGTTTCACCATGGGGAGCCTCTGCTCTCGGCGGAGGCACTGGTAATCTTCCTACCATGAGATTCATCGTTGCCATCATCTGCCCCATAAGTTGTTGATAGGAAGGATGTTCAAGAATGGTTGGGTCAGGTTGGGGGACCTCAGACACCCGATCTCCATGTGCATGCCGTTCAGCTCCATCAATTGATGCAGAATCGCTGTTCTCAGTAGCATGTTCTTCATGGTTTCCAGACATCTTGACTTTTCTTCTACTGAGGGCAGAAGATAATCATAAAAAATATGGACAACTCACAAGAATAGACACAACCTAGTCCTAAATCCCTGTAGACTCAGCGAACCTAGAGCTCTGATACCAAACTTGTGGCAACACATCCCACTATCACACAGACAACGAGGTGTTACGCGAAAACATGCAAAAATAACCATAAACCACAGATTACAAAAATATGATTTAATAAAATTGATTGCGGAAAGATGATAAACTGAGAAACTATTACATTCCAGTCCTCGTCCTGCAGGAAAACATTTACAAGACTTGATACATATCCACATCTTAGAAGATCAGTTGTACTGTCATCTCATGAGTTCATCACCTGTTATATATACATAAAGGCCCACATCCGGCCAGCAGCAGGATATACAAAGGATCAACAACTATCATCGTGAAACAACGTCAAAATGCTCCCAAGGACCTGAGAGTACAAGGATGACTCTAGACTCTACTACAAAAACAACCAAAACAGCAGCATATCCATCTCTTGCCTTCTACTGCTCGTCTTGCTACTCGGCCGCAACTCCGCGACCACCACCAAGTCTAGCTCAAACACCTGAAAACCAGCGGGGTGAGACAATTGAACATTGTCCCAGCGAGAAACATAACTCCCTGCCAAAACTATAAAACCAGAAGGATAAAGCAACAACAGATAACAGGTAAAGGTATAACAAGAGCACTCTATATATAGCAAGTCTTATTCATACCATCAAGCTTACCAGATATGTGGAAGGCATAACAACAATTATCTCTTTATGGAACATGATTAACAAGATAAGATATATTGCCACATAACATGAGGAACATATAAATAACTGCAAGATATAACAAGATTAACTACACAAGCAAGGCCTCAACCAATGTTCTGTGTTTTGCCTTAAGCAATAAATACTATACGGCTGGATTACGTATTATTATGCCCTGAGGAAGTGAGATGTACCGCTCAAATCCAACCTTCGGTTGCAAAACCCATAGACGGTGCCATATAAGATCAATTGAAGAGTCGGACTCCACGACGTTTCTCCTCGTGGTCAGTGCACGAGAACCAAAGCAGGACCGTAGTATGTGGCCTCAGCCACATGGTCAACTCCATAGGCTACCCTTCCTCTAGCCCGCCTCGGTACAGGTCACGACGCTAGTATATCTGAGCCACGGGCCTATTCACCGTGCTCTAAGACATGAACGCATTCATGCTCCTCATATCACATATCTGGACCCATGGGCTTGTTCACCATGCTCATTACATATTCTGAGTCTACAACCGTAGTTGCACTCGAATCCTCACTATTTAAGGCTAGGAGAAACCCCGCATATTCAACAATATGCGCTCTGGGTTAATCCGTAGGAGAACCCGTTTCACCATCACCAGCTCCTGACGATGATGGATCTATGGCCAGGGTAACTACATGATATATTCCATTGTGATTAATTAGTATCTTTTATATGGATTGCAAGATTCAACCAAGTTATATGACATGCAAACTATAACATGAAATAAACAACAACATTATGCTTTTAGTGTAGTCACATCATCTTGATCTATCACAAGGATCCAATATCACATGTTATCACTTGGCCTCTTGCCAATCATCCAGATCCATCTCAAGGATCATCACATACCATGGGATCTCAATCCCTCATCATATACTACCACTACCTCTCAAGGCTTCATCTTCATCATGGGATAGAAATCCCAAGTACTTTAGCCAAACACATCATACATGTTATCTCATCATCAAGAGTAACTGTCAAAGCAATGTTACCCATCATATGTATCTCATAGCCCTTTTTTCCTGGCTATGCATCACCTGCATGGTTAGTGTGCACAATAATCATAGGCTTATCAAAAAGACCATGCTTATCAAAATAGAGTGACATTAATGACTATATACTTTATGAATCATGCCTCAACTTGTGATCATGAGCTTAGGTTTCATCACAAAGAAAACCATATTACATGCTTACCATTTGTTTAGCATTATACCATATATCATGATGGTCACATACATGGGTAAAGACACGTGTGTTACATAAACAAGCTTTACCATAACAATTATCATTTAACTTGTCGATTTCTATGAGGGACAAGACTCTCACTAAAAGCACCACAATCCCTCACCATAAGTGATATCGGGCAGGGTATCCTCATCTAACATCCATCCCATAACGACCAGCACAAATATGCAACATGCAACACTACGTCAGGGTGTCGTGCACTCACTTGTATCGTGCAACACAGTGGTGTCGCACAACGCTGTGTCGGCTCAAGATGCATACTGGGTAATGGGGTATCGTGCACCCAAGCCTATCGGGCAACATCCTGTCACAGCAGTGCTAGCAACGCCTACCTCAAAAGCACAACGACCCCAAACCACATCCAAGTCAGGTGTGTATCGAGCAAGATACTGCACAAGAGGTAACGTTCAAGGTTGTAGTTAAAATACCATTAAGGGACCTATCGTCCAGCCAACCAACTCATGGCCTATCGGCCGTCACAAAGCAGGGTGGTAGTGTGACGCCCGTCACAGAGACCAGGGGTATCGTCCATCACCATCACACATGTGTCGTCCAAGATGATATGTCAAGAGGGTTGTCGGGCAGCACCTCCCCAAGCTCATCATGACCAAGGTGCAACTCACAAGATCATCATCCACCCCAAGCACAAGGGCACCCAAAACCCTATTGGATCAAGAAGATGGCTCACCTCAATCGACTAAGAAAGAGGGGTCGTGCACATGATCTATCACCAAACTGGCAACACAAGGATCAACCCTAGCAAGGTTCACAGCTATCACCAAGCTCACCCTTCAAGTCCATGGTGAGAGGAGGGTGTTGCTCAAGCAACTAGAATACAAGCTCACCTCTCAACTTAAACGAGAGAGGGGTATTGCCCATGCTACTAGAAGCTCAAACTCACTCCTCTAGACCAAGGAGAGAAAGGAGTATTGCTTCACCAAGAAACCCTAGATCATAGGTTCGGCCAACAAGAACAACTTAAGCAAGGAACCAACTAGCAAAACCTATAGCCGACATGATCATAGAAACATATAAGAACATAGAAAAGGAGGTAATGTAGTTAGGGTTAGGAGTTATGTAACCCGCCTTAAGCAAGCTCCAAGCTCCTAGCTCCAAGCACCACCAAGCAAAGAAGGAGAGCAAGGCACTCTAGGGTTCGACCACCACTAGAGGAAGAAGAAGACTCCAAGGGTATCGGCCACCAAACCTAGCAAAAGAGGGATTGTGTCGTGCACCAAGGTGGAGAAGGAACTAAGGGACCAAAGGAATCCTTAGCAAGGGAAAGGAACCACATATATAGAAGGGAAAGGAGGAGAAACCAAGGAAGAGCCAAGCAAGGTGTCTCTCTCCTAGGGACACTTGTCCTAGTGCACGAGCCACCACTCTAGCAATCCCTAAACACATGTCCAAGGTTATTGCTACAGGCAAGCCTCAAGCACCAACTATACACTAGTGGAGACACAAATGAGGTCAAAGTGTGGCAAAGGTCATGGGCGACACACCTCCAACATGGGTGATACAACCCCTGGGCGACACAGCCCTAGGTGACACAAGCTCCTCCTGGCCGATACAAGGGTCCAACAAGACAAAGGCAAGGCTCAACAAAGACCAACAAGGTCAACCAAGCCCAAAGGAACTCAAGAAACGAGCCCAAGCCTTCCTCTCTACACTAGAGGAAGCAAGGAAAGGGAGGAACACCTCACAAGGTGACAAACTTGCCCACAAACCCTATACTTTGGTTAAATGCAAGTAGAACCTCCAACTCTCAACAAAGCACAACCAAACCCTAATCACCCCTAAAGGTGATTAGCAAGCAACTAAGCATCAGGATCAAGCAAAGCAAATAGGGTAAACCCTAAACGGAGGTCGGGGTCCTTACAACCTAGTAACCCAGAAACATGATCGACCACATAATATCACACAGACAATAGGTCATTGAATACTAGGCCATATATTTTCATCACCACTAAGAGTCAACCACAAAAATCATCGTTGAAACAAAGCTTTACGTCCGCTGAAAAAAAAGGTTTAACCCCCTTTCAATGACCGTTGAGAAGATCCATCTTCAGTGACCAAATGAACTAGGTTAACCACCTTCAACGACCGCTGAGAAATTCAAAAAAAAAATCAGTGACCAAACATGGGTCCATCCTTGGCAACCAAAAGCACATATAACATCATCGCATAGGATAAAATCACCATCTTAAGAAACCATCAATTAGTGAAATTAGTGACCTCACGAAGGTGAAAATATCATCGACTACTATGGGAAACTTGGTGACCACTCAACATCATTATCCTTGGCTACCACATGAAAAGAGAGAAAAGTCATCAACCACAAGATCACCAATTTGAACATCACCATGAAACAAAAACATTAGGGTGTAACCACGTGAAGCGAAGCCATGCCAAAAACCCTAATTTTTGGCATCATCAAGCAAGGAGTAAAACCATAATCATGATAGAGAGAAAACCAATTGGTTTACATGCCATGCATGTTTCCAAAACCACCGTCAACAAACAAGAACTTGTGCACATAAATTATGATTCAACAAAGAAGGGTTTATCTATTTAGGATCACCATGAAACATAAACTCTAGTGCAAGATATCATCATTTATTATACTTGGAACTATGTTTTAGAGATATGTTATTTATATAGAAGATTAAGTGCCTCATTAATTGAGTAGAGGGTTATATAACTCGCCTTGGATGTGAAGAAACAACTCTAACATCAAGGTTTCTCCAAGAACAGAGAGAAAAACCCAAGCTTGATTACCACCTCAGGGAGAATCTAGAACTCCTCAAAGGGAGAAGCAAAACCACAAGTTAAAGGATCACAAGATGGAGAGAAAAACTCTCATCTAAAATAGAAGAAATAGAGATGATCTCCAACTCAAATTGAGCACTACCATGGAGAACAATGGATTTATCCAAGAAAAGAGAAGTCCCTGAAGAAGCACCACCATGGAGACCCATGGATTCGTCCCAGAGAATGAAGCGGGGTAGGGTTCCAAGAGAACAAAGACTAAGAAAGGTAGATCACTTACCAAGATCAAGGATCATGAAATGATAGCTAAGGAAAGGTTTCTCCAAATGCTAGCTCACAAGAAAGACGAATCGTCCACTTTGCCCAAGCTCAAGCACCACCAAGAACATAACGAACGAGCTCCAGGAAAGAGGAGAGCTAGGATGGGTGTAAAAGGATCACTTGCATGCAACGAGGGAGGTATTTATATCCAAGGGTAGAGAGCGAGAGGGGTGGTTTGGTTTCATGCTAACATGTGCTACTTGTCCATCATAACTCGCTCACGCAAGCACTAAACACATGCATGCAACAAGGGTCATGTACACCAAGAAAAACACACCACCTCAACTTTCAGGAAAACCCACAATCAATGAGAAACTTAGAGACCAAAGCACATGACCAATTTAGAATCACAATCTAGGTTATCATTGAAAATCTTTAGCGAACAAAGGGTCAAAATCTCAGCAAACTACTGAAGATCAAACCCTAGGGCATCTAAGAAAACCCTAGACCACAACACCACATGATATCACATCAAACCAAGATCTAACCATGCTATAAGGCACCACTCTCTCTATCATGTGGTATACACAAAGAATTTGACAAATTGCAAGATAAAGCCTAAACATGGGTAATTCAATTTGTTCCAAAACAAACACAAATACTATTAACTAGCTCAAACAACATTCAAACTAGACCAAACTAAAAACAAAACCATGTCACATGATTAGCTTAAAGTTTTACAAATCTAATTATGTTGAGGAAGCAAGATCAGCCAAAAAGCTATGTCATGGGTTTTACAACACTAAACCCCTAACAAGGATTTGTCCCCCAAAATCATACATAAAAAATGACGAGCACTTCCTATGCATATTGTAATCTCCCCAGATTCTGCTCTCTCAAGACTTAGAAGGCATAAGAGGACAAATACAAAAACATTAGCAATTATATTAGAGAGTGATGTAGAAGTGATATATGCATACATGAACATACAACATAACATACACCATAACATTTCTCAACAATCAACATGTCTATATTACAAAATGACTTTTTACAACATGAGTTACAATTACATATTTGAAGGATATTTTACATAAGTCTGAACATGTATGCTAGGATGTTAGTACAATAGGTAAACCTGTACAACTCCTCACTCTCATATTTTCTCCCATGCTAGCTCTGAACCTAGAAAATATGTGAAATAGATGAATCAACACAAAGTTGGTACATGGTTGAAATGATATAAATAATATGTTCGCATACTTAAAATAATTAAAGAAAGAGGAAAGAAAAGGAAAAAATTATTTAAGGTGCATAATTAGGTAAACCCTAGTAATTAGTCATACTTCAATGAACATGTATTACTATGGTGGACTTAGTACACAATCACATATATTATTGAGCCCATTCCCCACGTACCATGTACAATTAGGGATCTCCCCGCGTACCATGTATAACTAGGAGGTGCTAGTCAACATTAATACTTTCCCTCTCTAATAGGGAGATTAATGAACACCATCAGTAACTACATTTCATTTTCTTTCTTTAATTCAAATGTTGAAGGTGGAGGAGTACCATAATATATACACATCCAAGCATGTTGATGCAAATAAATGCTAGCAAGTACACATACTTATATCATCCAACAAAACCAGTCATAGAATTACATCCATGTACCTGAGTTCAGATATTTCTTAATCCATCCTTGATCATCTAGTAATCTAGTCACCACTTGATTAATAACAAAAGTTCATCATTAATATAAGTCTTACCATTATTAATGGCATTTAGGTCCATATTAGGGTTTATGCCAAACATAGGTTCAAATTGAACTAAACTTGTGTATGATATTTTTCTACTGATTAGGAGGTCATAAAGAGGATTTGGTCCAATTTTATTGTTTTTTTAGGCTTGTTCTATTTTCTAGAATTAAAATGAGCTTTAAAGAATTTAATTTTTTATTAATAATACCTAACAATTTTGTAGAATAGCTCAATCATAGTTTATATTTGGTTGCCACATGATATTTGGGGTTCAAAACTATTGTTCTCAGATCTAATGTACATCATTTGCTCATTATTTAGGTTAACTAACCCAAATATGGAGCATTCCATCTATAATAGAAACAATCATTTAATATTCTTCAAAAGCCAGATCTAGACATTTACTAATATAGTTAACATTTTTCTGATTCTAAGGGTATTTTTTGGGCATGTTTAGGACAAGATGGCTGTTTATTAGGCATTTTCTAAGTTTCTAAGCATTTCCAAGTTTTAAATGAAAAGTTACCTTTTGTCATGGGTCCCAATACCTAAGTTGACGACATTTGGTTGGTCCATGTTGGATGGCTTGCCTCCCCTAGTCACACCCCTGGTTGGTCCAGTCATGGTCAGACCGACTAGCTAGGAAGGCATTGGCTCAAGTCCAATTCCATTTGTGCCTCACCCTTCTCACTTGCAAGGCTGCAAGTACCTACATTGCGTTACAAACTTTGCCGCTCGTTTGAAGGATAAAGCACCACCGCGGGCACCATCTACGGAGATATCCACACTTGATTGATTATTGTTGGCATCTTCAGTGGCAATTCACCTTTGTTTTGGAGGCAGGGAGACCCGAGTTTAGGTGATGTGAGAAGCTCCATTGCTCGGCAGCACTTCTGTCAGGAACAAGATTCACCATTACTTCTAGCTAGGGAAGACGACAATGGGAGGGACATATAAGGAGAAGAAAAAGGCACAATCACACCAACAAATGCTCCGCCACCTCACTCTCAGCCTGGGGATTGCCATGGGGTGGCATGCCTCCCACTAAGAGAAGGGTTTCGAGACCCCGTCGGAGTGTCTAAATTAGGTGCTTCCGTTAGGGATGCAGTCTAGAGAGAAGCTAGGTTGGAGTTGGAGGTTTCTCCTCTACATTCCCTGCTACACTTTTAATGCTCCAGGGAGCTCTACAGACATTGTCTGATCTTGAGGTGGTACTCCAAGAAGTTACATATGCCTCAGAGCCCATCCCCAAGGTTGTCATCCTCCTCTGTCTACGGCTAGCTGGGCAGTGATGGGAATGTTATGGTTCTAGGTGTATTAGGTCAGATGGATTTGTGTGGTCAGTAGGAAGGTTTTCTTTGCTCTCACGACATCACCTCTTACAATCCCTCCTCCCTACTATTTCATCCTCATCACATCTCTTGTGTTTTCTAGTAGAGAGATGGAGAAATGGGGAAGGTCGATCTCTCAGTACCATGGTTCTCTAGTGTTGAGTGATAGGTCAATTTGTCTGATTTGTTGTGTAGCTAATGGGTTTGCAAACAAAATTTCTTGTGATTGATCCACCTTCCTCGAATCTAAATGACACCTCATCCAAGTTTTGTTCATCCATTCCCACAGGTGAATGATGAACTAGGACCCGTTCAACCTATCTGATCCTAGTCTGGCAAGGTGCCACACAGTCTAGTGGAGTAATGACCACATGATAATAGAGGGGAAGTCTAACTTTGGTCTAAATGATTAAAGCCTTATTCATTTAATTAAATATCCCATTCTTTCAAAATTGCACAACTTTATGTAGGAACCACATTCATGTATGAAACTTTGGACATAATGCTCTAATAACCTAAAGTACATTCTCACCAAACTTGAGACCCAACAATCCAATCCTTCCATTCAAATAATTTCTTCAAATAATATCATATGAAAAGGTAGTATTGTGAAATATAATTGTGATTTAATTTCAAGTAGCAACAACACAACTTCCGTAAACTTCATATGATCATAATGCAACATTGGAATAAGTTTACAATTGTTGGATCCATGAATATAACTAATGGATGTTTAATATTATAAATACCCAATTCGGTTAATAAAAGCATTCATCACAACTAAACTCAATCGGGTGACCTAATCATAATACCACTTTTGAGTGAAAAAAAATATGTTTACGATCTGAAAAAAATGAATTCCCAAATTTGTGTTCAATTTTATATAAATCATTTGTGATTTTTAGTACTATATTGGATATCAAACTGCAAATTTTGGGGTCATCATTTTCACCCCACCTTATATGGAATTTCGTCCTCGAAATTCAACTAGACTCATACTCGAGGGTACAACACATAGTCAGCCTTTCATATAGGTCAACAATTCTAGCTGCCAAGGCTATCATAGTAGTTAATGAACCCTAGATTGTAATCTTAGGCTATGAGAACATAGGGGTACCCATTTCACCTTATGTAGATGGAAGCATCATTTGTATAGTTGATCATAACTTAACATTCTATTATTTTAAGATTTACACCCCTCATTGCCTTAAGAATTTGGGTTTGATCACAGATTTGGGTTGGGTAGATATTATGCTATATCTAATCTTTCACCCCACAAACTTGTGCAAGGTGGTAGGAAAATTTCCTATCATTGTACAATAGAGTTAACACACAAAACATCATTATTTCACTTTAAGATCACATCATACTAGAATTTCATCCTTATAGAAGGGCTTGATTTTTCATATTTATCTATTAGGGTTTCACCCTATTATGACAGAGTTATGCTCAAACTTAGAAGCATAGATTGAGAAGGATTAATGTAAAGAACTATATTTTTTATCAAGTAATCTATGATCCCAAGATCTCTTTTTTTTTTTTTAAATCTCATGATTTAAAACTTATATCTTCCATGCATGACATAAAGGTAATGAGAATATACTAAGCCAATCTTATCAAGATTTCAAACTTGGATACTACATGTATTATATAGGAAGGGATTATAGAATAGGTCAAGCTTAAATTAGTGACTCCTCATATATAAATCATCTATATAGCTCAAGTGAGGTTTCTAGTGTCATATATTAAGAAAGAAAAGTGGAATGAAAAACATTTATGAGTTATCTTATGCACAAGGCATTTTACTCTCAAAATCAGAGTTCATATATCATCTCACTTGCAACTCTAGATTAGATTCACAAACATAGGTCACTCAATCTAAGACCTAACTCAATAAAAATATTAACCTTATCATTATGAGTATTCTACCCATAACATTTTTTAACCCAACTCTCACATATATGATTGAATCATGGAAAAGGAATCGACTCATCCACTCAGGAGTAACCCAGCTTAGGACACAAAATTTAACTTATATCTCATATTTTTAATATATTGTACGGTAGGTCTTATGGCCCTCTCCCTGTGGGTCTCACTCTCTCTAGAGTTGACCACGTATCTTAACCTAACACTGGGGGTCCTCCTTCGCAAAAGAGCTTGGGGCTCATGCATATTCAATGTTATCTTAACTTAGCTCATTTTAAGTATGGAAAGGCAATGTACTTTCATCATCAAGACTTAGGTTAGAATCTTCAAAATTGGATTCAACTCATGTACAACTTAGATCCATATAAAACAACTTATATCATTAGCAATAGAACTTAGATAAAATAATCCATGCTTATCCCAACTATCATTATATCATCTACTCTATTTATCACATATCTTGATAAGGCTCCACACAAATAATCTGGATCTACTCTCTTCTAGACTGATGTAACTCCCTTTCACATAGGTTGCATGAACACTAACTACTCTCCAGTCTGAGGGACACATTTTTATATTTACATATATATAATAAAATATTATATAGTTTTTCTTCGAGAAAGAAGACATCAGAGAAAACTGTCAAGGCTCGAGTCGATTGGAAAACAAAACCAAATTAGAAAAATGAGTGTCCCACACATAGTGGATAGTCGAGTGCTACGTTACCCGGTGAAATGGTGAGAACATGGTGTATACTAGTGTAGCTACCCAATACATATGAGCTCTATATGGAAAGGGTTTCACACAATTGTCTCTACCTAGTTCTCAAACATGTAGGTTCTAAATTAGACGCTATATCAAACCTTATTCCTATACAACAACTTACTAAGTTTCTAGGGCTTAAAGTCAAAGGTGAGATTTAGTTTTTATGTATCAGGAGATTTAGTTTTTATGTATCGTGGTGAGAAATTTTTAGGTGTAGCTATTATTCATGCTCAGATAACCCTCAGATTCTACCTTCTCAAGACTTAGAAGGCTCGATTAGACAAATTCAAAAACATCAAAAATTATATCAGAGAGTGATCCAGAAGGGATATGTGCATACATGAATAGACAACGTAACATACACCATATCATTTCTCAACAATCAACATGTCTATATTACAAAATGACTTATTACAACATGTGTTACAATTACATATTGAAAGGATATTTTACATAAGTCTGAACTTGTATGCTTGGATCTTAACACAATAACTAAACCTGTACAACTCCTCACTCTCATCTTTTCTCACATGATAGCTTCGAACCTAGAAAATAAGTGAAACAGACGAATCAACATAAAGTTGATAGGTGGTTGAAAAGATATAAATACTATGTTGGCATACTTCAAATAATTGAAGAAAGAGGAAAGAAAAAGGAAATATTATTTAAGGCGAAGAATCAAGTAAAGCCAAGTTATTGATAATATATCAATGAGCATGTATTACTATGGTGGTCTTAGATCATAATCACATATACTATTTGGCCCATTCCCCATGTACCTTGTACCATTAGGGATCTCCTCGCATACCATTGATAACCTCCAATTTTGGGATGTTACCTTAGTCTTTTCTTTAGTTTTCCACACTATTTCTTAATTAGAATTAGATATAATACCTAAATATTCCTTCTTATTGTAAATATACCATTAGAATAACTTTTCCCTTTTATATATGCAGAAAAACACAAAAAAAGATCATAAAAGACTAACTCAGCCTCAAGACCGCATGGACTCAAACGATCCCCAGACCGCATGAAGTCAATCGGTCCCGAGACCGCATGGACTCAAACGGTCCCCAGACCGTATGAAGCCAATCGGTCCCGAGACCGCAAGGAGTCAAATGGTCTCAAGACCACATGAAGCCAATCAGTCCCGAGACCGCATGGAGTCACACGGTCTCAAGACCGCATGAAGCCAACCAGTCCCGAGACCGCATGGAGTCACACGGTCTCAAGACCGCATGAAGCCAACCGGTCCCGAGACCACATGGAGTCACACGGTCTCAAGACCTCATGAAGACAACTGGTCTCGAGACCGCATGGAGTCACACGGTCCTGAGACCGCATGAAGCCAACCGGTCCCGAGACCGCATGGAGTCACACGGTCTCAAGACCGCATGAAGCCAACCGGTCCCAAGACCGCATGGAGTCACACGGTCTCGAGACCTCATGAAGCCAACCGGTCCCGAGACCGCATGGAGTCACACGGTCCCGAGACCGCATGAAGACAAACGGTCTTGAGGTCCAAACGGTCTCAAGGTCCAAACGGTCTTGAGGTCCAAATGGTCTCAAGGTCCAAACGGTCTTGAGGTCCAAACGGTCTCAAGGTTCAAACGGTCTTGAGGCCCAAACGATCTTGAGGTCCAAACGGTCTCCAAACTGTTTGGACTTCACTTAAGGCCTATAAATAAGACCCCAAGGGTCCTCCACCAGGAAGGAAGTTTTCAGACGTCCAAAGGCTGCCTCAATCACTCCAGAGCACATACGACTTCCACCCTCCGCCCTGGGGTTGCCGGTCTGAGACCCATACTCCATCTCGAAGCTACTTTCTCTCTCTCCGCTAAAGAAGGTGGGAAGAGGGAGATCTTGTCATCGTGCAACCTATGAAGTTGGTGGATCATTTCTCTCTCTCCAAGGGGTTGACTTTCCTCTCTCCTTTATGGGGATGATGCTCTCTCTCTCTCTTCTTTCCTCCATCTTTGTCCTAGTCATGAGCGAGTAGTCTCTTTCACTAGGGTGCGGGGAGTAGCCCCGCTACCCATGTTTTCATGTCATGTAAATGTAATCCATAGTTTGTAATATAGAGTTCTTATCTTTTCAGTTCAACATCAAACATTTAATGAATGCATGTTGCTTGATCTCCAACTTGTGTTATCTTTTATCTTTTAGTATGAATTGTCTACGTTTGTACTATTTGATTCAAAACTCGTTTGTATGTTGGTTCTTGGTGCATGTATCCACCATGCATCTGTTTCGGTATCTAGAAGTGTCTCTCAAGAAGTGGAGTAAACTCACTATCATTCATTGCACTTTCATATTATGAAATGGAATTAGTTGACATACGAAAGTGCAACATTGGTAAGTCGAGGAACACACTTTGAGAAGGGAATGATGCAAAGTAGGTGACCATTTGTTCGGGAATGGCTGGCATTGCAACATTCCCACACTTCTCGTAGTTAGTTCTCCGAAAGGAAACTAAGTCTACAAAGATACTAACTGACTAAACTCTTGTTGCAGGTTATGTTTTGCTTTGCATGTCTTGATCCATGTGTAGTGGCGGTGAAAAACCAATCACACCCTAGTGACTTTTATCATTGTTTAACTCGTTAGATTTACTTGCTTTCTTTACTTTACATGTTCTTAGTTTAAGACAACAAAACCAAACTTTCGATTTAAGTGCTTACTATTAAGTGACTAAGTGAAATTCCAACGTCTTCCATCTTGTTGCTTGCAACAAGACCGTTGTCCTGAGGATTCGACCCTTAACTATACTACGATAATACTTCCACGTATCTTAGCATACGTGGGTGGAGTTTTCTATCTAGTATATACAAGGCTAAACCTAAAGACTTACCATCTTTAGTATTTTTAGTTGGTGCACGTAATTCCACGTAAGTGGAAGCTCCATCAAAAATTGGCATCGTTGTCGGGGACAACGAAACATTTTAATTTCATTTAGTACCTTCCTAGTTGGTTAGGGTTTTACACTTTCTTTTTAATCATTAGTCTATATCTTCTTGAAACCATTATATCTTTACCACTATCTAAAGGTGTTTTCTTTTCTCTACTCAGGTAGAAAACGTGTATGCAATCATCACATAACCGCAGATTCTCCCCTGATCCGGAGTTTCACTCTGAGGTAGAGAGAAGTTTCCATTGCCACATTCGACTCAATTGCCAACGAGCCAGGCAAATGGCCGACGATCAACGCCAGGCTGCATTGGTGATGGAGAGGGTCAACGCCGCCATCGCCGCTCAAAGAGCGCAACTCATCACTGATACTCGTGCCCAGATTCAAGCGGAGATTCATGCAGAAGAACAGGCCCGCATCAAAGCTGAATATGAGGCAGCAACTCAAGCTGCTCAGTTGGAATTAAGGAACAAGCAGCTGAGGGATTACGCTGTCCCAAAGAACTATGAAGATAACCATCCGGTCTGGCCTCCGATCATCAATATCCCCAACTTTGAGATTCGGACCCAATGGATCCAGATCATGCAAGGTATCTCATTCTCTGGAGGTTCTGGAGATGATTGAATGGATCATCTGAAAAGCTTTAAGGCACTGTGCCACCTGGTTCTGCAAGCCGGGGTCGCTTTTGATGCAATAATGCTTCATCTATTTCATTTCACTCTGTCTGGGAGGGTCGTGAATTGGTATAAATCACTTGACAAGGAACCCATAATAACCACCTGGGCTCCCCTAGAAGAAAAGTTCTTGGAGAAGTTCTTTCCCCCTTCACTGACTTATGAGATCAGGGGGAAGATCAATCACTTCTCTCAACTACCCGACATCCACCACTCTTCCCTTCTTCACCACATCCACGCAACCATTTACATCCTCTTCCTCACCGCTTTTCCCCTCGGGCTCTCCCTTCTCCACCCCTATGTCCGACTTTACCACTTTCCCATTAACCTCCACAATCTCTACCCCATCACTATCACTACCACCATTTTCACCTGAGATACCACCACCTTTCACATCCACCACCACCGCGACACTGTTGGTGACTCCATCCATAGTCACCACGCAGCTTGGGGCACCATCAGTGTCTCTTCCACAAGACACTAACACCATCCCCCACAGACCCCAGTCATCCCACCCTTCCGCTTCTGGGGTCCCCTTTTCCAACATCGGTGAGGAATTCAAACGTCAATTTGACGCCGTCCGAAACCTCAACACGGATCCTTCTAACATTTTACATTCAATTTTTTCTTGGGTGCAGGGTTTATCCAGACAAGTGCCCACGATCGTAGAACAAAACCGAGCCTTGCCCAACATCCTCCAAGGTTTTCAGCAATGACAAGATGAGGTGGATAAGCAAGTTGAGCACATCAACAGCCACTACAACAACTTGCTGAAACTGGTCCTTGGAGCAATGCACCAGCAAGAAGCAACGGCAAAGCAAGTCGATGAGATCTCTACGCAGACTCAACATCTGCCCGAGACTCTCCGCGAGCTCCAGCAACAACAATCAGTTCTGAGCATGCGCTTGGACACCATCAGCAGCTCCCTCATACAACTAAATAATTGCCAAGAGGAGTCAACTAATAATGAAATCCAGCAACTACGTGCTCAAGTAACATATCTTATAGCACGTTTCCTCTCCACCGAGGGCCGATATACCAACCTCAAAGAAACCTATGACGCACTGCTCAAAACACACGAGCATGTGCAAGTAGCTTTCGATGAGTTACAAGCCACCCACCGGCGGTGCAAAAAGACCGCAAGCAAAAAGCCAGCAGACAAGGCAGCGGCTGACAAAGATGGAGATAGTGACGAAGAAGAAGACTCTGACTCATCTGCTAATTCAAACAATGATACCACCTCCTCAGGTGATAAATCTGACGATGGGGAGGACCCAGGTCAAGCAGCAAAACCTTCTCAGAAAGGTTCCGACAAAGGTCAACAAGACGGTGGACATCACCCCAAGTCCCCCCACAATGATAATGTAAACATGTCATATGGGGACCAATTCCTTGATTATTCTGCTCTAGGGTCCATCAGGGAGTCAGCTAAAGATGCGGCTTTCGCTGAGTTCCACCAATGTATTTTAGGAACCAGCGCAAGCCCACCCACAACAACCGCTCCACCTTTGTCTGCAGTTGACACATCAGTGCCCTTCCCACAAGACCAGGACGAGGCAGAACGAGTAAGTTTAGATACAGATGAAGAACTCGATTATGCCTCCGATTTGGATGTCAATCTGCAAGGCTATGTAGAAGTCCTGGAACAACCTTCTTCTCCCCCTCCGCAGGAGCTTCCCCCGCCACCACCTCTACCGCACAAAATGCACGATTTGGATACGGTGGCCATCTCCACATTAGATGCTCAGGACATTTTTATACTGAACACTATTGTCGAAGATGCAAAAGCGGGGGAAGACATCATCTACTATAACACCAAAACTAATCGCAAGTTGACATGAGAAGACTTCCGCAACATCCTGCGACCACGGTCCACGATGCCAATGGCAATCTTCTCTGTCCTTCTTGCCAACTATATCGAAGTGTATAGAAGCTCAAAGAGGCAGCAGCCAGTTCTTAACGCCTCACTGGCTCTATCTATCGGCCTATTATACAAAGATATATGAGTAAAATCCATAGAGTGGCTGCGTGTCGGTTTAGCACGGAGGGCGTGTTATCTCACAGTGCCCTTCCAAGTTTCGGACCACTGGCTTTTTATGATAGTAGACACCGAGGCTCAGGATGCCAAGGTTTATAATTTTTGCGGCACTGAGCTACCTGCCGGTACAATAAATTTTGTTGGTGAAGAAGCAGGTGAAGCACGATGCCTACCTTTCTGGCTTCTCAAGTTAATCTGGGCTGCGCGCCCATCTCTCCGCCAAGACTAGAGCCAACCCTGGTTCCAAATTATTAACCCACATGTTCAAGCTGCTGAGGGATCTGGGGATTGCTCTTTTTGCACCATCTGTCACATCCAAGTGCTGAACCAAGAAATCCCTTTTGCCGATCTAGTCACTGAAGATTTTCACTCCTTGCGAGGACGTTACGCAATGGAGCTCATTTGTGATAGAAGATTCTTCAAGGATCCGACAATGGCACCAGATGACGTCCCTCGTTACCTTTTTTCAGAAATACAATGGCCGCAGAGGTGACCCTTACGACAAACTTTGAAAGATTTGGCCAAAACCAAAGCGACAGCCACAACTCCTGAGTAAAGAAAAAGTGTCATAGATCCTTTGTCTGCCATAGAACCTACTTTCCCGGACTTTGACCTCAGTGCTTGCAAAGGCCTCTCTGACATTGAACTATGCCTCATCATGTAGAGGCTCTCCACCGAGAAAGATGAACTCGTATTCATGTCTGGTGACATTATAATAATGGCAGACACGCTTCAAGAGACTATACAGTTTAAAGGATCTCACTCTGTAAGCCTAATGGCCTCTTATCAATTTCTCCTCAGCCAAAATAATGCCACAACATATATGGCGTCCCCATACATGAAGGATGTTCTTTTAAAGCTAAAGAACTTCAAAACAACTGAAGTGCTGATCTACTTTCTACAACACACAATGCCAAAATTCATGATGCTACCCTTCCTTTATCACGAGCACTGGATGCTCCTGGCAACAAACCTACCAGAAGGAACAACTACAATCTATAACAGTTCTGACAGCCATTACAATCCACGACAACGGAATTATGTCGTGACACCAAAGACACACACAGAGGTAGTAGCAAAGGAATGCGCTGACAAATTAATCGCCTTTTTAAGTCAACATTCAAGGGCTTATGGCAAAGAACATTTTCATCGCCCAACCTTCAACCACAAATGTTCACAACAAATTTGGCAGTAAAATGACTACGACTTCCATGTCCTCTACTAGATGTACACCATCATGACCCTTCAACGACCAGTAGAGGATATGACAGATGTGGATTACCACGCCCTTCGCGGAAATTCCGCTGCTGACCTACTTCGCACACACGGCGCAAACAAAGGATTAACGAAAGCCTGATGCCCTTGACCTTGTATTTCTCATCCTATCACCTTGACACTCTGCGGACAGAGTGAGTGATAAGTTAGGGGGGGAGTACACTAGACAAGGGCGAGGTATCATTTCTACAAACTATTCTTCTCAATTCTCCCTTCTGTTTATTTTTGTATAAATTCTTTTACACTTTTAGTCTTTGTTTTCTGTTTTAGATTTCCTAACATTAAACCCCACTCATAGAATAGCATCTCTCTTGGGCCAAGATCAACCCCTGCTGACTTAAGAATCCAGTAGTCCTCAAGAATAAGAATAATAATAGCATAAAGGCATGTAACGGCGAGTTAATAAATTTCCTTCTCACTTGACTTTCATGATTTTGCTTCAGTTCTACATCATACTCTTCAACAAGTCAATATCAAATCCGAAGCAAGCCAAATATTCTTAAGGATAGGAGGGAAATCAGTGAAATCCAAATCAAGGAACCTCGCAAGTGGACCACCAACCAGAAAAAATAAGTGCATGTCAGGAAATTCTAAGAATAGTTTGCTTCTTTTTAATAAAAGAGGCATGGCCACCCAACCAAAAACCCAAATATCCAAATTCCAAGCTTGTGAGTTTTCAAATAAAAGCCAGAGTGTTGAATAAAAACATGAGAGTTGTGCCATGCATAAGGACTCATATGAAGAACTGATAAAGGTCTCACCCGGCCGGTATATTCAGCTACCCTCACAAAGGCAGATGTGTCGTGCCCTGTAGTGAGATCCTAAGGTCTCCAAATATATGTAAAGGCTAATAAAAGGCTCGCCCGGCCGGTACATTCAGCTGCCCTCATGAAGGAAGATGTGTCGTGCCCGGTAAGTGAGTTCCTAAAAGCATAGATAAACCCTCTCCTGCTAAAAGGGAGAGTTACACAAAAGCCCTTAGACAACCCTCATAACCACTCTAGTTTCCGTTAGGTTTTCAAAAGAAGTACAAAGCTGATTAGAGTCAATGACATGCACATAATAACATCAGGAAAAAGGTGGTCCTAATACGAGCTATGTGTTTTAGAGGAAACTTGAGATCCGCGCAACTCTCTATACCTGAAAGAATTAAGGCAAGAAGAAGCTCTAATATGACCTCAGGAGATCTCTGATTTAGAACTGAAGCAAGGCTATGGAAATCTTAACTAAATAAAATCGCCTCACCTTTACATGCCTCAAGCTCTATCTAGCTTGAGGACAAGCTAGACTCTAAGTTAGGGGGGGTGATAACCTCCAATTTTGGGATGTTACCTTAGTCTTTTCTTTAGTTTTCCACACTCTTTCTTAGTTAGAATTAGATATAATACCTAAATATTCCTTCTTATTATAAATATACCATTAGACTAACTTTTCCCTTTTATATATCTAGAAAAACACAAAAAAAGATCATAAAAGACTAACTCAGCCTCAAGACCGCATGGACTCAAACGGTCCCCAGACCGCATGAAGCCAATCGGTCCCGAGACCGCATGGACTCAAACGGTCCCCAGACCGCACGAAGCCAATCGGTCCCGAGACCGCATGGAGTCAAACGGTCTCAAGACCGCATGAAGCCAATCGGTCCCGAGACCGCATGGAGTCACACGGTCTCAAGACCGCATGAACCCAACCGGTCCCGAGACCACATGGAGACACACGGTCTCAAGACCGCATGAAGCCAACCGGTCCCGAGACCGCATGGAGTCACACGGTCTCAAGACTGCATGAAGCCAACCGGTCCCGAGACCGCATGGAGTCACACGGTCCCGAGACCGCATGAAGCCAACTGGTCTCGAGACCTCATGGAGTCACACGATCTCAAGAACGCATGAAGCCAACTGGTCCCGAGACCGCATGGAGTCACACGGTCCTGAGACCGCATGAAGCCAACCGGTCCCGAGACCGCGTCGAGTCATACAGTCCCGAGACCGCATGAAGACAAATGGTCTTGAGGTCCAAACGGTCTCAAGGTCGAAATGGTCTTGAGGTCCAAATGGTCTCAAGGTCCAAACGGTCTTGAGGTCCAAACGGTCTTGAGGCCCAAATGGTCTTGAGGCCCAAACAATCTTGAGGTCCAAACGGTCTCCAAACCGTTTGGACTTCACTTAAGGACTATAAATAAGACCCCAAGGGTCCTCCACCGGGAAGGAAGTTTTCAGACGTCCAAAGGCTGCCTCAATCACTCCAGAGCACATACAACTTCCATCCTCTGCCCTAGGGCTGCCGGTCTGAGACCCATACTCCATCTCGAAGCTACTTTCTCTCTCTCCCCCAAATAAGGTGGGAAGAGGGAGATCTTGTCATCGCATAACCTGTGAAGCTGGTGGATCGTTTCTCTCTCTCCAAGGGGTTGACTTTCCTCTCTCCTTTATGGGGATGATGCTCTCTCTCTCTCTCTTCTTGCATCCTTCTTTGTCCTAGTCATGAGCGAGTAGTCTCTTTCACTAGGGTGTGGGGAGTAGGCCCGCTACCCATGTTTTCATGTCATGTAAATGAAATCCATAGTTTGTAATGTAGAGTTCTTATCTTTTCAGTTCAACATCAAACGTTCAATGAATGCATGTTGCTTGATCTCCAACTTGTGTTATCCTTTATCTTTTAGTATGAATTGTCTACGTTTGTAGTATTAGATTTGAAACTCGTTTGTATGTTGGTTCTTAGTGCATGTATCCACCATGCATCTGTTTCGATATCTAGAAGTGTCTCTCAAGAAGTGGAATAAACTCACTATCATTCGTTGCAGTTTCATACTGTGAAATGGAATCAGTTGACGTATGAAAGTGCAACCTTGGTAAGTCGAGGAACACACTTTGCGAAGGGAATGATGCAAAGTAGGTGACCATTTGTTCGGGAATGGATGGCATTGCAACATTCCCGCACTTCTCATAGTTAGTTCTCCAAAAGGAAACTAAGTCTACAAAGATACTAACTGACTAAACTCTTGTTGCAGGTTATGTTTTGCTTTGCATGTCTTGATCCATGTGTAGTGGCAGTGAAAAACCGATCAGACCCTAGTGACTTTTATCATTGTTTAACTCCTTAGATTTACTTGGTTTCTTTACTTTACATGTTCTTAGTTTAAGACAACAAAACCAAACTTTCGATTTAAGTGCTTACTATTAAGTGACTAAGTGAAATTCCAACGTCTTCCATCTTGTTGCATGCAACAAGACCGTTGTCCTGAGGATTCGACCCTTAACTATACTACGATAAGACTTCCATGTATCTTAGTATACGTGGGTGGAGTTTTCTATCTAGTATATGCAAGGCTAAACCTAAAGACTTACCATCTTTAGGATTTTTAGTTGGTGCACGCAATTCCATGTAAGTGGAAGCTCCATCAACCATGTACCATTAGGTAGGTGCTAGTCAACATTAATACTTTCCCTCTCTAATAGGCAGATTAATGAACACCATCAGTAGTACATTTCATTATCTTTCTTTATTGTTCAAATGCTTAAGGTGGAGAAGTACCATAATATATACACATCCAAGCAAGTTTATGCAAATAAATGTAAGCATGTACACATACTATATCATCCAGTAAAACTAGTCATATAATCATATCCATGTACCTGATTTCAAAATTTTCTTAATGCATCCTTGATCATCTAGTAATCTGGTCACCACCTTATTAATAACAAATATTCATCATTAATACGAGGCTTACCATTACTAATGGCATTTAGGTCCATATTAGGGTATATTACAAACCTAGGTTCAAACTGAACTAGACTTGTGTGTGATATTTTTCTACTAATCAGCTTGTCATAAAGAGGATATGGTCCAATTTTTATAATTTTTTGATGCTTGATATTCTTCCTATAATTAAAATGAGGTTTAAACCATTTTATTATGTATTAAAGAGGAAAGACCTAAAAATTTGGCATAATAGCTCGATCAGAGTTTATATTTGGTTACCTCATGATATTTAGGGTTCAGAACTATTATTCTCTGATCTAATATACATCATTTGCTCATTATTAAGGTCAGCTAACCCTAGAATGGAGCATTATAATCTATACTAGAAACAATCATTTAATATTCTTTGAAAGCCAAATCTAGACATCCAGTAATGTAGTGAACATTGTATTGATTCTATGGGTATTTTTTGGGCATTTTTAGGATAAGGGGGCTATTTATTAATCATTCTCTAAGTTACTAAGCATTTCTAAGATTTAAATGAAAATTTACGTTTTGTCGTAGGTCCTAGTGCCTAATGTGATGACATTTGGTTGGTCAACATTGGATGGATCGCCTCCCCTAGTTACACCCCTGGCTGGTCCAGTCATGGTCAGATCGACCAACAGGGAAGATATTGGCCCCGATCCAATTCCATTTGTGCCTCCCCCTTCTCACCTGTGAGGTTGTGATTACCCTCTATGCATTACATATTTTGCGGCTCATTTGAAGGATAAGGCGCCATCATGGGCACCATCTACAATAAGCTCGACCATTGATTGATTGTTGTTTGTGTCCTCATTGACAATTCCCATTCGTTGTGGAGGCACGGAGCCCCAAGGTAGGATGATGTCGGAAGCTCCATTGCTAGCAACAATTTGGTCAGGAACAAGGTTCACCTTTGCTGCTAGTTAGGGAAGAAAACCATGTTGATCGCCATGGGGTGTCATGCCACTCACGAAGATAAGGGTTTTGAGACTGTCAGACTCTCCAGATCTAGCGCCGCCATGAGGGATGCAGTCCGGTGAGAAGCTAGGTAGGAGTTGGGTGTTTCTCCTCTACCTTCCCTCTTACACTTCTGATGCTCCAGAGAGCTGTACAGACCTTGTCTGGTCTTGCGGTGGTACTTCTAGATGTTATGAAAGCCTCATAGTCTATCGCCAAGGTTGTCATCCTCCTCTATCTACGTCTAGCTGGGCAGCGATGGGAATGTTGTGGTTCAAGGTGTATCAGGTCGGGTGGATTTATGTTTTCACAAGGATGGTTTTCTTTTCCCTAACTACATCGCCTTTTATAACCCTTCCTCCCTTCTACTTCATCCTCCTTGCATCTTCTGTGTTTTCTACTACAGAGGTGGAGAAATGGGGAAGGTCGATCTCTTAATACCATAAGTCTCTAGTGTCAAGTGAGAGGTCAGTCTCTCTGATTTTTTATGTAGTAAATGGGTTTGCAAATGAAATTTCTTTAGATTTATCCACCTTCCTTAGATCTATATGACACCTCATCCAAGTTCTATTCCTCCATTCTCGGAGGTGAAGGATGAACTAAGAACTGTTCAGCTTGCATGATTTGTGGCTGGCAAGGTGTTGTGCAGTCCAGTGGAGTAATGACCGCATCATAATAAAGGGGCAGCCTAATATTGGTCTAGATGCTTAAAGCCTTAATCATTTAATCAAATATCTCATTTTTTTCAAACTTTCGCAACTTTATGTAGGACCTCATTCATCTATGAAACTTTGGACATAAAGCTCTAATAACATAAACTAAATTCTCACCGAACTAGAGACCCAAAATTCCAATCCTTCCATTCAAATCATTTCTTCAAATATTATCATATTTAAAGGTAGTATTCAGAAATATAATTGTCATTTAATTTCAAGTAGAAACCACACAACTTCAGTATACTTCATATGATCATAATGCAACCTTGGAATCAATTTACGACTATTGGATTCAAGTATATAACTAATGGATGTTTAACCTTATAAATACCCAATTCGGTTAACAAAGGTATTCATCACAACAGAACCTGATTGGGTGTCCTAATCATAAAATGTATTCTTAATACCACTTTTGAGCAAAAATAAAGATGTTCATAGTCGGAAAAAAATGAATTCCTTAATTTGTGGTCAGTTTTATATAAATCATTCATGATCATCAACACTATATTGGATATCAAACTCCAAATTTTAGGGTCATCAGTTTCACCCCACCTTATATCAAATTTAGTCCTCAAACTTTAACTAGCCTCATACTTGAGGGGACAACACAGAGTCCATCTTTCATATAGGTCAGCAATTCTAGGTTCTAAGGCTATCATAGTACTTAATGAACCCTAGGTTGTCATCTTAGGCTATCATAGGGGTACTAATCCCACCTTATGTAAATGGAAACATCATTTGTGTAGTTGATCATAACTTAACATTCTAGTATTATAGGATTTACACCCATCATTGCCTTATGAATTAGGGTTTGATCACATGTATGCGTTGGGAAGATATTATGTGATGTCTAATATTTCACCCTACTAACTTTTGCAAGGTGGTAGGAAGATTTAATGTCATTGTACAATAGAGTTAACACATTAAACATTATTATTTCAGTTTATGATCACATCATGCTAGAATTTCATCATTAGGGAAGGGCTTGATTTTTCATATTTACCTATTAGGGTTTCACCCTATTGTGACAAAGTTATTCTCCAACTTAGAAGAATAGATTGAGAAGGATTAATGTTAAGAACTATATTTTGTGATCATGTAAGCTATGATCCAAAGTTCTCTTTTTTTTACTCATGATTTCAAACTTATATTTTCCATGCATGATGTAGAGGGAATGAGAATATACTAAGCCAATCTTATCATGATTTCAAACATGGATATTACATGTATGATATAGAAGGGGAATATAGAATAGGTCAAGTTAATAGGACTGAATCCCTATATATAAATCATCTATATAGATTAAGTGAGGTTCTAGTATCATATATTAAGAAAGAGAAGTGGAAGGAGAAACATTTATGAGTATTTTATGCATAAGACATTTTACTCTTAAAATTAGAGTTCATATATCATCTCACTTGAAGCTAATGATGAGATTCACAAACATATGTCATTCAATCTAGGACCAAACTCAATCAAAATATTAACTTTCTCATTATGGGTATTCTACCCATAACATTTTTTTTAACCCAACTCTCACATATATATTTGAATCATGCAAAAGGACTCAACTCATCTACTTAGGAGTAACCCAGCTTAGGACACATAATGTCACATATATCTCATATTTTTCATATATTGTAGGGTAGGTCCTATGACCCTCTCCATGTGGGTCTCACTCTCTCTAGAGTTCACCAAGTATCTTGTCCTAACACCAGAGGTCCTCCTTTGTAAAAGTGCTTGAGGGTCATGCATATTCAACATTATCTAAACTTAGCTCATTTTAAGTAAGGAAAGGCAAGGTACTTTCATCATCAAGATGTAGGTAAGAATCTTCAAAATTGGATTAAGCTCATATAAAACTTAGATCCATATAAAACAACTTATATCATTAGAGGTAGAACTTAGATTGGATCATCCATGCTTATACCAACTATCATTCTATCATCTACTCTATTTATCACATATCTTGATAAGGCTCTAGACAAATAATCTAGATCTATTCTCTCTCTACTGATGTCACTCCCTTTCACTTAGGTTGCATGAATACTAACTACTCTCCCGTGTGAGGGACACAATATTATATTTAAATCTATATAATAAAATATTATATAGTTATTCTTTGAGAAAGAATGCGTAAGATAAAACTGTCGAGGCTCGAGCCGATTTAAAAACAAAACCAAATCAACAAAAATAGTGTCCCACACACAGTAGATAGTCCAGTGCCACATGACCTAGTGAAATGGAGAGAACAAGGTGTATATTAGTGTATCTACTCAATACAGATGAACTATATATGCAAAGGGTTTCACACACTTGTCTATACCTAGTTCTCGAACATCTAGGTTCTAACTTAGATGCTAAATCTAACCTTATTTCTATAGAAAATCTTACTAAGTTTCTAGGGTTTAAAGTGAAAGGTAAGATCTAGTTTTTATATTTCTTGGTGAGGAATTTTTAGGTTTTGCTATTGTTCATGCTCTGATACCAATTGTAACGTCGTTGGATTTTGTCGCCTTGATATTTAGAAGGCCCGTGAGGACAAATTCAAAAATGTTAGAAATTATATCTGAGGTTGATGTGTAGGCGATATACACACACATGAACATAAAACATAACATACACCATAACATTTCTCAAAAATTAACATTTCTATATTATAAAATGACTTATTACAACATGAGTTACAATTACATTTTGAAAGGATATTTTACATAAGTCTGAACATGTATGCTAGGATCTTAACACAATAGGTAAACATGTACAACTGGTCACTCTCATCTTTTCTCCCATGCTAGCTCTGAATCTACAAAATATGTGAAATAGAAAAATCAAAATAAAGTTGGTGTGTGGTTGTAAAGATATAAATACTATGTTGGCATACTTAAAATAATTGAAGAAAGAGGAAATAAAAGGAAAACATTATTTAAGGTGGAGAATCACATAAACCCAAGTTATTAACCATGTTTGAATGAACATGTATTAGTATTGTGGACATAGGACATAATCACATATATTATTGGGCCCATTCCCCACATACCTTGTACCATTAGGGATCTCCCCATGTACCATGTACCATTAGGGAAGTGCTAGTCAACATTAGTACTTTCCCTCTCTAATAGGTCGATTAATGAACACCACAATAACTACATTTCATTTTCTTTCTTTAATGTTCAAATGTTTAAGGCAGAACAGTACCATAATATATACACATTGAAGAAAGTTTATGCAAATATATATAAGCAAGTACACATACTTATATCATCCAACAAAATTAATCATATAATTGTATCCATCAGATATTTCTTAATGCATCCTTCATCATCTAGTAATCTGGTCACCACCTGATTAATAAAAAATATTCATCATTAATAAAAGGTTTAGAATTATTAATGGTATTTAGGTCCATACCAAGGTTTAGACCAAACCTACATTCAAACTGAAGTAAACTTGTGTTTTTCTACTTATCAGGATGTCATAAAGAGGATTTGGTCCGATTTTTATAAATTCTAATGCGTGATCTATTTTCTAGAATTAAAATGAGGTTTAAAGAATTTAATTATGCATTAATTAGAAAAGACCTAAAAATTTGGCATAACAACTCGATCAAAGTTTATATTTGGTTACCACATGATATATAGGGTTGAAAACTATTATTTTGAGCTCTAATATACATCATTATCTAAATTAATTAGGTTAAATAACCCTAAAATGGAGCATTATCTTCCCATAGTAGAAACAATCATTTAATATTCTTCAAATCTAGATCTAGACATTCAATACTATATTGAACATTTTTCTGATTCTAAGTGTATTTTTCAAGAATTTTTAGGACAAGGAAGCTATTTATTAGGCATTTTTTAAGTTTATAAGCATTTCCAAGATTTAAATGAAAAGATACTTTTTGTCATGGGTCCCACTGCCTGAGGTGATGACATTTGGTTGGTCCATGTTGGATGGATCACCTCCCCTAGTCACACCCATGGCTAGTCTAGTCATGGTTAGACTGGCCCACCGGTTGGGAGGGTATTGGCCCCGATCCAATTCCATTTGTCCCTCCCCCTTCTCAACTACAAGTTTGTGATTACCCACATCATGATACAAACTTTGAGGATCGTTTGAAGGATAAGGAACATTTGTGGGCACCATCTATAGTGAGATCCACCCCTAATTGATTGGTGTCTATGTCCTCAGTGGTGATTTTCCTTCGTTGTGGAGGCAGGGAGCTCCAAGGTTGGGTGATGCGGGATGCTCTATTGCTCGGTTGCAATTCTGATCGGGAATGGGGTTCACCATTGCTTCTAGCAATGGAAGATAACCTGGGGAGGGACGTCGATGGACAAGAAAATAGCACAATCATGCCAACAAACGCTCTGCTACATCACTCTCACCTTTCAGATCGCTATGGGGCACCATGCCTCTCACAAAGAGAAGGGATTTGAGACCGTCAGACTCTCCAGTTCTAGTGCTGCTGAGAGGGATGCAATCCAGTGAGAGGCTAGGAAGGAGTTGGGGGTTTCTCCTCTTCCTTCCCTCCTACACTTCCGATGCTCTAGGGAGCTCTTCATACCTTGTCTGGTCGAGAGGTGTACTTGATGATGTTACGAATGCCTTGGAGCCCGTCCCCAAGGTTGTCATCCTCCTCTATCTGCGGCTTGATGGGCAGTGATAGGTATGGCATGGTTCTAGGTGTATCAGGTCGGGTGGATTTGTGTGATCATCGGGATGGTTTTCTTTGCCCTCACAACATCGCCTCTTATAAACCATCCTCCCTTCTACTTCATCCTCCTCGCATATCGTGTGTTTTATAGTAGAGAGGTGGAGAAATGGGGAAGGTCGATCTCTTAGTACCATGGGTCTCTAGTGTCAAGTGAGAGGTCAATCTATTCGATTTGTTGTGCAATTAATGGGTTTACAAATGAAATTTCTTTTAATTGATCCACCTTTCTTGGATCTAAATGACGCCTCATCCAAGTTCTATTCCTCCAATCCTGGAGGTGAATAATGAACTTGGACCCATTCAGCCTGCCTGAGTGCCTGATCTGTGTTTAGCAAGGTGCCACATAGTGCATTGGAGTAATGACTGTGTGACAACAGAGGTGCAGCCTAACTTTGGTCTAAATGATTAAATCCTTAATCATTTAATCAAATATCCCATTCTTTCAAACTTGCACAATTTTATGTAGGAACCACATTCATCTATGAAACTTTGGAAATAAAGCTCGAATAACCTAAAGTACATTCTCACCAAACTTGAGACCCAAAAATCAAATCCTTCCATTCAAATAATTTCTTCAAATAATATCATATGAAAAGGTAGTATTGTGAAATATAATTTTCATTTCATTTCAAGTAGCAACCATACAACTTCAGCAAACTTCATATGATCATAATGCAACCTTGATTAAATTTACAACGTTTGGATCTATGTATATAATTATTGGATGTTTATCCTTATAAATACCCAATTTGGTTAACAAGGGTATTCATCACAACTGAACTCGATTGGGTGTCCTAATCATAAAATGGATTCTTAATACCAATTTTGAGTGAAAAAAAGATGCTTATGGTCGGAAAAAATTGAATTCCCTAATTTGTAGTCAATTTTATATATATCATTCATGATCATCAGTACTATATTAGATATCAAACCAGCAAATTTTTGGGGCATCACACATCTTGTCCTCTAACTCCCACGTGCAAACATCTATTGTGGGTTGTCTCAACTGGAATAAATATTGTTTGACTCTTCATTTGGTGGAACTTTATGGAAAAGCCTCCTGAAGAGTCTTGGTTTTTTAATACTTGTATAAAAATACTAGACAAAGGACATTTAGTGCATCCAAATACCATTTTAGGAACATTGGTGTTTGTCCAACTACTCCACGACCTCCTTCTTCAAGTGATGCCAATCCATAAATGATGAAGATTTTAGATGATCTCATGAACCATATGAAGAATCAAGTTGGAGGTGTCTCAAGAAATCCAGTGCAATCTATTGATTCTCTTACTAAAGATGCAAAATCTCTTCAATCCTTTGGTAATAAAATCCCAAATTCTCCCTATCTGAATCTTCTCCATACAGTGGAAGATTAATTAATATTTTTCTTGGAGACAACAAGGGGATGACATACACGGGCAATGCCACTAGCAACATCAAGTTCAAAAGTACATGCCAAATTTTGAGTAGGAAGTTCTTGGTAGACTGAGAATCCTAGATTATGTGAAGAATGTTGTGTCCTCCTAAGGGAAAAACATTGGTAGTCCTGAGAAGTATCTAAATAAATTATTCTTTTTTCTTGCACGTTGTGTAGATAGGATGCTTCCTTCCCAAACATTGATGCATTCTGGAAATGCTAGTTCCCAAATAGGTGTTCCTCAAAAAACCTATTGCCCACCATAGATGGAAGTGCAACCCGTGGAACAATATCAAGGTCCACACATCCGTATGCACCTCAACCACCACAACCACAATATCAATACCACTATGTATGCACTAAATATGTCTACCTTGAACAATATCAGGCCTTGACCTTTCTCTCTCTTTTTGTATGCACTAAATATGTCTACCTTGAACAATTTTCTTTCAGTTACCCTTAATTTCATGCTTTGATACATTTTTATGAATATTAGGGTTCCTTATGGTCTTTAAACATAGGTTGTGACATTTAATTATGTATATAACATAGTTACAACTACATACATGCACAACACCCTTGTATTCATTTTTAACATACATTTTGTTCTCTTTCTAGCTCCAAACCATAATGATCATGTGGGGGATTCTTTTCTTCATCTAACAGTCCAAATTTCATCATAATCCAAGAATGAATGTGCGAGATGTGGCCATTTCATCAAGCTTTGTTCAAAACCATTGTCCTATATTTTCCCTCCCCTTTTCCTTGTTTCTCATCACCTCACCCAATTAGGGCCACCGTAGGTCGTAGAATCCACATACCATGGATCGTGGGAGAATCAAGTGGTTGCAGGATGTTCACACTCCTTGATGTCAGCCAATAGTGTATGCATCATCTTTGTTTCTTTCTCACCTACTCCACCTCCTCTATCATCCCTGCTTCCTACTCCCCTGAGGTTTCCCCCCTCCTTGTTGATGTGTGTCTGTCTCTAATGGGGTGTGAGGAGGACAGAGAGGGGCACTACTATAGAAAAGGCCTTTGGCGTCGGTTATTTAGAGCCTTTAGCATCGGTTTCCAAGTGACACCTAAGTGGGCGCCGCTAAAATTCAACACCTTTAGCGTTGGTTTCTAACCGACGCCATAACCCTTCCCGCCACTGAAAACGTGCCAGCAAGGAAACTATAAGCGTAAGTTCTTAATGATAACTGACACTATATCATGATCAAAGACATCAGTTATTTAACAAACACTGACGCCATAACCCTTCTTGCCACTGAAAATGCACCAGTAAGGGAACTATAAACATCAGTTTTTTGCTAATCACTGACGTCGTAATGGGATAAAGATGTCAATTTTATGCTAATAACCGACGCCATATCCCTGCAAGCACGGTTGTGCTTCCCAACACGGTCGTGGTACCTGGACACAATAGGCGTCGATAACTGACGCCAGCAAGGGAAAAGACGTCAGTTTTTGGCTAACAACCGATGTTGTATGTATTTTTTATCGGTTTTATACAAATAACTGACACCTATGTTCTAATTTTTTTTTCTTATCAGTTTGCAGGCCTGTTGTATGGCTGGTTAGTAGGATGCAAAACCTGCAATTCAGTTCTGAACTGCAGGTTTACAGCATCCATTGATATCAACCAACAATAGGCCACAAACCTACAAAGTCATTCACATTTAGACACATGTATTGATCAAATACATGTAGAAACCTACAAAGTCATTTACATTCACATTCAGTTCTATTTATTTCATCTCTTTTCACATTCAGACATTCATGTATTGATCAGAAAAAGTCATTCGCATTCACACATATGACAATTCAGAAAAAGGCATTCACATTCACACAAAAATATTTATGAGAACAATTTTTATAAATATCATTCTTTATTCATCATCGTCATCACTGTCATCAGATACCCAATTATATTTAAAAATTCCCACTACTTGTAGGGCTTTTGCCCATTCTTCTCTTACAACATCTAATTCCTCCCTCGTATAGGGAGTATGTACATCTAATAACTTTCCACCTGTACTGAAGTTATTTTTAAACACCTACAAAGAGAATGACGTATATAAATAATTAATAATATATAATAATATTGATATAATTCATATTATCTAATGAGACTATATATAACATCTTATGTATAGTATCAATTTCCATTGAGGCATATTTGATGATTAGGTCCATAAATCGCATCACATAGTAGGCACATGCCCAGTCGTTGTCTTGTATAGCACACTATAAATTGAAACATACAAAAGATTCAAAAATACAAATAAGCACAGTTCACATAAATAATATATACATTGGAGTCGGGAAATTACTTTCACATTCTCCCAAATTAGTGGCTAATTCTTTTTCCTGGAGACCTTTCCTCCATCTTTTTGAACTCTTGTAAATCCCTACATGTTAATGTAACACATTAAATTGTATAATTAAATAGTAATGTAATAACATATGTTAATAGATATAAAAATATGAAATATTTCTCACGGGAATAATGACATTTTCATTGTGTGTCCATATAATGTATTCAATTCGTTCCCCACATAATCTAGATAATAGATAGTGAACTTCTTGGGGACAATAACTAGTAACTCCCAATGCCTACCACTACAGGTAAGAAAGTTAAAAATTAATAACTCAAAATCCACAATAAAAATGTAATTTTCTTAAGTCTAAATTATAAGAAAAGTAAACTTACTCGACATTGAATGGAGTTATTATCACTGTCTTCTTATTTTTACCAAAATATTCAAAAGCATCACAGTAGTATGAAGTAACTGAAGAAGAGTTTGTATCTACAAGACTAATAAAAGATGGAACCAAAAATCCCACATGGGAAAAATGCAAAATTTGTACATATCATGTGTATGTGGTTGCAAAACATGTATTATGTATGCATTAATATATAAGAAACCCGATCACCATATATAAAACAAGGTATACATATGTATAAATAAGATCTCACCATATCCACAACTCTATCATAGATGTGTTCAGCCAATCATAAGAAAACAACTCCAAAATATCTTGTATAAATAGCTTGTTATTGTGTGGTTGATCAGCATTAATACGTATGCATTAATGTGTATGCAAAACTTGTATTATGTATGCATTAATACATATGCAAAACATGTATAAATAGATTGTTATCATATGATTGAACTGCAACATCCTCCGGAATAGTAACATTTATAGGGCAATTTGAATCATGTTCGCCTATCCATACTGCCATACCCCTACAATTAGGACCTAACGAGGCGTGTAGTTCCCTTGGAATCCAACTTGGTACTTTAGGAGGTGGAGGTGGAGGTCGAGATGTAGCAAGTGTCTTCCTTTTAACCTATATATATAATTCCAGATCAATTGACTCATATATACACACTAACAAATTAACGTAATGTAAATTTACCATACAATATTAGTATAGACGACATCCGCTTTGGGACACATTATCACTCCGCCTTCTACCTCACCAAGCGTTTTAGAATCTGGGTGGGCATATGGCAGTGGAAGATCCTTCCAATTGGGGAGTATATGTATCAGGCTCACACGAATCGCACCAGCTAGTACTGGAGTCCCATGAAACATCTCTCCTGGAAGGGTTGGGTAAGCATGTGCCTCTGCAACGATATATTCTTGACTTTTTAGACGACATGGCTTCAACCCCTACAAATTTACATAAAGAATGTTATATACATATATACATAAACATATCATCTTGAAAAGACTAGCTATTGTATATGTCATAAAAATACTTACAGCGGATGTGCTAGGTGGTGGGTCTACAGGATTACTCCCAACCTCTATAGTAGGAGAAGAGCAGCCCGCTATAGGTATTGTCTGAGTGGCAGTCTGAGACGCATGTCACTTGATAATTGCTTCATTGACTCTCTTGTCAAGTGTTTCCTCGACTCTCCTATCAAGTGCTTCCTTGACTCTCCTTTCAGTTAATTGATCTACCTATACCTGGACAAAAGAAATGCTAGTTTCTGATTATTGAATTCTCTTTCACAATGATATTCTAAAAAAAGAATAAGTTACCTCAGCTTGTGAAAGTCCTGCTCTTGGGACTGGTTTTCACTGTGATGTCCCAAAGAACGCTTTGATGCCCACACCAGTGCCTGCACCCCTAACACATTCAGGATGCTCTGGGTTACCCAGAGGAACTGTCAATTCATCCCTTGTGCCCTCAGGGATGAACTTGCCTTCCTTACTCTACTCGTGCAGCTCCCGCTAATCGACATCAACAGTAATTGGTAAGTAAACATAACAATAATCAATATCGATCGATTTCTCTAAGAGTTGAATTTTACTATTTTTGCAGCCGCCTCAGCAGTTGTGGGCTTCGTTATATCTCCCTTCTTGTTTTGCCTCCCAGCTATCCACATAACATGGCGAGGCAGAGGTGTGGGACCAATAGTAGAGGACTCCTAAGTAGCAGCAGACTGAGTAGTAGACTCAGCCTGTAGTATTTGGCGAATGCCTACATAGCCTCTTGGATCCATTTTGTGGTCATGCACATTCAGTGCATGCCTTGCTCTTTGAGCATCGCTGATAGCCTTGTTAGTAAGCACATTGATTTGATTAGTAAAACTAAAGGTTAATCTTGAATAGGTGAATACATATGAATGTATATTAATTAAATTGGGAGTGGCGCTTAATACCTTGAATTCATCCATTTTTCTTTGGGTAACAAACTCATCCCAGTCTTTGTGTCCAGGTAGTTCCATTGCTTAGTGGTTGCCTTCTACCTAAATTTATTTCTTAAAGAGAATACAAAAAAAAATTATTAGTGTAGAGTTAGTCAAAAAGTGATCAATGCCTAGAATTGGAAATCAATCAAGAACCTCTTCTCAGCATCGCGTATGTAATCTTGGGTGAGATTTGTCCTATAGTTCCTTAGGACCCTACCACAACATTTCATGACACATTTACGATGCAACTTTTCATCCAGATCAAATATACTCTATAGAATAGAATTGCTATTAACTAGTATCCTAAAAATTAGTAATCTACAAAAATAGAATTGCAAATAATAATAATTCACACATAATTCCTTCCATACTAAGCCTTTCTTCCCCTTAGGAACTTTATGCCAGGATTCAAAAATAGGACTACAATGGCTGTGAGTAAGAACAACAAGATATGAAATAAATGAGTTGTGTTTCACTCCAACTAGATTTCCTACATGATTGAAATCCATAGCCAGTTGGGTCCATTGCCCCTTTGCTGTAGTAACTTGTTCATCATTGTGATGCCCCTCACTTTCTCAATTTTTTTTGTTGCTCATCAAGTGCCCCAATTTCTTTAGGGAGTACATCACCAACCTAAAATTTGATAAAAAAAAACACACTTACATGATATAACTATAAATGAATATATAGATAGAAACCTCAGGGATATATTTTTAAAACTTACATTGTGAGGTGGTGCATTGACATCCTCACCCTCACGATAATCATCAGCATGATCATCAGGAGAATGCTCAGCCATCTGAAAGTTCACATTCACATTGTAAAGTTCACATTGTAAAGTAATTCACATTGCGAGGTTCACATTGTAAATTTCACATTCACATTGTAAACTAATTCACATTGTAAAGTTCAGATTCACATTGTAAAGTTCACATTCAGAAAAATAAAACATAGAAAAAAATATAAACATGCATGCCTCTAATATTGTGATCTTTTATCAATTAACCATCCTTCATTGTGATCTCCGCGCACATACAAGTCATCATTAGCATCAATATTTGGTGGTGTGGGTAACCCAACTGAGAATGGACTGGAGTCATCATACTTATCATAGTACTAATCTTCATCTATAGGATCTCAAAGAACTATCTTTTACCATGAAGAACAACTGACCATTTCTAATTTGCAAGATCAACGATATAAAATACTTGTTTTGCTTCTGATGCCAATATGAATGGTTCACGCTTCTCGCCAATCTTTTCAAAGTTCACTAATGTGAAACCCAATTCATCCACTATAACTCCTTTGGTGTTATCAACCCAATTACATTTAAAGAGCGGAATTCTGAAATCTACGTAGTCAAACTCCCATATGTCTTCAATGACACTGCAATATGACATTTTAGCTTCACGTGGACTCTTATCCTTTGCACTTGCAAAAAAAATGAAGACGCTTGAAGGGTGACCCCACTGTTTTGGACGACACTCTTATCATCTTGATGTTTTGTGTAATATGAGAATCCATTTATGTCAAACCCTTCATAAGACATAACATTCAATTTTGGTATAAGGTGAGGCATTTGATAGTTTCAATAAGATTATCTGGTATTTGAGATAGTTGATGTAAGACTTTATCTTCAAACCACTTAATAAATGTCTTGTTATGCTCTATAGCAAACCACATTGAATTGGCTTGAGGATATTGTCTCTTGATGAAATTGGTATGTTCCTCAATATAAACACTCACTTCATCGATGTTTTGTAAAATATACAAGTGACATTGTTCCAACTACTCACGGCTGATTACTTTCATCTGTGATCCCAAAATTCCTTTCCCAAAATGCTCCTCAATATTCTAGTCATTAACATGAGCATCATTAGCACTCAAAAAGTCATTGCAAAAATCCATAAACTCTCTCGCCACATAACCCTCAATAATACTCCCTTCAGGCCGATAATAGTTTCGAACATCACCTTTAAAAACACTCATGTATCATTCAAAGGGATACATCCAATGCAAGAAAACTGGTCCCAACATTTTCACTTCCCTAGTCAAGTGGACAACAAGATGTACCATGATATCAAAGAACAAAGGAGGAAAATAAATCTCAAGCTGACATAGGGTAACAACTACTTCTCTTTGCAATTTATCGACAATATCAGGGTCAATAACTTTGTTGCATAGACTGTTGAAAAATAAACAAAGTCTGGTGATTGCAAACCTTACATGCTTCGGAAATATAGATCGAATTTCCATGGGCAATATTTGTTGCATTAGAGTGTGACAATCATGAGATTTAAGACCTATCAACTTCAGATCTTTCATTGATACCAATGTACGGATGTTGGATGAGTAACCCTGTGGCACCTTAACATTTACCAAGCATTCACAAAAAGCATTCTTCTCCTTTCTCAACAACATGTAACAAGTGGGAGGTAAGTATGTTCTCCGATCGCTACTAACTACTTCTGTTAATTCTGTCCTTATTACCATTTCACGTAGGTCCATTCTATATTTTATCCCATCTTTAGTCTTACCTGGTATATTCAACAAAGTATCGATGACGCTATCACATACATTTTTCTCAATGTGCATGACATTGATACAATTCCTGACTGTCAAAAAACATCAATAAGGAAGATCCTAAAATATTAACTTCTACTTGAGTAAAAATTTGTCACTCCGTGTGGCCATCATACATTGTGATCTCTTACCAAATTCATTGGCAAATTCTTTTACTCTTTCATATACATCCTCCCCTGGTATAGGTTTAGGTGCACTCCGTTCCTCATTCCGTCCATTGCATGCTTTGCACAACCTATGATACAGATGGAATTTTGGAAGAAACCTTTGACGACCAAGATATACAATCTTGACATCATGTTTTAGTCGTATTGAATCAGTGTTCTCTTCACATATAGGACATGCTTTAGATCCTTTGACACTATATCCAAACAAATTCCCATATGTTGGAAAGTCATTCACAGTGCAAAACAACACAGCGTTCAAACGAAATGTCTCTCTTCATGTAGCATCATAGGTCATCACACCTTCACACCAGAGATTCTTCAAGTCATCAATCAAAGGTTCAAGATAAATTTCGATATCATTTCCAGGTTGTTTAGGGCCCGATATCAACAACGACAGCAAAATGTATGCATTTTTCATACACAACTAGGGAGGAAGATTGTATATAACAAGCATAAATGGCCAAGTGCTATGTTGGTTGCTCAATGTCCCGTACAGATTCATCACATCTATACAAAGCCCATGTCTTAGATTCATGACTTCTTCACTGAATTCAGGGTACAATAAATCAATCTTCTTCTACCGTGGGGAATCAGACGCATGTCGTAGGATCCCATCATTATTTTTCTTAACATCTGCATGCTACCTCAAATTCTTTGCATCTATCAAATTGGCAACCAAGCATTGGAATAGTGGTATTATAGGTAGATACCACATTACCTTGGCAGGAGAACCAGTTTTGGACTCACGTGAAGTCGTCAATTTATATCTTGACGCACCACATTTGGGACAATCTTTCAAATCCACATAGTCCTTTTGAAATAATACACAAAAATTCAGGCATGTGTGTATCTTCTTGGCCTCCATTCCCATTGGGCACAACAATTTCTTTAACTGGTATGTTGAGCTTGGTAGCTCGTTTCCTTCACGAAGAATTTCTTTCAACAAAGACAACAATGACGTGAAGCTTTTGTCGCTCCATCTATTGTTAGCTTTCAACTTATACAATCTCATCACAACACTAAGCTTTGTAAACTTACAACCTCTGTATAACCATATCTCAGCATCAAGTACAATGTTTCTAAACATGGGAGGTGGATCGGTGTGCTCTACCCCACAACTATCCAGCATCACATCAACGATGTCTACTGGAACTAGTTCATTCACATCTACGTCATCAAAGTCAATTTCTTGTTCCACACAAGCACTACTATCGACATCCACTAATTTGAGGTTTTAAATCTCTTCATGCCAGTGCCATTCTGTATAGCCTTGTACAATCCCATTGCACATGACATGACTTTTGATTTCGTCACCATTGCTGACTTTCAATTTGTTACCGCAATGCCTACATGGATAGTAGAACCTATCTCCATGTTGTTTCCTATGTTTCTCGGAAAATATAATAAATTGATTAAGACCAGAAATAAACTTTGGGGTGAAGCGATTTGGAATGGACATCCATGATTTATCCATTCTGTGATCAAAGAGAAAACAAGTATATATTAGAACAGGATTAGGGTCTAGGATTAAAAGATTAGGGTTTATGGTTAAAACTTTAGAGTTTAAGGTCTTACATATAATAAATATGTACCATCTATCACATTCTTAAACACATAATCTCACTAGTATGTGTATAATGTGTCTTTGGTTTTCAAGAAAATTTCGGTAGCATTTCCCCATTGTTCTCTAAGTAGATATGTACTTAGAGAACAAACGGGGAAATGTTGCCAAAATTTTCTTGAAAACCCAATACACATTATACACTTACATCCGAAGTGGGATTAAGTGTTCAAGAGCAATCCCAAACCAAGAACTATCCAAGATTTACTCCTAATGAGTAAATCGTGGACGGGTTTTTAGGCCAACATAATATAACACTACAGAACACACAATTTTCTTATAAAAACACTTGTGGACAGCCATAACAACATATCAAAGCTTTCTAAATTAATTAATTTATTATTTTATAACACAAATCGTGGTGGGTATAACATAGCAAAAAACTCAACATGTCACAACAGAAACATGTCCTTAACCTAATATACATATATTTGTAACAAAACTCATTTGGAAGACCATTCACATTGTTTCCTGTGAGAACATCATGATCTCCCCATACCTCATCCAGGCTCGTCATCATATGTGTGATACATAAGCTTAATACAACATTATTTAAAATATATGATGTTCATGTGACATCAACTTAGGGTGACAACAACATAGAGAGAGAAAGTACTCTATCATTATAATAATCACACAAGAGGCTATGTACCATCATCTCTTACTTGCTTTAGGGTTAGGTTAAGAATTATGAGCTGAAATAGCATTGCCAACCAGCTCTTTAAAAAGCTCTAATATTTGTATTCATACGAGCGCAAAGGTAAGACTATAGGATGATGGGCTAAGCATTTATACTATCAATTCCTAGGGTTTACTTTTTTACCGTAACAATATTCATTGGAGTTATAGACAACCATATTAGGGAATAACCCCATCCTTTTTTTATAAAATCTAAAGAACCAAATACATTACTAACCTCCTAACACTACTACAGAAATAGAATTCAGTGTCACTTTTCTGGGCGTCGGTTATTAAGGAAAACCGACACCTAACATATAAGGCGTCGGTTGTTTAAGCAAACCGACGTCTATATTCGAAGACCAGCCAGACACGGGTACCGCTTTGTATTAAGCGTCGGTTGTTTATAACAAACCGACGCGTAAAGTCGCCCGCAAAATCCATATTTCAATCAAACAAAATAGTGTCATTTTCAGCGTCGGTTATATACGTAGAAACCGACGCCTATGTGCGATGAAAATTTGCGTGAAAAGTGTCACTTTCAGCGTCGATTATCCTTGTTTAACCAACGCGGAAAGTGGTTCCCGCCAAATAATTTCATGAAAATATCGTCCAATTGGACGTCGGTTTTTTCAAACAACCGACGCTAAAGATGTTTAGGCATCGGTTGTTGTAAACAACCGATGCCATTTGAGAACTTATAGCCTGCGATCGCCCGACTCTTCCCCTTTCTTCTGTTTCATTGCGATTTCCCTATTTCTCTGCTGCGGCAATTTCTCCGGCGATTTTGTGCTGCTGCTGCTAGTTTCTCCGGCACTTCTCTCCGATGCTCCTTCTCCGGCGCCCTTCTTCTCCGGCGCGTTTCTTCTCCGCCGCCGCCGCCTGCTGCTCTAACCGCCTGCGCCGCCGCCCTGCTGCTCCAGCCACCTGCTGCCCGCCCTGCTGCTCCATCCGCTGCGCCGCCGCCACGCCTGAGAACCGGCGCCGCCGCCACGCCTGGTGCCCTCCTGCTTGCCCACCTGCCTGCCCTAGCTCCTTCCTTTCTTCCTGCTGACGCCCGGCGTCCTGTTTCTATAGCACTGGTTAGTTTTACTGATTTCCTTGCTGCTTTCAGTGATTAATGATTGATACTACTGGTTAGTATTTCTTTAGTGATTAGTTTAATTCAACAATTCATAGTTTGTTATTTACAATAACTGATCTGCTTGCCGATTTTAATGATTAGAGATACTGATTAATAGTAAGTATTGATGAATACTTAGTTAATTACTGATTTGTTGATTAGATATGTATAGAAGTTCCTTATAAATATATTACAGGGGAGCTCATTCCCTGTGCCCTGAACAATGTTTCAGATGCATTGGCTAAACACTCCCTCTCTTTGCTTCATGCGTTTCAATTTGATGTAATAAAGCCTCAATGGCTAGACATTGCTGTCAACATCAACATAAATGATTGGCCCGGCCTTGAGTGCGGGATGAATAACAGTTAAGCTCAAGTAGGTACCAAAAAATAGTTGCAAGGGTTAGGAGAGTCGTGACCCTGCTATATAATGCATGCGTTACAAGGAAACACGGTCCCCTACCACTCGAGACCTCCCTTGATGGAACCATAATTTGTTGCCTTGCATCCTTTCTTTCATCCTCTTCTCTTCCTCTCCCTTCCTCTCTCCTTTCTATTTCTACCCCGAAACCTTGCCTCCCTGTTCCAGCCTCGCCAATGGCGGAAGAACAGGGGGGCGGCTGGGGCCATGGCCCCGCTAAAGTCTTAAAATTTTCCACTCTAAGTAACGACATGTTATCATAAAAGGCACTAATTACATTGCCTTTATATGGGCACCCTAAAAATCAGCATATAGTTAGTTGACAGAATCTTTGACTGAAATATATTACAGCAATTTTGACTCCATCAAAATTGCACGTCGTTATATAGTAGCCTTTTATTTTCATGTGGGTCGGTAACCCACACATCCAATCCATCTACAACCAGTCGTCACTCACTAATTTGAGTCGTCAATATCGGCAAGGAAACACCCTATTTAGCGTTCTTCCTTCCCCTTTTTATATACACATACATGTAATTTTGTATAAAATTCATGATGTAGTGTGATCTTAAATCCTAGAGTGTACCCCTTTTGTTCTATGATGGTACCTATGACCCTAAATACATCCATAAGGGTCTATTGTATCCTAAAGAAGATTTATTTCTTCCTTCTGCCCTAATTAGAATGAACAATCACTAAATTATGTACTGTTTGTATGGAGTTCGGCTTCATTGTAGATATCTATTATTGTGTTTGTTGGCCTAGAAACCCGTCCAAGATTGACTCATTAGGAGTAAATCTTGGATAGTCCCCGGTTTGGGACTGTTCTTGAACACCTAATCTCACTTAGGATGTAAGTGGATAATGTGTATTGAGTTTTCGAGAAACTTTTGGTAGCATTTCCCCGTTTGTTCTCTAAGTACATATGTACTTAGAGAACAGCGGGGAAATGCTGCCAAAATTTTCTTGAAAACCCAATACACATTATACACTTACTAGTGAGATTAGGTGTTCAAGGATGGGATAGGTGGTACACATTTATTATATATAAGAATGGCATCAAATGTGTTTGTAGGCCTAGAATGTGAACAATCATTGTTTTTTATATTACTTGTACATTGGTATAAATTAGAATGAACAATCACTAAATTATGTACTGTTTGTATGGAGTCCGGCTTCATTGTAGATATCTATTATTGTGTTTGTTGGCCTAGAAACCCGTCCAAGATTGACTCATTAGGAGTAAATCTTGGATAGTCCCCGGTTTGGGACTGTTCTTGAACACCTAATCTCACTTAGGATGTAAGTGTATAATGTGTATTGAGTTTTCGAGAAAATTTTGGTAGCATTTCCCCGTTTGTTCTTTAAGTACATATGTACTTAGAGAACAGTGGGGAAATGCTGCCGAAATTTTCTTGAAAACCCAATACACATTATACACTTACTAGTGAGATTAGGTGTTCAAGGATGGGATAGGTGGTACACATTTATTATATATAAGAATGACATCAAATGTGTTTGTAGGCCTAGAATGTGAACAATCATTGTTTTTTATATTACTTGTACATTGGTATAAATTAGAATGAACAATCACTTGTTTTCCTAATATATACTTGTTTTCTCTGATCATAGAATGGATAGATCATGGATGTCCATTCGTAATCGTTGCACCCCAGAGTTTATATCTGGTCTTGATCAGTTTATTAGATTTGCCGAGGAACATAGGAAAAAACCTACAGATAGGTTCTACTGTCCATGTAGGCATTGCGGTAACAACTTGAAAGTCAACACTGGTGAGGAAATCAAAAGTCATGTCATGTGCAACGGGATTGTACAAGGCTATACAGAATGGCACTGGCATGGAGAGATTTCAAAATCGAAACCAGTAGATGTCGATAGCAGTGCTTGGGTGGAAGAAGAAATTGCCTCCGATGACGTAAATGTGAACGAACCAGTTCCAGCAGACATCGTTGATGCGATGTTGGATAGTTGTAGGGTAGAGCACACCGATCCACCTCCTATCTTTACAAACATTGTGCATGATGCTGAGATACCGTTATACACAGGCTGTGCTAAGTTTACGAAGCTTAGAGCTGTGTTGAGATTGTATAAGTTGAAAGCTAACAATAGATGGAGCGACAAAAGCTTCACTTCATTGTTGACTTTGTTGAAAGAAATTCTTCCTGAAGGAAACGAGCTTCCAATCTCAACATACCAGGTAAAGAAAATGTTGTGCCCAATGGGAATGGAGGCCAAGAAGATACACGCATGCCCGAATGATTGTGTATTATTTCAAAAGGACTATGTAGATTTGAAAGATTGTCCAAAATGTGGTGCGTCACGGTATAAATTGACGACTTCGGGGGAGTCCAAAACTGGTTCTCCTGCCAAGGTGTTGTGGTATCTACCTATAATATCACGGTTTCAACGCTTGTTTGCAAATCCGAAAGATGCGAAGAATTTGAGGTGGCATGCATATGTTAAGAAAAATAATGATGGGATCCTACGACATGCGTCTGATTCCCCACAGTGGAAGAAGATTGATCTATTGTACCCTAAATTTGGTGAAGAAGATAGGAATCTAAGACTTGGGCTTTGTACAGATGGGATGAATCCGTACGGAACATTGAGCAGCCAACATAGCACTTGGCCAGTCATGCTTGTTATATACAATCTTCCTCCCTGGATGTGTATTAAAAATAAGTACGTTATGTTGTCATTGTTGATATCGGGCCCTAAACAACCCGGAAATGATATCGATGTTTATCTTGAACCTTTGATTGATGACTTAAAGAAACTTTGGGCTGAAGGTGTGATGACCTATGATGCTTCAGCAAGAGAGACATTTCGTTTGCACGCTATGTTGTTTTGCACTATTAATGACTTTCCAGCATATGGGAATTTGTCTGGATATAGTGTCAAAGGAGCTAAAGCGTGTCCTATATGTGAAGAAAACACTGATTCAATAAGACTAAAACATGGCGGCAAGACTGTATATCTTGGTCATCGAAGGTTTCTTTCAAAATTCCATCCGTATCGTAGGAAGCGCAAAGCATTCAATGGATGGAATGATGACCGGAGTGCACCTAAACCTATACCAGGGGATGTTGTTTATGAAAGAGTAAAAGACATTTTCAATGAATTTGGTAAGAAATCACAATGTAGTATGGCCACACGGAGTGACAATTCTTCATTCAAGAAGAAGTCAATATTTTGGGATCTTCCTTATTGGAGTTCTTTGACAGTCAGGCATTGTATCGATGTAATGCACGTTGATAAAAATGTCTGTGATAGCATCATTGGTACTCTATTAAATATACCAGGTAAGACTCAAGATGGGATAAAATCCAGTCTAGACCTACGTGAAATGGGAATAAGGTCAGAATTAACAGAATTACGTGAAATGGGTAATAAAAGAACATACTTACCTCCCGCTTGTTACACGTTGTCTAGAAAGGAGAAGAAAACTTTTTGTGAATGCTTGGTAAATGTTAAGGTGCCACATGGTTACTCATCCAACATCCGTAGATTGGTATCAATGAATGATCTGAAGTTGATAGGTCTTAAATCTCATGATTGTCACACTCTAATGCAACAAATATTGCCCGTGGCAATTTGATCTATATTGCCGAAGCATGTAAGGTTTGCAATTACCAGACTTTGTTTCTTTTTCAACAGTCTATGCAGCAAAGTTATTGACCCTGATACTCTCGATAATTTGCAAAGAGAAGTGGTTGTTACCCTATGTCAGCTTGAGATGTATTTCCCTCCTTCGTTCTTTGATATCATGTTACATCTTGTTGTCCAATTGACTAGGGAAGTGAAAATGTTGGGACCAGTTTTCTTGCATTGGATGTATCCCTTTGAACGATACATGAGTGTTTTTAAAGGTGATGTTCGAAACCGTTATCGGCCTGAAGGGAGTATTATTGAAGGTTATGTGGCGAGAGAGGTTATGGATTTTTGCAATGACTTTTTCAGTGGTAATGACACTCCTGATAATGACAAGAATATTGAGGAGGGCAAAGGAATTTTGGGATCACGGGTGAAAGTAATCAGCTGTGAGCAGTTGGAACAAGCTCACTTGTATATTTTACACAATATGGACGAAGTGAGTGTTTATATCGAGGAACATACCAATTTCATAAAGAGACAACATCCTCGAGCAAGTTCAATGTGGCTTGCTAGAGAGAATAATAAGACTTTTACTAAGTGGTTTGAAGATAAAGTCTTACATCAACTATCTCAAACACCAAATGATATTACAGAAACTATCAAATGCCTCGCCTTTAAACCAAAACCGAATGTTATGTCTTATGAAGGGTTTGACATTAATGGATTCACATATTACACAAAGCGCCAAGATGATAAGAGTGTCGTCCAAAATAGTGGAGTCACTCTTCAAGCGTCGACTATGTACTTTGCAAGTGCAAAGGATAAGAGTCCACGTGAAGCTAAAATGTCATATTACGGTGTCATTGAGGACATTTGGGAGTTTGACTACATAGATTTCAAAATTCCGCTCTTTAAATGTAATTGGGTTGATAACACCAAAGGAGTTATAGTGGATGAATTGGGTTTCACTTTGGTGAACTTTGAAAAGATTGGCGAGAAGGGTGAACCATTCATATTGGCATCACAGGCGAAACAAATATTCTATATCGATGATCCTGCAAATGATAAATGGTCAGCTGTTCTTCATGATAAAAGACAGTTCATTGAAGATCCTATAGATGAAGAAGAGTACTATGATAAGTATGATGACTCCAGTCCATTCTCAGTTGGGTTGCCAACTCCACAAAATATTGAAGCTAATGATGACTTATATGTGCGCGGAGATCACAATGAAGGATTGTTAATTGATAAAAGATCACAATTTTAGAGACATGTATGTTTATACAAATGCTAAATGTTTGCCTTTTTCTAGTTAATACAAATGCTAAATGTTTGCCTTTTTCTAGTTAATACAAATGCTAAATGTTTGCCTTTTTCTAGTTAATAAAAATGCTAAATGTTTGCCTTTTTAATGACATTTTCAGATGGCTGACCATGATGAGCATGATGTCCATGATGAGCATGAAGTCCATGATGAGCATGTTGTCCATGAAGAGCATGGCGAGGATACTAATGTAAGTTCTAAAAACATATCCTGTATTTCTATAAAATTCATTATCTTCTAGTTATGTCATATATCCTATATTTCTATATTGGGCTAATTTAGTGTGTTTTATTTTTGTCAAATTTTAGGTTGATGCACCTGTACCCACTGAAGCACTGGAGCAACTTGATGTGCAACACCAAACACTTAACAAGAAAAGGGGCATCACTCTATTGAAGAAGTTATTAGCGCTAAGTGGTAGTGGATCCAAATTGGTGGTGGAGTTTGATCATTGGAGGAAATCCAATTGGAGTGAACCGCAATAATTTTGTGAACTATCTTGGGTGTACCACTCGGAGCCATTGTGGTGTTAAGTATGACAATTGGCATAAAGTTCCTCAAGGGAAAAAAGACTTGATATGGAAGGATTTATGCGTGAGTTATTATTATTTGCAATTCTATTTTGTAGATTACAAATTCTATTATTTGCAATTCTATTTTGGATACTAGTTAATAACATTTCTATTTTACAGAATCTGTTTGCATTGGATGAGAAGTTGCATCGTAAAAATGTGATGCAACGCGCTGGAAAGATGCTTAGGATTTATAGGACAAATCTAAACAGAGAATACATAAAAGAGGGTGATAAGAAGAAGAAGTCAGCCCTTGAACAATGGAACTTCTTGGACAAAGAAGATTGGGACAATTTTGTTGCTTCAAGAAAATCTGAAGAATTCAAGGTATTAGGCGTCACTCCCAATTTAATTAATATACATTGTATTCACCTATTCAAGATTAGCATTTAGTACTACTAACCAAATCATTAATGTGCATACTAACTAGGCCCTCAGTGACGCACAAAAAGCAAGGCGTGCACTGAATGTGCATGACCACACTATGGGTCCAAAAGGCTATGCAAGCGTTCGCCAAAGACTACAGGCGGAGTCTGCGGCTACTCAGGAGTCTGCTCCTACTCAGGAGACTGCCACACCCATGCCTCGCCATGATATCTGGATAGCTGGCAGGCAAAACAAGAAGGGTGAAATAAAGAAGCCTGTGACTGCTGAGGCGGCTGCAAAAATGGTAAAATACAACTCTTAGAGAAATCGTTTGAATATTGATTATTTGTGGTGTTAACTTACCAATTTCTGTTTATGGTGATTAGCGGGAGCTGCACGAGCAGAGGAAACAAGGCACGTTCATCCCTCAGGGCACAAGGGATAAATTGACAGTTGCTCTGGGTAACCCAGAGCATCCTGGACGTGTTAGAGGTGCCGGCGCTGGTGTTGGCATCAAAGCATTCTTTGGGCCATCCCAGCGCAAACCCAGAGCGGGACTTTCTCAAGAAGAGGTAACCTATTCTTTTTTTAGAATGTTACTGCAAAATGAAATTCATTAATAAGAAGCTAATGTTTCTTTTATCCATGTATAGGAGAATAAGAGAGTTGAGGATTTAGTTGCTAAGAAGATCAACGATGTAGTTGCTGAGAAGGTCAAGGAAGAATTGCTGCGGTGGCAGGCATCTCAGGCTTCCAATACGCCTATGGCGACCCACTCTTCTCCTGATGCACAGACTGCGAGTAATCCTGGAGACCCATCGCCTAGCACGTCTGCTGTAAGTATTGTTTATGGCATTGTAGTTAGTCTTTTCAAGTTGTTATGTTTTCAAGATGATATGTATATATGTATAATATTCTTTACGTAAATTTGTAGGCATTGAAGCCATGCCGCTTAAGAATGCAAGACTACGTTGTTGCAGAGGCGCAGGCTTACCCGTCCCTTCCTGGGGCAATGTTTCACGGGACTCCAATGCCACAGGGCTACGTTCGTGTGAGCCCGATACGTGTGTTACCCGATTGGAGAGAAGCTACATTGCCATATCCCAACCCGGATATTGATAGACTTGTTGATGCAGAAGGTGGGGTGATATTGTGGCCCAAAGCAGATGTCATTTACACGACTAAAATTGTAAGATAAATTTACATTGATTTAGACTGTTAATGTGTATATATGATGTCAACTGATCTGAAATTATATGGACAGGTTAAAAAGAAGACACCAGGAGCACCTAGGCCTCCACTTCCACTTCCCGCATTACCCGATTGGGTTCCAACTGACCTAACTTACCCGTTAGGTCCTGCTTGTAGGGGAATGGCATGTTGGCTACGGGCACATAATGTACATTGCCCTATAATTATTTCTTTAGATGCAGATTATGCAGGTCAATCATACGATAGCTCTTTATTTATACAAGATATTATTGAGCTGTTTATGTATGATTGGCTGAATACATCAATGATAGAGACATGGATAAGGTGAGATCTTGTTTATACATCCATATACCTTGTGTAAGATTCGGTGATCTGGTTTCTTATATATTAATGCATACGCCTATATGTTTTGCAGCTACCTAGTCGAAGATCATTGCAAACAATTTGCATTTGATCATGTGGGATTTTTGATTCCATCATTGATTAGTTTGGTAGCTAAAGACCCTGATAATGTTCAACAATACTGTATAGATGCTTTTACAATTTTTGGTCAGCAAAAGAAGACGATAATAATAGCTCCATTCAATGTCAAGTAAGTTTACTTTATTTATAATTTGGACTTAAGAAAATTCCAATTTTATTTTGCATTTTGAGTTATTAATTGTTAACTTCTTACTTCTAGCGGTAGACATTGGGAGTTACTAGTTATTATCCCCGGGACATTCACTGTTTATTATCTAGATCCTGCGGGGAGTACATTGAACACTAAAATTGGACACGTAATGAGAATGCCATTATTCTGGTGAGAAATATTTCATTTTTATATCCGTTAACATCTTTTATTACATTACTATTTACTTATGCAATTTATTGTGTTATATTAACATGTAGGGGTTTAGATGCATTCAAAAAGGCTGGAGGAACGGTCCCAAGGAAAAAGAACCAGCCAATAAATTGGCAGAACGTACAAGTAAGTTCCCGATTCGAATATATATATTATTGATGTGAATTGTGCTTAGTTGTATTATTTTGTATGTTTCAATTTATAGTGTGCTACACAAGACAATGGCTGGGCATGCGCATACTATGTGATGCGATTTATGCAGATGATTATCAAATATGCCGCATTGGACATCGATACCATACATGAGGTATTATATATAGTCTCCTTAGTTAGTATGAAATATATCAATCTTATCTTATTTTTATATTATTACTTATATATATATACATCATTCTCTTTGCAGGTGTTTAAAACTGACAACACTACAGGTAAACGCTTAAAAAATATACATGCTCCATATACGATGGAAGCATTAAATGAAGTAAGAGAAGAATGGGCAAAAGCCATACAAGCAGTGGCAACTGTAAGATATAATTGTGATGTTGATAGCGATAATGAATGATACTTTGTAAATAAATATTTCTGAATGTTAATACATGTATTTGAATGTTTCTATATGTGTGAATGTGAGAATTGAATTGATGTCTGAATGTATGTACTTGTGTAGAATTTTGCTTGTGACTTTTGCAGGTTTGCGGCCTGTTTGTAGGCTGATATCAATGGATGTCGTAAACCTGCAGTTCAGAAAACTAAACTGCAGGTTCTCATCCTGCTGACCAGCCACAGCAGGCCTGCAAACTGATATGAAAAAAAAATATATAAATAGGCGTCAGTTATTTATAGAAAACCGTCAGCAAAGACATACAACGTCGGTTATTTATAGATAACCGACGCCTGATGTGGCCAAAGCAGTCCTGGAAATGGCGTCGGATATTCGTATCGAACCGACACCTATTTAAACAACCAGGCGTCGGTCGTTTGGTATATCACCGACGCCAAAAGGGTTTGCGCCACAGAAAACGGCGTCATCTAGGACACTTTATGCGTCGGTTATCAACTAAAAGACCGACGCTACATGTAATATAGGCGTCGGTCTTTTAGTAAATCACCGACGCAGAAAGTGCCCTAGATGACGCCGTTTTCTGTGGCGCGAACCATTTTGGCGTCGGTTTTCTACTAAAAGACCGACGCCTATAGGTTAAATAGGCGTCGGTTAAAAAACCGACGCCGAAGTGTTCGACCTTTAGCGGCGCCCACATAGGCGTCAGTCGTAAACCGACGCCAAATGGGGTTAAAAGACCGACGCCAAATGGGGTTTCTGTAGTAGTGTAATCATGGAATTACATCAATATTGGTATGTGGGTTTATCCAAGACTATATCCTAACTAGGGTTTAGGGTAGTCTCGGGTTTGGATAGGAATAAGGGTACCAAACCCTAATTCCATTACAACATGACTCGATATGGTATAAACCCAAATTATTAGAAATGTTAGATTATATTAAAATAGACAAATTTAATGATATACACAATATATTAAACAAATCTAGGGTTTATATGTATTAACCACTCTACATTCATGTATTAACTAAACTTTTAGAACCATAGGCATAATTAGACTCTGGAATGTATGGGATCAGGTGATTAGATATACTAGCAGTGGTAGAGACGGCGATAGTGGCAGAGACAAGAGCGGTGGGAGAAGGAGTAGGAGCAGGCAAGAGTAGAAGTAGGAGCAGGACCGGTGGGAGCAGGAGCAGGACTGGCTGGAGCAGGAGTAGGAGAAGGTGGCAGTGCAGTGGCAGCAACAAGCTGCGACGATGCGCATGGCAGGAGGTGGCGGCGGCAGGAGCAGTTGCGGCGGCAAGCACAGTGAGCGGTGGTAGGAATTGCAAATCGCCAGAACTAATCTCTCGGCAATGAAACAAAGAGAAAGGGGAAGAGTCTGCTTTGCGTGGGTTCTATTAAGTTAATAATAGGAGTCAGTTAATAAAAACAACTAACTCTTCTAACTATAGGCGTCAGGTGCTGTAGAAAACTGACGCCAAAGGGGGTGAAAATTTTCGCAGGGTTAGCGCGCGAAAACACATTGACGTCGGTTATTTCAAGCAAACCGACGATAACCATGAGCCCAATTTCTGTCTCACAAAAAACCATTAGCATCGGTTGATTACCTAAAAACCGACGTCGTATGTTAAATTTTTGAGGTAATTTTTTTCACTGGAAAATTTGGATTTGGCGGTCGATTTTAGGCGTCGGTTGCTTATTGAGGAACCAACGCTAAATAAAAAGTGATAACCGTGTCTGGCCACTCTTCACATATAGATGTTTGTTTGTGTATTCAACCGACATTGTATGGTTTAGGCGTCAGTTTCTTGTATACAAACGACGCCTATAAATGTGATGTTATAAGCCATTTCAATAGTAGTGGGGTATGTAATGTGATATTATTCCCAGTTTTTCCCCTCATGTCTTCATGCCCTCCAAACTCTCTCGCCCTCTTTAAAACCACCTATCAACTCTACCAACCTTCCCTCTTGCTTCCCCATCCATCACTAGAACCTCACATCCCCTTTCCCCTCTATATGGTACCACTATCCTATGGTAGGGTTTCCTAAACCCTAGAGGTGAGGTTAAAGACATAGTCAGAGTGTTGGATCAGGGATCAAAACCCCAAATTATCATCTACCACTCATGCTTCCCTTCCCTCTCTCAGACTATCTCTCTTACTTGCCCTCTCATGGTGTGATATACATCCTCGAGGCCTATTTTCACCTCACACAAAGAGGTGCACCCAACCGACATGGTCAGAGCAGACCCCAAGCACCGACGAGTTTAACATGACATGTGGTCCATTGTCCCCTCTCCCTTAGCTATCACCTTGCTAGAGGTGAGCCAATGAGGAGAGGACGCTTGTCCCGCTAACCACACTATGCCAGTAGTGGCTTCTAAATGCATGCAAGTGAGGCACTCTTTGACCAATCTACAAAGGTGACATGGTATTACTTTTTCCCAAAATACATTATAGGGTTTTTATTTAAAAAATGTATCTCCTAAAATCTATTCCAAAAATAGAAGAGTCATATATCAATTTGATCAGGAAAATACCCTCTTTCCAGTAGTATCAATTTTAGACCCTAATTTTCTGTGTGTCATCTTCCATTTACTAACAATGATACCTTTATAATCTTTTAATGGTTACATCACACAAATATGGTCCACTTTAGTGCCTAATGATCAAATGTTGCCTTAAATCTCTAAATTAGCAACTTCACTTCACTTTGGACTTCAACAATGCATTGGATAATCTTGATGTAACTATGATGATCACCTTGACCCAAAATGAGCCCTCTTATGTATAGGATGATGTAACTTGGTCAACTCTAGAATATTGGCCTAATTGTCATCATGAGATCATCTTATTCTGAAATCAAAAACTTAATAATGCTTTATGCCATGATTTACGAAGATATTATGCCTTTTTTTCTATGACTAATTCATATGACCTAAAGATCCACCTTTGTATGCTTATATGACCTAAAATGACTTGACATGATCAAGTATGCCGAAATGATTATATTTAGAATCTCATTCTTTCCCTATTTCCAAATTTGAAAAATATCTTCATCTAGTAACTCTCATAATGTGGATGTTTCACCTAGACTTGAGGTATTGTTGTTCTTGAACTAAGTCTAATAAATGCATACTTCTTTGATATGATGGAACTATTCTTGACCCTTTTGAAAGCTAGGTCCAGGGAAACAACCACATGACATTAAATAGGTTTATCTTTTAAACCTTACTAATATAAGTCCCAATATCATATTTATTTACATGTTAGATCCACTTTAATTTGGACCTCCACTAGGGATCTTTTTCAAGGATCATAACATACTCATTTCTCACCAGGTACACTTAATATCTTTGACCCTACTATGATATTGACTTGCCTATATGTATGAACTTAAGAATGCTTGGCTACAACTTATTTGTGCTACATTCCAAGTTACATGGTTGATCATACTATGTTGAAAAACCTTGAACAAAAAAATAGAACTCCATTACAAAACCCTTTTGTACCTACCCATATTCTTGGGGTACGGGTACAAGGATCGATGGACCTACTTATATCAATTAACGAAGGGCACAAAATCTGTTGAAATGCAGTTATATCATTGACATTGGTTTTGAGGCCTCTTATGTAGGAAAAGGGCTACATTTTCTCTTTTATGCTGACACATTCCTCATGGACTCTCCCTTTGGATTTTGACCAAAGGGCTAATACGATAATCTTGGTATGATAAAAAATGCAATCTATAATGGAAAAAAAGTTCTTTTAAATTTTGTTGTTTTACCTATTACTTAGTATAATATTTCTATCCAAGCGAGATATATATTCTTAAAATGTGTTTACATATATTTTCATATGGTACTCAAAACAGTCACATTGGTATATGTTATCTATCAAGATTTTTAGATGATTCTAAGTTATGATCCACTGCCTTCATCATCATAACTCTAAAGCTATGACATGAAACATCAATAGAGAATCTTTTTGATATAGTAATGGGTATATGACACATATCTCAATGATGTAATTTTTGTTATCTCTTTTGGTTGTGATTTGTTTTTTATTTCCTATTGATTAATGTGCTAAACCTTATGGTTCATTATGATAAATGGAATGTTGTTGACTTATATATATATATATATATTCTATTGTGATAAATTTTGACATTCTATGAATGGGAGCTCAAGTCCTATTGCCACCGACTCTCTAGTCAGGGGAGGTAGGAATCAAGTAATAAATGGATATGTCACCAATAGTATCAGAGGTATACACATATACCTCTATCTATGTTTGTGGAATAATATTTCATAAAAAACCAAGGAGAACCAAATACCATGATGGTGAAACTAAGGAAATAGGTATGGAGACAAAAACAATGGTTTTGGATAGTTATCACCTCCAATCTTCCTAGTTGTGCTGGCTGAGATTCCATCACACACCTAACTACCCAGTGCAGATCCAAGACTAGATTAGGTTTCTTCCCTTAAAAGCTTAGAGAGTCTTCAAGCATCTCATATATTTTTTAAGGACTAACTCAAGCCACTCATCATATGATGATTAGTTAGTTTTGTCATATCCTCATGTGATTTTTCTTTCATGTCAATTAATCACATGATTTCTCGATCATGTGTAGGTTTTTTTATTGTATGGGGTTGACTTTGATATTCCCCTCCAAAGACTTCATGATGGAAGTGCATGTAATTTTGGTTGTTATTTTTTGTTGAGGTAAAGATGTTTCCTTAAACATGAAAATCATTATAGATTGGTGGAAGACACCTCATAGGGAAGTTGTCTACTAACATAGTTACATTGTTCAAATTGAGGCCCAATTTAGCTAAATTGTGTGCAACTACATTACTTTCCTAAGGAGTATGTAGAAATTTGAAGCAAGTGAAGTAGTGTTGTAATAAGTTAAATTCAATTATCATAGTTGCCAAAGGGCCACTTGTGTTGGAAGTTGTTTCAAAAGATTTAAGGATCATCGTAGCATCAATCTCAAAAATAATCTTCTCTAGCCCCATCTCCATGATACTTCAAACACCAAGTAGAAAAGCATAAGTTTCTGCCTATAGAGTTGGCCAGATACTCTTCACCATGCAGTAGACTACTACTAAGATTGACCCATGAACGCTCCTAATCACTACAATAAAGCATGCACATTTTCCATTCACCACAGTTGTATCGAAATTGCACTTGAAACATCCAGTCGGTGGGGGCCGCCACTTGCATAATCTTCAGACAGAACCACCCAAACTCACACCTAGAGAAGGTTGTCACTCTGCTATATGGAAACTTTCCCGTTGGGGGAAGTTTACCCCTAACACCCTTGTGTTACTGTTAGTGTTGTTAAAAACAAAATCATTGTGACTCTTATACAATGCCATGCATTGGTATGTAATTATGATAAGCTCCCCCTGGTTGTATGCTTCATGACCTGGTCCGACATCAAAGTCATACAAGTAACCATTCAGTGATTGATCAATTTAAATAAAGTAGTGTCCTGCCATATGTGGGCTGTCTTCGAGCAGCCAAACATGATGTGATTCATGTTCTCAACATGTAGGTTTCACCATGGGCATGAGTCAGAATTTGTGATCCCTTTCTGCTTTAGCTTTTCCATGGTAGCCATATGACCATGACATGTCTTCCAAACAAAATGAGTAAGTTTAGGGGGTGTGTTAATGACCAATGATGCTTCCACATGTTATTATGTATCTCAACCGGTTCCCTATAACCAACCAAGATTGTAGGCCGATGTCACAAAGAATAACTCATTATTATTCAAGTACCAGTAAAGGTTGTCATCTCTTCCCTTGCAAACCCTGATCTATATAATAGCTATGACATCCTCTACATTGAACATATTAGTCAGCACCTCCTTGCACTAGCTATACTTTTCAAAGTTGATCAACCTCTCCACCTATCATTCTCAGTATTTATTCCATAAGTTAGTTTAGTGGAGATACCTTTCTTATTAGGGAGCCAGGAATCATTCCAAATCCCTACGTTATCCCTATTACCCACACTCCATCTCATCCCCTCTTTTAGTAGGGATTTAGAGCCCCAAATGTTGCACCTAGAGAAACTAGGGTCATAGCCTCATAAGGATTCAAGTACTGATTGATTTATGAAGTACTTATCCTTGAGTACTTTTTCGATAATTGACTCGGGATTGTTATGGAGTTGCCACATCTTCTTAGCAATAGAGCAGTATTGAAGAATTTGAAATCACATAAACACATCCTTCCCAGCTCCTTGGGCTTACACATTCTATTCCAGTTCATCAAATTGATTTTTTAATGCCCCTCGGTGATTCCCCACCAATATCTTGCAACCATAGTATTAATATCATCAATGATGTTAGATGGGAACTAGAGAATGGCAATCACATAGAAAGGAAGACTTTGGATGACATACTTGATCAAACCTCTTTCCCCACCAGACATGAGTATTTCTCCTTCCATTCATAAAATTTTCTACGCACCCTGTCTTTAACATACTTGAAGACCTCCTTTTCAGACCTTCCCACTACAATTGGCAAGCTGAGATATTTTTCATGTTTGACAACTTCCTAGACATTCAACAACTACACAATGTCATCCTTCATGTCTGCCTCCACATTCTTGCTGAAGGAAATTTCTAACTTGGAATAATTATTTTTATGATTTGAGGCCCTATCATAATAGCTAATCAAGCAACTATCTTGGATGCATCTACCAGGTTTGAGTGAGTAAACATGATACTATCATCAGTGAAGAACAAATGTGATATATGTGGGCCACCTCTAATTAGCCTTGCCTCATGAACATGCCCCAAATTCATAGCATGTTGAATAAGGAGGGAGAAAGCATATACACATAGAATAAAAAAATATGGTGAGAGTGAGCCTTCTTGATAGAGACCCATTCGGGGATGATCTTGCCACATCGTTGACCATTGATTATCATAGACGAGGAGACAATGTTGATGCATTCATAGATATTCCCATGCCAAAGAAGTCCAAACCCAAATCTTTCCATTAATTTCTTTAGAAAGCTCAACACCATATGATCATAGGCTTTACTCACATCCCGCTTCATATCCATAGTACCTTGATTCCCTTTTTTTTCCTTTTCATAGTATGGAAATTACAAAAGAAATTAGAGCATTGTCCATCATAAGTATGCCTCAAAAGAAGGCACTCTAGTTGTCAGATATGATGTTAGTAAGGTAGAATTGGTGTCTATCAGCCCACACCTTAGAGATGATTTTATAGATGGTATTGCACAGTCTTATGGGTTTAAAGTCCTTCATCTCAACCAGTTCCTTGAACTGTGGATAAGGACAATATTAGTAGCATTAAAATCACCAATATTATCTACACCCCTCCACCAAAATTTGATAAAATGAACCACGTCATCACCGACTGTGCCCCAAAAAGACTAAAAAAGCCTACATGAAAGCCATTAGGGCCTAGACCTTATAAGGGTGCATATCCCTAACAACTTCTAACATTTCATCTTTAGAACCTTCCTGTTGCATCTTGGTATTCATTAATGGGGAGAATATTGAATGTAACCCAGACAACACATTCTCGACATTAGTAACTTCTTCATCCATGAACATGTCCTCATAGTAGTTAGTAATAATTTTGTGTATGCCTTCATCATCGTACCTCCAGTTTCCAGTCTTATCTTTAAGCTTGCGTATTTCATTCCTTTTCATTCTTCGTGACATCTTCTTATGGAAGTAGGTCGTGTCCCAGTCAACATCTTTGATATCGGTAGTTTTTTCTCTTACAAACCAATAGGTTTCATTGAGATTTTGTAGCTTATTGACTTCCTTGCCCAGCATGATAAATCCTCTAAGCATTGTCTCAGTCATGAGTTTCATCTGTTCTTCAACGTAAAGTTTCTCCACATAGCACAACTCCTTGCTAATGTTGTGATACATTTTTTTGGCCCAACTTTTTAAGTTTGCAGTACACAGATTTACTTTGTCCATTGATATACAAGTTTACATTGCTCCCCCATGACTCATTGATGATGACTGTACACTCCACATCCCCCAACCACAAAGGTTCAAACTTGAACTATTTGTTGGTCTTGTAAGGTCTCCTCTCTTCAATTGTATTTAGAGTAACCTGGTAGTGACCAGAGTCATCAGTAGACTTGTGTTGGATATAGGCAACATGGGAAATTTTAATCCACTTCATTATCACCAAAGCTCCATCATGATGTTCCCAAATAACTTTATGCAGAATTTTTCCTTTCTATCAGGTCAAATGTGGCCCTCCTTGCTTCTCATCTATGCTAAAAAATTCATTGAAATCACCAATGAAGAAAATAGGACAATCACACTCCTACTTAATCTTAGACAAAAGCTCCTAGGTCTAGTACTTGAGATGGTTGACCATCCAATCATGAATCCCAACACAACTCCATTTCCCATTTTCATCATCACCTTCAATTTTGACTAGGAAATGGTGATCGATGAGAGTAGAAAATGGTCATGTCATTCAGGTCAAGCCACCAAACCCCATGCCACCTAAGAGTTTGATATTACTAACACAAACTCCATTCATGAAACCAGAAGAGTGTCTAGGTTTTTCAAGATCCACCTATTTTATTTTGGTATCTATAAGGAAGACCATGTTCAGGCGCTCCTTCCAGCACAGCCTCCAAAGAGCCCGTATGGTGCCAAAGTTGCCCATGCCTTGGTGATCCCAGCTCACGAGTTTCATATCCCCTCATAGCATTGGTCATCGCCAGCCAATACTACTTGGGAGTAGGCCTCCCACACCATGCTAGAGATGCCATTTATTCCCATCTTTCTCTCTCTTCCCTTCTTGCATCTGTCATTATCCTCCTCACAGTCCCTTGATGTTCTTTTGTGTCTGCATACAACCATCCCCATTTTTGTAGATAAAGGAATTATTGTCATAAGAATGGGAACTCCTTTATATGACCTTGGGCTTCTTGACATTTAGCTTAGTTGGCTCTTTCTTCTTCATGTTGTTGCTATTTGTATTCTCACTCTTGTTGGTATTCTTTAGCATCTTGGGACTTTCATTTGTTTGAGCTCCTCTCTCCTATAACATTGTCTCGTCTTGTTTCTCTTTGATAGGATCAATCACTGACTCGGTATTTTCCTCTGTGCTAGCTGGAACATTTAATATAAAACCTTTAGGTGGTGTTGCAGTTGTTTCTTTAATGCAATCTTGGCTTTCTTTATTGCACACCTCCTTCTCTTGGTTCAAGGGATCTGCTGGAGGAGTTCAAGGGGAAATTTGCTCACGTGTTCTCTTGTTGTCCATTTCCCCTGAACTTGTGACCACCTCGTTCCCACTCCTTGTCTGCCAACACTGCATGTAGTATTTGGAACATTGTGTGTAGTCCTCCTATTCCTATGGTTTAGGGAATCTTCATATGCCACTATAAAAAACTAATTTCTGAGACTCTCATAGCAAATAGTCATATTCTCATATCTGGGCCCTCTCCCAAGTGTTGCCCTCACCCAATTTCCCAACTTGTCTTCATTATAGTGATCTTCTTCTTCATCTTGAGGATAGTCTCTTATGTTGTGTCCCATACAGTCATAGAGGAAATAGAAGTTCAGTAGCTTCTCATATCTAACCTGAATATTCGCCATTTGTCCGTCCACTTTGCGCATCTTATGTATGGTCTTCAAGCACCTCTGTATATTAAGGAATATCACACTTCTGGCTCCAGATAACATCATGGTTTCAGACTCCATATCAACCACCATACCAACCATCCCATCTATCTTTCTCATAGACTCGTCTGATCTATATCCCAGTGGACATTATAGAATCAAACCCAAAATAGACATTCATCGATCATCAGTGCAGATGGTCGATCACCATTTTTGATAGCTTTCATTAGAAACACCTTATCGTCGAAGTTCCAAGGTGCTCCATTGAGCACCTTTTCCCTACCCCTTTTGTTCTCGATATATATATATATATATATATATATATATATATATATATATATATATATATATATATATATATATATATATATATATATATATATATATATATATATATATATATATATATACACACACACACACACACTAGTAAATACACATGTGGCGATCCACTTGAAAACACAATCAAATATATTTTTTGTATGATAAATTGGTCATTCAATTTTGTGTAGGAATATAAATGGCAATATTTATTTATTATACTTTATAGACATTTATAATATATATTTTCCTTTTTGGGGTAAAATATTATAGATGTACCATTATTAGATTGGGAAAGACTAATGAGATAAGTACTTGTAGTGAGAGACTAAGAAGCAATTGTAGTGGTTGAGGACCGGTACTTTTGTTGTTGAAGAATTGGCGGTTATATTATTGATGAAAGAAACATGGAGGGATAGGGGAGAAGATTTTGGGAGAGATAGGGGGTGTTTGGGGTTGAATAATGAATAAGGTGTTTGAGAGAGTGTGAGTTTGAGGTAATGGAGTAGGGTTGTCAATGGGAGGGGTATTACTCGTTTATCCTTTATCCATACCATATAAGGTAAAGGTAAGGATAATGGTTTTTGTTACTCATTCCTCGTTTATCCTTTTCCTATTTCTCTGCCTCATTAAGAGGGAAGGATAAGATATGAGTATTATTATACCCTTTTATCTTTTTATCCACATTTAATTATATAGAAGTTTCTAGTTCAATTTCCATCTTTTTTTCAATAGCAAAGTTTGTGGGTTGTAGCTTACTCCCCCCCCCCCCCATTCACACTCAAATGCTTATAGTATAGTGTTATTAAATGTTGAACCAGTTGATATGGCTATTGAATAGTGAGAAAAAAATGGTCACGCCACCTTGAAATAAGTTATTCTTTGACCAATGTCTAAAACTTTTACACAAGTATAACATTGTCCTACTTATATTCATATTTGTGAAAATACCAGTAAAAAGGATGTAAATTAATCTTTATCACCCTAAACACCACCTTAATATAACTTAGCTTTTTGAAAAGTTTGTTTTATACCATATTCGTTTACCTTTTCCCTTCCCATTTACCTAGTGGGGAAGAGGGTAAGGGTAAGAGGAGGGCAAAGAGATTTCTAAGGAGGGTAATTACCTTACTCTTGCTCGCTACCCTCTGGAGGGTAAGAGTAAAGCCTTACTCACCCCTTACCCTCTACGTTGACAACCCTATAATGGAGGATTCAATTAAATGATACTTATTTTCCCTATAATGGCGGATTCTATTAAATGTTACTTTTGTTGCGTCGACAATAGTATTGGTAATAGGTTGTACGACGAGGAGAATTTTGGACGGAGTTGGGGATCCATATTCTATATATTTATTACTACTATTGTAACTCAAAAATAAATATGAAATAGAAAAATGGAATATCAGAGTAAGTTGACAAAGACGCAGATAGAGTTGATTGGGAAAGTGTTTGTGTCATTATGGAATCATCTTTCTCGACTTAAATAGGACATCCTACCATCTTTGTTATACTCTCAATAATTACAGCCTAAGTCCTGCGCAAAGTAGGATCTGGAACGGACATTTTTTTTTATTATACCAGACTTCATACACGAACAAAATGAAAAAGATTATGATATATACTTGTTCTTGCCGATCAACATTAGGATGAGATATGAAGTTTGCATTAAAGTATATTCATTCAATCAACTAACTGTCCTACACTCTTGCTTCAGGTACAATGGTAAAACTCCAAAGCAACTTCCACTTGACAACCGGACGTTTGCAAATAGAACCGTCTACTGTATTGTACATACAAAATGATAGGTGAAGAAATACAAATTCTTTTAAATTAAACTTACCTAGGAACCAAAGGGAAAAGAATCGTACATCTTGGTGGATTGCAGAACTGAATTAAAAAGAAGATAAAGGTTTAAGATGAGACATATATACATCGGCAACCTTCCTCTTCCCGCAGAGGCCTCTGAATGCATTGACTGTCGCCTGATTAGACGAATACCTACTCCTAAAAGTTTAGCTCCTTGCTGCAGATGTTGCAGCAGGGGTCGAAAATGCCTATTATATGACTACATGAGCGGTTTTGTTCATAGCCCACAAAAAAAAGATTGCAATTATCACTGACTAACAAGTAAGCCGCTAAGTACACGAGGAAAAAATAAAAAAACAATTGTTAACGATAGGAATACAGCGGTCATACGTGCAGAATGACATGAGACTATCGCTCTTGCCCAACTACAATCTAAGATGATTAATGAAAATGTACCCTGCACACATGTGAGCGTTGTGAGATACGAAAGAGGTTGGTACGGTGCCACGAGAGAGGAACATTATTCGGCCCCAACCAAGGGAATTCCAAAAGAAAGACATACTGCATTATCAGGTCGCGTAGACATCATATCGGAAAAGGATGTAGAAGAAATCTGCTATGCACAAGAGCTAAATCTAGAGTCGTTGTACCTGAATTCATCTAGTACTGGATTACCCTCCCGTACGCAAATTCTCTATTACATATGCTATTGGAACTTGAGCAAGAACCAGCTATTGGAACTTGAGCAAGAACCAGGGGCGAGAAGATATGCGTTTACAATGTGTCTGACATGAAAGGAAGGTTATTGTGCCGCTGCAATGGAGTTCAGAATAATATCCTTGCAGTGCGTGCAAAACTGCAATGGGAAAGATATAGAATGGTTTTGAAAAAGTCTTACGATCAAAATTGAGCGTGTAAGGTAAAAGAAGAGCTACGCTACACACAACCGGCCAGCCACCCGCTGGCATACCCGGTCCTCGGGTATCTTCGTCACATGGTATCTCGTGGAAAAGTATTTTTTACAAGGATTCTAATACAATTTATTTTATTTCAAAATATATTCCGGATTGAAAGTTATGGACAAAAATATTTTCTCTCTCTTCTACTTCCCTCATCCTTTATTGTTTTAAATACTACTGACATGCACATTTGGTGTAGCAGGAGCCCAGTCCCGAAGACCGGGTAGGCTCTCGGGGACGTGGAGGGTTATTGGTAGAATTTTTCTAAAAGAAATGGGTTGGTTGGAGTCTGGAAGAGATAGTTAAGAGCATATTAAGGAGGGGTTGTGATCGTGATGGGAGAGATTAAGGCTCCTATTGGTTTGTTGTAAGTGATGAGTTCTATGAAACTCATTTTCTAGGAACTCTAGTTCAGTTTTTGGAACTTAAGTTTTATTCACTTCCATGTGATTGGTTTTTTATAAGTATACATATGGAAATCATTAAAAATATTGTTCATTTTTATTATATAATATAAATAAGTGAGGATGGAAAAGACATAAAAAAGGAATCAAATCTGTAAAAAATAATAATATTTTTCAATCATAATAACCATAATAAGTAGTTATGGTGCATATGTTGCTCCTTCAAAAATATTTTATTATGGTAAAATTATAATCTTAATAAAAATATTATGATTACAATCACATCACAATATTTTTATTTCACTTTGTGTATAGAAAATATTGTAATAATATCCACATTTCATGTGTTTGTAAATATAAATTTTGGTTTATCATTATTTAATACAATGTAGAATATTAATTTTACATTATTTCTATAGAATATTTTTACTATATTATTTGTGCATGGTTACAGTTAATTATCATTTTTCACATCATATTGTTTAAATATGAATAATAAAAATATATTACGTAAATCATATTATTTTCACATGGTGCGGTATTTTTTCATGATATTTGTATTTTTTATTTTGTAGATTGTACTGATAATGGTGGTTATTGTGTTAAATATTTTACATAGTGCTATTATAGTGTATGATATTTTGTCATATTATGTTGTGGTTTTAACAACAAACTATATCCTCACTATTAATATTTCTAGTCATAAATATTTTTACATTTGTCACTTACAACGAATGAAGAATATAATTATATAAGAAATGTTGTTAGTTGTCCCGTAACTCGTTTTCCGCTCTTTTTATGAGGGAACTCAGGAACTGTATTTTGTATTGAAGTTTGTAACTCCCCGAAAGTCACAGAACTCAAGTTCCAACACTTACTTTAAACCAATCATAAAAAACTGCTCAAGGAACTCTAGTTAATGTATTTTCCGGACTAGTTACGACAAACCAATCGGAGCCTAAGAGAGTCGTCGAAAGTTGTGGGAGTGGTGACTGGTGAGGGAATGATGGCTGTTAGTTTTGTTTTGGCTTGTAAAGAAGAACTTGCCCATTCCATTTCGTTCGAGGGAGTTGAGAGTGAAAGGGCGTGAGAAAGAAAAAAAAATTTGGTGAGTAAACGTGAGAGGAGAGAGAAACAATGAGATTTCAGTATTTCAAGAATACTACAATGTAATTGGTTGGGAGGTTTTGTGTGTGGGAAAATGGTAGACTTGTAATTATATATATATATATACATATATACATATATATATACATATATATATATATACATATATATACATATATACATATATATATACATATATATATATATATACATATATATATATACATATATACATATATATATACATATATACATATATATATACATATATACATATATATATATGTATATATATAGCAATAATATCATGCTCTATTTGTTTGAACACCACATTCCTTTCCAAGTTCAATGTCGAGGATCAGGGTTTGTTGCAATGTCAGGGTGTTGAACGCACAATCAAACATAAGTTCAGTTACAACTTGCTGTTTTGGTTGGTCCTTATTTATCTACATCAAACCATCTTTGAAATCAACAACTACCTCCATCTCCTCCTCAATGTTTAGGGTTTGCATCTTTCCACTATCTCCTCTACCATTACCTCTTGTCATGATATGCCAAACTACTGGCTAGAGTAGGAGCACGAGCACCCACAACCGTCGTCGGGGTGAGGGAGCTGGGATCACCCTAAAATCTCTAGATCAAGTTGATGGCAGGACACTCAAACTATATCTTTGTATATTCTAGTTGTTTCGATCATGGGTAGTTTATGTATTGGAAACTAAATAAATTTGAATAGATTCACAAAATATGATTCAAATGATAAAATGCTAGATTTTGATCTTAAGTCAAAAACCAAATTATGATCTACGTAATTACTCCTGAAGTTATGTACTTGTGTGCACTCTCTTAGATTATGCAACTCAAATTTTACCAAATATGACATATCTACTTCATGTGTTTGAGATAGATGACAAAGATATATGATGTGGTGACATATCTATAGCTTAGCTCTTGATGGGGTCTCTACTTGACAAAACCTTCATTGTTCCTACTTTGATTAAACCTCAAACATAACTAAGAAAATGGCTCTTCCTATTGATATGTACCATGCTCCATACAATGATAGGACAATATACTTGGAACCCTATATGACGATGAGAAGGCTTGTTACAAACGGTAGATTCCTTATCTATTATCATGCCTCTTTGTTAAGCTCAGTTTTGAATCATATAAATCATATGAGGTCTTGGCTATATATGTTTTAACTCTTGGAGTGCCATATTTGACTCCCCTACTTCTAATTGTACCTATTTCCTTAATCTATGAAAGGAAGGGAACACCATTACAACCTCGAATATGCTAAAATTCTTGAAACATGGCTAAATGATCTTTTAATTCATGATGTTATACCAATCAACAATTGCTTCTTGCCCTATTTTCTATTACTAATGTCTTATTAATAAAGAGGAGAAATGTTCTAGGTTAGGTGGTAGTTTTTTTATGACCCCCTAACATGAGTCACATGCCTATTGTGACTTTTCTAACATTTAACCTCTAGGTTATCTTAGGGATTGAAAAGGTAACCCATCCTTATATTTTTGATCTATTTGATCTAAGTTTGTAATAGGTCAAATTTCATTGAAACGAAACCTCAAATCTAGATTTCATGATTAACTTGGCCAGCATGATGTTGATTATAGCTTTTGGTCAAGGTTTTTAGAGGAACCTAGTTCCAGATCACTCATCAACTTTAACTATTATAATTAAAGTGATAGTGGTATCACAAAATAGTGCTCAAGGATGAATGGTCACACCTATGTTGGAATCTATGAACTAGATACTAAAATTTTGGACCTATGATTATTGATTTCCAAACCTTCATTAACGATAGAGCCTTACAAACAATGTACTCATGATTACTAATCTCAATTTTGGCATCTATAATCACACTATTGGGAGCTAGTGACCCCCCACGTCTGGTACATGATTGATGACTTTTCATGACCCAAATCTTGAAAATTTTGTTTATATTGACATCGTTATTTATAAGTTAGGGATAATCTCAAATGTAGTCTAGGGTGGCACCTTCCATTTCCCAATGAAAGATATATAACCCTACCAAGTCCAAGGTGAAAGATAGAACACTAAATGGTGCAATTGAAATTCATGATTTGAACTTGGAACAAAGAGCTCTATTAATTTGACATAAAATGTAATTTTCTCGAAATCTATGTTTTATGTGATGATCTTCCCAAATTGATGATCTACATGACTATGTTTTGAAATTTGTGCCTGATTTATCAATTTTGGAGTAATGTCAACAGTTGACGAGATTATGATACCTTATATAGAATACTAAGCTGGATATGATATGGAATTTGAGGTCCCATCTCTTGAGGATTTTTTTTATTTTAAAGACGAAATTTCTTTTAATGAAGGGGATGATGTGAAGGTCTGTACCTTTATTTGTCTTCATGTATGTACCCCCAATCTCTACCTTGCACTATTCTCTTGTTCTTTCCCTTGCTTGCATGCTTTGACACATTTTGATGAATATTATGTTCCTTAAGGTATTCAATCATAAGTTGTGACATTTATTTGAGTATCTAACCTATTACAACTACATTATATGCATAACACCATTCCATTCCATATTTAAACCACCCTTTGTCTCCATTATACCCTTAAACCATTATAGTCATATGGGAAGTTCTTTTGTGCATCCAATGGTTCAAATTTTCATCCCAATCCAAGCATGGATGTGGGAGTTATGTCCATTTAATTCATGTTTGTTCAAAAACGTTTGTTCTACCTTTTTCCCTCCCTTTTTCCTAGTTTCCCCTCCGCTCAGATAACTGGGGCCACTTTGGGCCATTGGAACCACACGGAAAAGATCCAGGAAGGATCCAATGGTTGTAAGACCTTCTCCCTCCACACCCTCATCAATTGTTGCATGCACCAACTTTGTAGCTTTATACCTACTCCATATCCTCTTTCCTTTGTGCTTCCCATTCCCCGAGGGTAGTCATCCTCCCCCTTGATCTAGACCTGGCTCCAACAGGGTACCAGGTGGCTTGGGCGGGGGTAGGGAATGTGTTATTGTTCCCACCTTTTCCCTTCATGGAAGCAAACCTTCCAAACCCTACCCAACTAAATTACAAAACTTCTTATCCCCTTTAAAACCACCCCTTTGCTCCACCAACATTCCCTCTTGCTTCCCCATCCATCACTCAAGACTCACATCCCCTCCTTTCCCCTCTTTGTAGTGCCACTACCCTATAATAGGGTTTCAAAAACCCTAGCAAAAAAGTTGAAGAAAATATAGGGAGTGTTGAATTGTGCATAGAAAGCCCAAATCACCCACTCCCACTCATGCTTCCCCTCCTTATCTCACCCTCTCTGTCCTCTATATCTCTCACTTTCCCTCTTGCAGAGCACAACACATTCTTGCTGCATGTTCCTCTCCCACAGAGAGAGGTGGACCCAGCTAACATGTTCATATTGGACCCCAAGCACCAATGAATTCCAGTGCGCCACCCGGCCCATTGTTTGCTCTCCCTTGGCTTCCACCTTTTTGGAAGAAAACAACAAGTAGAGGAAATGCGTTCCTTCTTGTTGCACAATGTCAGTAGTACTGCCTTCTACACTTCACACAATCTGGAGAACTTTGCTGACTAATCCACATGTGCCGCGTGGTATTATTCTTACCAAAAATACCTTTTGAGGATTTTTCTTGATAATATTTTATTTCCTAAGATGGATACCCAAATTAGTATGTCATTTTGATTCAAAAAATCTCCTCTTTCTAATGGTATATGTAACACTCGGGCCCACTATTGAAAGCTCTAGTAGAATTTCAAGAATGATGTTTGACCCCACAGACCACCACTAGACTTAACTGCGTGCTTTGTCCTCACTCACGGTCAAGCCATGATCAACTTCCCAACACCCACCCTAATAATAATTTAAGCTAAGAATGCTTAACTATGGAGTTACTAGTGATGGGCTTCCTGAAATGGAGGTGCACCTTGGTGATATGGGTAGTCCAATCATTCCTTTTAAGATCATTTTATCCAAAGCCTCAAATCTTAGAATTTTACAATCTTTCACGCTTAGACACATCACATTCACTAGTACATTTTCTGTCTCTAACATCTCTTCCGTTAGCGTCACTTATATTAAAAAAACTGACCGAATAAGCTAAAACCGAAGCAACAAGTCATTAGAAAAAATTCAGGTACCGCTTTTAGCTATTGGGTCAGTTTTTAAGGTTAATCGACGCTAGAAAAAGACCTGCGAAATCATCAAATTCGCGGCACGCATAAACATAGCATCGGTTTTATATAAAAACCGACCCGACATGCTTCCCGCGGAGAAAAAGATTTAATTTTTTCCTTTCGCGCGTCGATCTATACCCTCTTGGGTCGGTTATTTTCTTTAACTGTCCCTATAAGCTTCTGCGAGCACTCTCTCGGGTCGGTTTTCCTTCTTAGCCGTCCCTATAGGTCTTCGCGCAAAGACCCTTTCGGGTCGTTTTCCGAGACAGGCGTCCTTAGAAGTCCAGCGTTTCGGGTCGGTTTTTTAAATAACTGTCCCTAGAAGTCCAGCCTTTCGGGTCAGTTTTTTAAAGAACCGTCCCTAGAAGTCCAGCCTTTCGGGTCGGTTTTTTAAAGAAACGTCCCTAGACGTGTCGCGCAAAGACCCTCTCGGGTCGGTTGTTTGGGATAACCGTCCGTAGAGACCTGTTGGGTCGGTTTTTTGCATAACCGACCCGAGAAGTCTTAAAACCCTTATCGACTAACGCACACTCCCACTCTCGCACTCGCACTCTCACTAACGCATACTCCCCACTCTCACACTCTCTCTCCTAGTCGACGCCAAGGTCGACGCCTCTTGTTCTCACTGTCGCTCACACTCGCCGACGCCAAGGTCGGCGCCCGTGCCGTTCGTCGCTCGCCGCTCGATCACCAGCTTGCCGTTTGGGTCGTCGCCGCCGTTGTTGTTGGCTAACTCGCCGCCAAAAGCGCCACCAAGGTCTCGCCGGGTCATAGCTCACCAGTTCGCCGCTGTTGCCGAAGCTCACCAGCTCACCGCCAAGATCTCGCTGTCGTTGCCATAGACCAGCTCGCCGCCAAGGTCGCTATTGCTTCTCCAAATGATTTTTCTGCCGCCAAGGCTTTCGACGCTACCACCTCTCCGAACAGATAGCTAAGTTCATTTTCCGTTTCAGACTCTTCTTTTAATCTAATAATGGAGTACCATGGTCTTGCTACGACCATGCTTGGCGCCACGGCCTGTGCTTTGCACGGCCATGCTTGGTGCCACGGCCGTTTTGGCCAAAAATTTTAGTTGTACCATGATTGCCTTCTAAATTTGAGTTGTACCACGGTCGTGCTGTGCTATACAGCCGTGCTAGGTACAGTTGTACCACGGCCGTGCTAGGTACACTGATTGTGTTGGCTGTCTTTTGCATTTGAGTTGTACCACGGCCGTACCGTGCTATATGGTCGTGCTAGGTACACTGGTCGTGTTGGTTGTCTTTTGCATTTGAGTCTTGATTTACTTGATTTATTGTTATCTATTGTGAAATATCCTGCATGATGTTTAATTTACGCCTTTCTATTTATTTCTGTTAAGAGAACCTAATTGATTATTCAATTTAGTACATATAAATGGATGTTTATCTAGTAAACCAACCAATAATAAAAACATGTATTCTTTTATATCTACATCATGCAAGGGTAGACATTGTTTAGTTTTAGATTGACACTTTAGGGTTTATATATGAGACCACCTATGCATAAATATGACAAATACATTTATATATAAACTTAGAAACCCGTTAAAAATTTATTCATTAGGAGTAAATTTTGGATAGTCCCCGATATGGGACTGTTTTTGGATATTTAATCTCACTTAGGATGTAGTTGTATAATGTATGTTTAGTTTTGAAGAAAATTTTTAGTAGTATTTCCTCATTTGTTCTCTGGGTACATATGTGAGTGGTTATTTTCCATTTACATTGATGTACTTGGAGAACTGAGGGGAAATGCTGCTGAAATTTTATTGAAAACTAAACATACATTTTACAATTACTAGTGAGGTTAAATATTCAAAAATGGGATAGGTGGTACACTTTAGTATAAAAGTAATGAATTTCCTATAAAAAAACCTTACAACTTATAGTATCAATATTAAATGTTCAGTTTGATAATTAATTTTAATGTGATCTAGAAAATGGATCGAAGTTGGATGTCTATCAAGAACCGTTGCAGTCCAGAGTTTACCAAAGGTGTTGATGAATTTATCAGATTTGCTGAGGAACATAGGAAACTACCTACAGATAGGTTCTATTGTCCATGTAGAAATTGTGGTAACAATTTGAAAGTTGATATTGTTGAGGAAATTAAGAATCATGTCATATGCAATGGGATCATACAAGGTTATAATGAATGGTATTGGCATGGAGAGAAACTTAATTATGGATCAGAAAATGTCGATATTAATAGTGGTGACATAGAAGATATAGATAATGATGCTAATGTCAATGATGAACCGATTCAGGATGACCCGATTCAGGATGATATGGTTGATGAGATGCTACGTAGCTGTCAGGACAATGTCATTGATCCACCTTCTTTATTTGCAAACATTGTCCATGATGCTGAAAAACCATTATATAAGGGTTGTACTAAGTTCATGAGGTTGAGTGTTGTGATGCGATTATATACTCTTAAAGCTCAAAATCGGTGGAGCGATAAGAGTTTCACTTCATTGTTGTCTTTGTTAAAGGAAATTCTTCCTGAAGGCAACGAGCTTCCAATTTCAACATATCAAGAAAAGAAAATAATGTGCCCAATGGGAATGGAGGCTAAGAAGATTCATGCATGTCCAAATGACTGTGTGTTATTTCAGAAGGACTATAGTGATTTTATAAATTGTCCAAAATGTGGTGCGTCAAGGTACAAGACTACAAATTCAGCTAAGGCTAAAAATGGCTCTCCTGCCAAGGTGATGTGGTATCTACCAATAATACCACGATTTCAACGCTTATTTGCTAATACTGAAGATGCACAAAATTTGTCTTGGCATGGGGAGTTAAAGGTCAATGATGATGGCGTCCTACGACATGCATCTGATTCACCACAATGGAAGAAAATTGATTTATTATACCCTCAATTTGTTAAAGAAACAAGAAACTTAAGACTTGGACTCTGTACAGATGGAATGAATCCATATGGTACATTAAGCAGCCAACATAGCACGTGGCCTGTTATGATTGTTATATACAATCTTCCTCCTTGGTTGTGTATGAAAAATAAGTATGTCATGTTGTCAATATTGATATCAGGGCCCAAGCAACCTGGAAATGATATTGATGTTTACCTTCAACCTCTAATTGATGACCTAACGAAATTATGGGAAGAAGGTGTTATGACATATGATGCTTCATGTAAAGAGATCTTTACTTTGCGTGCTATGTTGTTTTGCACGATTAATGACTTCCCAGCTTATGGAAATTTGTCTGGATATAGCATAAAAGGATACAAAGCATGTCCTGTTTGTGAGGAAAATATTGATTCAATTCGACTGAAACATGGTGGTAAAATCGTATATCTTGGTCATCGGAGGTTTCTCCCACCAGTGCATCCTTATCGAAGGCAACGCAAAACCTTTAATGGGTCAACTGAGGAACGAAGTGCTACTAAACCTATACCAGGAAATGTTGTATATGATAGGGTGAAACATATTGTTAATGAATTTGGAAAGAGTTCAAGTAGTCGTACGCTCGCATGTGACAAATCTCTATACAAGAAGAGGTCAATATTCTGGGATCTTTCTTATTGGAGATTTTTGACAATTAGACATTGCATTGATGTCATGCATGTTGAAAAAAATGTTTGTGATAGCATCATCGTTACGTTATTGAACATACCAGGAAAGACTAAAGACGGCATCAACTCTAGAAAAGATTTAGAATTAATGGGTATAAGAAAAGAATTATCAGTTGAGATCAGGGATCGCCGCACGTATTTACCACCATCTTGTTACACTTTGTCCAAGAAGGAGAAAAAGACTTTCTGTGAGTGCTTGTATAATATTAAGGTTCCACAAAGATACTCTTCTAATATTCATAGATTGGTATCAAAGAAGGATCTGAAGTTGATAGGTCTCAAATCTCATGATTGTCACACCTTAATGCAACAAATTTTACATGTGGCTATTCGATCTATATTGCCGAAGCATGTAAGGTTTGCAATCACAAGACTTTGTTTCTTCTTCAATGAAATATGCAACAAAGTGATACATCTTGATACTCTCGATAAATTACAAAATGATGTAATTGTTACCATGTGTCAGCTTGAAATGTACTTTCCTCCATTTTTTGATATCATGGTTCATCTTGTAGTACATGTTACAAGGGAGGTGAAGATGTTGGGTCCAATTTTTTTACATTGGATGTATCCATTTGAACGCTACATGAGTGTTTTTAACGGTGATGTTCGGAATCGTTATCGTCCTGAAGGGAGTATTATTGAGGGTTATGTGGCTAGGGAAGTGATGGACTTTTGCAATGATTTTTTGAATTCCAATGAAACTTCTAGCGATCTAAAAAATGATCTTATTACTGAGTCTTATTGTGGCAAAGGAACTCTGGGAGCACGAGTGAAAGGAATTAGTCGTGAGTTGTGGGAACAAGCACATTTGTATATTTTACACAACATCGATGAAGTTAGTAGCTACATCACAGAACACAATGATCTTATCAAGAAAAATCATCCGCGATCCAGTTCAATGTGGCTTGCAAGAGAGCATAATCGAACATTTATTAGGTGGTTTGAAGAGAAAGTCTTTAAGCAGCTATCTGAATCACCAAATAATGTTGCTGAGAACATAAAATGGCTTGCCTTTAAGCCAAAAATGGATGTCATGTCATATGAAGGTTATGACATAAATGGATTTTTATATTACACTAAACGTCAAGATGAAAGTAGTGTAGTCCAAAATAGTGGGGTCACTGTTAAAGCTTGTTCGTTGTATTTTGCTAGTGCCAAATATAAAAGACCGCGCGAAGCTGAGATGTCGCATTTCGGCATCATTGAGGACATATGGGAAATGGACTATACAAATTTCAGAGTTCCTATCTTTAGATGTAATTGGGTTGATAACAACAAAGGCGTTTTAGTTGATGAGTTGGGTTTCACATTGGTGAATTTTGAAAAAATTGGAGAGAAAGATGAACCATTCATCATGGCAGACCAAGCAAAACAAGTATTCTATATTGATGACCCAGCAAATAAAAATTGGTCTATTGTTCTTCATGGAAAAAGACAGTTTACTGTGGATCCTATAAATGAAGAAGAATACTACGAAAAGTATGATGATTCCAGCCCATTTTCAGTTGGTTTGCCAAGTGTCAATGTTGAAGTTAACACTGATGACTTATATGCACGTCAAAACCATGCTGAAGGAATTTTACTTGACTAACAACTCAACCAAAACTAGAGGCATGTATTATCATTCAAGCACACATTTTCTTTTATCATGTATACATTTTATTATACATCACCACTTGTTCTTTTATTATCACTTATGTTTTCTTTTATCATGTATATTTTTAGGTTGTTCTAAAATGGCAAGTGAAGATGAACATTTTGATCATGAGCATGAGGATGCTAGTGGTGATGTTAAGAAGAGTAGAGGTCCCACAGTGATGCGTCAGCTGCAAGAGCTTAGGGAAAAAGGGGAGAAATTGTCAATCCAGTTTGAAAGGGGAGGAACACCTATTGGGGAACATGCTAGTACTTTTAAGCATTATGTAGGGGCAACCGCACGCAGTAAGGTGCCAATAGATATAGAAAACTGGCATTATGTTCCTATTGGCTTGAAAGACCTCCTTTGGAAAGATATATCTGTTAGTTGAATTTTGATACTATATTATCTTGTTTTTTGTTTATTGATTCCAGTTTTTTGTTTTGACATATACTTTTTGAAATAAGATTATTGCTTCATTTGTATATAGGGTGTTTTCATTTAAATGAAAAAGACCACAGGAAAAGAGTGTTGCAGCGCTGAGGTGTATGATGGAGGGCATTTAAGACCTATCTCAAAAGGGATTATATAGATAATCCTAAGCAAAAGAAGAAAGCAACAGACGTATATATTTTTATAGATCCTGAGGTGTGGGATAGATTTGTTGCAGAAAGGAATTCAGAAGAGTTTCAGGTACACAATTAATGTTTTTATATATGTATATGTTTGTCAAGATGTAAATTGCAATACCTCATTTTAAATGATCAGGCTATTCACGAGGCCCAAAAGGAAAGACGGGCCAAAAATGTGCATAACCATCACATGGGATCCCTTAGTTATGCCCAGCATCGAGAACAACTGGAGAAGCAAATCTCTTCTGGAGAAGGGTCTAGCACAACTCAAGTTGAGTGTCCACCCTGTTATAAAATTTGGCTTGATGCTAGAAAAAATAAAGCAGGTGAAATTACCAACCCTGCAACTAAGGAGGTGGCACAAAAGATGGTAAGTTCATCACAATTAAGTAATTAAAGAGTAGGATTTAATAATATCTAATTGTTTGTGATTTAATATTTTCATTAAATATGAATAGGATGATCTCTAATTGTTTGTGATTTAATATTTTCATTAAATATGAATAGGATGATCTCTATGAGCAAAGAAAACAAGGAAAGTTCATACCAATTGGACGCATGTATGAACTATCAGTTGCTCTTGGTACAAAAGAGCATCCTGGCCGTGTTAGGGGATTAGGAGCTGGCATAGGATTTAAGACTTATTATGGGCCTTCAGAATCTAGAAGAGGTCGTACAGTTACACATGACGAGGTTGAAGCATTAGTATCACAGAAAGTGCAACAAATATTGTCTTCATTTCAGCCTATTCAACCTTGTCAACCTTCTCAACCTCCTCAAACGGTGCATCTCTCAGATGATGAGGTACAAGCTCGTACTCCAATTGTAGAAGGTCATGGGAGCACTCCCAATGTACCACCACAAAAATCTGCAGTAAGTTTGTTCTATATATGTTAATATGATATATATAATATAGTAGGTATCTGGTTTACCGCTTTGTATATAACTTATATAATTTCAACTAGGTTGGTATGAACTGTAAATTTGCAGTGGAGGTTCCAAAGTACAATGTTGTGGCAGCGGGTAAGGTATACAACATCGGTGGTACATTGCATTGTCAATCAGTTTCTGATGACATTTGTCGTGTGTCCATCCATCTTGTGTATGACGGAATGGGGGACAAACCACTACCCATACCTTCTTCTGAATATGGTATAGTTGATGAAGCAGAGGGTGCTATGGTGGGATGGCCTAGACACTTGGTTATCATTGACAAGGTATATCTACATGTTTTTCATATTTGACTAGCTACATATATGAACTCGTTTAATATAAGTATGTATTTAATTAACAAGTTTGTAAACCAAAAAGTAAAAATCCTAGTAGTCGTCCTCCTATGCCCAAGCCATCTTTCATTCCAGAAGCCACATTCGATGAATTGGGAAATAAAAGTAAATGTTTGGCTCGATACTTAGCCAACCAAAGCCCAGGATCACATATGGGGGTCAATTTAACAGAACATCTGAGTAAATTTATATTGAAAACAAAAATTATAATTATAATTTAGTCAATATTATAATTATATTGAATTATAATACTTACTGGACGTTAAAAGGAATTAGAATAATTTCCTTTCCCACACTACCAAAATATTTGAATGCAGTACTGAAGTACTCATTCACATCATCCATTTGTGTCTGCACTTGACTAGTGAGTGAAGGAACTAAGAATCCAACATTCTTTATATCAAAGTTTGTCATCTCAGTATATAAATGGCTGTAAAACATTTGTAAAAATTTGATATGTTACAAATAAGCTAAAAATGTATATATTTGAGTAATCGATATTGATTAATTCTTACCTTATCCATACTTCTAATATCGAAGTATTTAGCCAATCATACCAGAACAACTCTATAATACCATCAAGAAAAATAAAATTCTCAAAGTCCCTCCCAACCCTTGTTATATTTACTACAAGATGAACCATGATATAAAAAAATGAAGGAGGAAAGTACTTTCAAGCTGACACATGGCAACAATTACATTTTTTTGTAATTTATCGAGAGTATCAAGATGTATCAGTTTGTTTCATATTTCATTGTCGAAGAAACATAGTCTTATGATTGCAATCCTTACATGCTTTGGCAATATAGATTGAATAGCCACATGTGAAATTTGTGGCATTAAGGTGTGACAATCATGAAATTTGAGACCTATCAACTTTAGATCCTTCTTTGATACCAATCTACGAATATTAGAAGAGTACCTTTGTGGAAACTTAATATTATAGAAGCACTCACAAAAAGTCTTTTTCTCCTACTTTGATAAAGTGTAACAAGCCGGTGGTAATATGTGCGGCGACCCCTGATCTCCACTGATAATTCTTTTCTTATACCCATTAATTCTAAATCTTTTCTAGATTTGATGTCGTCTTTAGTCTTTGCTGGTATATTCAATAGCGTACCAATGATGCTATCACAAACATTTTTTTCAACATGCATGACATCAGTGCAATGTCTAATTGACAAGAATCTCCAATAAGGAAGATCCCAAAAATATTGACCTCTTCTTGTATAAAGAATTGTCACATGCGAGAGTATGACTACTTGATCTTTTTCCAAATTCATTGACAATATCTTTCACCCTATCATATACAACATTTCTAGGTATAGGTTTAGGAGCTTTTCGTTCCTCGGTTGATCGATTAATAGTTTTGTATTTTTTTTTATAAGGATGCACTTGTGGGAGAAATCTTCGATGACCAAGATATACAATTTTACCACCATGTTTCAGTCAGATTGAATCAATATTTTCCTCACAAATAGGACATGCTTTGTATCCTTTTATGCTATATCCATACAAATTTTCATAAGCTGGAAAGTCATTAATCGTGCAAAACAACATAGCACACAAACTAAAGATCTCTACACATGAAGCATCATATGTCATAACACCTTATTCCCATTGTTTCATTAGGTCATCAATTAGAGGTTGAAGGTAAACATCAATGTCATTTCCAGGTTGCTTGGGCCCTGATATCAATATTGACAACATGACATACTTATTTTAGATACACAACTATGGAGGAAGATTGTATATAACTTTCATAACAGGCCAAGTGCTATGTTCACTGCTTAATGTACCATAAGGATTCATTCCATCTGTATAGAATCCAAGTCTTAATTTCCTTGTTTCTTTACCGAATTGAGGGTATAATAAATCAATTTCTTCCATTGTCGTGAATCATATGCATGTCGTAGGACTCCATCATCATTGGCCTTTAACTCCCCATGCCAAGACAAATTTCACACATCTTCAGTATTAGCACAGAAGTGTTAAAATCGTGGTATTATTGATAAATACCACATCACCTTAGCAGGATAGCCATTCATAGCCTTACCGGAATTTATGTTCTTGTACCTTGACGCCCCACATTTTGGACCATTTGTCAAACTACTATAGTCCTTCAGAAATAACACACAATCATTTGGACATGAATTAATTTTCTTAGCCTCCATTCCCATTGGGCACATTATTTTCTTTGTTTGATATTTGAAATTGTAAGCTCATTGCCTTTAGGAAGAATTTCCTTTATCAAAGATAATACTGAAGTGAAACTCTTATCGCTCCACCAGTTTTGATCTTTAAGAGTGTATAATTGCATCACAACACTCAACCTCGTGAACTTAGTACAACCCTTATATAACGGTCTTTCAGCATCATGGACAATGTTTGCAAATAAAGAAGGTGGATCAATGACATTGTCCCGACAACTACATAGCATCTCATCAACCATATCATCCTGAATCGGTTCATCATTGACATTCTCATTATTATCTATATCTTCTATGCCACAACTATTAATATCGACATTTTCTGATCCATAATTAAATTTCTCTCCATTCCAATACCATTCATTATAACCTTGTATGATCCCATTACATATGACATGATTCTTAATTTCCTCAATAGTATCAACTTTCAAATTTTTACCAAAATTTCTACATGTACAATAGAAGCTATCTGTAGGTAGTTTCCTATGTTCCTCAGCAAATTTGATAATCTCATCAAGATCTTTGGCAAAATCTGGACTACAACAGTTCTTGATAGACATCCAACTTCGATCCATTTTCTAGATCACATTAAAAAATAATTATAAAACTGAGCATTTAATATTGACTCTATAAGTTGTATGTTTTTGTTGATAGGAAGTTATTTACTTTTATACTAAAGTGTACCACCTATCCCATTTTTAAATATTTAATCTCACTAGTAACTGTATAATGTATGTTTAGTTTTTAATAAAATTTCAACAACATTTCCCTTAAGTTCTCCAAGTACATCGATGTAAATGGAAAATAACCACCCACATATGTAGAGAACAAATGACGAAATACTGCTAAAATTTTCTTCAAAACTAAACATACATATATACTTAACTCCCATGTGAGATTAAATATCCATAAGCAGTCCCAGACCAGGGACTATCCAAAATTTACTTCCCATGAGTAAATTTTGAGCGAGTTTCTAAGTTAATATATAATGTATTATTGTCATATTTATATATTAAGTTAAACATCATGCATCAATGATCTCATCTATAAACCCTAAAGTGTCAATCTGGGAGTACACAATGTCTACTCTCATATTTTTAGAATGTATACAATGATTACATATGTGACTAATAATAAAATATAGATATGAAATAATACATGTTTTTATTATTGGTTGGGTTGCTAGTCAAATAAAATGGAAAAACAATGTAACTAACATGAGCCGCTGAGATGAAAATGAGCGAAGACCGTGGGTGGATGGTGCACAGCTAGCTAGGAGCAAGTGGTTGACCGCCAAGTGTCGGAGTGTTTCCTTCTATCAGCAAGAGAAAGGGCGGAAGCAAGACGTTATGGCCTAACCAAGGCAACAACTACATGACCTAATAGTGGCTCCGCCAAGGAAGTGTGGAAGCAAGATGTTGGTGTGGTGTGGTGGGCCACGAAACACTGATGAGGTTGAAATCTATCATTAGAGGAGGAGCCTTATAATGGAGGGTTGTCATAGTCGAAGGAGGGAAGAAAGGAGGTGCCAAAGATGAGAGTGCGGCGACCGAAGATAGGCAGAAGATGTGGCAGCATGGTCATTGGTCTGGTGGCGGATGGCGACCGTCGGTGGAGGACTGGTGGCGGATGGCAGTATAGTTGTTAGTGGAAGGCTAATGGATGGCGGCGTCATCATCGTCAATGGAGGTTAAGGCTGATGGAGGGAATAAAGGAGGCACCAACGATGAGAGAGCGGAGACCAAAGAAGGGTGGAAGTTATGGTGGCACGGTCATTAGTCTGGTGGTGGATGGTGGTCTTCAGTGGAGGACTGGTGGTAGACGGTGGCACGATCATCAGTGGAAGGCTGATGGATGGTGGCACTATCATCGTTAGTAGAGGATAATGGCTTGGAGATGGCATCATCATCTTCGCCTCGATCGTCCAGTGGAAACCCAAAACACAACTGGAAAGGGAAAGCGGAGAAACCAAAACGTGAGGCGGGCCTATATTAAGACCTATAGGGTCAGTTACAAGGTCAAAACTGACCTAATAGAGAAACCAGAACACAAGGCGAGCACTTATTAAGACCTATAAGGTCAGTTATTGGGCAAACAACTGACCCTAGAGTCTGTAGTCACCAGACCATACATTAAAACCTACTAGGTTGGTTTACTCAAGCAAACCGACCTTAAAGCTCACCTTCTAGGTCAGTTATTGGGAAAAAAGTTGACCCTAGAGTTTGTAATCGTCGGCCCATACATTAACACCTACTAGGTCAGTTCACTCGAGAAAAACGACCTTACAACTCATCTTCTAGGTCGGATATTGGGCAAAAAACTGACCCTGGAGTTCCAAATGTATAGACTCGGTTCAATTTATCAAAACAGACACTATATCATTTTGGAGGGGAAGGAAAAATGAGATATTTTTCTTGGCGGGAAACATGTAAGGTCAGTTTTTATTGAAAATCAATGCTATGTCAATTTTTGGTGTGAAATTTTATTTGGCGGGTTTTTTGTAGCAACGATTAAATTTTATAAAACTGACATTGTACCTCAACCGGTACCTGAGTTTGACTTTTAGCTTCGGTTCTCTTTAAATAATTGACTCCATAGCCTATTAGGTCAGTTTTTTATAATAAAACTGATGATTTGTGAAGCGATGTTATTGGCTAAAATTGTAGTAGTGCATGGAGACCATGGATTGGTACTTAGAATCATCTCTCATTGTGATAGTGATGATTGTGGTTCTTCGAGCTGAAGTCACTACGTTCATCACATGTTCTTCGGTATACATTGACATCATCCAATGTAGCCCTCAATAAGGATTTCCATAACGGTGATGATTGGGTAGTTGTGACACATGTGGATTTACGTGAGTGATGTAGATGGAATATGTCCCTCCTATAGGAGTTTAACATCCATGCCTCTTGATAAGGGAGATTGAGTATTGTACGACCGTACTCATGTGATTCAATATGTGATATATGAACTCACATGTATCTTAGTGAGTCTTCTATAGTTCAAGGAACATGGATTGAATGGTTAGAGGATGACGATTACATGCCTCGAGTTCAATCCAGATAACAAAGACAAAGGAACTATATGATCATGGTAACACTAATCATAGATTGTAGGTTGAAGTTGTTCTCCAACTTTTTGAATTACTTAGAGAGCAATGATGTTTGACTACGCACTACAGTTTGCTTGTGATGTCATAATTTATTATGGACATTCACTGCCTATCTAATAATGGACCAATAAGGTCACACACATAGGATACACATTGATTAAATGAGAATATTCATGAATGATGTTTAGCTTGATTACTAAAGGTGTTTATGTGTACATGTAAACAATTGAGATTTCAAATTGATATATTGGACTCTGAACCAACCGTTCAAGTGTTGAACTGATCGGTTGCAGTGTCAGGTCAATTGGAATCAATATTTGTTGAACTTTTCCTGAATTGGAGAAGTGAAATGACAATTTCACTTATGAAATGATTGTCCCATAATGTGAAATGACCATTTCACTATGTGAGCTGACCGGTTCACCCTCTAGGTTGCCTGCTTTAGTTGCCAATTCGATTAGAACAAGGATTGATGTTGATGTCATGTTTAGCATTAGTACGACATTGAATACCAATATGACTCAGAATAGGAAACTACGTGAACTGACCGGTTCACTTAGTGAACCAACTGGCTCATACACCAACGGACTGGTTGGGTGTGTGAACTGACCATTTCACCATTTGCAGGTTCTATAAAATTTATGTTTCTGAACCCTACTACTCCCACCAAGACTGGGAACCCTGACCCTAGCCTCTACTATAAATAGAGGGGTATTGGGGGCTTCCAAACACACACAATTGAAAATCAGTTGCTCTAACAAGTTTTGTCCTCTCTGGTTGTGGTAACCAATAGAGAGCCTGAGAAAGTCCTACATGTTAAAGGGACGAACAACAAGGGAGAGAACAATTGTGGGAGAGCATGTCAGTGACTAGTACAATGATAGAAGCGGACAACTCCTTCTTGTTGGCTCTCGTAGAGCAACATGGAGTTCTTAGTGGTCCATGCAGACTACTCTAGAAGCAATAATCCATTGACTACTTCTAGGAGAACATCGTCAACTACTATTCATGGTGCCAGTCCAGGAGGCTGTTCGACACAACTATTTGAGTGTTGTTGCTTGGAGCAGAAGAACTCTACAACTGCAAGGGTAATGTCGCTAGACTTTCTCTAGGACCATGTATAACCTTGCAAACCTTCCTTCCTAGATACATTACTGTTGACGTGATCTTGCTATCCAAGGGAATCTAGTTTTACATTTTTATTTCCGCTGCCTTATTTGTCGCCTGAATTTCCCTACAGTGCTATTAGAGACTTGTCGATTTATGGTGTATCTGGATATAAATTGATATGATTGGATTTATTTTTTTATTACATATGACGTGAATATTAAACTGGTTAATGTGCATATCTTATTAATTACGACATAAACTCCACAAACTAATATATATATATATATATGTATATATATATATATATATATATATATATATATAGGCCATTCATTTTCTACTTGTGCGGGTAACTAATTTTAGACTCCTGTGGATCTATTTTGTAATATAAAGGTACCAGTTTGTAATGAGACATACAATGTTTGTAATGAGATCACCAAATTTGTAATACAAACACTCGTTTTGTATTACAGTGTCAACTACTGTCATGAATATAATTTTTGCTATAATCAGACATGTTATACAAAATGAGTGTTTGTATTACAAATTTGATCTTCTCATTACAAACAATGTATGGCTTATTACAAACAAGTACCTTTTTATTAAAAAATAGATCCACAGGTAACTAAAGCTAGTTACCAGTGGGGGTAGTGAATATATACCCATATACATATATACATATATATATATACATATAAATATTTATAAATATGCATTTTACACATGTCGCCTTAAAATCAGTTTTGATGGTGGATGTGAAGCATGGTTATGGCCAATGACCACATAATTATGTGTGTATGGTTGTGGTTGTTTATTCCTATTCTTACTCAGTTTGTGAACCGACCCTCTCTCTTCATTCCAAATGTAAATTAATTATCTTCTTCCTATTTCCCCTTAAATGTAACATGAGGTTTCCCTTTTACAATATAATAAAAATAGAATGGTTTTAATATATGTTTGATCGTGAGTAGATGCTCTGCACCAGACAAACCGATTGAATTGTTACATGAACCGATTGAATGGAGGAATAAGTAGGAAAGATGATAGGAGGACAAAACGATTGACTAGTGGCCAAATCCATCGGTTGTACGAGTGCAGACGTCGATTGAATCGTAAGACCACACAGTTGTTTCCAGAACCCAACTGAGCGACCAGGAGGTGAGGCGACTGGTACAAGAGTTGAACACATCATCCTAGATTGGTTCAAGCATGGATCTTCATCAACATCAAGTTTCATATGATGTGGACCTTAGGTGGTAGTAATTACTTGTGGCTCCAAGGAATTACATTAGTAAGGCCATAACCAATGCTTGTGTGTTTTAATTGTTACATGTTCTTATTTGTGGTTATAGCATGTATATGATAATTACTAATTATGTGGTCATTGGATATGTATATACATTTATACATAAAATCCCTCAATATAATATTAAGTCTTAGATGCTTTCCATAAGAAGCACACATGAAAAACTTGATTGACAAAGAGTGGCCACCCCAAGGGTGGTGCGCTGTCTATCTCGTGGAAGTGTGATGGTAGTAATGTGGGACTGTTAAGTGGGGTGCATCATCATGTTCGCTTTCAGGTCAGGTTTAACTATGTGACCTTAATGAGATTAAGAAACAGAGACACACAAATAACTATGGAAAGGATTTGTGAATATCATCTATCCAAGAATTGCACATGATGTAATTCACACACGTTGTGTACCTTAATGATTGACTATGGACGCCGGTGTTGGTAGGGTAATAGTTGAATTGTTTTGTATCTTGGCTCATTAGAAGATTGTGCAATGCAATCTTTTGATTTGATACATGAGGGTTATCAATTTAAAAAAATTATGGGAGAAACAATTAATTAAAGGCCTAATTAGTATCACTACCTTATCAAATCCAAAAAATCAAAAGTGTTTTGAAAAAGTTGCAATATTTCTTTGTAAAATCTAATGTCAAACACCAAATGTTCACATTATAGTCAGTATTTTGGAAGGACAAAATGCGATAAAGCTCCATGACTGGTTTAGGACATTGAGAAATTTTTTCATCAATGAATGAAAGCTCTATGTCCTTGAAAGACCGAAGCTAGAGGAACCCTCTCCAAATACGCCTAAGGCTGAAATGGATGCTTACTTGAAGTATGCAAATGATGTCGTACGCATTGAGTACCTTATTCTATGATGTATGAATTATGAGTTGAATGGAAAACATGAAAACATGGTTATTCTTGAGATGATAACACATCTTAAGGTATAATGCAAAGCAAGAAAGGTATAATGTCTTCCAAGGCACATTATGAGTGCAAACTGATAGAAAGATATCAAGTAGACCCCATGTGTTCAATATAATTGGGCATGTGGAAAGAATGAGATTTCATTGATGTCAATAGTTAACCACATATATGATTATACAATTGTTTTCTGGATCACATATAGACTTCTTATTAAGTGATTTCACTTGAGTAACTAGGCTAAACCACTTCCAGAACTACTTGGCATGTTGATGCCAAAGCAAGAATGAAGAAGGAAAAATCCATGATTGTGATCAACGGAAGTGAATCCAAGGTGAAAGGCAAATGCCAAGAAGTGTTCTGAGGCTAAGCTAAAGTCCAAGTCTTGAACACTTAAGATAAGGAGAAATGTAAAAGGAATATGTCCTTTTCACTTATAGGAACAAAGGAAGAAGAAAGAGATAGAGATCTCTACTTCATGACCCAATAAGAAATAAGATAGAACTGTAAGGAGCAAGAGTTGTTTCTACTATAGCTGGAATATATCATTCATGGGCATATAATAGAATTACTAAATTTCTATTATGAACATTCCATTAATGAAAATATCATGTATCGTGTATGGACAAAGATAAATTGATGTTCTATTTTAAAAGATGAGATCTTATATGGAAATTTCCTATGACATATAAACTATTCTTGATAGTTGTAGAGATAAATGTGTATGGAACACATATTGAATGACTTGATGACTCAAACAATGAATACATATAGCATTGTCATCTACAACTCATAAATGAGAATGCATTCCTTGAATCCATATGATGGTTATCTAGACTCTTTTGGTTACTGAACCAATAGAGATATGTGAATCTTATTTGTTGCACAATATGACAAAAACATCTTTACTAGATGTAGGGGGAGAGGAACTATTCTATTGGGGCTCATACATAATGATGTGTATATACCTTTTAAAATAAATTCTAAAATTAGTTTAAAGTACCTCATTATATATTTATTGATGTTATCAATAGGTATGGAAATTTTTATTTAATGAGATATGAGTATGAATCTCTTTAAGTGTTCAAGGAGATCATGAATGAAGCATGTAAACAACTTGATAAAAGTATTAAGATACTTTTATGTGATCCATGTTGAAATATTTTAAACCAATAGTTTGAGAACCTTCCAAGAGATCATGATAATGTATCGTGATGAACTCCACCTTTAACACAATGGTAATGTTTCAAAAAGAAGGAATCACACCTTAAGTCATTGATCAACCTTAAACATGGGTCCAAAAAGGAACAGCAAGTAGGTCTAAGTCAACAATTTTTATAATTTATAATAAATGTATTTTTAAGAAGCCTGCAACTAGCACAAGGTCGAAGTAGCAGTTTGGGGTCAAACACGGGGACTAGGGAGAATAGCACTTCGAAACCTAAGTTCTACTTGTCTAAATCACTGAAAAGCCAAGGGATAATGTTTGTAGTAAGAAAGCATAACCGAAAAGAATATGACATAATTAAACTAAAATCTATCTCCAAGGGGAGTTACCAGGAAAAATATAGAGGTTAGGTGTTTTGGGGTTAATTAGTTTTAAGGGTAGTTTTGCATACAGGAAAATTGAAGAGAGATAACAATCATCCAGGCAAGCACGAAGAAATAAAACTTTTATAAAAACAAGCGGCAACGATCTACTCCCAACACTTTCTTCTCTCAAGGAAAGCGCCAACGAACCGTGTATCGAAAACTTCTCTTCAGGGGGCCAGACACAGACTCGCATGGGAAATAGATCGGGTGCAGCTCTAGTCCCAGGTACTCTCGTACACCCAAACAATACCAAGCTCTAGAAGTTCATGACCCCCCTCTCTCAAAGAGGTCAACACAAGAAACACGATTTGGTAGCTAGTCTAAAATGTGTAATAGAAGTAGGGAACAAGAGTTCAGATGCTAGAAAGAGATCATTCAACAGAATAAAGCCATACACAGAATGAAATGAGAAATACTCCATAGATTCCAATAATCATATAACGGTTTGGTTACAATGCTATATTGAATGAAAGTAAATCCTGCAAAAAGGAAGATAGGTATCAGTCTCCTTAATTTAGGAAAATGGTATGTAGGACAACTGACCGCCTGGGATAGTGCTAACCTGATATCGGGCTACAGTCATATTAGGATACGATCGCGTCGGGTTGTCGACCTTATCAGGTTCCAACCATGACGGGTGATGATCATGTCGGGATATGACTTTCGTGATATAGTTGTGTCGAGATGCAACCGTGTCGGGTTGCAACTGTGTCGGACGAAGGGACTGTATCGGGTTTACGTCCGTATCGGGTTGGTACTATCTCAGCTCTTGGGTTCTTCATGTCGGGTTGTTCTGTCTAGAAGGGCCATCTAGGGTTGGGCTCATACAGAAGCCCGACATACTCGGAGGAGCTTCAAGGATCATCACACGTTGCCTGCTGCTACCAATATTATCTCTAAGTGAACTCCTCCCATCCCACTCGGGATGGGAGTATGCTCACCTAATTAGCTCTTGGGAACTCAGCGGACTAGCTCTTCGTTCGATATGGCGGTCCCTCCCATCGTAGGCATGTAGCTGCTATTTATAGGGAAGCGGGTAGGTGGAGGTTGAAGCTTTATTGATCCACGTTTGTTACGACCCCACCTCCCGATAACCCCCAATTAAGGGAGACCGAGAGGTCGAAGCCGCACCCATCACTTTGGATCAAAGGTTCGACACTTAACCAAGAACAATTTTTAAATTTCAACAATCTATACTGAAAAGATGTAATAAAATTTTGCATACCATTTGAAAATTGTGGATTTCTAAACTTCTATCCATGTATGTATTCTACTCTAACTAAACCTCATTGCATTTTACTTCATGTATTTCGCAATATGATGATTTACTATTTGTCCTTTTGTCTTGTACCTAAAATGTCGACTAACAAAACTTCGGTCAGCCGAAGTTGGTATGTGGGGGAAACAATAATCGTGCAATTATTCATAACAACGTAATCATTCAATTAATCATTTAACAATCAAGATTACATTTTAAATATAACTCCACGATCCATGAGTACCCTATCCTCTGTGCTATCCCTACAGTGGACCTGGATACTACCTTTCTTATGGTAGATCCCCATTAAACCCCTCATGGTCCCACCTATACGTGAACCCGTTTCTAGGGTTGAGTCACATGGCACTACTCGTAAGTAGTCCACTCCTTAACTCATGGCAGGCTAATGGGTCTCATGGCACTACACTTGGTAGCCCAATTTCTAACCCACGATAACCTAGACCTTACTCTAGGTTACCCCTTTTTAGCCTTTACAAGCCCCGGAGGTGGACCCGGATCTAGCCAGTTATACATGTATATTCATAGTGATAGTCATAGTCACTCTATAGTTGCATGAAATAAAAGCATCCAATAGTTATTTCAATCCACAAGGGAAACATCGATAAAATACTCGGAAAACTAGTCGGGATAATCATAAGCGTAACCACATACCTGATTTGATGATTTCACAAGCATTAAGAAAATCCAACCAAGAACCCAATCCAAGAAAGCAATTCAATAATCACATAATTCCTGAAAAGAATATGTACTCTATTAATTACACACTTTATCAAGAATCTACTTTATTGACTTGGATTCACTTTCTAGGGTTTCTGTATCCATTTTAGGGTTTCATTTTGCAATTAGGGTTTCCCTTCATCTTTTACCATATTATACCCTAATTTTATGCCATTACTCATAACCCTAATTATCTCATCTATTCTTCAATATTAAGGTTATCTTAACAACATATAACTTTATTTCCATATTAAAGGCACATTAATCATTAATTAATTTCATCAAGCTTCTTTTTCATTAAAGCTACTATTTTTATCCTTTTAATCCATGACAATATCATTATGCGCATCTGTCATTAATTCAAAGTTCATTAGGGTCTAATTATCATATGAACCCATTTTTCCATCAATTCCACCTTTTATTCATGAAAAGACCCTAATTACTACATTTAGGGTACTTATCCAGAATTAAGGTCTTTTATATTCAAATAACTTAGAACCATCATTAAATAATCATATTTTCACAATTTTCAAATTAAATATGATCTTATCTTCTTTTACCGTAAATTAGGATTTCTAAATACTTAATCATTCTCATATGGGGTAAAAACCCTAAATCATGCAATTTTACATCTAGATCAGGTTCGAATCTATCATTATCATTCAATAGGTTATTAATACTTCAATTAACCCATTAAGCATACTAGATTCAACCTTTAATCACAAATAGGGTTTTTAACTTAACTTTAATGCACTTATAGTACTTTTGTAATTAGTAATGGAATCCATCTTTAATATCATTTTTATTGGATTCCTCTCATTCTCTTGATCAAAATTCATATATTACTTCTCCTAATCAGAGTTATCAATATTTAATTACGAATTTAGCAAAGTTTCACTTACTTGGCCAATCAGAGAGCACCATGTGGTTGTTTCCATGCAAAGCTCACATGATGGAAAACATTTTGAAAAGTCTGTTATGACCTCCCTTAAGTTGATTGATGTTGTATCTCGCAGAGGGTATTTTCATCAAAACCGCCCGTGCTTCTCCTACCTCGCGAGCAACCCTAGGTCGCCGCCTATAATGACTTGGGGGAGCTTTCCTCCTCCATCCTTGGTCTCCAGGGTGCCGACGATGGTCCTCCAGCCTCTGCCTCCCTCGGCCATGATCCCACGCACCTGATGGTGCCCCTTTCATGCAGCCAGGGCAGCTGGCCTATGTTGGCTGAGCTTGTCATCTGTGGCCGGCCTGGCAGCCGTGCTGCAGGTTGCTGTGCGACGGTGGCGGCCAGGGAAAGGTGGAAAACCACCCTTGATCCTAGGAGCAGCTTCGTGCTTCTACCAAGATCGCGCCACAGCCGCTAAAGTCCCCGAAACCGCCATGTGCTCACTTGGTTAGTGTTAGCATGGAAGAAGAAGGAGAAGAGGTTAGAGAAACGTCGGATTCTCCTTCACTTAGAACCAGGGCTCTACCCCTTATATAGGGGTGAGAAACGAAGCCCTATATAGGCTTATACTCGACTCAAAGAGTCCTTTTCCAAAAGGAATCATATTCCTTCTAGGAGAAGTATCCTTCTCTCTCCTCATTATCCTTTTGTTATGATTTATTTCATGGATAATTGGAAATACGAAAATCCTCTCCCTTACACTCTATATTCTTGGCTTATAACCTGTTAGCCACGAAATTATATTTCCTTTTAGTAGAAAATACCCTTTCTTCAACAATACCATGAAATTCATTAATTAAGCATCATATTATCTTTTTATTTGACTTTATTGGTATTTTCTCTTTCCTCTTTCTTCATTGGGACTCCTTGGATCCCAAGAAACTCTAATAATTCGAAATTCCTTTTTAAGGAATACTCTTTATCCTTAAATGCGTCAATATGCATTATTTCATATTATCATGTTGATTTCTTATTAAAATATTTCCTTTTGAGGATTTCTCTTTATTTCTCTTTTATTTTCCTCATTGGTATTCATTTTATCATTAGGAATCTCATGGATACGAAAATTCACCAAGAAATCTCATTTATGCCTCTTTCCACTCATTTTCCAAAATTTATCATTATTTTCAATTTCTTTCTTAATAAAGAAATACTTAATTAATCTTTTCTTTTCTTATTGCTTTCTTTTTGCAACTTTGGACTCCTTGAAACTCAAGGAACCCAAGAGGCATGAAATCCATCCATGGATTACATCTCTTTGCCTTCTAGAGGTTTCTACCTCTTTTTTTTCTTCTCAAATATTCAATTATTCATTTACTAATTGAATTTTCTTGTTATTTGGGCCCAATAGCCAATAAAGACCACAACATAATCATCAAGGCTGTTGTAAACGAAATCCATTTATTTGAACCAAATTATATCATTATTTGTTCAAATATCTTTATTATGAGAAATTACATTTCTCACCAAATGAACCCAAAATTTGGGGTTGTAACATCCTTCCCCTCTTTTAGGAATTTTGTCCTCAAAATTTTATCATGCAAACCAACAATTTAGGATAAGACTTTTCCATGTCCACCATCGGCCCCTAAGTGGCTTTACCGTACTCGTGACGCTTACAAAGAACCTTTATTATCACATATTCTTTTCTCTGAGTTCTTTCGTCCTGGCGTCTATAAACTGCACATGTGACTCAGGCTATTTCAGCCTCCCTTGGGCTCACTAGGTTCATTGCTCAGCACATGGTCGGGGTACCTCACATAGTGCTATAAATTGGACACATGGAACTCATTACTTTATCATGAGGGGTAAGATCAAAGTTAACCTTCTCCACCATACCATGTCAAAAGAACTCATGCATCAGGGATTCATCTCTCTTAACTAAAACTTAGAGGGGTCAGATTTTCATGTCACATATTCTCCCACAGTGAACTACATGTTAGTCTACTTTGCATTTGCTCACAACTCATGTCGTCTCTAGGCTCCTTTCAACCACTGCATGATCAAAGAAACTTCATCTACACACACTGTGGCCCTTTTCTAACCATCACGTGGTCCTTTCACCAACATGACCTTACTGAAGTGGTGACTGACACAACCTCCCTTACAGAGCTTCTTTAACTCCCGATACTGGCGATGGTGGTTATCATCACATCTTTCATTGGACAAGAACTATCTCTAGATATTACCCTGAACAAGCACACATGCTCTCATCAGACCCTCTAGTCTGGATCACACTAACCATTAGTTAGGGGTGATAAATTGTACTAACATAGAGTTCGTCATGTACCTACTTCCACCTTTTGGAAGGAAAACTTTAGGTCAAACTCAAGAACTTTTGTACTCACCTCATGGTGTAGTTGAACCATCTCTCTCATAGGTAGTTCAACCAAATCTTTCCTTGACAGAACTCTTTCTTTCTCATGTCATCTAGGTAAGGCGATCTACCATAACCCATATTGCATCTCGACCTTCCTTGATTCAAGGAAGACTTACAACATCCATAGTGAGGAACTCCCTTTATCGTTCGGGGACTCTTTATCCGTTATATCAAAGAACTGGGTTACTGGTGTTCATCCTTCACCCTCGGCTTGCATGGCCATATACCACATGAAACTTTATCTTAGGTATCCAAAGTACTACTGTCACTTACTATCCATGGTGTATGGTGATCTTAAAATTATGATCTCCTGTATGTCATTATTCTTCAAGATCAATACCTCAAAACCCCTAAACCATTCTATCAGGGTTTCATCACCTTCTTTTCCAAAGAAGTGCATCTCAGGTTCTACCACCATCCTTTCATTGCATCAAGGACTAGACTAGCTAACCAAACAACCATTAACTGATCTCATTACATTAGTGTTAGCCAAACATATCTTTCTTTCCAAACTTAGGGTTAGTCTAACAACCGAACTAGGAAGATATATCTCAACCAAAGCATCCATTACCACTTCACCTTATTATGTATTAGGTAACATTTGAAGACCTACACTTTCATGTATTTCACTTATCATCTCATCTCGACTCTAAGTCTACTTTCATCAAGAAAACTCTAAGCTCATCCTTATGATGATTCAAACTAAACCTTGCATCACTTGAAAATTCCACATATCTCATGCTAGAAACATCCTTATAAGATGACTACATTATTCCTCTTTAGTGTTTGCAAACCATCCATGTATCATTCACTTTACCAGGGCATGTTATATTCTTTGTCCCCATATCTCATGGAAACGTTCCAAACCACATCATCTTTTATCCTTGGTGTATGGCATGCGTACTATCCTATCTCTCACTCCCATAACAAGAGGAAATAAGCATTTGGCTGTAGTCCAAATACAGAGTTCTTCTTGTTCCAAGAGTAGAGTTGGTACATCCCACCTTGTCAGTACACCTTTAAATCTCAGTTGAAATGCGTCTCATAAGTCACTTCATCACAATCATTTCGATATCAAAGTTACTTCCATGGAAAACTAGTCTCGAACCTACTTGGGTTTAAAAACAACCCTTGGTCATCTCCTCGAGGTCTATAGGGTGCCGACACTTTTGGGGTCATCCCTCTTCCCTTATGCATCCAGAGAGTGCCCTACCCATCTTCCCTTTGGGTCCCATGAGTTCATGAAGGTGATCAATCTCCTAACCCATGGCCCTCAGACAATGATAGTTGTTACCTCCCGACCCTATGGTCATGTGCAACTCGGGAATTAGGAAACTCCTACTTTCATCGGTCTTATCCCTACCTAACCGTAGGATAGACTTAGGATTCCATTTATAGTACATGTCCAACTTAGAACCTTACCCAAGCCTTCATCATCTCTCTTTGTATACATGGGCTGACATTCATCCTTTCATAGGGGTCATGGTGACCTTCCTACCTTGGTCAGGCCCCTTACCAGTTACCTCCATGGTAACACATCCAACTGCACTTAGAGATGGATATCTATGGGTCTACAGGTTCATTCTCAAACCATGCACTTTTCACTTAGCTTCTCAAGATTCTATGAGACCTCTTTAGGTTACCTTAAACCAACAAAACTGATATACACCCTACCAAAGGGGTCCCTCTCCCAGGATGGGAGGAAAACTATCTCTTGACAATAAGGTCACAAAAGCTCTTAGGTCTAGGGTTTACATCCACATGAGCCTACTTAACCCTAGCAAGCTATTAAGGCACAAACAGATCATCTATTGAACCATGCTAGGTCATACTTGTCCTCTTTCCTCAATGATGGATCAAGATCATACCTTCCTTTATCATCAACCTAGCTGTGAGGGGTTCATCAAACATACCTTAAACTTAAGGGGCTTCCCTTTTCCTCTATACATGAGGAGTACCATGCTCGAAACTATAGCAACTTAATTCTCGTCATGAGCATTAGGTATAGCACTTTCCCTCTTAGGCCTAGGAACCCTAGGTTCACTTTTAGGTGTCCAACTGCATGCTCTATCTCTTAACCATGAATCAAGCTTGCAAAAGGCATGACATGCACTTCTTGTCATCCATCAACTCGAGCAACACTTAGAGTTGGATCCTCCTCAAGGACAAACAATAAGGTACAAGGCCTCATAACCTGTTACAAATCCTCTTTAGGGTATACAAAACATCTTCTTCCTTTCTCAGAAGCTAAACACTTATACCATAGGCACATAGGTGCCAGAAACCTCATCCTCCCTCTAGGGTTTGGTACCTCCCATGGAAACCAAGACATCATCAACCTCTAGGGATCAAGCATGTGGTGACTGATTCAGCCCTATTTTAGGGCTTAATCTTGTGTCTTTTTGTTTTTCAATCACATCTATACCTATTAGATTGCATGTCATTCCCCATAATATGCTTATTTGTATAAAATGCACCTATGGACATTATTTGCATGTTTTTCAGGCATTTGGACCACGCTTGATGGAAGAGAGAGAGAAGGGGCAATCCTAGGGTTCCTCTGCACTTGGAGAGGCCCAAAGTTAATTCTGATGCTCCCTCGACCTACCCCTAGTGGCCAAAGATTAATTGAAGCAAAGATGTCCAAGAAAAGTCAAAGACTTAAGTCAAAGTGCTGCCCTAGGACCCAGCACAGCCGTGGTACCACAGAACGGCCGTGCTAGGTCACTTAGAAATTGACAGGTTCAAAGCAGAAAGCACCACGGTCGTGCCCCACAAAACGACCGTGGCAATGCAGAGCACCACGGCCGTGCCCCACAAAACGGCTATGGCATAGCAGAGCACCATGATTGTGCCCCATAAAACGGTTGTGGCACAGCAGAGCACCATGGTCGTGCCAGCCAAAATGGCCATGGCACAACAGAGCACCACGGTTGTGCCAGCCACCACGGCCGTGGCACACCACCTCCACCACGACCGTGCTGATCCACCACGTCCGTGGCCATTTTGACGAAAACCCTGTAACTTTGCTATTTTAATTCCCACGACCGTGCACATCCACCACGCCCGTGGCCTATCCTACCCACCACAGCCGTGGTACCCCACCACGGTCGTGCTACTCACAGAATCTAGCCACTTTTCCAATGCTTTCCCCATTTTTCCCCTAACTTAACCCTAGACCCCCTAGATCCCTATATAAGCCTTAGTGGCGGCTGAGGGTCGGGGGTTGGCTGCTTAGAACCTCATTTTCACCCCCTTGTCACCTCCACTCCATTCCACTTCACCTCCACCTCAAATCCACTCCATTTCACCATTTCCACCACATAACCCCCCATATCTAAGTCTTCCATCCACTTCCTTTCATCATTACATATCATTTCATCCTTGGAGGAGGGAGGAGGACGTCCTGCAGCTGCTGGAGAGAAGGAATTCTTCATCTACACCGAGCTCCATGGCTTCTTCTACATCTTTCTCCTTTCTTTTTGTATTTTCCATTTCTATGAGTAGCTAGTCCCCTTGGGTGGGCTGTTTGGGGGAAATTATGTTACTTTGATACCATGTTGGGGGATAATGACATGTCAACGTTGTAATTCCATTTGTTAATGATTATATTCTATTTGCATCTCATTCTCCACGGATTTCTTGTTTATTTGTGTGTGAAATCACTTAGGAATTTAGGCAAATTTCTTATATCTGTGAATTTTTGGATTTGCCCCTAGGTCCAATTCTTGGACCCCTAGGTTGCCTCTCATCTTCCTACATCCTAATCAATCTCCCTAAACCTAAGTGAGAGATCTAAGTAGCTAGATTAGGTAATTCTAGTGCAATTAGCATGGAGCCTTCTCAAGGCTAGAATGTGGGGGAATTGGGGTCCAAAACCCTAATTTCACCCCCCCATTACTACCCTCGATCCCTAATTGCCCTAGGAATGTCTAATATAGAAACCTAGACTTGATTAGAATCTAATTGGATTGAACCTAACCCCTAACCCAATTGAGCCTCATAAGGGTAGCAGGGGGTGTTAGGGACTAGTTCCCCTATACACAACCTAGCATATCCATGGCCAGTTAGTAGTTTAGGTTAATTCATTAGACTCCAACTTTTTGTTTGGTTTGGGTAATCTAAATGGAATCATAATGTTCATATGGTACCCCCCAAATTAAGTGAGAAGTTCATACCCCTAAACAACCCACACTTCTCTTCATTGCTTAAAATCGTAGTTTTGTGCTTGCTTAGCTTAATTAGCTCTTTCCTTAATTAGTTAGCTTCCTGCTTTATTATTGCCTTGTTCATGTTAGTCTAGTTATTTAATTTCTCTTTTGCTTTTCTCTTGCTTGCCTTAGTGTAATTTGCCTTTTCATACCTAGCTTAATCCTTTCTTACTTGTCTAGCCTTAATCTAGTCTAGGGTTAATGTAGATTTCATTCTTGCCTTGAATTGTTTGCTTGTTCATCCTTAGTTAACAATCAAAATCACCTTTAAACTCTTAACCCTAATCTCCGCAGTAGGAACCTAGCCAAACTAACCTAGCTCAAGTGCCCCCTCTTTTCCCTATGGATCGACCCCATACTTGCCACCTTCCTATACTACGACACGACCCCGTGCGCTTGCGGGTGTAGTGTTTTACTAGACGTAGGTAGCTAATTTAGGTTTATAAATTTTTAAAGCAAACCCCCATCAATCGTGCATTCCGACCTCGTGGGGCGCATCTATTCAATCGAGTAGTATGTTAGCACCACTAGTGGAAGTGCACCAAGATTTCTGGTGCCGTTGCCAGGGATTAGAGGCGCTCGGCCTAGCTAGTTAGTTTTGCTTTAACTTTTCCTACTGCTCTCATCATTGCTATTCTTTATTCATCATTCTTTGCATTCTTTGTGTATATTGGTTTACTAACTTGTTCTCTTTTGTTTGGTTGTGCTTTGTAAATTGTGACAAGCCATTCGAGGAAGACAAGATGGAAGCCCAAAATGCACAAACCCATCCATTTCCTCCACCACCCTACCTCCGAGGCTATCCTAAGCCTTAAACACCTCCACCACCTCCATTGCCACAACCTTCCCACCACTTCACTTTCCAACCTCAATTCCCTCCTCCACTACCCTACCTCCAAGGCTATCCTAAGCCTTACATACTACCACCACCTCCATCGCCACAACCCTCCCACCAATTCACCTTCCAACCTCAATTCATTCTACCACCTCCATCACTACAACCCTCCCACCAATTCACCTTCCAACCTCAATGCCCTCCTCCACCTAAAGTCCAACGACCATCAACACCGATGCCACCACCACAACTATCACATTCTCCCCCTACTTCCAATGAGAAAATTGATATGATTGAGACCCCTCTCTTTGGTTCCTATGAAGACCCGTTCCTCAAGAGAGAGAAAACATATGGCATGAGATTTCTGAGGATCTTAAGGCTAATTAGGATCTATGATGATGATCCCCAAGGAGAGAGAATTACTGAAAAAGACTTACGAAGCTCGCATGACCTTTGGGGGGAAGATCAATCAAGGAAAGCATTTGAGAGGATTGCTTATGATGGGGGTGAAAACATTTTGTTTTTGGACCATGGTTGATGGTGAAAGAACAAGAAGCCTGGCTGAAGGCATGAAACGTAGCGCTTGTGGGAGGAAACCCACATAGGTTTGGGAAATTTTGACCCAACCTTCACTTTTTGATACAATTGCTTTGTTTTTACACTTTCCAAGAAAAAAACACACACTTGTGTTTAATAGTTTTTGTCTAGTTTTAAGATGTACAGGTGGTAATATGGTGAAATGAAGGAAATTTGAGTACAATTGAGAGAAGGATTCAAAGGAAAATCACTTTGGGTCAAGTTTTTGAGTGTTTGATGTTCCTCATTTTGAGAGTAGCAGCTACAGGGACCACCACGGCCGTGGCACATCAATACGACCGTGGTCATTTGCATGAAAAACACACCAAATCCCTGGATTCAGAAGCAAAATTGAGAAAAGCTGCCAAAGGACTGCACCACGGCCGTGCCAGGCAGCACGTCCATGCAACTTGAAGCCACCACGACCGTGCTATGCAACACGGCCGTGTTGAACACCAATTTCAGCCAATGAAGGTAGATTAGTGTGGCAGCTACTATGCATATCCTCCACCATAGGGAGGAACACTTCCAGAGCCTTGAGAGAGCCATGATCGTCTACCCTATCATCCTAAACTCTAGGATCATGTTGAGGATAGCATGATTCAAAAGTTTGGGGTGTATCCCCTCATTTTCCATGCTCACTCCCATTCTCTTCAATATCATCTTCTACCTCTTTTCTTCAGCAGCGTTCCATGTCTTTTGTGCCTTGTAAATTCATAAAGTTGTTCAACACCATGAGTGGTTAAAATCATAGTTTGGGTTGGGAGTAGCCACTAAGTCTCTCTCAACATGTAAGTGCTTACATCTATTTGAATGCATATGTTCTTAGCAATGGATATCTCCATACACTTCTTATTTCTTCACTTGCATGATTTGCTACCATCTTTTGATGTTTGTTTCATAGTGTCTCGAAAGAGTAGTGTTGCTCTTATCTAGCGTTATGGAGTTGTATGAATGCATAAGAATGTTGGAATGCTAAATCTACTGATCATATGGTTATATTTGTGATTGTTTATTTGCTTTCTTGAGAGAGAGGTAATCTTATAATCTAGATCTATTTTAAGCTCAAGAGAGGAGGGAATAGACATATATGATGATTTCTTGTAACCTTGCCCAAGAATTACAAAGGGTGTGAGTATTGCATGTTGGTGAGAGATCCTAGTAGGTTAAACCTCATCCAAGTTCCCTTCCATATTTGTTACAACATGCTTGCTTTCTTTTATTATCTTTTTTACTTTCTTAAAATTTCATTTGTTTGTTTTACTTTGTTGAAGTAACGTCATTCCTTAAGAAACATTGTCTTAATCTAGCTTCTTGTTTGGTGTGCTAAGATAAGACTCTACATTCATAGCACTAATCCTTACATATCCATATGGTTCGACCCTGATCTACTAAATCAGACCCAGTATAATAGTTGTAGGGGTCTGAGTGTTAGTTTAGGAAGTTAAGCATCTAATACACTAGATCCACTTCTTTTTTGATATGTGATTTGGGTTAATCAACTTTTTTGTGTTGTTGTCGAGGACAAGCAAAAATGGTACTATTTATAACATGAGTATACTAACCATACACATGTGATGAATGCATATTCATTTATCTTTTTACATATTTTTCTTAGTCTTTTCATTAGATCTAATCTCTTTTTTAGTAATTTCGGGGATAAATTGCAATTACCCACTTTTTGATGTACTTTATTAAACACTTCTCTTCTCTCTCACCTTTTGTAGGGTTTTTCTCCAAAATTGACTTTTAACCTAATGAGCCTATGAGACGACTGTCTCACTAGGCCCAGATGGTCGATTAACCCCCAGAGATCCCCACGTTTAGAGACAAATGACCTCTTTGGCCTCATCTAAACCAACTACTTCAAATAGATGAGAGTCTCTCTTCAATGAGACAATTTTCCCATGGATACAGACGACCATCCCATGAGCACAAATGGCTATATTGGCTTGACCTAGAATGAAATCATTTTGCAAAGGGTGCCGCCACCAATTTAGGATTCCAACCCTTTTATTAAGCACACAACAGTACAAGACGGGCGTCTTAAATCACCCATATGACCATATCAAACTTTGCTTTGAGCCCAATATTGCAACAAACGACACCGCCACCACCCTCTTTAAGGTTTTGATCTGATCCTTTTAGATTCAAGCCGTATCACTGCCAAAAAATCATCTCTCCTAGCGAGAAGGTTGTTTCAAGATGCATGATTAGTGAAACCACTTTAAGGTGAAGAACTAGGAAGCGTGCACACAAGCAACAATGGGTTCACATGGAGTTCATCTCTTGTGTTTTGTTTACTAATAATCCATATACCTACATCCATCTTATTGTCGTATATCTATTGATCTAGTTTTCACAAGGGCTAAGGTAGTGAAACCGCTAAGCCTCGATGCTTTTCCTTCTGATTTTAGTCATTTCTTCAAACACTTGTTCCATCGCTCTCTATTCATTTCTTGCATTTTAGTTCTTGTTTAGATAATCTTGTGTGCTAATCTGGTCACCCATAGGATTGAGAAGGCACTTGTTGCTCAAAGAGAGAGAATGATGGTTGAACGTGCAACCCATGATGCTAATATGTGTGCTACCTATCTATCTGAGTAAGAGGCCCTTGATGCAGCTCAAAGGGAGGATGAGAGACAAAAACAACTAAAATAGTTTTCCACTGCAAAAACCAGATATGCACAACACCCAATCATGCCACTGGATATTATCGCCCCCCCAATTTGAGATATGCACTCAGTGGTTCACCATGCTCCAGGCCAACCCATTTTTTGGGAAAAAGGGTGAGAGTTGCCAAGATCACCTCCAACATTTCACTAACCTTTTTTCTTTGACCATGATCCCATGCCTTTCTAAAGATGACATTAGACGTAGGCTTTTCGAATACTCTCTCTCAGGGCAAGCCAACAGGTGGTATAATGCCATGGAGAGTGAAGACCATGTCATCACTTTAGAAGCACTTCAAACAAAGATATTGGATAAATACATCCCTCCTACCCTTACTTATGATATTAGGGGACAAATCCTTCCCCTTTCAATGATCCCAGGAGAAACTTTAGAAGAAGCTTGGGAGAGATTTAGGGAACTCCTTCGACATTGCTCGCATCATTACATATCACAATCTAAACTGATTGAGATATTTTACAGTGGTGTTGATGATGACACCAAGAAATTTCTTGATTCTACATTTGGAAGAAACTTCATGCTATAAAACTTGAACAGTGCATGGGGGCTTATCAAAACAACCTCTGAAACTCACCCCCGATGAGGAGCTGGTGGTGTCCTCAAGGTGGCTAAGACTGAGGTAAATCTAGATATCCATATCATTGTCGAAGCCCTTGAATCGATCTCCTTAAAATAGGATTGCTTAGAGTCCTCATTCAATGCTTATGAAAGGCAACCCCAGCAAGTCAGAGACGAAGTATCTCTCTGTGAAATTTTACAAGGGTATGATTATGTTACCCTCTAGTGTCAATACCTCCACAACAATAATATGCAGACTGGTGTTGCTTAAAAAGTGGAGGATTTAAACTCTATTCATAGTATCTCGGGCCAGGCTTACTAAAATCCTAATCAGGCCAGAAACCATCCCAGATTTCAATATGGAAACCCTTCAAGAGAAGAAAATTCTTATCAACTTCCCCATCCAGAAAGACCCCCACACCCTAAAACAAACTACCATCAAACACCACACTTCCCAAACTATAACATCCACAAGAAGTTTGGGAACCAAGCGAACTATTGGGGTAATTTTTAGAACCGGGGACCCTACCAAGGGCAACAATTTTAGATCCTTAATCTACCACCTCAACCTCAAGCACAACATAATGCCCCCACATGCTCAACTGATGATAGGGTGTCTGCCATGGAACAAACCATTCTTACACAATCATCTCATCAGAAAGAAATTGATGCTCAGTTGACCCACCTTATTTCCCAGCAAAAACCCCATTCAGGTACCTTTGCTGGACAACCTCAGAACAACCTGAAACTAACCGAACCACTTAAGGTGGTGTCCACCCATTCAGAGAAGAATCATACTCCTTTCCTAGAGAAACCCACAATTGTACCTTTATACTTTAGGATGATGATATTGTGGTCATCAAAACTCCTCCTTCACCCACTCCCTCCATTCCCACTCCTTCCATCCTTGCTCCTATGCTCGCTCCTATGGAAATTGGTAGGCTAAAAATTCATATATACAAACCTCATCCACCTTACCAGGACTGCCAAAAGAAAACTACACTTTGATACTCATTTTGTGAAATTTAGTTACTCCATGAAATAGTTTCATGTGGATATTCCTTTTCTTGATGCCTTAGCTGATATGCCTACCAGGGCCAAGTACATGAAATCCGTATTGACCAAGAAGTACCACACTGATGAGCATGAAATAGTAATGCTTGCTAGAACCACTTTTGTATCATCCAAAGAAAAATTCCTAAAAAAAGAATGATCATGGCTCCTTTGGGATTGTATGCTACCTAGGTGATAATGCTTGCATGAAGGGTCTTCTAAATTTGGGTGCTAGTATTTCTATCATGCCCTATAGTCCTTGTAGGAGGTTAGGCTTTGTTGACATGCTTCCTACCACCATATCCATCCAATTCATTGACTCATCCATGAAAAAACCTATGTGTATCATTGAAGACATACCTGTAAGGGTTGTGAAAGATGCGTATGTCTCATGTGACTTTGTTATCATGGACATAAAGGAATACTTAAGTCACCCATCATATTTACCTCCCCTTTTTGTTCACGACTCGTGCTTTGATTGGTGTTGAGGCCAGAACCATCTTCTTGTGCCCAGAAAAACAAGCCCTAAAGTTTATGGTAGTTGAAAGCATGCACAGACCAATCCTCTAAGAAGAAGTCTATCTCTTTGATTGTATTGAGAACATGCAACAGTTGAGACAGGAATCTGAACTAGTGAGGATCCCCTCTAGAATGAACTTGTAACCCTTATTGATTTTAGATTCGATGATGAGCAACTAGAGAAATATAGACATCATCTTGACACCTTTGAGGAGATCCAATATGAAGAATTTGAGGATCTCAAAATGCTCTCTGTTGTAGATGCAAAACTTGAACCCCCCAAGGCACCCAAGATGAAACCCCTTACTGATGGTCTTAAGTATGTATTCCATGATGAGCAAGAACTTTATCCTATTATCATTAACTCTGATCTTACCTATGAATAGGAAACCAGGCTCATGATTGGGATTAGGAAGAGGAAAGCCGCCATAGGGTACAAAATGGCTGATTAGACAGGAATCGATCAATCCATTTGCATGCATAAAATTCCTATGGTAGAAGAATACAAGCCTTGTAGAGACGTTCAAAGGAAACTGAATCCAAACATGAAGGAGGTTGTGCATCTAGATGTTATCAAGCTTTTGATTTCATGAATCATCTCCCCCATCTCTGATTCCTTTGGGTAGTCCAGTTCAGGTCATCCCCAAGAAAGGTCGTGAAAACTGAGAATGATGAGCTTATTCCCGCCCGTACTATCATAGGGTGCAGGATGTGTATTGACTATTGAGAAATGAATAAGGCCACTAGGAAAGTTCACTTCCCTCTTTCCTTTCTAGATCAAGTACTAGATCACCCGACCCATCAACAATATTTCTATTATCTTGACGGCTATTCGAGTTTTTATCAAATCCCCATTAATCCAAATGACTAGGTGAAAACAACCTTTATTTTCCCATTTGGAACTTATGCATTCAGGAGAATTCTAGTCGGGTTGTGCAATGCCCCAGCCACTTTTTAACGATGTATGCCTGCTATTTTTTCTGGATTGACTGTGACCATTATGGAGATGTTTATGGATGATTTCTCTGTCTATGGAGACAACTTTGACTCTTGCCTCCAACATCTATCTCTTGTTTTAGAAAAATGTGATGAAGCACATTTAATCATCAATTGGGAAAAATGTCACTTTATGGTGCATGAAGGGATTGTCTTAGTCCATAGGGTGAGTAATTGTGGCATTGATGTTGATAGAGCCAAGATTGAAGATATGTCCAAACTTCCACCCCCTTCTTCTATTAAGGACGTTCATGCCTTCCTTGGGAATGTTGGTTTTTATTGGCGTTTCATCTATGAATTTTCTAAGATCACCAAACCCTTTACCAATCTCCTCCAAAAAGACACCCCTTTTGTGTTTGACAAAACATTCATGGCCACTTTTCATTGTTTGAAAGATGATCTCACTTCTACTCCTATCATTAGAGCTCCTAACTGGTCTTTGCCATTTGAGTTAAAGTTTGATGCGAGTGATTACTTTGTGGGTGCATTCTTGGACAACATATTGATAAAAAGCAACATGCAATTTACGATGGATCCAAAACTCTTGATGACAGCCATCAAAATTATACCACTATTGAAAAGGAAATTCTAGGCATAGTATATGCCTTTGATAAATTCTTCTCATATTTGGTAGGGTCCAAAGTCATTGTTTACATGAACCATGCGACCTTTCGATATTTGATGACTAAAAAGGATGCCAAACCCCACCTTCTTCATTGGGTCCTTTTGCTTCAAAAATCTAAATTAGAAATCCTAGACAAGAAGGGTTGTGAGAGTGTTGTTTCTGACCATCTAAGCCGCCTTGATTTTTTGGATGATGATGGAATTCCCATTAATGACTCTCTCCCTGATAATAAATTGTTAAACATGGAATCCCAACATCCTTGGTTTATTGATTAAGTACATTTTCTAGGCACAGGTGTGTTGCACGCTCGTTATAAGGGACTTTCTAAGGCTAAATGTCTGCATGATGTCAAACAATACTATTGGCATGACCCATACCTTTTTAGATTATGCCCCGTTGACCTTTCCAGTAGGTGCTTCATTGAAGAAGAGGATCATGGAATTCTTGAGCAGTGCCATTCGGGCGCAACAGGAGGGAACATGAGCTCTTAGAAAACTACTAGGAAGGTCTTACAATCTGGTTTTTTCTCACCCACTCTTTTCAAAGATTCATACCAATTGTTCCCTCATGTGATAAATGTCAAAGGACTGGGACCATATCTAAGAGAGACCAAATGCCCATGACTTCTTAGCAAGATAATGAAATCTTCAATGTTGGGGAGTAGATTATGTAGGCCCCTTTCCTTTTTCTTTTGTGGCACCATGATGAGGGCACCGAAGAATCGCCTCATCTAGTCCAATCTAACCATCCCAACTTTTGTAGGACTTTGTTCCCTATCGCCAAAATTCCCTTTATGGCTAGGATTTCCCCTCACCGCCCTTTTCCTTTAAACCCTTATCTATCTGTCAAATATCTACATAAGGAAACATTTAAAACCCTCACATGTTTTTTGATGCTCCTCTAGTAACAATTTGATCCCTGATGCCCTGTGCCACTCCAACCGTCTCACTCTTCGCCACTGGCGCCCTCAACCTTTAGCCTAAAGGAGAAAACTCCTCCTATACAATTGGCATGAATGTAACCATCAAAAGAGCCTTTAAGATGTTTTTCCATCGTTCGTTTACTCTACTTTTCCTTGAGTCACTACATCCTATAGCCATGGTTTGCATCTTGTCGATGTCTACTGCTTGGGTCATTCAGTAGCACCTCAATGACAAAAATAGTTTCTTTGACTTCGCCTCACATTTATAGTCATTTATCCAGTCTTTAAGGATACTCAGACGTCTTTGATTCAAACCCAATTGCTCAAACATGCAACTTGTCCTTCATGCTGTGTTGTGATATTCTCACCATGGTCCTTAGGGACAATTTCAACACAGTTTTATCACATCTTTAGTTTGTCATCACCACCGGAGTTTGACGAATGCATTGGGGTCGTCCCCTAGTTTTATCACTAGTTGGAATCAAGTATTACTCATGCCTCAAGTCACGGAGGCACATCTTCCTTGCACACGATGAATAAGAAGAAATCGAGTAAGGAGATGACTCCTTTGTCCCTGGTCGTTTGATTGAACGATTTATCTGCATGGGTACTTTAGGGTTTTACTGCATGCCTTTTTGGATCAAGTGCTCATTTGTTTCGAGAGGGACTATGATGGAGTGGTTGACCATGTTTGGTCCACGTCAGATGGGCCCTGCTTCCCCAATGGATGTTTTTTCACTAATATGGATTTTTCTGATTGGCTAGTTTTTCCAAAAATCACAATAATTCAACCGTTGGTTAGAAAATTATGAATAAATAGTCATTGGAAATGATTTTTAATGAAGAACCCAATTTTATTTTTACAATCCCTAATTTAATTTTCTCTAATCTTGTTTCCCTATTAGACCCAAATTAGGGTTTATGATGTTGTTTAAAGTGATAAATAATATAAGTCATGTAATGTTAATATCAGGGAACTAAGGATTTGACCAAGATCAGAGGGACTAAGCTAGGATTTTGTTTTCTCAAGGTAAGCGGGTCATGCCACTATACACATGTACTTTGGTTGAATGTTTTGCTATGTAGGATGTAGGAATTATGCTTTCAATTTCAAGTTCAATGCTCAAATCATGTTCATCATATAAATTGATTGATATTTGCTATATTTTATGTCATATGGTTATCATGTTCATTAAGATTAGAGATTATGATTAATGGTCAATGATTAATGGATTTTAAAGTTCATGTTTCAAGATGAAGAAATCCCATCATGTTAAATATTAAAGTTTAAGATTAAGTTCATGATCATGGTAAAACTAATGTTAAGATATCTAATTTAATTAGTTTCTATATGCATCTCAAATCATGGACCTCAAGGGGTCATTGTGGGAATTTGTGCCAATTATGCGCTTTTATAGCCAAACCATGTGCATTCGTGTCATTATGAGCTTTCCTAGAATTATGGGCTTTCCTAGCAATCATGTGTTCTTAAGTGGGCATCATAAACAAATGCATATATTTCCTACTTAATTCTTCATGTTATAGGATTTATGTTATCAAGAATGCAGAAGTCACATTCATGTCAAGATTTTCTCTCAAGTCTAGTATATATGCTTACTTTTAAGTTCTTATAAAATGTATAGTGTCGCTTACTGATATATGTCTTTATTTTCACACGGTCATGGGACGACATGTCCCTAGATCAAGGAGCAAAGGAAATTGAAGTGAGTGTTTCAAAGTATAAGTTTCTAAGATTTATCTTGGTGTGGCGCCATCTACACCTTAGAGGATCTAATATCAAGTTTCCAGATGAGATTTATGACATAGAAATGTTCCAACTTTTATGTATTATGTTCTAGTTCAAAGATGAGATAGTTTACATTACAAGTTTTCCTTTCAAACAACAATGTATGAATCAATGATTCTAATAACTGCATTGTGTTTCATTTATCTTGTGCAACGCATATCATGTTTTGTGGTGTTCTTGTAAGCCAAGTGACCCATGTTAAGGACAACATAAGTTTTCTTCTGATGACGTATGTATATAGTTGAAGGGGCATTACAATAAGGTATTAGAGCCATGAATAAATGACCACTAAGCTAAAGATTCATATGATGTAACACTAGGTATAGAAGAAGTAGGTGAAAGATATTAGAAACCAAATTAGAGGTCTAGACAAGAGACATAAGTTCATATGAGGATTAGGGTTATGTGCCTAGGATTTTTCAACTTTTTATGTTAACTCTAGAATTGTATATATCATGCTCTCTCTTTTTCCCGTGTGTCTATGGTATGGGACACACGTTCACGGGGTTTTGTAGAGAGAATGTTATACGCATAATCATAATTTTCTTGTGCTTTCAAATTCATGTGGTATGGGACATGTACATGAGGGAGGTACTAAAATAAGCATGATAAGATAAGTCACCTCTAAATATATGACCAGCCGACATGTATCCAAAGAAACAAAGAAAAGAAGAGTTGCATTAAGATGTTGATACCTATAGTCACCTAAACCTAATTAGATAAGCATGTAAGGTCCATGGTAGAATCATAACCCCTAGAGAAGAGGCGAAAGAGGTCCTTTGTCATGTCAATGAATATGCCAAATAGGTTCATTAGTACAACACCCACATGTTGATAGTGTTTTACCATGAGTATGAGACTTTAAGATGATATTAGAAAATAGTATACATAGAATTTATAAACCCCTGAGGTGGGTAGTATGAGAAAATTTTGAGGACAAAATTTATTTTATGTGTGTAGAATTATAACATCCCAATTTTTAAATAAAAAAATTTAGGGTCTTAATTACAAATTTTCAGCTAGAAAGTTAAAACTTGGATAAATATGGAATCCTTTAGATGGGGTTTGGCATATAAAGAAAATGAAATATGATTCCTTTAATTTGTTTATGATTAAATAAGTCTTAAATACATAAAAGAAAAACTAGCATTTATCCCCTCACTTTCTCTCTCCCCTATATTTGAGGAATTCTTAAAAGGAATATAGAGGAAAATACAAAGACTTTGAATTTGAAAATATAATTATGGATACATGCCTTGGCTAAGAAGTTTTCCTTTTACCTTATTCTAAGGGGAAATCATATATGAATTCTCTTCTTCTCTCTTCTGCATGAAAGGTTAACAACAAAGGCATACAATATATGTGATATGAAATTTTTTGTGAGACAATATGTGATATAAAGTCTCATAAAGGAAGGCAATTGCCACTTATCTAATTAATTCAATGCATTAAAATAAAGTTTAATGACTTATATGGAGATTGTGGATTAAACTTGTGAAAAACTTAAATCTAACCATACAGGAAGGATCAAGACTTTTAGATTAGCCTATTGTTCAAACTTGAAGTCAACAACACTTTATATGACTCCTCTAATATTTTTAAAAGTTTTTGTAAAGTTTAAACCCTAATTTTAGAAATATTTGAATTCATTTCATCGATTTGATATGGTATCCTTTTACTTGAATGTCACGCCCTAGATTTGGTTAATTTCATCTATAGTTCCTTGTCACATGGGCCTAGCTATATCCATCTAGCATAGACTCTTTTGTAGCTATTAGATTTCTCACCAAACTACTCATAAGTTGTCTCCTACCTTGAGTAAGAGACCAGTTATTAGGAAACCAGACAACGATTTCTTCTCTAACCTTGATCTCCATCCACTGTTTCTTTCTTTCCAAACTCTATCCACCGATGAGATCACCTCATCCAGTCAAATCTAACCATCCCAACTTTTATGGGACTTTGTTACCTATCGACAAAATGCCCTTTAGGGATAGGACTTCCCCTTATCGTCCCTTTCTCTCAGAACCCTCATCTGTTGGTGAAATATCTATATAAGGACACCAAACTCTCAGATGTTTTTGGATGCTCCTCCAGAACAATTTGATCCTGGATGCCCTGTGCCACTCCAACCATCTCACGCTTCGCTTACGACACCCTCGAACTTTAGCTCACTAGAAAAAACAACTCCTATCCAATTTCCATGAAGGTAACCAAAAACGGAGACTTTAAGATGTTTTTCCATGGTTTGTTCACTCTATTTATCCCTAAGTCTCAACATCCTATAACCATGGATTTGTACTTCATCAATGTCTAATGCTTGGGTCATCTGATGGCACCTCGACAACAAAAATGGTGTCATTGACTCTACCTCACTTAGCTAGTCATTTCTCCAGCCTTTGTAGCTACTCAGACACCTTGGATTCAAACTCGATTTCTCAGACATGCAGCTCGTCCTTCGTGCGCTATTTTTTTAGTCTCGCCATGGTCCTTGAGGACAATTTTGACACCATTTTGCCACATCTTGGGTTTGACATAACTGTCTCAAGTCTCAGATGTGCTTCTTCATCACGTTCAATGGAGAAGAAGAAACCATGATAGGAGATGACTCCTTTGTCCTTGGTTGTTTAATCGAATGGTTTCTTCTTCATGGGTACTTTAGGGTTTTACTGCATGCCTTGTTGGATCAAGTGCTCCTTTGTTTCGAGTGGGCCCATGATGGTGTGTCTGACCATTTTTGGTCCACGTCAGATGGGCCCTGCTTCCCTAGTGGATGTTTTGTCGCGAATATGGATTTTTCTGATTGGCCAGTTTTTCCAAAAATCATAGTAATTCAACCGATGGTTTGAAAATGAATTGAATTACCAATAAATAGTCATTGGAATGTATTTTTAATGGAGAACCTGATTCTATGGTTTCCAAGTCCTAATTCAATCGTTGCTAACCATGTTTCCCTATTAGACCCAAATTAGGGTTTAGGATGGTGTTTAAAGTGATAAATAATATAAATCAAGGTGAATGGGACTAAGGTAGGATTTCATGGAACTTTGGATTTGATCAAGGTGAATGGGACTAAGGTAGGATTTTGTTTTTCTAGTAAGTGGGTCATGCTACTAACATATGTACTTCGGTTGAATTATTTGCTATGTATGATGTAGGAATTATACTTTCAATTTCAACTTCTATGCTCAAATCATGTACATCATACAAATTGATTGATGTTTGCTATATTTTATGTCATATGGTTATCATGTTCATTAAGATTAGATATTATGATTAATGATCAATGATTAATTGATTTCAAAGTTCATGTTTCAATAGGGAGAAATCCCATCATGTTAAAGATTAAAGTTCAAGATTAAATTCATGTTCACAGTATTGTCAATGTTAAGATATTTGGAATTGAATCAATTTTTATTTGCTTATAAAATCATGGACCTCAAGGGGTTGTTTTGGGCATTTGTGCCAATTATGGGATTTTAGAGCCAAATAATGGGCATTTGTACCGTTATGGGCTTTCCTAGCAATCATGTGCTCTTAAGTTGGTGTTATAGAGAGATGCATATATTTACTGCTTAATACTTCATCTTATAAGATTTATGTAATCAAGAATGCTCAAGTCAAACTCATGTCAAGGTTTTCTCTCAAGTCAAGTATATATGCTTACTTTTAAGTTCTTATAAAATATATAGTGCCGCTTATTGATGTATGTCTCCATTTTTGCATGGTTGTTGGATAAGATGTCCCTAGATCAAGTAGAAAAGGAAATTGAAGTGTGTACTTTGAAGTAGAAGTTTCCAGGACATAGCTTTGTGGGTTGCCATCCACATCTTAGAAGATTTGATTTCAAGTTTTCAGAGGATATTTCTACCATAGAACTATTCCCCCTTTTTATGTATGAGATTCTAGTTCAAAGATGATATAGTTTACATTACAAGTTTTCCTTTCAAAGAACAATGTATGAATCAATATTTTTAATAAATGCATGGTGTTTCATTTATATTGTGCAATGCATATCACGTTTTGTGACGTTCCTTAAGCCATGGAACCCTTGTTATGGACAACATAGAGTTCGCTTCTACTAACGTATGTATATACTTGTAATAGGTGTTATGACACACTTGGAATTTGAGAGGTTGTAGAAAGAATCTTGAGGAAAAATCATAATCTCCTTTTCCCGTATTGGGTAACTTTTGTGTGATAGTGATCTCATCTTGGAGTTTATCACTAGCTACCACCATTTCAATGACTCATGGGGAAACTCCAGCAGTAAGGTCCATGTTTTTGTTGAAGATTTTGAGATCTCCGCCAGACAATGATGTTTGTAATGAGACGGTCCAAATTTGTAATGAGACGATCAAAATTGTAATACAAAGACTCGTTTTGTATTACAGCGTTGTTACATTCATAAATATATATTTTACTATTTCTAGGTAGAGAATACAAACATCACGATGTATTTACGAAACGAATCACTCCACTACAATTTGGACTGTATCATTACAAATGCATGCCTTCCTATGACAAAACTGATGCACATGTAGCAAATCATAGTTACCGGCACGGGTAGCGAAGATATACCCATATATATACATATGTGTATATCTATATATGCTACTCGCTCACACTTGCTGATATTTTTTTTTTTAAAATTCGCAATTGTAGAGGAGTATTTTATCTGGATCCCAAAAAATTTGATCCAAAAATAATATCATTTGTGCCCCCAAAATCAAAAAACCCGTCCATATATTTACTAATTGTATATTTTCTACGCAGTTACTCTTTTGCTCTCAGAGTTACTCTATATATCAATATAGTTACTATTTTGATTCAGAACAGATACTCTAGTGTACCATATAGTTACTCTTTTAACCTCGAGTTGCTCCAGCGGGTAGCGAAAATCTGGCTACCCGCACGGGTAACGAATGAACAACCATATATATACATATATATATATATGTATATATATATATACATATATATATATATATATATATATATATATATATATATATAGCTACCCGCCCCTATTTCGGTTACTTTTTTGGAGTTTCTTACTTTTGGCATGTAGTGGGTTACTTTATCTGGCAAACTATTACCTTTCATGCATAGATTGTTACATTTGCAACAACTATATATATATAATTATATATATATATATATATATATATATATATATATATATATATGTGTGTGTGTGTGGTGATTTATTCAGTACCCGTGTGGGTAGCCTTATTTTTCAATTCCCGCACATCCAAAAGTGTAGCTATATGGTATACAAAAGTAACTCTAAGATCAACAGAGTAACTATATGGTACACAAAACTAACTCTAAGATAAAAAAAGTAACTGTGCAGAAAATATATAGCCAGTAAATATATGGACGTGTTTTTTGATTTTGGTGGGGCAAATGATTTCATTTTTGCATTAAATTTTTTGTTGAGCTAGATAAAATGCTCCTCTACAATTGTGAATTTTTTTTTGAAAAAAAGTGACTGGAAGGGTGGGCGGGTAACTACCCCCGCGGGTATTAAATATGAGCCATATATATATATATAGGGAGTTCATTCATTGCCCACGCGGGTAGCATGGATTTTTGGCTGCATGATATATATATATATGTATATATATATATATATATATATATATATATATATATATATATAATATATATATATAGGGAGTTCATTCATTGCCCACGCGGGTAGCATGGATTTTCGCTACCCTGCAGCCAAAAAAGTAACTCTCCTAGCTAAGAAAGTAACTCTGCTGTAAAAAAAGTAACTATGGTGTCAAAAAAGTAACTCTGCTGGCCAAAAAAGTAACTCTGTACAAAATTCTCCTCGCCGCCACAACCTAGCGCTCTGGCGACTAGGGTTACGGCGTGTGGGAGTCCCTCTACCCGAACGGGTCATCTTCTCTTGCAGGTCCAAGGATAGGGTGAGCTTCCTGGTACTCTCCCCATGATGGCGGAGGAACTGACAGAGAGATATGTGAGACTACAGCTAACGACGGAGGAGGAAGAGCCGATCGAAGTCAGAGAAGAACGAAATGATGAGGAGGCGGAGCATCTGGGACTGGCGTTGGTCGCACATTTTCTGGCGGACAGAGCACCCAACTTTTGGGCGATGAGACACACCCTCACACAGTCTTGGGGGCTCTCACAGAAGGTAGTGTTCAAGCAATTGGAAGGTGACGTCTTCATCATTCAATTTTTTGATTGGAGAGACAAGCAAAAGGTGATAGATGGGGCACCATGGAATTTCGAAAACAAGTTGCTGGTCTTCAAGGACATTGAGAAGGAAGAGCAGCCAGGGGCAATCATCATCAAGCACACCCCATTCTGGGCTCGGATCTACGGGCTTCCACTAGGGTTCCGGTCGAACCAGGCGATCAGGAAGATTGCAAGCAGACTGGGCGATGTCCTTGACTTCGACGTCGACGAACTTGGGTGGGAGACATCGGCGAGAGTGAGGATCAATCTGGACATCACAAAACCATTGAAGAGAGTCATGCGCCTAATAGGGAACCAGAACAATATCATCACTCTGGATGTGAAATATGAACGGATGATGCACTTCTGCCATATCTGCGGGAGGCTAGGTCATGTTGAGAGGGATTGCAGTGATAGAATCGAAGGTGAAGAAGGAAGCCAACAATGGGGGCCTTGGCTGAAAGCATCCCCACGGAAGCCGAGGACGACGCTGCATGAAGAGCTACATGGCCATACCCGGGTCACGAAGAGAATAGTTTTCAAGAACAAGCCGATGAAAGAGGGGTCGTCTACCAAGGGGACGACCGGAGACAGTGGGACGCGGAACAGCCAGGCCTTTGGAGCGGGGGAAAGCGAGGCACCGATCAAGGGGGGGCATGACTAAGGCAACAGAGGGAGCGGAGACTCACAGCAGTACCAAGAGGGCAGTGCGGAATCCAACTACGACCTAGACGCACTATTTCCAGAGAGGCAGGAAATAACAAGGGCGGATGGAGGAAAGGGCAAGGGCAAAGGAGGGACGGCGGAGGTAGGGAAGACGGAAAGAAGGCGGATAGCCTTCGATAGGGACGAGCTTCTGGAGGTGCGACAACGGGCATTGTCTAACTCGGGTGGCGAGGTGGATTGTAGAAGAACTATCACTGAGAACACGATTGAAACAGACATAAGAGAGGAAGTAACAAGGAAAGAGCCGGAGGCCATACCCAAGCATCAGGAGATAAGCAACAACACTATACAGCAAACGACGCAAAGTCAGATCAAGACGAGGGCACATATGAAGATGGAAACCGGAAGAAGATAGGTAAGAAAGGCAAGGGAGACTCAAAGAAGAACAAGAAGCCACCGTGGGTATACAAGATGAGCAGGGTACATCACCTCGGGATACAAGAACATGAAGTTATTTGGGACACTGTGTCGGGAAAGAAAGGAAGACAATCTGAGTACTGTGACATGGAGCTAGATATAGTTAGCCCCACGGAAGACATATCCATGAAAGCAAGGAGCAGTGAACCAACATCACAATTAGAAGGGACACGAAGTGTTCAAGTAGCGGAGCCTGGCGAAGACCAGCTCCGTGAACAGCTATGAAAATCATGAGCTGGAATTGTCAGGGTTTGGGCAACCCTGACACTGTGAACGCCCTCCGATCGTGGTGTTGGAGGGAGAGCCCGAATCTTGTCTTCTTAATGGAGACACTCATAACCAGTGTAGATTTAGAAAAAGTGAAGAGAAAATGTGGCTTCACACAAGGCATTTGTATTGACAGAGTGGGTAGAGCAGGTGGAATTGGGTTGTGGTGGAAGGACGTTGATCTTAACATTATATCCCACTCACAACATCACTGTAGTTGTGAGATTGAAGATGGAACAGGGGCTGAAAAATTGAGAGCAGTGGGAATCTATGGGTGGGCGGACCAGAAGCTGAAGCATAATACTTGGAACTTGATACGTGATTGAAAAAACACATCTGATTTACCTACTGTGTTCTTCGGTGACTTCAATGAGATTGTTTCCAACACGGAAAAATCGGGAGGCCCTCCAAAACCTTTTCGCCACATGCAGGATTTCCGTGACGTGATAGATGACTGTGATCTGACGGACCTGGGATATAGTGGAAACATTTTTACGTGGCAAAGGGGAACAACACCTGAAATGCTTGTTCGAGAAAGACTGGACAGAGCCTTCGCATATCCAAACTGGGCGGTGAGATTTCCACAGGCACGTGTCATCCATCTTCCTATTGTTGAGTCTGATCATGCACCGGTTATCATTAACACGGAGTATAGAAGAAGGAAACAAAGAGGAAAACATGATAATTTCTATTTCGAGCCCATGTGGATGGAAGACGATATGTGCGAACAAATTATCAAGGAATCATGGGATGGTGGAGCATCTATTGATTTGCATGGAAAGATGGAAAGGTGCAACATAAAATTAAAATCCTGGCAAATGAAAAGTTTGGGAAAATGAAGAGCAGGATAAAAGAATTAAAAGGACAGTTGGGGGAAGCTCAACTTCTACCACCGGATAGAATCAACCTTGACAGGTGCTCCCGCAAAGCAGCAGAACTACAAGAGTGGCACATGCGTGATGAGAAGTATTGGCATGCAAGGGCGAGAGTGAATGAAATGAAAGCGGGTGACAGAAACACGACATATTTTCACCATAAAGCGTCTCAAAGAAAGAAAAGAAACAAGATAGAAGGGCTCCATGACGAGGAGGGACAATGGCAGACGAAGGAAGAAGACATTGAAAAAGTCATCACCACTTACTTTCAAGGGTTGTTCACGACGTCAAACCCAACAGGTTGGGAGGAAGCCACTAAAGGGATTGAGAGGAAAATTGGAAGAGTTGATAATGAAGATCTGGAAAGGGATATCACCACGGAAGAAATCCAAACAGCGCTGAAAAGTATGCATCCTAACAAAGCACCCGGGCCCGATGGAATGAAGGCCATGTTCTTTCAAAAATATTGGCACATAGTGGGCAGCGATGTTGCAAATTACATAAATGGATGGTGGAAATCCGAAGGTAGTATAGCTGATGTGAATTCTACTCTGGTGGTTATCATTCCCAAAGTGAAGTCACCAAAGGAGATGGGGGAGTTCCGGCCCATTAGTTTGCACAATGTTATTTATAAAATTGCAGCAAAAGTCCTAGCCAACCGCCTCCGCCCCTTGATGGATAAAATTATTTCTGAGCAGCAAAGTGCCTTTATACCGGGAAGGCTTATCACAGACAATGTGCTTGTTGCCTACGAGCTGTTCCACACTATGAAAGGCGTGAGGAGGAAAAAGAAGGGTCATATAGCACTGAAGCTTGACATGTCAAAAGCTTATGACAGGGTAGAATGGGGATTCATAAATTACATTCAGGAGAAGTTAGGATTTGGAGAGATCTGGAGGAGAAAAGTCATGAACTGTATGTCGACAGTGTCTCATTCCCTTGCTATTAATGGGGAACGTACCAGGAAAACTCAACCTTCCAGAGGACTGCGCCAGGGTGACCCTCTCCCCCCTTATCTTTTTATTTTTTGTGTTGAAGCTTTTTCTTCCTCGTTAAATGTAGCTTCACAACATAATGACATTCATGGAGTACGAGCCAGCCGTTATGGGCCCCGTATTTCTCACCTTTTCTTTGCAGATGACTCCACCCTTTTTGCGAGGGCGACCAAGGAAGAATGCCTGAAATTAGCTGTGATCATCAGCCAGTACGAACAGGCATCCGGACAAAAAATCAATCTATCAAAAACTGAGGTGGCCTTCAGCAAAGGAGTCAGCAGAGAGAGGAAAGACAAAATATGCCAAGTGCTTCAAGTTAAAGAGGTGGAGAGACACGGGAACTATTTAGGCCTACCAGTTGCAGTGGGAAGATCCAAAAAGCAAGCCTTCTCACATATTCAGGAAAGGGTATGGAACAAACTGCAAGGTTGGAAGGAAAAGCTGCTATCCAAAGCGGGAAAGGAGGTCCTAATCAAGGCAGTGGCCCAAGCGATTCCATCATACATGATGAGTATTTTCCAGTTACCAGCGTATCTTCTTGACGCCATCAACAGTTCCATTGCTAGATTCTGGTGGGGAGCAAAAGATGGTGAAAGGAAAATAGCCTGGGTTAGTTGGGAGAAACTCTGCACACCAAAGAATCAAGGAGGCATGGGATTTCGAGACATTAGTGTTTTCAATCATGCTCTTCTTGCTAAGAAAGTATGGCGCCTATTCCACAGGAGCAACACATTGGCCTATAAAGTCCTAAAGGCCAAGTACATTCCATCATGCAATGTTCTCGAGGCTAGAAGGTGTCACAATCCAAGTTTTACGTGGAGAAGTATATGGAATTCCAAGAGCATAGTGCTAGAAGGCATGCAATGGAGAGTGGGTGACGACAAAGAAATAAATATATGGAGAGAGAGCTGGATACCAAATCTAAATGGCATCATAGAAGGGTGGATGGGCATATCATCACCGACGATATAAAAGGTCCATCAATTAATTGATCAAGAAATAGGGCAGTGGAACCGTGGGCTGATTAGTGAGCTTCAAACACAAGACATGGCTGCTATGGTGTTAGCAATTCCTCTAGGAGTCTCAACGAGGGCGGACAGGATTTTCTGGAAACCAAGCAAGAGTGGGGAATACACGGTGAGATCAGCATATTGGTTGGCAACCCAACAGCCGTGCAGCACTGAGCAACCGACCAACCAGGTGGACAAGGAGGTGTGGCAGGCGGTATGGAAGACGGGTCTAAATCCCAAAGCGGCTCACTTCCTATGGCGTTGCTTCATCGGCTCATTGGCCATTGTCGGAAGGCTGTTTGATAGGTACTGCCATCAAGACAGAATATGTAATATATGCCGGAGGGAAAAGGAAGATATCGGTCACATGCTTTTCAAGTGTGACCAAGCATGGGAGCTATGGAAGGACTACCCGATGGAAATGCAACGTCGTATAGAAGAGCTGGGCACAAAACCAGTCAAGGCAGCTATCATGGCTGCGGTTTGGTCGTTCCAAGGAAAGACAGACGACGACATGGTAGCTGCTCTTTGGGCTATATGGAGTAGAAGAAATGATATTACCTTTGGGAACAAGGTGCTCCAACCACTCCTTATGAAGAACTCACTATTGTCGTTAGTTAGCTCACACCCGACGATGAGCAGCTCGCTGAACTGTCTGGCAGCGACGGCTGTAAGAGTGCACTGGTGTAGGCCGCCGGAGGGATTTATCAAAATGAACTGCGATGCTACGGTTAACATACAAGGAGCATATGGCCTTGGGATAGTTTGGAGGACAGCTGATGGAGAAGCAACAAAATTAGAAGGAAAGCAACAGCCGACACTCAAGGACCCAAAATGCGCTGAAGCACTCGCCATTAGAGAAGGACTCCTCATTTCCAAAGATATGAATCTCACTCAAGTAATGGTGGAATCGGACGCTGAAGCGGTTATCAAGCTCATTGAGAATGGGACTAGAAGAGCGGACCTCCTGGGATCCATTCTTGAGGACATAGCCCATATTAGAAGTTTCTTTATTAGCATTTCTTTTGTTTTCTGCCGTAGACTGGCTAATGGGGTGGCTCATCAGTTAGCCCGGATGGCCGCTAGAAGTAGTTTCTCTTACTCTAATAGTAGCTCTTTACCTCCTGTTGTAATGAACTGCATTCAAGCAGATTTTCATATCTAATATATTAGATCTTTTGATTTCAAAAAAAAAAGTAACTCTGTACAAAATATACAACATATATATATAAGGACGGGTTTTCTGATTTTGGAGGGGCAAATGATATTATTTTTGGCTCAAATTTTTTCGAGAGCTAGACAAAATAGTCCTCTACAATTTCTAAATTTTTTTTAAAAAAAAAGTGATCGGAAGGGTGGGCGGGTAGCTACCCGCGCGGGCAATAAAGATGGGCCCATATATATATATATATATATATATATATATATATATATATATATATATATATATATATATATATATATATATATATATATATATATATATATAGACATATATATATATAGATATATATATATATATATATATATATATAGACATATATATATATATATATACATATACATATAGATATATATATACATATATATATACATACATATATATATATATATATATATATATAGACACACACATATATATATACATATATATACACACACACACACACACACACACATATATATATATATATATACATATATATATACATATATATATATACGTATACATATATATAGATATATATATATATACATATATATATACCTATACATATATATACATATATATATATATATATACATATATATACATATATACATATATATATAAATATATATTTATATATATATATATATATACATATACATATATAGCTACCTGCCCCCTATATTGGTTTCTTTTTTGGAGTTTCTTACTTTTGGCATGTAGTGGGTTACTTTATCTGGCAAACTATTACCTTTCATGGATAGATAGTTACATTTGCAATAACTATAACAAAAACAACTTTATATATATATGTATATATTTATATATATGTATATAAATATATATATATATATATATTTATATTATATATATATATATATATATATATATAAATATATAACTGTTGTTTCTTTTCTAGATTTACTTTTTTAGTCATGTAGTTACTTTTTTGTTCATAGAGTTACTTTTTTGGCTGACGGGTAGCAAATTTCATGCTACACGCGCAGGTATTGAATGAATGACCATATATATATACATATATATATGTATATATATATACCCGTGCGGGTAGCCTAATTTTTTGCTACCCGCACATCCAAAAGAGTAACTATATGGTGTACAAAAGTAACTCTAAAGATCAACAGACTAACTATATGGTACACAAGACTAATTCTGAGATCAAAAAAGTAACTGCACAGAAAATACACACTCAATAAATATATGGACGAGTTTTTTTATTTTGTGGGGGCAAATGATATTATTTTTTGATGAATTTTTTTGGGGAGCTAGAAAAAATGCTCCCCTAAAATTGTGAAATTTTTTTTCAAAAAAAAATGACGGGAAGGGTGCGCATGTAGCTACCCGCATGAGTATTAAATAAATAAATATATATATATATATATATACATACATATATATATATGTATATATATATATTGGCCCATCTTTATTCCCTACGCTGGTAGCTGCCCTCCCACCCTTCCGACCACTTTTTTTCAAAAAACAAATTTGCAATTGTAGAGGACTATTTTGTCTAGCTCTCCAAAAAAATTAGCCAAAAATAACAACATTTGCCACTCCAAAATCAAAAAACCCGTCCTTATATATATTTGTTGTATATTTTGTACAGAGTTACTCTTTTATTTGTGTAGTTACTTTCTGTTTACCATAGTTACTTTTTTGACAACATAGTTACTTTTTTGGCCAGGAGAGTTACGTTTTTGGCTGCCGGGTTGCGAAAATCCAGGCTACCCGCGCGGGCAACGAATGAACGCCCTATATATATATATATATATATGATTATATTAATATGACTACATCTTTAATACCCACATGGGTAACCTGACTACCTATGTCGTCCAAAAAGTAACTCTTTGGTCAGGAAAATAACTTGCCAGAAAAAATAGTAACTATGTTGACCAAAAAGTAACTATTCAACTGAAAAAGTAAAATCTGAAAGAATACATAGAAAAAATTGTAGAATAAATATGTGATTGTATATTCATTATAGATATTTCAAATATAAATATTTATGCATTAAAAGTAATAGTTTGCAAGGTAAAATATCCCTCTATGTGTGTAAAGTTAGAAACTCCAAATAAAGTAACCAAATTTGGAGCGGGTAGCCTGGAATTCGGTAACCGTCAACGAAAAAAGTAATTCTTTCACTAGAAAAGTAACTATGAGATAAAAAAAGTAACTATGTTGATAAAAATGTAATTATACAACTAAAAAAGTAAATCTAGGAAAAATACACAGTAAATACATATATAATTGTATTTTTGAATTTGTTTTTGCAAATGTAACTATCTATGCTTGAAAAGTAACAGTTTGCAAGGTAAAGTAACCCTCTACATGTCAAAAGTAAGAAACTCCAAAAAAATTTAACTAAAATAGGGGGCGGGTAGCTACCCCGTGAGTATTAAATACATGCCCTTATATATATATATATATATATATATATATATTTGTGTATATATATGTATATATATGTATGTATATGTCTTCGGTGTTTGTAGTCTTTTTGATGTGATTCACTTGAAATCTTAGAATGATTTTCATGAAATATGACAAATAATTAGACTTTCTTTTAAGTAGGTTAAAATATGTTCATATTGCACACTTCAAATTTGTGTTTATAGGTAGATTTATTTTTGTTGAACGAAGACTTTAGTAGCATCACAATTAAGCAATGATTTTCATTCCTAGCTAATGTTTTATTCTTAACTGGTTGTAGACTCTTCAAGCCAACATAATACAATTCTCTAATGTTTGATTGCATTGGAGAATTTGATTATAAACTTTAAAAGAGTGTCACTAATCCAACTTTCCTAATTATCCTAGTTGTGATTCGTACATCATTCATTTCTGCCTATGTCATTGGTACTTTGTTTGCAATATGTGGTAGTGCAGTCAAGGTGCTCGAATTATGGCAATGATTTAAATTTGACCGCAACATAGTTACATTATGTGTCCAATAGTTAATAATTGAAAACCATTCAAAACACAATACCTAATGATCCATAGATACAATATATGTCAAATTGCTACTTTTTGTACCAAATGGTTATTAATGACCCATTGTTACAGTATTTGAAACTAGTTACTTTGTATACCACATAATTATTTTGGTGATCTTTTGTTGATTTTTTTGTAAGTGTATTCACTTTTATTTTATACTTGTTTTACCTTTTGTCTTATTAGAATTACACCATGCTAAAATTAAAATGAACACAAGTTATTATACATTTTAAGCATAAACATCCATTTTTCTCTATAGCTTGCATTTTGTGTTCAAAGAATTACTTTTTATGACCAAATTTTACTTCAGGTTAGATATGGATTGTTTCATTCGTTCATGTGTGAGTATTGCATATTTTCATATTCCAACATCTATTCATCGGGAGTAGTTAATTCAGTGATAATTAATCATTTTTATGTGTAATAGTTACTTTGATTGGGAAATACTTATTGGTCTCGTAGTATTTAATATAACAACAAGCAATTTTCATGCTCGGACTACATAGACCTTGAGCATTTCTTCAACATACAAAGTAATCCCGTCACAGAATTAAAGTTGGCTTCACACGTGATCCTTTCTTTCACCTATGTTTCTCTTCTTAGCAACAAATAGTGTTTCTTTCTCATAATTATGAAAAGAACTATAGTCAAGGAAGAAATACATGTGTACTATAAATTTTAAGGGGGTTGCAGAGTCCATGCACGTTGCACTATCACCATGTTTCCTTGTGTTTCAAGCATGTTTATGAGGAACCAAGAAGAAGTTAGATATGTAACTATCATTGTCTTAGAAGAGGTGTACTACATCAGAGCAAATGTTACCATGGACAAACTTTCTCCTAGTAGAGGAAACATGGTGACATGTTGAAGAAGAAGGAGAAACATGGATAACAAATGTCTAAAGAGGTCGAATGGATTTTTGTAGGTTCAAACTATTAATTTTGATAACCAAATATGACTTTCAACATTTATTATTACTTTGTATGATCAGATCTTACCTTGTCTGTCAAATAGTTATTTTCATACCACATAGTTACACTCCATTTTTTATTTTTATAGTCATTGAACTAGAAACACATCAAAATAATAAAAAAATGGTTTTAGCAATGATGCCATGTAAATCACTAGAAACATATTAATTGTATGGCTAACTGAATAATGAAAGTTTTGTAAGGGGACTGGAGAGATTACTATGAGACAAAGGATCTTCTTTCTAAAGAGATTCGATTTAGAACTTTTCTATGTCCAAGGAAAGTTATATTTTGTTCAAACTAGATATTATTTTGTAGTATAGTCCATCGTCTGTATGACATGTTGACCGCTTCGGCCTGACTATCTTATTGATGCCATCATTGACAACCCAATAGTTCAGTTCCATGCAAGTGGGAGGTTGTCATCAACCTGCATTTTGACCATGGGGACATTATCCGTCTTGCCCATTGTAGAGCACCCTCCACCCCATCCATTTTTCATTAGAATAAAGATATAATGAATGATACCATCAGGTCTTTTGCCTAAATATTTCTATGTATATCACATGCTAACTAATGAGTTACTTTTGATTAATGATTTGTTACTTTGATGATACCTAGTTACTTATTCAGACAAATAGATAATTTATATCACATAATTATTTTGACTACCACATAATGTCTTTCTAATGAACATCCTTTTTTGTACAGATTTTGGGTAAGCTCCAGTTGTGACTTCTTAACCCATTTATTTCTTTTGTATTGGCTAATTAACTTGCTTTATAAAAAGAAGGCCATCACAAAGAGACAACATTAGAGTCATTGCCATGTTATAAAATTTTCCTCCTTTCCTTTCTAGATTTCCTCTGTCCATGTCCACTCTTCTATGCTTCTCCTTTATGGTAGGGTTTGAGGAGGGAGAGAGACTGTAATGCAAAATTGATTCCAAGTTCTTGTATTAAATATTGGGTTGCTACTGTTGTGATACCCCATTCTAAAACTTTGCCCTCTCCTTTCCCTCAACATAATCACACACCACACTACATAACAGTTAGGTATGATAAAAATGATAAAAGGGAAGTGCCCGTCCACCACTTCCTCCTTGGTGACTTGTTCAAAAAATCACATACAGATGAGGAAAGGCCCTTTTCAGTGTCGTTATTGCCCCAGCTGGTTCCCAACCACCAAGCTCTAGCGACTACATGTTCCACCACATCAACCCTTCGAGGACTCCAAAGAAAATTGATATTGTTGAGGTATACTCGCAGATAGCCTCATTACTATCACCCACCATCTCCTTGCTAATAATAGCATGTACCAAGTGCTCATTGGTTGGGGAGACCTATTCCGCATGGCAAGGGTGGGGAAGATGAATGATAGTGGTGTTGCAACTAATTCTTATTGTTGTGTTTTAGTCATATGAGACAAGCCTAAGAGGTGTTTCAGCCTTGTCAAGCGTAACTACTCCTCAAAGGAGTTGTACTCTTCTATAGGAGGATGTTGAGGAACAACCACTATCACACTGCTTGAATGAGGACAACGACATTGGGTCAGTCCCATCGGGGTTCGAGTCATTGTTGGGTTGATGGGAGAAGCAGTGGTTGAGCCTAGGGAAGGTGAAAATGCCAGAGAAGGTGAAGGAGGAATGTTCTCACAGACCTCGACCGTCAGAGCAGAAGCCTGACATCAAAATCCTTGTCTTGGTGACACTAAACCTAGAAGATACTTGAATCCCCTTGCTCAGAGGAGTCAAGGCTGGAGAGATGGAATGGGAGCTAATATTGGCCTATATTTACAATGTGTCCCCATTTTTTCAAATTACTCATAGCATAAATTAAATACCTTCATGGGAAATTTAAACACCCTCATATATATATACATTAATATATATACATGTCAGGTTTAATCGGTGTGACCATTTTGACTGCTAATTGACTTATAATATGGTGATAGGTATGGTTTTTATGGTTCAAATATTTGTTAATGTCATGGTCATTTCATGTCCAACCATTTCGACAACTCCAGTTCAACTCAGATCAACCCATTCTGAGTCAACCATCATTCAACCAATAGCCTGGTTATGAAAATATTTGTACCAAATCTAGTACCTTCATTTGAATGTCAAAATGTCTTCAACTTCTTGGTCTGCTGTGTATAGATTCAAGCATTACATAAGGACTAATATTATTATGGTTTTTCAAATGATTGTTACAATAATGTAACTTTATGATGATACATTCTACAATCCATTTTGTTATACAAAATAAATATTAATGTATAATTTTAAATAATACGCACTACAATGAATGTCATTAACAAGTTTTTATTAGGGTCCAATTGGTTTGTCGTAACTTGTCTGAAAAACTTATGAACTGGAGTTCATGTTTTAATTTTTTATGATTTGCTTAAAGTAAGTGTTGGAATTTGAGTCTCGTGACTTTTGGTGAGTTATAGACTTACATACAAAACACAGTTGTTGAGTTCCCTCATAAAAAGAGCGGAAAATGAGTTCTGGGACAACTAACCACATTTCTTATACTATTATATTCTCCATTCATCATAATTGACACATGTAAAAATACTTATGACTAGAAATATTAGCAATGCAGATATACTTCATTGTTAAAATCATAACATAATATGACAAAATATCATACACTGTAATCACATTATTAAACAATTTACAGTATAGCAACCATTGCTAGCGTGATTTTCAAAATAAAAAAATACAAACATCATGGCAGAGAAAGACACCCTACCATGTATATATAATGTGATTACCTAACATATTTTTATTCTTCATGTTAAACAATAACATGTAAAAATGGTATTTAACTATAGCCATGCATGAATAATATAGTAAAAATTCCCTACAAAATTAATGTAAAAATTAATATTTTGCATTGTGTTAAACATTGATGAACCAAAACATTTGTTTACAAGCACATGAAGTACATATATTATTACAATAATATGTACAAACAAAGTAAAATTAATATTGTGATGTGATTTTCATTTTAATATTTTTATCAAGGTTATATTTGTAACATAATAAAATAATTTTAATGGAGAAACATTTTCACCATAACCATTTGTTGAGGTTATTATGATTTAAGAATATTATGATGTTAGCGGATATAATTTTTTTATGTCTTTGTCATTCTTACTTATTTATATTATTAAAATTAACAATATTCATAATGGTTTCCATATTTACACTTACAACAAACCAATCACATGGAAGTGAATGAAATTTAAATTCCAAAACTTGAACTAGAGTTCCCAGAAAATGAGTTCCATAGAATTTATGACTTACACCAAACCAATAGGAGCCTAAAAGGAAAATGGACATTGGTTTTAACAATCAAAACAACTAAATTCACACAAGTTTATTACTTTTTTTAAACAAACTCGTAAGATTTATTGAATCATTAAAGGGTTACATTCGTTGGGTATACATTCTGCCAAAAACATTTATCGTTCTCTATGAATGGTAAAATGTCCCCTGGTGGGATAGGGAAGTGAGTGGATTGTAGTTTCTTTTTGAGGTGTAGTTTAGCTAATGCATCTGCACACCCGTTGGATCCTCTTTTGGCATGTGATATCGTCCAACCTGTTCGATATATGGTTTTTATCTTGATCAGCCTAGGGGAGTACTATGGGAACGAGTAGGGATTGCCATGAATCATGTTGAGTGCTCCTTGATAGTCGATTTTAAAGAATACATTGAGCCAGTCATTGTTGTTAGCAACCTCCATGGCCAGAATAATACCTGCAAGTTCTTCCGATGTGGGGTTGCTAATTCCAAGGTATTTTGCATGGCCGACAATCCAGTTACCATGATGGTTCCTGGCGATTGTGACGATAGAGGCCCTGATTTTGTTGAGAGTGGTGTCTGTGTTGATCGTTATCCAGTTGGGCCTAGGGGGGACCATGGTGTTGTTGTTCCGTTGTTGGATGTTGAATGTTCAACAGTCGTAGCAACGTCTTCATGAGCGTGGATCTTCCTAGAGATGAGTCGTATCTGGTGATTGTGCACTAAGATTTTATCTTCATGTACCTTGATGTTTCATTCTCTCCAAATGATCCAACAGATAGATGCAAAGCTTATTGTGTGGTGCTTGTTAAAGGATATATTAGATTCCAACCAGTTGATGAAATCGTCAATAGTGAAGAAGATCCGGTTGCCGTTTATAACCTGTTGGAAAGAATGTCATATTGAGGTTGCAAAGGGGCAGTCTCTGAGGGCATGGAGCATAGACTTGGTCAGGTGGTTCCAGTGTGGGCATGTGCATGAAGAGGAGATATGTCTGGCCATTAGTTGTTCATTGGTGAGAATCGCTTTGTGGCCCAAAGTCCATAGGAACATTTTGATATTTGCAGAGACTGGGGCCTTCCAGATCAGCTTCCAGGGACCATGGACATCAATGTTGGTCGCTATTCGGAGTTGATTGTATGTGGAAGCAATGGTAAAGGCTTTGTTGGGTGTTAAACTCTAGGCAGTGCAGTCTACATCATCATTCATGGTAGGAGGATGAAGCTTAGCAATCAATTGTGTTAGATGGTTTGGTAACCAATCCTTTAGGAATTCCATATCCCATTGTCCTTGTGCATTGAGGGCGCTGCCTACGAGGAGGTCCAAGATATCTTCAAGTATCATTCTTAGAGAATGTTTTCTGAGTTTTACTCCCCCTTCCCGCCAGATATCATCCCGGAAACTGGTGCTCATGCCATTGAAGATGACTTTGTTGGAGTTGTCTTCTATGCATTGGTTGCCATCAAAAGCTGTGTTAGCAAGGCATGGGAGGTTGGAGCAGGGGTAGTTTTGGTGCTTGTGGTATATGACATGCATATTGTATCCCCAAACGGAGGTGGCATTGGTGTGGAGGTTGCAAGTATTCCGAAGGATGAGGGCTTTATTTCACTGTCTCATGGATTTAATCCTGAGGCCGCAGTTGGGCTAGGAGTTGGTGACTTTGTTCCAAGAGACAAGCGAGAGGGGGTGTGATTTATGTTGTCCACCCCAGAGGAAGTTTCATATCTTGTTGTCGATCAGGTCACACACTTTAAGGGGTAATGAGGTGGTCTTCATAACATAGGTTGGGATGGTGGTGAGTGTTGCTTTTGCTAGGAAGACCCTTCCCGCAAGCGACAGGTAGTGGGCAGACTAGGCGTTGATGCTATTGGTCAGGTTGTTGAAGATGCTAGCGTAGGTGTCCTTGGTCACCCTGTACTGCGGGAGCGGGACTCTAAGATATCTGCCAAGGTCGTTGGGCTTCCAGTCTGTGACTTGCACCTGATGTGTATGGCTTGGTTGAGCCTTTCGATGCAGATAACAAAGAGGTAGGGTGACAAGGGGTCGCCCTATCGAAGACCTCGAGAGGCTTTGAACTCCCTAGATGGGGTAGCATTCCAAAAGATGATAGATGAGCCACTTATCACCGAGGCCATAATATAGGATATGATGATGTTGGGTAGCTATAATTTCCATAATGTATCATGGAAGAAGGCCCAAGACATTTGATCGAAGGCTTTTGTAAGATCAATCTTCACCGCCATAGATCTGGTGCCCTTCTTCCGCTTCATGGTGTGGATCAGTTCTTGGACAATAGCTATGCTGTTAGTGATTCGTCTTCCAGGGATGTAGCTTCTCTGGGTAGGGCAGATCCAATCAGGTATGTAAGGCTTGAATCTCTCAATAATTAGTTTTGATGTTACTTTTAAGGTGAAATTGTTGAGCAAAATTGGCCTAAAATGGTCGCATCTCTCCGGGGAGGGTACTTTAGGGTTGAGGACTATTATTGATTTGTAGATATCGTCAGGAAGGACTATGTTGCTGATAGTCATGGCAATGGTCCTATGGATGGAGTTTCCCATGGTATCTCAGTTCTTCTGAACAAAAGTGTCATTCACCCCATCGGGTCCAGCGGCCATGGTAGGGTCGATGCTGAATGTGGTGTTCTTGACTTCATCCCTGGAAGGTACATTGCCAATAGAAGTGAGGATCTGAGGATGAAGAGTTTGGAAGGAACCTGGGTAGTTTGAGATGTCGTGAGATGGGTGCCTTGGCGGGGAGGCGGAGAGAACCTGTTCAAAAAAGGAAACCATGAGTTCAGTTAGTTTGGTTGGATCGGAGATCCAATTCCTGTTCTCATCTTTAAGAATTAAGTGGTTGTTTTTTTGTTGGTGTTGCTTGATGATGGTGTGATAGAATTTTGAGTTCATGTCACCATTCTTGATCCAGTTAATGTAGCTCCTGTGTTGTAATTCAATTTCCTCACTTTGCCGGTGGTTATCGAGTTCCGCTTGTAGGTGTGTACAAATCTTGTCTGATATGTCATTGTACTGGGAGGCTATGTCCTCCTGAAGTTTTTTGATGTCCCGGATGAGCTTAGTTTTGCGTTGATGCATCTGAGAACTAATCTTCCTATCCCAGCGAGTGATCATGCCTTTTGCCTCATCTAGAGCCTGGTTGAAGCAAGTGATGTCATTCCAGCAGGTTTTGAGGGTGGTTACGAATGAAGGGATGTTGTTCCAAGAGGCCTTGGTGACAAAGCGGCAGGGTCTAGGAGAGCCTCTTGGTTTGCGGACAAGGAGTGGGCAATGATCAGAACCCATCTTTGGTAGGTGTTCGATGGAGAACCCGGTGAAATGGCTGATGTAGTTGGAGTTGGAGGTGGCTCTGATGAGTCTTTCTTATAGGATTCCATGTTTACAAGTAAACCTCATTCCTAAGAAGTCGAGATCAGAGAGACTGGCCTCCATCAGGGTGTTATTGAAGGTGCTGGCTTTGACAAAGTTGTAGTGTGGGCTGCCGCTTTTATCATCAGGTGAATCAGTGGTATTAAAATCACCAAGGGTGATCTAACGGAGGGTGATGCTCCTAATCATATGAATAATATGTTTCCATAGGAGTTGTCTAACCTACGGTTGAAAGCTGGCGTAGATGAATGTGATAATGAGGGAGTTATTAATCATGCATGTTATGAACTATCAGTGGATGAGCAGAACCTAGATGTTGAGGTTGGCATTGTCCCAACAAACCCAAATCCCGCTAGAGAAGCCGCGAGCCTCCATGTGGTGCAAGAAGTTGAATTCGAGATGCTCGATGGTGTTCGTGGTCTGTGCACCACTAATTCTGGGTTCCAAAATAGCGGTGATTGCAGGACGTTGAGTGTGAAGTAATTCTTTTAATGCGCGGCATCAGTTGTCGTTACCAATTCAGCGGGTATTCCAGCAGAGGATATCTAAAATTAAATGATTATGGTGGGTGGCAGAGAGGAGTTTATCAACTGGTAGAAGTAGCGGTACTCTCACCATCATAAGGAGCTAACACCTTAGTCTCGTCTGCAAGAGCATCGTTGTGGGTTGTCTCTTCATCATCTGGTTCCTTGGCCACCAGTCTAGGACTTTTTCTTCTGTGTTCATAGGGAGGATTGGTTCTGGCCAGCTTGTTCTTTGATGATAGGTTTTTTATTTTCCTTCCTGGTGACAGGATTGGTGTTTCGGTATGAGGGCTTAAACATTGTTCATCATATTCACTACAGCAAAATTGCCCATTAGCGGCATTTATTCTAGTGGCATTTATAAAAAAAATCACTATCTTTCTAATATACAGGCATTTTTAATTAAAATGCCTCTAAACCACCTATTATAGAGTTTCTAAAAAGGACTTAACATTAAAGGCATTTGTATTTTTAATTAGTGGCAATCCTAAATTGCCATACCCAAATTAGAAAGTAATTTGCTAACACAATATTGACTTTCCCGCTCCAAATTTTATGACTCGCGCTCCAAATCACTACGATATTCCACTCTCTCCCTAATTCAGCCCGACGATATCCATCTACCGCTCTCTCCTTGGGCGACTTCCTCCCTCTCTAGCTAGCGCGTGGAGGAGATCGTGCCCTAGCTGTTGGTGGATCGCGTCTTGCGTCTGTGCGCCAGTTGCCGGCTCCAGAGTGCCAAGTTGCCGGCCGCAGAGTGCCCAGTTGCCGACCGCAGTTTGCTAAGTTGTCGGTGCCCGCTGGTGAGTCCCAACTGATCGAAGCATACTCATTCATTCTTCCTCCTCCGCCATTTTGGACCGAGCCCAGTCGAAGCAAGACTCAATCTGCCCCTCCGGCATCGGCAAGCTTGATTGAGGGAGTACTCCGATCAATATCTTTAGGTAACCATCGACGCACCCTATTCTACAACTCCCTTATCTCGTTATGGTGTTCGATCCACCCCATATATCTACACAAACCAGGTTCATGCCACGAAGCTAGACTTCCGGCCAGGCTTCATGGCCACAGTAAAAATGATATCTGTATTTTCAAGTTGCCTGCCAGGCTTCCGGCTAGACTTCTGGCCAAGTTGTCAATAATGGTTCGACATCACCAATAGGAAGTTTCACTAGATTAACATATGATATCTGTATTTTCAAAGTTTTTTGGTAGGTTGGGTTGCTAAGAAATCAGTGGGATTTGTAAATAGTTGTTGCTGACGCCTATGTAAGGCCAAGATCAAATATTCCCATGTTAGTATCAACCATGAAGACTTGACCTACACAGATGCATTTAGGGAGAGAAACACATACATATTAGTTAGATTTTTTCTCTCTAAGTGTTGAACATCCAATGTCATGTTAATTGAAACATGAAAAAATGGAATAGTATGTCATTTTTTATTAGAGTTCTAATATGTAAAGCTGCATCCAGTAGATGCTACTAGTAGAAACTGGAATTAGATAATAAGCTAGGTGATAACAAAGCACAAACTCAGAAAAATCCATTATATTTATAGTAAAAATAGAAATGTTGCTTCAGATATTTTTTTGTAGTTTGCAAGCAAATACTTGACTCAAAAATGAACAAAATCAGTAGTAATAATAGGTGCATTACATGTGATCATTCAGGTTCAAGAAAAATTTTGATGAAAAGATGCTCAACATACATCACTTTTGGAAGGACCACAGACTTAAAACCATCAAGCTGAATTTTTTCATGGCTGAAACATAAAAAATTTAGTAGAAATAGATTTCTTAATTCTATGCTAAGCTTTAGTTGTGAAACATATATAAGGCACACATTTGATAATGCATTATTGATTGATAAGTAACACAAATGTTCAATATTATGATATTTAATGACACAAATATGTACCATATATGTTATAAGTTCAGCTAGACTTTTCATTGTGAGGAGGAGGCACTATGATCTTTTTTGGGATACTTTGGCTCATTATGTAGATGAGGTAGGGAAAGTGAATTTTGTGGGTTCATGGAAATCTCTTTGTACAACATTATATTCTGGATTTGATGGCTCAAGTTGAGATAAGTACATTTCAGACTAATGGAGTGCAACATTAGCCAAATCATAAATATGTTTATTTTAGGGTAATAACACTTGTAACCTATATAGAAGAATAAATAACTTACATAGATGATCTTTGCTACTATTAGATGTAGTTTGGTAGCTATTTGGTCTAAGTTGTGCACAAAGTTGTAGTGTACAACCAATTTATCTGTGCATAAAGTTGTAGGGCACAGAGTCATACTAGGCATTGATGGGCTTCTCTCCTTTGCCAAATAGTGCTTGTGAGTCAGATTTAGACCTATCCCTAATAGGGTTTGCTTTCCACTTGGGCCAATACAACTGAGCATGTCTCTCTTTAATGTGCCAAGCAAGCTGCATGATAGACTTTGCAGTCATTGATACGTGCAATCACTGATACTTTCTGGGTGTATATGTTCTAAAGGTTTCTAGTAGGTGAGCTTGTAGAAGCTGAGGTTGTAGGGTTGGAAACCATGTTGGTGGTTTTGAGGTTTACGAATTCTCCTTTGATACTGGCGGATAGGACCTGGGCTCCTATTCATTTTCTGATTCAGTTCAAAATGATTAGAATGTGCCTGGGTCCTTATTATAAGTATGTTCTTTTATCGTTTTAAAAAAGTATTTCAAACATAGTGTCATGTACTCATAAAACTAAAGTGGTAGGAATCTATCCCATTTACATATAGGTCAGAGAATAATAACCTCACATAACTCATTTAGAAAATTTACATTTTTAGATGAATCCTTCTTGTCATAAAATTTATGGTACTATCAAAATAATAAGATGATAAGATATGTTGTAGTAGTGTTTTGATAAATACAGAAGTACAAGACTGTAGTAAAATTTTGGAAAGACACCAATAACCTCTTTAAATAGGGCTCACACCTTCTATAGTAGTGCGTCGATACACCAAATTAAATAGGTCTCACACCTATACAAAATAAGCCAGACACCATTAACCTCTTTGATAATCTAAAATATGAGTGTTGATTCAACAAATAGATAATAAGTGTCACCTCATTGTATGAAATACCATGATACATCAAATTATAGAAAATACTAGTTACTTCATTGAAAATCTCAAAGAAGGATTAGTGAGCATTGGACCAATTGCAAAGATATAGCCTCTATATAGGACATGATCTCCTCTATTAGATTTCTTTTCAATCTATCATATCTACCACAATAAAGTTGGTTATGACAAGCAATAAAAGGTTAAATGATGTTATACAATTTTTTCTGAAAATATATAACATCGTTATATGTACTTACACTTTGTTAATACTAATATTATGCAGTCTTTGTCCACCCACAAAAGTCACTATGAACTGGGCCTCTATGCCAATGTTAACGTTCCCTATTGAAGAACAATTGGACATCATCCTAGATGATCGTTCCTTAAACCAACTAGCCATACCCAAACATTGGCATTTTCTAAAAGGAAGACACTACATGCTTGGTGAAGTGACCCTAAATTTTGGCAATTATTCACATGTTATCGAGGTTGAGTATGATTTGGCGGGACATCTTGTATCAAAATCCAGTTGGCGTGATTGGATTAGAAAGATGCTAATGGACCGTAGCGATAGGCTTTTCTCCGTCCAGTTGGCCATAATACCATCAAAGTTTGGATATCCAACATCAACTACGAGACCGCCGATCATCTACGGAGGTATGAGTGCACGATGGAGGATATCAACTCGGACGACTCTGATTATGAGGCCCCTGTCAGTTCAGATTTGTCTAAATACAATGAGGAGCTCCGTGACACAGCACAATCATCAAAAAGGCCACGGTAGGTCCAATTAACAAATATAATTGTCAAGACTAAAAATTTGTGTTTACACTTTTTGTCTAAAAGCAATCAATCCTCATAGCTGCTTTCTTTTTTGAGCTTTAGGAGAAGATCGCCACAATGATAAGTCCTCGAAGTTACTAATGCGAGACCATGTTGGTGTAGTATTTAGTTGTCTATCTATCTAGACTTGTATGTATTAATAGTTATTTTAATTATGTGCATGTTTAGGGGTACACCAACCCCTTTGTTTAGTTAATGTTTAGGGTACACCCCTGTGTGTGGATGTAAAAAGATATTAATGAATGGAACTGAAAGTTTCTACATGAATGCTTATAACTGAAGTGTGTGTTCCCATGAATGTTCCAAATTAAAAAATCCATCCTATCTAATGACACATTCAAAACCAAAAAACAAAAAGAAATATGCATATCCTATTATGTTACAAATTACTAATAAATTTTATTATAAATGTTCTTTATAGAATGGATAAGTCTTGGATAGTAGAGGATGACCGAACCAGCAGTAAATACTTATGTGGAGTATCAAAATTTTTGGATTTTGCTTTTGAACATTCATCGATTGGAGACAAGATTGTATGCCCATGTATAAAGTGTGCTAATGTATACCAGGTCACCAAAAAGACTGCATTGAGCCATCTACTGTGGCATGGCTTCTTACCAAGCTATATTTCTTGGGCTTTTCATGGTGAAGATGTCGATGTTTAAATGGATGCTACTACTGATCAGGGAGATTTCCTTAATGCTGAAAATTTACAAGATATGTTGCATGATACTTTTCTGAGTTTCAGCGAAGATGGAAATTTAGAAGGAGTGGAGCCATCTAGTGATCAACATTTCAATACTGAAAAATTTTATATCTTGTTAAAGGATTCTGAGACAGAATTATATCAGGATGTAAGAAATATAGCAAACTTGCTTGCATCCTAGAATTTTATCACCTGGTTTGTCTTAATAGCTTGAGTAAGAAAGCATCATCTATGTTTCTTACATTCTTTAAGAAGATGCTACCAGAAGAAAAACAATTACCTAATTCATTTTATGAGCTAAAAAAGACGATTACGGGGTTGGGCTTAGATTATGTGAAGATTCATGTTTGTCCAAATGGTTGCATGTTGTTTTGGAAGGATTCTGCTGATAAAGATGTTTGTGATACATGTGGAGCATCAAGATGGAAACTGATTACAATCCCAGATGATGATAATGAGCTTGCAAAAAAAACCAAGAGAATACCTATCAAAGTGCTCAGACACTTTCCACTTATACCCCGCATAATGCGATTATTCATGTCATCAAAAACCTCATCCTTAATGAGGTGGCATGTAGAAGAATATGAAAAAGATGACAAGTTAAGACACCCGGTTGATTCACCTGCATGGAAAAAATTTGATGTGATTCATCCAGAATTTGTTGCAGACGCTGGAAACATTCGATTGGGACTTGCAAATGATGAATTTAATCTTTTTGGTACAATGAGTACTTCTTACAGTACATGGCATGTTGTGATTATTCCATATAATTTACCTCCTTGGTTGTGCATGAAGCAACCATATTTTATGTTGTCCCTACTCATTCCTGGACCAGCTTCACCTGAAAATATAGATGTGTACTTGCGTCCATTGATTGATGAGTTGAAAGAACTATGGGATACTGGTGTACATACATATGACGCTGGAACCAAGGAATTTTTTCAGATGCGTGCTTCTTTATTATGGACAATTAGTGATTTTCTAGGATATGCACATCTATCTGGTTGGAGTACTAAAGGCTACAAAGCATGTCCCTATTGTAATAAAGATACTGTCTCACATTGGTTGCCACATAGCCGTAAAGTTTGCTACAGAGGACATCGCAGGTTTTCGCCAACTAGCCACAGATTCTGAAAAGAAGCAAAGGCATTTAACGGTGAGCAAGAATTTAGGTGTCCACCTAAACCTCCTTCTGGAGCTCAAATCTTGTCATAATTGGAGGACGGAAGAACTGTAATTGGTAAGAAAAGGCCAAGAGGTAAGGATTCAACACACAATTGGGAAAGGAAAAGCATATTTTTTGAGCTACCATATTGGAAAACTAACATTGTAAGGACAATCTCGATGTCTTGCACATTGAGAAGAATATATGTGAGAGTATTGTTGGAACATTTCTAGGTTTGAAGGATAAAAGTAAGGACAACTTGAATGCAAGGAAGGATTTGGAAGATATGGGAATCAGATTTCTACTTCATCCAAAAACTGTTGGTAAATATACCATCCTACCTCCAGCTTGCTATACAATGAAAAAAGATAAAAAAATATTATTTTGCAACCTCCTAAAATCTGTCAAAGTTCTAGACGGGTATGCTACCAATGAAAAGTCATGATTATCACGTGCTGATGCAACAACTTTTGCCATTAGCGGTCACTGTGTCCTTGCCCAGTAAGAATTCTAAGTCATGTATTATTAATCTTTGTCGCTATTTTCAAAGGTTGTGCACTAAAGTCATAGATTCAAATGATTTTTCTACATTGGAAAATGCAATAGCTGTTACACTTTGTGAGGTGGAGAAGATATTCCCTCCATGTTTTTTTGACATAATGGTGCATCTATCAGTCCATCTCTCTTATGAAGCTAAGATAGCCGGCCCTGTTCAGTATCGTTGGATGTATCCAATTGAAAGGTAACATTTCACACGTCATGATGACTTTACCTATTGGAATGTAATTTGTCATAATATTTTTGTCAACTTTGTTTTCAGGTATCTGATGACCCTAAAAGGATATGTTTGTAATAAAAGATATCCAGAAGGATCAATAGAAGAAGGATATATAATTTAAGAGTGTCTAATGTTTTGTTCAAGATACTTGGATGGAGTTGAAACAAAACTAAATCGGCCAAATAGAAATGATACTGACGAAGCAAATTTGGAAAACAAGCCAACACTTGACAGTGATGATTGGTCTATTTTCTCGACAATAGGTCATGGTATTGGTAAAATGGTAACATGTGTATTGGACAAACATACATTGAAACAAGCCCATAAGTATGTACTATTCAATTGTGAAACAATTGAACCCTACTTTAAGTAAGTTAGTGTCAACTGCCTTCTATTAATAAAATGCTATAACATATTCCAATAACATATTGCACATATTTTGTATTCATGATGAACTATGATATCATTAGGCAAAAACATGCACAGAAGTCCTTAAAGGAGGTTTAGAGAATACATAGTAACTCATTTGATGGATGGTTTAAGGAACATGTAAGTTTAGTTGTGGTAATTAAATTAGTTATGCTTCATGAATAAAGTCTAACAAACTTTTCTTTTGTTAGATTGAGACACTCCTAAGAACATATATGGTAGATGATAAAGTTTCTTTCTCAAGGTCCACAACAACTGGCCATTAAGTACAAGGGCTATGTTTTCAATGGTCATTGATTTCATACCAAGGCAAAAGATGCAAATCAAACAACACAAAATAGTGGAGTCTTTCTGGTAGCTAATACTGATTGTTATTCTAAAACCACTGACCGCAATCCAATTTCTAGAGATGTAACCTACTATGGTGTTTTGAAGGATGTTATTGTGCTCAATTATTATGAACACTTTAAGGTGACATTATTTAAGTGTGATTGGGTGGACATCTACTCAACGAGGGGAATCAAGCATGATGAACATGGGCTGACTCTTGTTAATTTGATACACCTTCAAACTACAGGATAACCATTTGTAGTGGCATCTCAAGTTGGACAAGTATTTTATGTAGAAGATGTCACTGCAAAAGGGTAGCATTTTGCTATAAAGATTGCCCCACGAGATATGTTCAACATGGAAAAACAATCTTGTATTGAGAATGTCAAAGCTTATGTGCAACGTGAAACTGGAGATGGGTCATCAATGACATCAGAGGATGAAGATATTGATTGTGACATAGTTAGATTGGATATGGAAGGAATTACTATTGCTAGTTCAATAACTGAAAAAGACCAATCCCGAATTCAGCAGGATGATGAAAGTGTATCTCAAAGTGATGATGATGACTGTTTTGAATGATAAGATTACAAAATAGCAGCCAATGTTTCTTTTTGTTTGTCATTAATATTTGACTTAAATAAGCCTTTTTTGGCTCAATGTATCTCTTTGATTTTCTGTCTCACATTGTGCTCTAGCTAGGTGTTTCAATTTTGCATGTTTGGCATTATTCTTATTCATATTTATCCTTATCTCTACTATTGTTTATAATTATATTAGATTAAATATTTGTGTTTCATTTTTAAATATTATTAATAAAATTGTTATTATGTTGTTCAATATTTTTCTAAATGTGACCATTTTTATGTGACTTGATATACTCATGATGAGAGAACAGTATAGTGACAACTTCCATAACATGATAGCCGCAAGCAATGATAAGAAAAACAACAATGACTCTTGTACAGTGGCTCATTTACCTAGCATTACTCGACATGGTTGTTGGCAATCTTTGAACATGTCATCCTCAAATCGCTCCAAAAAACTTTAGCTTCCCTTCCAACTGAAATTCGTAATGATAGAGCAAACAAATTCAATAAAATTGTTGCTAGCTCTGCAAAAAATGCCCAATCAGCCATGTCTCCCCAAGACTCTAATATGGTTGGTGGTTCAAAATCCTCTCAAACATGCACAACTGAAAAGGAGATGGGAACAAGGTTCCAAAATCATCAACAAAAAACGTGGTGATAAAGTTACAAGATCAAGAATTTCACAGCTACCCCGTGTGCCTAATGTCAATGCTTTCGTGTCTATTCATTCAAAAATTGTAGAGAATAGAGCTGCCAGTAACCAAAATAGCAATGTATTTCCTGATAACATGGACCAAAATGACATCTCTGATCACCATGTTGAGTCATTGAATGTTACAACATCACCTTCTGATGGGCTAGGTAATCATTTCATTCATATCTTTGTATTTATAGTGCTAAATTTAATCATATATAATTTTGCATATATATATATTTTATCCTTTATGAATGAATGCTTAGGTCAAAAACATCGAGCAAACAAATTCAATAAAATTGTTGCTAGCTCTGCAAAAAATGCCCAATCAGCCACGTCTCCCCAAGACTCTAATATAGTTGGTGGTTTGAAATCCTCTCAAACATTCACAACTGAAAAGGAGATGGGAACAAGGTTCCAAAATCAGCAAAACAAAGAAAGTGGCGATAAAGTTAGAGCTGCTAGTAACCAAAATAGAAATGTATTTCCTGATAACATGGACCAAAATGACATCTCTGATCACCATGTTGAGTCATTGAATGTTACAACAACACCTTCTGATGGGCTAGGTAATCATTTCATTCATATCATTGTATTTATAGTGCTGCATTTAATCATATATAATTATGCATATATATATTTTATCCTTTATGAATGAATTCTTACGTCAAAAACATTGAGCACGTGGCCGAACACAATGTTTGAATGTTTGGAAAAGAAAGCCCGACGATCCAATTTCCATTGAGAAAAATCAATTTGGACAACTAGTAGGTGAAAACCAATGTCACTTATCAAGTTTTCTGACAACCATTGCAAGAGATGCCGATCTTTATCCATTAAACTATGAGGACTGGAGACAATTTCCAACAAATAAAAAAGATTCTATATGGAACTTTGTGAAGGTATATTATTAAATTTTATTTTTAAATGGTTAAATGAAGCAACTAATTGATATCCTTTATGTCGGTAGAGTAAATTCACAATGGATTCAGATCTAAAGGAGTGGACAATGAAGAGACTAGGAAAGAAATGGAAGGACCACAAGTGCGAGTTAAGGAGACTATACTTCGTAGAAGATAGTCCATACGAACAACAACTTGAACAAGTTGTTCCCTGCGTGGACAAGTCGCATTGGAAACTTCTTGTCGATTATTGGAGGAGTAATAAAGGAAAGGTAATATTATTTTTTCTATTCGTTGATACTTACAATATCACACAGATAATTAATATGGACAATACTGCAATATTTTCCACAGAGGAAGTCTATAACTAACAAGACAAGCAGAAAATTTCAAAAGGTTAGCCACACAACAGGAACCAAGTCGTTTGCATGTCTGAAATATGATGTAAGTTAGTAATTTTTGTGATCCATTTAGATAATTTGATGGCATCCATTAATTTGATGTTTACAATAACCTTGTTTGAATGATAAAAATGGAGAAGGAAATAGGCGGAGAAGTGGATCCCATAATGTTTTTTGAGAAAATTCATCGTAAAAAAGATGGGAGCATAGTTGATGTTGAATCCGCCAAAATTTTGGTACAACACATAATATCCTATGGTATTATGTTACATATACTAATTTCATAGAGGTATATATTTGGTATAAATTGAATCTCGTATGATTTGTTGTATGTAGGAAAAAATTTCTGTGGTAGGAGAAGAGCTGCGAAGAAAACAACCTGATGTTACTTTAGATGAAATTTATAGGCATGTTATGGGAGAAGAGAGACCAGGATATGTTCGTGGTTATGGACTTGGACCATCACCTCCTGATATCTAGGGAAAGAACCATAAATCCTGAGAGGCTGAAGAAGCACAAAGGAAACATTTCCAAGATAAGCTTGAAGAACAACAGTTGGAATTTGATGCAAAACTTCAAGAACAAAAGGATGAATTCAACCAAAAATTGGAAGAGTTACTTGCCTTAACTAGAGCAGGAAACAATCAAGCACAGCATGTTGGCACTGGCCAAGTATTAATACATTTTATACAAGATGTGTGGTATCAATTATTTGCCATGTTGACTTTTATGGACTTATGACAAAAATAAAATAATTGTGCAGACAAACTTATCAATGCAAACTCCACTCCATATAAGACATTCATCATTTAAGAAGGGACAAGTATGTTTGTATTACTGTGAATTGCACTTCTTTTTACGTTTATATAAATTTGTTATGTAAAATATATTTTTTTGTAGGATGTGTATATGTTGAGTTTTACAGATCGAGATGCTAGAATTGCATTCGGTCGAGTTTGTGAGGTTGACCCCATGAAAATGGTGGGAGGTGAAATTTTAGGCTCATCATTTGTTGCTATTTTTGTTGAGGTTTCTTTGTTGGGAAACGATCCTCTAGTTAGACCTTATGATCAATATCAATCTGTTGATGATGTTGTTGGAAACGTCATAGCATGGCTGAAAACACATACGTTGCCAAGGTGAGCATAAACTATTGCTTATACTATTACATAATTGAAAACAAAAGTAGTATCTAAAGTCATTTCCATTTGTTGCAGGACATGAAGTTTAAATTTAATTGCATTCTTGGATACTATATAAAGAGAGGAGAGCTATAGTTGTTTTTATTTAATCCAATTTGTTATTTGTACATGCCGATCCAAAGTCATGGTGTTTCATGTCCATTGTCGTAGACAATGTTGCCAAATAACAATCCTATTTTATTTTGTCCTACTTTTAATTTTGTTATGGTGAATCTTAGTATTATGGATGATGCATTATGATTGGTTTGTGGGTTTTAGCTATGAGAAGTGTTTTAGCTTCTTGTTTGTGGGTACAAATGAAAAATTTAGTTGAAAATGAGTTACGGTTATTTGATCCATTTCTTTACATTTTGTAATTACTCAGCTAGTAAATGGATTATTATGGTTTGGATTTTCAAAATTTACAACTAATGTGGATGGGTGATGTGGACTGAATAATTCTTTTTAAATGTAAAAACTACTGCAGTAAAAGGGTAATTGTCCCTTTTGTATGGCAGCGACACATTGTATACCATGATTTTTTGTTTCCCAACCTATGCAGGTTTGATTCTATTCGATAATATCTTGGAATGCAATTGCTTATATAAGCAGGAATGCATATTGCGGGTGCTTCATATTTGTGGGCTTCATATCCAACCTGCATCATGTCAGATCATGATATATTTCTTATGGCATATTAATTTTTCTTCTATTACTTGATCACATGTACCTATTGAGGTGTGTTACTTCCACGAGTGTTGTTCTGTTTTCTCACTGCATTGTTTTTGAATGTTTTGTTTTTGGTACTAAGTATAATATAGCCTGGTGTTTTTGCATTTTTCAGAGGCACACTAAGTCATTGTCAACATTTCAGAGGTCTGCTATGGTTGAGAAGTCTAGGCAGAAGCCTCAAGAAAGAATGGGTGTTCTTAGTAATGTGGGTTCCTCCTTGTTCCCTGAATTGTTAAAATAGCATTTGTATATTTGTCTTTTTTCCTTTACCCCCTCCATCTAAAATAATGCCCTTTCTATAACATGTGGTTGTGATGCAGGCCCTAAAAGCCAATAACTATGGTAATGATCCTCTACTAACTGCAGCTCTGTACTTGGAGATTAAAGGTCAATATCAAGACCTGACAACCTCAGTATTGATGACTTGTTCGACTACCCAGGGCTCCCATGGGACACATCCATTCCTAGTATAATAGTTGGCACTTGGGAGATCTTTGGCATGCATCGAGGATGCTCATGGCTGTGGTGAACTTCTCTGCGCAATGTGACACTCATAGGCATATTCAGGATCTCATTCGCTGTGGAAACATGAAGGGCGTTATAAGTAAAATCTTTTAATGTATTTCTTTTAAATTAGTTAAACGAAATACATAAAAAGATTTTACTGACAACACACTTCATGTTTCCACCACAAATGAGATCCTGAATAAGCTTGTGGTTGTCACAGCGTGCAGAGAAGTTCACCACAGCTGAGCATCCTCCATCCATGCTAAAGATCTCCCAAGAGCCAACTATTACACTAGGAATGGATGTGTCCCATGGGAGCCCTGGGTAGTCAGACAAGCCATCAATAACTGTTGTAAGTTTTGAATTTTGACTCCTTAGCATATGTATGGGTTTTTCGTCCCATTATTTTTGTTGGGCTCAAATCTATATGTCGTTGTGTTCATTTTTCTTATCTGGGGTGTTCTGTGTTGCTCTACTTATGTCTTAGGTGTGGTTGTACAAGATGTGGAGAGTGGTTGTATAAATGCATAAAAACTATAGTTCACCAGTTATTGGATTGTGGTTGTATAAGGTGTGGTTGTACAAATGTAGAGGATTGAAATATGGATATGGATCAAATGAAGCACAAACTTCCAGTGTTCATTTTACTGTATACATGCCATATATTCTACCTTGAAGAAAATAATGAAGGTGAATGAGATTCTCCATCAAGATCAATTATTTTTCTCCACTTAAAGTTCATAAAATTGTTTGATATGGTACCATTAAAGATTGAAACTCTTCTAAACTCACTGCATCATGAATTTTATGAGATATGAAGTTAACCATTTTATCAAATGTGGTAATATTCTCCCTCTACCATGAGTGCTACCATTCCATTATGGACGAATTACATATTAGTAACCATTGTATCAAATGTGATAATATTCTCCCTAATTGTTTGTGTCTTTACTCTCCAGGGTTCAGGAAATACAAAGATTATTCAGCAACGATCGTTGAAGTGATACTCACTTCCACATCTTTCCCAAGTTCCTAGATCATTGCTCAAGCTGAACTTCAAGCTATGCTCAGTGGCATCTGAAATGTAGTGTCCTTCAGATTCCGAAATGCGATATTTAGATTGGATGCATTCAATTCTGGAAATTGGATGAAATTTGTTTTGAGGACTTTGTGCCCCTCATTTTTAAAGTATTATACCATGCTTGCAAAGGTGAAAGGCTTGGAACATGCACAACATTCAACGGAATTCGATCAGGTATGTTCTTACATTCCTTCTCAACACCTTAAAGTCCTACATAACACGATTTACTAGTTACTTACATCTTGGAAGATATATCAAACAACATATGCACATGCCCCATATTTATTGCCTAATTCACTAATGTCAGTACATATTTTACAAACTAATTGTTGTATATTGCAGGAACTACAATAATATACTTATACATTTCAGTTAAGGTGTCTATTTCACACATGTTTTTTTTTAACTTCCAGGAGGCTACATCTATTTATCCTACCCTCTAGTTTAAGGTTCTTATACCTATTTGCTTATTGTGAGTAGAGTCTATTCAGAGTTGTGATGGTGTTTCTAAACGTGGTAGTTCCTCACCTCATATCTGCCATGACCCAATTGCAAAATTGATGGGCAATTTGACAATCAGACTCCTGAGAACCACTAGGATTGGGAAAAATAATATAGAAAAATGATGTGATTGGCTGTCAAATTCCTGACACCTTCATATATAGGTTGTTGTTTTAATTCCTATTCTAATCTAGTTGTTTGATTGCTAATGCAGTGTATATAAATCGGAATGGTGTGCTTATTATCGACCTTGTTATATTGTTCACTTATACATTGGATAATGAACCAATGACAAAAGAATTATGTTCTACAAGCTAGGAACATGCCAACCAACCATCCACTCTACACATCTGAGTTGTATAGATAGGTAAATCTCTATTCTGCTATGTCTAGCTTTGATGGTTCATATACTAGAGCTAGAATGTAACATGAACATTGCTTTGATAGAGATGGAATGTAACTTTCTTTTTAATTTGATGAACCAATGTACTATCATGCTAACTGTAATCATGTACTAGTGAGATTTTTTTATGAACATCACACTTGTATTGCTGCAACTTGCAAGAGGAATTAATAATTCCTGAAAGTTTGTTTTGGTAATGGTTTTTTCTAATTTTAGAGCTAAAACCTGAGAAGAGCATGAAATTGGATTAGGTCCTTGGAGGAAGCTATCAAAGGAAAAAGAAATTTCAAAGCAAGAAAGAAAGGTTTGCTTGGCCATTTGTCAGTTAGTCTGTTGGTGGATTCGACATGGATGTTGTAGCTGCTTTGTATTAGGCCACTTGTTGCACCAGAGGTTTAGAATCTATGGCTCTTCCAGTTCTGGAGATCAGTGTATCTATCATCTCTGCCTAGTAGATGAAATTGGAAATCCAACATGTGGTCTTTTTGGGATTGTTGTTGCAACCATGGGGATGTTGAGTACTGCTGCATATGTATTGACTATGGATATGTTTGGACCTATTGTTGATAATGCAGGTGGCATTGTTGAGATGAGTCAGCAAGTAAATTATTTTCCCTTATTATTTGCTACTTTACACTAAACAAGCCCTTATTATTTGTTGATTTACACTAAAAAAGCACCTTCAACATGGTTTTTTTTGTTTAACCATCTAGAACAAGGATACATGTATTTTTTTTTTACTTTTTTCTTTGGACTTAGGTTGAGGCTTTGGACTTAGCTATCACCTTGTTGCTATGATTCCTGAACACAACAGCTAACTGCACCTTGCTACATGTATTTTCAGAGGCCACTTTCAAGCCTTTCAATTGCCGCACCCACCCTGCTTCCTACATCACTCATCAGAATCAGATGCCAACGGAACTACACTCTGCTCAGCTGCCTTCTCTACAAGTTTCAGATGGGCCCATCCGAGTGGAAAGAAAAAGGAAACTCCAAGTGCAGAACCAAGGAGCATATTCCGCACTCTCCATCTCAAGGAACCAGAAAATATGAGACCAGATACAGTAGCAGTTGCTGAGCCAGCTCCATCAATGTTGAAGACATCATGTATGCCACATTGTTCAGGAAGAAGATTTTGCAAACCATAAAATGCAGCAGTAAACATTGGTGTTGTATTCAATATAAGGGGCAAGGTAAAACATCCTCCCCATGTAATTCAATATAAGGGGCAAGGTAAAATGTTGAATGAAAGTATATCATTGGTGTTGTATTCAATAAAAGGGGCAAGGTAAAATGTCCTCCCCCATGTAATTCTCAATTGATTAAAAATAAAAATTATTCATACTTTCAGAAAAATGAGTTCATCTACAATTGAAATTCATTTAGAAATAATGATAATGAATTATCCTAAGGAGCTCCAAATTGAAAGTGATGATGGGCAACTTGATACAATCTCCTTTGAATATGAATGGATGCATGTGAAGTGCTCGACCTGTGGTCTCTACGGTCATGAACCCTCTCTATGCTCTGATTCTATCAATGAAAAGGATAAGATGCTTAAGAAGAAAGTTACAAAGCGTTGGGTTCCAAAAACTGTGATTGAGGAAGATGACTTGGAGGTTTTCAGTGATGCTATGGAAGGCATTCCAGATTCTGATCAGTCCTTTCAAGTTCTTGTCCCTTAGTCATCTCAGTCAGTTGTGATTACACCCTCTCCCTCTCCCGATTCAGGGTGGATTACCAGCAGCAGGAGGAAAACTAAGTCCATGCCCAAGGTTGTTCCTAAAAACTCCATGAGGGTTATTCCCAATTCCTTAAACAAATACTCTCCTTTATCTAACTTTGACGGTTCAGACCTATATAAGGAAAATGATTCATCACCATTGGGTGAGAAGGATGAGGTCCCAATTTCTCTTCCTCCCAATGGATAGTCCTTTCACCATTTTTTCTTGGAATGTTAGGGGAGGTGGCAATAAGATCCCCTACATTCATAATGAGGTTTACAGAAACAAAGTTGGCATCTACATTATCCTTGAAAGCAGAATACAAAGTGTTGACGTTGCTACTTGTGTTCAAAGCATCTGGCCTGGAGCTTCTTTTATTGATAATTCTGCCTTTCATTCTTACACACGCATTCTTATTGTCTGGCGGGACTCTGATTTAGAGATCAAGACCATCCTTAGCAATGACCAGGTTATTCATTTCTCTGTCCGTAAGGACCTGATGTGCTTTCATTTATCTGTAGTCTATGGTGCTAATCTTGACACTCACAGAATGAACCTTTGGAATTCTATTTCTGGCATCTACAAGCTTAATCCTCGTAATTGGTCTATGCTTGGGGATTTTAATGTTGTTAGGCTCTCAAAGGAGAAGATTGGAAAGCAACCTCTATCTTGTCGTAGTATGGCTGACTTCAATACAGCTATTGCAAACTCCAAGCTTATTGGGCTTCCTTCTAAAGGCCTTTACTTCACTTGGGACTGCCATAACAAGAAAGGTTTAAGCACTTTCTCCAAGATTGATCGCATCTTCACTGACATGAGTTTCCTCTCCTCCTTTCCATCTTGCTGGGGTGAAGTCTGCCCTACTACTGTTAGTGACCACAAGATTGTTTCCCTTCATTTTGGCTCTCGTAAGAAGGGTGCTACCCCTTTCCATTTTATTAACTCTTGGGTTAACCAAAGTTCTTACAAAGATGTTGTTCTCAATGCTTGGAACAATACTCACCGTTTAGGCATTCCTATGTATAGAATTTATAGAAAGCTTCATGTTGTCGCTGATGCTCTCCGGAAATGGAATACGGATGTGGTTGGCAATTTTTTCACTAAAGCCCGTTTGCTTGAGGAAGAGCTAGCTACCTTGCAATGTGTTGTTGATTCTGACCCCCTCAATCTGGAAAATCAACAAAGATTATCTTCCTTGCGTAATGATTGTATCATGGCTTTGAAGGATGAAGAAATTCTTTTAAGGCAGAAAAGAAGAGTTCAATGGCTTAAGTTAGGCGATAGAAACAATGCTTTCTTTTATGCTTCTTTAAAAACAAGAAGAGTGAGCAACAACATAAATATGTTACAGATTGACAATGATGTCCTAACTTACGACACGGACATTATTTGTGACTCGGTCAAATGTTTTTATGAAAGTTTGTTCAATGGTGCCCCTTTTGACGTTGTACATTGGAATTATGATTGGAAACTTCCTCGTTTATCTGATGCTCAGTTTATTTTTCTGAATAGCAAGGTTACTAAGAAGGAGATTGAGGATGTCATGATGAGAATGAAGGATGATAAAGCACCGAGGCATGATGGTTTTAATTCTATCTTCTTCAAGTCTGTTAGGGATACTATTGGTCAAGATATTATTGTTTCTATTCTTAACTTCTTCAACTCAGGAAAGCTTTTGAAAGAGTGCAATAGAACCCTTATTACTCTCATCCCAAAAAGTGCTAATGCTATTTGCCTTAAAGATTTTAGACCTATTTCCTTGTGTAACATTCTCTACAAAGTCATTGCTAAGGTTTTGGCTAACCGTCTTAAAACTGTGCTTCCTTCTTTGATAGATAATAACCAGGTTGCTTTTGTTCATGGTAGAAATATTGGAGATGCTATTCTGTTGGCAAATGATGTTCTTAGCACCTTTGTTGGATCTCAAAAGAACATGTGCATAAAGGTTGATTTAGAGAAGGCCTTTGACGCTGTCAGAAGGGATTACATCATCTTCCTTCTTCGCGAGTTTGGTTTTCCTCCTAGTTGGTTGGGATGGATTCAGGAATCTTTCAGCTCTGCCTCTTACAAAGTTCTTGTTAATGGCTGTCCTACAGATAGTTTTCTAGCCTCCAATGGAGTGAGGCAAGGTGACCCCCTCTCCCCTCTTCTCTTTGTCATTGTGATGCAAGGCCTCACCTCTATTATTAATTCGGAGATTAGTTCTGGAAATTTCAGACATATTCAAGCTGGTGATGCTATGGTTTCTCATATAATCTTCACAGATGATCTTCTTATGTTCTTTAAAGCTGAAAAGCATGATGCATACTGCATTAAAAATATCTTGTCCAACTTTATGCGTGTTTCCGGTCTTAACCTCAATAATGAGAAGAGCCAGATCTTCCTTAGCAAGAATGCGGCTGATGATGGCATCTCGAATTCTCAGATGATCAACATTGCTGCCCTTTCGGTGAGATATCTTGGTCTGCCCTTGTTTATTGGGAGACTTACCAAAGAGATGTGTTCTCCTATTGTTGATAAGTTCAGGATCATGTTGGACTCTTGGAAATCTAATCTCCTTTCTCAAGTTGGAAGAGTGGAACTCGTCATTTCCACTTTATCTTCATATAGTATTTTCTGGTCTGCTGCCTTTCCTCTTCCTAAGTCGGTTATTGTTACTTTGGAGAAAATCATGAGAGATTTCATATGGAATGACTCTGAGTCTAAGAAACATCTCCACACCGTTTCCTAGAAACATATCTGTAAACCCAAGAAAGAGGGTGGTCTTGGTATTCATTTTATTGGTGATTGGTTTACTGCTGGTCTTATTAAAAATTTATGGAATATCGCTACTGGAAAAGATACTTTATGGGTCAAATGGGTTCATGGCAGATATATTAAGGATGAGTCTTTGTGGTCTGTTCAGCCTAGGGTCAATTCTTCTTGGCTTTGGAAGATATTACTTGAACAAAGACCTGGTTTATTAAAGGAAATCTCCTTCTCTTTGGGTAATGGTCACGACTTCTTTTTATGGAGGGACCCTTGGTCTACTGGTAAGAAGAAATTAATTGATCTGCTTGACATCAATCTCACTCGTAGGCTAGGCAAAGGTCTAAACTGCAAGGCTAGTGTTTGAATCAGAGATTCCACTTGGTTTGTTCCTAACTTTAGGGGATCTCAACTCCTATGTGATTTCTTGTCCACCCAGCCTAGTCCTCCCTCTCTGAATGACCTGGTTCTGTTCAAAGGTAGCAGCTCTTTATCGATGAAAGATAGCTGGGAGATGGTTAGAAAGAAATACTCTTTTAAGAGCTGGGGCACTTGGATTTGGAAGGGTGTTCCTAGAAAATGTTCCCTTCTCCTTTGGAAAGGGTTTCTTGGCAAGATCCCTACATGTAACTACCTTCAGAAGATCGGTTTCTCTCTAGCTTCAAGATGTGTCTTATGTGAAGACAGTGATGAATACTCTTCTCACATTTTCTACAGCTGCAAGTTTTCTGTTCAAGTCTGGGATTTATGGAGTAAAGACCAGTCCTCTAACCTTGTTCCTTATTCCTTCGATGATCTTCTACTTTTGAAGAAGATTCTCAAGTTCTCTGTTGTTTACATCTTATACACCCTATGGACAGAAAGGAACAATAGGATTTTTAGAAACATCAGTAGATCCCCTGCCGCTTTATGGTCTTACTGCATGAAGGACATTACATCTTACTGTTAGCTTCTTTCTTTAGTTTGTAGAACTTCTTGTTTCCGGCTCCCTCCTTCTTGGTCTTGCTGTTGGAAGGGTTTAGTAGTTCTTAGTTAGCTCGTCTTACTCTTTTTTTTTCTTCTGTTTTGTACAGCTTCTTGTAACCAGTAGGTTCCTACTGTTCCTACCCCTTTCCTTATATCAGTAAAGAGGCACAACACCCTAAGTTCACCAAATAAAATGATAATGAATTGAAAACTGAATGACTAAAATCCATGAAAATGTTGTAATACAGAACTAGTAGTCATTAGTGTCTTTTTTTATACATCGTTAAACTCAATAAGAACATTTTCATACACCAACATAATACAAAATAGTGGCATTTTTATAAAAGCCAATTGATGGATAGGGGCTTTTTTATAAATGCCAAATGATGGTTTAGTGGCCTTTATGTGGCATTTATTCAAAGCCACTAAAGACAAACCTTTAGTGTCTTTTACAACTTAAGCCATTATCTTCCTAGTGGCATTGGCGCTAGAGGCATTTTTTTAAATGTCAACAAATGCCGCTAAACCTATTTACTGACTTTTTTTTAGTGGCATTTCTGAAAGGTCGCTAATGAGTATGTTTGTTGTAGTGATTGAGTTTAGGGTTGGGTGGTGGCGGGGGTGTAGATGGTTGTGGTGGGGGTGCTGACGAGGATGTAGGGGATTGTATGGGTTCTAGTAATTGGTTAAGGGTTGGAATAGCAACTGACATTGGTGATACTAGGGTGGGATGCACCACGACATCATCAAAGTCAGGATTAAGGATCGAGTGTGGAGTGGTGTTAATGGACGGGGTGATGGGTAAGGGGGTAGGAATGGTGTTGGTGGTAAAGTTTTTGGTTTGGTTTTTGGGTGATGGTGTAACTGGTGTAGGTGTGACGTCCCTAGATTTTCTTCATCTTAATCTGATGTGTGACGTCCAAATTGAAATCCTCACCTCAGCGAGAATCCCAATTTAAACATCCCACACTAGGCTAAGAAGAAGAAAATCAAGGGAGTCAGAAGGCAACTATCAGTAGCACATGTACATGAACAATAATAAAACCATACAACACATGTTCACCATTCAGCATATAATTACAACATGAATTGTTACAACATTTGATATTACACATTGAACATCAAACTCTACATATACATGTACTACCACTAAACAATAGGATCGTAAGACAACAGGTCCACCTGTACATCAGCTCGCCACACAACTCACACTATCTTGGATCTTCAAGAGCATAACCACAACCTAAACAAAAGATTACATGTGGTACACATCAGCACAGTATTCAAGAATATTGTACTGAGTATGCCTACGTGTCTTTTATAAACCTCTCATCATATCTTGGCAATAAGATAAAACTAATATACTTGGCAGTAATAGAAGAATATAAGAAAGGCGTATACTTGCACAAAGATATTCATTAGCAAAAGAGAACACATATTTTAAGCACATTTTCCATTATATATCCATGCATTTGCCACATGAGGGAATAATGCATCATCTCAGCTACCAAAGAGTATGAGATGTAAGGCCTTGTGATCTACTACCAAAGAGTTAGATCATTGTACAATGTGACCTGCTACCAAAGAGAATGATCACTTTCCAGCACTATGCTACCAAAGAGAATTAGTGCTTTCATATAATGGAACAATTATATTATGTTTGATGTGTTCATCGCAATAAGTATGGAAAATCATGCAACATATCATACAAGAACAATCATTTCATCCAATATCATATGCCACATATTTTACTACACATATAAACAAGCATATTGTATAATAAGCCAAGTAAGAGGTAATGGCGTACCTTCTAAAGAGATATCCTAATCACATATTCCTCATGTCATCTATATCCTTGGTCAACCCTGATTAAGACAAGATCACATACTATCATCAGGTTCACATCATCATTAGCCCTAGATATTATCATTTTAGGGTTTTTCTTTGATCATTATGTTATATACATTATCACTTGCTTAATCATCATCCTTATGTGGGATTTATGTTACTGATGTTATGTTCCAGATTAAGATACATAATCTGAACCTTCGGTTCTAGATTCCTTTTTGGTGCACATATTAAACCTAGTTTATATATATTATTCAAATTAGGGTTGCAACCCATGTATCAAGGTTCATCTTCATATAACATAGATTTCGTGTATAAAACTGATCTCATATATACATATTGTCTTCCAGTTACTGATATCAGGGTATGTGTGAATCTCATCATTTATTGAGCAAGTTAGTATTTATTGCATTTTATTTAGGGTTGTTAGCCCTAATTAGCCATGTTAAGCAAAATTCATAATTTCGTACATCAACATGGCCATATCTGACATCATATCCATTTGATACATAATTATGGACTTACATATATTTTTCCATGATTTTATGTCATCATTTGCTATTTATTATCCACTAAATAAGAATTACACAACTTACATTATATCACTTAGATTAATGAATCAAAAGATTGATATTATGCTTACATATTGTTCTACATGTTTTTCTGAGAATTTTGATATATTATACTTATTTTTTTGATGCTCGAGCTATTTTCTACGATTTAATGAAGAATTGCATATTTTTGGGAATATTACCTTATTCGGCTAATGGGAGCCCGCCACGTGACCCGGTGGGAAGCACAACCATCTCCTTTCTTGTTCTATCCGATCCGGATCCCGCATTGGATCCACAGATCTAGGGATTCGATTACCCGGGTCACTCGACTCTCCTGCTCTCGTGAGTCTCATGGTCCTCTGTTTCCTCTGTGAAACAGAGCGCCGCCGGGGGAAGGATCTCCAGTGAGCGATTTCCGCTGCTCCTCCTCTACTTCATCAAGGGTCATGGTTCCATCAGGTTCATATACCTATTCCTGACCTCCACAGCTGCAAAACTGCTCGCCGACTACCCCTGAGTTCCACGACCACAAGCTCCTCGGCCATGGCTGCTACCGCGGTGGAGCGGGAAGGGGAAAGAGACTTCGACACCTCGAATCTCATGGGTGAGGCATCGAGAAGCTTCTTTACATATTCAATGTCCTGGAACGACCCTTGGATTGTGTAGTAGAGACCTGAATCGGTACCCCCAACTCCTAGCTGGTCTCCTGCCACCCTTGGCTTCAGCGACACTGGACGCAGTCATCAGACATCACCGAAACTTGTCCAATCAACTCCCCAAGCCTAGCTCTTCATTTCCTTTCTTCATCCTTCTTGAAAATCCCCTCTCATCTACTCTCTAGTTCCATCTTTATGCTCATAAGCCACCTATAGAAGGTAGTGGAGAGGTGGGGAGGAGAGGGACTTGGAACTCTCTGGTATGGTGGTGGTTTGCTTCAGATGAGGGGTCACCCGACTTCTCTCCTTATACCAAAGACAACTATCCACTTCAGCGCTACAAAAGAGCCACGATCCATCACAACTAGCGATCCTAGTTTCCAGTTCCTCACACCCACGATTTCATGTCTAACTGCTCTTGGAGACACCCTTCGAGCCATTAGATCCGACCCATCCAATGGTCAAGACAGGGTCTACGTTAGCAATCCACGACTCCTCAAGCCAGGGAAGCATGACAACAAAACTTAAGTCTACTAAACGCCAAAAAGGCACATTATTTCATAATATACAAACTTAAATAATTCCCTCTAGGAGCATCCAAATACCACCAAATTTTAACCATAGTTTCTTTACCTCTCGAGCTACCTTATACTCAAATTTGGTGACAAAACTCATCTATTAGACCATTCAATTAAATTCCTCAAAAGGCATTAAAAGAGATGTCTTAATCATTATATCAAACTCACATCACTCTTAATATAACTCAACCATATGATTTCTCTTGTATAATTGGACATTTAGGATTCTAAAAGTCCACTCCATCACATCCTACACACCTTAAGACTATTCTATCCTCAGAATTAAGCCAGAAACCACTTTGCCACATCATATACATCTTAGAAGAACTTTCGTCCTCGAAAGTCAACCATACTCGTACTCCAAGGAAAACTACTATGTCTTCATCCACATGAAAGCACCATTCTATGTGTAACATATCTGCAAAGGTTGCCTAGAACCATGTATCCAAAGAACTATTGGGGGGGGGGGTTTACAACCATCTTGGTTCACAAACACTTCATTCAAGGTTAAACTTATGGTTTAGAAACTTTGATTAGGTTAAGACATATCTCATTGTTAGGGTTTCATCCTTATCTTTACCCATGCATTAGGGTTCCCACATCATATTACCATGTTCTAAAGGAGTTAACTAAGATTAACTCATACATAAAGGTGTTATCAACATTTTATTGAGCTAATTATTAGATAATGTTCAACATTAACACATGTGTTTTAGGTGGGAGTTAACTAAAGCTAACCCACTTTATCCATTTAGATGATATCAAGCTATCATAAACATTATGTTGTGTTAACTGACAAACTATATTTTTCATCTTTATTAGGCACAAAGATTAACACCTCATGTAACATGTTTCATTCACATGATCTTATTTCATTGCTCATAATAAATTACAACATTTACTAGTGATTTCATCACGAGATTAACCAACAATATCACATTATCATCATTATACATGTATATGGTTAACCACTTATGCATTAATATCTATTAAACCATTTCTAGGTTTCATCATATCATGTCTATATATCACGTCTCAAGATTAGATCACATCTTACATATACTAAATCATGATTGTGATAAAGAAACTTATATGAGTGGCTTGTTTGACATATATCAAAACTTTATCTAGCTCAATCAAGGTTCTCCTGACCAATATCATGAGGGTATTTCTATGCTTAGTCTCTCTGAGCTAACTCAACTCTATGAGTATCTCATATGATTATATTTTATCTTTCCTCTTGGTATAGGGTTCTCAGGTATACCTCATTGGCACTAGTTGATAGCTTAACAGGCTCTAGCCACATAAACACGAACCAAAACATGCTATGACATTCTTTTCATAGATCTCTAACCGTTAAACATGCTTACCCAAAACTCTCTTATATACACCACTAGATTCCTATGTGGGAACCCACCAACCCGAGCATGAGGCTTCACAGAAACTAACATACCTACCTCTTCCAGAGTCTTGGGCTCTCTCCCTCACCCAAATGGCAGACACTCATATTCAATGATCACATGTACACATATAGATAACCTCTCTCTGTCTCTAGTGTTTGGTCCTCCCAAGGACATCTAGGGTTCAACAACACTATAGGAATCATACATAGAGTGACTCAACTCAATCACTCAGGAGTAGTCTAGTTTAGGACATATCATATCACATATCTCATAATTCTCATATCTTGGAGTTTAGGTTCTCTGACCTTCTTCCAATGGGTCTCAACCTCTATAGAGTTAACCCCGAAACTGGTCCTAACACTAGAGGTCCTCCTTCGTAAAAGAGACTGAGGCTCTTGCTGACCCACATCTTGTCTTAACTTAACATATCTTATCTCATAAAAGAATGCATACTTGCATCATTAAAACTTATATCAAAACCTCAAATCTGAACTCATGTCCTCAAAGACAAACATAGATCATCATAACCATCTTATAACAGCTATATAGACTTGCATTATATAATCATAACTTATTTTGTCTACTCCATCTATCATACATCCCAACAAGGATCTAGACAGCTAATCTAGAAAAACTCTCTCTTCTAGACTGATGTCATTCATTCACTCAGGTTGCATGACCACCTCCTACTCGTACATGTGTGGGGACACATTTTTTTAATACATATACATAATAAAATATTATATAGTTTTTCTCTGATTAAACAAGCATCAGAGAAAACTATCTAGGTTCGATCCATTTGGAATCAAAAACCAAATCCTGAAAATGAGTGTCCCACACATAGTAGAGAGTACAATGTCATGAAAACTAGTGAAAAGGGTGAGAACAAGGGGTATAATAGTGTAGCTACTCTAGACAACGTGCACAATATGTCTAGGGTTTCTCTTCCCTTGATGCACATCATTTCCAAATAGAGCAACGTCCCATAATGTTGCACTACAAGGAAAGAATGACATCTAAGGACTTGCTACTCAACAAGCACCAGTCTAGACCTAGTTCTTAGACATCTAGGTGCTAACCTAGAGGCTAGGTCAGATCTAGTCTCTAAAATACGACTAATCTAACCTTAAAGATTATTAAGTTCAAGGTTTTCTTTAGTTTGAGTTGTATAATGAGCAAATGTCAGGCGTTGCTATTGTTCATGCTCTAATACCACTTGTGACATCCCCGGATTTTCTTCATCTTAATATGATGTGCAACGTCCAAATTGAAACCCTCACCTCAGCGAGAATCCCAATTTAAACATCCCACACTAGGCTAAGAAGAAGAAAATCAAGGGAGTCAGAAGGAAACTATCAGTAGCACATGTACATGAACAATAATAAAACCATACAACACATGTTCACCATTCAACATATAATTACAACATGAATTGTTACAACATTTGATATTACACATTGAACATCAAACTCTACATATACATGTACTACCACTAAACAACAGGATCTTAAGACAACAGGTCCACCTGTACATCAGCTCGCTACACAACTCACACTATCCTGGATCTTCAAGAGCATAACCACAACCTAAACAAAAGATTACATGCAGTACACATCAGCACAATATTCAAGAATATTGTACTGAGTGCGCCTACATGTCTTTTATATACCTCTCATCATATCTTGGCAATAAGATAAAACTAATATACTTGGCAGTAACATAAGAATATAAGAAAGTCGTATACTTGCACAAAGATATTCATTAGAAAAAGAGAACACATATTTTAAGCACATTTTCCATTATATATCCATGCATTTGCCACCTGAGGGAATAATGCATCATCTCAGCTACCAAAGAGTATGAGATGTAAGGCCGTATGATCTACTACCAAAGAGTTAGATCATTGTACAATGTGATCTGCTACCAAAGAGAATGATCACTTTCCAGCACTATGCTACCAAAGAAAATTAGTGCTTTCATATAATGGAACATATATATTATGTTTGATGTGTTCATAGAAATAAGTATGGAAAATCATGCAACATATCATACAAGAACAAGCATTTCATCCAATATCATATGCCAAGTATTTTACTACACATATAACACAAGCATATTGTATAATAAGCCAAGTAAGAGGTAATGGCGTACCTTCCAAAGAGATATCCTAATCACATATTCCTCATGTCATCTATATCCTTGGTCAACCGTGATTAAGACAAGATCACATACTATCATCAGGTTCACATCATCATTAGCCCTAGATATGTCCATTTTAGGGTTTCGCTTAGATCATTATGTTATATACATTATCACTTGCTTAATCATCATCCTTATGTGGGATTTATGTTACTGATGTTATGTTCCAGATTAAGATACATAATCTGAACCTTCGGTTCTAGATTCCTTCTTGGTGCACATATTAACCCTAGTTTATATATATTATTCAAATTAGGGTTACAACCCATGTATCAAGGTTCATCTTCATATAACATAGATTTCGTGTGTAAAACTGATCTCATATATACATATTGTCTTCCAGGTACTGATATCAGGGTATCTATGAATCTCATCATTTATTGAGCACGTTCGTATTTATTGCATTTTATTTAGGGTTATTAGCCCTAATTATCCGTGTTAAGGAAAATTCATAATTTCGTGCAGCAACATGGCCAAATCTGACATCATATGCATTCTATACATAATTATGGACTTATAGATATTTTTCCATGATTTTATGTCATCATTTGCTATTTATTATCGATTAAATAAGCATTACACATCTTACATGATATCACTGAGATTAATGCATCAAAAGGTTGATATTATGCTTCCATACTATTTTACATGTTTTTCTAAGAATTTTGATATATTATACTTATTTTTCTGATGCTCGGGCTAGTTTCTACGATTTAATGAAGAACTGCATATTTTTTGGGAATATTACCTTATTCGGCCAATGGGAGCCCACCACATGACCTGGTGGGAGGCACAACCATCTCCTTTCTTGTTCTGTCTGATCCAGATCTCGAGTTGGATCCACAGATCTGGGGATTCGATTACCCGGGTCGCTCGGCTCTCCCGCTCTCGCGAGTCTCACGGTCCTCTATTTCCAACGAGCGATTTCCGCTGCTCCTTCTCTACTTCATCAAGGGTCTTGGTTCCATCAGGTTCAGATAACTATTTTGGACCTCCACGATAGCAGAACTGCTCGTCGACTACCCCTGAGCTCCATGACCACAAGCTCCTCGACCATGGCCGCTGCCGCGGTTGAGCGGGAAGGGGAAAGAGACTTCCACGCCTTGAATCTCATGGGTGAGGCACCACAAGCTTCTTCAGATCTTCAATGTCCTGGAACGACCCTTGGATTGTGTTGTACAGACCTGAATCGGCGCCCCCAACTCCTAGCTAGTCTCCTGCCACCCTTGGCTTCAGCGGCACTCAAAGCAGTCATCCGACAGCACCAAAACTTGTCCAATCAACTCCCCAAGCCTAGCTCTTCATTTCCTTTCTTCATCTTGCTCGAAGATCCCCTCTAATCTACTCTCTAGTTCCGTCTTTATCCTCGTAAGCCACCTACAGAAGGCAGTGGAGAGGTGGGGAGGAGAGGGACCTGGAACTCTCTGGTATGGTGGTGGTTTGCTTCAGATGAGGGGTTACCCGACTTCTCTCCTTATACCAAAGGCAACTATCCACTTCAGCGCTACAAAAGAGCCACGATCCATCACAACTAGTGATCCTAGTTTCCAGTTCCTCACACCCACGATTTCATGTCTAACTACTCTTGGAGACACCCTTCTAGCATTAGATCCGACCCATCCAATGGTCAAGACAGGGTCTACGTTAGCAATCCGCGGCTCCTCAAGCCAGGGAAGCATGACAACAAAACTTAGGTCTACTAAACACCAAAAAGGCACATTATTTCATAATATACAAACTTAAATAATTCCCTCTAGGAGCATCCAAATACCACCAAATTTTAACCATAGTTTCTTTACCTCTCGAGCTACCTTATACCCAAATTTGGTGACAAAACTCCTCTATTAGACCATTCAATTAAATTTCTCAAAAGCCATTAAAAGAGATGCCTTAATCATTATATCAACCTCACATCACTCTTAATATAACTCAACCATATGATTTCTCTTGTATCATTGGACATTTAGGATTCTAAAAGTCCACTCCATCACAACAGGGGTAATGGGGGAGGTTGAAGAAGGTTGTTTTCCCCTCCAAATCATGTGTGTCTTCGTGCCTGATGGTTGTGAGCTTAAGGGATCTACTGGTTTATGCGTGGCTTGAGAGGGGATGCTTGTCTCGATAACTTCATTTGCTTCATATAGCGCTTGGAATCTATTAGTATTGTATGGTGGTTTGTTCGGATGGGATTGCTTACTTTTTCTATGGCAGAATTTATTTGATTTTTGGGTATGCCATCCATCATCATCAACATGGGTGTCTGAATGTTTGGGGGTGTTGGGGTGGGATGGGATTTGTTATTGGGGTTATCAGCGAAGCGGGTAGAGTTCTTACAGTATTTTGGTGAGTGGCCATTTCTATAACATCCCTGACCTGGGTTATGTTGTAACCCTAGATGTTTTGTTTAATAAAGATAATTATATGCTTGCTCTTATCTTTTGAAAAGTAATTAAGACTCAAGAGGAACTTATGTTTCAATTTTGGTCCTATTTGAATAATGTTGAAACAAAGTTTTACCTGTTTTGGACTAAAGTGCAAATTACCCAAGTTGAGGGGTTAACTTGCAAAATGTTACATGATAGAATGTTCCTCAAGTGTTGAAGCTTCATAAGAATGAGAATGATGCAGAATTATGACTTTTGGTAGCCTGAGCACCAAGAAAGAGCTTATTAAGCAATGTTTAAAACCTAGTTTTGGTGTAATGTGCAATTTACCCAAAACCTACGGTTCAATATGCAAAATACCACTTCTAGAGAGTCCCTAATGTTTCTTGGTATCAAGTAGAGACAATAAAATCAGAGGGGCGTCTCATTTGAATCTCTTTGGAGGAGAGAGAATCTTGATATTAAAATAATCAAGATTTAAGCATAATTGAAACAGTAATCCAATTTAATACAAAAATAAATATATTAATGGAAGTGCCCTTCAACCAAAAGTGGGATGGTTGAATTTCTATAAGTGTGGACGTCCTTGTGACTTGTAATGGCACCAAAATATCTAAAGTGAGTGGAGAGTCCACTCACATTAATAAACTAAAAAGTAATATCCACTCAATTTTGGATATTATTATTATAATGGTTAAGGTGCTTAATTTGTTTTCTTTTAATTCATGGATAATGAAGAGAAATTACAAGGTGGGGGAGATGGCTTCGTATGCAAGGGATGGAGGGGAGTATGTGGCACTAATTTTGGGAGTTGAAGGAATTATTCATCACTTTCTCTCTCATGAAATTATTTTACATATATCCCATTTTTCACCTACATGAAAGACTCTTTTCGACCCTTCTTTCTTTCCTTGATTTCACCATGCACAAGGGAGCTTAGGAGCAATAGGAGGACGTGCCCCAACCTGTAGGTAAACTCCATAGTCATCTTCAACCTTGATTTCAAGGTGGAAATCGAAATTCAATGCTTAATTTCTTCTTTTCTTCATTCAATCTTCAACCTTATCCATTCATTTCACTCAAAGACTTGGGAACGGACCTGGGACAGTTGAGAGAGCTTCATTCACCATTGAGGACGTGAATCTTGAAACTTGAATTCAGCTTTGAAGGCGGGTTATATAACTTGAACCCTTAAATGTTATTAATACATTCAATTCTTCATCACTTGTTGATCATTTTGTTCTTCTTGAAATTCCTTTGATCAAATTGATAAAATTACCATAACATTGGCAGTATATTTTGAAGGATCGAAGCTTGAAGATAATGATGTCATCTTAAGAACACCCCTCAACATAGAACATGTGCAAACGGTTTTTCTCTTTGGTGACCAAACGGTTTCAAGACCGTATGAGGGAAAACGGTCTCAAGACCGTTTGAGGTCAAACAACCTCAAGACTGTTTGGGTTTAGGTGATGTCATAAGTTGGATGCTGATCCAATGGTTTCAATTTGATCTAATTCCAATGGTTTCCATATTGGAGGGTCCATTGATTGCAAACCCTAGACCCAATAGATTGATTCGGTGATGTGCGGTGATGGCGAAGAAGAAAAGCGCTCACTACGGTGATAGCGGTGACATGCATATAACGTATGTGTAATACACAAGTGTACGTATCGAAGTAATATGGAATTATGAGTCCCAAGTTATCAAACATAGGGAGTTGTGAGGTTAAAGACTATTACTAATTAGGATTGATCAGCTAAGCCAAAAACAAGAGTTTATTGGTTGTTTAATTAACTAAGAGCAAAAAGTAAATCTAACTAAGGTTATTGTGATCAAGAAGAGATGAATTCCTTAAGACTTTTGGTTTCACCACGGGCAGCACTAAATCTAATCCGTACTTATTAATATAACTATCTCCTAATCCTGAATAAAGAGCCTGTAGCTAGAAAATACTTGCTTTTGCAGTGTAATTCCCCTACCTAATCTAAAGCAAATTCCATTCTCATAGTAATTGATTCATTAGTTAGGTGCTTTTGGTTTAACTCTGGGTAATCTCCTCCCATTTATGCCTCACCTTTCCCAAGGGAAGCCGATAAACGGGTGAACCTATGTAATTTTAACCCTTAATCTCCTTTTCAGTAGTAATTAAGGATCTGATATGCTAATTGTGGTGATCAATCACAATAAGGACATGCGATTTCCATAGATTCATATTCAAAAATTAAGATGAAAATATATTTTAACTCATAAGAATCATACACAATGCATACCCGGGCTACTCCCGGGTCCTAAGGAATTACGATTTTTAGCCAAAAATAGATGACATGGTATCATAATAACTCGAGAATATGCAAAACATGAATTTCGAGATATAGTAAATAGGAGAAAGGGTTAAAGAGTGGATCTAGAGAAGATTGAGAGAATTTGCCATTGTTTCCGCCACCAAAACGCCTCCGAGGTCTTCCGCATAGGGTTCCTCTACTTTTCTCTCTCCGTTCGGCTGTTGTATCGTCCCCCCGTGATAGATCTCTCAATTGTGGTTCTAATGGTGTCTTTTATAGCCATCGTACATGTTTAGGTCAAGAGGAAACCTAAAATGTAATTTTTAATACAATATGTGTTAGATTTAACAAATTAAAATTTAGTCTGCAGTGTCTGAGTCAATGGTATCGAGTTGGAAGTCGATGGTATCGACTTCATCATAGTAAAACGTCCTTTTCCTTTTCAATCTGGAGCAAAACTTATTTGTACTCTGATGCCATGTCGCTACCATCGAGTTGCAAGTAGATGGTATCGACTTTACTCCAGTAAATAATAATTATCTGTACTAAAATAATCCATGAATAAAATCAAATAATTACTATAATAATTAAAACATGTAAAATACATGTAAAATATATGTAAAAATATAAGAAATGATGCACAAGTGATTTTTACTAATTTGGTAAAATATGTATTAAAAAGATATTCAATTAAGCACAAATGACAAAGAAAATAACCAAATTATCAAAATAACGACAATTTATGCATACATCACACCCCTAAGCTTGAATATTGCTCGTCCTCGAGCAAAACTACTCTTAGATTTGTTTAAAATAGTCAGTAAGAAGACATGTACCTATGAATTATTTTTTCTAACTACCATCCACCAGTCGGTCCCAAATCGGTCCTTGCCAACCACTGAACAAGTAACTATTCTAAAGCAATCAATAATGTTCATAATAGATGTCCACAATAAGATTAATGAAAAATACTATCAATATGAAGCAGTTAATATCATGGCCAGTAGGACACATGCTTGATGCACCATGTGATCTCCCTATCTACATTGCTCTGATCTACCTAAATAAACTACCTGGAAGCAAATCCCCAAATAAAAATGGATGAGGGGATTAATTTTGATGGTAGCCTACCATACATAGCAATGGGTGGAAAAAAATGGGTGGCTATGAAAATAGGATTCACAAGAATCATCCAAATTATTTATGCAAAAAGTAAAAATGTGATGTACCTATATGATGGATAAAATGTGAATATATGACTTCTAATGCCTATTTTTTATTTTGGTGGAATGATGCATGCAATGGATGTCTCATCCTAATGATGAGTATAAGTGGAAAGGTGTTTATAAAAAGAATCATGATCCCCTCCTTTGTTGCTTAGAGAGAATATCGAATTGAACTTAAAATCATTTTTTATCCTTTTCTCCTATTTTTTCTTTTTCTTTTTCAATAACTCTTTTTTTCCTTACCCTATTTTTAGCAAGATGAACAATTCATGCTTTGGCTTTTTTTGCTTTTTTTTGGAGAAGGAGTAAGAAGATACAACTTTTTTTTACACTCTTTCATGACAGAAGATGGTAGAATATAACAAATATGTAACACCTTATGAAATATGCAATGCAAATGAAACTATATGTGATTTTGTTATGCAAACTACAAATGCTCAAAAGAGATTGTATGATTTTTTTTCTTTTTCTAATGCATAATAAAATGAACTAACTATATGCTTGCTATCATGCAATGTAATGCATACAAGAGGAAAATAACTTGGATTAAACTTGATCATCCTATGGTGGTGAATGAAGATGAATGGAAGGTGGATGAGATCACATGACTAATAGACAATGTCTTTCCCAACCATGATATGTCCCTCTTCTATCAACTTGTGTAATAGGGTAACCTTAGAGTTTATTTCTAAAATTCACATTAAAGATCACGTTACTATTTGGTTGGTTTGGACTCAAACATCATCGTCATAACACAAGCCATAGGGTTAAGTTAGGTTTTTCATTCAATCAGTATGTCTTCAAGCTTACTAATCCAAACAATTCCTCAAGTTATGTACTCTTAAACATAGCAAATTTAGCTTAAAGAGCAAAGCATAAAAGCACATTCAAAATTTTATTTAGAATTTTCAGAATTGATACCACATCATCAACAAACGACTAATCCTAACCAAAATTTTATATTTTTGTCCACAAGTACACTAGATAGAAGTGGACTCTAAAAACAAAATGAAAAATCTAATTTTTCTAAAACAAAAAGATGTAGATGTATGATAAAAAGAAAAGATGCAAGAGGTAAAGATAGAAGCACCGTTCCATTCCATTCCTCCCCCTAAGCTTGAATATGACATTGTCCGCAATGTTAAAAGTAAAGGAAGACAAAGGGAACGATTGTACCGATATGTGAGCTCAGATATGGGGAAAAGACGGGTGGGTGGGATCCAATAAGCACTCAAGCTCGGTGAAGTGCCGATGCTTTCTTAGCTTGTGAAATGTCACTGATGAGAACTCAGTACTACCGATAGTGAAGTCAGTGGTACCAACTCAGTGCGTCCCTGCACACTGAATGCACATATCAAGGCACCTTTTTTACTTGCATCAAAACTAGATATCACAATCTACAAATAGGAATGTAAAATTAGAATTGAAAGTTTAACAAAATAAACCTAATTGGTGGGTTGCCTCCCACAAGCTCCCTTGTTTAACGTCCTAGGATGGACACATGTCAATCAACAATAATCAGGTGGTTGTGGAGGAGGGTGAAGCTCTATCCACCTCTTCCTTCTAAACTTTTGGTTCCTTGCAACAATGAGAAAAAATAAATAATAGTCAGAAGGCCAACATGTATGGTTGACATTCCATTTCAAAAGTAAATTATTATTGTAATGAACATGAACATGAACATGACTCACAATCAAGTCTTGATGTGGGAGCACATGCAGAAATAGATAGCCATGAGGTGAAAGGTATAATGATGATTGATCCTTAATTTCTATGACCATCCCCAATGGATCACTCCTATCTACACATAATGGAGGGGTTATATCAAAGGTGAATTTTTGTGCCTCCTCCTCTTCTAATAATTCAATTCCCCCACATTCATTAATATCCTCACAAAAATTTTCAAAATTATCATCTGGATATATATCCCATATAGGATCCCCCATAAGGAAATGAAGAGATGGGTCTTGTGGTGAAGGAATTATGTGATGGGTAATGGGAAATTCCTCCACCTTTTCACTCTCAGTATCCACTTCCTCACTCTCTTCCTCCTCTCTAAGATCATTATTAAATAAAGCACCTACTAGATCCTCCTCTCCTTCACTCATATCCCAAACACATGTATCAAAATTTTCATCCACCTTATTTGCATCATTCTCCTCATCTTCCTCATCAGATCCCCAATCATATTCAAAATCAATCCTAGGAGTCGAGGGTGTGGGTGTGGGCTCAAAAGAAGGACATGGAAGAGGTGATTCTAAAACTTCTTATAGTATGTTCTCCTCACTCTCTAATTCCTTATCCTCAACCTCAACTTCTTCCATTTTCTCTACTCTACCCCAACCTCCATTAGAAATAGGACCTTTGCGATTTAAAACATATTGAACCAAAATCCTAATATGCTCACGATGAATTTCCTTTGAGATTTTCTCATAATGTAATGAAGGTGGACTCAGACATCTATAACCTACATGTGCATTTCCACACTCAAAACAAATAGGGGCCATGCAGTTTTTTTATACTTTTTTTTAAATGAAAGAAGACTAACTACAAATAAATATTTAGATGAATATGAACAATGCCTAAACTAATAGTAAAGTTTTATGTAATGAAAAATGGGAAGAATAAAAAAATTATAAAAAAAGGAAAATAAATACAATGGCCTAGATTGGCCGATCCTAACTTTTTATAGTGTTAACCATGCCAACTCCCCGGCAACGGCGCCAAAAACTTGACACGTGTATAACGTACCTGTAATACGCAAGTGTATGTGTCGAAGAAATATGGAATTATGAGTCCCGAGTTATCGAACACAGGGAGTTGTGAGCTTAAAGACTATTACTAATTATGATTGATCAGCTAAGCCGAAAACAAGAGTTTATTAGTTGTTTAATTAACTAAGAGCAAAAAGTAAATCTAACTAAGGTTGTTGTGATCAAGAAGGGATGAATTCCTTAGGACTTTTGGTTTCTCCACGGGCAACACTAAATCTAATTCGTAATTATTAATATAACTATCTCATAATCCTGAATAAAGAGCCTGTAGTGAGAAAATACCTACTTTCGCAGTGTAATTCTTCTACCTAATCTAAAGCCAATTCCATTCTCATAGTAATTGATTCATTAGTTAGGTGCTTTTGGTTTAACTCTGGGTAATCTCCTCCCATTTATGCCTCACCTTTCCCAAAGGACGCCGATAAATAGGTGAACCTATGTAATTCTAACCCTTAATCCCCTTTTCAGTAGTAATTAAGGATCTGATACGCTAATTGTGGTGATCAAGCACAATAAGGACATGCGATTTCCATAGATTCATATTCAAAAATTAAGAGGAAAATATATTTTAACTCATAAGAATCAGACACAATGCATACCCGGGCTACTCCCGGGTCCTAAGGAATTACAGTTTTTAGCTGAAAATAGACGACATGGTATCACGGTAACTCGAGAATATGCAAAATATGAATTTCGAGATATAGTAAATAGGAGAAAGGGTTAAAGAGTGGATCTGGAGAAGATTGAGAGAATTTTTCGTCGTTTCCGCCGCCAAAACGCCTCTGAGGTCTTCCGTGTAGGGTTCCTCTAATTTTCTCTCTCCGTTCGGCTATTGTATCGTCCCCCCATGATAGATCTCTCAATTGCGGTTCTAATGGTGTCTTTTATAGCCGTTGTACATGTTTAGGTCAAGAGGAAACCTAAAATGTAATTTTTAATACAATATGTGTTAGATTTAACACATTAAAATTTGGTCTACAGTGTGTGAGTCGATGGTATCAAGTTGGAAGTCGATGGTATCGACTTCGTCACAGTAAAACGTCCTTTTCCTTTTCAATCTGGAGCAAAAATTATTTTTACTTTGATGCCATGTCGCTACCATCGAGTTGCAAGTCGATGGTATCGACTTACTCTAGTAAATAATAATTATCTGTGATAAAATAATCCATGAATAAAATCAAATAAATACTATAATAATTAAAACATGTAAAATACATGTAAAATATATGTAAAATATAAGAAATGATGCACAAGTGATTTTTACTAATTTGGTAAAATATGTATTAAAAAGATATTCAATTAAGCACAAATGACAAAGAAAATAACCAAATTAGATATCAAAGTAATGACAATTTATGCATACATCAAGCGGCGACTATGATGTTGGTTGTGAGCGTCGTCTACCTTGATGTAGGGTGAATCAGCGGGGAAGAAGATAGAGGCGCACACGAAGCGGGAATGCGAGAAGTGTGGCACGAAAACTGTAGCTAGAAGCGTGTGGTGGATGGAAGGTAGTGGTGTGAGAGGTGGCGACGAGGCTTTGTTGGCACGAGAGAAAGGGAGAGAAGATAGGGTCGCACAGGAGCAAGAAGGAGGGAGTAGCATCATGTGGGAGAGATTTGAGCATCGAAGAAAAGAAAAGGGAGGGTTAAAGTTTGTATTTATAGATATGGGGGGGAGAACTGTTCATGTTCCCTTTAGGGTAAACGGTCTCGGGACCATTTGGGTCCAAACGGTTTCGAGACTATTTGGCTCCAAATAGTTTCGAGATTGTGAGGACCAAACGGTTTCAAGACCATTTGGGTCCAAACGGTTTTGAGACCGTGATGACCAAACAAATTCCTAACCGTGAGGACCAAATGGTTTCAAGACCGTTTGCATCCAAATGGTTTTGTGACCGTGAGGTCCAAATGGTTTCAAGACTGTTTGGGTCCAAATGGTTTTGAGACCGTGAGGACCAAATGGTTTAAACACCGTTTGGGTCCAAGCGATTATTGAATTTTCATATTTTTATGTTTGTTTTGGTGTCTTATATTAATTTTGTATTTTCTAAATGAGATTAACGGGTCTAAGGAAATAATCAAAAAGGAGACTAGAAGATTGTCAAAACTAAGCAAGGAATAATTTAAATGAAAAACAAAGGTGATACTCAGTTCTTCGGTTGCCTCCCAAGTAGCACTTTGGTTTTACGTCACTGGCTCGACAAGATTCTGGCTTGATCATGTTGATTCAGTGGGGTCATGAATGTCAATCGTTTGTCATGGAGTTTTATCGGCTGGGGTATATTATCTTTTCAGTCTATGACCATTAACAATCCTTTCTCCTCCACTTTCATCAAGGATGATGACTGTTCCACTTGGGTATATGTGCTTGATAGTGAAGGGCCCGGACCACTTCGTGTGAAGTTTACCGGGAAACATTTTGAGCCCGGAGTTGAAAAGGAGGACTCTATCTTTGACTATAATATCCTTTCGTTTAAGGTGACCATCATGCCACATCTTAGTTTGCTCTTTGTAGATCCTGGCGTTCTGGTAAGCAGACATTCTTAGTTCTTCAAGTTCTTGTAATTGAGGCTATCGATATTCGCCAACACTTTTGAAATCGAAATTCAACTGTTTAATATCCCACCAAGCCTTGTGTTCTAATTCAACTGGAAGATGGCATGAATTTCCATACACCAAACAGAACAGAGTTGTTCCTATTGGTGTCTTGTAGGCGGTACGATATGCCCACAGAGCATTAGGAAGCTTGGTGGACCAGTCTGTGCAGTTTCTATTGATAGTCTTTTTTAAAGTGGCTTTGAGTTTTTTGTTGGATACTTCAACTTGACCGCTTGTCTGTGGGTGATAAGGCATGGCAACCTTGTGTTTTACTCCATATTTTCTCAAAAGGGCTTCGAAACTTCGTTCCATGAAATGTGACCCTCCGTCGGATATGACTATTCTAGGAACTCCAAATCTAGGAAAGATAATGTCTTTGAACAACTTAATAACTAGTTTAGAATCATAAGATACAATGGGTATAGCTTCTACCCATTTGGATATGTAATCCACAGTGATTAATATATAAGAGAATCCATATAATGAGGGAAATGGACCCATGTAGTCCACTCCCCATATATCAAAAAGTTCAATTTCTTGCCACATAGTTGGTGGCATTTCATAGCCCTCCGGATAGCTGACATTTATCGCATGATTGTACAAATTTGTGTGCGTCCTTTGCTATTGTTAGCCATAAGAAACTTGATTGTAGGACTTTAAGAGCAATCTTCTTTGAACTCATGTGCCCCCAGTGGGGCCAGAATGGTAGTGTTCCAAAACTGGGATGATTTCTTCTTCAGGAAGGCAACGACGGAATAATCAGTCTGCGCATAAGCAAAAGAGGTATGGTTCATCCCAGAAGTACTGCTTGATGTCATGGAAAAATTTCTTCCTGTCATGATAAGAAGCAGAAGGATGGACAATTCCCGTAGCCAGATATTTTACCATGTCGATGTACCAGAGGAATTCAGTGGTGACTTTCATGAGTTGGTCATCAAGTAAAGAATCGCAGATAGGTAAATTATCTTCATTTTGAGCCTCAATGCGACTCAAATGATCGGTGACAACATTTTCTACCCCACTTTTGTCCTTTATTTCCAGTTCAAACTCTTGAAGCATTAGTACCCATCGATTAAGTCTAGGTTTGGCGTCTTGTTTCTAAATCAGATATTTTATTGCTGAATGATCTGTGTAAATAGTAACCTTTGAATCGATCAGTTAAGAACGAAATTTCTGAAAAGCATAAATGACTGCCAAGAATTCATTTTATGTAGTAGTATAGTTCTTTTGGGCCTCATCAAGCATTTTTTATGCGTAATATATCATGTAAGGCTTCTTATCTATCCTCTTCCCTAATATTGTTCCTATAGTGTAGTTGCTGGCATCACACATTATCTCAAAGGGTTGTGACCAATTAGGAGGTCTTAGTATAGGAACAGAGACTGAGGCATTTTTAGAGTCGACAAAATGTGTAAACATTCTTGATCAAAATTGAAGTCCGCATTTTTAGTTAATAGGTGAGTCATGGGCTTTGCTATTTTTGAAAAATCTTGAATGAATCTTTGGTAAAATCTAGCATGGCCCAAGAAAGCTTGTAATCCTATGATGTCTTTTAGTGGTGACAACTTTGAAATGACATCTATTTTTGCTTTGTCTACTTCAATCCCTCGTTCACTCACCCGATCCCCGAGGACAGCACCTTCTGTTACCATAAAGTGACATTTTTCCCAATTAAGGATCAAATTTGTTTCCTTGCATCTTTGTAGCACTTTATTGAGATTAAGAAGACTGTTATCGAAGGAATCTCCATAGACTGAGAAGTCATCCATGAATACCTCCATGATATATTCGGTTAAACATGCAAATATGGCGAACATACATCTCTGGAATGTTGCGGGTGCGTTACATAGCCCAAAGGGCATTCTCCTGAAGGCGTAAGTTCCAAAAGGACATGTAAAAGTTGGCTTTTCTTGATCTTCAGGGTGTATTGGAATTTGATAAAATCATGAGTATCCATCAAGATAGAAAAAGAATTTCTAGTGAGCTAGACGTTTAAAGACTTCATCAAGAAAAGGTAAAGGGAAGTGGTCTTTCCTTTTTGCCTTGTTCAATTTTCTATAGTCGATGCACGTCCTCCATCCGGTAATAGTGTGAGTGGGTACCAGTTCATTTTTATCATTCAAAATAGCAATGGTCCCCCCTTTTTTAGGAACTACCTGGACTGGACGTACCCATTGGGAGTCAAATATTGGATAGATAATACCAGCTTTTAGAAATTTTAGAACCTCAAGGTGAACTACCTCTTTAAGATTCGGGTTTAGCTTCCTCTGGTGCTCCCGTGATGGTTTGAACTCTTCCATCATAGGTAATTTGTGCATGCACAAAGTTGTGTTTACCCTGAAAAGAGTCATCTTATATCCAATAGCTTTCTTGTGCTTTCTTAATTTAACAAGGAGTCCTTCTTCCTAGTCGTCTATCAAAGTGGAACTGATGATGATCGGACATAGTTTTTCTTCATCTAGAAAGACATGTTTGAGTCCAGCCGGTAGGACTTTCATTTCTGATGCCTTGGGTACTTCAATAGTTTCCAAAGTGGTGATAGATTTCAACATCTCAAAGGCAGCTTTCGGGTCTTCTTCGTCTTGTTCTAGATATTTCAGACATTGTTAAACTAGTTCGTCGGTCAAAGATTCGGCGTCTGATTTCATTAGGGCGTTCTCCATAGCATAAGATAGTTTGGGCGTTATTTGCTTTAGCTGGGACATTTTATCAATTGCTTCAAGAAGAGAGAGTTCTTCGTCAATGCTAGGACTTTTTAGGCTATCAAAGACTCTGAATTGAATAGTTTCCTTTCCTAGCCTTAAGGTAATCATGCCTGCTTTTGACATAAATCAGTGCTTTGGTTGTCGCAAGGAAAGGTCTGCCGAATATTATTGGGTATCTTAGTTCTTCTTTTATGTCCATGACAACAAAATCACAAGGGAGATAAGAGTCTCTTCCTACTCTCACTGGGATATCTTCAATAATTCCCAAGGGTGCAGTAATGGTAGAATCAGCCAACTGGATTGTCATTGTTTTGGGTAGAAAATCGGTGAAGCCCAATCTTTTACACATAGAAAAGGACATGATAGATATGTTGGCCCCCAAATCAGCTAATCCTTTCGTGCAAGAGGTGTTTTTGATAGAACATTGGATGTCGAAGGATCCAGGGTCCTTCTGTTTTTTTGGCATTCTATTGAGGATGATATCAGAAGTCGTCTGAGCTAATTTGACAGTCTTGTGCTCTTCGGTCATGTATTTCTTTGATAGCATAGTCTTCATATGTTTAGACCAAGTTGGGATTTCAGAGAGAGCATCAAGGAATGAGATATCAACGTATAGCTTCTTCATCGCTTCTTTGAAATTTAAGAATCTAGTATCCAGTTTAGTCTCTCTCAATCTGCCTAGATAGGGTATCATGGGCTTGTATGGTGGGACTTCTGGTTCTTTGAAAACTAGTTCTTGGTCCTTCTCCTTCTCGGCCTCTATAGATTTTTCAGTTTCTTGATTTATGTTCATATTTGGAATTATTTTAGCAATATCTATGTCTTCCTGAATGACTTTGGTAGCTTTAGTAAGAACATGACCATATCTTGTTGTAACTGCATTCAGTTGTTCTAGTCTGTGTCGATCATGTTTTAGATTTATTTCCGACTGACCGGTGAAAGTACCCACCAGAGGCTTCAATTGAGCTGCAATTCGTGCCAATTGGGTCTCTACAACTTTCTGTTGAGCTTGCTACGTGACAAGCATGGTCTGTTGAGATTGCATCATTTACCTTATTAGAGACAACTCATCTGTTGATGGTGTTCCAACATTCTTTTGTTGATGCTGTGTAATTTGTTGTTGTCCTTGAGGTTGCTGTTGTTGAGGAGCTTTCAACTGATGTTGCTAAATTTGCGGCTGTTGTGACTGAGGTTGGTGCAATTGTGGGTGCAACGAAGGGTGAGTGTATTGATAGTATGAAGAAGAATTTCTTGGGTAGACAAATCTTTGAAAACCACCTTTATAGTTTCCTTGGTTTCGGTTATAATTGGTCTGGAATCTAGGTGGTGGTCTATTGGAAGACCCACCTTGTGTTTGATGTTGTGGATTGGCAGTTCCCGCGGGGCTCCCATACTGAAATTTAGGGTGATTTCTTGGTTGATCCACATTATAGTATGCTTGACCCGGTATGGTGTGGAGAGTTAACTTGCTCTAGCAGCTGATCCTCGGGTTGTTCAATGATTGGTTCATATTGTGGCTGAGGTGTCTGCAGATTCATCATCACATCGTATAAAAGGCCGCATGATAATGTGGGGTGATTCGAAGCATGACAAGCTTCACAAGTCTAAGTAGCTACTTTAACTTGTTGAACTTGGGAGTTCTTCTTCATTTCATATTCTCCAAAACTTGTTTCAAATGCTTGCTACTTATGAACTATATTTTTCAAAGCTTCAGCGATAACTTTCATTTCTACAGATTCTTCAACTTTGCATACTTTTAGGACTCCTCATATTGATGTCCTTCCCCAATTAGATTGGTTCACGGCTCCGAGTGTGACAATCATCCAGGCATCCTCATAATTATGTCTCATGAAATTTTCTCCAGATGAGGAATCCAAAAATTTCTTTATTTCATCACTTACCCCTCTATAGAATATTTTTATGAGTTGGTTTTGTGAGATTCCGTGATGTGGGCTTTTTCTCAGAAGTTCCTTAAATCTTTCCCATGATTCTCCTAGTGATTCTCCAGGAAGTTGGAGGAACTGGTTGATCTGTCCCCTAATTTGGTAAGTCAACGAGGGAGGAAAGAAATTCTCCAAAAAGTTTATTCCAAGGGAGCCCAAGTGGTGATTGACTCTCCATCTAAAGAGTTATACCAACTTAGTGCCTTTCTAGACAGAGTGAAGTTGATAAGTCGGAGCATGATTGCATCGAGGGTAGCTCCGACTTGTGGTACCAATCGATAGAGTGCCTTGAATCACTTCAGATGGTCCATGCAATCATTTCCAATGTTTCCAGAGAACGAGATACCTTGCTTGATTTGGATCCATTGTGTTCGAATCTCGAAGTTAGGAACATTAATGAGTGGAGGCTTAACCAGGTGATTATCCTCAGAGTTCTTAGGACAACGTAGTCTTGAAGCTGCTTGTTCCTTATCAATAATTGAGCAGCTGTTGTGGCTGCCTCATTTTCAGCTTGGATGCGAGCTTGCTCTTCAGCTCGAACTTCAGCTTGGACTTGAGCACATGTATTAGTGATGAGTTGTGCTCTATGAGCTGCTATAGCTACGTAGACTGGCATTATTCTTTAGCCATCTGTCCGGCTTGTTGGCGGTTGATTCTGATGCGTCAATGGAAGCTTCGTTCTACATCAGATTTGTACTCTGGATTAGGGGAGAATCCACAGTTATGCGAAGTTGGCATACACGTTTTCTACCTGAGTAGAAGAAAAATCAAACTTTAGATGGTAGAAAGATGATGGAATAAAAAATATATGAAGTAGCTATCAAGGTAAAATGTAAACTCATAATCAACTAACAAGCTGATAAATGAAATTAAAATGTTCTTTTGTCCCCGACAACGACGCCAATTTTTGATGGGGCCTCCACTCGCATGAAGTTGTGTGCACTACTAAAAATCCTAGAGATAGTAAGTCTCTAAGTTTAGCCTTGTGTGTGCTATAATAAGATCTCCATCCACGTACGCTAAGATATGTGGAAGTCTTATCATAATACAGTTGAGGGTCGAATCCATGAGACAACAGTCTTATTAAGGATTAACAAGATGGAAAATGTTATAATTCTATTTATCTACTTATGAGTTGATATTTAGATCAAAGGGTTGATTTGAGGACTAAACTAATATGCAAATGTAAATTAAACGGCAGGAGAGTAAACTTAAGGTTGTAAACAATATTTGGAAACTACTAGGATGTGATCGAGTTTCACCACCACTACACATGGATCATAACATACATCATAATAACATGGCTTGCATAAAGGGTCTAATCAGTTAGTATCATTGTAGACTTAGCTTTCTTTCGAATAGCCAACTATGAGAAACGTAGAAGTATTGCAATGTCAACCATCCCCGAATGAATGGTCACTTACTTTGCATCACTCCCTTCGTAAAGTGTGTTCCTCGACCTGTCAAAGTTGTACTTCCATATGTCAACTGATTCCATTTCATAGTATGAAAGTACAACGATGGAGGTTAGTTTACTCCAGTCCTTGAAAAGCGTTCCTAGATACCGAAATAGATATGTGGTGACAACATACATCAAGAACCAACATACAATCAATTATCGAATCTAAAAGTACAAATGTAGACAATTCACACTAGTAGATAATAGGTAACACAGGTTGGTGATCAAGCAACTAGCATTCATTAAGCGATCGATGTTGAACTGAAAATATAATATTTCTCTATTGCAAACTCATGAATTACAATGCATGAAATGAAAACATGGGTAGCGGAGCTATTCCCCACACCCTAGTGTATGGAACTACTCGCTCATGGTAAGAACAAAGAAGGAGATAAGAGAAAAGAAGGAAAACATCATCTCCACGTAGGAGGGAGGAAGGTTGACCCCTTGGAGTAGAGAACAACTATCTTCACACTGCGCGGTTGCTTTGGTGGCGAATCCTTCAATCCCCACCTTCCATGTCGATGAGAGAGAAAATAGGCTTATGGATGGAGTGTGGATCTTAGACCGGCGGCCTTGGGGTGAAGGATAAAGGATGAAACATCTCTTGAACAAATGAGGCAGCCTTTGGGAGTCTCCAAGTCCCCCCTGAATGAGGACCCCTTGAGTTCTATTTATAGGCTCCAAGGATCTTGAACGGTCTTGAGAACTTTTGGGTCTTCACGGTCTTGAGACCATTAAGCATCCTCATGGTCTTGGAGACCGGTGAGTCTTTGCGGTCTTGAGACCGTTAAGCGTCCTTACGGTCTTGGAGACCGGTGAGACTTCGCGGTCTTGAGACCGTTAAGCATCCTTACGGTCTCAGAGACTGGTGAGTCTTTGCGGTCTTGAGACCGTTAAGTGTCCTCACGGTCTCGGAGACCGGTGAGTCTTCGCGGTCTTGAGACCATTAAGCATCCTCACGGTCTTGGAGACCGGTGAGTCTTTGCGGTCTTGAGACCGTTAAGCATCCTCACGGTCTTGGAGACTGGTTGTGTCTTCGCGGTCTAGAGATTGATTTGGTTAAGACTTTTGTTATTTTTTTGGGTTTATTTGTAAGAATATCAGTTTATTGGTATATTTACAGTAAAGGTAAAAAGTTAAGTATTCAATCTAATTTATCTATGGAAGAGTATGAAAAACTAAGAAAAACTAGTAAGATAACATCAAAAATTAAATAGGAGGTTATCACCTTGACGATACACTCCTCAAACAGTTATGTATTTCTTCCCTCTTATTGAGAAGTGTCCTGTTTGGATACGTGAGTCACATGGTATCACAAGGTGCTGGGAATAGGGAATTCAAACCCGTGGGACAAAGGTGGGGATAGAAGTTGGGTACAGATGATTTGGACCATGCTAAACCTGGTGGTCTGCTAGGGCTTCTGGATAGGCTCACATCCTCTGTGCCCGGGATAAAGCGTCGGGCACATCCCAACTGTCTACTTTGTGATGGGCCCTCCTCTAGGCAGACTCACATCCTTTGTGCCCAGGACAATGTGCCTGGCACATCCTGGCCGTCTACTTTGTGATGGAGCCCACAAGTCAAGAAATGAGATGTTGTGGGACAGAGGTGGGGACAGAAGATGGGTATAGAAGATTTGGACCGCCTCTGGATTAGACAGGCCGTCTCCATAGAAAAAAATTAAAGAGGAAAATGTATATTTATATTCGTTTTCTTATCATGTAATCGATTGCCTTGTTTGTATAGTTCTTCATAAACTTTTACTTTTGACAACATACCACACAATTCACAACCTTCTAGGTAGCAGAACCGTCATCAACGAAGTAGTATTTTTAGATAATGCGGCGCTTTTTGTAATTCACGGGCATTTTAAATATGGAACTGGTATTTCTCAATTCTAGGTATTGCATTATACTTCATACGAGATAGTTATATAAATAAGATTGGTACTTTTACTATAAGTTATCGGTATATTAGGGATGCCATTCTTGCTATGTAACTGTGTTAAAATAGATTATACACTAAAGGATGGTATTCTTGCTATATAAAGATGACATTGTTCTTTCTATGTTGGTAGTAGTTTGTCGGATGATTATATAAGTGGTAATTAAAAATTTGGTTAAATGACTTTGTTTTATTTACAATATTTTGTACACTGCGAAATTTTAACTTTTTGTAAATTGTATCAGTCATTTTAGGTACTTGGTATATAGCATGGGGTACGTTTTTGTAATCTGAGGGTACAATGTATATAAGAACGGTATAAATCCGGTAACGATGAAATGTTATGAAATTTTTGTATATACTAAAGAAATTTATATACTACACTGTTGATGATGATTCATTTAAGAATTTCTATTTTTTAATGGCCAACCAGCTATCTTTGTTTACTTTTGTCCCTATATTGTATATTTTGTATGATACAAAGAAATCATGCATTTTGTTATAAGTGATTTTTGTTTTTCTCATTTTTCATCGCTTTGTACAGCTTATGTGATAGTTTTTTTCTCCTTTAGTTTCTCGTTCATTTAATTGCATATTTTTTAGTCCCGTGTTGTTTGAGAAAAAATGATTATGTTCCGTTAACTTCCTCTTCCATTTACTTGATTCTACTACTCTTTCGTTTGTTTTCCGTTCTCTCTTTTTTTCCTTTACTAGGGGGGCAATTACTTGGATTTCTTCTCAAGGTAACGTGTACACGTACGGGTGGGCTGTCTCTCTCTCACACACATTGTCTCAGTATAAAACAAATTTAACCCAAAAAAAACGTAACAAATATCTCTATCTCACCTTAAAATCCCACTTTCCGAAACAGCTCCTATAATAACATGGACGACCATTAAAGCCTCTATTTTTCCCTAAGAAACGGCTGACTACTTTCCTACTCTCTCGCTTGTCTTCTCTTTTTTACATTACCCCAATTCACTTCGTCACTCAACGATCACCTTCCCCCGTTCCCCACTATTCTCTATGTCTGCTACTACCACTACCGAAGTGTTATCTTCTCTACAACCTAATTGCTAGAAACCACCGTACCCTACACCTTACTTTTGACTGAAACTCTATTTCAATCATCCTCGATAGAAAAAGTACAATCATCTAGATGCCAGCATCTTCTTATGACTGAGGTAAGTTGTTCTATCTTGGGCGTGGCATCTGTGTCAGTCGTTTCAGCGAAAGCAAGCTTTCAAACAACTTCCGTCAAAGTTATCTTGTAGCATTTTAGTATTACATATTACAGTAGACCAGCACTATTAGCTCCACCTTGGAGAAGAGAAGCAAATCCTCGCCAATCACTTGCAAGTAGCACCAAAAATGATAATTAGGGATATCTTCTCTGTTTTCTATGTTCTGAACTGCTGCGCAACCGCCATGAAAAGTCATAGTATGTTTCCCAGTTACATATCTTAATCTATTTGCAGCTGAAACATGTGTCATGGGTGTGAACCTAGATCGCCTACATTAGACATCTCTTAACACTGCTCTCATGACTTCGGCATTCTGCAGTAACCTTGGAAGTACATAGTTTCACTATTGATATCTCTAACCTTAGGATGGCTGCGTCCTCTTCCAAACTCAAAGTTTGAAGTGATACCGCAGCTTCATATCTATTTTCTTCTCATATTGGGTGTTTGAAAAATTGATACTATGCTTGGCTTTCACTTCTTGGTTTAAGATTTGTTTTATGTAGTTATCATAGTTGTGCAATATTGTTACAACTAGAAGTGCATCGTCCACAAGCTTATTACACAAGAAGGTGAGTGTGCCTGTTTCTAATATTGGAGTGACCCATCTGAAATGGTCATCTCCATGCCCATAAGGTAGTTAGATATTTTCTAACAGCAGAAGCTAGTTAATAATTCCAAAGTGTTATACAATCGTGACTCAAATGGTCAAAGAAACAATTAGTAATACATTGTCAACATAAGGTATATTCAATTAATTCTCATATTTCCATGTAATGTTGAATCAGAAAATATCAGTGGTTTGTTGAACTGATTATGTAAATACATTTTCAGCAGTTATGATGATCCACGTGCATGAGAACATGCGGAAATGATAGTTGATAGAAAAGAAAGATAAGCAAGAATGTCAACACTGTATCTATTCCTTGCCTATCTTCTGTTAACCTACAACACATTCAATCTCGCAAGTATTTTGCTAGGTGTAATGATGAGTGAAAACATGTCACCGTCATTCTCCTTGAGCCGCTTTATAGACACGAAGAAGCAAAGGGTAATATTTGCAGAAGCAAAGAAAGACTTTGCGAATGTCCTTGCCAACTTCTTAGATTGCCCCTGTCGACAATTGTTGAGCTCTTTGACCATGACTCTGGATGCATATGCTTAGATAACTTATACCGTAGTTTCGTAAAGCTAAACATTGCAGGACAAATCCTCACTACCACCTCCAAACTCGAACTACTACAACCAGAGAATGTACTAAGTATGAAGTTTCTCTTGTGGACAAGGCAAGTTCATAATTTCTGACACTATGAAGATATTACCTACCACAAGCGTGAATTTGTACAAAATATGTATAGAATTGGGAATCAAAGATGCATCTATAAGTAAAGAGACTGCTATCAATGTGGATGCTGAATAGGTGAGTTCTTGAGACATTGCTTCCATTGTTATTTTAGATCCTTAGAAAATTAATCATTGTAAGCTACTTGTTTTTTTAGTTATGACTTCTTCTTAGAGCGAACTTGATCTGAAATAGTCCTTTGACAGTCATCTTTATTGGGAAGAAGGGACCGCACAAACAAATGACTGGGGCAAGCATTGAAAGAGTGAAAAAAGATGCATTTTGTTACAACTATGGACATCAATTCACGGAAAATGGAACTGAAAGGTATACATCTCTATCTAGTCATGAGACACAAACATAAGACTAAAATGGTGTTTCATGTGGAAGTTGAACATGACTGCATAGAGCTTGTACTTAATTTTTTTATCCTTGCCACTTGGAGATGTTTCTAAGCTCCTTCCACAGAGATCATTTCCTATCCCAAGTGCCCAAAATTTATTTGAAAGCTTGTAGATGACAGGGGTAAAATATGAAAACCTTGGCTTACTCTGTGAAGAAGCTAAAGTCACAAACATAAAGAACTTAAAGATTGAATAACAAAACCCTAAGGAGGTACGGACTTCTGCTTTTGCTCATCACACCAAGGATTGTCCAAAACATACATATGTTGGTTGTAGTTACAAGGCAGAATCAAGTATCCACCTTTCTACAAAGAGATTTAATTCATTGGTTGGGTAAAATGTAGATGGAGGTGACTACATGAAAGAATTGTTGTCATTCAAGGTGACTGATGATATGAAAATTTCACAACTTCCTAAGAAATCGAATTTTAGCATGTTAAGTCATGTTCATGTTCCTATGGAGGGCATTATCGAGAATGAAATCATTGTCGGAAAACAAGAGGTGTGCTAGATATTTCATTTACATATCACATCTTTGATTTGTTGCCATTTTTTTGTTGATGTTTATTAGTACAATATTTTTTTGACGATGTGATTTATTGTAGCAGGCATTACATTGGTTGAGATCTTATTTGGTCTCTAAGACAACTCTCTCTAAGGCATTCAACACCAAAATCATAAAACAAAACCAACATATTACCACCTATAATATGGAGCATGGAGTTATCGTTTGTCAAAAGCATATTCCTTGTTTAACAATTGTTGGTCTCTGGTGTAAATGGGGTTTTTATAAAGACTTGTGTTACACAAGTAATTTAATATATGCCATCTCTCCATCATTGTATATGGATACCATATAAAAAAACACAAATTGTATTGTCAAAGTGCTAGATTTTGAGGAGGAAAAGACTTTTTTTGGTCATAAGTTTGTGTTTTACATAATACTTCTTAAGACGTGTGATCTAGTATATTAATAACGGTTCATCATTGTTTTTTGGAAATACATGCGAAATCTTTAATTACGACATTGGTTAACCTCTTTGTTTGTCAATATTATGTAGGTTTCTTGGGATGGTATTATTCCTTACATTATTATTCTCACTGTCCTATTTGAATTAACTCTTTCTTTTTGTTTTTCGTTCATAAATATATTGATCCGTTAATGGATGTGTTATCAATGATCACGATTGTACTAGTTATAATTTTTATACATTAGAGGTTTTTTAATTGAGTATAACAAAGTGCCACAATATGTCCATACTCTTGCATTTACATATTAGGATTCAATGGCACATACATTTTAGTCATCTACTGACTAAACTAAGGCATCCTTATGCAAAAAACTAAGAAGAAGAATTGTAAAAATGTAATATTAAAAATAATAATCAAACATATTATTAGTGGTGATTGAATATGTATGTTTAGTTATTGTTTGTTCCACCTTGAACAACAACAGAAGGCAACAATATCAAATTATAGAAAGCAATATTACTACATGGTGAATGTGTTTCGTCAATGTGAAATCTTGAAAAACTACTAATCAATTAGGTAGTAGCCTTGCTAATGTCATTTTCCTATAACTCCTTTCCACTAAATAAGGGGTGGCATCATCCTCTGGATTATAGATTTGTCATAATACCATACATCTAAGGGCATATATCGTTATATTTTTTAGACTAGATTTGACCACTTGTAGCATGTAGTCATACTTGACCCAAAACCATTGGGTTGATCTTTTTTTTTTGGAAACATGTATAATTTGGTGTTTAAAAGTAATAAACTTGTGTAAAATTGTGATTATAGAAAAAATAGATGATGGTGTGTGAAGCGAGAGAGGTTGCTAGGGTTACGGAGGGGGTGCAATGAAACAACGACGGGAACGACGATTCTGGCAGAAGAGAAACTCCAGCAACCTCCTGCGCTGCTTTAGGCGGAAGAGAAACTCCTATAACCTCTTGGGCCGCTTCAGACATAAACAAACCATTCAATGACCGATACCTGAACTGGAATACCAACACCACCATTAGAACGACACCAAATACCTCTACATCCTCTAACAGAAAGACCATCTCCATTCCCTTTGTTGGAATGGACTTCTGCTACACAAGAATGTGAGGACGAAATACCCTAGATTCCCATGGAACACAAAACAATCTCCAACACTTCATTGTTGATACCTACACCTGAAACCCTTTCACCACTCCACCAAAAAATCCCCCGCCCACACAGACAATAACACCTACTTGGAATACCGGAGGAAACAACCATCCCGTAGCAGGCGACATCTTCTTCCTCGACAAGCTTTTAGAAAACAACCTGTCGCACAACGATATAACCCTAAAAATATTGGATGAACCTCCTGACATTCAAATAGTAGAACATGCCAAAGACGATCTGACGAAACCCTAGAAATACACGGTGATAATGAAACTAATTGGCACTGATGTCAGATTCATGATAATGAGGGATCACCTCAAGGCACTTTGGGATCCCAAAGGAAGGTTTAACATGTTTGAACTCAATCTAGGCCATTACGTCATGCAAATTTCATGCAAAGAGGACTACGAAAAGGCCATGCTTGGCGGGCCATGGAAGCTATTCGGGTGCTACTTCACCGTCTGGGACTAATACCCCTCCTTTAAACCCTCCGATGAACTACCCCAATACCTGATAACTTGGGTGAGAATTCTCAACCTCCCTCTTTATCTATACGTTTCGACTCTGTTGGAGTATATTGGGCTAGCCATGGGTTGCCTGGTAAAGATCGATCACAACACGACAACAATAACAAGAATCAAATTCTCCCACCTAGCGATAGAAGTAGACACATCACAAGCTTTGTGGGAAACAATCACCATCAACGTAGAAGAATACGAAGTGGAATATGAGGTCTACCCTGAAGCATGCGCTCTGCAGAAGAAACTATGATACACCATTTGAACAAAATGTCATTAACTAAGCATAAGCGATCATTAGCAATGGATTACTGAAAATCACTAAAAATTAAAACATTTTTCAAAGAGATCCAATTCCAGGAAACTCTTAACAACAAGAACCAAAGTATTACATGTACATACCATGTACCATCTCCTCTGGAGGATTACATACATCAATTGCTCTGTCAAGTCTACGCATGAGCAATACACAACCTCGAGGCATTCAAATCAAAATCTCAGATCAATTATGAAAACACTAAGTACAAACTCCAAGGACCTGAGAGTACAAAGATGACACATAGGACTCTTATCTATAAGACATGACAATCAATATCTCCACCTGAGATGTTACTGTTGTCCTTGATGCTGGTGTCCTTTCCATGTAGTATGGTTCTTACCTCCTCATCCACGTCCACCTAAAAACATTGGATCCCACGGGGGTGAGACAATTGAAATTGTCCCAGTGAGAGATATAACTCTCTGCTAGAAACATTATTAGTGCAGTTTAATAGAATAAAACTGATCAGAGGATAAGCAGTTTAGAACATTCTCATATTTTAAAGCATTGCAACTATCTATGATAGAACAGTAATTCATCTATTCACTTTATAAGGAATATGAAGAACATGTATATCATTTATCCATCTTACTGTATCATCATCTCTAGCATATCCTGAGATACTCATTATCATGGTATGACATCCATGAATCATTCTCATTTCTGTATGTTGACCTTAGCCAATCTGTTAGCCAGATATTGGATTGTTCCAGTCATGTGAGTATACATCATCATATTCTGCCCAAGCATTGGACCATGCCAATTCTATGCAAACCTTCCAGGCATTGGACTATGTCAATCTTGTGCAAACATTCCAGTCATTAGACTATGCCAATCTTGTGCAAACATTCCATGAATTGGACTATGCCAATCCTGTGCAAACATTCCAGGCATTGGACTATTACCAATCCCGTTCAAACATTCCAGGCATTGGAATATGCCAATCATGTGCAAACATTCTAGGCATTGGACGATTACCAATCCTGTGCAATTATTCCAGGTATTGGGTTATTACCAATCCTATGCAAATATACCAGGTATTTGGTTATTACCAATCCTGTGCAATTATTCTAGGTATTGGGTTATTACCAATCTTGTGCAAATATTCCAGGTATTGGGTTATTACCAATCATGTGCAATTATTCTAGGTATTGGGTTATTACCAATCCTATGTAATTATTGAATACCACATTACCTTTACTAGGTATTAAACCTTGGTCAAGCCATCATACTTATTCACATCATTTATGTAATTCAAGTATTCCTCTTATCTCCTTTAAGCCTATTCAAAACACTATAGTCCTTATTTGGCTATAAGCATAAAGCATGCATGATTAAGATTTCATCATTATTATTGTCTCCATTTATTATTATTATTATGTTACTAAGTTTCCATTTCCTAGTTTATTTGAACATTATCCTTGCTTACATGAAACTTTTATAAACATCTTGTCACCTTTCACTAGGCAACAACTATTCGCATGGATCACAAGGCCCATTAATCATCTTGTCACCTTTCACTAGGCAACAACTATTCACATGGCTCACAAGGCCCATTAAACATCTTGTCACCTTTCACTAGGAAACAACTATTCACATGGATCACAAGGCCCATTAATCATCTTGTCACCTTTCACTAGGCAACAACTATTCACATGGATCACAAGGCCCATTAAACATCTTGTCACCTTTCATTAGGCAACAACTATTCACATGGCTCACAAGGCCCATTAATCATCTTTTCACCTTCCACTAGGAAACAACTTATTAGAGTTAGGGTATCCCTCTATAGCTGAATAGGGTTTCAAGTTCATATTATTAATTCAAACCCTAATTCATTGCTCCACACATCTAGGAGCATACATTGATATCATAAGTATTTAATAATACTTATTTATTCGCATCTTTTATCATTAAAAGATAATGAACACAAGGTATTTGTTTCTCTCTTATCTTCTCTAGGATATTGATTACAACATACTTTGTTATCTTGGCTTAACCATTTCTTAAGGTATGTTAGCCTACACTTATCAAAGTGTATTACATCTTAATGTAATAATTGTCATGACACACTTCATGTGTTACTTCATCCAAGTATATTGGATTTAGTGTACATCAAGGTGTGTCAACCTTGAGGTGTTTAATGTGATATCTATCACATCCTAATGTTTCACTTCCCTCATCACCTTGATCTTACTTAAATTCATCAACTTATCTTGTATTAGGGTAATTCTCATCCTAATACTTTATGCACCAGTTCATCACATATCATGTAATGTATTGGTCGTAAGTCACTCATTTAATTTATTCAACCATTATTGATATAAGATTATCCATTATCAGGAATATGATTTCCCTTTTTATCAATTAGGGTTTTGCATAACATCACCCTATGATGGGGTTTCACATGACATCACCCTATATTAGGGTTTCACATAACATCATTACAGATTAGGGTTACACCATTACCCTAGATTAGGGTTTCACCTAACATTCCCTAAATTAGGGTTAGGACTCTTCAACCATCTTGAATAGGGTTTCATGATCTCTTTATTAAGGATCATACCCTAAATACATATTTTATTTATGTTGAAAGTGTTGAGGCTTAACCACTACATGATTATCATACATGTATGAATTCCTCTCTCTCATCCTCTCTAGGAGGTTGATTACTTTAATCTTGATTAGATTGAATTAACTTGAATGAAGAGTTGACATAGTGTATTAAGTCATTGCTTCCATAAGCATCAAAGGTTAACCACTCAAAAGGTACTAATCACTTAAGTATCTTGAAGGTACAACCATTGTAATTGCCTTTGATAAACATCATCAAAAATCATGGGGTTAATTGTACTTAAATAGTTTGAATGAATTAGACCTTCAAATGGTTTTGGGGTATTAGACCCTTAAACGGTCTTAAAGTACTTTGTCCTTCAAATGGTCTTTGAATCAATTGCACTTCCATATAGTCTGAAGACGGTTAGACCTTAAATGATCTTGGTCCCAAAACCCTCAATCGATCTTAAGACTGTTAGACTATCAAACGGTCTTATCCTCAAGGTCCTTAAATGGTTTGAGACCATTAGTATAAAATATAATTAATCTCAAACCGTTTTGAAACCATTTAGACCTCCAAATGGTCAACTCCTTCAAACGGTCAATGTATTCAAACAGATTTGAAGTTCAATTTACCCATTCGATCTTGAGATCCATTACCCATTCAGTTTTGAACTAACTTACCCATTCGATCTTGAAGTCAATTACCCATTCGGTCTTCAAACCGAATCAACCCATTCGGTCTTGAAACCGAATCCATCCATTCGGTCTTGAAACCAAATCATCAACCATTGATTTGAAACCGAATCAATCTATTGGGTCTAGGGTTTACAATCAATGAACCCTCCAATATTGAAACCATTGGAATTATATCAAATCAAAACCATTGGATCATCATCCAACTTATGATATCACCTGCCCCCAAATGGTCTTGAGGTTGTTTGACCTCAAATGGTCTTGATACCATTTGCCCTCAAACGGTCTTGATACCATTTGGTCACCAAAGAGCAAAATCGTTTGCACATGTTCTAGGTTGAGGTGTGTGCTTAAGATGACATCATAAACTTCAAGCTTCGATCCTTCAAAATCTATTTCCATTCTTATGGTAATTTTATCAATTTTATCAAAGGAATTTGAAGAAAAACAAAATGATCAACAAGTGATGAAGAATTGAATATAATAATAACATTTAAGGGTTCAAGTTATATAACCCTCCTTCAAAGCTGAATCCAAGCTTCAAGCTTCACGTCCTCAATGGTGAATGAAGCTCTCTCAACTGTCCAAGGCCCGTTCTCAAGTCTTTTAGTGAAATGAATGGCTAAGGTTGAAGATTGAATGAAGAAAATAAGAAATTAAGCATTGAATTTCGATTTCCACCATGAAATCAAGGTTGAAGATGACTATGGAACTTACCTAGAGGTTGGGGCACATCCTCCTATTGCTCCTAAGCTCCCTTGTGCATGGCCAAAGCAAGGAAAGAAAGAAGGGTCGAAAAGAGTCTTTCATGTAGGTGAAAAATGGGATATATGTAAAGGAATTTCATGAGAGAGAAACTGATGAATAATTCCTTCAACTCCCAAAATTGGTGCCACATACTCCCCTCCATCCCTTTCATAAGAAGACATCTCCCACACCTTGTAATTTGTCTTCATTATCCATGAATTGAAAGAAATAAAATTAAGCGCCTTAACCATTATAATAATATCCAAAATTGAGTGGATATTACTTTTTAGTTAACTAATGTGAGTGGACTCTCCACTCACTTTAGATATTTCGGTGCCATTGCAAGGCACAAGGACGTCCACACTTATACAAATTCAACCATCACACTTTTGGTTGAAGGGCACTTTCATTAATATATTTATTTTTGCATTAAATTGGATTAGGGTTTCAATTATGCTTAAATCTTGATTATTTTAATATCAAGATTCTCTCTCCTCCAAAGAGATTCAAATGATATGCTCATCCGATATTCTTGTCTCTACTTGATACCAAGAAACATTAGGGACTCTCTAGAAGTGGTATTTTGCATATTGAACCCTAGGTTTTGGGTAATTTGCACATTACACCAAAACTAGGTTTTATACATTGCTTAATAAGTTATTTCTTGGTGCTCAGGCTACCACAACCCATACCTCTGCATCATTCTCATTCTTATGATGCTTCAACACTTGAGGAACATTCTATCATGTAACATTTTTCCAGTTAACCCCTCAACTTCGGTAATTTTCACTTTAGTCAAAAACAAGTAAAACCTTGTTTCAACATTATTCAAATAGGACCAAAATTGAAACATAAGTTCCTCTTGAGTCTTAATTACTTTTCAAAAGATAAGAGCTAGCATATAATTATCTTTATTAAACAAAACATCTAGGGTTACAACATAACCCAGGTCAGGGATGTTACAATTATAAACCCCTAACAAGGATTTTGTCCCTGAAATCCCAGGTAAAAGGGAAACAAATATTACTCATTCACTATATCATCATGTCTCCTCATTACATCTTAATATCATGGAGGCACCATAGAACTTTGATCAACTCAAAGTTTCTTCCATACAAGGTTATCGTAGAATCAGTCACACAAGACACATACTCTACTGTCCTTTTCATTATTAACTATAGAGTCAATTCTGTGTCAGGTAACAGTATCTTATTTAACTCAGGTGTCAAACCTCACTAATTTGTCACCCACTTGGTACTAAAAATCTTATCATACATTTTTAGCTTTAATAAGCTTTTCCCATAATGATTCTACAATTGTACCTTCAATTAGTACATCCTTATTGATGTTATGTTTATGCAAAGCATAAACCCCTAACATATGATGTATGTAGTATTTTATATAACTAGACTGATTTCACAGTTGGCCATTCCAGGTAACCAACATAAATCATCTCCTCAGATTTATTGCATGAACTTTCAATTGTTCAAGTGTCATTCAATCTTATTTCCTCTTAAATTCCCTGCCTTCATCATTGAAATTATAGAGATGATTACATATCCCCACCTTTCAGAATTATCGTTATCATGATTACTAGATCAGGGTATTCCAACCCTTAGTTCATTATTGAACATTGTTACTTCTAGGTCTAAGGACGAGGGTATACATTATACTAAACATCCTCTTTTATTTATAAGCTTATCTATGATTAACTCAGATCTCTCCATATCAATTAAGATGTAGTAGAATTATCCATGTCACATCTCAGACTTCATTAGACTCTTTAGATTGTCTCAAAATAACTACTTGATTAGGGTAATCAGAAAGATAGCAATCTAAGAGTTCCATACTTACCTTTCCTTCAATAGATGAATACCTGGCCAGGGTATTCAAGAACTAAAATTAGGTAATATGCATTTGTTTCATATTATGTTTCATACTTTTAACATCTCTTTAAATTTACTATTTAATATCTTAGATTTTCTTTGGGTGTTTCTTTTACATTTCTTCTACATGAAAAGAGAAATTTCAAAACATATAAGAGAATATTATTCTGAATATAGATTCTCATCCTTTTTATTTCTTCCTTATGTCCTCATAGGAATAATTAAAGGAAGCTCAACAATAACTACCATTCTTATAATCAGTAGGCAGAGAGAGGAAAAGGAAAGGTAATTCAGAATTAAAAGTTGTATTTGACATGTTACCTTTACGGGTTATCTAGTGTCTTATCTGACCCAATATATGGAGTCAATTGTCATATTCTATTGCCTTTGTCCTCTACTACCAGAGGGAGATGGACCAAACTGTGACACTTTTCTTCATCCTCGACCTTCTGCTTCACTAACCTGGGGTCCTTGTGGGTTTTGCATATTATGCCTTGACTGTCAGGTCACCACATTATTTCTTCTTGGACACTGCTGCCTAAAATGTCCTATATGTCCACATTTATGGCAAGTTCGGCCCTCACTTGATGACCACTGCATTGGTGTACTATGTTGTGGTTGAACCGGTGTTATCGAAATCTTTGATTGTTTAGCACCACCAATCCACTATTCTTGTGACTGTGTAGCTCTCCTTTTGAGGTTTGCCTCATGTTTCTTTATCGCAGACCTTTCTATCCTCTGAACTGACTCCACGAATGTGGCAAATCTCTCTCTACTTTCTAACACAGCTGCCGAGATAGACACCTCAGCATTCAGTCCTTTCTCAAAATGTCGAATCTTCTCGTGCTCAATAGTAGCCATTTGAGGACAAAACTGTAAAAGTTTCATAACCTTAACCTCATATTCATTTATTGATATGGTTCCCTACCAAACCTTCTCAAACTATGAGATCTTTTCATCTAAGTATGTTCTTGGAAAATACTTGTTGACGAATTCTTGACGAAATACCTCCCAATCAACCTCTTCATCATTCCTTTTTACATCTTCTATGGCCCACCAATGGCCAACACTACCCTTCAAAAGGTATACAACATGTTTGACTTGATCAACATATGGAATACTAAGGATCTTAAAGCCTTTTCTAACTCAGTGAGTCATAGATCAGCATATGTTGGGTCAGTCGTCCCATCATATTCTATATCTCCTACACAACGTAGTCGTTCAAAAGTCTTACCAGACCAGTGTCCCTCATTGGGAGTTGGTGCTCTAGGTGCTGGTGCGGGCATCCGGTCTGCCATATGCCTCGTTGTGGTCATGAATTCCCTAAATAGAGCATGAATGGTTGGGTTTTCTATCATAGCTTCATCAAAATGGGGATTCTTAGGCACCGATTCCTCTCTTGCATGACCCCTTGCACTTCCTACTGGTGCATCAACGTGATCCTCGTGTTCTCCAGACATATTTAAGCTAACTCCCTTCTTCTGCATAAGTAGAAGTCATTATAAGATATATTAGAGGATACTAGAACAGACTCAACACCTTAGTCCTATGTCTCTGTAGACTCAACGAACCTTAAGCTCTGATACCACTAATTGTGATACACCATTCGAACAAAACATCATTAACTAAGCGGAAGCGATCATTATCAACGGATTATTGAAAATCACTAAAAATTAAAACCTTTTTCAAAGAGATCCAATTCCAGGAAACTCTTAACAATAAGAATCAAAGTATTACATGTACATACCATGTACCATACATCAATTGCTCTGTTAGGTCTATGCATGAGAAATACACAACCTCGAGGCATTCAACTCAAAATCTCAGATCGATTATAAAAACACTAAGTACAGACTCCAAGGTCCTGAAAGTACAAAGATGACACATATGCCTCTTATCTATAAGACATGACAATCAGTATCTCCACTTGAGATATTACTACTGTCCTTGATGATGATGTCCTTTCCCTATAGTATGGTTCTTACCTCCTTGTCCAAGTCCACCTAAAAATGTTGGATCCCACAGGGGTGAGACAATTGAAATTGTCCCAACGAGAGATATAACTCTCTGCCAGAAACATTATTATTGCAGTTTAATAGAATAAAACTGATAAGAGGATAAGAAGTTTAGAACATTCTCATATTTTAAAGCATTGCAGCTATCTATTATAGAACAATAATTCATCTATTCACTTTATAAGGAATATGAAGAACATGCATATCATTTATCCATCTTACTATATCATCATCTCTAGCTTACCCTGTGCTACTCATTATCATGGTATGTCATCCATGAATCATTCTCATTTCTGTCTGTTGACCTTAGCCAATCTGTTAGCCAGATATTGGATTGTTCCAGTCATGTGGGTATACATCATCATATTATGACCAAGCATTGGATCATGCCAATTCTATGCAAACCTTCCAGGCATTGGACTATGCCAATCTTGTGCAAATATTCCAGGCATTGGACTATGCCAATCTTGTGCAAACATTCCAGGCATTGGACTATGTCAATCTTGTTCAAACATTCCAGGTATTGGAGTATGCCAATACTGTGCAAACATATCAGACATTAGATTATTACCAATCCTATGCAAACATTCCAGGCATTGGACTATGACAATCCTGTGCAAACATTCCACGCATTGGACTATTACCAATCCTGTGCAATTATTCCAGGTATTGAGTTATTACCAATCCTGTGCACATATTCTAGGTATTGGGTTATTACCAATCATGTGCAATTATTCCAGGTATTGGGTTATTACCAATCTTGTGCAAATATTCCATGTATTGGGTTATTACCAATCATGCGCAATTATTCCAGGTATTGGGTTATTACCAATCTTATGCAATTATTGAATACCACATCACCTTTACTAGGTATTAAACCTTGGATAATCCATCATACTTATTCACATCGTTTATGTAATTCAAGTATTCCTCTTATCTCCTTTAAGATTATTCAAAACACTATAGTCCTTCTTTGGCTATAAGCATAAAGCATGCATGATTAAGATTTCATCATTATTATTGTATCCATTTATTATTATTATTATTATGTTACTAAGTTTCCATTTCCTAGTTTATTTGAAAATTATCCTTACTTACATGAAACTTTTATAAACATCTTGTCACCTTTCACTAGGCAACAACTATTCACATGGATCACAAGGCCCATTAATCATCTTATCACCTTTCACTAGGCAACAACTCTTCAGATGGCTCACAAGGCCCATTAAACATCTTGTCACCTTTCACTAGGCAACAACTATTCACATGGATCACAAGGCCCATTAATCATCTTGTCACCTTTCACTAGGAAGCAACTATTCACATGGCTCACAAGGCCCATTAAATGTCTTGTCACCTTTCATTAGGCAACAACTATTCACATGGCTCACAAGGCCCATTAATCATCTTTTCACCTTTCACTAGGAAACAACTTATTAGAGTTAGGGTATCCCTCTACAGCTGAATAGGGTTTCAAGTTCATATTATTAATTCAAACCCTAATTCATTGTTCCACACATCTAGGAGCATACATTGATATCATAAGTATTTAATAATACTTATTTATGCTCATCTTTTATCATTAAAAGATAATCAACCCAAGGTATGAGTTTCTCTCTCATCTTCTCTAGGATATTGATTACAACACACTTTGTTATCTTGGCTTAACCCTTTCTTAAGGTAAGTTAACCTAAACTTATCAAAGTGCATTACATCTTAATGTAATAATTGTCATGACACGCTTCATGTGTTACTTCATCCAAGTATATTGGATTTAGTGTACATCAAGGTGTATCAACCTTGAGGTGCTGAATGTGATATCTATCACATCCTAATGTTTCACTTCCCTCATCACCTTGATCTTACTTAAGTTCATCAACTTATATTGTATTAGGGTAATTCTCATCCTAATACTTTATGCACCAGTTCATCACATATCATGTAATGTATTGGTCGTAAGTCACTCATTTGATTTATTCAACCATTATTAATATAAGATTATCCATTATCAGGAATAGGATTTCCCTTCTTTATCAATTAGGGTTTTTCTTAAAATCACCCTATGATGGGGTTTCACATGACATCACCCTGTATTAGGGTTTCACATAACATCACTACAGATTAGGGTTACACCATTACCCTAGATTAGGGTTTCACCTAAAGTTTCCCTAAATTAGGGTTAGGACTCTTCAACCATCTTGAATAGGGTTTCACGATTTCTTTATTAAGGATCATACCCTAAATACATATTTTATTTATGTTGAATGTGTTGAGGTTTAACCACTACATGATTATCATACATGTATGATTTCCTCTCTCTCATCCTCTCTAGGAGGTTAATTATTTTAATCTTGATTAGATTGAATTAACTTGAATGAAGAGTTGACATAGTGTATTAAGTCATTTCTTCCATAAGCATCAAAGGTTAACCACTCAAAAGGTACTAATCACTTAAGTACTTTGAAGGTACAACCATTGTAATTACCTTTGATAAACATCATCAACAATCATGGGGTTAATTGTACTTACATAGTCTGAATCAATTAGACCTTCAAACGGTTTTGGGGTATTAGACCCTTAAACGGTCTTAAAGTACTTTGTCCTTCAAATGATCTTTGAATCAATTGCACTTCCATACAGTCTGAAGACTGTTAGACCTTAAACGGTCTTGGTCCGAAAACCCTCAATCGGTCTTAAGACCGTTAGACCATCAAACAGTCTTAGCCTCAAGGTCCTTAAATGTTTTGCGACCATTAGAATAAAATATAATTAATCTCAAACGGTTTTGAAACTATTTAGACCTCCAAACAGTCAACTCCTTCAAACGATCAACGCATCCAAACGGTTTTGAAGTTCAATTTACCCATTCGATCTTGACATCCATTACCCATTCAGTTTTGAACTCACTTACCAATTCGATCTTGAAGTCAATTACCCATTCAGTCTTGAAACTGAATCAACCCATTCGGTCTTGAAACCAAATCTATCCATTCGGTCTTGAAACCAAATCAATCCATTCGGTCTTGAAACTGAATCATCAACCATTGATTTGTCATCGTAACACGCACCCATCACCATCGACGCATTCGTTGTCACCGCCGCTTCGTCTCCCTTACGGTTTCGGCACCTATGGGTTCCTAGCGATTTTCAAACCGAGCAGGCCCTCGTAGTTTTGCAAACCGAATGGATCCTCACAGTTTTGGAAATTGCATGGACCCTAGCGGTTTTACAAACCGCATGGACCATCGCGATTATACCCTCACGGTTTTACCCATGCGGTTTCACCCTCGCAGTTTCAACCTCGCGGTTTCAACCTTAACTGTTTCACCTCTCACAGTTTCAATCCTAAAGGTTTCACTCTTCGTGGTTTCATTCTTAATAGTTTCACTTCTCATGATCTTTAAACCGCATAAACTCCTCACGTTCTTAAGACTGTGATGCTTGCACCATTTTACACATTCCTCATCATTCATACAAAATAATTCTAATATATCATTTCTTGTTCACATTTTACAGAATGGCTTCACCTGTAAAGGAAGTTGCTAAACCAACCCAATGGACCAAAGAACAATTGTTTAAGTGTCGAGATTGGATCCAACACATTGTTGACATGTGCGCAAAGATGGGCAAAACTCTAGCTAAACTGTCGCAGGTCCTTTACGACCTTGAGCGCGTCAACAAATGTCTGGCGGAGGACCCAGTTGTGGACCTCAAAAAACCTTCCTCAACTGATGAAGGCTCTGACTACGAGCCAAACTCCAATGAAGAATCCCCAGCCAGCAAGTCAAAGGGGAAGCGGAAGGACTAGGAGGCTACAACTGAAGGACCAACAAAAAGACGGGCAAGGAAATAAGTTTAGCCCATGACCTCCAGGGAACCAATTCTGGTAGAACATGCAACTCCTTCTGTCACTACCACAACTGCACCAACTAATCTTCAGATTCAACATCTGCAAGTTGCTGAAAAAATTTTGAATCTAACAAAATACATCTACTCCAACATACTGAAGAGGAGGGAAGTATACAACAGAGTTCACGACCTTCTCGACAAGGCAAACCACTCCAAACTCTACTTCTTCGTTGAGAATTCCTACCTCGAGCCCACATTGGAATTCTTCACCCACCATACCAAACAACCAGTGGAAGACAAGGACAAACAAAGGACCCTACAATGGCGCATGATGACATACTCCATTATTTATTCTCTACTATCCAACATCCACAAAAGAAACCTTCAGACAAATTCTTAAGGAGTTGGAGAAACAACAACAACAAACTGCCACAGTCCCAGAAAAACATCAATGGGACCCTTAAACTTTTGCTATGGCGAAAGGTAAGGGGGACATAGATCTCCTAACATGAGCTATCATCAACAAATCCCCCAAAGACATGGTGCCTCTTTTTGAAATAACACTGACATTCCCAAATTTTGACCTTGCTACATGCAAGAGTCTTTCTGATAATGAACTCAGACTCATGATGTCTCCTCTATAAGTAGAGAATGACAAGCTTGTTTTCCTCGAAGGGAATATTCTTGTAATGGCTGATGCACTCCACGAGACCATACAAATAAAAGGTACAATGTCCGTGAGTGTGATGGCCACCTACCAATATCTTTTAGCACGGGACTTACCTACGGTTTACATGGCATCCACATACTTGAAGGATGCTTTGCTCAGATCAAAGAACTTTGGAACCACAAAAACTCTTATTTCATACCTTAAACATATGAATCCCAAGTTCATCTTTTTTCCCTTCCTTCACTCTGAGCATTGGATGCTACTGACAACAAACTTACACAATGAAACTACAACTATCTACAATAGTTCTGATAGCCAGATCAATCAAAACTAGAGAAAGTATAACATCTTAGCAAAGATGCCCACAGAGGAAGTGGCAAAGGACTGTGTCGAACGACTACACGGTCTTCTAGGCGAGCACACAAAGGCATAGAATAGAGCACATTTCAAGTGCCCAACCTTCTGCCACAAATGTCCCCAACAAATTAGAGAATCTAATGACTATGGATTCCATGTCATCTACTTGATGTATACCCTTATCGTTCTTGACAAACGCATTGAGGACATGATGGACGTGGACTATCATGTATTATGGGGGAAGTTATCTGCCAATCTGCTCCATTCTCATGGAGCCAACAAGGGCTTAACAGAACCATGACACTCTTACCCATGTACTTCTCAACCTATCACCTTGACACTCTGGGAACAGAGTGAGTGATAAGTTAGGGGGAGTACATTGGGCAAGCGAAGAGGTATCATATTCAAACCTTCTCTTCTTTCTCCCTTTTTCATTTACCTTTGTTTTTTTCACAAATTATTATTTTTGTTTAGATTTTCTGATAATTTCTTTGATAAAATAATTTTTGTACATAAGACAACATTCACTTTGGTAAGGGGACACCCCTAGCTAAGTTAGAGATAAAGTAGTCCTCAAAAGCACTTACATAGTAGAAATTAGTCATTTAATGACAAATTAATAAATCACCTCTACACTCGATACCCATGCATTTGCTTCAGTTCTACATTAGAATCTCCACAGGTCAAAACTGCGACCGAAACAAGTCAAACACTTCAAGGACGAGAGGGAACTAGGTGAAATCCAAATCAAGGAACCCCGTAAGTGACCGCCAAGTATAAAACTGGAACAAGTGCATGATGGAAACTCTAGGGAACAATTTTCTTCTTTTCAAATAGAGGCTTGACAACCCAAATAAAATCCCTAAATACCCAATTCCCAAGCCGGTGAGCATATGAATAAAAGCTTGAGTGTTGAATAACAACATGATAGTTGTATCATGCATAAGGACTTATATGAAGAACCAATAAAGGTCTTGCCCGAGAGATACATTCAGCTTCCCTCACGAAGGCAGATGTGTCGTGCCCGATAGTAAGATCCTAAGGTCCCTAAATATATAAAAAGATGACAAAGGTTTTGCCCGATCGGTACATTCAGATGCCCTCACAAAGGTAGATGTGTCGCGCCCGGTAGTAAGACCCTAAAGTTTAGATAAACCCTCCCCCCTCGAAGGGGGAGTTACACACCAATCTTCATCCAACCCTCATACCTTTTTAGCTTCCAGTAGGATTTTTAAAGAAGTATAGAACTGACTGATAGTCGAAGACATGCACATTATACGGTCAAGGAAAAGGTGGTCCCAATGAGAGTTACGTGACACAGAAAAAACATGAGGACCACACAACTCCTGAAACCTAAAAGAGCCAGAGTAAGTAGAAGCCTCAACAAAAACCTAAGCAGATCTCTGGTATAGAAATGAAGTATGAGTATGGAAATCTTCACTAAATAAAATTGCTTCGCCACTGCGTGCCTTAGCTCTTTCCAGCTTGAGGAAAAGCTAGACTCTAAGTTAGGGGGGGTGATAACCTCCCATTTTGTGATGTTATCTTACTAGTTTTTCTTAGTTTTCCATACTCTTCCTTAGATAAATTAGATTGAATACTTAAATTTCTATCTTTATTGTAAATATACCAATAGACTGATATTTCTCTTTTCTTCGTACAGATAAACCCAAAAAAATCACAAAAGTCTTAACCAAACTGGTCTCCAGACCACGAAGACAGAACCAGTCTCCAAGACTGTGAGTATTCTTAACGGTCTCAAGACTGCAAAGACTCACCGGTCTCGAAGACCGTGAGGACACTTAAATGTCTCAAGACCGGGAAAACTCACCGGTCTCTGAGACCATAAGGACGCTTAACGGTCTCAAGACCGTGAAAACTCACCAGTCTCCGAGACCATGAGGATGCTTAATGGTCTCAAGACCGAAAAGACTCACCGCTCTGCAAGACCGTAAGGACTCTTAATGGTCTCAAGACCGCGAAGACTCACCGGTCTCTAAGACCATATGAGGATGCTTAACGGTCTCAAGACCATGAAGACCCAAAGTTCTCAAGACCGTTTAAGATCCTTGGAGCCTGTAAATAGGACTCAAGGGGCCCTCATTCAGGGGGGACTTGGAGACACCCAAAGGCTGTCTCATTTGTTCCGGAGTTGTTTCATCCTTCATCCTTCACCTCAAGGCCACCGGTCTAAGATCCACACTCCATCCATAAGACTATTTTCTCTCTCATAGACATAGAAGGTGGGGAGTGAAGGATTCGTCATGAAAGCAACCACACAGTGTGAAGATAGTTGTTCTCTACTCCAAGGGTTCAACCATCCTCCCTCCTATGTGGAGATGATGTTTTCCTTCTCTTCTCCTATCTCCTTCTTTGTTCTTGCCATGAGTGAGTAGTTCCATACACTAGGGTGCGGAGAGTAGCCCCGCTACCCATGTTTTTATTTCATGCATTGTAATTCATGAGTTTGCAATAGAGAAATACTATCTTTTTAGTTCAATAGCAATCGTTTAATGAATGCTAGTTTCTTGATCAGCAACCTGCGTTACCTATTATCTACTAGTGCGAATTGTCTATGTTTGTGCTTTTAGATTCGATTATCGATTGTATGTTGGTTCTTGATGTATATAGTCACCATATATCTGTTTCGATATCTAAGAACGCTTTTCAAGGAGTGGAGTAAACTCACCTCCATCTTTGTACTTTCATACTATGAAATGGAATCAGTTGACGTATGGAAGTACAACTTTGACAGGTCAAAGAACACACTTTACAAAGGGAGTGATGCAAAGTAAGTGACCATTCGTTCGGGGATGGCTGGCATTGCAATACTTCCACATTTCTTGTTGTTGTCTATTATAAAGAAAGCTAAGTCTACAACGATACTAATGGATTAGACCCTTTTTGCAAGCCATGTTATTATGATGTATGTTATGATCCATGTGTAGTGGTGGTGAAACTCGGTCACATCCTTGTGGTTTCCAAATATTATTTACAACCATAAGTTTACTCTCCTCTCGTTTAATTTACATTTGCATATTAGTTTAATCATCAAATCAACCCTTTGATCTAAATATCAACTCTTAAGTAGATAAATAGAATTATAATATTTTCCATCTCGTTAATCCTTAACAAGACCGTTGTCTCGTGGATTCAACCCTCAACTGTACTACGATAAGAATTCCACGTACCTTAGCGTACGTGGGTGGAGATCTTATTATAGCACATGCAAGGATAAACTTAGAGACTTACTATCTCTAGGATTTTTAGTGGTGCACGCAAGTTCACTCAAGTGGAGGTTCCATCACAAGGTGCATCTGTAACAGTAAGTGGTACAGAGTGTCGTCATAGTGAATTTGATCCCCTGTCCTACAACGTATCTTGTGTGTAGCCACAGTCATTGTACATTGCATCTTCAAATTAAGAGAAAAGAAGAAAGACAAAGTTTAGGAGAGAGGTCTAATTAAAATTCATAAATCTAATTGGAAATAATATGCATACGTTAAAACTTTAGAGGCAACTATTGCATGTTGATACACTGAAACTCTCTGAGAAAGTTATAAATAACATTACAAAAATTTCGCTACGTACAACTAATTGAAATTTCAACCCCTTCTCAATGGTGAAGCAACAAGTCAAGATGTAAAATTATTGGATGCAAATGATAAATCATGTATTTTATATTGGTGACATACTAAAAACATCGAATCATTAGTAAGCATCTCAAATATAGCAAAGACTAAAGGAAGATGAGTTACCTCACAAACAACTCCATGTTTATAAAAAATTTGTCCAACAACATAGCCTTTCAAAAGAAAAAAAATTGCAGAACCAATACATGCCATCGTAGTCGGCTGAGCAAATGGGGGCAGCCTTTTTTTTAGTAAAAGGTCATGCATTTCTAAAAAAACTTATAGAACCCTCCCAAAATTAATGGAGTTAAGTTTGCATAAGAGACAACAACAGGAGGTAGACAAAGGGTTTAGGATATGCAATACCTCTTTTGATAGGTCTGGGATGAGGAGACCATCGGAAGGAGAAGTAGTAGTCCCTTTTGAAGGCTGAGCAGGATTACCATTGAGAGGAGGAACTGACATTTGTGGATTGTAGACCATCCTTGGGTTGTGGATTGTAGACCATCCTTGGGTTGGTATGTGGAGGAGAACCATTGGAATCTATGCACTAGAGAGCCATCTCTCATGGGGAATTAGAAGACATGTGTAGAACTGCCTTCAATTGTTGGATGAAAAACAACCATTGAAGGGTGGGTGTGAAATCTCCATTGGTTGTTGAGTGTTGAGGAACCAATAGAAGGCAAATGTTGTCATCCATCAAAAGGTAAGATCAAGAACAGTGCAAAGTTTTCTTCGATTGTGGAGTGTAGGTTACCCATAAGAAGGTGAACATGTTGGATTCCCTTTGGTTTTTAACTGAAGGAGGGACAAGATAATTTAAATTGAAGTTTTGAAGAATGTAATGATAATTGATGGTTTGGTAGAAAGATGTAAATCAAAGAAAGGATTACAGTAATTTGCAATCATTGGAAAGGAAAAATGATGCAAACCTGTCGAGGGGCTTTTGTCATGTCTCATAAGGCATGCATTTATGAAGCATCAACTGAATCAATAATCCATAGATGGAGGTATGAATCAATGGAAATATGGTCTATTTTATCAAAAATTTATTGGGCCCTCCAGTCGATTAAAGAGACCACTACCTCCAACACTCATACCATGCAATGAAGCTAAATCTAGCCATGAAAATCAAGAATTTAGATGACAACCACATAAATTATCATAAAATAAAGAAATTCTAAATACAAGATAGATCTAAGCTAAAATGATGGTAAAAAATGCAAAGCTACATAGTAGATGCAACTAAAACTAAGATGAATATGCATTCATTACCTCTTTCATCACAAAACATGCTACCATATGTGACATCTTGTTGTCTTTTTTGGTACACATTTTCATGTATGTCTTCTATGACCCCAAATACCTGGTCACTTTTGATTGATGATTACTATAGTAAAATCATCTAATAGTTTGTTATAAGTGGTGTATCCCTGTGGCAACAAGCTATTCTTACTTCTCTACAAGTTAACCATACAAAAGACTTCCTATTTTATGTCCCATTGAGGACCTTATATTTCACATGTCACATGTTGAGTATCGAGCCATCCTTCAATACTAGCTCATGATATCCTTGTTCCATGGGGAAGAACATTGTCCACCCAACAATAGTGTTGATTTCTACACCTTTACTGACCATTATGTACATTGCAATAAATGACCTAGCTATATGTTTTTTTACGATGTTGTTATTGATGATATCTTTGACCTTTTCACAAATGCTAGTTTAAAGGTCATCAAGGAAACCCATGTGACATTCCTTTGCACACATTTTTATGGTTGACACCCCTAGATACATACTAATAACTCATTATTTGATTATACATATGGAAGATACACATATGTTGACCTTACAAGATTTCCCCATTAACATGAACCTTTCAAGAAACTTTAAAGCAATAAACACAACCTCAGACTTTACTAAACAAAAGATCCTTAAACTTTTTGTAGCATATGAGGAAAATCATCATCACTTTGTTGTTTTCATTTTTGATACCTTTGAGGTGCTTGCTGGTAATTCAAATTGTCTTGAACACCTACAACATGTACCAAATAGGAATCTTATGTTTCCATCATCTACGTCAGATAATTTTGTTTTTATATGTATAAGATTTGCCATCCAAATAGGACTGAAATATCAGTTTGTTTCCCTCACCTCTATGAAGGCATTTTTTAAATTTAAGTTATCATTGTACTAATCTTATTTTAATGTTCATTTATTAGCTTTTATTGTTCTATTAAAATTTGAGCATATGGTATTTGAAATGTCACATGATGTATGGTTAATATTGAATCATTGTTTTGACTTAAAACCATTAATCTTTTTAAATAACAACATATTAATCACATAAAATAAGTCTTCCTTGATTAATCCCTTAATTGTGTCTTCATTTTGTCATTTTAATCTTTATTTTACATCAAGATATTTAGAATGCATGTATTTACTCAAATAATTATGTTTGTGTCAACTGTACTTATGGATGACTTTTGCATGTTTTATTGGTACATTGACCTCTTATTAATGCAAGAGATTGATGGAGGTTGGTCCTAGGACTTACTCAAGCTTAATGGAGTCATAAGTGAGGCTAAGATCACCCCAAACAACCCCAAGTGATCAAACAAATACATTAAAGAAAATATCTCCATGAATGATCAAGTTCAAGACTCATGTGCAAAAGAAAAATCTTAAAATGGAAATGTTATGCACCACAATTGTGCTACACTAGCACAAGTTATAGGTAAATAAAAAAAGTTACAATGAGAAAGAATCCCCAACAACATGAGAATGCCAAGCTAAACAAATGTGGTAGGTGGAGGCCACCACGACCGTTCCATCTACCACGGTCATGGCATCAAGGTCCCCCATGGTCGTTATCATGGCCATGAGATCCCTTCAACTTTATCACATCATCTTTGGTACCCACCAAGTTCGTTCTAGCTTCATGCTACCACATCTATGGTACCCAACACGAATATCCTGCCTACATTGGTTTCCCCTCATTTTCATTAATATATACACCATTACCCGATGACCATGCCCACATACCACTAAACTTTACTACCTATCCACTATGGTCATTCTACCTAGAATGGTCGTGCTACCTACTAAACCCTAGTGCTTCACATCACTACTTGGACCATATTACCCAAAATTAACCCTAGACCACTTAAACCACTATATAAGCTTTAGTGGCCTCTAGAGGTCAATCTTAGAACTTAATTATCTCATTTACTATGATTTGTCTACCACCAACCTAGCTCCCACCTACTCCCACCTACCATTCCACCTTCCAACCTCCAAAAAAAGCATAGTGTTTTGGGTTTTTGGCCACTCCCTTCCACATTCTCATGCCAATCCACCTTGGAGGAGAGAGGAGCTCACCGCTATTATAGTTGGAGGTGAATAACAAAGAGTGTTAACCACAATTCATGGTTCTTAACTCTTCTATTTATTCTTGCATCACCCTTTTCGAATTTCAACTAAGCCCCTCTAGTGAGCTATTTGATAGAGAATATGTAGCTTTAAAACTTTATTGGGAAATTATCAATGTAAAACACTTTGATTTCATGGGAATGTTCTATGTTTTTGCATGTTCTCATTTCCTATATATTTTTTTGGTAATTGATATATGAAAACCACAATAGGTATAAATATAAGTGGGAAATAGGAGTCAAGGAGAGGGAAAACTTATAGGTACAACTCTTCCTTCAAATACATCTATTCTACTATCCCTAGGTGTGAGATCTTAGAAGCTAGGAATTCTTCTTCATCTACATTTAGTGAAGAGCATGTTAAGTGGTTGGATAGGATGTTATAGTAGGTGAAACACCCTTATCCTACACTCCATACCACCCCTTTCCACTAATTGCATTAGGCGAATCAATCCTAGAAACCTTTACTAGAGTGATCTTAATTAGATTTTAGATATATCTTAGTCAATTGATCCTCATAAGGTTGGCTAGGTGATGTTAGGTACTAGTTCCCCTACACTCACCCTAGGCCATCCATAGAAAACTAGTATGATAAGATTATCAATACTCATTATCCCTTGTATTTTGCTCTGGTATAATGATTATTTGCATCAATATGACCCCTAGACATGGTTGATAGTTACATTCCTCCTAAATGGCCCACTATCCTTAATTGCTTATTAAAACCTTAAAATATTATGGCATTAGGGAGCTTCTTGTGATTACCTAGTTCATTGCTTGTTCATGTTAGTTAAACCTTGCTAGAGTAATTTTCTCTTGTTCTTTGTTATTTGTTCTAGGATTTGCTAGTTAGTCGCTTAGTGTCATCTTTGCTTTCCTTGGTAGTGTAATTTCTAGCCCAGTATAGATAATTGCTCTCTCTTTCCATTTCTAGTCCTTTATAGTGTAATTTCTCTCATTCTTAGTTGGTTAGTCATATTTGTGTCAGCTAGTTTGAATTATCAACCCCTTCTATTTGCATGCACCTTTAGTTCAAATCAAGCGACCGTTATACACACAAAACCCTAAAATCTATACTAACAACCTAAAGAAACTCAACTATATCTATTTCCTTATATGATCCTTGTGGATCGACACCTTACTTTACGCATATGTATCTACATAGCATGGTTTTGTTCTTATAGATCATGTTGCATAGGAGTGCAATGTTAGAGTTACATTTTGTGATCCTAGTGAATACACATCGAGCTGTTTAGCACCATTGTCAGGAAGCTTTTTCACTACAACAATATGGTTATGTACAACATTCAATACATACTTTTACTAGCCGATAATTGTTTGTACAAGCTATACCAGTACCCAATAGATGTTGGCTAAAGTAATAAAGGCATCATCCTTTAGCAACATTTTTTTAGGATAGGCCAAAAGTTTTAGTTGTTGGAACGAGTGTGTCACATTAGCTCACATCCATTTTTTTCCCTCGAAATTGTCACTTTTGAGGTGCTGGTATAAGATGCATGATTTCTGGCATATGTGCCATTGGCACCAAAATAATAACCTTCTAAAATATAGACCAACATTGGAAAGCTACTAGTATAGATTATATAACCATCAGTATAGATTATTTTTGAGATAGAAGGACACATACCAACATATTATGCATGTAAATTTAGAGTTGTTTGGCACCAAACTAATATATATAACTTTTACTTAAGGGATGTTGGTATAGATGTGGTATACAATTGTTAGTTTGTAATAGAATCAATACATTTATGATCATGTTAATTAACTTTTAGAATTAATATCAAAGAATATGCCAAACATTGTTAGACAAGTTTGAGATTTCATATAATTTTAAACAAGAATTACATGGGGAGGACATTGACCTTGCCCCTTGTAAAGGTATACAATTATAAAAAGCTGAATCTGATAGGGGTACATATGATGACCATACTTCATTTTATTCTATCATATATGAAACATCCTGCAAAAAAGAATACATCACTTTGAGCCCCATGTATCATACACGTAGAACCATTTCCTACATAAGAAATTATAATTGTAGCTTTAATGTCCCCTACTAACCTGCATCAAACAAATTGCACATTACACAATCTAGTCATCCAGAAAGAAAATATGAAATGTATTGTGTAAGCATGGAATGCTCAATCATAAAATTACTAAAACATAACTCAATCGTTAAGAAAGAGAATATGTAATATATGAGCATAAACATGGACCAATCATTAGCAAAAGTGATTATGTATGAAGATACTAGACATAGAATATTCAAGTTGCATACTCAAAGGTCATAATTTTTTTATGTAACCTTACCTTATCCAAATTTTTGCAACGAAGAGTGCATCATGATTAGGTAGTAAAAAGATCAACGCAAACTTGTTGATATCAAAGAGCAAAAAGAATTGACAACAAGGAACAAGCAAGTTGGTTATGGATGCAAGGACATGTTTGCTAAGTGGATTCTAGTTGCTATAGTGGCATGGAAAACATAATGGTATACAAGCTTGAGTTTTTTTAAACATGATCCACTTTAAAAATATATGAAAAAAATCTATAACTACTACTTTAAAAAGAGTGAATAAGTTTAGTAATTACAGTTGTGTCGTTACAAAACAACCAGCCAATCAGAAACTAGAAATTTGAATTTCTTGCAATCAGAATGTTTCTCTCTCTTCTTAGGTTTTTTCACAAGTTTTCTTCTATTTTAAAGTGATAAAAAATTATTCCATCTATTTCAAAAGCACAATGCCTCCTCCGACTATTTTTCTAGATCGTGTTCAGTTTGACAACACACCACTTCTGCCACTCTTCACAACCAAAATCCCACATCCCATAACAACGTTTCCACTTCATAATTATTTGTTGGAGACTGACAGATTGGCATTCTGAATAATCACTACTCTGAAGACCACCACTCGTGATAAAGAACACGAGAAACCCCACAAGCCTTACCCCTCACCAACACGATTGATATCCAACATATCCCAACAGCTACATGTATGTGAGGCCAGAAATTGGTTTGTTAGAACAATCTCCCTCCCATTCCACTATTTTATGCTCATGCTCCATCAATTGAAATGAATCATATTATGCTATTATGGATGAATTTCTATGTATCTTTCACCAGGAGGTATGACGGCAATGAGTTCTAAAATCTAAAATTATGATTCACATCCAGTAGATCCCAACATCAACTACATATATATATGAAACCAAATATACATTCATTACCACAATATCACTCCCACACCACTGTACTAGGCCCTTCTCCATCAATAGAAAGGGATCATATTATGATACTATGGGTGACTAGCAATATGGGGTCCACTATGAAGATCTTGTTGGTATGTATGCCCTGAGATCCAATCATGGGATGATTGGTGGGATACATTAAGATTGATTTGATAAACAACAAAGGCAAGCTTCCAATTCTTTCTGGTTCAGTCATATGTGATAGTGATAGAACATATTGAATGTCTAGATAATGACAATACTCAATGACGTATGCCTTCAGGTTCATGACCTGAACGATGAGATCATATAGATGCAAAGAGTTTGTACATTCTTGTTATGTCCCTAGTCGGATGTCATTGTGGAAGGTAGATAGACAACAATGACACACAAGACTATATTGTGGTGTTGGTTGATGACAGAATATCATTAGTCATGATATAGAGATATCAAACCAAACACATAGGTACTTGTTAGAGAACAAGTGTACCGAACAGACCCACAATGAGTTTGACACATGGAACCATGACATGGTAGTCACAGTCAGTACTCATAGTGATGGTGGTGAGTGTGATTCTTAGACCTGAAATCACTACACTCAACACATGTCGTTGGGCACACTTTGACATCATCAAACGCAGTCCTGAAACATGGGTTGTTATAAAGGTGATGATTGGGTGGCTTTGACACATGGGGCTTTTGATGGGTGAGTGATAGATATGGGATTTGTCCCTCTTGAGGGAGTTTGATATCCATGGCCACCTGATGAGTAGGATTGAGAAAGGCGTGCACGCATGTGTGAATTGGTATGTGATATTGATGTCATACATATCTCTTCCAATCTACTCTGAGATCAAGAAAGTGAATGAACGTTGACAGGATGACTGTTCCATGCCTCGAGTTCATTCGGGATATCAGTGACAAAGGAATTCTACATTCACTGTAACACCATTCATGGATTGTAGGATTGAAAGTTGTTCTCCAACTTTCTACTTTCACTTGGGTAGTACTGATGTGTGACTAGGCACCGCTCTTTGCTTGTGAAGTCATAAGTGTTATGGACTTTCACTGCCAATGTGAAATGGACCTGCAGGGTCACACACATAGGATTTAACATGGAAGAGGAGTTTTGTCCACAAGCAATGTTTAGATTGATTACTAAAGGAGTTTAGTAGTTCAATTAAACACACAATTGATTGATAGCTCAATATCATAATGTTGAAGGTGTTGAACATGTTGATTGGAGTATCGGATTGATTGAAATCACAATTGACTGATTATGCACAACCTGCACTCCCAACCGATCGGCTCAAGTGTTGAACCAGTCGACTGAGGTTGCTGAACCGATCGGCTCATGTACAGAGTGAAACGAGCAGTTCAAGTGTTGAACTGATCGGTTCAACTGGTGCAACCGAGCATGTTGGGAAAGTCAGGTCGGTGAGAATTTTCCTTTCATTTCAAATTGCTCAATTTGATTGGGAATAGGATTGGTATTCGATACCAATTAGAAAAAAAAGAAGGAAAGTCATTTTGAGTTGGATCAGGACCGTGAACCGATCGGTTCAGGGTACCAACCGATCGGTTGGGGGTTCCAAACGATCGGCTCAGGTCCCAGCCGATCGGCTCAGGCTGCGAGTTGGTTGCTTTTTGTGGAAAATCTTGAACCCTTCTACTCCTGCTTTTAGTCCCGCATTTCCCGGGATAGATAACCCTGTCCCATGACCCTCCTATATATAGGGGTATTGGGGGCTTCTCAAAGTACAACTCAGTGCAATCAGTTGCTCTACAAAGTTGTCATTCTCTCTGGTTTTGGTAACTGAGAGAGAGCCCGAGCAAGTGCTACCCGCAAAGGGAGGTGCAGCAAGGGAAGGACAACTACAGTTGTAACTGGAGGTAGGAGAGTGTGTTGGCGACTAGTACGTCAACAGGAGGGTGCGACTCCTTCCAATTCCTTGTGGGATAAGGAGATTGGAGTTCCAGGTGGTCCGTGTGGACTACTTCAGAGGCGGGAGGTTTCTGTCGCTCAAGTGAACACTGTCAATCCCGACAGTCTGGTGTGATCAGGAGTCGTCAGTCCCGGTGTGACCAGGAGTTGCACAGACACCGTAGAAGACCAGATTTGAAGACCACGCAAGGCGCGAGGTATTGTTGCCGAGTAAGCCTCGGGACAAGGTATGATTCCACAAACCATCCTTTCCTATTATATAGACGTTGACGCGTTTCCTTGTTCCGGGTTTGGGGAGAAATGTTTTTGTTTCCACTACCATCTATGTCTCCCCTAAAACCCAACAGATCTGACAATGATGAGTTCCAAAATACGATGTCCCACTGAAGATAATATGTATCTTGATTAGTGGTTACCACCGAGATCCTTTAATCTCATTTTTTCATCATCTAATTGTACTCCCAAGAGTCTGCTCACTATCTTATATGTGTGGTGTGTGTGCGCCCAACACACTAGATATTGCATGTACTTCAGTTTAAGTTACTATATTGAGTTGCAGTGGAACCAGATTATGCAGTAAATGAATTGAAACTGAAGATGCATAAAGCTCAATTGAAAATAAGTTGCCATCTAATTGCACCATCACTTCATGAAGGTCTACACCAACTAACCAAGAAGTCTTCTTGGCATTGGCATGATGCCAATCTCTTCCAAAAATGTTATACGAATAGTACCACCAAGCACATTACCTTCTAGACTCTCCCAAAACTTTCCTTCCATCTCCTAAAAATCTTGAATATTAATTTCTCTAGATAATTGGTTCCATCGCTCCTCTGTGTTTGTTGGTGGACGAGAACGGCCATAACAACTATCGGAGGAACTAACTCTTTGCCTTAGGAACTTGGTGATGACACCCTAAGGGCAGTAGTGGAAACAAAGTGCTACATCCACTGTTGCTACTGCCATCAGATCTAATTGAACATCTGAGTAACATTTGTTTGCGCTTGATCAATTAGGGGTGTTTGTAAAATGGAGTGAATGTGTTACATATGTATATTTGCATGGATTTTTCATCCATGAAGGAGATGTTTGGCCCCTGCTCTAAGCCGTAGTTTGGAAATTATTTCATCATTGTATTTTTAAAACTTTTTGTTACTATTATGTGGCTGCTACATGTAGTAAATTAGAACCTTTATCACATCCCATACTAGAGTTAAAGATGAAGATGAATTTTGATGTTACATGTGTTTTCATTATGATAATAAAAATTCTAGATGATCTTGACGACTCCTCTAACCTTCTAAGTCAATAGTAGTGAGTCGACTCGATGCCTCCATTGACAAAAACAAATGGTCAGAAATCACCACCAACAAGTATACTTGGGATCTAAAAAGGAATTAATTTTCCTCACCCATCACTACCCCTGACACGCTTCTGACAAGGGAGCAAAACCACCCACCTACCTTCCTTCCGGTCCCCACCTACCATACGTGTCAGATTTTATTTTTGCTTATAACTTCTAAACTATAAAGAATTTTTTGATGAAATAAAATGCATTATCCTTGTAAAATCTACATTCCGACAAGATCAATATTGATATATTTCTAAAGAAAAAAAGAAGAGAAAAATAATGAGGGATTAAAAGGAGAGACGGGAAGTAAAAAAGTAATAAAATGAGATAGGTAATGTGCCCAATGTGGTGTTAATGCGCCAAATTCTCAGGTAAACACACAATAAAAAATTAGCCAAATATTAACATATTATGCCCAATATGATGTTAATACTCCTAATATGGAAATAAATACAAAAACATTAATTTGTATGCTCATCATCATCATCATCATCATCATAATTTACTGTTATGAGAAATGCACATAATTATGTGATACATGCTCCTAAATGAATAACCATGCACCTACTTGTAGCACCAACTCTAAGGACCTGAGAGTACAGAGACGACACATAGGACTTCTATATATAAGACATGACAAACAGTACACTCAACCTGAGCTGTCATTGCTGTCCTTGTTGCTGTTGTTCTTTTTCTGTAGAAAGGTCTTCACCTCCTCGTGCACGTCCACCTAAAAATTTGGATCCCATGGGGGTGAGACAATTGAAAATTGCCCCAGCGAGAGATATAACTCTCCACCAACGATGTTATTATCACAGTAAAATAGTATTAAACTGAGCAGAGGATAAGTAGTTTAGAACATTCTCATATTTTAAAGCATTGCAGTTGTGTATGATAGAGCAGTAATTCATCTATTTACTTTATAAGGAAAATGAAGAACACGTATATCATTTACCCATCATACTATCTCAAGCTTATCCTGTGATGCTCATTATCATGGTATGTCATCCATGAATCATTCTTATTTCTATCTGTTGGCCTCGGCCAATCTGCTAACCAGATATTGAATGCTACCAGTCATGTGAGTATACATTATCATATCCTGTCCAAGCATTGGACTATGCTAATCATATGCAACCATTCCAGGCATTAGGATTTAACCAACCCTATGTTATTATTTCAGGCATTGGGATTTAACCAATCCTGTGTTACTATAGGCTTCATGCCTCTGCCAGGTATTGGACTTTAACCAATCCTGATTACACAGCCAGGCAGTGGACCCTAACCACTCCTGATTACAGGCTTCACGCCTCTACCAGGTATTGGTCTGTAATCAAACCTGATTACACCGCCTGGTAGTGGACTCTAACCACTCCTGATTACAGGCTTCACGCCTCTGCCAGGTATTGGACTTTAACCAATCCTAATTACACAGCCAGGCAGTGGACTCTAACCACTCCTGATTACAGGCTTCACGCCTCTACCAGGTATTGGTCCGTAACCAAACCTGATTACACTGCCAGGCAGTGGACTCTAACCACTCCTGATTATAGGCTTCACACCTCTGCCAGGTATTGGACTTTAACCAATCCTGATTACACAACCAGGCAGTGGACTCTAACCACTCCTGATTACAGGCTTAACGCCTCTACCAGGTATTGGTCCGTAACCAAACCTGATTACACCGCCAGGCAGTGGACTCTAACCACTCCTGATTACAGGCTTCACGCCTCTTCCAGGTATTGGACTTTAACCAATCTTGATTACACAGCCAGGTAGTGGACTCTAACCACTCCTGATTACATGGTTCACGCCTCTGCCAGGTATTGGTCTGTAACCAAACCTGATTACACCGCCAGGCAGTTGACTCTAACCACTCCTAATTACAGGCTTCACGCCTCTTCTAGGTATTGGACTTTAACCAATCCTGATTACACAGCCAGGCAATGGACTCTAACCACTCCTGATTACAGGCTTCACGCCTCTGCCAGGTATTGGTCCGTAACCAAACCTGATTACACCGCTAGGCAGTGGACTCTAACCACTCCTGATTACAGGCTTCATGCCTCTGCCAGGTATTGGACTTTAACCAATCCTGATTACACTGCCAGGAAGTGGACTCTAACCACTCCTGATTACAAGCTTCACACCTCTGCCAGGTATTGGACTTTAACCAATCCTGATTACACAGCCAGGCAGTGGAGTCTAACCACTCCTGATTACAGGCTTCACGCCTTTGCCAGGTATTGGTCCGTAACCAAACCTGATTACACCGCCAGGAAGTGGACTCTAACCACTCCTGATTATAGATTTGTTATGTGATATCAATCCCTTAAATTAATTCATTGGTTATCACACCCTTTTACTAGGCATTATACCCTGGGGCAAGCCATCATATCAATTCACATTCTTTATGTACGACAAGTGTTCCTCTTGTCTCCTTTAAGCATATTCAAAACACTATAGCCCTTATTTGACTATAAGAATAAAGTATGTATGATCAAGATTTCATTATTATTATAACCATTTATTATTATTATGAAGTTACTTGTATCAATTTCCCTTAGTTTATTTATCACATTACCATTCCTTACATTAGACTTTTATAAGCATCTTGTCACCTCTCATTAGGCAACAATTATTCACATGGCTCACCAGGCACATTAATCATCTTGTCACCTTTCACTAGGCAACAACTATTTACATGGCTCACAAGGCCCATTAAACATCTTGTCACCTCTCACTTGGAAAAAACTATCCACATGGCTCACAAGGCCATTAAACATCTTGTCACCTCTCACTAGGCAACAACTATTAGGGTTAGGGTTTCCCTTTATAGCTGAATAGGGTTTCAAGTTCATATTATCAATCCAAACCCTAATTCATTGCTCCACACACCTAGGAGCATACATTAATATCATAAGTATTCAATCATACTTATTTATTCTCATCATTTATCATTAAATGAATCATCAACACAAGGTATGAATTCCTCTCTCATCCTTATCAGGGTATGATTACATCATACTTTATTAACTTGGCTTAACCCTTTCTCAAGGTATGTTAGCCCACACATATCAAAGTGTATTAAACTTATTACATCTCAATGTAACAATTGACATAACACACTTCATGTGTTACTCATCCAAGTATATTGGATTTAAGGTGCATCAAGGTACATCAACCTTGAAACGCTGGATGTGATATCTATCATGTCTTGATGTATCACTTCCCTCATCACTTTTAACTTACTTAAGTTCATCAAATTATCTTGTATTAGGGTATTTACCATCCTAATACTTTATGCACTAGCCCATCACATTCATTTTGTAGTGTATTGATCATAAGTCATACATTTGAATTGTCCAACCATCATCAATTGATATGGACTTATCTCAGGTTGAGACATTATTAATATAAAGTTCTCCATTATCAACCACTCTAGGTGTTTCACCTATCAAGGTATTATCCATACCATTACTTGGTGTTTCACTCATCACTCCTAAGAGTATCTTGCCCTCACCTTTACAAGGTGTCTCGGGTTAAAGGTGTGCATATGTTCACCATATCGGATTATAGGTGTATAGGCACCACCATATCGGGCTAGAAGTATATACACACCATTCATATCGGGCTAGAGGGGTTTATATGTGTCACCCATGTTGGGATAGACATCAACTAGGGTTTTGTATCGGGCTACCATATCGTGCAACCATGTCGTGCAACTATGTCATGCAATAGCACTTGGTATACTTCACTTATATCGGGTTACCCAAATTAGGGTTTCAAGTCAACTTTTAAATATTCATTCAACATTGTATCGTGCATGGAGTCTATACTTGACTCCCTATCGTGCAAGAGGTGTATACTACACCCCCATATCGTGCAACAAAGTATTCATTCATATCCATATCGTTCAAGTAAAGTAGGTGCAGCATCATATCGGGTTAAAGGTGCTTTCTTGTGTGCTTGCACCCGATATCACTTTTATAAAGTGATACCACCATCTTCAAGCTCTAGACCTTAGTTATAACTGTTACAGTACATGTCAACAGGTCTAAGCAACTACTAGAACTCATAATATCGTCAACTATTTCAGGAAATTTCGGAATTAAAAGTATTTCACTAATTATAGCAATTCAGGTGAAGAATAATAACATGGTTGAGTTCAAGTTATATAACTTGCCTTAAGAACGACTTCAAAGCTCCAAGCTCCAAAGCTCCACTGCCTGGCGGTGTAATCAGGTTTGGTTACAGACCAATACCTGGCAGAGGCGTGAAGCTTGTAATCAGGAGTGGTTAGAGTCCACTGCCTAGCTGTGTAATCAGGATTGGTTAAAGTCTAATAATTGGCAGAGGCGTGAAGCCTGTAATCAAGAGTGGTTAGAGTCCACTTCCTGGCGGTGTAATCAGGATTGGTTAAAGTCCAATACCTGGCAGAGGCGTGAAGCCTATAATCAGGAGTGGTTAGAGTCCACTACCTGGCGGTGTAATTAGGATTGGTTAAAATCCAATACCTGGCAAAGGCGTGAAGCCTGTAATCAGGAGTGGTTAGAGTCCATTGTCTGGCGGTGTAATCAGGTTTGGTTACGGACCAATACCTGGCAGAGGCGTGAAGCCTGTAATCAGGAGTGGTTAGAGTCCACTGCCTGGCTGTGTAAACAGGATTGGTTAAAGTCCAATACCTGGCAGAGGCGTGAAGCCTATAATTAGGAGTGGTTAGAGTCCACTGCCTGGCAGTGTAATCAGGTTTGATTACGGACCAATACCTGGCAGAGGCATGAAGCCTGTAATCAGGAGTGGTTAGAGTCCACTGCCTGGCTGTGTAATCAGGATTGGTTAAAGTCCAATACCTGGCAGTGGCGTGAATCCTGTAATCAGGAGTGGTTAGAGTCCACTGCCTGGCGGTGTAATTAGGTTTGGTTACAGACCAATACCTGGCAGAGGCATGAAGCCTATAATCAGGAGTGGTTAGAGTCCATTGCCTGGCTGTGTAATCAGGATTGGTTAAAGTCCAATACCTGGTAGAGGCATGAAGCCTATAATAACACAGGATTGGTTAAATCCCAATACCTGGAATAATAACATAGGGTTGGTTAAATCCCAATGCTTGGAATGGTTGCATATGATTAGCATAGTCCAATGCTTGGATAGGATATGATAATGTATACTCACATGACTGGTAGCATTCAATATCTGGTTAGCAGATTGGCTGAGGCCAACAGATAGAAATAAGAATGATTCATGGATGACATACCATGATAATGAGCATCATAGGATAAGCTTGAGATAGTATGATGGGTAAATGATATACATGTTCTCCATTTTCCTTATAAATTAAATAGATGAATTACTTCTCTATCATACACAACTGCAATGCTTTAAAATATGAGAATGTTCTAAACTACTTATCCTCTACTATGTTTAATACTATTTAACTGTGATAATAACATTGTTGGCGGAGAGTTATATCTCTCGCTGGGGCAATTTTCAATTGTCTCACCCCCGTGGGATCCCAATTTTTAGGTGTACGTGCACGAGGAGGTGAAGCCCTTTCTGCAGAAAAAGAACAACAACAGCAGGGACAGCAGTGACAGCTCAGGTTGAGTGTACTGTTTGTCATGTCTTATAGATAGAAGTCTTAACATAATGCGTCTAATATCTATAGAAAAGTGCCCAATTATGGTGTGAATGTGCATACTTCTTAGAGTATGTGCATAAATAGCAAACTAGCACAATGTATGGAAAATACACCTACTTGTATGATAAATGTGCCAACTTGTATTGAAAATTTGTCTACTTATCTAGTAAATGTACCGACTTGTATTTTTATGAATGTACAACTTTTGATTGAATGCACCTACATATGAAAAATGCACCTACTTGTATGGAAAATGTGCTTACTTGTCTTGCAAATGTATCTACTTATCTGGTAAATGTGCCTACTTATATATAATTTCATTGGGTAGAGTTAAGTAGATAATTTACTATATACATATCATGTATAACATGTATCTATCTCACTTGGTTTGTCATTATTAGGATAAAGAATCTGACTATTACTATATGGGGTAAAAGTAGACCATAAATTGTTTGCATTTTTTCTTCAAAACAAGAACACTTCAATTAAAAATGAATTTGCACATGCATTATTTTCAAATTTAATGTTTAATTATAAACCATATTGAATCTAAATTTAATATTTCTCAAATATTTTTCATATCTATAACATACAAATTTAACATATGTAATGTGACATGTGCATGTGTACATGTACATTTACAGGTATACAAAATATTTTGTAGACATGATGCTCAATTCATAAGAAAAACAATGACTGCAAATCCATATTAAACACTTGATGGTGTACCTCCATTGGAAAAAACAAAATCCAATACCATTATAACTAATACGAGATTGATGTTACATATCATATTCTTCAGTTGGATTAATACAAATTATAAGTACTACTATTTGCATGGGGTACTACTACTATAAACTTCATGATCATTTAATCCATATTTCCTATTACAAATGGATTTTTATAAATTGATAAATGGTCTAACGTAACATGAACTCATTATAGATAAGGTAACAATATCTCACATTCTTCTTGTAGTAGAAAGGACAATACTATATATTATGTAGATACATGTAGAATCAGAATTCCAGTAGGACGCTGAGGGGGTAGTAGCTTAGGTGGTAGTGGCCCAAGATCTCCTGAGTAGGGACCCATGTTTGAAACTCCTCGATGATGTTTCTCCAGTCAACCTTATCCTTTCACATAGCTCGACCTCTATATGAATTTACACACCCCCACACTCGTTCGGGGGTGGTCCCAAGTCATAAAAAAAAGAATTCCAATAAGGTTATTTTGCTATTAAAATGATTCCACATGTAATAGATAAATAATTACTTATGAGTAAAACCAATTTCATTGATAAAATTGCAAAATTATTTATCAAGATATTAAGTAAAAAGTGTAAAACTATTGATCAACAAGGTTGTATGCAATATCCGTTTCAAAGATTCTCAAAGTATTTGGTTTGTGATGGTAAACATAGGCTTGTTGTATAGCATTTATGGCTTTTTATGTTTGAGTTGCTTTTGTTTCCACATTGATGAAGATCAACATTATCATAGACAACATGATCAAACATAGTTGTTGATCTTCTTGAAAGACGTGATTGGCCATCTACATTAATAAGTATAATTAACGAAATAATTTGAAATAAATTGTAATATAAAAAACCATATGGTAGTATGTATTGCAAACATATAACTAGACATACATAATACATGATACTTCACGATATAAATGTTTAATTAGGCATATAGCCTCCAACCAAATAGATATAACATGTAAGATATCTTAAGTATACCTGATGAACTTGATTGCATGACACCTTGTACATCATAGTCTGTGAAACGACCAGATGATTTTTAATAATCATTCAAAAATATAATTCAGGTAAACTTCTACACTTAAGTTTATAAAGACAAAAATATATACTACATGAAAAACAAAATGATGACAACCATTCATCTTGAACAACAAATCAAGTTGTAATCTTTTATAAAAACTTTGCATAGATGTACGAGACAACTAGATGAGCAACGTGTCGTATTCGTCCACTATAGTATGATAAAATAGGGCAAGGGATTTGTACACCTTCCAAAGATGGCAACCAATACTGGACAATTATTTCGAGTGCCCATACAGTGATCACCAACGTACCACAGACCACAAAAGTGAAGTTTGTGGTTGTGGGTGTTAACAAAGAACTCTACATGGAGGGTGAGGTAGAAAGTCATTCCCAATCCTTCAAGCGATGTTGATGCATTGTCCTTATTTGAGAGACATAGAAGGTGTAGATGCATCCTATGGTATTAGGTGTAAGATGCAACATTAATGTTCAACTATTGTCTATTAGAAACTATGTTGTGGACAATGGGGTGTGAAGTCCAAAACCCTATATTCAAACTTTGTGTGTGTAATGTTAAATGTAACATTGTTTTTTCTTATATGAGGTGTAAGGGGACTTTTTAAAACTTCCGCCTACTTTCCCCCAAAAATCAATCCATAAGTATATCATGTGCACTTTCTATATTGAATTAAGAGAGAGTTAAGAAAAATTTACAATAGAGATGTAGATATATATACTGACATCAACTATTCATGAGAGTATAAATAACATATGCTTGCTCAAAACATAGGGTGGTTGCACAAGGTGTTGCTTTTGATAATGTTTCTTAAAGTGTTTTTTTAGAATTAGCTAGTTATTTCTTTTTGACTTTTTCAAGTTTAACACACTATTAATATCATTTTTTTATTACATCTAAGATTCCTAACTTTCTTCTCCTTTCATGGTTGTGCTTTGTATAGGTGGCAATGCATATTTAGTCATTATTCCTTATCTTTTAAGTATTTCTTTGAAGACTCTAACGTAGGTAGGTGAAGACAAGGAAACAAAACATCCAAGTGGAATTGGAATAGATGAGAGACAAAAAGGAAATACCATCACCTCATCATGAGAATGAAAAAGAGAACCACACAGGGTGGTTGATTCCACCTCATCCAAAGAATCTCCAAGATTACTTCATACACAGAAGTACACTTCCTATATTTCTACAAGGATGGACCAAATGCATGGGCAATACTTCTCCATCGACGGTTTCCTACTTTCTTTGTGTTGGAGCGTTAGGAAATTGGGTTGCAGATACGACAGTGAAGACAAAAAAAATGCACGAATCTCGAACCAGTAGATCACGTCAAAAATGATGTATTTAGGAAAGAGAGTTTGTGATGTATATACCTAGTCCTGGAGTAAGTCCATCGATAATCTTTCACAACATCACATTCTTCTTCTTCAAGTAGTACGTGAATAATTTTCAACAACAACCTTCTGGTGTAGCAACATAGATGATAGTCGATGTTGTTCTCCTAGTGCTATGGTGATGGCCTCCACACCTTTACATAGCCCACACAAACTACAAGAAACTCATTTTCACGCTTCTATAGCAAATAGGAAGGAGTTGTCCCCTCAATGTCAACGTGCTAATGCTGACATATACTCCCGTGTTGTCTCCCCCTTATACATGTAAGACTTGTTGGGGCTCTCATATTACCACAACTATGAGAAGACAATGTTTGTCAGTGTTAGTTGTATTCTCTAAAATCCTTGACTACTCTCCCTCTATATAAGAGGGTCATGGTCATGTTTACCAGATCAAATTGGAGTCAAAGAGATGGATTTTTTACAAATTTCTAGCTGCTGCAAATCATGAATCACTCAGTTCACATTTTGAACCTGTGGGTTCACAAGTGAAATGGTTAACTCAACACTTGAATCGGTCAGTTCACTATATTTCCTATTCACAAACATATTTTTTCTTTCAATGTGATGATTAATTCACAACATGACATAAGCATTATTCCTTGATTCAACCTTACTAACCACTAAACTAGTCGATTCACATTCTAAATTGGTCAGTTTACATTTTGAATTGGTTGATTCACATTCTGAACTGGTCGGTTCACATTCTCAACTGGTTGATTCACATTCGGAATTGGTCGATTCACATTCCAGTCCATCTAATGTTGTTTAAATGGACTTAACACTTGAGTTTGTCGACTCACAATCCCATCAGCTAACTTTCAACCAATGTTGTTTAGTCCCTGTTTGGTAGGGTGTTGTTGGGTGTAGTTTGATGAAAAGAAAAATCAAACAAATATATTCATACCTTTTAAATTGTACCAAATTTATTTGGTTGGATGTAGTATCAGATATGTGTTTTTGTTTGTGATCATTTGGCCGAAAAAAAAAACATTATAGCAGTTGTCCAGTTGTATGTTGTCTGTCTTGCTTTTTGTCAGTGATACAATGAGACCAGCAGCAGTCCGCACTTCAATTTCTCCCGGAAGCTGACATCGTCTATGGCACATATGTAAAAAGAACCAACTGCACCCGACCGCTCAGTTTTTGAGCGTGGTACATATTCGTTACTTTTGACCCTGTCAGGAGACAAAATGGGAAATGAAATTCCGCATACTACCCCGGACTTCACCCTACCAAATACTTGTATATCCGAAAATCAGATCATTCAGGTTCAATGAAATTAAACGCAGCCCTACCAAACAGGCCCTTAAATGAATACCTAAACAATTTAGTAATCATGTTAAAGCTTATTCTAGAATAACCTCCTATTCCAGGTTCATGTGACCCTATAGGTTCCGAGCTACATTGGAAGTGAATGTACATAACTAATTTAAGACATCACAAGCAATGAGTGGAATCTACATGAAAAACCACTAGAGGGGGGGTGAATAGGGTTTTAAATTAATTTAACAATTATTCAAACAACCACAAATGAGAAACCAAGAAGGAGACAAAGGGTTTAGAGTGGTTCCAACCTTAGAAAATACTAAGGTTGTCAGTCCACTACCTGGTTGCTTACCCAACCGGGATTTTGAAAGTATTAATTTTATTACCTTCTCAAGGAATTACAAAAAATACAATACTTTCTTACACCCCTTTGAACAGCCTTCACTTGAACTAGATGCACCAACTCGAGGTAGCCTTCTTGAAGTAACTTCAAACTCCCCCTTGAAGTAGCCTTCCTCTTTGAAGTAACCTCCCGATGCACCAGCCTTCTCGAAGTAGTTCAAAGTCTCCTTCTTCACTAAGAAGATCACGACCCTCTCCACTCCGCAGCCTCCAACCTAGGAGTAGCAAGGAGAGTACAAGCAATGAAAGTGAACAAGAAAGGAAAATAGAAATTACAACTTAATCTTTGAAGGACAAGGCTTGATTTGCCTATATCAAGCATGTAGATCTCCTAACCAATGTATATGGAATTGTGATTGCTGTGGATAGGAGATACTAGCCTATAGGACACGAAATTTGAGCCAAGAGAAAAGTAGCCAATTGCAAATATGCTCAATTTCTCACAAACAGGTTGCTCAATGCAAGTGTATGCTCAAAGATTGCTCAAGTGTATAGATAGATAAGTTTAGGTGTCCTAAGGCATGTCCTTTTTATAGGAATGTCCTCCAAGTGCTTAAGGACGTTCTAGATACTTTCTAGGGGGTTCTAAGTGCTTAACTAGACGTTAGGTACAAGTTAGCTGCATTAGCAACGACTAGTTAATTAATTCTGCAGTTACTGTCAGAGTCCATCTCGGTCGTGGAATTGTCGACCGAGATACCTACTCGGTCGAGGTTTTGTCGACCGACAGGCTCTCTGGATCAAGTGTTTACAACGTTCATCTCCAACTGCCAACTACCTTGTCAGCTGTGTCTAACGGCTACTTGGGTCTTTCTCAGTCGAGGAGTTTGTCGACCGAGAGTGTCTCGGTCGAGGATTGTGTCGACCGAGATTGACCCTGTTTCAATGTTTCAAATAAAGACATTAAGTGTGTGTATGAGTGTGCATATATGACACTATTGAAGGGGATGACCTATCTAAGTTTGGTGTTTAGCTAGGGAAGATCTAACACTTGATTTACATGAAGTCTAAGTACTTGTACATTATATGTTTGTACAAGTTTTTACAAATTGATTACATTTCATGAAAATACAAACATTAAGCATATAGATTTCCCGGATGCTTTGTCACCCACCTTATTCCTGCAACACTCAAGTAGCACGTTAGATCATCAAAAATGCAATGTTTGTCATTATCAAAACAAAGGGATTTACAGATGTCCATTTATCCAACAATCTCCCTCTTTTTGAAGATGGCAAACATTTCCAAAATATAAATCAACTCAAAATTTAGCTTTATACCTGAAGTTTACCTTGTGAATTTCTTCTTTTGTTTATAAAATGTGTGCTTATTATTCCCCATGAATTATGGAACATGAAATCCATTTTTTTAAGGAATATAGCAACTTTCAATGTAAAGCCAAGAGTTTGTGAAACTCATTGATTGAGTTTTGCACGTTTTAAGATTTATGTTTATTTCTCCCCCTTTGTCATTTCAAAAAGGTATCCGTGGAAATCAAGAAAAACTCCCCCTTAATTAGATGTCCCATCAATTCCTATGAAAAAGATGTCCATTTTAAAAGCCAAGAATGATGCAGAATAAAACACTTTTAAGAAGTACAAATATCAAAGAAAACATCTTCCAAGGGAGTGATAAGCAGTTGCTTCCTTATTTTGTTGAACTGATCTAGGGGAAGTGGTTTTGTAAAAATATCAACCAATTGATCTTCCGTATCAACATGATGAAGGGAAACATGATTCTTAGAAATGTGATCCCGTAAAAAGTGATGACGAATTTCAATATGTTTAGCTCGGCTGTGTAATATAGGATTGTGTGCTAAGTTTATAGTGCTTGTGTTGTCACAAAAGATAGGCGTAGATGAAAAAGTAAAACCATAATCATTTAATACTTGTTGCATATAAAGCACTTGAGCACAACAGGATCCGGCTGCCATATATTCAACTTCAGTTGTAGAGAGGGCAACCGTGTTTTGTTTCATGCTAAACCAAGATACTAAAGCTCTTCCTAACAAGAAACAACCACCACTAGTGCTTTTGCGGTCAAGTCGACAACCAGTATAATCAGCATCAGTATAAGCTTTGAAATCCAAGGATTGTCCTTTTGGGTACCATAAACCAAAACATGTGGTGCCAGCTAAATATCGAAGAATCCGTTTAACTGCTTGAAAATGAGAGTGCATGGGTTGTGTTTGAAATCGAGCACAAAGACCAACGGAAAACATAATATCCGGTCTAGAAGCGGTTAAGTAAAGCAAAATACCAATCATGGCTCTATATAAGGAATCATCAATAGGCTCCCCATTTTCATCCTTATCAATTTTAATAGAGGTAGCCATAGGAGTAGTAGCTTGTTTGCACTGATCCATCCCAAAACATTTTAAGAGTTCTTTAGTATACTTTTCTTGGCTTATAAAAATTTCGGCAGGCGTTTATTTAATTTGGAAACCAAGAAAGAAAGTTAGTTCACCCATGAGGCTCATTTCAAATTCTTTTTGCATAATGTCACTGAATTGTGTGCACAAGGATTCATTTGAGGCTCCAAAAATAATGTCATCAACATATATTTGAACAACTAGAAAATCAGAGTGATATGTTTTGGAAAATAAAGTAGAATCTGAATTTCCAATAGAAAAATCATTATCAAAGAGGTATGTCTTGAGCCTTTCATACCAGTTCCTAGGTGCTTGTTTTAAACCATAAAGTGCTTTCTTATGTTTATAAGCATAGTCACCTTTTTCCGGTATTTCAAATCCAGGTGGTTGGGCAACATATACTTCTTCTTGAATGATTCCATTTAGAAATGCACTTTTTACATCCATTTGATAGAGTTTGATGTTTTTGTGTGCATCAATAGCTAGTAACATTCTAATAGATTCAGGTCTTGCTACTGGTGCATATGTTTCATCAAAGTCTATTCCTTCTTGTTGATTGTATCCTTGTGCTACTAACCGAGCTTTATTTCTTATTACTTCCCCTGCCTCATTTAGCTTATTCCTAAAGACCCATTTCGTTCCAATGATGGTTTTATTTTGTGGTTTAGGAACTAAATCCCATACATCATTTTTAGTGAATTGATTTAACTCTTCTTGCATTGCTATTATCCAATAGTCATCTTTAAGAGCTTCAGATACCTTCTTAGGTTCAATAATAGAAACAAAGGCCATGTTTGCAACATCCTTAAAAGAAGAACGAGTTTTGACTTTATCTTTTGGATTTCCAATAATTAATTCTTGAGGATGATCCTTAATAAGTCTTGGTATATGTTGTGTTTCACCTTGATTATTGCTTGTAGTTTCTTTCTCACTATCATTTGGTATGTCTAAGTTTTCGAATTGATGAGTGAGATCAATTATTTCAGAATTTTCTGATTTTGACTCTTCATGAAAAGAGATATGAATAGATTCCTCAACTTTTCTAGAAATAGTGTTGTAGACTCTAAATGCTTTGCTAGAGGTAGAATATCCCAAAAAGAATGCTTTATGTGATTTAGAATCAAACTTATCTCTATCATCTTTAGTATTTAATATATAGCATGTGGATCCAAAGGTATGCAAATATCCAACTCTAGGTTTCTTAGAATGTATTATTTCATATGGTGTTTCCTTCAAATGGGAGTGAACAGTTACTCTATTTAACACATAGCATGCGGTGTTTACAGCTTCAGCCAAAAAAGTTTTAGGTGTGTTATGTTCGAGCATCATAGTTCTAGCCATTTCTTGTAGTGATCAATTTTTCCTTTCAACTATACCATTTTGTTGTGGTGTGCGTGGAGCAGAAAAATTGTGAGTGTATCCTTGAGATGTTCAAAATTCCTCAAATACATGATTCTCAAATTCTCCACAATGATCACTTCTAATGGTACATATTTTGTTTTGTAATAGATTTTCAATCATGGAAAATTTTTTTATAAAAACATGAATAGTGTCATCTTTGGCTGCAAGAAAATGTACCCATGTATATCTACTATAATCATCAACAATAACAAAACAATATCTTTTGCCACCAATAGATTGTGTCCTCATGGGTCCAAATAAATCCATATGAAATAATTCTAAGGATCTACTGGTGCTAAGTACATGTTTGGGTTTAAAATAGGTTTTTATTTGCTTTCCCAAAGTACATGGTTCACAATTTTCAACTTGATCAAAAGATAAAGTAGGCAAATCACGAACAAGATCATATTTCACTAACTTTTTGATAACATGTGAGCTAGCATGTCCTAACGTTTTATGCCATAGTTGTAAAGTATTTTCATTTGCAAGTAAGCATTTTCCTACTACAGATTTCATAGAGTTAGGTCTAAGAATATAAAGGTTTCCAACTCTTTTTCCTTCATAAACAACATTTGTAGTGTTTTCTATTAATAACTTGCAGCAATTTTTGTTAAATAAAACATCATATCCACTGTCACATAATTGACTAACACTTATTAAATTATGGTGCAAACCATCAATGAGTAAAACATTCTTGATTTTAAGGTTTGTACCAATATTACCTATTCCAACGATTTTACCTTTACCATTATCTCCAAAAGTGATTGTTCCACTCTTCTTTTCTTCAAAAGTTTGAAATGCATCCTTGTTTCTGGTCATGTGTTTGGAACATCCACTGTAGACCACCCAATCCTGCATAAACATGTAGTGTTTGGTACCCATGTGATGGTCTGATATGGTTAGAAGCATTTAATTTACAGTCTGAAATAAAAATCTGACTCAGAACTTCAGTCGGTCGACAAAAGTTCGACTGACACCTCACTCGGTCGACCAATCGTTGATCAAGAAAGTTGCTGTAGAATTTAATTTGTCACAGACATCTGGTCGGTCGACAAAAATTCGACCGACGATATTTTCGGTCGATAATACTTCGACCGACTAGGTTTCTGTTTCAGTATTGCAGTTCTGAAAATTACCATAATGCATGAGACTTTTTATTAAGTTGAGATAAGATAATATAATTTGCAAAAATGAGCATTAGGTCATATCTCAACTGAATTGCATTCAAATATACTATGTTTGGGGCTTTGGAACCCAAACTAAATCGGAATCCTTGGTCTTATAAGGGCATGAAAATGAATAATGTCCAAGACGTAGACAAAAATGACAAGTAATAGAATCAACTTCATATCTTTTTCTAGGGATTGTGTTCTTAGGTACAAACATAGTCTGAGTCTTGGATGCTTTAGCTCTTTTGGGTTGATTTTTCTTTGGAGCATATCCTAATCCTCTTCTTCCATTGAAACTAGAGGAAATTTTCAGAATGTTATTAAGGATGTCTTTTCCTCTTAAGTCATTTAGGTTTCTTTGTAGCTTTGCAATGTCATCCATCTTCTTGTGTAAATCTTTCCTTGCTTGATCTAAATCAGACAATAGGGAGTCTCTTTCTTTTACAACATTGTCATAGTCTAGATGGTTACATAAAATTGGTTGGGTCTGAAAATCATTTAGTTTAGCTAACAAATCAGTCTTTTCTTGAGAAAGAAGATCAACATTTGTTTCTAGAGTAAGTAAATTTCTAGTGCAGTCATTTAAAGATGTTTTCAAAGACAAGTTCTCAAGATCAATGTTGTCCTTTTTAGAAGAGAGATCATTTAATCTAGCTTATAACTCATCATTTGTTTTGGTAACCTTCTTTAGTTTTCTTTTGCAGTCAACATATTTATCATAAGCTTCTTGTAGACTAGCGATTAATTCTTCTTTAGGAAGATCAAGAAGGCTTACCTCTTGTGAGTCTTCATCATCTTCTCTTGCCATTAGACATTCTACCTTTTCTTCTCCACTTTCACTCTCGCTTGATTCATCCCATGCAACTTTGTAAGCTTTTTCTCCCTTCTTTTTGTATGAACTTTTCTTTCCTTTCTTTGTTTTGGGGCATTCATTTTTGAGATGTCCTTTCTTTCCACACTTAAAGCACCTAGGAGGATAAGAAGAGGAACTAGAAATTTTGTTAGATTTAAATCTTTTATATTTCTTACCATTGACAATCAAGGCATCTTCTCCTTCTTCTTCACTTGACTCCTCACTTTCTGGTGTGATGATCTTTGAAGCTTTTAGAGCCACATCCTTCTTTTTTCCTTGTTGAAGTTCACGTTCTCTTCTTTCTTCCTCTTCTAGGGTTGCTTCATGATCTTCTAGGTTGCCAATGAGTTGCTCCATTCTCATTCGAGTGAGGTCATTAGCTTCTTCAATGGATGTCACCTTGGGCTTGTATTTAGGAGGAAGTGATCTAAGGATCTTTGACACCTGATCTTCTTCAAGAAAAACTTTTCCTAAGGCATTCAAACCATTTACAATAGAAGAGAATTTTGCATACATTTCACTAATAGTTTCATTCAGATCCATACAGAAGTGTTCAAACTTTTGTTTAAGCATGCTAATCTTAGAATTCTTAACTTGAACAGTCCCTTCATAAGTTATGGAAAGTCTATGCCAAATTTCATAGGATGTGTCAAAATTTGATATCCTATTAAATTCTCCTACTAAAATTGAACAAAATAGAATACTTACAGCCTTTGCATTCATTTGAGCCGATTTTACCGTATTGGTGTCCCAAGCTCATAGGGGGTAGACACCATTCTCCATAGATCCCAGCTAATGCCTTGGAAGTAGAATTGCATCCTTCTCTTCCAGTAGGTGTAGTTTGTTCCATCAAACATAGGAGGCCTAGCCACAAGTGTTCCCTCAAGGTTGAGGTGGTTGAGTACCCCGTCACCCATTCTTCAAGACTTGGTTAGGGTTCCTTTAAGCTCACTCTGATACCAATTGAAAAACCACTAGAGGGGGGGTGAATAGGGTTTTAAATTAATTTAACAATTATTCAAACAACCACAAATGAGAAACCAAGAAGGAGACAAAGGTTTTAGAGTGGTTCCAACCTTAGCAAATACTAAGGTTGTCAGTCCACTACCCGGTTGCTTACCCAACCGGGATTTTGAAAGTATTAATTTTATTACCTTCTCAAGGAATTACACAAAATACAATACTTTCTTACACCCCTTTGAACAGCCTTCACTTGAAGTAGATGCACCAACTCGAGGTAGCCTTCTTGATGTAACTTCAAGCTCCCCCTTGAAGTAGCCTTCCTCTTTTTAGCAACCTCTCGATGCACCAGCCTTCTAGAAGTAGTTCAAAGTCTCCTTATTCACTAAGAAGATCACGACCCTCTCCAATCCGCATCCTCCAACCTAGGAGTAGCAAGGAGAGTACAAGCAATGAAAGTGAACAAGAAAGGAAAATGGAAATTACAACTTATCCTTTGAAGCACAATGCTTGATTTTCCTATATCAAGCGTGTAGATCTCCTAACCAATGTATATGGAATTGTGATTGCTGTGGATAGGAGATATTAGCCTATAGGACACGAAATTTGAGCCAAGAGAAAAGTAGCCAATTGCAAATATGCTCAATTGCTCACAAACAAGTTGCTCAATGCAAGTGTATGCTCAAAGATTGCTCAAGTGTGTAGATAGATAAGTTTAGGTGTCCTAAGGCATGTCCTCCAAGTGCTTAAGGACATTCTAGATACTTTCTAGGGGGTTCTAAGTGCTTAACTAGCCGTTAGGTACAAGTTAGTTGCATTAGCAACAACTAGTTAATTAATTCTGCAGTTACTGTCAGAGTCCATCTCGGTCGAGGAATTGTCGACCGAGGTACCTACTCAGTTGAGGTTTTGTCGACCGACATGATTTCTGGATCAAGTGTTTACAACGTTCATTTCCAACTGCCAACTACCTTGTCAGCTGTGTCTAATGGCTACTTGGGTCTTTCTCGGTCGAGGAGTTTGTCGACCGAGAGTGTCTCGGTCAAGGATTGTGTCGACCGAGATTGACCCTGTTTCAATGTTTCAAATAAAGACATTAAGTGTGTGAATGAGTGTGCATATATGACATTATTGAAGGGGATGACCTATCTAAGTTTGGTGTTTAGCTAGGGAAGATCTAACAGTTGATTTACATGAAGTCTAAGTACTTGTACATTATATGTTTGTACAAGTTTTTACAAATTGATTACATTTCATGAAAATACAAACATTAAGCATATAGATTTCCCGGATGCTTTGTCACCCACCTTATTCCTGCAACACTCAAGTAGCACGTTAGATCATCAAAAATGAAATGTTTGTCATTATCAAAACAAAGGGATTTACAGATGTCCATTTAGCCAACACTACAAACACATCATTATTATCCAAGTAATTGTAAAGTTGGAGAACAACTTCAACCTACAATTTTTTATTGGTGTTATAGTTCCTTTGTCTCTGTTATCCAGATTGAACTCGAGGTATGGAATAGTCATCCTCTCAATATTCAATCTATTTTCTTGAACTCGAGTAGACTGTTGAGATACACGTGAGATCAATATCACATATTGACTCACATGAGCATGGCCATGCATTTCTCAGTCTCTCTTATAAAATGGCCAGGATATCAACCGTAATAGGAGAGAAAAATCCCATCTACATCACTCACAGTCAATCCCCATGTATCATAATGTACCCAAGCATAATATTTATGACAACCAATATTGAAGGTCACATTGGATGGTTTTAAAGTTCATCAAATGACGTGTGGTGAGTGTATTCATTTCATGTGGAAGAACCACAACCAACACTATCACTTTGAAAGATGATTTTGACAACCATTCAATGGTTCCATGAATCACTCTCAAGGTGTCTCTATCAAGTAAATTGTTCTTTAGCAATTACCTATGTGTTTGACTTTATATCCCATATCATGGCTAAGGAGATTTTGTCATTAGATATTCTAGTCTTATTTATTTTTTTGTCTATTTTGCTTCCTCAATAACATCAGACTAGGGACATTTTAAGAATTCACATACACTTATCATACATATGATCTCATTGTCCAAGTCCTAAATAAGAAGACAAACGCCATTGAGTAATATTATTCTTATGGCATTTATTACATTATATCAATATCTCATAATTGAATAAAACATAAAAAATTGAATTGCCTTTTATTATTATCAAATCAATTACATCATGCCTCATTACAATCATCACATGATTGGCTCTCTAGGTATACGTACTAACATGGAGAATGAGATATATTATAAGCATATTGATGCTTTTCTTGAAAATTGCTCTTACTTTCTGAACCCCTTCTTCTAGTACTGATTCTATCAACCTCACAATGCTTCCGTTCTCACTTAAACACCAGTTCAAGGAGTGGTACTCATCCATAATTGATGTTCTAACTAGAGAAACTATTAAAAATGAGTTTTATAAGAGGTTCTATGTGACACCCCAATACCACACAAACGAGATTACTCAAAACAAAGAGCGTGATCAATAGTTAAACAACCACATAACCATAACAACATGTAAATTAAAATTGATATTATAAAACCATCACTATGAAAAAACATATTACATCATGGTTCACAACTAGTAACATATCACATACCATACCATGTATTTGTATCGGTACAGTGGCCATCTACCACACACCTATATATAAAAGAACTTGTTTAAATATACATGCTATATATATAAAACAAAGGCTTACTACCAAAAACCACTTAACATCATGAAGATCATCTGCAAAGCACATCCCTCCTAGACCTGAGATTACATGGGAGACACATATGACTCTACTACACAACTAGAAACTATAAAACCTTCGACAACTACTGATCTTCAAGCTACTCTTTCTCAATAATCCGATCCTACCTATATCACTGATGACCACCTAAAAAGATGTGGCAGACCCGAAGGTGAGTCCCATGTCCCAGTGAGAGATATAACTCTTTGCCAACTATATTAAACATAGCAGGATATATCATTATTAAGCAGGATGAGGATATTCAGCTAAATGAATAACGTAAACTGATTACACAAGTTAAGCAGATTGAGCAGCTCTAATGGATAAGTATATCATCATATTCTTTTAAAAGGAATACGAAGAACATGTATAACAGTTCATTTCTCTTACCACATTATTTAACAACTAAGCAGTAATAAAAATAAAGAAAGGGTAAACTTCCAATGTGAGTCATGTTCAACCCTAAGAAGATATACTACACGGTTTTATTATGTATATTAAGCCCTAAGGAGATGAGGTATACCACTCATACTCCAACTGTCTACTGTAAAGTCAAAAATAGTGACATACAAGATCTAGGAGAGACAGACTCCTATGGTCTCATCTCTCCTCAGTCAGTATGAGTCAGCCACAGTGACATATAAAGTCCAAATGCAAAATAGCCTAGTCTGCCTTAGTATATAGGTCATGACACTAGTGGATAGGGTATACAAACCCAATCCTTTGAGGTATAATCATAGTTGCCCTCTATAATATCATATAACTGAGACACAACCTCGTCGTTCTCCTGTCGAGGCATGACTGCATCATCCTCAAAAACCATGGGGTCAAGATGACAACAACACTTAGTGACTTGCACCTCACATACTCAACATTATGTGCTCTGAGTTTCCCTTAGGAGTACTCATTTCATCATCCAACAAGTCCTAAAACTAGAATGAATCTATGCCCAGGGAAACTACATGATTAATGCTTTACTTGATTAGTAAATTCCAATTGGATATCTTTAACTGCATTAATCAAGTTACGTACAAACCTTAGAAGGCTTCTACAAAATATAAGGTATGTTTCAACTTCATAAGATATAACATGCATAATGTATAAATTTGTCACATCATCACATAATATTGTTAACTATGATACTCATTAGTTCATACACTGGTACATAACCGACCTTTAGTGTCAGTTATTTAAGGCCTTTAGTGTCGGTTTCTAAGAGACACCTATGTGGGCGACGCTAATAGCCCAACCATTATGCGTCGGTTCAAAAACTGACGCCAAAACCCTTCGCGTGCCACTGAAAATGCACCAGCAGGGGACTATCAGCGTCGGTTATTAGATAAGAAACTAACGCCATATACCTTCGTGCCACAGAAAGGGCGCCATATGGGGCACTATCAGCGTCGGTTTATTAGTGATAATCGACGCCATCTCACCCGCTGCCACGGTCGTGCTGGCCAGCACATCCGTGTTGTCTAGCCCGCTGCCACGGCCGTGCTGGTCAGCACGGCCGTGGTGTCTGGCCCGCTGCCATGGACGTGCTGGTCAGCACGACTGTGGTATCTGGCCCGTTGCCAAGACCGTGGTGTTAAGGAAATAGATGTCAGTTACGAGTAGGGAAACCGACACTATAACTATGTGGCGTCAGTTTTATACAAATAACCGACGCCTATTGTTTTTTTTCTACAATCTGCAGACCTGCTGTGGCTGGTCGTAAGATGAAAAACATGTAGTTCAGTTATGAACTGCATGTTTTACGACATCCATTGATATCAGCCAACAACAGGCCACAAACCTGCAAAATTAACAACAAAAATATTCACACGTTTAGCAACCTGCAGTTCCATTTGATTTTCACACATTTAGAAACATTCATGTAGCTAGCAATCTGTAGTTCCATTCATTTTCACATTCACACATGTAGAAACATTCATATAGCAACCAACAGTTTCATTCATTTTCATTCAAACACATGTAGAAACATCCAGACATGTAGAAACATTCACACATATATTATAATTCAGAATTTCATTTACAAAATATCATTCTTTAGTCATTATTCACTATCAACATCCCAATTATATGTTAAAACCCCCACTACTTGTATGGTTGTTGCCCATTCTTCTCTTACTTCATTTAATTCTCCCATCGTATAGGGAGCATGTGCATCTGGTAAAGCCTTTCCTGTAGTGTGGTCAGTTTTAAACACCTGCAAAGAGAATGATGTATATCTTTAATTAATGAGCTATAAATAAGATTGATATATTTCATATTATCTAATGAGACTATATAATACCTCAGGAATAGTATCGATGTCAACTGTGGCATATTTAATAATCATGTGCATAAATCGCATCACATAGTATGCACATGCCCATCCGTTGTCTGGTGTAGCACACTACATTGAAACTTACAAAATATTAAAAAATACAACTAATTAAGCACTTCTCACATAAATGTGCAGTCACGAACTTACTTCCACGTTCTTCCAAGTTATTTGCTGGTTCGTTTTCTTGGGGACCTTTCCTCTCGCCTTTTTGAACTCATCTAAACCCCTACATATTAATGTAACACAGTACATTGCATAATTAAATAGTAATGTAATAACATATGTTAGCGGATATTAAAATGAAATATTTCTCACCGGAATAATGCCATTTTCATTTTGTGTCCATATTTTGAATTCAATTTACTCCCCTTAGGATCTAGATAATAGACAGTGAACGTCTCAGGGACAATAACTAGTAACTCCCAATGCATACTAGAGGTAAAAATTTTATAAATTAATAACTCAAAATCCACAATAAAAATGTAATTTTCTTAAGTCCAAATTATAATAAGCAAAGTAAACTTACTCTACATTGAATGGAGCTATTATCACCGTCTTCTTATTTTGAGCAAAATTTGTAAAAGCCTCACAGCAGTATTGTTGAACTGACGGAGGGTCTTTAGCTACTAGACTAATCAAAGATGGAATCAAAAATTCTACATGTTTGAATGCAAAATCTGGACATATCTTGTCTAAGTAGCTGCAAAACATGTATTAATTATGCATGCATTAATAAATAAGAAACCAGATCACCAGATTCTACACAAGGTATATGGATGTATAAAGAAGATCTCACCTTGTCCATAGCTCTATCACAGATGTATTTAGTCAATCATATCGAAACAACTCCAAAATATCTTTTATAAATAGGTTGCTTTCGTATGATTGACCTGCAGCATCTGAATCTATAGAAATAGTTATAGGGAAACTTATATCATGTTCGCCTAACCTTATTGCCATACCCCTACAGTTAGGACCTAACGGGACAGGTAGGTCCTGTGGAACCCAACTGGGTAATGTAGAAGGTGGAGGTGGAGGCCTAGATGTTGTGGGTGTCTTCTTTTTAACTTGTATATATATATAATTTCAGATCAACTGACATCATATACACACACTAACAATTTAACGTAATGTAAATTTACCATACAGTTTTAGTAAAGAGGACATCCACTTTTATCCACAATATCACTCCGCCTTCTGCCTCACCAAGCGTTTCACAATCTGGGTGGGCATATGGTAATGGAAGATCCATGCACTTGGAGAATATAGGTATCGGGCTCACAAGAATCCAACTAGCTGGTAATGGAGACCCGTGAAACATTTCCCCTGATAGGGATGGGTAAGCCGACACCTTTGCAACGACATATTCTTTACTTTTTAGACGGCATGGCTTCAACCCCTATAAATTTTTGTGTAAAGAATGTTATATACATATATACATATCATCTTTTTTTGAAACGACTACAATTTCATATATACATATCATCTTGAATTAAAAAACTAGTTACTATATCATAAAAATATTTACAGCGGATGTGCTAGGTGGTGGGTCTACAGGATTACTCCCAACCTCTGCAGTAGGAGTAGAGCGAGACACCATAGGTATTGTCTGGTAAGTGGCAGTCTGAGATGCTTGCAACTTTTTCAGTGCTTCTTCGAGTTTCCTATCAAATAGCTTATCTACCTATACATGGATAAAAGAAATGTTAGCTTCTAATTATTGAATTCTCTTTTACTGTAATATTATAAAGAAAGAATATGTTACCTCTTGTTGTGAAAGTCCCGCTTTTGGGACATGTTTGTGCTTGGATGGCCCAAAAAAAGCTTTGATTCCCACACCAACGCCTACAGCCCTAACACGTCCAGGATGCTCTGGGTTACCCAGAGCAACTGTCAATTCATCCCTTGTGCCCTCAGGGATGAACTTGCCTTGTTTCCTCAGCTCGTGCATCTCTCGCTAATCGCCAAAACAAAAATTTGTAATTAAGTAAACACCAAAAATAATCAATATTCGAACGATTGATGTAAGAGTTGTATTTTACCATTTTAGCAGCCGCCTCAGGAGTTGCGGGCTTCCTTATTTCTCCCTTCTTATTTTGCCTCCCAACTATCCAAATATCATGGCGAGGCAGAGGTGTGCTACCTATAGTAGAGGACTCCTGAGTAGAAGCAGACTGAGCAGTAGCCTCAGACTATAGTCTTTGGCGAATGCCTGCATACCCCTTTGGACCCATTGTATGGTCATGCACATTCAGTGCACGCCTTGATTTTTGTGCCTCACTGAGGGCCTAGTTAGTATGCACATTAATGATTTGGTTAGTAACACTAAATGTTGATCTTGAATAGGTGAATACAACATATATTAATGAGATTGGGAATGACGCCTAATACCTTGAATTCATCAGTTTGTCTTGAAGCAACAAACACGTCCCATTCTTCTTGGTCCAGGAAGTTGCACTGTTCAATGGTCGTCTTCTTCCTCTTTCCACCTTCTTTTATGTATTCTCGGGTGAGATTTGTCCTATAGTTCCTTAGGACTCTCCCACAGTGTTGCATCACGCATTTACGATGCAACTTTTCATCCAATTCAAATATACTCTGCAAAATAGAATTGCTATTAACTAGTATCCAAAAAATTAGTAATCTACAAAATAGAATTGCAAATTAATAATAACTCACGCATAAATCCTTCCATATTACGTCTTTCTTCTCCTTAGGAACTTTATGCCAAGAATCTATCTTACAACCGCAATGGCTACGAGTAACATACCCATGATATGAAACAAACGAATTGTGATTCACACCAGATGCATTTCCTGCTTTATCAAAATCCACAACAAGTTTGGGTCCATGGCCCTTTTGCGCTATTAACTTCTTCATCATAGTGATGCCCCTTCTCTTGTCAACTTTTTGGTGCTGCTGATCAAGTGCCTCAAGTGCTTCATATGGTACATGTGCATCATCAACCTAAAATTTGACAAAATAAACACATTTACAAGATATAACTATAAATGGACATATAGATATAAATATATGATATATTTTTAAAACTTACATTGTGAGGCGGCGCATTGATGTCCTCACCCTCACGGTAATCATCAACACGGTCATCAGGAGAATGCTCAGCCATCTAAAAACTCACATTCACATTGTAAAGTTCACATTGTAAAGTAATTCAAATTGTAAAGCTCACATTGTAAAGTTCACATTCACATTGCAAAGTAATTCACATTGTAAAGTTCACATTGTAAAGTAATTCACATTGTAAAATTCACATTGTAAAGTTCACATTCACATTGTAAAGTAATTCACATTGTAAAGTTCACATTCATAAAAATAAAACATATAAAAAAATATAAACATGCCTCTAATATTGTGATTTTTTATCAATTAACAATCCTTCATTGTGATCTCCGCACACATACAAGTCATCATTAGATTCAATATTTGCTGGTGTTGGCAACCCAACTGAGATTGGAGTGGAGTCATCATACTTATCATAGTACTGTTCTTCATCTATAGGATCTTCAATGAACTGTCTTTTACCATGAAGAACAACCGACCATTTATCCTTTGCAGGATCATCGATATAAAATACTTGTTTCGCCTGTGATGCCAATATGAATGGTTCACCCTTCTCGCCAATCTTTTCAAAGTTCACCAAAGTGAAACCCAATTCATCCACTATAGCTCCTTTGGTGTTATCAACCCAATTACATTTGAAGATCAGAATTCTGAAATCTATGTAGTCAAACTCCCATATGTCTTCAATGACACTGTAATATGACATTTTAGCTTCACCTGGACTCTTATCCTTTGCACTTGCAAAAAACATAGTCGATGCTTGAAGGGTGACCCCACTGTTTTGGACGACACTCTTATCATCTTGTCTCTTTGTGTAATATGTGAATCCATTCTTATATATATTACAATAAGATTAGGGTCTAGGGTTAACAGATTAGAGTTTATGCATGGTTAAAAATTTAGGCCAACAAATACGTTGTCATTCTTATATATAATAAATGTGTACCACCTATCCCATTCTTGAACACCTAATCTCACTAGTAAGTGTATAATGTGTATTGGGTTTTCAAGAAAATTTCGGCAGCATTTCCCCACTGTTCTCTAAGTACATATGTACTTAGAGAACAAACGGGGAAATGCTACCGAAGTTTTCTTGAAAACCCAATACACATTATACACTTACATCCTAAGTGAGATTAGGTGTTCAAGAACAGTTCCAAACCGGGGACTATCCAAGATTTACTCCTAATGAGTAAATCATGGACGGGTTTCTAGGCCAACAAATACATGTAATGTCATTCTTATACCTACAATCCTAGTTTCATCATTCATATCCTATGTTTTTTGTAACATCATTTAATCATGCTTGTCAGTAAATAATAAACAGTAAATAAACCATGATTCTATATGTCAAAGATTTGAATCAAAATGGAGCCTAATGGAACATTGGTAGAGTGAGAATATTATACCTCACTTGAAGGCTGAAGAAGAAATATATGCAAATCAACAGTGAGTCAACAGCACCTACAACAACACAAATACACGATTCAATTCTGTTATAATGTATTAATTAGGGTCACATAATCAATTTAGAAATAGAAGACCCACATGTGACCCTAAAACCTAAACACAAATATATGCAAGCATAAAATAGCACAAAATAGTAAATACAGAAATATACACACATAATTGAGCAATATAGCACAAAATCAGCGACCACGGCCGTACTACATAGCACAGCCGTGCTACCAACACGGCCGTGCTACCTAGCATGGCTGTAAAAACCTACAATTTCACAACATGGTGGAGAAGAGGAGGAAAAGGATATACCTGCAGGAGCAGCGAGCAAGAAAGAGGGAGGTGGCAGCAGCGAGCGAGAGGGGGGGTTTCCAGAGCAGCAAGCAACAAACGAGCGGCGGCGGTGAGCGGGCGACCAGGAGCAGAGACCTAGTAGGAGAGGAGAGGAGCAGACGGGCGATCAAAGTAGCCACCGGTGGGGGCGGAAGCGAGGAGAGGAGAGGAGAGGAGCAGTGAGCGGCGACAGCACCAGCAGAGAAGCAATCGAGCGGCGGCGGCACCAGCAGAGCATAAATCATCGGACCTAGTTATGCGAACTGAAGAATCAGGAATGAAACAGAGAAAGGGGAAGAGTCCCTCGTGCGGGTGCAGTTAAGTTAAACTTAAGCGTCGGTTCTTTAAAAAACTGACGCTAAAACATAACAGCGTCGGTCACTAAGAAAAAACTGACGCCATAGGGGTGTAAAAATTTTGGCGGGATTTGGCGGGTGCTTTTAGGCGTCGGTTGTTTATTCTTGAACTGACACTAAATAGAAAGAGATACCCGTGTCTGGCCACTCCAATACGATATATGTCGGTTTGTGTTTTAAACCGACGATGTAGGTTTTAGGCGTCAGTTCTTAGTTAATAACCGACGCATGGAAAGTGACTTCATAAGCCATTTCTGTAGTAGTGATACTCATCATTACATCATCATGGCATGTTAATCCCTCATCAACCAGAGGATATCACCTTAGTTAGGGCACAAAAACATTACCTAGGTCATAAGACCATTCACATTGTTCCCTACAAAAACATTATTATCTCTCCTTGGCTCAACAAGTATCATTACTATCACCACACAAATGTTACATAAGTTTGGCATAACTATGCATTAAAGAACTATGATCCCCATAAGATAAAAATTTATAGTTACAACCATTTAGGAGAGAGAGAGAAAATACTCCATCATGCTAATTACAAGTAAACTAAGCATTAATGGGGAAAGATAACTTGAGATGCCCCACTTTTCCACACTTGTGTCTCATCCTTTGAGTCATATTGTGGCCTAGATGGCCCTAGGATAGATACAGATGCTTCACTGTAGACTATAGCTAGAAGAAAACTCCTACCTCTACCCTTGCTCGAGGACCACTGGGACGGAACTACTAATCTAGGCTTAGAGAGAACCAACCGTTGATGTGAATGTGGCAAAGAAAACCTTAACTTCTTGAAGCCACTAGAATATTGCCCTTGAAAATGTGTCAGTCTCTTCTTAGCATTGGCATCATGCTTCTCGAAATTCATCCACTCTATCTGACTCATAGACTCCACGAAGGTGGAAAACTTATCCTTATTGTAACATCCCTAACCTGGGTTATGCTTTAACCCTAGGTGTTTTGATTAAGAAAGATGATTATATGCTTAATCTCATCTTGTTAAAAGTAATTAAGGCTCAAAAGGAACCTATGTTTCAATTTTGGTCCTGTTTGAACAATGTTGAAGCAATGTTTGCTTATTTTTGACTAAAGTGCACATTACCCAAGTTGAGGGGTTAACTTGCAAATTGCAAATGATAAGATGTTTCTCTGATGTTGAGATATCATAAGAATGAATATGATGTAGTGGTATGGTTTCCACAAGCCTGGACACCAAGATTAAGCTTGTAAAGCAATCCTTGTGCATTAAAACCTAGTTTTGGAGTAAAGTACAATTTACCTAAAATCTAGGGTTCAATATGCAAATTACCACTTCAATAAGGTCCCTAATGTTTCTTGGCATCATGTAGAGAAAATAAAATGAGAGGGGCATCTCATTTGAATTAAGATGGAGGAGAGAGAATCTTGATATTAAAATAATCAAGATTTAATCCTAATTGAAACCCTAATTCAATTTAGGGCAAAAATGAATAAAAATAATTGAAGGGCTTTCAACCAAAATGTTTTGGGTTGATTTTGAATAAGGATGGACGTTCCTTTGCCAAGATAAGGAACGAAAATATCTTAAGTAGGTGAAATTCCACTCCCCTTATTATAAAGAAAAGTAATTTCCACTCACATATGGGATATTAATATAATATGCATTAAGGTGCTTAATTTTCTTTTCTTTAAATTGAGGATAATGAAGGATAATTAAAGGCAAGGAAGGTGCCTCGTACCCAAGGTAGTTGAGGGGGAAGAGGCGGCCACTTTATTGGGATTAATTGGATTTTTATAAGGCATTTTCTCTCTCATCAATTTCCTTATAAAAGTGCCATTTCTAAGCCCAAACCAAGGCCTTTTTCGGATTTTCTTCTTCCCCTTGCTTGCAAAACCGACCAAGGAGATAGGGATGAGCAGGGAGCACGTCCCCAACCTGTGGGTAAGCCCTTGACCTTCGTTCTCCATGATTTCATGGTGGAAATCGAAAATAAATTATGGATTCCTTCTTATTTCGATCTCCTCTTCAACCCTAGCCAACTTTTACAATCAAAAGCTTGAGGACGAGCCTAGGGGGAGTTGTAAGAGCTTCATCCACCATTAATGGCGTGAGCTTGGAGCTTTGGATCTCAATTGGAGGTGGGTTTTATAACTTAAACCCTTAAACATTGCTATTGCATCAATTCTCTATGCTTTGTTGATTGATTTCTTCAATTTGATGCACTCTTGTTTCTTGCTGCAATTTCCATCAAGAACGGTTGCTGTTCTTGGTTGTTCGAAGGAAGGGGATGATTACATCATCCTAGATGCTTATCCAAAGAAAATTACCAAGCAAAACCGTTTTGATAGCTACTCCAAATCGTTTTAATTTGATTGGCTATGCGGTTTCAGCAAACCATTTAAGGGCAAACGGTTTGAAACCGTTTGGGAGCAAACGGTTTCAAGACCGTTTGAGATGGTTGACCAAGCATTGACAGTTTGGGAATTTTGTTCCTAATTATATAGGCTGATAACCCTCCATATTTGATGGATTAACTCCAAAGAAATCGAGAGTTGAAGGCCAATCAATTAGGCAATCGGATTGAATTATGTGCTGATTTTCAACATGATTAACTTGACATGGTTGAGAAAACGGTTTCAAGACCGTTTGATATGGTTATTAATAACCGTCCAAATTTGAGGGATTCCTTTTCATAATTATGTTTATTAATAACCGTCCAAATTTGAGGGATTAACTCCAAAGGAATCGTGAGTTGAAGCCTAATAAATTAGGGAAACTCAATTGGATTAAGTGCTGATTTTCAATCTGATTTTAATTGAACTTTTTGGGCAAACGGTCTCAAGACCGTTTGAGTGCGTTGACCAAGCGTTGACCGTTTGGGATTACTGTTCCTAATGATGTGATCTAATGACTAACCGAATTTGAGGGATTAACACCCGAGGAATCATGAGTTGAAGGCTATTCAATTAGGCAAACCCTAATTGAAAACAGTGCTGAAATTCCAATGAGTTAAGTTGAGATTTTGGGTTGATTAGCCCAAACGGTTTCAAGACCGTTTGGGGATCACCCAAACGGTCTCAAGACCATTTGGGGATCACCCCAAGACCGTTTGGAGGTCTGGGGTCAAGTATAGTTGACCAATTGAAGGTCCAAAGGTACTAATCATATTGCAATGTAGTGCTGATCTGTTGATCAACTCGATAGACCAATCCATGATGATTTTTCACTAGAATCCAAAGGTTGGATGGGCCAAACGGTCTCAATACCGTTTGGTGGTCACCCAAGACCGTTTGGAGGTCTAGGGTTGAGTATGGTTAGGTGTTTGAAGGTCTAAAGGTACCAAGCTGTTATACAATGCAATGATGATTTGGTGATCAATCCAATGATGCAAACCTTAATTGGATGGCTTGGATTTGAGTGATATGATGGGCAAACGGTCTCAAGACCGTTTGGAGGTCATCCATACGACCTCAAGACCGTTTGGGGTCAGGTCATACCCAATTTGGATAATGGTTCAATAGTTTCAAAGTAACCAATCTTGCATTGATGAGTGTTGTTGGATCTTCGATTCCAAACCCTAATTCAATTGAATCAAGCCCTAATTGATGACCAATTGAGGGTCAATTGAGGGTCAAATTAGTTGAAGGTTGACCTATTAAACTCAATTGAAGTATGAGCATAGGTCCAATTGATGATCGGTTCCATGAATTCAATGGTTGAAGGTCCAATGCAATCAATTGAAACACAATTAGTAGCATGATTGATGATCAACTTCAAAGCTCTAATTGGTGTTTATAAACCCTAATCCCATTGAGATCAGACCATAATTGAAGTCCCAATTGAGGGGTGAGCCATGATTAAAATGATGATTGAGTTGATGATCCAATTGGTTGAAGTTCCATTGATTAGAATTGAGTGTGGTTCAATTTGGTTAATTCAATTGGATACCTCATGTTATTGAAGGTCTAATTGATCAAACCTTTTTGAAAACCTAATGTGATTAGGTGGGAGATACCTTTAATGGTACTAGTCATTAATGCATAACAAATGCATGGACCCAATACATGATGTAAACCCTAATTGAGGCTGATTCAATGTATAACCTTAATAAGAGGTTGTCTACATGTGAAATCACTAATTAGGATGTTAGTAAACCCTAGTTGAGGGTGTATCCTTGTGAAACCCTAGTGGAGGGTGTATCATTGTGAACCCTGGTTGAGGGTGTAACCTTGTGAAACCCTAGTGGAGGGTGTATCATTGTGAACCCTGGTTGAGGGTGTATCCTTGTGAAACCCTAGTTGAGGGTGTATCATTGCGATTGTTTATAGGCAACTTTATAATAAAGTTATGCCTTAAACTAAGATAAGTCCATATCATGTGAGATAGCTGGACAATTCTAATGTGTGGCCTATGCATTATATGTTAAGGGTGAGTATTCTGTGATGGAATGTATTAAGAGGGGAAATACCTTAATACAAGATAAAGTTGGTTAACTCAAGAAGGTCTGAATTAATGAGAAATGGGAAACCCTAACCCTGGTAAGGGAATAGTGGTGTTACCCTTGAATAATGATGTTATATATTGTTTTGCATGGTGCTGATATGAAATTGATGTATTATCATCTGTACTAACCATGCAGGTATGATGTGATGATGAACATAGCCAAGTATGAGCTATGACATTTTATGTATTGACATTGTTTATTGGGCCTTATGTGCCATGCTATACCTTATTGCCTAGTATGAGGTAATAAGAGAAGTAATGGGCCTTAAGTGCCATGAGAAGATGTTTATGTAATAAGCATCATATTTACCTTGGTCAGGTGACCTGAAGGTGATAATTACCTGAAAAAGTGGTAATAATGCTCAATGATGAGCTAAGGTTTTGAATACCCAGAACCATATGATTATGGCATTGAGTTGCACAGGAATGAAAATTCCCAGTATTGAAATGAGGGACTGAGATCCCCATGTCTTATAAAGACTGAGAAGTGACTAATGGAAATAGTACATGTTTTCTTTATAGCATTTGTCTTATTAAGTTATGTTTGGAAACTTGGCTGATGCTAAAAGAATATGATAATGTACTTAATTAATCAAGTGATACCATATAATGTAGTTGCCCTGATCACAGATCCATCAGCGTCAGAATTAGCTCAATGGTGAAACGAGTTTACTCGGAACGCGTATTTTTGAATATGTGGGGGTAATTGGGCAATTATATCCTTATGCCCCATAGGCATTGCTACGGGCTATGTCCTATGAACGGGATTGGTTACGGACCATACCCCAATAAGAGCATGGCTACGGGCCATGACTCCACAAAATAATATCGGGCATTGGCTACGGGCCATATCCTAAAGAGAGTATATTCTATGGGCTATAACTCTAATAGCGATGTTGCCAGTATACCCTGGAAAGCTATCTAGCAGAGACACAAGATGTCATGCATGTTATCTCGTACTGACCGAGATAGTTGAGTTCATGGGAATCTGGCTCTTCCATTGACCTATGTGTGGTACCGATGCTTTACGTAATTGTGGTCGGTTGGAGTAAGAGCGGTATACCTCATCTCCTCAGGGCATAAGTGTGATTGTAAAATGTAATCAGCCGTATAGCATGTTTGCTTAAGGATTGAATATGGAGATTCATTGGCTGATGTTGCATTTCTTTGTGCATTTCTTAGTAGATAAATGTTAATTATGTTTCTTTATATTCTCTGCAAAGTAGACAGATGAATTACTTATCTACCTTGGGTAGATGCAATAACCTCCTTGAGAATGGAGATTATCTTATTCTGTTCTATGATGAATAATTCTGCCTGATAATGTAAAAGTAACCCCTGCTCAGTTTTAATTTGATAAACTGCAATAACAATTTTTTTGGCGGAGAGTTATATCTCTCGCTGGGGCAATTTTCAATTGTCCCACCCCCGTGGGAAACATTTTTAGGTATGCATGGAAGGCAGAGCAGAAACCCTAGAACAGGGAAAGAGCAGCAGCAACAGCAGGGACAGCAATAAGATCTCAGGTTTAAATATCGTCTGTCTAGTCATATAGATAGTAGTCTTATGTGTCGTCTTTGTACTCTTAGGTCCTCGAAGTTTTAAATGTATCAATCTGAGTTTTGGCTTAGTGCCTCGAAGTTTTTATACTACCTGTGTATATTTGTTAACAGGGCAGTCAATGTTGTAATCCTTGAAAAGGAATGGTACAGGTTGTGTACTTGTGAAACATGATGAATTTGGAATACTTTGGTTCATGGTTAAAGAGTTTTCCTATGAATGGATCTCTTTGCAAAAAGTTTTAAATTTTCAGTGATTTTCAGTAATCCGCTGCAAATAATTCGCTTCTGCATTAGTTAATCATGTTTTCGCGAGACGGTCGTTACAATTAGTGGTATCAGAGCTCTAGGTTCGTTGAGTCTACAGAGACATAGGACTAAGTTTTTGAGTCTGTGTTAGTTTCCTCCAGTATACCCTATAATGATTTCTGCTTGTGCAGAGAAAGGGTAAAGTTTAAAATGACTGGAGAGCACAATGAACACATTGCTTAGGGCAATGTTGTTGCACCAAGAAGAGGTGTAAGGGATCATGCAAGAATAGAATGAGTGCCTGAGAATCCCCATTAAGACCTGATCATGATAGAGAATCCTATGATCATGCTCTTGTTGGGAAGATTAGGGCAACAGTAATGCATATGAATGGACTGGATGCTAGGCTTACAACCTAGGTTATCAGTCCTTAATACAGAAAGCTTGAGCTTTAAATGAGTTCCTAAATGACTTAGTCATGTTGGAACAAGGGAAAATATGGAAAAGATTAACGTATAGCAAGAAAGTGGACTCTGCCATGAGTTTAGACAGATAATAAATATGTGATGGTAGTTCCCAAGAAGGAGAAATAAGCTGAGAAGTAGGGAATGGTCTCTATAATTCTAGAGACATTTGCCTAATGGTTTTAAACAACCAAGTTTTTAGTACTAATAGTGCAATAAATGCCTAGTGTATCAGGGAAGTAGCCACTAAGTAAGTGCAAAGGTCTTAACCTTTCACCTGTAAGATTCTATGGCTTAGTTTTTGCTTCAGTAATAAGACTAGTAAGACCATGATATGAGTACAAGGTATGTTATAAATGTGTACATGTTGAGTACACTAAACCCTTTTTTTTTTATAAAAAGGAGGATTGTTGATATTGTTTTCCCCGTTGGTTGCTATATAGGGATGAAATGATGAGAACTAGAATTTGAATTCTGTTCAGTATTCTTTTAAATGATCTATATTGATCTTACCTCCATGAAAGAGGAAGAGGTATAGAAGAGATGCCTGGATAAAATCCAGGGATGTTAAATCTTATGTTATGGTAATATGAAAAGAAAGGAATATGATAGCATGTAAGTGCATACTACTTGATCTCAGTACTTGTAAACCCTGATCAGGTGTACAACTATTGATGATAAATTGAGTATGGAAACTCTTAGATTGATATCTTTTTGATTGCCCTGATCAAGCAATCATTCTGATACAATCTAAAGAGTATCATGAAATTGGAAATATGATATGGATAAATGTATCATATCTTAAGAACAAGAAAGAAGGATCTGATAGGAATTCAGATCAGTATGTGTATATGAGGAAGTAAAAGTATGACCCTCATATGATGAGAAAGAGAACAAGGGAGGTGATCCCTGTTCTATAAAGTTGTAAATATGATAAAAGAAAGATGAGAATATAATGTGTTTTCAACACATGCGACTGATACCAAGGTAAGAGATTCTGGTATCTGAGAATTATCAGATGGTTTAGATTGGCTACCTGGAATGGTCAACTATGAAATCAGTCTGATTATATAAAATGATATGAACATCATATGTTAGGGGTTTATGCTTTGCATAAACATAACAACTAAATATGTATTTAAGATAAGTTCTCATTTGACTATATGAGAATATTGTGCGAAGGAACTTTGTGTTGATCAAAGTTCTATGATGTCTACATAACAGTGAGGTGTTATGAAGAGACATGATGATATGATGAATGAATAATATCTGTTCCCTTTATCTGGGATTTCGGGGACGAAATCCTTGTTAGGGGTTTATAATTTGTAACATCCCTGACCTGGGTTATGCTTTAACCCTAGGTGTTTTGATTAAGAAAGATGATTATATGCTTAATATCATCTTGTTAAAAGTAATTAAGGCTCAAAAGGAACCTATGTTTCAATTTTGGTCATGTTTGAACAATGTTGAAGCAATGTTTGCTTATTTTGGACTAAAGTGCAAATTACCCAAGTTGAGGGGTTAACTTGCAAATTGCACATGATAAGATGTTCCTCTGATGTTGAGACATCATAAGAATGAATATGATGTAGTGGTATGGTTTGCACAAGCCTGGACACCAAGATTAAGCTTGTAAAGCAATCCTTGTGCATTAAAACCTAGTTTTGAAGTAAAGTGCAATTTACCCAAAATCTAGGGTTCAATATGCAAATTACCACTTCAATAAGGTCCCTAATGTTTCTTGGCATCATGTAGAGAAAATAAAATGAGAGGGGCATCTCATTTGAATTAAGATGGAGGAGAGAGAATCTTGATATTAAAATAATCAAGATTTAATCCTAATTGAAACCCTAATTCAATTTAGGGCAAAAATGAATAAAAATAATTGAAGGGATTTCAACCAAAATGTTTTGAGTTGAGTTTTAATAAGGATGGACGTTCCTTTGCCAAGATAAGGAATGAAAATATCTTAAGTAGGTGAAATTCCACTCACCTTATTATAAAGAAAAGTAATTTCCACTCACATATGGGATATTAATATAATATGCATTAAGGTGCTTAATTTTCTTTTCTTTAAATTGAGGATAATGAAGGATAATTAAAGGCAAGGAAGGTGCCTCGTACCCAAGGTAGTTGAGGGGGAAGAGGCGGCCACTTTATTGGGATTAATTGGATTTTTATAAGGCATTTTCTCTCTCATCAATTTCCTTATAAAAGTGACATTTCTAAGCCTAAACCAAGGCCTTTTTCGGATTTTCTTCTTCCTCTTGCTTGCCAAACCGACCAAGGATCTAGGGAGGAGCAGGGAGCACGTCCCCAACCTTTGGGTAAGGCCTTGACCTTCGTTCTCCATGATTTCATGGTGGAAATCAAAAATAAATTATGGATTCCTTCTTATTTCGATCTCCTCTTCAACCCTAGCCAACTTTTACAATCAAAAGCTTGAGGACGAGCCTAGGGGGAGTTGCAAGAGCTTCATCCACCATTAATGGCGTGATCTTGGAGCTTTGGAGCTCAATTGGAGGTGGGTTTTATAACTTAAACCCTTAAACATTGCTATTGCATCAATTCTCTATGCTTTGTTGATTGATTTCTTCAATCTGATGCACTCTTGTTTCTTGCTGAAATTTCCATCAAGAACGGTTTCTGTTCTTGGTTTTTCGAAGGAAGGGGATGATGACATCATCCTAGATTCTTATCCAAAGAAAATTACCAAGCAAAACCGTTTTGATAGCTACTCCAAATCGTTTTAATTTGATTGGCTATGCAGTTTCAGCAAACCATTTAAGGGAAAACGGTTTGAAACCGTTTGGGAGAAAACGGTTTCAAGACCATTTGATATGGTTGAACAAGCGTTGACCGTTTGGGAATTGTGTTCCTAATTATGTAGGCTGATAACCCTCCAAATTTGATGGATTAACACCAAAATAATCGAGAGTTGAAGGCCAATCAATTAGGCAATCGGATTGAATTATGTGCTGATTTTCAACCTGATTAACTTGACCTGGTTGAGAAAACGGTTTCAAGACCGTTTGAGATGGTTGACCAAGCGTTGACCGTTTGGGATTCCTGTTCATAATTATGTTTATTAATAACCCTCCAAATTTGAGGGATTAAATTCAAAGGAATCGTGAGTTGAAGCCTAATAAATTAGGTAACCCTAATTGGATTAAGTGCTGATTTTCAATCTGATTTTAATTGAACTTTTTGGGCAAACGGTCTCAAGACCGTTTGAGTGCGTTGACCAAGCATTGACCGTTTGGGATTACTGTTCCTAATGATGTGATATAATGACTCACCGAATTTGAGGGATTAACTCCCAAGGAATCATGAGTTGAAGGCTATTCAATTAGGCAAACCCTAATTGAAAATAGTGCTGAAATTCCAATGAGTTAAGTTGAGATTTTGGGTTGATTAGCCCAAACGGTTTCAAGACCGTTTGGGGATCACCCAAACGGTCTCAAGACCGTTTGGGGATCACCCCAAGACCGTTTGGAGGTCTGGGGTCAAGTATAGTTGACCAATTGAAGGTCCAAAGGTACTAATCATATTGCAATGTAGTGGTGATCTGTTGATCAACTCGATAGACCAATCCATGATGATTTTTCACTAGAATCCAAAGGTTGGATGGGCCAAACGGTCTCAAGACCATTTGGAGCTCATCCAAACGGTCTCAAGACCGTTTGGTGATCACCCAAGACCGTTTGGAGGTCTAGGCTTGAGTATGGTTAGGTGTTTGAAGGTCTAAAGGTACCAAGCTATTATACAATGCAATGCTGATTTGGTGATCAATCCAATGATCCAAACCTTAATTGGATGGCTTGGATTTGAGTGATATGATGGGCAAACGGTCTCAAGACCGTTTGGATGTCATCCAAATGACCTCTAGACCGTTTGGGGTCAGGTCATACCCAATTTGGATAATGGTTCAATAGTTTCAAAGTAACCAATCTTGCATTGATGAGTGTTGTTGGATCTTCGATTCCAAACCCTAATTCAATTGAATCAAGCCCTAATTGATGACCAATTGAGGGTCAATTGAGGGTCAAATTAGTTGAAGGTTGACCTATTAAACTCAATTGAAGTATGAGCATAGGTCCAATTGATGATTGGTTCCATGAATTCAATGGTTGAAGGTTCAATGCAATCAATTGAAACACAATTAGTAGCATGATTGATGATCAACTTCAAAGATCTAATTGGTGTTTATAAACCCTAATCCCATTGAGATCAGACCATAATTGAAGTCCCAATTGAGGGGTGAGCCATGATTCAAATGATGATTGAGTTGATGATCCAATTGGTTGAAGTTCCATTGATTAGAATTGAGTGTGGTTCAATTTGGTTAATTCAATTGGATACCTCATGTTATTGAAGGTCTAATTGATCAAACCTTTTTGAAAACCTAATGTGATTAGGTGGGAGATACATTTAATGGTACTAGTCATTAATGCATAACAAATGCATGGACCCAATACATGATGTAAACCCTAATTGAGGCTGATTCAATGTATAACCTTAATAAGAGGTTGTCTACATGTGAAATCACTAATTAGGATGTTAGTAAACCCTAGTTGAGGGTGTATCCTTGTGAAACCCTAGTGGAGGGTGTATCGTTGTGAACCCTGGTTGAGGGTGTAACCTTGTGAAACCCTAGTGGAGGGTGTATCATTGTGAACCCTGGTTGAGGGTGTATCCTTATGAAACCCTAGTTGAGGGTGTATCATTGCGATTATTAATAGGCAACTTTATAATAAAGTTATGCCTTAAACTAAGATAAGTCCATATCATGTGAGATAGCTGGACAATTCTAATGTGTGGCCTATGCATTATATGCTAAGGGTGAGTATTCTGTGATGGAATGTATTAAGAGGGGAAATATCTTAATACAAGATAAAGTTGGTTAACTCAAGAGGGTCTGAATTAATGAGAAATGGGAAACCCTAACCCTGGTAAGGGAATAGTGGTGTTACCCTTGAATAATGATGTTATATATTGTTTTGCATGGTGCTGATATGAAATTGATGTATTATCATCTGTACTAACCATGCAGGTATGATGTGATGATGAACATAGTCAGGTATGAGCTATGACATTTTATGTATTGACATTGTTTATTGGGCCTTATGTGCCATGTTATACCTTATTGCCTAGTATGAGGTAATAAGAGAAGTAATGGGCCTTAAGTGCCATGAGAAGATGTTTATGTAATAAGCATCATATTTACCTTGGTCAGGTGACCTGAAGGTGATAATTACCTAAAAAAGTGGTAATAATGCTCAATGATGAGCTAAGGTTTTGAATACCCAAAACCATATGATTATGACATTGAGTTGCAAAGGAATGAAAATTCCCAATATTGAAATGAGGGATTGAGATCCCCATGTCTTATAAAGACTGAGAAGTGATTAATGGAAATAGTACATGTTTTCATTATAGCATTTGTCTTATTAAGTTATGTTTGGAAACTTGGCTGATGCTAAAAGAATATGATAATGTACTTAATTAATCAAGTGATACCATATAATGTAGTTGCCCTAATCACAAATCCATCAGCGTCAGAATTAGCTGAATGGTGAAACGAGTTTACTCGGAACGCGTATTATTGAATATGTGGGGGTAATTGGGAAATTATATCCTTATGCCCCATAGGCATTCTTACGGGATATGTCCTATGAATGGGATTGGTTACGGACCATACCCCAATAAGAGCATGGCTACGGGCCATGACTCCACAAAATAATACCGGGCATTGGCTACGAGCCATATCCTGAAGAGAGTATATGCTATGGGCTATAACTCTAATAGCGATGTTGCCAGTATACCCTGGAAAGCTATCTAGCAGAGACATAAGATGTCCTACATGTTATCTCGTACTGACCGAGATAGTTGAGGTCATGGGAATCTGGCTCTTCCATTGACCTATGTGTGGTACCGATGCTTTACGTAACCGTGGTCGGTTGAAGTATGAGCGGTATACCTCATCTCCTCAGGGCATAAGTGTGATTGTAAAATGTAATCAGCCGTATAGCATGTTTGCTTAAGGATTGAATATGGAGATTCATTGGCTGATGTTGCATTTCTTTGTGCATTTCTTAGTAGATAAATGTTAATTATGTTTCTTTATATTCTCTGCAAATTAGACAGATGAATTACTTATCTACCTTGGGTAGATGCAATAACCTCCTTGAGAATGGAGATTATCTTATTCTGTTCTATGATGAATAATTTTGCCTGATAATGTAAAAGTAACCCCTGCTCAGTTTTAATTTGATAAACTGCAATAACAATGTTTTTGGCGGAGAGTTTTATCTCTCGCTGGGGAAATTTTCAATTGTCTCACCCCCGTGGGAAACATTTTTAGGTATGCATGGAAGGCAGAGCAGAAACCCTAGAACAGGGAAAGAGCAGCAGCAACAGCAGGGACAGCAATAAGATCTCAGGTGGAAATACTGTCTGTCTAGTCATATAGATAGTAGTCTTATGTGTTGTCTCTGTACTCTCAGGTCCTCGAAGTTTTAAATGTATCAATCTAAGTTTTGGTTTAGTGCCTCGAAGTTTTTATACTACCTGTGTATATTTGTTAACAGGGCAGTCAATGTTGTAATCCTTGAAAAGGAATGGTACAGGTTGTGTACTTGTGAAACATGATGAATTTGGAATACTTTGGTTCATGGTTAAAGAGTTGTCCTATGAATGGATCTCTTTGCAAAAAGTTTTAAATTTGCAGTGATTTTCAGTAATCCGCTGCAAATAATTTGCTTCCGCATTAGTTAATCTTGTTTTCACGAGACGGTCGTTACAGTTATTCTCCAAAATATACACCATCATCATCAACTCTGTGCTCAACCCCTTCTCAAATCATCAGATTCTCTCCTTATGAGTTGCTTCCATGTGAGGAAAGAACCTCAACATCTCCATGAACTTTGCTTCATACTCGTCGATTGTCATCGATCCTTGTCATATCTTCTCGAACTATGAGATATTCTCATCAAGGTACGTCTTCGGGAAGTATAAGATCACAAACTTCTATCGAAACTCCTTCGAATTGATACCACACTGGGTCCCTTCTTATCCTGAATGGCCCACCGATGGACGATGCTTCCCTTTAGCCGGTACACCATATGGTTCACCTTGTCCTCTTCTGGTATATTGAGGATCTTAAATGCCTTCTCTAGATCTATAAGCCACACGTCCACATCCGTCAGATCTATTGTACCTACATACTTGATGGATCTAACATGTCACAAACTCTCAAATGTTTTCCCAGAACCCTAGGAATATGCATTGGGAACAACATCCCTAGCTTGATATACATGCTCTTTATCTGCCATATGCATAATTATGGCCATCAGCTATCCAAACATGGACTGAAAAGAGGGATTCGACATTGTTGTTGGGTTGAACTAAGGCACTTCAGGCACCCTATCTACTCTAACCTGCCACCTAACACCACCTTGTGGTGCAACACTACTCTTAGTGTGTTCTTTGTGCTCTCTTGACATATCTACTTAAGCATGAGCTACAACCAGATATGTTGGAGGACACAAGAATAGACCCAAACCTAGTCCTATGTCAACACCCTGATACCACAGAAATGAGATTATTCAAAACAAAGCACACGATTAAAAGTAAAAAACCACATAACCATAACAATAGGTAAATTAAAACCAATCTTATACAACCATCTCTATGTGGAAACATATTACATCAAGCTTCGCAAATTGTAACATATCACATACCATACCATGTATTTGCATCTATATAGTGGCCATCTGCCACACAACTATATACAAAAGAACCTATTCACATATACATGCTATATATATACAACAAAGGCTTACTGCCAAAAACCTTGTAATGTGATATAGATGATCTATAAAACACATCCCTCCTAAACTTCATAGTATAGGGATGACACTTAGGACTATACTACACAACTAACAGCTATCCAACCTTCAATGACTACTAATCTTTGAGATGCTCTTCCTCAATAGCATGATCTTGCCCACACCACTGATGACCACCTAAAAAGATGTGGTGAACCACAAGGGTGGGACCCATGTCCCGTTGAGAGATATAATTCTACACCAATGATTATTGAAACATAACATGATATATCATTATTAAGAAGGATAAGAAGATTCAGTAAATGAATAATGTAAACTAATTATACATGTTAAGCATATTGATCAACTCTTATAGATATGCAGATCATCATATGATTTTAGAAGGAATATGAAGAACATGCATAACAATTGATTTCTCTTACCACATTATACAACCATTAAGAAGGTAAGGGTTAACATCCAATGTGAGTCATGTTCAACCCTAAGAAGATATACTACATGGTTGTATTATGTCTTTTAAGCCCAGAGGAGATGATGTATACCACTCATACTACAACTATCCACTGCGAAGTCCAAACAGTGCCATATAAGGTCTAGGAGAGATGAACTCCTATGATCTCACTCACCCTCGATTATTATGAGTCTGTTGTAGTGACATAAAAAGTCCAACTACAAAATTGCCTAGTCCGCCTTGGTATATAGGTAACAACACTAGTGAACAGGGTATACAAACCCAATCCACTGAGGTATAACCACAATTTTCATCTATCACATCATATAATTTAGACACGACCGCAACTATTCTATTGTCAAGGTATGACTGCAACCATCCTAAAATACCTTGGGGTCAAGATGACAACTCAGTTACTTCCACCTCACATACTCAACAATATGCGCTTCGAGATTCCTTTAGGAATAATCGTTTCACCATTCAGCAAGTCCTGACACTAGAATGGATCTATGGCCAAGGAAACTACGTGATTAGGGTTTCACTTGAGTAGTAAATGTCCACTGGGTATCTTTTAACTACATCAATCAAGTTACATACAAACCTTAGAAGGATTATAAAAAATATAAGGTAGGTTGCAGCTTTAGAAGATATAAATGTATAAGTTATAAACTCGTCACATCATCACATGATATTGTTCACTATCATACTCACAAGTCCACACTCATCATTACATCATCATGGGATGTTAATCCCTCATCATATTACCAGATGATATCTCCTCAATTAGGGCATAAAGCCACTACCTAGGTCATAAGACCATTCACATTATTCCCTGCAAGAATATTATTATCTCTCCTTGCCTCAACAAGGCTCATTACTATCACCACATGAATATCTCATAAGTTTGGCACAACTATGCATTAAGCAACTATGATACCATAAGATAACATTTTAGGGTTACAATCATTTAGGAGAGAGAGAAAAATACTCCATCATCATGCTAATTACTCAAGTAAACTAAGAATTAACACAATGTACTTGAAATTCGAATTAGATTTCATCATAGTAAACTGAAATAGGGTTTCAAAATAGTAAGGAGAAGTAAACCCTAATTACCACAATCTCCAACATTATTTGAAACGTATTGGTCAAACACAATCATTGTCAAGTCAACAACACATGATGACTTAGTAATCTAGAAACATCATCGACCGCAATAGATCACCCAGGCCATAAGTTGTTGAAAACTAGGCCACATATTCTAATCGACCACTGAGGCTCAACTACAAAAATGACTACTGAAACATAGCTCCATGACCGCTGAATAACAAGGTTTGACCCCCTTTCAATGACCGTTGAGAAGATTCATCTTCAGTGACCATGTGAAATAGGTTAACCACCTTTAATGACCACTGAGAAATGAAAAAAAATCAGCAACCAAACATGGGTCCATCCTTGACGCCTAAAAGCACATATAACATCATCGGCCAAGGAGAAAATCACCAAGTTCAGTGATCATCAACTACCTAACTCAACGACCACAAGAAGGATAAATCTCACTGACCACTACGAGAAACTTGGTGACCGCTCAACATCATTATCCTTGGTGACCACATAAAGAAAGAGAAAACTCATCAAACACAAGATCATCAAGTTGATCATCACCTTGAAATTGAAACATCAGGGTGTAACCACAAGAAGGAAAGCAATTCCAAAAACCCTAATTTTTGGCCATCATCAAGCAAGGAGTAAAACCATAACCATGATAGAGAGAAAAACAATTGGTTTACACACCACACATGTCCAAAACCACCGTCAACAAAAAAAAACTCATGCACATAAATTAGGTTTCAACAAAGGAAGGTTTATCTATTCAAAATCACCATTAAAACTAAATTCTAGTGCAAGACATCATCATTATTCCACTTAGAACTATGTTTTACATATAGGTTATATAGAAAGTAATCGAGGAGAGAGTTACATAACTCGCTTGGATGTGAAGAAACAACTGCAACATCAAGGATGCACCAAGAACAAAGAGGAAAACCCAAGCTTGATAACCACCTCATGAACAAGCTAGCATCCCCTCAAAGAGAGAGGCAAAACCATAGGTTAAAGGATCACAAGATGGAGAGAAAAAGTCTCAACCAAAAATACAAGAAATAGAGAAGATCTCCAACTCAAAATGAGCACTACCATGGAGAACCATGGATTCATCCTAGAAAAGAGAAGTTCCTCAAGAAGCACCGCCATGGAGACCCATGGATTCGGCTAAGAGAAAGAAGAGGTGTAGGGTTGCAAGAGAACAAAGACCAAGAAAGGCAGATCAGTTACCAAGATAAAGGATCACCAAGCGATCAGCAAAGGAAGGGTTGCTCCAAACCCTAACTCACAAGAAAGATTGATCGACCACTTTGACTAAGATTAAGCACCACCAAGAACACAAGGGATGAGATCCAAGAAAGAGGAGAGGTAGGAAGGGTGTAAAAGGATCACTTGCATGCAAAGAGTGAGTTATTTATATCCAAGGGTAAAGAGAGAAGGGTGGTTAGGTGTCATGCAAACACGTGCCACTTGTCCATCATAACTCGCCCATTCAAGCACTAAACTCATGCATGCAACAAGGGTCATTAAAACCAAGAAAAACACACCACCTAAACTTCCACGAAAACCCACGATCGATGAGAACCTCCGAGACCAAAGAACATGATCAATAAAGATTCACAAGCTAGGTGATCACTGAAAATTTTGAATGACTAGAGGGTTAAAAGCTCATTCAATTGTTGAAGATCAAACCCTAAAGCATCTAAGAAAACCCTAGATCACAACACCACATGATATCACATCAAACTAAGATCGAACAAGGCTATAGGGCACTGCTCTCTCCAGCATGTGGGGTACACAAAGCATGTTTTTTTTTTTTGATTAAGCCAGAGGGATCTTTTATTCATCCCACCCCTCTCTTGTGGGCAAAAACATCCAACCAGTACATCTCCTGCTTATAACTTGCAGGTACCGCCCAAAAAACATCCCACAAAAAACCCAACAAAAAACCAACAAGCATAGCCACCAAAAAATCATCTCACCTTCTTCCTATACAAATGCACATAAGGAAAATTCCTTTTCTCCAATATAACCATCCCACGAATACGTCTAGGAACTTTGTTGATGTCAGTGATAACTGACATGTGCGAGTATCTTCTTCCCCAATGACCAATAGCTCTAGGGATCGCATTTGCAGCACTATGAATAAGTGATCCAGTAATGTAGCTTCTCTTCATCTCCGATCTCAACTCCTGGACTCGAGATCTGATTCTCCAAGGTTCCAACACAGCATTCCAAAGGATATTAAAAACCTCCTCATTATCTATCTCAATGGACGAAATTCTCAGCATGAGATCATGTGTAACCTTTAACCCGACAATGCAAGCTTGTATATAAGCATCAATAAACTCTGTATCAGTAATCCAAGCAAAGAATATAGCACATGTGTCCGCATTATGATTCCTCACGATACCAGCAGCCCATCTTCTCTTATGCCCATCCGTGCACAAATCATAACCAATCGTTAGATTCATCTTAAGATTGAACAAATCAGGTTTTACCCATCTTAGCAACCGTATCTCTCTCAAAACAACCTTCGGTTCTTGTATGCCAGCACCACGAAGCCTCTCATGGACATCATCCCGTATGATCACAGGGAAGTGTTTCTGACTCATCTTAATGTTAACATAGTCGATAATCCTTTTCCATTCAAGATCAACATTCATGGATTTGTTGCCATATCTGGCCGAGCATCTACATCTCCAAATGTTGTACGGAATCTGCAAAGAAACCTGTCCAATAATCCATTCATCAAACCGATTAGAACAACCCAGACCTGCCATCTTGATCAGTGACATGATATCCGCCGGAGCATCCTTGCCCGTCATCTGAGAAAAAATAGACCATAGATGTATAGCCGTCTGACTATTGAAGAACAGATGTTTTGTCTCCTCCTCATGAGGGCTCGTACAACAATTACAACAGGATGCAAGAGAAATGCAGCATCTATGCTTGATATTATCATCTGTGGGAATGGCTTTCCTCACTATCTTCCACAACAGCGCACTTGCCTTAGGTGAGTCAAGCTTCCAAATCCTACCAAGATCAGTCATATCGACTGTTATAGGAGGTCTAAGAATCTGCTTTGCAGATTTGAGCGAGAAGGACCCATTCATCGTGGGACCCCATACTATTTTGTCATCTGAATCGGATAACGAAACACCCGATCTTCTTATAAACTCCATACCTTGATCGTTCACTAGGTGACTAATGGATTGCCAATCCCATCCAATGTCACTGCTCCAGAAATCTTTAACTAGAAAAGGAATACGTCTATCACTAGAAAAGATAGTGTAATCCAAAAGTCGTACATCACACCAATTAGCATCCCAGAAGGAGACTTCTCCTCTACCAATAGCCCACCTGCAATGAGGGTACATCTTAGGGAACATATTCCAAATCCTGTTCCAGAAAGGAGATGAGGTGCTACTAATCTTGAGATCGTGCGGGTAATAAGCTGATCTACCACCATGGGTATTTGCATATTTTTTCCTGCAGAAAACCGCCCAAAGGGAATCACCATTTACTAGTTCCCAGCAAGCTTTAGCCGTAAAAGAATCATTGATCATTCTAAGTGACACAATATCAAGTCCACCTTCTTCTTTAGGCGTAGCAATCTTCTTCCACCCAACCCATGTTCTTCTCTTCTCATTGTTTCTGTCTGCCCATAGAAACTTGGAGAATTTCTGCTCCAACCTGTCCATGATACCTTCCGGCATCCCAATGGCCGCAGCCATATAAATCACCACAGATGATAAAACCTGTGCAATCAACAGTCTTCTCCCTACGAACGATAACAGATTCACTTTCCAGGAAGCTATCTTCATATTGACTTTGTCAATAATGAAATCAAAGTCCGCCAGCTTATATTTACCCTTGGTAATCGGGATACCCAAATAAGTAAAGGCCTGTGAAGATTTTTCAATGTCTAAAGATCTCGCAATCAAATCTGATGTATGAGTATTCTTACCTCTGACCAAACACACAGATTTATTCTTATTGATCATCTGACCAGTCGCTCGTTCATAAGCATTAAAAATGTACTTAACATTCTGAGTCGAAGATCGAGTCGCATTGAAAAAGAGAACCAAGTCATCAGCATATAACAGTAAGGACGGAGCCATAGCTTGACCTCTCGTGAAGAATCTCTTAATAGTGTTGTTCTGGGTCATATAATTCACCTTTCTACAGAGAAGTTCTTCAAATATAATGAAAAGGAACGGAGATATGGCATTACCTTGCTTCAGACCTCTCTTGATAGGAAAAAACCAGCTGTTGCTTCGCCAACAGTGACCGTCGTCCACGTGAATCTGAAGAAACTCATGCACAGGGCGATGGCATCATCAAGGAACCCAAACTTAGCTAAGACTCTCTCCATCACATTCCAATCCACCCTATCATACGCCCTTGACATATCAAATTTCACAACAGCATTCGGGTTCTCAGTACCCTGGTTAATATCATGAATAAGCTCTCTGGCCAACCTAACATGATGAGTGATGTCATTTCCTTTCAAGAACGCTCCTTGATTCTATGAAATCATCTTCGACATCAAGGAAACCATCCTATTGCTCAACGTTCTCGCGAGAATCCGAAGGGTCATGTTCTCTATAGAGATAGGTCTGAAGTCATTGGCGAGAATACTGGGATTCTCCTTCTTTGGAATAAGGAGGATTCTGCTACAAAACAATCCTCTGTGACACGATTGACCTTGAAAAAACGCTTTGGCCATCGACATGAAATCATCTCTAATAATTTCCCATGCACCCGTGAAGAAAGCTAGAGTAAACCCGTCCGGTCCAGGAGCTGACATATGATCCATCTGCTTCATCGTTCTCCAAATTTCATCCACTGTAGGAGGATTCGTAAGAGTACAACTGTCATCACTCGATATAACCTCCGGGATATGTTGCAAGAAATCCTGTAACGATGATTCATCAATAACAGTATCATTGTTGAAAAGCTGTTCATAGTGTTCGGCCGCTCTCTCAGCAATATCAACCGGATCAGAGGAGATCGATCCATCAGGTACAGTGATGTTCACAAGACTTCTATGTCTTCGTCTAGATCTGACTATTGCATGGTAAAATTTCGTATTCCTTTCACCATCATTGAGCCAGTCAATACGGGCCATCTCCTTCCATATATTCTCTTCCATATCAAGTAAGTGTTCCAGTTCATTTTCTGCCATCTTCAAATTGACCTCATTAATAGGAATCGGATTTTCGTCAAAAGCCATTTGTGTATAAAAAACAACATCCTCAAGATCTTTTATTCTTTGTTTAGTATCCCCAATGGCGTTCTTACTCCATGCCCGAAGAGCAATACGGACCTTCTTCAGCTTCTGACAGAAAATAAAAGACGGATGCCCATCCATCCTTTCCTTCCAAGCAAGCTCAATATTTTTGAGACAGTCAGATTCGTGAAGCCACGACGACATAAACGAAAAATGACTCATCCTCTTCATATGATTCTGAACATCCGGGATGACAACAATAGGACAGTGATCTGAGACTCTAGCTCTAGTCAGATGAATGGATTTCGTTGATGGTCTTTCAGAAGTCCACTTTCCATTAACTAGGACTCTATCAATCCGCTCCCAGATAGTTGGAGTTAACACTTGTTTGTTTACCCAAGTGAAATGACTGCCATCGAAAGGGATCTCATTCAGATTATTATCCGCTATCATTGAATTAAAATCATATAGATCCTGGAAATTAGGGTCATTCCCACCACGCTTTTCCACAGAGTGCCTCACAGTATTGAAATCCCCAGCAATTAACCAGCTGGTGTCATCAATGATAAACCCCAAACATGCGTAATTGCAATTTGGTCGAAAAATACAAATACACATAACTAGCTCAAACAATATTAAAACTGGACCAAACTGAAAACACAAGCATGTCACATGATTAGATTAAGGTTTTAAGCATCTAATAATGCAAAGGAAACAAGATCAACCAAAAAGCTAGGTCATGGATCTTACAACACAAAACCCGTAACAAGGATTTGTCTCCCAAAATCCTACATGAACAAAGACGAGTACATCCAACACATCCCGTCCTCTAAATCCCATGTACAAACATCTACTTTGGGTTGTCTCAAATGGGTCAAATAGTGGTTGACTCTTCATGTGGTGGAACTTTAAGGAAAAGCCTCATGAATAGTCTTGGCCTTTTTTGAGACTTGTATAAAAATTCTAGAAAAAGGGCATCTAGTGCATCCAAATACCATATTACGAACGTTGATGTTTATCCAACTATTCCATGAACTCCTACTTCAAATGATGCCAATCATAAATGATGAAGATTCTAGATGACCTCATGAACCTTACGAAGAGTCATGTTGGAGGTGTCTCAAGAAATGCAATAAAATCTATTGATTCTCTTATTAAAGAGGCAAAATCTCTTCAATGCTTTGGCAATAAAATTCCAAATGCTCCCTATATCAATCCTCTCCATTGAGTGGAGGACTAATCATTATTTTTCTTCGAGACAACAAGGGAATGCCACACATGGGCAATGCCACCAGAAAAATCAAGTTTAAAAGTACATGTCAAATTTTGAGGAGGAAGTTCTTGGTAGACTGAGAAGCCTAGATGAGGTGAAGAAAGATGTTTCCTCCTAAGGGAAAATCATCGGTAGCCTTGAGCAACATCTATATAAATTATCCTTTTTTCTTGCACATTGTGCATACGAGATGCTTCCTTCCTAAACTTTGATACATTCTGACAATGCTAGTGCCCGAATAGGAGTTCCTCAAAAAACCTATTGCCCACCGTAGAAGGAAGTGCAACCCGTGCAACAATATCATGGTCCATACATCAGTATGCACCTAAACCACCACAACCACAATATCAATACCAATGTAATTGTCTTGATCTTTCTCTCTATTCATGTATATACTAAATATGTCTACATTGAACAATTTTCTCTCTCTTTCCCTTAATTTCATGCTTTGATACATTTAAATGAATTGTAGGGCTCCTAATGGTCTTTAAACATAGGTTGCAACATTTAATTGCGTATATAACCTAGATACAACTACATATATGCATAACACACTTGTATTCCTTTTTTAACATACATTTTGTCCTCTTTCTACCTCCAAACCATAATGGTCGTGTGGGGGGCTCTTTTCTTCATCTAATAGTCCAAATTTAATTCTAAACACCTCCACACTTTGATATGTTTCAAATTAGGTGGATATCCTTTCCATAATTTATATGGTGTCTTATTTGTCTTCCTACTAGAAATATGATTTTGAAGAAAACAATATGATAAGATCGCTTCCCCCCATGAAGTGTTGGGTGCTCCTGAATTAATTCAAATAGAATTAATGATTTCCTTTAGAGTTATATTTTTACGTTCAACAATCTCATTTGATTGAGGTGAATACGAAGGAGTGTATTCATGTATAATACCAAGGGTTACACAAAAATCATTAAAAGGAGAACAATCAAATTCACCACCCCTATCCGAGCGAAGATGTTTTATTTTCTTATTGAGTTGATTTTCTACTTCTATTTTTTTAGAGTAAAAGGATTGATTCATTACTTGTTACCCTTACAATATTTACAATTGGGATGAAAGATATAAATAGAACAAACAAACATCAAGTTCAGTAACCCAAGAGCACTACAACTCATATTGGAACGAGAGTGAGACATTTTTGCATTGATTCTTCTTCCTTGAGGCTGTCTTAAGTAACTTTTCATGAAAAATTCCTTCAACCTGTACACTGAGTAGTAGTAGAGGTGCTGGAACAAGACAGTATTCTGCTTGTATATCAACTCAAACAATGCCATACAACTGAGTAACAAGATCTATCCAAAGCAAAAAGGAGATCTAGGCGTAGCTAGAGATCTCATCTCTCTCTCAAAGAGAGGTCACAACAAAGTGCGACAAATAAAATGCCGACTAGAGGCGACAAATAAATGCCGACTAGCGGCGACAAACCAGGAAGATACACTGCCACTGACCCTACCGAAATGAAAAACCCAAAATTGTAAAGGAGAAGGCATCTTGACACCCAGCTCAAAGGGGATCATCAGCTCCCAAGACGCCACAAGAGAGACCCCTGAAACCACACACCCGCAATGACAAAAGGGACGTCACAACCAACATCGTGATCTGTGTCGAGGTAGTGATCTGCACGAGCCGACAAGGGGGGTCGTCAGGCGGCAAGCTCCACAGCTTTGAAGTGGATGATCGAACCTCTCGTTGGGGATTCGTAGTCGGAAAGCCCAAGGGGGAGTAGGGTTGGCAGCCACGGCGGCCAGACCCCGTCCCCTAGGCCGACGGAGATCTAGGCGGAAGCCCTAGAGCAAGTTTCCAAAGCGAAAAACCTACCCACCTCGGTGCATTCCAATCTGTTTTATATTTAACAAACATTTCAAAATCATCATCCTTTGAATGTAATAAATATAATTTTCTATAGCATGAGAAATCATCTAAAAAATAAAATAGAACATTTTCCCACCTCTAGATAAATTTCTTTTTAAATCTCCAAGATTTGTGTGTACTAGTAACTCATAATTTCTATGTGAAATTTGGGGACATGTTTTCTTTGTATCTTTAGCTTAAGCACATACTTGATATTTATTATTTAAATCAACAACATCATGTATATCTTTTAACAAACATAAATATTCCACGTGTTTTACATATTTAAAATCAATATGTCCAAGTCTATTATGCCACATATCAAAAGAGTCAATGATATAAGAAAAAGAGGAAATTTCATTAGTAGAAGAGTTTGGTACATTCAAAAGAAAGAGACTATTTGAATAGTACCCCATACCAAGGTAGTCCCCAGACATAGAGAGAATGACCTTCTTTGATTGAAATAACACCTTTACCCCAAACTTAACAAGTTGAGAAATAGAAATCAAATTAACTCGAATGTCTGGAACATACAACACACCTTTTATCAGTAGAATTTTTTCAGAAATCATCTTGATCATGACATTGTCCTTTTCAGTCACGGAAGAAGCACTGGAGTTTTCCATGACAACTCAATGCTCATCCTATCCTACTTTTGAGTAGGTCACGAAGGCAACTTTGTTGCTACTAATGTGGCGACTAGCCACAGAGTCAATGATCCAATCGTGATGCTATAATCCCATATTGACCAGGTTGATGAATGCCACAAACAAATCCTCAGTGAAAAGGTTGGTTGTTGTTTCCTTAGAATCTGAATTGCTCGCTTCTTCCAGTGCCTACATTTAGGAGAAGAATGATCAGGTTTCCCACAAACATAGCAAGAAATATTATTTTTATTAATGTCTTTGTTGCCATTCACTACTACAGAAACAACATTCAGTGTCGCTTTTATGGGCGTCGGTTATTTAGGTAAACCGACGCCTATAACATTCAACGTCGGTCATCTAGGTCATCCGACGTCTGTAGCCAAGACACGGGTACCGCTTGTATTAAGCGTCGGTTTTTTTGGTAAAAAACCGACGCCTAAAACTGCCGCGAAATCTAATTTTCGAGCAAAACAAATATGTCACATACGGCATCGGTTATTTACCTAAAGCCCGACGCCTATATAAGATGAAAATTTGCGCGAAAATTTACAGCTTAGGTGTCGGTTATCCTTAGATAACCGACGCCTATAGTGGTTCCCGCCAATTTATTTGGGGCAAATTTTATCTAATTGGACGTCGGTTTTGTAATAGGAACCGACGCTGAAGACCTTAGGCATCGGCTTTGTTAGATACCCGACGCCCTTTACGAACTTATTAGACGCATGATCGATCGACTTTAGGTCCCCTTTCCTGTTTCATCGTCTTCATCGCCCGACCCTCCGCTGCTCACCGACGCCGCTGCCCGCCACCCTCCGCTACCGTCGCCTGACCCTCCGCTGCTGCTGTTGCTTGTGCGCCGCCGCCGCTTCCTGCTCCTTCTGCTGCCGGTGTCGCCACCGCCTGCCTGCTCCTTCTCCGCCGCCTTCCTGCCCGCCGCCGCCTGCCGCTCCCTGCTGCCGGTGTCGCCTTCCTGCTCCTTCTCCGCCTGACGACCCCCGCGTCTCCGCCGCTGCTGCCACTGCCCTACGCCGCTGCCGCCTCCACTGCCTACATCGCCGCCTCCACTGCTCATCGTCGCCGCCTCCACTGCTCTTCTTCCTTAACGGAGCTCGCTACCGACAGAGCTACTCCTCTTCTTCCTCCACGAGCTCGCTACTTACAGGTACGATTTTATACCTAGTTACACAGCTCATTTTTGCTTCAATCATATTCATCATGTTGTTGTTTTTTATTGCAATTTTATGTAGATATTCTCCTTTAAATCCTAAGAAAATTATACACCCTTTAATTACAAACCCTAATTCACCTCTAGTCACTCACTTCTATCGATTATCCAAATGTAAATTGCCCCTTACTATGTCACCATTCATTCCAATGCAAAACTGGACCTTCCTACGCCACCATTTACTCAAAAGGTAGTTTTCATTTGATATCTAATTATTACATTAAGGATAATGAAAAAACTATATGAGTTACACCTTCATAGGAATGCATACAACTTCTATCTGAAAGAGATCTAAACATGATAAAAAATAATCTAAGATACAACTTTCTTCATTTAGGACTAGTCCAAGTATCTACAAAATCCTTAACTAGAAAAGGTATAAATTATTCCTTACTTTTATCCCTTAGAGACTGTAAGCATCTAAAATTCTCAGATTCCCTTCTTAGACTTCTAGAATCAACACTACATGAAGAATATGTTTCCTTCGATAATATGTTATAACATAGTATGATCTTAATCTGATCTGGATGTTCAAAATAATGTAGTATGTTAAATATGATGATTAGGGATACATATAATGTCTAGTAAAGATTCCTAGACCTTTTGTTTGAAACTATTGATTTCTTGATTTATTATTTAATAATGCTCTGTTGATTAGGATTAACCATGTTGCATGTAGTTTATAGACAATTATTATATATAAGAATGCAACACATGTATTTGTTGGCCTAGAAACCCGTCCAAGATTTACTCATTAGGAGTAAATCTTGGATAGTCCCCGGTTTGGGACTGTTCTTGAACACCTAATCTCACTTAGGATGTAAGTGTATAATGTGTATTGGGTTTTTGAGAAACTTTCAGTAGCATTTCCCTGTTTGTTCTCTAAGTACATATGTACTTAGAGAACAGCGGGGAAATGCTGCCGAAATTTTCTTGAAAACCAATTACGCATTATACACTTACTAGTGAGATTAGGTGTTCAAGGATGGGATAGGTGGTACACATTTATTATATATAAGAATGACATCAAATGTGTTTGTTGGCCTAGAAACCCGTCCAAGATTGACTCATTAGGAGTAAATCTTGGATAGTCCCCGGTTTGGGACTGTTCTTGAACACCTAATCTCACTTAGGATGTAAGTGTATAATGTGTATTGGGTTTTCGAGAAAATTTTGGTAGCATTTCCCCGTTTGTTCTCTAAGTACATATGTACTTAGAGAACAGCGGGGAAATGCTGCCGAAATTTTCTCGAAAACCCAATACACATTATACACTTACTAGTGAGATTAGGTGTTCAAGGATGGGATAGGTGGTACACATTTATTATATATAAGAATGACATCACATGTGTTTGTTGGCCTAGAATGTGAACAATCATTGTTTTTTATATTACTTGTACATTGGTATAAATTAGAATGAACAATCACTAAATTATATACTGTTTGTATGGAATCCGGCTTCATTGTAGATATCTATTATTGTTGGCCTAGAAACCCATCCAAGATTGACTCATTAGGAGTAAATCTTGGATAGTCCCCGGTTTGGGACTGTTCTTGAACACCTAATCTCACTTAGGATGTAAGTGTATAATGTGTATTGGGTTTTCGAGAAAATTTTGGTAGCATTTCCCCGTTTGTTCTCTAAGTACATATGTACTTAGAGAACAGCGGGGAAATGCTGCCGAAATTTTCTCGAAAACCCAATACACATTATACACTTACTAGTGATATTAGGTGTTCAAGGATGGGATAGGTGGTACACATTTATTATATACTAGGGAAATGTTGCCTAATCTTTTCCTAATATATACTTGTTTTCTCTGATCATAGAATGGATAGATCATGGATGTCGATTCGTAATCGTTGCACCCCAGAGTTTATATCTGGTCTTGATCAGTTTATTAGATTTGCCGAGGAACATAGGAAAAAACCTACAGATAGGTTCTACTGTCCATGTAGGCATTGCGGTAACAACTTGAAAGTCAACACTGGTGAGGAAATCAAAAGTCATGTCATGTGCAACGGGATTGTACAAGGCTATACAGAATGGCACTGGCATGGAGAGATTTCAAAATCGAAACCAGTAGATGTCGATAGCAGTGCTTGGGTGGAAGAAGAAATTGCCTCTGATGACGTAAATGTGAACGAACCAGTTCCAGCAGACATCGTTGATGCGATGCTGGATAGTTGTAGGGTAGAGCACACCGATCCACCTCCTATCTTTACAAACATTGTGCATGATGCTGAGATACCGTTATACACAGGTTGTGCTAAGTTTACGAAGCTTAGCGCTGTCTTGAGATTGTATAAGTTGAAAGCTAACAATAGATGGAGCGACAAAAGCTTCACTTCATTGTTGACTTTGTTGAAAGAAATGCTTCCTGAAGGAAACGAGCTTCCAATCTCAACATACCAGGTAAAGAAAATGTTGTGCCCAATGGGAATGGAGGCCAAGAAGATACACGCATGCCCGAATGATTGTGTATTATTTCAAAAGGACTATGTAGATTTGAAAGATTGTCCAAAATGTGGTGCGTCACGGTATAAATTGACGACTTCGGGGGAGTCCAAAACTGGTTCTCCTGCCAAGGTGTTGTGGTATCTACCTATAATATCACGGTTTCAACGCTTGTTTGCAAATCCGAAAGATGCGAAGAATCTGAGGTGGCATGCAGATGTTAAGAAAAATAATGATGGGATCCTACGACATGCGTCTGATTCCCCACAGTGGAAGAAGATTGATCTATTGTACCCTAAATTTGGTGAAGAAGATAGGAATCTAAGACTTGGGCTTTGTACAGATGGAATGAATCCGTACGGGACATTGAGCAGCCAACATAGCACTTGGCCAGTCATGCTTGTTATATACAATCTTCCTCCCTGGATGTGTATGAAAAATAAGTATGTTATGTTGTCATTGTTGATATCGGGCCCTAAACAACCCGGAAATGATATCGATGTTTATCTTGAACCTTTGATTGATGACTTAAAGAAACTTTGGGCTGAAGGTGTGATGACCTATGATGCTTCAGCAAGAGAGACATTTCGTTTGCACGCTATGTTGTTTTGCACTATTAATGACTTTCCAGCATATGGGAATTTGTCTGGATATAGTGTCAAAGGAGCTAAAGCGTGTCCTATATGTGAAGAAAACACTGATTCAATAAGACTAAAACATGGCGGCAAGACTGTATATCTTGGTCATCGAAGGTTTCTTTCAAAATTCCATCCGTATCGTAGGAAGCGCAAAGCATTCAATGGATGGAATGATGAACGAAGTGCACCTAAACCTATACCAGGGGATGTTGTTTATGAAAGAGTAAAAGACATTGTCAATGAATTTGGTAAGAAATCACAATGTAGTATGGCCACACGGAGTGACAATTCTTCATTCAAGAAGAAGTCAATATTTTGGGATCTTCCTTATTGGAGTTCTTTGACAGTCAGGCATTGTATCGATGTAATGCACGTTGAGAAAAATGTCTGTGATAGCATCACTGGTACTCTATTAAATATACCAGGTAAGACTAAAGATGGGATAAAATCCAGACTGGACCTACGTGAAATGGGAATAAGGTCAGAATTAACAGAATTACGTGAAATGGGTAATAAAAGAACATACTTACCTCCCGCTTGTTACACGTTGTCTAGAAAGGAGAAGAAAACTTTTTGTGAATGCTTGGTAAATGTTAAGGTGCCACATGGTTACTCATCCAACATCCGTAGATTGGTATCAATGAAAGATCTGAAGTTGATAGGTCTTAAATCTCATGATTGTCACACTCTAATGCAACAAATATTGCCCGTGGCAATTCGATCTATATTGCCGAAGCATGTAAGGTTTGCGATTACCAGACTTTGTTTCTTTTTCAACAGTCTATGCAGCAAAGTTATTGACCCTGATACTCTCGATAATTTGCAAAGAGAAGTGGTTGTTACCCTATGTCAGCTTGAGATGTATTTCCCTCCTTCGTTCTTTGATATCATGGTACATCTTGTTGTCCACTTGACTAGGGAAGTGAAAATGTTGGGACCAGTTTTCTTGCATTGGATGTATCCCTTTGAACGATACATGAGCGTTTTTAAAGGTGATGTTCGAAACCGTTATCGGCCTGAAGGGAGTATTATTGAAGGTTATGTGGCGAGAGAGGTTATGGATTTTTGCAATGACTTTCTCAGTGGTAATGACACTCCTGATAATGACAAGAATATTGAGGAGGGCAAAGGAATTTTGGGATCACGGGTGAAAGTAATCAGCCGTGAGCAGTTGGAACAAGCTCACTTGTATATTTTACACAATATGGATGAAGTGAGTGTTTATATCGAGGAACATACCAATTTCATAAAGAGACAACATCCTCGAGCAAGTTCAATGTGGCTTGCTAGAGAGCATAATAAGACTTTTACTAAGTGGTTTGAAGATAAAGTCTTACATCAACTATCTCAAACACCACATGATATTACAGAAACTATCAAATGCCTCGCCTTTAAACCAAAACCGAATGTTATGTCTTATGAAGGGTTTGACATTAATGGATTCACATATTACACAAAGCGCCAAGATGATAAGAGTGTCGTCCAAAATAGTGGGGTCACTCTTCAAGCGTCGACTATGTACTTTGCAAGTGCAAAGGATAAGAGTCCACGTGAAGCTAAAATGTCATATTACGGTGTCATTGAGGACATTTGGGAGTTTGACTACATAGATTTCAAAATTCCGCTCTTTAAATGTAATTGGGTTGATAACACCAAAGGAGTTATAGTGGATGAATTGGGTTTCACTTTGGTGAACTTTGAAAAGATTGGCGAGAAGGGTGAACCATTCATATTGGCATCACAGGCGAAACAAATATTCTATATCGATGATCCTGCAAATGAGAAATGGTTGGTTGTTCTTCATGGTAAAAGACAGTTCATTGAAGATCCTATAGATGAAGAAGAGTACTATGATAAGTATGATGACTCCAGTCCATTCTCAGTTGGGTTGCCAACTCCACAAAATATTGAAGCTAATGATGACTTATATGTGCGCGGAGATCACAATGAAGGATTGTTAATTGATAAAAGATCACAATTTTAGAGACATGTATGTTTATACAAATGCTAAATGTTTGCCTTTTTCTAGTTAATACAAATGCTAAATGTTTGCCTTTTTCTAGTTAATACAAATGCTAAATGTTTGCCTTTTTCTAGTTAATAGAAATGCTAAATGTTTGCCTTTTTAATGACATTTTCAGATGGCTGACCATGATGAGCATGATGTCCATGATGAGCATGAAGTCCATGATGAGCATGCTGTCCATGACGAGCATGGCGAGGATACTAATGTAAGTTCTAAAAACATATCTTGTATTTCTATAAAATTCATTATCTTCTAGTTATGTCATATATCCTATATTTCTATATTGGGCTAAGTTAGTGTGTTTTATTTTTGTCAAATTTTAGGTTGATGCACCTGTACCCACTGAAGCACTGGAGCAACTTGATGCGCAACACCAGACACTTAACAAGAAAAGGGGCATCACTCTGTTGAAGAAGTTATTAGCGCTAAGTGGTAGTGGATCTAAATTGGTGGTGGAGTTTGATAATGGAGGAAATCCAATTGGAGTGAACCGCAATAATTTTGTGAACTATCTTGGGTGTACCACTCGGAGCCATTGTGGTGTTAAGTATGACAATTGGCATAAAGTTCCTCAAGGGAAAAAAGACTTGATATGGAAGGATTTATGCGTGAGTTATTATTATTTGCAATTCTATTTTGTAGATTACAAATTCTATTATTTGCAATTCTATTTTGGATACTAGTTAATAACATTTCTATTTTACAGAATCTGTTTGCATTGGATGAGAAGTTGCATCGTAAAAATGTGATGCAACGCGCTGGAAAGATGCTTAGGAATTATAGGACAAATCTAAACAGAGAATACATAAAAGAGGGTGATAAGAAGAAGAAGTCAGCCCTTGAACAATGGAACTTCTTGGACAAAGAAGATTGGGACAATTTTGTTGCTTCAAGAAAATCTGAAGAATTCAAGGTATTAGGCGTCACTCCTAATTTAATTAATATACATTGTATTCACCTATTCAAGATTAGCATTTAGTGCTACTAACCAAATCATTAATGTGCATACTAACTAGGCCCTCAGTGACGCACAAAAAGCAAGGCGTGCACTGAATGTGCATGACCACACTATGGGTCCAAAAGGCTATGCAAGCGTTCGCCAAAGACTACAGGCGGAGTCTGCGGCTACTCAGGAGTCTGCTCCTACTCAGGAGTCTGCCACACCCATGCCTCGCCATGATATCTGGATAGCTGGCAGGCAAAACAAGAAGGGTGAAATAAAGAAGCCTGTAACTGCTGAGGCGGCTGCAAAAATGGTAAAATACAACTCTTAGAGAAATCGTTTGAATATTGATTATTTGTGGTGTTAACTTACCAATTTCTGTTTATGGTGATTAGCGGGAGCTGCACGAGCAGAGGAAACAAGGCACGTTCATCCCTCAGGGCACAAGGGATGAATTGACAGTTGCTCTGGGTAACCCAGAGCATCCTGGACGTGTTAGAGGTGCCGGCGCTGGTGTTGGCATCAAAGCATTCTTTGGGCCATCCCAGCGCAAACCCAGAGCGGGACTTTCTCAAGAAGAGGTAACCTATTCTTTTTTTAGAATGTTACTGCAAAAGGAAATTCATTAATAAGAAGCTAATGTTTCTTTTATCCATGTATAGGAGAATAAGAGAGTTGAGGATTTAGTTGCTAAGAAGATCAACGATGTAGTTGCTGAGAAGGTCAAGGAAGAATTGCTGCGGTGGCAGGCATCTCAGGCTTCCAATACGCCTATGGCGACCCACTCTTCTCCTGATGCACAGACTGCGAGTAATCCTGGAGACCCATCGCCTAGCACGTCTGCTGTAAGTATTGTTTATGACATTGTAGTTAGTCTTTTCAAGTTGTTATGTTTTCAAGATGATATGTATATATGTATAATATTCTTTACGTAAATTTGTAGGCATTGAAGCCATGCCGCTTAAGAATGCAAGACTACGTTGTTGCAGAGGCGCAGGCTTACCCGTCCCTTCCTGGGGCAATGTTTCACGGGACTCCAATGCCACAGGGCTACGTTCGTGTGAGCCCGATACGTGTGTTACCTGATTGGAGAGAAGCTACATTGCCATATCCCCACCCGGATATTGATAGACTTGCTGATGCAGAAGGCGGGGTGATATTGTGGCCCAAAGCAGATGTCGTCTACACGACTGAAATTGTAAGATAAATTTACATTGATTTAGACTGTTAATGTGTATATATGATGTCAACTGATCTGAAATTATATGTACAGGTTAAAAAGAAGACACCAGGAGCACCTAGGCCTCCACTTCCACTTCCCGCATTACCCGATTGGGTTCCAACTGACCTAACATACCCGTTAGGTCCTGCTTGTAGGGGAATGGCATGTTGGCTACGGGCACATAATGTACATTGCCCTATAATTATTTCTTTAGATGCAGATTATGCAGGTCAATCATACGATAGCTCTTTATTTATACAAGATATTATTGAGCTGTTTATGTATGATTGGCTGAATACATCAATGATAGAGACATGGATAAGGTGAGATCTTGTTTATACATCCATATACCTTGTGTAAGATCCGGTGATCTGGTTTCTTATATATTAATGCATACGCCTATATGTTTTGCAGCTACCTAGTCGAAGATCATTGCAAACAATTTGCATTTGATCATGTGGGATTTTTGATTCCATCATTGATTAGTTTGGTAGCTAAAGACCCTGATAATGTTCAACAATACTGTATAGATGCTTTTACAATTTTTGGTCAGCAAAAGAAGACGATAATAATAGCTCCATTCAATGTCAAGTAAGTTTACTTTATTTATAATTTGGACTTAAGAAAATTCCATTTTTATTTTGCATTTTGAGTTATTAATTGTTAACTTCTTACTTCTAGCGGTAGACATTGGGAGTTACTAGTCATTGTCCCCGGGACATTCACTGTTTATTATCTAGATCCTGCGGGGAGTACATTGAACACTAAAATTGGACACGTAATGAGAATGCCATTATTCTGGTGAGAAATATTTCATTTTTATATCCATTAACATCTTTTATTACATTACTATTTACTTATGCAATTTATTGTGTTATATTAACATGTAGGGGTTTAGATGCATTCAAAAAGGCTGGAGGAACGGTCCCAAGGAAAAAGAACCAGCCAATAAATTGGCAGAACGTACAAGTAAGTTCCCGACTCAAATATATATATTATTGATGTGAATTGTGCTTAGTTGTATTATTTTGTATGTTTCAATTTATAGTGTGCTACACAAGACAATGGATGGGCATGCGCATACTATGTGATGCGATTTATGCAGATGATTATCAAATATGCCGCATTGGACATCGATACCATACATGAGGTATTATATATATTCTCATTAGTTAGTATGCAATATATCAATCTTATATTATTTTTATATTATTACTTATATATATACATCATTCTCTTTGCAGGTGTTTAAAACTGACAACACTACAGGTAAACGTTTAAAAAATATACATGCTCCATATACGATGGAAGCATTAAATGAAGTAAGAGAAGAATGGGCAAAAGCCATACAAGCAGTGGCAACTGTAAGATATAATTGGGATGTTGATAGCGATAATGAATGATACTATGTAAATGAATATTTCTGAATGTTAATACATGTATTTGAATGTTTCTATATGTGTGTGAATGTGAGAATTGAATTGATGTCTGAATGTATGTACTTGTGTAGAATTTTGCTTGTGACTTTTGCAGGTTTGCGGCCTGTTTGTAGGCTGATATCAATGGATGTCGTAAACCTGCAGTTCAGAAAACTGAACTGCAGGTTCTCATCCTGCTGACCAGCCACAGCAGGCCTGCAAACTGATATGAAAAAAAAAAATATATAAATAGGCGTCGGTTATTTATAGAAAACCGTCAGGAAAGACCTACAGCGTCGGTTTTTTCAATAAACCGACGCCTAATGTGGCCAAAGCAGTCCTGGAAATGGCGTCGGATATTCATATCAAACCGACGCCTATTTAACCTATAGGCGTCGGTCTTTTAGTATATAACCGACGCCAAAAGTGTTCGCGCCACAAAAAATGGCGTCATCTAGGGCACTTTATGCGTCGGTCATCTACTAAAAGACCGACGCTATATTCCATAGAGGCGTCGGTTATTTACTAAACAACCGACGCAGAAAGTGTCCTAGATGATGCCGTTTTCTGTGGCGCGAACCCTTTTGGCGTCGGTTATCTACTAAACGACCGACGCCTATAGGTTAAATAGGCGTCGGTTAAAAAACCGACGCCTAAGTGTTCGACCTTTAGCGGCGCCCACATAGGCGTCGGTCGGAAACCGACGCCAAATGGGGTTAAACGACCGACGCCAAAGGCCGTTTCTGTAGTAGTGATTATTTTTATTTTTATTTCCTTTTCCTTTCTTACTTTTCCAGTTATTTTTAGACAGATTTGAAGAATTATTTTTAACTTCATTGTTAACAAAGTTTGCAGTACATGATAACTCTTTATTCAAATCAGATTTTTCTCTAGTATGATTTTGATCTTCAACTCGAATGTATATTATTACATCATCTAGTGACAGTCTTTGTTTTGTACTTTAAGTTGTTCTTGTAATGTTCCCAGGAACTAGATAGTTTTTCAATTAACGACCCACAATCAAAGACTTGGGAAGATTATTTTTTTCATTTTTCAAGTAGTCTAGTAAAATTTGAAAATCATGAATTTGAGTTTTTATTTCTCTATCTTCAGTCGTATGAAATTTAGAAAATTTGCAACTGTAAATTTTTAGGTTGAAGCCTCTTCCAAAATTATTTCTTATTTGACTTTTCCAAATTTTCAAAAACAACTTTAATTAGAAAGTATGCATCAAACAGTTGATTAGATATCATACTTAGAATAACATGTTGAAAACTACGATTTGTTTTTTTTTTCATCAATAGGGTCATTTTTAGGTTTGGGTTTAGATAAAGAAAATTCTACATTCAAAATTTCCAAAGTAGTAAAAACATTTTCCTACCAACGTTGGTGTAGTCCATTAAAATGTTCAATTTTCAAAATATCAGGCAATGGTATTTATGAAACAGTCAAAACAATAACAACTTGATTGTTATTGTTAGTCAGCATCACATGCGTAGAGGGAGTTTCAAAACCTTCTATATTCCTACCCATCAGATTTTAAAAATACTCTTAATATTGTTATTTGAGAAAGAGGTACAAACCAAGACTAAGCAGTAAATATGAATGATTATACCAGATAGAAGGCACTGAGGCGTGCAAGATGTACTGTCCTTCAGAGTATTTTCACAGCTTTGGATGGCGAGTGCCGGTACATTAGATGACTACGGAGGCTACTCTCCTATGATCCAACAAATGTTGTCAATGAGAAGCGTGCCCACACAATCACATCAACGAGCAAACAAAAATAATCGTTCTTTTAGTGAGCAGGAAAGTGAAAGAGAGAAAGAAGAAAACTAGAGCAATTTTCCAATTGCTTAAAATGATGGAGGAAATGATGTTAAATAACAAAAAAGTCCTCATTAACCGATGTATGCGGTTGTACACTGGTGAAGGGATGTATTGCGGTTTGAAATAGCCCAAATGAATGAATGCAACCGGAAGAAATGCAATATATGTTAAAAATGGTTCAATGAACCAAGGAGCAAAACCAACCTGGGGTCATGCCTACACAAGGAGACTCGGGAGGCTGGATTTGCACCCCCACCTACGCGCGGTACGCGTCATGCCCCGATGAACCTAGTTAAAGGGTTTCTAGAATGACCCAATCCAAATCCAATTGGGTTGCCCCCACCATGCGTTGCGAAGCCCATATCCAATTGTATATTTGATGCAACCCTATTTTAGGGCTCCATCCTGTGCCATTTTGTATTTAAGTTGCATCTAAACATGTTACATTACAAGTATTTTCCCCCAGTATGATTATCATTGCAAATACGCTTATGGATGCTCTTTGTATTGTATTTCAGGTACTTGGACCATGCTTAGATGGACGAGAGAGAGAGAGAGAGGGAGTTCTAGGGTTCCCCCACTCAAGGAGGGACCCAAAGAAGGCCCCAAAGTCTCCCTCAACCTACCTCCAGTGGCCAAGAATCGTCTCCAAGCAAAGGCATCCAAGAATTATGAAGTTTGAAGGCATGCTAGCATTAAAAGACCCCAGCACGGCCGTGGTGCCATGGAACGGCCGTGCTGGAAATTGAGCAAATTTATAGGTTGATCGACAAATCATTGAAGTCCAAGCAAGTCAGCCACCACGGCCGTGTTGCCCAGCACGACCGTGCTGGATGAAGATGGAACGGGCGTGCTTCTCAGAACGACCTCCTCCCAACTCTGCCACCACGTCTGTGCTACCCAGCACGACCGTTCTACCTAGTACCCAACACGGCCGTGCTGCCCAGCACGACTGTGCTACCAACCTTCGTTTTCACCCACCAACCTGTTGAATTAACACTTAGCCAACACGGCCGTTCTCCTCCACCATGGTCGTGCCCACTCCTACCCAGCACGTCCATGCTACCCAGAACGGCCGTGCTACCACCCCAAAACGTATACAACTTTCACTGATTTTCCTATTCTACCCCTACTTAGCCCTAGCCCCTATATAAGCACTAGTTGCTTCTAGTGCTCGAGAGAGAGCACTCCCTAGCCGTCACCTAGCTGCTCCCCATCATCCATTGCTCCCATCCACCCAGTTCCTTGCATTCAACCCCATTTTCACCCACTTTCCACTCATTTCCACCATAGAAACCTAGTTTCTCTAGATTTCTATCCATCCATTCCACCATTTTCATGCACCATTGGAGGAGGGAGGACGTCTGCAGCTTCTTGAAGGTGAAGAAGAAGGCCACTTCATCAAGCTTCATGGAGTTTCTTCCTCTTCTACCCCTTTCTTTTCCTGTTTTCATGACTATGTCTAGCTAAGCCCCCTTGTGGTGGGCTGTTTGGGATTAAAATGTTACTTTGATACCATGTTGGGGGATAAATTCTTGTAATGAACTCAATTCATATTTATGATGATTACTTCTTGCTTCCATCTCTTTTCGTATCTTATTGCATGTGGTTTGTGCTTCTTGTATGAATTGCTTATTTTGAGGTTTTTGATGACACTTCATTTCTGGGAGGAATTGGGGTGTATGTGGCAATCTTAGGAATGGCTCCTAGGTCAAATTAGTGGATCCCTAACTAGCCCCCTTTGTTCCTACATACACACCCCTCCTCTTACAAATGAGTGTGAGATTTAAGTGGCTAGTGTAAGTGAGAGTGATGCAATTGCCTAGGGCCTTCTAAATGCTAGAGTGGCTAGTGGCATGAGGTTAAACCCCTTCATCTCCACTCCCATCTCTACCCTCAACCCTCAATTTCCCACTATCACTTACCCTAGAAACCTAGATTTGGCCAATCTCACTAGAACTACACCTAACCCTAGTCTTCTACTAGTAGTATAGGGTATGTTCTAATGACATTGCCCTTGTTGTTTGGTTTGGTAATCTAGATATGATTTGAGCACCATGCAAGTTTTATGAACTCCCCCAACTAAAATCAAAGTGACATCCCCCAAACTGCCCACCCACCTTAATCACCTTGCTTAAAACCCTAATCATTTAGTTTGCTTGTTAATGCTAGCTTAGTTCAATTGCTTTAGTCTAACTTAGTCAATTGCTTAGTTTTACTCTTCAGTGTTAACTTAGGCTCTTGCTCTTGCTAGTGGTTAGTTTAGTCTTATTTGCTCCTTGCCTTGCTAGAGTAGTGCAACCCTTCTTGCTCCTACTTATTTAGTTTGATAACTTAGTTCACTAATTTGCTTACTCTTTCATAATTTAGTTTCCTTTTTGCATCTCTTACTTTCTCATTAGTGTAATCAACCAACAATAAACCTTAAAACCCTAAAAACCCTACTCTCCGCACTAGGAATGTAGCTCACGCCATCTAACTCTAGCGCCCCCTTTATCCTCGTGGATCAACCCCGTACTTGCCGCCTCACCTATAGTACGACACGACCCCATGCGCTTGCGGGTGTAGTGTCTTAGTAGACGTATGTAGTTAGTGTGGGACCATATAAATTTTGAAAGCACAATCCCATATCTCGTGCGCTCCGACCTCGTGGGGTGTAAAAGCACCACTAGCGGAGACACATCAATATTATGCATCGAACAATTGATTAGAGATGGTACTTCGAATAACATGTCGATAAATATGATTTACTTTTTTCCAATCAACAGTCATTTTTTGGTTTGAGTTTAGATAAAACAAATGCTACATTCGAAACTTTCAAAGTAGCAAAAATCTTTTCCTATCAACGTCGCTAATGCGGTCTATTAAAAGGTTCAATTTTCAAAACATCAGGCAATAGTGTTTGTGAAACAATCAAAATAGTAACAATTTGATTTTTATTGTTAGTTGTCGTCATAGGCTTAGAAGGAGTTTCAAAACCTTTCATATTTGTACCCATCAGATTACAGACATACTCTTAAGATTGTGTTTGAGAAAAGGGTACACACCATGACTAAGAAGTAAGATGCACTATCCTTAAGAGTATTTCCGCGGCTCTTGATGGTGAGCGTCAACACAGTAGACGACTACGACGAATACTCTACTAGGATCCAACAATGGTTGCCGACGGGAAGCGTGCATGCTCAATCACACCAGCGAGCGAACAGAAGTGATTGTTCTTCCAGTGAGCATGAAAGAGGAAGAGAGAAAGAAGGAAACAAGAGCATTTTTCCAACCATTTAGAATGATGTAGGAGACGATGTTAAACAACAAAAGAAAGTCCTTGTTAACATATGTGTGCGGTTGTATACCGACAAACGGATGTGTTGTGGTTTGGAACCTCCCATATGAACAAGAGCAACCGGAAGAGACGCAACACATGTTAAAAATGATTCAGTGAATCAAAGAGAAAAACCAACTTGGGCTGTCCCACACAAGGAGACTCGGGAGGTCGGATTTGCACCCTCATCTTCTTGTGAAACGTGACATGCGCCGACGCACCCGGTTAAGGGTTTCCGGATCGGCCTGACCCTAATCTAGTTGGACTGCCGCACCATGCACTGCGAAGCCCATGTCCAATTATTTTCCTCAAATATCATATGGACAAGAACTATATATGAGAAAAGTAATGGAAACCCCAAATATGGGACTAAATCATTTTCCTTTACTTATAAAACGCAGCAAAAACACAACAGACATTGTACCAAAAACTTCTCCATACAATATTAGAGAACTATTTCGTATATCATGTTTGAGCTACCTGGCATCTAGATGCAAGCTTGAGTAGAAGAGGTGTGTGCTCTATATGAGTACTTATCAACTAACCCATATAATCTATTGGGCAGAAGATAAGTTTTTTTCTTACGCATTATATGGGAACCGAATCTTATCCAGCACGTCATATTCAACAAATACCATCCGTTGATCCTAATTGATTATTTTCTTCCAGTTAAATACAAGTTGAATGGATTTGTATCGAATCTATACTATATAAGAAAGTGCGTGGAAAGACTTCCATGCAATTTTTTCTTCAAGTTTTTAAATTACGGATTCGTCCTTTTTATCATATAGAAAACAACACAGAAGGGGTAATATACTTTTTTCCAGTAGTTATCGGTATGGTGGTTAGGTTTTTGTTAAAATGAGATGGAATAAATTTGGGGTGCGCTCTCACGCACAGTGATATGTGTCCATAACCAGCCCCCAAATGCCTCCATGTGGCAGATGGTGATTTGGTGTTTTTTTTTTAAATTATGCAATAGGAAAATATATTTGTTTCACTTATAACTTTTGAACCGTAATGAATTTTTTAATGAAACAAAAACCATTGGATTCATTACAAAAAAATGCAGTCCAACAAGACTAATGTTGACATCATTTTTATAAAGAAAATATCAAAATGATATATATAGGTTAATTGACACTCAAAGATGGTTCATTGATGCCTAGAAATTGTTCATTGACACCAAAAATATAAAAATGATGCCCAAGTAAATATTGTACATGCTAAATCACATCTAAGGTAACTGACAACCAAACACTTAAGGTAATTCACAATCAACAACAACATAAGGGCGCCCATAAATGGCTATTGACACCAAAAAATGGTTAGTTGGCTCCCAAAATAGTTCATTGACACCCAGAGGTATAAAGATGGCACTCAAATAAGGTATTAACAACCAATAACAATGTAACAATGTACAAATAGGTTTGTTTGACAGTCAAGAATTTTAGCCATTTTTTGCACTATTTAGCCATTTTTACGCTATGGCACCCATAAATTGCTATCGACACCCAAAATGGTTAATTAACACCCATAAGTATACATATGGTGCCCAAATTAGGTATTGACAACAAAAACAACTTAACGACACCCAAATAGGTTTGTTTGAGACCCAAGAACAACTTAATGGTGACTAAATATGATTTTACGCATTAAATAGGGTATAAGGATACTTCACACCCAATAACAACTTAGGGCCAGTTTCATAGGGTGTAGTCAGATGACAAAGTGTGTGTTTGATGTATATTTTTACATTGCAAACCCGCACAATTGCACCCTACTACTCCCAACCAAACTAGCCCTTAATAGTGCCCATAAATGGTTAATTGACGCCCAAAGATGGTTAATTGACGCCCAAAATGGTTCATTGATAGTCAGAGGTATAAATATGCCTATAAATAGATATTGACACCCAAAAATAGTTAATTGATGCCTAAAATAGTTCGTTGACACCCAGAAATATGGTTTTATGCATTAAATAGGGTTTCAAGATTCTTCACACCCAATAACAACTTAATGGCGCTCTGAAATGGCTAATTGACAGCAAAGATGGTTAATTGACACCCACAATGGTTCATTGACACCCAAAAGTATAAAGATGATGCCCAAATAAGGTATTGACAACAAAAAATAACGTAACGGCGCCCAAATAACTTTGTTTAACACCCAAGAATTTTAGCCATTTTTGGGCGTTATTTAGCCTTTTTTGGCGTTATTCAGTCCTTTTGGGAATTTTAGTCATCTATATATCAAAATTACTCTTGTTTGGATATATTTTTTATCAAAAATATAATGGTTTTTATTTCATTTAAAAATTCATAACAGTTTAGAAATTATAAATAAAATAATTTTCTCTCTCATCACATCACCTATTCATATCATTTTTGTATTTTTTGTTAAAAATATATCAATATTAGTTTTGTTAGAATGTATTTTTCATAACGAATCCAATGGTTTCTATTTCATCAAAAATTCATCATGATTCAAAAGTAATAAGCAAAACAAATTTATTTATCAATTAGACAATTTCTACCTACTCATCCAATTAAAACCTGCCATGTCATACACCCCAAATCAACCTTTCCCTGACAAAACTACCCAACCACCCAGCTGGTCGTGTGTAGCACCTGCGAGTGAAGGGTGTTGTGTGTGGCCATCGCTAGATCATTTTTGAAACGGGATCATGCCGAACCTAGACACGATGTCAGAGTCGTAGACGCAGTCCTTTGATTGTCCTTCTTCAACAGGACTTGTGAGGAGGACAAGAAACCGGTTTAGGAGAGGGAGGGGGTCTCTCAGATCTATTTGAGGAGGAGTAATAGAGTTGATAGTTTGCTAAAAAAATCCGGTGTGTTTGTGTTGCTTACCTTACTGTGGCGGCACTCAGCTACGACTATGAGGCCGAGGGAGATGAGGACGAAGACAATGATGGAGATCATGATGAACTTGAACGCCATTGTGAGTATGGAAGATGGGTGAGCAGGGAAGCTGTGTTGGATCTGGGGAGGGGGCCAGATCTAGATGTTCGACCCTGTTGTTTTATCTCAAATTGATGCTCCACTCGGCTCTCCTTCCCCTTTGTTTATATGTACATAGGTTCTCAAAACCCCACCGTCAAGGCATCAAAGCAGCGTGTTTGGGTTAGGGAACGAGATCGTCGTCTCTACTACCTGGCTGCCAGCTGTGTGCATGTGGTGTGAGGAGGAAGGGAAGATGGAGAATGTAGAGAGATGGTGCCTGCCTGCCCCTATTGGTTGGCTATATGACTAACGGGAAGTGATAACCAACTAGGTAACTGACAGACTGAAACTGTGAACGGTGAACTGGAGTGGTTATAAAAATATGTTGTGGCTGAAATAAACAAGCCACTATTGGTTAGGACCCCTTAATATGTCTTTGATTTGTATGAACCCTTGGAAAACATTGAACACAATTGTGTAAACCCGATACAGTTGTCTTGGAAGCTTTGATGTAAATATTTGTGTATAACACAGTTTGAAGGAACAAAGTTATATTAGATCATTGCACAATAATTTGTAATGAAGTCCCTCTTAGTTCAAGATGGATACTATCACTAGTACATAACTGGCCTTTAGTGTCGGTTATTTAAGACCTTTAGTGTCGGTTTTAATGCGACACCTATGTGGGTGCCGCTAAAAGGCTAACCGTTAGGCGTCAATTCTCAAACCGAATCCACAATCCTTCACGCACCACCCTAAATGCGCCAGCATCGGGGTATACACGTCGGTTATTAGCTTTCAAACTGACACCACAACCCTTCGTGTTCCACCGAAAACGCGCCAGTAGGGGGTATATGTGTCGGTTATTAGCTTTGAAACTGACGCCATAAACCTTCGCGCCATAGAAAGGGCCCATCTGGGACACTATCATTGTCGGTTTATTAATGATAATTGACGCCATATCACCCACTGCCACAACCATCAGCGTCGGTTTATTGTTCATAACCCACGCCCCATCACATGCATTAGGCGTCGGTTATAATTATTTATCTGACGATGTAATCATTTGTTGTTGGTTTTAAACAAATAACCGACGCCTATTTCATGTTTTTTTTTCTTATCAGTCTGCAGGCCTGTTATGGCTAGTCGCAGGATGAGAAACCTACAGTTCAGTTATGAACTGCAGGTTTTATGAATACCATTGATATCAGCCAACAACAGGCCACAAACCTACAAAATTAACAACATTAATTTTCACACATTTAGCAACCTGCAGTTCCATTCAATTTTCACACATGTAGAAACATTCATGTAGCAATTTGCAGTTACATTCATTTTCACATTCACACATGTAGAAACATTCATATAGCATCCAACAGTTTCATTCATTTCACATTCACACATGTATAAACATTCAGACACATGTAGAAACATTCACACATGTAGAAACATTCACACATATTATAATTCAGAAATTCATTTACAAAATATCATTCTTTAATCATTATTCACTATCAACATCCCTATTATATGTTAAAACCCCCACTACTTGTATGGTTGTTTCCCATTCTTCTCTTACATCATTTAATTCTTTTGTCATATAGGGAGCATGTACATCTGGTAAGGCCTTTCCTATAGTGTGGTCAGTTTTAAATACCTGCAAAGAGAATGATGTATATATATAATTAATAATGTATAAATAAGATTGATATATTTCATATTATCTAATGAGACTATATATAATACCTCAGGAATGGTATCGATGTCCACTGCGGCATATTTGATAATCATGTGCATAAATCACATCACACAGTATGCTCATGCCCATCCATTGTCTTGTGTAGCACACTATAAATTGAAACATACAAAATATTAAAAAATACAACTAATTAAGCATTGTTCACATAAATAAAATATACATTGCAGTCGGGAACTTACTTTGACGTTTTTCCAAATTATTGACTGGTTCTTTTTCCTGGGGACCTTTCCTCCAGTCTTTTTGAACTCATCTAAACCCCTACATGTTAATGTAACACAGTACATTGTATAATTAAGTAGTAATGTAATAACATATGTTAACGGATATGAAAATGAAATATTTCTCACCAGAATAATGCGATTTTCATTTTGTGTCCATATTTTGAATTCAATTTAGTCCCCTTAGGATACAGATAATAGATAGTGAACATCTCGGGGACAAAAACTAGTAACTCCCAATGCATACCACTAGAGGTAAAAAAGTTAAAAATTAATAACTCAAAATCCACAATAAAAATGTAATTTTCTTAAGTCCAAATTATAAGCAAAGTAAACTTACTCCACATTGAATGGAGCTATTATCACTGTCTTGTTATTTTGAGAAAAATTTGTAAAAGCATCACAGCAGTATTTTTGAACTGAGGGATGGTCTTTACCTACTAGACTAATCAAAGATGGAATCAAAAATCCTACATGTTTGAATGCAAAATCTGCACATATCTTGTCTAAGTAGCTACAAAACATGTATTACGTATGCATTAATAAATAAGAAACTAGATCACCAGATCCTAGACAAGGTATATGGATGTATAAAGAAGATCTCACCTTATTCATAGCTCTATCACAGATGTATTCAGCCAATCATATCGAAACAACTCCAAAATATCTTGTATAAATAGTTTGCTTTCGTATGATTGACCTACAACATCCGCATCTATAGAAATAGTTATAGGGCAATTTATATCATGTTCGCCTAACCATATTGCCATACCCCTACAATTAGGACCTAACGGGACAGGTAGGTCTTGTGGAACCCAACTTGGTAATGTAGGAGGTGGAGGTGGAGGCCTAGATACTCTGGGTGTCTTCTTTTTTACCTATATATATAATTTCAGATCAATTGACATCATATACACACACTAACAATTTAACATAATGTAAATTTACCATACAGTTTCAGTATAGAGGGCATCCGCTTTTTGCCACAATATCACTCCGCCTTCTGCCTCACCAAGCGTTTCACAATTTGGGTGGGCATATGGCAATGGAAGATCCATCCAATTGGGGAATATATGTACCAGACTCACACGAACCCAACCAGCTGGTAATGGAGACCCATGAAACATTTCCCCTTGCAGGGATGGGTAAGCCGACACCTTTGCAATGACAAATTCTTTACTTTTTAGATGACATGGCTTCAACCCCTACAAATTTTTGTGTAAAGAATGTTATATACATATATACATATCATCTTGAAAACATATCATCTTGAAAAGACTAGTTACTATGTCATAAAAATACTTACAATGGATGTGCTAGGTGGTGGGCCTACAAGATTACTCCCAACCTCTACTGTAGGAGTAGAGCGGAATGACATAGGTACTGTCTACTAAGTGGAAGTCAGAGATGCCTGCCACTTGCTCATTGCTTCTTCGAGTTTCTTATCAACTATCTTATCTACCTATACATGGATAAAAGAAATGTTAGCTTTCGATTATTGAATTCTCTTTTATAATAATAGTATAAAGAATGAATAGGTTACCTCTTCTTGTGAAAGTCCCGCTTTTGGGACATGTTTGCATTGGGTTGGCCCAAAGAATGCTTTGATGCCCACACCAGCGCCTGCAGCCCTAACACGTCCAGGATGCTCTGGGTTACCCAGAGCAACTGTCAATTCATCCCTTGTGCCCTCAGGGATGAACTTTCCTTATTTCCTCAGCTTGTGCAGCTCCCGCTAATCGCCAAAATAAAAATTTGTAATTAAGTAAACACCACAAATAATCAATATTCGAACAATTGCTCTAAGAGTTGTATTTTACCATTTTTGTAGCCGCCTCAGTAGTTGCGGGCTTCCATATTTCTCCCTTCTTATTTTGCTTCCCAGCTATCCAGACATCATGGTGAGGCAGAGGTGTGGTACCTATAGTATAGGACTCCTGAGTAGTAGTAGACTCAGCCTGTAGTCTTTGGCGAATGTCTGCATACCCCTTTAGACCCATTGTGTGGTCATGCACATTCAGTACACGCCTTGCTTTTTGTGCCTCACTGAGGGCCTAGTTAGTATGCACATTAATGATTTGGTTAGTAACACTAAATGTTAATCTTGAATAGGTGAATACAACGTATATTAATTAAATTAGGAGTGACGCCTAATACCTTGAATTCATCAGTTTGTCTTGAAGCAACAAACGCGTCTCATTCTTCTTGGTCCAGGAAGTTCCATTGTTCAGTGGTTGTCTTCTTCCTCTTGTTACCTTCTTTTATGTATTCTCGGGTGAGATTTTTCGTATAGTTCCTTAGGACTCTCCCACAACATTGCATCACGCATTTACAATGCAGCTTTTCATCCAATTCAAATATACTCTGCAAAATAGAATTGCTATTAACTAGTATCCAAAAAATTAGTAATCTACAAAATAGAATTGCAAACTAATAATAACTCACACATAAATCCTTCCATTTTACTTCTTTCTTCCCCTTAGGAACTTTATGTCAAGAATCTATCTTACAACCGCAATGGCTACGAGTAACATACCCAAGATATGAAACAAACGAATTGAGATTCACTCTAATTCATTTCTTGCATGATCAAAATCCACAACAAGTTTGGGTCCATTGCCCCTTTGCGCTATTAACTTCTTCATCATAGTGATGCCCCTTCTCTTGTCAACTCTTTGGTGCTGCTCATCAAGTGCCTCAAGTGCTTTAGAGGGTACATGTGCATCATCAACCTAAAATTTGACAAAATAAACACACTTACATGATATAACTATAAATGGACATATAGATATAAATATATGATATATTTTTAAAGCTTACATTGTGAGGCAGTGCACTGATGTCCTCACCCTCATGGTAATCATCATCACGGTCATTAGGAGAATGCTCAGCCATCTAAAAGTTCACATTCACATTGTAAAGTTCACATTGTAAAGTAATTCACATTGTAAAGCTCACATTGTAAAGTTCACATTCACATTGTAAAGTAATTTAGATTGTAAAGTTCACATTGTAAAGTAATTCACATTGTAAAATTCACATTATAAAGTTCACATTCACATTGTAAATTAATTCACATTGTAAAGTTCACATTTAGAAAAATAAAATATATAAAAAAATATAAACATGCCTCTAATATTGCGATTTTTTATCAATTAACAATCCTTCATTGTGATCTCCGCGTACATACAAGTCATCATTAGCTTCAATATTTGCTGGTGTTGGCAACCCAACTGAGAATGGACTGGAGTCATCATACTTATCATAGTACTCTTCTTCATCTATAGGATCTTCAATGAACTGTCTTTTACCATGAAGAACAATCGACCATTTATCATTTGCAGGGTCATCGATATAAAATACTTGTTTCACATGTAATGCCAATATGAATGCTTCACCCTTCTCGCCAATCTTTTCAAAGTCTTTTACTCTTTCATAAACAACATCCCCTGGTATAGGTTTAGGTGCACTCCGTTCCTCATTCAATCCATTGAATGCTTTGCGCTTCCTACGATACAGATGGAATTTTGTAAGAAACCTTCGATGACCGAGATATACAGTCTTATCGCCATGTTTTAGTCTTGTTGAATCAGTGTTCTCTTCACATATAGGACACACTTTAGCTCCTTTGACACTATATCCAGACAAATTCCCATATGCTGGAAAGTCATTAATAGTGCAAAACAACATAGCATGCAAACGAATTGTCTCTCTTCATGAAGAATCATAGGTCATCACACCTTCACCCTAGAGTTTCTTTAAGTCATCAATCAGAGGTTCAAGATAAACACTGATATCATTTACAGGTTGTTTAGGGCCCGATATCAACAACGACAACATTACATACTTATTTTTCATACACAGCCAGGGAGGAAGATTGTATATAACAAGCATGACATGCCAAGTTCTATGTTTGCTGCTCAATGTCCCATACGGATTCATCCCATCTGTACAAAGCCCAAGTCTTAGATTCTTGTCTTCTTCACCAAATTCATGGTACAATAGATCAATCTTCTTCCACTGTGGGGAATCAGATGCATGTCGTAGGATCCCATCATTATTTTTCTTAACATCTGCATGCCACCTCAAATTCTTCGCATCTATCGGATTTGCAAACAAGCATTGAAACCGTGATATTATAGGTAGATACCACATCACCTTGGAAGGAGAACCAGTTTTGGACTCCCCCGAAGTCGTCCATTTATACCGTGACGCACCACATTTTGGACAATCTTTCAAATCCACATAGTCCTTTTGAAATAATACACAATCATCCGGGCATGCATGTATCTTCTTGGCCTCCATTCCCATTGGGCACAACAATTTCTTTACCTGGTATGTTGAGATTGGCAGCTCGTTTCCTTCAGGAAGCATTTCTTTCAACAAAGACAACAATGACGTGAAGCTTTTGTCGCTCCATCTATTATTAGCTTACAGCTTATACAATCTCAACACAGCACTATGCTTTGTAAACATAGTACAACATGTGTATAACGGTATCTCAGCATCATGCACAATGTTTCTAAACATGGGAGGCAGATCGGTGTGCTCTACCCCACAACCATCCAACATCGCATCAACGATGTCTACTGGAACTGGTTCATTCACATCTACGTCATCAGAGGCAATTTCTTCTTCCACACAAGCACTACTGTCAACATCCACTAGTTTCGGGTTTGAAATCTCTCCATGCCAGTACCATTCTGTATAGCCTTATACAATCCCGTTCCACATGACATGGCTTTTGATTTCGTCACCAATGCTGACTTTTAAGTTGTTACTCCAATGCCTACATGGACAGTAAAACCTATCTCTAGGTTGTTTCCTATGTTCCTCGACAAATCTAATAAACTGGTCAAGACCAGATATAAACTCTGCGGTGCAGCGATTGCAAATGGACATCCATGATCTATCCATTCTATGATCAAAGAGAAAACAAGCTATCTATTACAACAAGATTAGGGTCTAGGGTTAACAGATTAGAGTTTATGCATGGTTAAAACTTTAGGCCAACAAATACATGTGTTGTGATTCTTATATATAATAAATGTGTACCACCTATCCCATTCTTGAACACCTAATCTCACTAGTAAGTGTATAATGTGTATTGGGTTTTTAAGAAAATTTCGGCAGTATTTCCCCGTTGTTTTCTAAGTACATATGTACTTAGAGAACAAACGGGGAAATGCTACTAAAATTTTCTTGAAAACTCAATACACATTATACACTTACATCCTAAGTGAGATTAGGTGTTCAAGAATAGTCCCAAACCGGGGACTATCCAAGATTTACTCCTAATGAGTAAATCTTGGATGGGTTTCTAGGCCAACAAATACATGTGTTGTCATTTTTATATATAATAAATGTGTACCACCTATCCCATTGTTGAACACCTAATCTCACTAGTAAGTGAATAATGTGTATTGGGTTTTCAATAAAATTTTGGCAGCATTTCCCCGCTGTTCTCTAAGTACATATGTACTTAGAGAACAAACGGGGAAATGCTGCTGAAATTTTCTTGAAAACCCAATACACATTATACACTTACATCTTAAGTGAGATTAGGTGTTCAAGAATAGTCCCAAACCGGGGACTATCCAAGATTTACTCATAATGAGTAAATCTTGGACAGGTTTCTAGGCCAACAAACACAATGATAGATATGTAATTGACATTAATTCTAAAATTATTACAATTGAACATGGAAATGGGCATTCTCTGTTATATATCATGTAATCGACATTCCATTCAGTTTGAGATCAATAAGATTATTTTTCTTGTGATAAATTTTGAACATGCAAATGGGCATTAATTGTCTTGTATATTATGGAATAGGAGGACATTGAACAAGAATTCCTAAAGCATGTCACAAAACCAATTCTAAGTTTTAGTAGATTAGTAGGGACAATAACAAATATTGATAATCTAAATGACATAAACCAACCACATCCAAATTTGAAGTAATAAAATCATGAACTAACTAAGGCATGATCAATCATGAAAAATCTAAATGACATAAGCTACAAGGTCCATTGAACACAATAAGTACACTATCTAAGAACTAACTGAACCCATAATAAATACCTGCTACAAAGTCCATTGAAACTGACACAATACTTGCCTATGGGATATAACTACATGCTCATTTCTTGAACAACCATGGTCGTCAACTACTGGTTTTCAAATACACCACGACCTACCAAGCTACCAATCCACTCAAGTAATTAAATGAATTCCTAAAATGGGTGCTCCAATACATAGCAACAACCAATTAATAAGAAGGTTGTTTTCTAGTATGATAGAAAAAAATACTCTGGTGGGCATGAGTTCATCAGCCAAGTCCGAATCAGAACTATCTTGCATGAAAATTGAATTCAGAACTGTCTTTGGGACACTAGAGGATTAAAGGATCAATGCATTCAACAATTCATTTAGAGTTGCATTTGTTTCCTTCATCCCATACATGACTGAAAAACATCAAGACCTTATGAATAAGAGAAAACTAGCTAAACAATCTACTAATATTGTAATCCACCAATCTACAACTGCCTATATGGAATATATAGATAATCAAAACAAATCAATGGTTGAATTGGAAATTGAGATAAAAGGTTGTATCTTGTTGAAAATTCAACAAAATACAATCATACACACGAATGAAGACTTACAACATATTCATAATAAGGTGGAGGAAGGAAGAAGAAGAGGGGCAAGGAGGAAGAAGAAGAGGGCTACCTGTGGAGCAGCTAGCAGCGTGGAGAAGAGCAGCGGCGGTGTGAGGAGCAGCAGCTGCGGCGAGAATCGAGCAGCGAGTGGAAGCCAGAGCAGCTAGACGCGCGTCCCACAGCCAGAGCAGCTAGGTGCAGCAGGTGTCCCGATGGCGGAGGTAGAGGGAAGCAGAGAAGGAGAGGTGCCGGCAGAGAGCAGAGAAGGAGAGGCAGGCGGCGGCGGTGGTGAGCAGCTGCAGCAGCAGCAGGAGGCGTGGAGGCAGGGGACAGGTGATGCAGTATCAACAGCAGCAGCAGGCGGCGGCGACGCAGCAGGGGTCGGGAACCGTAGCAAAATCGATCGATGAAACAGAAGAAAGGGGAAGAGTTCGTTGTGGATGGGGGCTATTAAGTTACTAAAAGGTGTCTGTTATCCATAACAACAGACACCTTTATTATTAAGAGTCGGTTATCCAAAGACAACTGACGTCAATTGGACATTCCTTTACCCTAATTTTTTTGGTGGGGACGGCGCACACACCCTTATCACGTCGGTTATGCTAAGAAAACTAATGCCCATATTGGAACTTTTGGCACAAAGTTTATCTTCATTCAGCGTCGGTTATTAGGTAAAACACCAACGTTGTATCTGATACTTTAGCGCAATTTCTTTTGCTCGAAAAAATTGGATTTCACGGGCTACTTTAGGGGTCAGTTTCTTTTCTTCAACCAACACTGAATGAAAAGCGATACCCATGTTTGGCTGGTCTTCAAATATAGACGTCGGATGTGTTGGGTTTTAGGGGAGGCAGAGAAGGCAGTGGAAACAAAAAAAAAATTCTCCCCCAAACCCAGAACAAGGAAACATGTCAACGTCTATACAATAGGAAAGGGATGGTTTGTGGAATCATACCTTGTCCCGAGGCTTGCTCGGCGACAATACCTCACGGCTTGCGCGGTCTTCACCTCCGATCTTGGACGGTGTCTGTACAGCTCCTGGTCGCACTGGGACTGACGGCTCCTGGTCTCACCAGGACTATCGGGATTGACAGTTGTCCTCTGAGCTGTAGAAATCTCCCTCCTATGAAGTAGTCCACACGGACCACCTGGAACTCCAATCTCCTTGTCCCACAAGGAATTGGAAGGAGTCACACCCTCCTGTCAGCGTACTAGTCACTGACACACTCTCCTACCATCTGTCGCTTTCTGCAGTTGTCTTTCCCTTGTTGTGCCTCCCTTATCGGGTAGCACTTGCTCGGGCTCTCTCGGTTACCAAAACCAGAGAGAACGACAACCTTACAGACAACTGGTTGCACTAAGTTGTTCTTTGAGAAACCCCCAATACCCCTATATATAGGAGGGTCATGGGACAGGGTTCTCCATCCCGGGCAATGCGAGACTAAAGCAGGAGTAGAAGGGTTCAAGATTTTCCACAAAAATAACCAACTGTGTGACTTGAACCGATCGTTTCCTTTCTGAAACGGTCGGTTGGGGACCTAAGCCGGTCGGTTGACACCTCAACCGATCGGTTGGGACACCTCAATCGCTCGGTTCACTTCTGAACCGGTCGGTTTGTGGCCCTGGTCAGTTTCCGATTGACTTTTCCTCTTTTGTTTCTAATTGGTACATCATACCAATCCTTGTTCCAATCAAATTGGGCAAGTGAAACGAAAAGAAATTTATCACCAATCCTACTTTCCCAACTTGCTCGGTTGGACCAGTTTAGCCGATCGGTTCAATCCTTGAACCGGTCGTTTCACCCTATCCTTAAGCCGATCGACTCACAACCTGAGCTGATCGGTTCACCAAGCTCAGCCGATCGGTTCATCACATGAGCCAATCGGTTGGGATTGCAGATTGTGCAGAAATAGTCAATTGCAGTTTCAATGAATCTGATACTCTAATCAATCAGTCCAACACCTTGAACACTATGATACTGAGCTATCAATTGATTGAGTGTTTTGTTGAACTACTAAACTCCTTTAGTAATCAATCAAAAAATTGTTTGTGGACAAAACTCCTCTTCCAGGTTTAATCCTATGTGTGTGACCCTATAGGTCCTTTTCACGTTGGCAGTGAAAGTCCATAACACTTATGACTTCACAAGCAAAGAACGGTGCCTAGTCACACATCAGTGCTACCCAAGTGAAATAGAAAGTTGGAGAACAACTTTCAATCCTACAATCCGTGAATGGTGTTACAACGAATGTATAATTTCTTTGTCACTGATATCCCGAATGAACTCGAGGCATGGAACAATCATCCTATCAACGTTCATTCACTTTCTTGATCTCAGAGTAGATTGGAAGAGATATGTATGACATCAATATCACATACTGATTCACACATGCGTGTGCACGCCTATCTCAATCCTACTCATCAAGTGGACTTGGATATCAAACTCCCTCAGGAGGGACAAATCCCATATATATCACTCACCCCTCAAAAGCTCCATGTGTCAAAGCCACCCAATCATCACCTTTATAACAACCCATGTTTCAGGACTGTGTTTGATGATGTCAATGTGTGCCCAACGACATGTGTTGAGTGTAGTGATTTCAGGTCAAAGAATCACACTCACCACCATCACTGTGAGTACTGACTGTGACTACCATGTCATGGTTCCATGTGTCAAACTGACGGTGGGTCTGTCTGGTACACTTGTTCTCTAACAAGTACCTATGTGTTTGGTTTGATATCACCATATCATGACTAATGAGATTCTATCATCAACCAACACCACAATCTAGTCTTGTGTGTCATTGTTGTCTATCTACCTTCCACAATGACATCCGACTAGGGACATAACAAGAATGTACAAACTCTTAGCATCTGTATGATCTCATCATCCAGGTCCTTAACCTGAAAACATATGTCATTGAGTATTGTCATTCTCTAGACATTCAATATGTTCTATCACTATCTCATATGACTGAACCAGAAAGAATTGGAAGCTTGCCTTTGATGTTTATCAAATCAATCTTAATGTATCCCACCAATCATCCCATGATTGGCTCTCAGGACATACATACCAACAGGATGTCCTTATTAACCGACGTTTAATGTTAACAACGTCGGTTTTACTAAAAAATTGACACCTCTAAAAGTGACGTTGAACGTTGTTTCTGTAGTAGTGTATATATTAGTGTTACCCCCCTCCTCCTCCTTTCCAAAGAATGACCATGCTCAAAGGTACCTTATGTTATGAGAATGCCTTCAAGGTATATCAGATGCAATAAAACCAACGATGTGGTCAATGAGGCATGAGAATAAAATATATAAGGGACACTAAATTGGTTTTCAGATGTTTTGGAACCAATGGATCATTTATAAACCCATTAACTAAAAGTTTAAATTTGGTATACTGGAGTCAGAAAAGCAAGCAATCTGGTTTTCAAGATCGATCTGGATCCCATAAAGCAAGCCTGCCCTTTATGGATGTGATATTGTTTGTATCTATTCTAAAGGACTCCCCAACTGTACTAGGACATATGCTCCATTGTCAACACATATACATCGACATCTATGGTTTCATAAATAATATATGAACCCTTAACACTTCCTTTTCCACTGATTTATTGACCTAAATGGAATGAATGTCAAAGTGTTGTTAAAGTTAATATATTGGAATATTCAACCCCGTGCGTCGCACGGGTTTATTCCTAGTATGGATTACAGCTAAACCGGGAGCAAGATCTGCCGATTTATCCCCTGTCCAACGTTTTTTTTCTGGCTGTCCAAGTCGTGCGGTCCATTGTGGAGGCCCTCTCGGATGCAAACTACATGCGGTCCAGCGGTCCAGGAATAGACGACATGCAACTCACTTACGTAACGGTGGATGGGCTGCGTCAATTTGAATGTCTTGTTTATATCTCTTGCCATAAATTTAACATAAACTACCCTGTACACAATAAGTAATGTACGTAGAACCCGACACATGCTAGCAAACGCAATAAAAATATCTTTATAAGTTTCTTTTTATTTATTTTTAATACTGAAGACCATATATGAGTGAGATGTTTTGAATTCTTAATAATAGATATTATGCTATAAAGAAATGTCATCAAGATCCGTATAATTATCGTCCCTGGTCTTTAACTTCAGTAGGAATGGAGCTAGGAATCCCATATTGCAGGATCTAAGTAAGACATTGTATTTTAATGACAAGTACTTAACACAATGTAAATAGTATATCGGTACAGGAGAGCTTGAATGATTTACTGCTTATATTAATTTCAATTTATCTCAAACCATATATGGATCGAATAAAAGTCTGAAATAAGTGATAACCAAATAAATATTTTTATATATAAGATTTAGTTTAAGCATAGGTATTCTGATAGAAGTATGTATATATAGGTAGCGTGTTTGAGTCCAGACCAGTTTTCTTCAGCTTATATTTTACAGTATTGTTAACTTTTATATGTTGATTCAACAAATGAATGCACATTAATGAGAAATATCAGACTATATCTCATTAATATACATAATAAGTAAACTTTTGGCATATTGATAATACATCTATGTACATTTCTCATATTTTTCTTTTTTTTCTGGATAGAGTTTTTATATATTTAATGTCGATATTTATCATTTTTTGACTTCCTATTTATAATACTATAGAAAGATTTATCAATTTAGTCATTGCTCGAAAACATGCTCAGTAGGATTGGGTGCCTAAAAATCATAGTTAAAAATAGTAAAATCAGTTTCTAAACTATCACACTTTTTGTTATATGTTTCCATGTTTAACAATAATTATGTTGTAACATATATGTAATTTTATGAAGAAAATATATGTCAGGAAAAATGTTGTACATACTACTCTAATTTGTTTTGGCCTCATCAATCATGGTGCCACTAAATAATCCAAGCATAATAAAATCATTATTTAGATTGTTTGCTTCATTTCTTAAACGACATTTAACTCATTATTAGTGTGAGTATCACGAAGGTTACATAACACTTTTTGACATAACTTTTTCCATTTACATGGATTAAGAAAGAATGTGATATATGATTCTAAATATGAATATGTGGGATGCTAGAAACAAGAGATCAAGGGGCTTGTGTAGGGAGCGAGACTAACTAGGGGTGGAAAAAGAAAAACATATTTAATGTGAAAATACAATTGATACATAAGAGTTGGTTAGGAAATATATATACTTGGGTATTCTTGATGGAATAGATAGAAAAATAAGAGAAACAATGATAACACCCAAATCTACGCATTTTATCTATGGTTTTGTGTCACTTTGGTCTTAATATGCACTCTTTTGCTCATGTTTTAGTTCTTTTCTTATTTACATAGATGAAGTATCTAGCTAGCCAATAAAGTAGCCAATCTAGTCAGTTTTTGGGACAAGCTGGAACCGAACTTGTGATGACATCCTTCCCCATGTTCTCTCTCTCTCTCTCTGAGGCCCTTCTAAATTGTATATTTTGCTATATCTTCTAATGATGAATGACTAATCATCATAGCCTGAATCACTATCTTGGGCCCAATTTTGTTCCAATTAATTGCTTTCATTGCCAAAATCCCCTTATACATCCATGCTAAACTTAATTTACTTTATCTCTATTTTTATGGGATTTTATTCTTATGTGCGTGTCAGATTGGGCACAAGGGCCCAATCTTCTCGACCCATGCCTCCACCTTGCGGACCACTTTTCTTTAGTCAAGATACATCTCAACCGCGGGTCTCCTACCCTAACTAATCAACACCCGCAGTGTCCTGTGCAGCACAAAACTTCACCGTGATCACCTGTACCTGCACCACACCGCGACCTGCAGTTCCCGATCTTTCCTTTCCTCTCACCACCAACTAGATCGTGATAGTCTTCGTCCTCTCCGCCTCCAATCGTGACCAGTCCCTCCTGCTTAATTACCACGACCATGCATCCACCTGCTTTACACCACGCTCATCACCTACCCAATCACGATCAGCGCCTTCGACTCCCCCTCACAACAGCAAACGCCATCCACACCAGACTACAAGAGCGCGATATCCGACAACAACCCGCCTTCACCAACGCCCCTACACCTGCCCTCCTCCTGACTGCGACCAGCAGCACAACGCAGGGCCACGTCTCCTTTCCACCATCGAGTAGCAACCCCATAGGTCTGCCCCAACAACAGCGCGGCCGCGGTCTAGCTGACCGCGACCCGCGGTCGCCTCTTCAATGCCAACCGCAGCTCCTCAGCCAACTGCACCGACCTCCATCGCTACTCGCGGAAACCCTAATCACGGTCCGCCTCCACCTGCAACCTCCCATGCTCGACCATCCATCCCAGCAACTTCATCCATCCCGCTCACCACACCACGCTGCCAACTTCAACCGCGGTCACAACATCAGGAGACTGCGACCAGCGGTGGCCGCACAGCAAGGCACGCCCGCAGTCCGTCCTTCACCTCAACCGCATTCTGTAGCTATCCACCTCCAGCACAGTCCATCCTTCACCTCAACCGTGTTCTGTAGCTATCCATCCCCAACACAGTCCGTCCTTCACCTCAACCGCATTCTGCAGCTATCCACCTCCAACACCATGACTTTCAACAACCAAGAGGCCGTGGTCTGTGCCTGGACCTAGACCTGGACCTAGACCGAGGTCCAAAGAGGCCTCCACCCAAGCACTATAAATAGCCCCACTCCACAGCAAGGTGGAGTGGTGGGGGGATGGACTCGTGAGGCTACCAGGCTACTGCCGCACAGCCTCACCTAGAAGCTCGATCCCCAACAGCCAAGAACTTCCCCAGAGGTGTTCTTGTGTGCATCCACATCTCCGCTTGCCTCTTATCTAAGGTGGAATCCCAGATCCGACGACCACCGTCCATCCACTGCCATCCATCCTCTGTCCATGTCCACCCAGATCTGAGGTGGAAACCGTAGATTTGGTTCATCAATCTGTCATCCACGTCGTTGTTCGGGGAGGATCTAGAGAGAAAGGAAGCCAAGGTGTCCGGAAGATCAAGGAGGAAGGCCGAAAAGATGAGATCCGACCTATACAGAGGCTAAGGAGTGAGACCCACCTCTCCTCTACGGGCTTAATCTCTTCTTCTTCTTCTTTCCTTCTTCTGTGTTCCTTGGTTTCTTCTACAATGATGTTTTTCCATCGTTGTTCGGTGCCAACTATGCTTGTCCATGGCTAGTTGAGCTCTTTTCTGGCTATATAGCCCGGTTAGGGCATGTAGTTTATTCCATATATAATATGTTGATTGTTCTATCTTCTCTCTCTAGTTGTGATTGCTAGTTTGGTTGATCTCTTTCTAGTTTGAATTGCTATTTCTGTCTGTATCGAGAGATCCGTTGTAAGAATATAGACGAGAGTTGATAGTTTGGATCAGAACTCGAGAGGAGGACAGTTCAAGGTCATCTGTTCTTAACATTCCAGAATACTCTAAAACCCGAGAGGGAATCTAGAGTATTCCGGGGTGTCAATTTGTCATCCTAGAGAGAGGTTAGATGACATGTCATTGATGGTTTTAGTCATGCTACGCGAGAGCAAGTGGGATGACCCCACATGAACAGATACCACAATGTGTACTATGTTTGGTTTTATGATGCTTGCTTAGGTGTTCAAGGGTTGTCTACACCGAAGAATGGGTGCTTAGACTGCCCAAATTGCGGTTACATATCCAGGAACTCCTTCTCTCTTGATTAGTAGAATCCTGCAAACTCCATTTTGTTTTGTTTTGTTTTGTTTTCTTTTCTTTATTTTGTTTTAATTCATGACAACCCGCTAGACTAGTTCTAGCACATATTTTTATCAACTATCGCTTTTCGCTTATTTGACCCAAGAACGAGATATGTGGCGTCCTAAACGTCCCCACATCCCTATGTTTGACTCCGTATATCTAATTTGACTTCGTAATAAAAGTTGTGGGGGTCTTTGAAGGTTTCGGGTTATAAAATTAAAAGTTCAACTCACTTTTGAGCCAATCAACTTTTTGGCGTCGTTGTTGGGGACATGGTTTTCCACGTTAACACGCCTAGAAGATTTTGTTCTATCACTTTTAAGCTCGTACATATATGCATAGTTTTTCTTTTGTTGTAAACATACTTGTTCGTATATATTGAATACCTTTTTTTTCCTATACTCTTTTTCAGCCATAGATCTCGCTTCGGTAAGACAAGTGATCTTGTCCACCTATACCTCCTGAGTTTTTCCGTAGTCCTGACTGCTGGAAAATAATTGAAGGTCGTGCTCTACATCTAGTCAAGTTATACTTACTTCCACTGTCATCATATGTCAAGATTCCAACAACCGAGACTGGCAGTCAGCCCTCGACTCCCGTGCTATCATGGGATCCATCCAAGCGCATCTGTTCGATACAACAGATTCCCCTCATATGTGCATGGCAGAATCGATGGGTCTCGAAATCATTGCTGCTCAAGTACAACAACTTCATGATAAAGATATTGAACAAGGTAGGAGGCTCCAAGAGCTCTTCGATTTGGTTACAATTCGGTTACTACTGGCATCGCAAGACAACGAAGATGTTAGTCATCAAGACCATTCCATTGGGTCTGAAGTGGAGTATGCGCCATCATCCTATTCAGACCATCAATTGGATTCATCAGGATTTTTCTATGAAGACATAACCCACCAGGGAAAACCCTTCATTCTATCCAGGTGATTCAGTTGATCAACCAATGGAAGATATGAGTCATAGACATGAATGGGTCTATGATGACAATGATAAAGACTCTAAAAACCAAGTTATCTCACAACCAGAAGGTTGGTTTGAGGAACTAGAGTCAGATATTGAACCAGACTAGAGTGACATCTCTCATATTGAGACTTGTCACTTTGCTTTGAGCAGTACGCCAACCATGGTTTGAAACAACTTGTTTGATGATGACGACGACAACTGCTCGACATGGAGCAGTGAGTATACTAACAACGACGAGTTGGAGCAGCACGAGCCGCCATTTGCACCCATACATTTTCAAGGTAGGGTGGACGTCAAAGGGGTAGGATGGACAATTCACTACAATATGGTTGTTGAGCATGAAGATACCACTGACTCCACGCCAGGTGATAAGCTTGGGGTAATAGAGCCACAAACAAATTCTTCTGGGGGTAATTCTTGCTTAGAAGATGATTGGATGATTCAAACAATACATGAAGATTTATCTGAGCATCCAACCTCAAGTGTAGATATGGAGAGAGAAGATATGAGTCCTCAAGATGACGTCCAACCTGTCTCATCCATCTCATCTTGTGTCGACATCCTAGGGCCTTCCTGTTCAGATTTATATCTTAGAAGGTACCTTGAGGATGATTTGCCGATGAATTCATCCCAGTGCAGCTCAAGTCAATTCCAGCACTGAGATGACCTCACCGAGTCACCAAATTTTATTCCTCTACTTCAGACTCGACAGGGCTCGCATCTCTGCCTATTCTACTCCTATTATGTGGCGGAACCCTTTGGCAAGACACATGTGACACTGCTCCCAAAACTTAGGATTTAGGACCCCAGTGTTGGTATCATGGGGCAGCCACCCCCTTTTCTCTTACCCACCCTCCCGCCCTTTTATTACAATAATTTTTGCTCTTTATGTTCTTGTTAGTTAGTTTCTTTCCTCTAACTATTTTTATATCCTTGCGTCCATGCATCATCTTTAGAACTTCAATAACTTCCATTAAAATCATGCATTCCTGCCTCACAATTTCAAGTTTAAGTCTTGCTCGAGGATGAGCAAATTTTAAGCTTGGGGTGGTCGGCTTCGCCCTTCTTTCTCTTCACCCTTCTAGCATGCATGTTTACTTCCTACATTTAGTTTTAAAATTTTCAAAATTTTCAGCTTTTTAGCTTTGCAATTATGGCTATATGGTGCGAATCTAATAGATAAATGCTTGACTTTATGCCTAAATGCACAGTTTTCATCTTAAAAATCGCTTGACCTTTTGCTTGACTTTCTCTTTGACTCTTTCCATGAGTTTGGTCATAAATCTAAGGTTATGTCCCTTTTTCATAGCTTAAAGCTAAATTCCCTTGATCAATGTTGTGAATGGAAAATCCATGGTAAATGACTATTGGAATGAGCTAAAACACGATTAAAGACTCCTTGCTGCAAATTCACAAGCTTGCCTCTATTCTAAGGACTCTTGAATCATAATTGCAAATTTTCACACAGGTGTCAAGCAGATCATGATGGGCTTTGAGCTATGATCAAGATGAAGTATTTTTCCTTGATGGACTACGTGCCTTCTCACATTAGATTGAGTCAAAAAGATGACAAATATAAAAATGTGCAAAAGAGGCTTGTCCGCCCACAAAATCCCAAAATATTTGTATAGTTCTCACCCAAGCCTACAAAAATAGAATGCAGAGAATAAAATCCTGAGAGTGAATAAATGAGTGCCTATTTCCTCTTTCAGGAGAGTTGAGGATGGTGCCATGTCGGTGTATGATTGTGCTCATGAACGTGGGTATGTCGTTCTTGGTAGTATCACTCTAAAAGCTCATTAGAGAGTCACTAGGAACCCCTACGGGACCTATGAGAGCATCTCAGTAGTAGGGTTGGTTCGAGCATAGTATGAGGAGTTCATCGCACTACTTTGGGCCAACTGGCTCGGACTGTAGGGACTGTTGCTCGCTACATGGACCAACCTGACACAGATCAGGATCCTCAGAAGTCATTAGTCTTTTGCTTTGTTTCTTAGGACATGAATAAGTGAGAGGCATGGTGTTCCTGATTGGTATGTATGGATTCATGGTGATGGCTCATTGGTCATCACCCGCGTGATCACCTATGTGACAACTCTTTCATGTTTAAATAATTATGATCCAACCCCTCATGAGTATCAGTAGGCTGTAGTGAATTTGCTTAATCTTGCCTGGAAACTCTTTGATCTTACATTGGAAAGACTGTGGTTGATTGGTGGGGGTTTATTCTAAAATGACATGGATCAGGAGAATAGATGCTTTAAACTATTTTTCTTAACCTTAGCATCTATTGCCAAACTTAATTTGGATGTTTTCTTTTTTTTCTTTGAGAACAATCTTAGTTTTAAGATTGGGGTAGTTGATAACACCCAAATCTACACATTTTATCTATGGTTTTGAGTCACTTTGGTCTTAATATGCACACTTTTGCTCATGTTTTAGTTCCTTTTTTATTTACATAGATGAAGTATCTAGGTAGCCAATAAAGTAGCCAATCTAGCCAGTTTTGGGGACAAGCTAGAACCGAACTTGTGATGACATCCTTCCCCATGTTCTCTCTCTCTCTGAGGCCCTTCTAAACTGTATATTTTGCTATATCTTCTAATGATGAATGACTAATCTGTTGGGTTTTAGGGGAGACAAAGAAGGCAACAGAAAAGAAAAAAATTCTCTCCCCATAACCTAGAATGAAGGAATCGTGTCAACATCTATACAATAGGAAGGATGGTTTGTAGAGGCATACCTTGTCCCGAGGCTTACTCAACGATGTTACCTCGCAGATTGCGCGGTCTTCACCACCGGTCTTAGACGGTGTCTGTGCAGCTCCTGGTCTCACTGGGACTGTCAGGATTGATAGTTGTCCTCCGCACGGTAGAAGTCTCCCGCCTCTGCATTCGTCCACACGGACTGCTTGGAACTTCGATCTTCTTATCCCACAAGGAATCGAAAGGAGTCACACCCTCCTGTCAGTGTACAAGTCACCAACACACTCTCCTGCAACCATTTGCATTTCTACAGTTGTCTTTCCCTTGCTGTGCCTCCCTTATCGAGTAGTACTTGCTCGGGCTCTCCTGGTTACCACAACCAGAGAGAATGACAACTTTGCAGAGCAACTGGTGTTCTGAGTTGTACTTTGAGAAGCCCCCAATACCCCTATATATAGGAGGGTCATGGGACATGGTTCTCTACCCCGGGCAATGCGGGACTAAAGCAGGAGTAGAAGGGTTCGAGATTTTCCACAAAATCAGACAAATTGTGCCAGTTGAACCGATCGTTTCAACCCTGAAACGGTTGGTTGGTGACCTCAGCCGATCGTTACACACCTGAACCGATCATTTGGGACATCTGAGCCGATCAGTTCATGCTTGAGCCGATCGGTTCATGCTCCAAGTCCAACTCAAATTGACTTTCCTTGTTTGTTTCAAACTAATCAACTATTAGTCCTTGTCCAAATCAAATTTGACAAGTGAAATGAACTCAGTTGTCAATCGACAAGTTCAACTAAGTGAACCGATCAGTTCATGACCTGAGCCACTTGGCTCACCAGCCTGAGCCGATCGGTTCATCTCCATGAGCCGATCGGTTGGTGTAGCAGGTCATTCAATCACAGTTTCAATCAATCTGATACTCTAATCATTTGATCCAACACCTTGAATACTATGATTTTGAGCTATCAATCGATTGGGTGTTTAATTGAACTACTAAACTCCTTTAGTAATCAATCTAAACATCATTAGTGGACAAACTCCTCGTCCAGGTTAAATCCTTTGTGTGTGACCCTGCAGGTCCATTTCACGTTGGCAGAGAAAGTCTGTAACACTTATGACTTCACGAGCAAAGAGAGGTGCCCAGTCACACATCAGTGCTACCCAAGTGAAATAGAAAGTTGGAGAATAACTTTCAATCCTACAATCCATGAATGGTGTTACAACCAATGTATAATTCCTTTGTCACTAATGTCCTGAATGAACTCAAGGCATGGTGCAGTCATCCCTTCAATGTTCATCCATTTCCTTGATCTCAGAGCAGACTGGGTGACATGTGTGTGAATTCAATATCACATATTGATTCACACATGCATGTGCATGCCTTTTTCAATCCTACTCATCAAGTGGCCATGGACATTAAACTCTCGTAGGAGGGACAAATTCCATATCTATCACTCACCCCTCAAAAGCCCCATGTGTCAAAGTCACCCAATCATCACCTTTATAACAACCCATGTTTTAGGACTACGTTTGATGATGTCAAAGTGTACCCAATGACATGTGTTGAGTGTAGTGATTTCAGGTCGAAGAATCACATTCACCACCATCACTGTGAGAGTTGACTGTGACTACCAAATCATGGTTCCATGTGTCACTCTCATGGTGGGTCTGTCTGGTAAACTTGTTCTCTAACAAGTACCTATGTTCTTGGTTTGATATCACTATATCATGACTAATGAGATTATGTAATCAAACAACACACAATCTAGTCTTTATTGTTATCGATGTCTATGGTTATTTCCAAAATAACAACCGACTAGGGACTAAACAAGAAAGTATACTCTTAACATCCGTATGATCTCATCATTTAGGTCCTGAACCTAAAAGTCTATGTCATCGAGTAAACAATTCTTTAGACATCTATCATGTTACACTATCATCTCAGATCAGTTAAAACACATAGATCAGAAATTGCCTTTATTATTATTCAAATCATTTACAAAGTATCCCATTACATTCATCACATGACTTGCTCTATGGGCACACATACCAACAGACTCCCACTTGCACTTAGAGCCAGTCACCTAAGAACCCCAGTCCTTGTGACCTAGCATGACCATCATACTTCTGCTGAGAAAGGACCTTCATCAGTGGATCAGCTATGTTGTCTTCAGTTGGTACTTTGCAAATCTTCACATCTCCTCATTGTACGATCTCTCGTATGAGATGGAAGTGCCGCAATATGTGCTTGGACCGTTGATGTGATCTAGGCTCCTTATCTTGAGAAATAGCTCCATTATTGTCACAATAAATCTCAATTGCATCACAACTACTAGGAATTACACCAAGTTCAGAGATGAACTTCCTGTTCCACACAGCTTCCTTTACTACATGTGAAGCAACAATATACTCGGCCTCTGTATTAGAATCGGAACCTGTTTCTTGCTTGGAACTCTTCCAGCTCACAACTCCATTGTTTAGGCAAAATACAAATCCTGACTACGATCTGTAATCATCTTTGTCAGTTTGGAAGCTTGCATCGGTGTAACTGTTGCATAGAACTCACAAAAACATAATTAACTAGCGCGGAAGCGTTCACTATGCAGCGGATTACCGAAAATTACTAAAAATTAAAACCTTTTTATCAAGAGATCCATCAGAGGAAAACTTTCTCACATAGAACCAAAGTAACACATTTACATTCTGGTTTAAAGATATATGTCTTGTATCATCTCTTTTTGTGAATTACAAGCATCAACTGCCCTGTTAAACTAAGCACAGGCAGTATGAAAATCTCGAGGCACTAAGCCAAAATCTCGAAAGCACTAACTACTACTCCAAGGACCTGAGAGTACAGAGATGACACATAGGACTCTATTTACATCTATACAAGGCATAACAGCTAGTGTCTCCACCTGAGACTTCACTGTTGTCCATGCTGTTGTTGTTGTTGTCCTTCACCTACTAAAGGATTTCTTACTCCTCATCCGCATCCACCTAAAAATGTGATTCCCACGGGGGTGAGACAATTGTAAATTGCCCCAGCGAGAGATATAACTCTCTGCCAGAAACATTATTATTGCAGCTTAAGAAGATAAATATGAACAGAGGAATCATATTTATTTGACATTAGATATTTCGATGTCTAACATATTAGAACATTATTATTGTTAGAAGCATTGCTTCTATAACTTGATAGAACAACATGTCACTTATCCCTTAAGGAATTTGAATACATGTATAACATTTATTCACTATAGAATCATTACCATAGCATTAACTCTCTTCAGGCTTAGATCATATGTCTAATGCCTGGCATTGTCATTGTGGAGTCATGGCCTATAGCCATACTCTTTTCATAAAGTATTGGGATCTTAATCCCTCAACTCATCAAGTACATTTCCACCTCTTAACAAGTTCATCATCATAATTATAGAATCTGGGTATTTGAACCCTTATCTCATCATAGAACAATTGTTAACACTTATTAGGTGACTTCATACCTTCAGGTCATCTGACCAAGGACATTATAATTCTTGCAACACAAAGCATTTCACATAGTTCACAAAGCTCATATCACCTCTTATTACCCCTTAATAGGAAACAAGGCAAATTATGGTTTATGAAGCTCATAAACAATCTTAATAATTAGAACATCATATGGCATACATGACTCATAAATTCTAGGTTACCTCTCACTAAGCAGCAAAGCATATGAAGGCTTATAAGGCCTATAGAACATTTTCGATGTACAGAACATCATAGCCCATACCTGGCTATGCTCATCTTCTCAACATATCTACATGATTCGTAATCATGCTACAATTACATATCACTACCATGCAATACAAGGATTATCTTATTACATTTATAACCCATTAGACTGTATTTGAGCTTCACATAGGATTACTCTGTGTTAGGACTTCACATAGCATCACCCTGTATTAGGGTTTCACATAGCATTACCCTGCATTAGAGATTCGCATAGCATTACCCTACATTAGGGTTTCACATAGCATTACCCTGTATTAGGGTTTCTCAAGAAAACCATATAGGTTCTCAAGATCATATTATTAATGATCAAGTCTTATTTCATTTCTTCACACAGCTAGGAATCAATATGTATAACATAAGTATTCAATCATACTTATTCATTCTCATCATTCATCATTAAATGAATTATCAACACACATCATGAGTTTCTCTCTCATCTTTGCTAGAATATGATTACATCATAGTTTATAGGTTTGGAATAACCTTTTCATAAGGCATGTTAGCCTACATTCAACATGGTACATTACATCTCAATGTAACCATTGACATGACACATCTCATGTGTCATTCATCCAACTATATTGGACTTATAACACATCAGAGTGTACCAGTATTGGGGTGTTGGATGTGATATCTATCATATCTTGATGTATCACTTCCCTCAACACCTTTATCTTACTTGAGTTCATCCACTTATCTTGTATTAGGGTATTCCCCATCCTAATACTTTATGCACCAGTTCCTCACATTTATCATGTAATGTATTGGTCATTAGTCACTTACTTAGATTATACAACCATTGCCAACACTTTGGACTCATCCTTGTGTTAGGAACTATTAATATAAGGATATCCATCATCAACCTCTCTAGGTGTTACATTTGTCAAAATATTAATCACTAATCCATTATTAGGAATAATATTCTCCATATTTATAATTTGAGGATTCACATAGCAAATTCCATACATTTATGGATTTCACATAGTATTGCTCTTCAATAGAGTTTTACATAATAATCCTTCTATATCAGGGTTTCACCTAGTATTATGTGAAATTAAGATTTCACAACTCATCACCCAGTGTTAAGACTTCACATAGCATTAGTGGCACTACCCTATATTAGGGTTCATATACCTTTACCCTATTTTAGGGATTTAAGGTTTACCATTCACATCCAAGTAAGGTTTCTCTTACCTCATACCCAAATTAGGGTTAGGATGTACAATTCCCACTAAATTAGGGTTTCTTACATTGTTACACTAAGTTAGGGTTACTTCATCACCCTAGATTATGATTTCACTGAGCTATGCCCTAAATTAGGGTTTTGCATAGCCTTGCCCTAAATTAGGGTCAAGGTACATCAATCTTTTCAATGAGGATTTCATGATCTCATATTATGGATCAGACCTTGATTACACATTTATTCATAATGAGAGGATTAGGGCTTATTAAGTAAGCAATCATCTCTCCCATTCTCTCTCCTTCTCATCCTCTCTAGGATGTTAAAACACTCCAAGATTGATCTAGGTTAACTCTTCACTTAAGTATGCATAGATAGGGTCAACCTTCATAATCACCATTGGTCTACATCATTAAGAACCAAATAGCTGATTGACCTTTGATCATATAAGGTGTCCAAATGGTTTAACCAATTTGGACCTCTAAAGGTCTTGGTCACTTAGACCTCAAACGGTCTTGGTCACTAAGTTCAAACAGTTTGTAACCGTTTAGCAGAGTTGTTTCTTGAAACCGTTTAGACAACACATCTTGAAACTGAATGGACTTGAGTCTCCAAATGGTTTGAGACCATTTGGTCTCAAAACGGTCTTGACACCGTTTGGTCCCAAACGGTCTTGAGACCGTTTGATCCAAACCCTCTCAAAACCGAATGGACCAAAAAGGGTCTTCATCACTTAGTCGATTCAAGGTTCCAATCCCTGGACCAACTATCAATTGGGCCACCAATTTATTATTCAATTGAACCACCAAATCACCATTCAATTAGACCTTAAATTAGGGTTTTAAACCCAATTGAACTAGGGTTGATAATAGAGAAACCATCACTTAGGGTTTTGAAATTGGGGATCCATCAATGGTTGACATTGTGGAACCAAATCATTTGAAATCAGTGAACCATCATCATCACATGATATGAACTGACATAAAACGGTCTTGAATGACCCCCAAATGGTCTTGAGACCGTTTGGATGATTTACAAATGGTCTTGAGACCGTTTGCCCATTTCATCATCAAAATCCATGACATCCAATTAAGGTTTTGGATCATTGGATTGATTATCAAATCAGTAATTGATTGCATTTCAATTCGATACCTTTGGATCTTCAAATACCGAACCATACTCAACCCTAGACCTCCAAATGATCTTGGTTGACCTCCAAATGGTCTTGATACCGTCTGGGAGATTCCCAAATAGTTTTGAAACTGTTTCGGTCAATCAACCCAAAACCTTAACTCAATCGATTGCAAAATCAGAACTTAGTCGATTAGGGTTTCTATTTGAAAGATTGTCCATATGTTGAACTAATCAATTGGAGCCATTGGATTATCATCCAACACATACTAGGGTTCAGACCTCAAATGGTCAACCCATCCAAATATCAACTCCTCTAAATGGTTTGGAGTTCCAAACTCCAAACAGTTTGGAAATCGTTTGGTCTCCAAACGGTTTGGTGAAACCATTCGGACCAAACCATTGAAACCGTTTGCCCTAGATATTTTGGGAGGTGTGTGCTTATGATGATGTCATCATCATCAAGATCCAAACCCACAAAGTTTTCTATGATTTCCATGGTGGTTGCATCACTCAACCATGATAAATTTTGGAAATGTAGAAAGGATTACCAATTGATAAGGAATTGAATGCAAAAATAAAATCAAGGGTTCAAGTTATAAAACCCGCCTCCAATTGAGCTCCAAAGTTTCAAGCTCATGTCAACAATGGGGGTTGCAACTCCTTTCACTATTCCAAGGGTCTTCCTCAAGCATTGAGTGAAAAGGAATGGTTAGAATTGAAGAGGGGATCGAGATATGAAGAATCCATACATTGATTTTCAATTTTCACCATGGATTCAAGGTGAAAGGAGGTCAAGAAGCTTACCAACAGGTTGGAGTCGTCCTCCTTGTCCTCCAAAGCAACTTGGTCGTTTTCCAAGCAAGGGAAAATAAGTGGAAACGAAAAAGCCCTTGGTTTGGCTTGTAAAAGGAGTTTTTATAAGAAAATCAATGACAGAGAAAATGCCTTATGAAAATGCATTTAATCCCAAAAATGATGCCACCACTTACCCCTCAACTCCATGGATCCGAAGCTATCTTGTTTGCCTCTTATTTCTCTCAATTATCCATGATTTAAAGGAAAACAAATTTAGCACCTTAAATCATATTATAATAATATCCATAAGTGAGTGGATATTCTTTTTCTTATAATAAGGTGAGTGGGTTCTTGACCTCCTTAAGATCTTTTCATTGGCTTTACAACGCACCAGGACGTCCACACTTGTTTATTTTCCACCAACATAATTTTGGTTGAAGGGCACTTCAATTAATATATTTATTTTTGCACTAAATTGAATTAGGGTTTCACTTAGGTTTAAATCTTGATTATTTTAATATCAAGATTCTCTCTCCTCCAACCTAGTTCAAATGAGGCGCCCCTCTCATTTTCTTGCCTCAACATTATGCCAAGAAATATTAGGGACCTTATTGAAGTGGTAATTTGCATATTGAACCGTAGGTTCTAGGTATATTGCATTTTACACCAAAACTAGGTTTTAATGCATAACCATTGCTTTATCAGCTCTTTCTTGGTACTCAGGCTAACACAACCCATACCTCTACATCACATTCACTCTCATGATGCTTCAACACATGAGTAACATATTGTCATGAACCATTTTCAATTTAAGCCCTCAACTTGGGTAATTTGCACTTTAGTCCAGATCAATTAAAACATTATTTCAACATTATTCAAAAAGGACTAAAATTGAAATGTAAGTTCCTCTTGAGCCCTAATTACTTTTCACAAGATAAGATTAAGCATCTACTCAACATTATTAGGCAAATCATCTAGGGTTAACACATAACCCAGGTCTGGGATGTTACAAATTATAAACCCCTAACAAGGATTTCGTCCCCAAAATCCCAAGAAAAAGGAGGGACAGATTTATTCAGTTATCATACCCTCAAGTCTCCACATAATATCTTAATATCATGGAGATATCATGGATCTGTAATCCACACAAAGTTCCTTTCATGAATTCAACCTTATCAATGTTTATGTTTATGTAGAGCATAAACCCCTAACAAATGATGTCCATATTATTGAAAGGAAGAAGCATAAAAGTGCATACTTCTATCATCACCCAAGAATATTTATCAAAAGGGAAACATGTATATATAAAAGAGATAATTCACTCAGCAATCCTTTATTCGTTTGGGAAAATTCACTTAGCAAAACTCTATTTAATTGGGAATGCTCACTTAGGTCTTCCTATTTAATTGAGAATGTTCACTTAGCTTGTCTCTTTAATTGGGAATGTTCACTTAGCTCTTCCCATTTAATTGAGAATGTTCACTTAGCTTTTCTCTTTAATTGGGAATGTTCACTTAGCCCTTCCCATTTAGGAATGTTCACTTAGCTCTTCCTATTTAATTGAGAATGTTCACTTAGCTTTTCTCTTTAATTGGGAATGTCCACTTAGCTCTTCCCATTTAATTGAGAATGTTCACTTAGGTTTTCTCTTTAATTGGGAATGTTCACTTAGCTCTTCCCATTTAGGAATGTTCACTTAGCTCTTCCTATTTAATTACATTATACTCTCTAGATTGTTTCAAAATGACTACTTGATCAGAGTAATAAAAAAGACAACAATCTAAGAGTTTCATACTTACCTTATCTACAATAATCATATACCTGTCTAGGGTATACAAGTATTAATATTAGGTAGTATGCACTTTATTTACTATCATGTTCCTCACTTTTCATATCATTATATACACATGATTTTTTTTTCTTTTCTGAATTTTCTTCAGACATCGCTTCTATATCTCATCTTTTACTACACAGATAAGAGTGATTATAAAGCATTTTAAGGAGCACTGAGTAAAATGTAAGTTCTCTTCTTCCTTGTATCCTTATAGGACTGGTTAAAAGAAGTTCAAAAATAGCTACTTTCTTATTTTTAACACATAGAATCAGGAAATACAATATCAGAATGAATTTATTTCATCTGACCTATCTGGGATGTCTGTCCATGTCCTCTATTATTACTAGAAAACTGCCTCCTTTGTGAGCCTTGTTGACTCTGCCCCTGGGGTTGAGTCATCATCGAATTCCCGTCTGGACAATCCTTTGCTAGATGTCCCAGTTGTCTACATTGATAGCAGACCCTGGGTGCAAAACAGGGTCTGTGTGATCCAGTTACCAATGTTGATGCTATGTCGGGGGCTCTACTTGGAACATTACTACGATCCCTACCCCTACTTGATGTCCATTGCGTCTAGGTATGGAATCTCGATGATGTTGTCGATGCAGAAAATGTCGGATTCTTAAAACTTTCAGACCTTTGTCCTTGAGACTGAGTGTACACCTTCTTACCACTAGTCTGTCATTTCTCAATTTTAGACCTCTCTATCCTCCTTACCGATTCCACAAAGGTGGCAAACCTCTCCCTGTTCTCTAAAGTAGATACAGGAGTGGTCAGTTCAGCGTTCAACCCTTTCTCAAAATGTCGAATCCTTTCCTCATCATTAACTGCCATTTGCGGACAAAACTGCAACAGCTCCATGAACTTAGCTTCATACTCGCTAATGTTCATCTGTCCTTGTTTGATCCTCTCAAATTGAGAAATCTTCTCATCTAGATACATCTTAGGGAATTATCTACTAACGAATTCTCATCAGAATACCTCCCATCCAATTTCTTCACCTGGTCTCTTATCTTCTTCTATCATCCACCAATGACCAGCACTCCCTTTTAGGAGATACACAGCATGTGTTACCGTTTCAGCTTCAGGGATATCAAGGATCCTGAAAGCCTTTTCCAGCTCTGTCAGCCACAAATCATCATCTGCTGGATCAGATGTACCAGCATAATCTATGGCTCCAACCCGGTGAAGTCTCTCAAAAGTCTTGTCGGCTCCATAACCCTCATGGTGGGCTGGTGCCCAAGGTGTAGGTATTGGCATCCTATCTGTCATGTGAGTCATGGCAGCCATAAACTACCCAAGCATGGCTTGGAAGGCTAGGTTCCCCATGTCAGCTTGATTGAACTAGGGTTGTTCAGGTACGGGCTCCTCCCTATCATGGTCTCCTGCACCTCTTCCTGGTGCAGCAACACTTCTCTTAGCAGCATGTTCTTCATGTGGTCCAGACATCTTCAAGTTCTTCTTCTCCTATGTGAGCAGAAGATACTATCAGATAAACTGGAAGACATTTAGAACAGACTCAACAATCCTTAGTCCTATGTCTATGTAGTCTCAGCAAACCTAGAGCTCTGATACCACTTATTTGTTCCATACAACTCACAAAAACATAATTAACTAATGCGGAAGCGTTCACTAAGCAGCGGATTACCGAAAATCACTAAAAATTAAAACCTTTTTATCAAGAGATCCATCAAAGGAAAACTTTCTCACATAGAAGAAAAGTAACACATTTACATTCTGGTTTAAAGATACATGTCATGTATCATCTCTTTCTATGAATTAAAAGCATCAACTGCCATGTTAAACTAAGCACAGGTAGTATGAAAATCTCGAGGAACTAAGCCAAAATCTCGAAAGCACTAACTACTACTCCGAGGACCTGAGAGTACAGAGACGACACATAGGACTCTATTACATCTATACAAGGCATAACAACCAGTGTCTCCACCTGAGACTTCACTGTTGTCCATGTTGCTGTTGTTACTGTCCTTCACCTACTGAAGGATTTTAGCCTCCTCATCCGCATCCACCTAAAAATGTGATTCCCACGGGGGTGAGACAATTGTAAATTGCCCCAGCAAGAGATATAACTCTCTGCCAGAAACATTATTATTGTAGCTTAAGAAGATGAATATGAACAGAGGAACCATATTTATTTGACAACATATTTTTCGATGTCTAACAGATTAGAACATTATTCTTCTTAGAAGCATTGCAGCTATAACTTGATAGAACAACATGTCACTTATCCCTTAAGGAATATGAATACATGTATAACATTTATTCACTATAGAATCATTACCACAACATTAACTCTATTCAGGCTTAGATCATATGTCTAATGTCTGGCATTGTCATTATGGAGTCATGGCCTGTAGCCATACTCTTTTCACAAAGTATTGGGATCTTAATCCCTCAACTCATCAAGTACATTTCCATCTCTTAACAAGTTCATCGTCATAATTATAGAATTTGTGTATTTGAACCCTTATCTCATCATAGAACAATTGTTACCACTTATTAGGTGACTTCATACCTTCAAGTCATTCAACCAAGGACATTATAATTCTTGCTACACAAAGCATTGCACATAGTTCACAAAGCTCATATCACCTCTATTACCCCTTAATAGACAACAAGGCATATTATGGTTTATGAAGCTCATAAACAATCTTAATAATTAGAACATCATATAGCACACAGAACTCATAAATTCTAGGTTACTCTCACTAAGCAGCAAAGCATATGAAGGCTTATAAGGCCTATAGAACATTTTCAATGTACAGAACATCATAGCCCATACATGGCTATGTTCATCTTCTCAACATATCTGCATGATTAGTAATCATGATACAATTACATATCAGTACCATGCAATACAAGGGTTATCTTATTACATTTATAACCCATTAGACTGTATTTGAGCTTCACATAGGATTACTATGTGTTAGGACTTCACATAGCATCACCTGTACTAGGGTTTCACATAGAATTACCCTGCATCAGAGATTCACACAACATTACCCTGCATTAGGGTTTCACATAGAATTACCATGTATTAGGGTTTCTCAAGATAACCATATAAGTTCTCAAGATCATATTATTAATGATCAAGTCTTTTTTCATTGCTTCACACAGCTAGGAATCAATATGTATAACATAAGTATTCAATCATACTTATTCATTCTCATCATTCATCATTAAACGAATTATCAACACACATCATGAGTTTCTCTCTCATCTTTGCCATAATATGATTACATCATAGTTTATAGGTTTGGATTAACCTTTTCAGAAGGCATGTTAGCCTATATTCAACAGGGTACATTACATCTCAATGTAACCATTGACATGACACATCTCATGTGTCATTCATCCAACTATATTGGACTTATAACACATCAGAGTATACCAGTATTGGGGTGTTGGATGTGATATCTATCATTTCTTGATGTATCACTTCCCTCAACACCTTTATCTTACTTGAGTTCATCCATTTAGCTTGTATTAGGGTATTCCCCATCCTAATACTTTATGCAACAGTTCCTCACATTTATCATGTAATGTATTGGTCATTAGTCACTTAGATTATACAACCATTGCCAATACTATGGACTCATCCTTGAGTTAGGAAATATTAATATAAGGATAGTCATCATCAACCTCTCTAGGTGTTACATTTCTCAAAATATTAATCACTAATCTAGTATTAGGAATAGTATTCTCCATATTTATAATTTTAGGATTCACATAGCATATTCCATACATTTATGGATTTCACATAGTATTTCTCTTAAATAGAGTTTTACATAACCATCCTTCTATATCAAGGTTTCACCTAGTATTATGTGAAATTAAGATTTCACAACTCATCACCCAGTGTTAAGAGTTCACATAGCATTAGTGGAACTACCCTATATTAGGGTTCATATACCTTTACCCTATTTTAGGGATTTAAGGTTTACCATTCACATCCAAGTAAGGTTTTTCTTACCTCATACCCAAATTAGGGTTAGGATGTACAATTCCCATTAAATTAGTGTTTCTTACATTGTTACGCTAAGTTAGGGTTACATCATCACCCTAGATTATGATTTCACTGAGCTATGCCCTAAATTAGGGTTTCACATAGCCTTGACCTAAATTAGGTTCAAGGTACATCAATCTTTTCAATGTGGATTTCATGATCTCATATTATGGATCAGACCCAGATTACACATTTATTCATAATGAGAGGATTAGGGCTTCTTAAGTAAAAAATCATCTCTCCCATTCTCTCTCCTTCTCATCCTCTCTAGGATTTTAAAACACTCCAAGATTGATCTAGGTTAACTCTTCACTTAAGTACACATAGATAGGGTCAACCTTCATAATCACCATTGGTCTACATCATTAAGAACCAAATAGCTGATTGACCTTTGATCATATAAGGTGTCCAAATGGTTTAACCAATTTGGACCTCTAAAGGTCTTGGTCACTTAGACCTCAAACGGTCTTGGTCACTAAGTTCAAACGGTTTGTAACCGTTTAGCAAAGTTGTTTCTTGAAACCGTTTAGACAACACATCTTGAAACTGAATGGACTTGAGTCTCCAAACAGTTTGAGACCATTTGGTCTCAAACGGTCTTGATACCATTTGGTCCCAAATGGTCTTGAGACCATTTGGACTCAAACGGTCTTAAGACCGTTTGGTCCAAACCCTCTCAAAACCGAATGGACCAAAAAGGGTCATCATCACTTAGTTGATTCAAGGTTCCAATCCCCGGACCAACAATCAATTGCGCCACCAATTTATTATTTAATTGAACCACTGAATCACCATTCAATTAGACCTTCAATTAGGGTTTTAAACCCAATTGAACTAGGTTTGATAATCAAGAAACCACCACTTAGGGTTTTGAAACCGAGGATCCATAAATGGTTGACATTGTGGAACCAAATCATTTGAAATCAGTGAACCATCATCATCACATGATATGACCTGACCTCAAATGGTATTGAATGACCCCCAAACGGTCTTGAGACTGTTTGGATGATTTACATATGGTCTTGAGACCGTTTTCCCATTTCATCATCAAAATCCATGACATCCAATTAAGGTTTTGGATGATTGGATTGATTATCAAATCAACAATTGATTGCATTTCAATTTGATACCTTTGGATCTTCAAATACCCAACCATACTCAATCCTAGACCTCCAAACGGTCTTGGTTGACCTCCAAACAGTCGAGATTCCCAAACGGTTTTGAAACCTTTTGGGTCAATCAACCCAAAACCTTAACTCAATCGATTGCAAAATCAGCACTTAGTCAATTAGGGTTTCTATATGAAAGATTGTCCATATGTTGAACTAATCAATTGGAGCCATTGGATCATCATCCAACACATACTAAGGTTCAGACCTCAAATGGTCAACCCATCCAAACAGTCAACTCCTCTAAATAGTTTGGAGTTCCAAACTCCAAACGGTTTGGAAACCGTTTGGTCTCCAAACGGTTTGGTGAAACCGTTAGGACCAAACCATTGAAATCGCTTGCCCTAGATATTTGGGGAGGTGTGTGCTTATGATGATTTCATCATCATAGAGCTCCAAACCCACAAAGTATTATGTGATTTCCATGGAGGTTGCATCACTCAACCAAGATAAATTTCAGAAATGTAGAAAGGATCACCAATTGATAAGGAATTGAATGCAATAATAAAATCAAGGGTTCAAGTTATAAAAATCGCCTCCAATTGAGCTCCAAAGCTTCAAGCTCATGTCAACAATGGTGGATGCAACTCCTTTCACTATTCCAAGGGTCGTCCTCACACTTTGAGTGAAAAGGAATGGTTAGAATTGAAGAGGGGATCGAGATATGAAGAATTCATACATTGATTTTCGATTTTCACCATGGATTCAAGGTGAAAGGAGGTCAAGAAGCTTACCAACAGGTTGGGGGTCGTCCTCCTGGTCCTCCAAAGCTCCTTGGTCGTCTTACAAGCAAGGGAAAAGAAGTGGAAATGAAAAAGCCCTTGGTTTGGCTTGTAAAAGTAGTTTTTATAAGAAAATCAATGAGAGAGAAACTGCCTTATAAAAATGCATTTAATCCCAAAAATGATGCCGCCTCTTACCCCTCAACTCCTCCGATATGAGGCTATATTTTTTGCCTCTTATTCCTCTCAATTATCAATGATTTAAAGGAAAACAAATTAAGCACCTTAAATCATATTATAATAATATCCACAAGTGAGTGGATATTATTTTTCGTATAATAAGGTGAGTGGGTTCTTCACCTCCTTAAGATCTTTTCATTGCCTTTACAAGGCACAAGGACTTCCACACTTGTTGATTTTCAACCAAAATAATTTTGGTTGAAGGTCACTGCAATTAATATATTTATTTATGCACTAAATTGAATTAGGGTTTCACTTAGGCTTAAATCTTGATTATTTTAATATCAAGATTCTCTCTCCTCCAACCTAATTCAAATAAGGTTCCCCTCTCATTTTCTTGCCTCAAAATGATTCCAAGAAATATTAGGGACCTTATTGAAGTGGTAATTTTCATATTGAACCCTAGGTTCTGGGTATATTGCATTTTACACCAAAACTAGGTTTTAATGCATAAACATTGCTTTATCAGCTCTTTCTTGGTACTCAGGCTACCACAAGCCATACCTCTGCATCACATTCACTCTCATGATGCTTCAACACATGAGGAACATATTGTCATGCACAATTTGCAATTTAACCCCTCAACTTGGGTAATTTGCACTTTAGTCCAGATCAAGTAAAACATTATTTCAACATTATTCAAAAAGGACTAAATTGAAATGTAAGTTCCTCTTGAGCCCTAATTACTTTTCACAAGATAAGATTAAGCATCTACTCAACCTTATTAGGCAAATCATCTAGGGTTAACACATAACCCATCTCCGAGATGTTATAGTAACCTCTTACAACCAGTTCTTCCTCGCCGCCGTATATAAGAAACTGATCCTTAGTCCTTCACAAGTACTTGAGGATGTTCTTTACGGCTGTCTAGTGAGCATCCCCAGGATCTGATTGGTACATGCTCGTCATGCTGAGGGCATATGAGACATCTAGGCGTGTGCACAACACAGCGTACATGATGGATCTGATGGTTGATGCATATGGGATCCCATTCATATGCTCCCTCTCTTCACAAGATTGGGGACATTGAGCTCTAGAGATGGTGACTCCATGTAGCATGGGGATGTTACCTCTCTTTGAGTTTTCCATGTTGAACCGCTTCAGCACTTTGTCAATGTACGTGCTTTGACTTAGTCTGAGAAGCTTTTTAGATCTATCTCTATAGATCTTAATACCTAGAATGTAGGATGCTTCTCCTAATTCCTTCATTGAGAAAGTATTCCCAAGCCAAGTCTTTACCTTCTCTAAGGCTGAGACATCATTCCCCATCACTAGTATGTCATCCACATATAATATGAGGAATGTGGTCATGCTCCCACTAACCTTCTTGTACACACAAGGTTCATCTTCATTCTGAATAAAGCCAAACACTTTGACTTCCTCATCAAATCAATGATTCCAACTCTGAGACACTTGCTTCATCCATAGATTGACCTTTGTAGCTTACAGACTTTATTGGCATTCTTTAGATCTACAAAACCTTCAGGTTGTGTCATGTACACATCCTCATTTATATTCCCATTAAGGAATGTGGTTTTAACATCCATTTGCCAAATCTCATAGTCATAGTAATCCGCAATAGCAAGCATGATCTAAATGGACTTAATCATGGCAACTGGTGAAAACGTTTCATCATAGTCAACACCTTGAACTTGTCGAAAACCCTTTGCAACCAATCTTCCTTTATAAGTTTGCACATTGTCATCCATGTCGGTCTTGTTCTTGAAGACCCACTTGCACCCTATGGGTTTTACCCCTTTGGGTGGTTCCACCAAAGTCCATACTTTGTTGGAGTACATGGATTCCATCTCAGATTTCATGGCCTCAAGCCATTTCTCAGAATCCGGTCCCTCCATAGCCTCTAGATAGGTAGTTAGATCATCATCTATGATCAACTTACCACCTTCCTAAGTCACAAGGTATCCAAACCTCTCAGGTTCAAGGCGTGTCCTACTAGATCTACGAAGTCCTTATATTACATGAGGAGACTGAGATTCCACAACACCTTGTGCATCTCTATGTTCCTCTTGTACATCTACTGGTTCAATGTTTTCTTGTTGGGCTTGAACCTCTTCAAGCTCTATTTTCCTCCCACTATTTCCTCTAGAAATAAATTCCTTTTCTACGAATATAGTTGTCCTAGCAAAAAACACTTTGTTGTCAGTAGGGTGGTATAAATAGTATCCGCTTGTTTCCTTGGGGTATCCAACAAAATAACATTTATCAGACTTGGGTCCAAGCTTATCAGGAAACATTTTCCTGATGTAAGCCTCACAACCCCACATCTTAATAAAAGACAAATCGGGACGCTTCCTGTGCCATATCTCATATGGTGTCTTTTGAACCGTTTTAGACGGTACTCAGTTAAGTGTAAACGCAACAATTTCAAGAGCGTGACCCCAGAAGGAAATCGGATGATCAACAAAACTCATCATTGATCGCACCATATCCAGTAATGTGTGATTCCTTCTTTCAGACACACTATTATATTGTGGTGTTCCAGGTGATGTCCATTGTGATACAGTACCACGGGCTCGTAGAAGGTCCCCAAACTCTTGGCTTAAGTATTCTCCACCTCGATCGAATCGAAGTGCTTTAATACTTTTACCAAGTTGGTTATGTACTTCATTCATGAAATCCTTGAACCTTTCAAGGGTTTCTAACTTATGTTTCATCAGGTACACAGAGCCATACCTACTAAAGTCATCAGTGAAGGTAATGAAGTATTGACACCCATTTCTGGCATTAGTTCTAAAAGGCACACATACATCAGTATGTATGAGTCCTAATAGATCACTAGCTCTCTCACCTTTACCTGAAAAGGGAGTCTTGGTCATCTTGCCCAACAAACAAGATTCACATGTCTCTATTAATTCATAATCAAAAGAGTCTAGATAACCATCTTTATGGAGTCTAGAGATGCACTTCTCATTTATGTGCCCTAGACGACAATGCCAAAGATATGTTTTATTTGAGTTGTTGAGTTTTTTCCTTTTGGTGTTTACGTTGTATACACTTGTCTCTAGATCTATCAAGTATAGACCATAAGACATTGGGGCACTGCCATAAAAGATCCCATCTTTTGAAATGGAACACTTTCCATTCTTATTAAGAAATTCAAAACCATCCTTGTCTAAACAAGTGATGGAAATGATATTCCTATTTATGGCAGGTACATAATAGCAGTTCTTCAACTCTATTATTAGCCCTCTAAGTAGAGTTAACTCATAGGTTCCTATGGCACTGGCAGCAACTCTTGCCCCATTGACAACACATAGTTCAACCTCGCCTTTCCACTAAGGCCTACTTCTTTTAAGATCCTTCACATTTGAACAAATGTGAGATACACATCCGGTATCAAGTACCCACGACAAGGAAGTAGTAAAGTTAATCTTTATCATGTATACACCAGAAGTAGAGATCTCTATCTCTTGCTTCTTCTTCCATCATTCCTTCCATCCTCTCCATGTTTTGAGCACAGAAGAACTTGGTTTGGTAAGAGAACCCTTCTCTCCCTACGTTATATTGATCTCTATCAATGAACTTTCTTTCTTCTTACTTGTCTCAAACAACGCATTAAGCGAAAATAGAGTGGATTCAAAGGCTACCGATATATCTGGATTGTGCAAAACACTTCTCACAATCCTCAACCAATTATGGAATTTATTCTCAATTAATTTGCCCATTTTAAAAGATGATTCTTTTGCCATTCTACAAGAGAAAATTGCATTTGTCAAAACTCCTTTTGATTTGATTTGAATAAAATTTGACAGTAGTTAATTAGGCCTTTTATTAATTACCGCTCCCACTATTTTGATTCAAATTGACATCCCTCACCATCAATTTGGAAGATTGCAGCGTACAATCTTCTAGTGGGTCAAGATCCTGAAATCCTCTGATTCATGGACAATCTAGGGTTGTCACCCACAACTCAGATCATCCAGGTAGGCAACATTTGCCAATTGCATCATATGTAACTCTTGAAAGATGTCATATGCAACTCCTTGTCATGATCACCTCCATGCCTCAAGGTGCTAGATCCTATCTAGGTCACCTTGTTAAGTCCGACCCAAAGCCAACACGATGAATATGCACCCTGCTAGGGAAGACCCACATATCCATCCTTCACGCTTCCACGACATAGACGGTGCACCACGCTAGGGCGTGCCCACACTTGTCCGATCAAGCTTTTCACATGTGTCGCATTTGGAAGGCATCTAAAACTTTAATATTTTAATGAGGGATTTGGTTTTTATAGGTACATATACATATCCAATCACCACAATATAGTAAGTATCATATACATGTTATATCCCACAGAAAACATGTGAAATGATTGAAGCGATGATTATGGCCTTCCGAATGTGATTCCTCAAGCCAAGAGGAACACTACTACAGAAACGGCCTTTGGCGTCGGTCGTTTAACCCCATTTGGCGTCGGTTTCCGACCGACGCCTATGTGGGCGCCGCTAAAGGTCGAACACTTCGGCGTCGGTTTTTTAACCGACGCCTATTTAACTATAGGCGTCGGTCGTTTAGTAGATAACCGACGCCAAAAGGGTTCGCGCCACAGAAAACGGCATCATCTAGGGCACTTTCTGCGTCGGTGTTTTAGTAAATAACCGACGCCACTATGGAATATAGCGTCGGTCTTTTATTAGATGACCGACGCATAAAGTGCCCTAGATGACGCCATTTTTTGTGGCGCGAACACTTTTGGCGTCGGTTATATACTAAACGACCGACGCCTATATGTTAAATAGGCGTCGGTTTGATATGAATATCCGACGCCATTTCCAGGACTGCTTTGGCCACATCAGGCGTCGGTTTATTGAAAAAACCGACGCTGTAGGTCTTTCCTGACGGTTTTCTATAAATAACCGACGCCTATTTATATTTTTTTTTTTCATATCAGTTTGCAGGCCTGCTGTGGCTGGTCAGCAGGATGAGAACCTGCAGTTCAGTTTTCTGAACTGCAGGTTTACGACATCCATTGATATCAGCCTACAAACAGGCCGCAAACCTGCAAAAGTCACAAGCAAAATTCTACACAAGTACATACATTCAGACATCAATTCAATTCTCACATTCACACACATATAGAAACATTCAAATACATGTATTAACATTCAGAAATATTCATTTACATAGTATCATTCATTATCGCTATCAACATCCCAATTATATCTTACAGTTGCCACTGCTTGTATGGCTTTTGCCCATTCTTCTCTTACTTCATTTAATGCTTCCATCGTATATGGAGCATGTATATTTTTTAAACGTTTACCTGTAGTGTTGTCAGTTTTAAACACCTGCAAAGAGAATGATGTATATATATAAGTAATAATATAAAAATAATATAAGATTGATATATTGCATACTAACTAATGAGAATATATATAATACCTCATGTATGGTATCGATGTCCAATGCGGCATATTTGATAATCATCTGCATAAATCGCATCACATAGTATGCGCATGCCCATCCATTGTCTTGTGTAGCACACTATAAATTGAAACATACAAAATAATACAACTAAGCACAATTCACATCAATAATATATATATTTGAGTCGGGAACTTACTTGTACGTTCTGCCAATTTATTGGCTGGTTCTTTTTCCTTGGGACCGTTCCTCCAGCCTTTTTGAATGCATCTAAACCCCTACATGTTAATATAACACAATAAATTGCATAAGTAAATAGTAATGTAATAAAAGATGTTAACGGATATAAAAATGAAATATTTCTCACCAGAATAATGGCATTCTCATTACGTGTCCAATTTTAGTGTTCAATGTACTCCCCGCAGGATCTAGATAATAAACAGTGAATGTCCCGGGGACAATGACTAGTAACTCCCAATGTCTACCGCTAGAAGTAAGAAGTTAACAATTAATAACTCAAAATGCAAAATAAAAATGGAATTTTCTTAAGTCCAAATTATAAATAAAGTAAACTTACTTGACATTGAATGGAGCTATTATTATCGTCTTCTTTTGCTGACCAAAAATTGTAAAAGCATCTATACAGTATTGTTGAACATTATCAGGGTCTTTAGCTACCAAACTAATCAATGATGGAATCAAAAATCCCACATGATCAAATGCAAATTGTTTGCAATGATCTTCGACTAGGTAGCTGCAAAACATATAGGCGTATGCATTAATATATAAGAAACCAGATCACCGGATCTTACACAAGGTATATGGATGTATAAACAAGATCTCACCTTATCCATGTCTCTATCATTGATGTATTCAGCCAATCATACATAAACAGCTCAATAATATCTTGTATAAATAAAGAGCTATCGTATGATTGACCTGCATAATCTGCATCTAAAGAAATAATTATAGGGCAATGTACATTATGTGCCCGTAGCCAACATGCCATTCCCCTACAAGCAGGACCTAACGGGTATGTTAGGTCAGTTGGAACCCAATCGGGTAATGCGGGAAGTGGAAGTGGAGGCCTAGGTGCTCCTGGTGTCTTCTTTTTAACCTGTACATATAATTTCAGATCAGTTGACATCATATATACACATTAACAGTCTAAATCAATGTAAATTTATCTTACAATTTCAGTCGTGTAGACGACATCTGCTTTGGGCCACAATATCACCCCGCCTTCTGCATCAGCAAGTCTATCAATATCCGGGTGGGGATATGGCAATGTAGCTTCTCTCCAATCAGGTAACACACGTATCGGGCTCACACGAACGTAGCCCTGTGGCATTGGAGTCCCGTGAAACATTGCCCCAGGAAGGGACGGGTAAGCCTGCGCCTCTGCAACAACGTAGTCTTGCATTCTTAAGCGGCATGGCTTCAATGCCTACAAATTTACGTAAAGAATATTATACATATATACATATCATCTTGAAAACATAACAACTTGAAAAGACTAACTACAATGTCATAAACAATACTTACAGCAGACGTGCTAGGCGATGGGTCTCCAGGATTACTCGCAGTCTGTGCATCAGGAGAAGAGTGGGTCGCCATAGGCGTATTGGAAGCCTGAGATGCCTGCCACCGCAGCGATTCTTCCTTGACCTTCTCAGCAACTACATCGTTGATCTTCTTAGCAACTAAATCCTCAACTCTCTTATTCTCCTATACATGGATAAAAGAAACATTAGCTTCTTATTAATGAATTTCCTTTTGCAGTAACATTCTAAAAAAAGAATAGGTTACCTCTTCTTGAGAAAGTCCCGCTCTGGGTTTGCGCTGGGATGGCCCAAAGAATGCTTTGATGCCAACACCAGCGCCGGCACCTCTAACACGTCCAGGATGCTCTGGGTTACCCAGAGCAACTGTCAATTCATCCCTTGTGCCCTGAGGGATGAACGTGCCTTGTTTCCTCTGCTCGTGCAGCTCCCGCTAATCACCATAAACAGAAATTGGTAAGTTAACACCACAAATAATCAATATTCAAACGATTTCTCTAAGAGTTGTATTTTACCATTTTTGCAGCCGCCTCAGCAGTTACAGGCTTCTTTATTTCACCCTTCTTGTTTTGCCTGCCAGCTATCCAGATATCATGGCGAGGCATGGGTGTGGCAGACTCCTGAGTAGGAGCAGACTCCTGAGTAGCCGCAGACTCCGCCTGTAGTCTTTGGCGAACGCTTGCATAGCCTTTTGGACCCATAGTGTGGTCATGCACATTCAGTGCACGCCTTGCTTTTTGTGCGTCACTGAGGGCCTAGTTAGTATGCACATTAATGATTTGGTTAGTAGCACTAAATGCTAATCTTGAATAGGTGAATACAATGTATATTAATTAAATTAGGAGTGACGCCTAATACCTTGAATTCTTCAGATTTTCTTGAAGCAACAAAATTGTCCCAATCTTCTTTGTCCAAGAAGTTCCATTGTTCAAGGGCTGACTTCTTCTTCTTATCACCCTCTTTTATGTATTCTCTGTTTAGATTTGTCCTATAATTCCTAAGCATCTTTCCAGCGCGTTGCATCACATTTTTACGATGCAACTTCTCATCCAATGCAAACAGATTCTGTAAAATAGAAATGTTATTAACTAGTATCCAAAATAGAATTGCAAATAATAGAATTTGTAATCTACAAAATAGAATTGCAAATAATAATAACTCACGCATAAATCCTTCCATATCAAGTCTTTTTTCCCTTGAGGAACTTTATGCCAATTGTCATACTTAACACCACAATGGCTCCGAGTGGTACACCCAAGATAGTTCACAAAATTATTGCGGTTCACTCCAATTGGATTTCCTCCATTATCAAACTCCACCACCAATTTAGATCCACTACCACTTAGCGCTAATAACTTCTTCAACAGAGTGATGCCCCTTTTCTTGTTAAGTGTCTGGTGTTGCGCATCAAGTTGCTCCAGTGCTTCAGTGGGTACAGGTGCATCAACCTAAAATTTGACAAAAATAAAACACACTAACTTAGCCCAATATAGAAATATAGGATATATGACATAACTAGAAGATAATGAATTTTATAGAAATACAAGATATGTTTTTAGAACTTACATTAGTATCCTCGCCATGCTCGTCATGGACAGCATGCTCATCATGGACTTCATGCTCATCATGGACATCATGCTCATCATGGTCAGCCATCTGAAAATGTCATTAAAAAGGCAAACATTTAGCATTTCTATTAACTAAAAAAGGCAAACATTTAGCATTTGTATTAACTAGAAAAAGGCAAACATTTAGCATTTGTATTAACTAGAAAAAGGCAAACATTTAGCATTTGTATAAACATACATGTCTCTAAAATTGTGATCTTTTATCAATTAACAATCCTTCATTGTGATCTCCGCGCACATATAAGTCATCATTAGCTTCAATATTTTGTGGAGTTGGCAACCCAACTGAGAATGGACTGGAGTCATCATACTTATCATAGTACTCTTCTTCATCTATAGGATCTTCAATGAACTGTCTTTTACCATGAAGAACAACCAACCATTTCTCATTTGCAGGATCATCGATATAGAATATTTGTTTCGCCTGTGATGCCAATATGAATGGTTCACCCTTCTCGCCAATCTTTTCAAAGTTCACCAAAGTGAAACCCAATTCATCCACTATAACTCCTTTGGTGTTATCAACCCAATTACATTTAAAGAGCGGAATTTTGAAATCTATGTAGTCAAACTCCCAAATGTCCTCAATGACACCGTAATATGACATTTTAGCTTCACGTGGACTCTTATCCTTTGCACTTGCAAAGTACATAGTCGACGCTTGAAGAGTGACCCCACTATTTTGGACGACACTCTTATCATCTTGGCGCTTTGTGTAATATGTGAATCCATTAATGTCAAACCCTTCATAAGACATAACATTCGGTTTTGGTTTAAAGGCGAGGCATTTGATAGTTTCTGTAATATCATGTGGTGTTTGAGATAGTTGATGTAAGACTTTATCTTCAAACCACTTAGTAAAAGTTTTATTATGCTCTCTAGCAAGCCACATTGAACTTGCTCGAGGATGTTGTCTCTTTATGAAATTGGTATGTTCCTCGATATAAACACTCACTTCATCCATATTGTGTAAAATATACAAGTGAGCTTGTTCCAACTGCTCACGGCTGATTACTTTCACCCGTGATCCCAAAATTCCTTTGCCCTCCTCAATATTCTTGTCATTATCAGGAGTGTCATTACCACTGAGAAAGTCATTGCAAAAATCCATAACCTCTCTCGCCACATAACCTTCAATAATACTCCCTTCAGGCCGATAACGGTTTCGAACATCACCTTTAAAAACGCTCATGTATCGTTCAAAGGGATACATCCAATGCAAGAAAACTGGTCCCAACATTTTCACTTCCCTAGTCAAGTGGACAACAAGATGTACCATGATATCAAAGAACGAAGGAGGGAAATACATCTCAAGCTGACATAGGGTAACAACCACTTCTCTTTGCAAATTATCGAGAGTATCAGGGTCAATAACTTTGCTGCATAGACTGTTGAAAAAGAAACAAAGTCTGGTAATCGCAAACCTTACATGCTTCGGCAATATAGATCGAATTGCCACGGGCAATATTTGTTGCATTAGAGTGTGACAATCATGAGATTTAAGACCTATCAACTTCAGATCTTTCATTGATACCAATCTACGGATGTTGGATGAGTAACCATGTGGCACCTTAACATTTACCAAGCATTCACAAAAAGTTTTCTTCTCCTTTCTAGACAACGTGTAACAAGCGGGAGGTAAGTATGTTCTTTTATTACCCATTTCACGTAATTCTGTTAATTCTGACCTTATTCCCATTTCACGTAGGTCCAGTCTGGATTTTATCCCATCTTTAGTCTTACCTGGTATATTTAATAGAGTACCAGTGATGCTATCACAGACATTTTTCTCAACGTGCATTACATCGATACAATGCCTGACTGTCAAAGAACTCCAATAAGGAAGATCCCAAAATATTGACTTCTTCTTGAATGAAGAATTGTCACTCCGTGTGGCCATACTACATTGTGATTTCTTACCAAATTCATTGACAATGTCTTTTACTCTTTCATAAACAACATCCCCTGGTATAGGTTTAGGTGCACTTCGTTCATCATTCCATCCATTGAATGCTTTGCGCTTCCTACGATACGGATGGAATTTTGAAAGAAACCTTCGATGACCAAGATATACAGTCTTGCCGCCATGTTTTAGTCTTATTGAATCAGTGTTTTCTTCACATATAGGACACGCTTTAGCTCCTTTGACACTATATCCAGACAAATTCCCATATGCTGGAAAGTCATTAATAGTGCAAAACAACATAGCGTGCAAACGAAATGTCTCTCTTGCTGAAGCATCATAGGTCATCACACCTTCAGCCCAAAGTTTCTTTAAGTCATCAATCAAAGGTTCAAGATAAACATCGATATCATTTCCGGGTTGTTTAGGGCCCGATATCAACAATGACAACATAACATACTTATTTTTCATACACATCCAGGGAGGAAGATTGTATATAACAAGCATGACTGGCCAAGTGCTATGTTGGCTGCTCAATGTCCCGTACGGATTCATTCCATCTGTACAAAGCCCAAGTCTTAGATTCCTATCTTCTTCACCAAATTTAGGGTACAATAGATCAATCTTCTTCCACTGTGGGGAATCAGACGCATGTCGTAGGATCCCATCATTATTTTTCTTAACATCTGCATGCCACCTCAGATTCTTCGCATCTTTCGGATTTGCAAACAAGCGTTGAAACCGTGATATTATAGGTAGATACCACAACACCTTGGCAGGAGAACCAGTTTTGGACTCCCCCGAAGTCGTCAATTTATACCGTGACGCACCACATTTTGGACAATCTTTCAAATCTACATAGTCCTTTTGAAATAATACACAATCATTCGGGCATGCGTGTATCTTCTTGGCCTCCATTCCCATTGGGCACAACATTTTCTTTACCTGGTATGTTGAGATTGGAAGCTCGTTTCCTTCAGGAAGCATTTCTTTCAACAAAGTCAACAATGAAGTGAAGCTTTTGTCGCTCCATCTATTGTTAGCTTTCAACTTATACAATCTCAAGACAGCGCTAAGCTTCGTAAACTTAGCACAACCTGTGTATAACGGTATCTCAGCATCATGCACAATGTTTGTAAATATAGGAGGTGGATCGGTGTGCTCTACCCTACAACTATCCAGCATCGCATCAACGATGTCTGCTGGAACTGGTTCGTTCACATTTACGTCATCAGAGGCAATTTCTTCTTCCACCCAAGCACTGCTATCGACATCTACTGGTTTCGATTTTGAAATCTCTCCATGCCAGTGCCATTCTGTATAGCCTTGTACAATCCCGTTGCACATGACATGACTTTTGATTTCCTCACCAGTGTTGACTTTCAAGTTGTTACCGCAATGCCTACATGGACAGTAGAACCTATCTGTAGGTTTTTTCCTATGTTCCTCGGCAAATCTAATAAACTGATCAAGACCAGATATAAACTCTGGGGTGCAACGATTACGAATCGACATCCATGATCTATCCATTCTATGATCAGAGAAAACAAGTATATATTAGGAAAAGATTAGGCAACATTTCCCTAGTATATAATAAATGTGTACCACCTATCCCATCCTTGAACACCTAATCTCACTAGTAAGTGTATAATGTGTATTGGGTTTTCGAGAAAATTTCGGCAGCATTTCCCCGCTGTTCTCTAAGTACATATGTACTTAGAGAACAAACGGGGAAATGCTACCAAAATTTTCTCGAAAACCCAATACACATTATACACTTACATCCTAAGTGAGATTAGGTGTTCAAGAACAGTCCCAAACCGGGGACTATCCAAGATTTACTCCTAATGAGTCAATCTTGGATGGGTTTCTAGGCCAACAATAATAGATATCTACAATGAAGCCGGATTCCATACAAACAGTATATAATTTAGTGATTGTTCATTCTAATTTATACCAATGTACAAGTAATATAAAAAACAATGATTGTTCACATTCTAGGCCAACAAACACATGTGATGTCATTCTTATATATAATAAATGTGTACCACCTATCCCATCCTTGAACACCTAATCTCACTAGTAAGTGTATAATGTGTATTGGGTTTTCGAGAAAATTTCGGCAGCATTTCCCCGCTGTTCTCTAAGTACATATGTACTTAGAGAACAAACGGGGAAATGCTACCAAAATTTTCTCGAAAACCCAATACACATTATACACTTACATCCTAAGTGAGATTAGGTGTTCAAGAACAGTCCCAAACCGGGGACTATCCAAGATTTACTCCTAATGAGTCAATCTTGGACGGGTTTCTAGGCCAACAAACACATTTGATGTCATTCTTATATATAATAAATGTGTACCACCTATCCCATCCTTGAACACCTAATCTCACTAGTAAGTGTATAATGCGTAATTGGTTTTCAAGAAAATTTCGGCAGCATTTCCCCGCTGTTCTCTAAGTACATATGTACTTAGAGAACAAACAGGGAAATGCTACTGAAAGTTTCTCAAAAACCCAATACACATTATACACTTACATCCTAAGTGAGATTAGGTGTTCAAGAACAGTCCCAAACCGGGGACTATCCAAGATTTACTCCTAATGAGTAAATCTTGGACGGGTTTCTAGGCCAACAAATACATGTGTTGCATTCTTATATATAATAATTGTCTATAAACTACATGCAACATGGTTAATCCTAATCAACAGAGCATTATTAAATAATAAATCAAGAAATCAATAGTTTCAAACAAAAGGTCTAGGAATCTTTACTAGACATTATATGTATCCCTAATCATCATATTTAACATACTACATTATTTTGAACATCCAGATCAGATTAAGATCATACTATGTTATAACATATTATCGAAGGAAACATATTCTTCATGTAGTGTTGATTCTAGAAGTCTAAGAAGGGAATCTGAGAATTTTAGATGCTTACCGTCTCTAAGGGATAGAAGTAAGGAATAATTTATACCTTTTCTAGTTAAGGATTTTGTAGATACTTGGACTAGTCCTAAATGAAGAAAGTTGTATCTTAGATTATTTTTTATCATGTTTAGATCTCTTTCAGATAGAAGTTGTATGCATTCCTATGAAGGTGTAACTCATATAGTTTTTTCAGTATCCTTAATGTAATAATTAGATATCAAATGAAAACTACCTTTTGAGTAAATGGTGGCGTAGGAAGGTCCAGTTTTGCATTGGAATGAATGGTGACATAGTAAGGGGCAATTTACATTTGGATAATCGATAGAAGTGAGTGACTAGAGGTGAATTAGGGTTTGTAATTAAAGGGTGTATAATTTTCTTAGGATTTAAAGGAGAATATCTACATAAAATTGCAATAAAAAACAACAACATGATGAACATGATGAATATGATATCAAATGAAAACTACCTTAGTCAGAGATAAAGATGTGTCTAAGAACAGTTATCAAAATTTCTAGTATATAGTTCTTTTTTTATAATTGTCTAAGAACACTGACTCCAGAAAACCAGTTGGCGCATACCTGTTGGCGCGGGAGGCAGCGGGAGTCAGGTGGAAGCTGATGGCGTGGCGGCGAGCTCCAGGTGTCAAGCAGGCGTCGGCGGCGAGCTCCAGTCAGGCAGGCCGCGGCGGCGATCAGCTCCAGGCGTCAGGCAGGCTGAGGCGGCGAGCTCCAGGCTCGTCAGGCGTCGGCGGCGAGCTCCAGCAGCAGTGGCGGCGGAGAAGGGGGCACCGGAGTAGCAGTGGCGGCACGACGGCGCTGTCGTGGAGAAGAAGGAGAAGAGAATCGACGGCGACAGGGTGGGAAATCGACGGAGAAGCAGAAAAAGGGCTCGCAATGAAACAGAAGAAGAGGAAGAGTCGGGCATCGCGGGTTATAAAGTCCCAAATAGCGTCGGTTTTTTACAACAACCGACGCCTAAACGTCTTTAGCGTCGGTTGTCTGAGAAAACCGACGTCCAACTGGGCGATAATTTCATGAAATTGTTTGGCGGGAACCACCTTCAGCGTCGGTTATCCTTTAATCACCGACGCTGAAGGTGACACTTTTCGCGCAAATTTTCATCAGACATAGGCGTCGGTTTCTACCTAAATAACCGACGCTGAAAAGGACACTATTTTTCGCGGGCGACTTTAAGCGTCGGTTTGTTATAAACAACCGACACTGAAGACAAAGCGGTACCCGTGTCTGGCTGGTCTTCGAATATAGACGTCGGTTTTCGTAAACAACCGACGCCTAACATAGAAGGCGTCGGTTTTTCTTAATAACCGACGCCCAGAAAAGTGTCACTGAATGCTATTTCTGTAGTAGTGGAATCACGGTCATCTAGGTCCACATCACATGTAACATGTACAAGATGAACTCTTTGCTTCACCGTTCTGGGTTTGATCAACTCATCTCCATGATTTATCAGCTTGACATCAGGCCAATCGGTTGGGTTCCACTAGCCGATCGGTTGGCTCCTCCAACCGATCGGTTCGCCTGGTCGTTGTGCATCTCCTGATGGCCACCACCCGATTGTCTCACTCCTCGAACCGGTCGTCTGGATCACCAACCGATCGGTTCACTCCTTGTCTCAGTTGTCATCAGATTGTCCTCCGTTCTTTGACATAATAGGAAATAAAAATCTATCCTATTTTACATTTGAAAAAGGAAACCCCGAGTTACATTCGGGGGGAGCAAAGGTAGGAAAGAAATCTCGAGTTATCTCGAGTTACATCAGGAATAGGAGATAGGGAATCGGTGCGCAGACTGAGATGCAAGAAACCACATACAACCAAACCAAACACACATACATAGGGTTTATTGGCCATAACCACACTACACATCCACCACAAAACTCATTTAAGGGCAACGTGTATCAAGTTTATTCATATTACATATCATATATGTATGTTGGGATTTGTGGATTTAGGATTGGACATGCATAAAGCCAATTTTATTCGCATCGTATGCAATAAATAAAGGCAACAAACCAAAATTGATCACATTGATAATCCTAAAGCATAGAGCAGTTGACGTGGCTCTGATACCACTGTTCGGTTTTAGGCGAGACAGAGAAGGCAGCAGAAACAAAAAAAAATTCTCTCCCCATAACCCAGAATGAAGGAATCGTGTCAACGTCTATACAATAGGAAGGATGGTTTGTAGAGGCATACCTTATCCCGAGGCTTGCTCGGCGATGTTACCTCGCGGCTTGTGCGGTCTTCACCTCTAGTCTTGGATGGTGTATGTGCAACTCCTGGTCTCACCGGGACTATTGGGATTGAAACTGTCCTCCGAATGGCAGAAGTTTCCTGCCTCTGCAGTCGTCCACACGGACTGCCTGGAACTCCGATCTCCTTGTCCCACAAGGAATCGGAAGGAGTCACACCCTCCTATCGGCGTACTAGTCACCAACACACTCTCCTGCAACCAGTTACCTTTTTGTAGTTGTGTTTCCCTTATTGTGCCTCCCTTATCGGGTAGCACTTGCTCAGGCTCTCCTGGTTACCACAACCAGAGAGAATGACAACTTTGCAGAGCAACTGATGTTCTGAGTTGTACTTTGAGAAGCCCCCAATACCCCTATATATAGGAGGGTCATGGGACATGGTTCTCTACCCCGGGCAATGCGGGACTAAAGCAGGAGTAGAAGGGTTCGAGATTTTCCACAAAATCGGACAAACTGCGCCAGTTGAACCGATCGTTTCAACCCTGAAATGGTCAGTTGGTGACCTCAGCCGACCGTTTCACACCTGAACCGATCATTTGGGGCATCTGAGCTGATTGGTTCATGCTTGAGCCGATCGTTTCATGCTCCAGGTCCAACTCGAATTGACTTTCCTTGTTTGTTTCCAACTAATCAACTATTAGTCCTTATCCAAATCAAATTTGACAAGTGAAACAAACTCGGTTGGTCAGCCGACCAGGTCAACTTAGGGAACCGATCGGTTCATGACCTGAGCCACTTGGCTCACCAGCTTGATCCGATCAGTTCATCTCCATGAGTCGATCGGTTGGGGTAGTAGGTCAGTCAATCGTAATTTCAATTAATCTGATACTCTAACCATTTGATCCAACACCTTGAATACTATGATTTTGAGCTATCATTCGATTGGGTGTTTATTGAACTACTAAACTCCTCTAGTAATAAATCTAAATATCATTTTTGGACAAACTCCTCTTCCAGGTTAAATCCTTTGCGTGTGACCCTACAGGTCCATTTCACGTTGGCAGTGAAAGTCCTAACACTTATGACTTCACAAGCAAAGAGCGGTGCCTAGTCACACATCAGTGCTACCCAAGTGAAATAGAAAGTTGGAGAATAACTTTCAATCCTACAATCTATGAATGGTGTTACAACCAATGTATAATTCCTTTGTCACTAATGTCTTGAATGAACTCAAGGCATGGTGCAGTCATCCTTTCAACGTTCATCCATTTCCTTGATCTCAAAGAAGACTGGGTGAGATGTGTGTGACATCAATATCACATATAGATTCACACATGCTTGTGCATGCCTTTCTCAATCCTACTCATCAAGTGGCCATGGACATTAAACGCCCTTAGGAGGAACAAATCCCATATCTATCACTCACCCCTCAAAAGCCCCATGTCTCAAAGTCACCCAATCATCACCTTTATAACAACCCATGTTTCAGGACTATGTTTGATGATGTCAAAGTGCACCCAACGAAATGTGTTGAGTGTAGTGATTTCAGGTCGAAGAATTACATTCACCACCATCACTGTGAGAGTTGACTGTGACTACCAAATCATGGTTCCATGTGTCACTCTCACGGTGGGTTTGTCTGGTACACTTGTTCTCTAACAAGTACCTATGTGCTTGGTTTGATATCACTATATCATGACTAATGAGATTCTGTCATCATCCAATACACAATCTAGTATTTAGTGTTATTGATGTCTATGGTTATTTCCACAATAACAACCGACTAGGGACTAAAAAAGAAATTATACTCTTAACATCCATATGATCTCATCGTTTAGGTCATCAACCTAAAAACATACGTCATTGAGTAAACAATTCTTTAGACATCTATCATGTTACACTATCATCTCAGAAACAGTTAAAATACATAGATCGGAAATTGCCTTTATTATTATTCAAATCATTTACAAAGTATCCCATTACAATCATCACATGACTTTCTCTATGGGCCTCATACCGACATAATCATCATAGTCTAAATAACTATCTTGGGCCCAGTTTTGTTCCAATTAATTTCTTTCATTGCCTAAATCCCCTTATACATCCATGCTAAACTTCATTAACTTTATCTCTATATTTATGGGATTTTATTCTTATGTGCAGGTCAGATTGGGCACAAGGGCCCAATCTTCTTGACCCATGCATCCACCTTGCGGACCTCTTTTCTTTAGTCAAGATGCATCTCAACCGCGGGTCTCCTACCCTAACTAATCCACACCTGCGGTCTCCTATGCAGTGCAAACCTTCATCGCGATCACCTGCAGCTGCACCACACCGTGACCTATAGTTCCTTGTCTTTCCTTTCCTCCCACCACCAACTAGATCGCGATCGTCTCCATCCTCTGCGCCTCCAATCACAACCGGTCCCTCCGTCTCAATTACAGTGACCATGCATCCACCTACTTTACACCACGCTCATCACCTACCCAATCACGATCAGTGCCTTCGAATCCCCCTCCCAACCGCAATCGCATCCACACCATATTGTAAGACCGTGATCTCCCACAACAACCCACCTTCACCAATGCCCCTACACCTTCCCTCCTCCTGACCGCGACCAGCAGCACAACATAGGGCCGTGACTCCTTTCCACCATCGCGCAGCAGCCCCAAAGGTTCGCCCCAACAACACCGCACGGTCTAGCTGACCACGACCCCCGGTCTCCTCTTCAACGCCATCTGTGGCTCCTTATCCACCTGCACCAACCTCCATCGCTACTCACGGCTACCCTAATCACGGTCCTCCTCCACCTGCGTCCTCCCATGCTCGACCATCCATCCTAGGAACTTCCTCCATCCCGCTCACCACAACCACGCTGCCAACTTCAACCGTGGTCACATCATCAGGAAATAGTGACCCGCGGGGGCCGCACAGAAAGGCACGCCTACAGTCTGTCCTTCACCTTAACCGCGTTCTGCAGCTATCCACCTCCAACAGGGTTCGTCCTTCATCTCAACCGCGTTTTGCAACTACCCACCTCCAACAACGTCTATCCTTTGAAAACTAGTAGAGGGGGGGTGAATAGAGTTTTATAGTGATTTTAATAATTATTTAACTCAAACAACCAAAATTGAGATTAGAAGAAGGAGACAGACGTTTAGAGTGGTTCCAACTATAGCAAATACTATAGTTGTCAGTCCACTACCCGGTTGCTTACCCAACCGGGATTTGAAAGTATTTATTTTATTACCTCTCAAGGATTTATACAAAATACAATACTTTCAACCACACCCTTTGAACAGCCTTCACTTGAAGTAGGTGCACCAACCCTGAGGTAGCCTTCTTGAAGTAACTCCAAGCTCCCCCTTGAAGTAGCCTTCCTCTCTAGAAGTAACCTCCCGTTGCACCAGCCTTCTGAAGTAGCTCAAAGTCTCCTTCTTTGCCAAGAAGATCTTCACCCTCTCCAATCCGCAGCCTCCAACCTAGGAGTAGCAAGGAGAGTACAAACAATAATAGGGAATAAGAAAGAAAAAGGAAATTACAACTTATCCTTTAAAGCCCAAGGCTTGATATGCCTAGATCAAGCGTATAGATCTCCTAACCAAATGTGTGAACTTGTGATTGATGTGGGTAGGAGATTCTAGCCTATAGGACACGAATTTGAGCTAAGGAGAAAGTAGGCCAATGATCACAGTGCTCAATTTGCTTGCAACAGATTGCTCAAGTATGCTCAAGTATTTTCTCAAGTGTAGCAAGTGTAAAAACAAGTGAGTTTAGGTGTCCTATGGCTTGTCCTATTTATAGGAATGGCCTAAGGAAGCTTAAGGACATTCTAGACAACTTCTAGGGGTTTCTAAGTGCTTAACTAGCCGTTAGGTACAAAGTTGTTGCTTTAACAACGACTAATTAATTAATTCTGCAGTTGCTGTCAGAGACCATCTCGGTCGACAAATGGTCGACCGAGATACCTACTCGGTCGAACTTTTGTCGACCGACAGGCTCTCTGTAACAAGTGATTTGCAACGTCTTTCATCAACTGCCAACTAACTTGTCTGTTGTGTCTAACGGCTACTTTGGATCTTTCTCGGTCGAGAAGATTGTCGACCGAGAGTGTCTCGGTCGAGGAGTTTGTCGACCGAGATTGATCCTGTTTCAAGGTTTCAATTTAGGCACTGATTATGTGTGTAAGTGTGCATAAGTAATCCTATTTGAATGGGATGACTTGTCTAACTGTGGTGTTTAGCTAGGGAGAATCTAACGCTTGATTTACATGCAATTCTAAGTACTTGTACATTATATTTTTGTACAAGTTTTTACAACAGTGATTACATTGCATGAAATTATAAATATGTAAGCTTGTAGATTTTCCCTTGTTGCTTTGTCATCCTGCACACTCAAGTAGCACGTTAGATTAATAAGAATTAAATGTTTGTAATAATCAAAACAAAAGGGATTTATAGATGTCCATTTAGCCAACAATCTCCCCCTTTTTGAAGATGACAAACATTTCCAAAATATGAAATAAGGAAATATAAAGCATGTGAGTTTCATACCTGAGGATTACCTTTTGTAGCCATTCTTGTTTTGCAAGTGAGTGCTGGCTAAGATGTTATGAAACTTATTTACTCATTTATATTTTTGATTTTATATTCTTTCTCCCCCTTTGTCATTTCAAAAAGATATCCAAGTAAAATATTTTATATTTCTTCTCCCCCTTAATTTTATACTATGCTCCCATCCTGTTAGGTTCATGGCATATGTATTGATTTCTCATCCATTTTACAAGGGATGTTAAGCCCATAAAATGATATGAGAATCCTTTAATCTTAGAGTACATAAAAATGTCTCTATCCAAATGCAAGGGATGTTAAGCCCCGATTTGTTTAGAGAGTTCCTTTAAGTACAAGTTATATCATTTTTCTAAAATTCATAGATTTCTTCATAACCAAAAGGAAAAATACTAAGGTCGTAACAAGCTCCAAATGGTGTTTACAATGTTTTTGTAAGTTTCTTAATCAAATAATCAAATTTGTTTTTATGAACTCCCCCTTAATCTTACAATTAAAGCAATTTAAGGCTTCTAAGGTCACAAATGATTTTAAATTTTGATTTTGACCTTTATCAAAAGTATACTAAGATTAAGTACATTAAAAAGATGTCCATATAAAAACCAAGAGCTTGTGTTTAAGTAGCACCAATATCAAAGAAAACATCTTCCAAAGTGGAAGCGGTTTAGCCAATTTTATCTTCAACATGATGAAGAGAAACATGATTAATTTGCAAATATATCCAGTTTTATTGCAAACTTGACAACAGAAACCTGCTCGGTCGACGATCTTTCGACCGATAGTGTTCTCGGTCGAACAGTTTCTCGACCGAGATTGTGTCTGGATTTGTTTCATAGCTGTTTTAAGTAATTGTGTCATAGATCCTTGTCAATTTTGCCACAATTTTAAAGGTTGCATTTTTATTTATTACTCCCCTTATTTTGTATGTTCTACAATGATGATCTTATAATCCATATTTTGAAGATGTCACACATAAAAATATCAAGTAAAAATGGCCAATTTCATTAAAAGCATGTATTACAAGCATAGAAAGATAGACACATCATATAGAGATGACCCATTACAAAAGGATATCATTACAATAACTCCAACATTTACTGGAAAGACTTAAGGATTACATCAATGTCAGGGTCTTTCCCAAGAAAAGGCTCAGTTCCATAATACTGGACCAAAGTTTGCCAATCTAGAGCACCTGTCTTAGTTAAAGCATATGCTTCCAAGAACGTAGGAACTCGGTCAAAACGGAAATGAGCGGCAATATCTTGCAGTTGCATGGATGAAAACTGAGTGTGCGCAAGATCCACAGATGGTGGAGGTGGAGTTTGATAATAGTTGTATGAAGGATTGTATGGATTGAGCATGCCAGGATTTAAAGAATACAGATATTCATCAGGTTGGTTTGGTGAAAGGGTTTGCATTCTTTGGTTTATGTAAGTCATAGCATGATGGTTATAGTCAAGTTGTTTGCTCAGGTGATATTGGGAGCCAGCAATATAAGTAAGAGTGTTTTGAATGGGGTCATGTGATAGGTTAGTAGAAGGAGGGGGTGGTGGTATGTCTTGATGAGATGCTTCTCCTTCAACTCTAGCCCTTTTATGACCAAAATCAATTCCCATTTTTTCTACTGTATTCTTACTTATTTTTTGTGGTCTACGCTCCCATGTATATCCCATATCCTCAAGTGGGGTCTTAAGGAAATGTTGAGTAATTTGGCATACAAAATCGGCATATGGAGGATTGCCAGAAAACTCAAGCATGTTTTTAAGAATGATGCGGATAAAATTTGTGGGAATACGTTGGATAATGGCATATATTAGACACATACGAAAAATAGGAACTTCAGACTTATTGGCTCTAGGATGTATGTTTGTTGAAACAATAAGGTTTACAATCCTAGCATCTGGTTTAAGATTTATAGCATAATATGTGCCTCTATCTTCGTGACAGGTTGTATTGGATTTAAAAATGGTCCTTTTGATGTCACTAAGACTAATGGTATGGTCATCTTAGAGAAATTGGTTAAGGGGGTTTCCAGAAGTAAGGTCAAGGGTGTCTTGATATTCATCTATGTCAATGTGTAGCATGTCAAGAATGCCCCCTTCAGAAAATCGGAAGCTATGCCCATTGACCATAGTGTAGAAGAAGATGGTTTCATTTTCAGAGTGGGAAATGAGGTTTGCATAGAATTCATTCACTACCTTGATTGAATAGGAAGGAAAAGAAGGGTTGATGAATTCTTTTAACTTTTGTACTTCGAAAAGGTCCTCCAAGTCGACGATGTTGATGAAGTCCATAACTTCAACTGGTCGTCGTGGGAGAGGAGCTTTGGAGGAAAGCCGTAGATATCGATCACCAGCATCTCCATCGAGGAAGGCAATGTCGTTGATGATCGTAAGTGGTGGAGTAGCTTCCGGAGCTTCCCTTCCTTTCCTGCTGGCGACCTTCTTCTTCTCACGAGTAGATGATGAGGCCATTGTGTTGCTTGAAGGTGGAGAAGAAGCAAGGAAGGCTTGGGGATGAGGATGCTAAAGAGTTGCACAAAAATGCACTAGAGAGAGCCTATGGAAGCAAGAGTATGCAAGTGTGAGGAGGTGACCCGTCTTTGGTTCCTTTTATAACATTCCAGCGACCTGGTTGGTCGACGACTCGTCGACCGAGCGTCCGCAACGGTCATGTTGCAGACGCGCCACTTGGCTTCCCAACGGTTATATAACGGTCATAAATGGTCATAACGGTCGGTTTATAACGGTTATATCCAACGGCTATTTCTCGGTCGAACAATTGTCGACCGACATTGTCTCAGTCGAACATTTGTCGACCGAAAGTGTGTCTGATACTAAATCTGTATAGATTCTGTCGGTCGAGAGAGAGGGACTGACTGAGAGGTTTTCAGTCGAAGAGTTCGTCGACCGAGAGACTTACTGAGTACGAATTTGAAGCTGATTTTTAATGTAATTGATAGACTATTTTTGTAGAGCACATATATAGATTTTCCAAGGGAGTAATATTGTGTTTATTATTTACAATATTGAGACAAGTTGTGATCATTCTTTTAACCAGAAAAGGATATCCAAATAGTTATTATGTCAAACTTATTTTAGGTCGAATTTGACTACGACCATAGCGCCCCTTGGTCATCTTTTATTTTGACCAAGAGGCTAATTTTGTAGATTTTCAGATTGAATATGTTGAGTATAATATCTGCATTAAATGTCAAATTGAAGCATAATACTTAATATTCTTAATTGAAGGTACAATTAATAATCTCAAATCTTCAAAGATACTAATTTATGGATTGTGTTGCAAGCAATAACATATAACTAATAAATCATTTTGCTTGCCTATATATTTTCATGGATCCATGCATACAATTTTCATTATCTATGCACACCCAATGATGAAAGCATGGTATAATGGTAATAACAGCATACAATGATAATTCCATTACATGATTAGTATATGAATAGACCAGAAAATATTTTTACGAACAATCATGTGAAAATAGGAATTTTCTTTTCATTTGACTAAGCATAATTTCAGTTTAAACTTTAAATCATCTAGGGAATAAACTAATATTAATTTCATTTACATTTGTAATCTCATTATGTTGAGTTGAGATAGACATAGAAATATGCAACTAATGTCTTTGGTCATATCTCAACTTGATTTTGTTTATTTAGTTTGGAGGTTTTGGAACCCAAACTAACTCGACATCTTTTCTCTTATAAGGACATGAAAAAGAGTAATGTCCAAGACGTGAGCAATAATGGCAACATATAGAATCAACCTGAAGTCATTTTCTGTGGTTTTGTTCTAGGTTGTTCTTTGGTAAAAATGTATTTGTTCCTTTAGGTACATATATAGATTGATGGGTTTGTGACTTTTTCCAACTAGGTTGATAGGACTTCCCTTTAGGCTTATAACCTAGTCCTCTTCTCCCAATTTGATGATAGGAATTATCTAAGATTTGATCAAGAATGCCATTATTATTTAAATTATTGACTTTTTGTTGTAACTTAGCAATCTCTTCCATTCTCTTCTTAATATCTAGTTTTGCTTGGTCTAGATTAGATGACAATAAATTTCTTTCTTTAACAATAGTGTCATAATCTATATGCGTGCACAATAATGGTTGTTTTTGAAGATCGTTTACTTGAGTCTGCAAGTTTGAATTTTCAACAGAAAGGAGATTGCAATCGGCTTCCATAGATTTTAACTTAAGATCAGAATATTTATTTCCCTCTTTGAGATCCTCATTTTCAGATGCAAGAGCAAGAAGTTTAACATTTAGATCATCATTTTCTTTATTTGATTTCTTTAATTTCTTTTTGCACTCAACATATTTATTATGTGTCTCTTCAATAATAGCAACTAGTTCTTCTTTAGATAAATCAAAAAGACTTACATCTTCTTCTTCTTCACTAGTTGTAGCAATAAGACATTCTTTGTGCTCTTCCTTTGATCTCCATGGGCATCTGGTTGTTTTGTGGCTTGTTCCTAAACACCAATTGCAACATGTTGTGGTTTTGTCCAAACAGCACCTTTCACCATTTCCCTCCATTCTTCAAGACCTGGTTAGGGTTCCTTGAAGCCTGCTCTGATACCAATTGAAAACTACTAGAGGGGGGGTGAATAGAGTTTTATAGTGATTTTAATAATTATTTAACTCAAACAACCAAAATTGAGATTAGAAGAAGGAGACAGGCGTTTAGAGTGGTTCCAACTATAGCAAATACTATAGTTGTCAGTCCACTACCCGGTTGCTTACCCAACCGGGATTTGAAAGTATTTATTTTATTACCTCTCAAGGATTTATACAAAATACAATACTTTCAACCACACCCTTTGAACAGCCTTCACTTGAAGTAGGTGCACCAACCCTGAGGTAGCCTTCTTGAAGTAACTCCAAGCTCCCCCTTGAAGTAGCCTTCCTCTCTAGAAGTAACCTCCCGTTGCACCATCCTTCTGAAGTAGCTCAAAGTCTCCTTCTTTGCCAAGAAGATCTTCACCCTCTCCAATCCGCAGCCTCCAACCTAGGAGTAGCAAGGAGAGTACAAACAATAATAGGGAATAAGAAAGAAAAAGGAAATTACAACTTATCCTTTAAAGCCCAAGGCTTGATATGCCTAGATCAAGCGTATAGATCTCCTAACCAAATGTGTGAACTTGTGATTGCTGTGGGTAGGAGATTCTAGCCTATAGGACATGAATTTGAGCTAAGGAGAAAGTAGGCCAATGATCACAGTGCTCAATTTGCTTGCAACAGATTGCTCAAGTATGCTCAAGTATTTTCTCAAGTGTAGCAAGTGTAAAAACAAGTGAGTTTAGGTGTCCTATGGCTTGTCCTATTTATAGGAATGGCCTAAGGAAGCTTAAGGACATTCTAGACAACTTCTAGGGGTTTCTAAGTGCTTAACTAGCCGTTAGGTACAAAGTTGTTGCTTTAACAACGGCTAATTAATTAATTCTGCAGTTGCTGTCAGAGACCATCTCGGTCGACAAATGGTCGACCGAGATACCTACTCGGTCGAACTTTTTACGACCGACAGGCTCTCTGGAACAAGTGATTTGCAACGTCTTTCATCAACTACCAACTAACTTGTCTGTTGTGTCTAACGGCTACTTTGGATCTTTCTCGGTCGAGAAGATTGTCGACCAAGAGTGTCTCGGTCGAGGAGTTTGTCGACCGAGATTGATCCTGTTTCAAGGTTTCAATTTAGGCATTGATTATGTGTGTAAGTGTGCATAAGTAATCCTATTTGAATGGGATGACTTGTCTAACTGTGGTGTTTAGCTAGGGAGAATCTAACGCTTGATTTACATGCAATTCTAAGTACTTGTACATTATATTTTTGTATAAGTTTTTACAACAGTGATTACATTGCATGAAATTATAAATATGTAAGCTTGTAGATTTTCCCTTGTTGCTTTGTCATCCTGCACACTCAAGTAGCACGTTAGATTAATAAGAATGAAATGTTTGTCATAATCAAAACAAAAGGGATTTATAGATGTCCATTTAGCCAACATCCTTCACTTGAACCGCATTATGTATCTATCCACCTCCAACACCGCAACTTTTAACAGCCAAGAGGCAGCAATCTGTGCCTGGACCTGGACCAAGGTCCAAAGAGGCCTCCACCCAAGCACTATAAATAGCCCCACTCCACAGCAAGGTGGAGTGGTGGGGGGGATGGACTCGTGAGCCACCAAGTTGCTGCCACACAGCTTGACCTAGAAGCTCGATCCCCAGTAGCCATGAACTTCCCCTGAGGTGTTCTTGTGCACATCCACATCTCCACTTGCCTATGATCTAAGGTGGAAACCCAGATCTGAAGGCCACCGTCCATCCACTTCCATCCATCCATCCATCCATGTCCACCCAGATTTGATGTGGAAACCATAGATCTGGTTCATCCATCTGTCATCCATGCCCGCCGACGCATCCACAACGCTGTTCGGGGAGGATCGAGAGAGAATGGAGGCCAAGGTGTCTGGAAGATCAAGGAGGAAGGCTGAAAAGACGAGATTCGGCCTATACGGAAGCTAAAGAGCGAGAGCCACCTCTCCTCTATGGGCTTAATCTCTTCTTCTTCTTCTTTCCTTCTTCTATGTTCCTTGGTTTCTTATACAAAGATGTTTTTCCATCTTTGTTCAGTGCCAACAATGTTTTTTCATGGCTAGTTGAGCTCTTTTCTAGCTATGTAGCCCGGTTTTGGCATGTTTATGTACTTTTGCCTTAAGTAAATAGTATTATTCCATATATAGTATGTTGCTTGTTCTATCTTCTCTCTCTAGTTGTGATTGCTAGTTTGGTTGATCTCTTTCTAGTTTGAACTGCTATTTTTGCATGTATCGAGAGATCCGTTGTAGGAATAGATGAGAGTTGATAGTTTGGATCGGAACCCGAGAGGAGTACGGTTCAAGGTCCTCTGTTCCTAACATTCCAGAATAATCTAAAACCTAAGAGGGAACCTAGAGTATTCTGGGGTGTCAATTTCCATCCTCGAGAGAGGTTAGATGACATGTTGTTGATGGTTTTAGTCATGCTATGCGAGAGCGAGTGGGATGACCCCACATGAACGGATACCAGAATGTGTACTATGTTTGGTTTTATGATGATTGCTTAGGTATTTGAGGGTTGTCTATGCCTGAGAACAGGTGCTTAGACAGCCTAGATTGCGGTTACATAGCGAGGAACTCCTTCTCTCTTGATTAGTAGAATCCTGTGAACTCCGTTTTGTTTTGTTTTCTTTTCTTTTCATTTCTTTATTTTGTTTTAATTCGTGACAACCCGCTAGACTAGTTCTAGCACATATTTTCATCAACAATCATTTTTGGCTTATCTGATCCAAGAACAAGATCTATGGCATCCTAAACGGCCACACGTCTCTGTGTTTGACCCTGTATATCTACTTCGACCCCGTAAAAAAAGTTGCAGGGGTCTTCGAAGGTTTTGGGTTATAAATTTAAAAGTCCGCACTAGTACAGAAATGGGTTATAATGTCCCTACGTGTAGGGTTAGTTTTACCAAATAACCGACCTTATATGTCTAAAAAAAATGCGGGCACCACTTAAGACCTCTTGGGTCGGTTTTCTTAAAAAAATGACCTTGTAGTGTATCTTTATAGGGTCGGTTTTCCAAATAACCGACCTTATATGTCTATAAAAAATGTGGGCACCACTTAAGACCTCTTGGGACGCTTTTCTTAAAATAACCGACCTTGTAGTGCATCTCTATAGGGTCGGTTTTTATAAAATAAGCGACCTTATAGACAATTGGTTTAGAAATTCATTTACAAGTTTCCCACGGCAAAAATTTGCTGGATTTTTGGCTTCGCGCCTCGATCTATAGGGTCGGTTTTTCCTTATAACCGACCTTAAAGGGATCCTCGGTCGAAAAATTCGTCGACCGAATAAGAGTTGGATTTCACGTATACGAGCACCTTTAGGGTCGGTTTTTTCCTTATAACCGACCCTAAAGTCCTCTTCGGTTCTGCACCTCTAAGGTCAATTTTTACTTTAAAACCAACCCTAAAGGATCCTCGGTTGACAAATTCGTCGACCGATAACAATTCTGGATCCAATTTACTTCACACATGTATAAGCACCTCTAGTGTCGAATTTGTACTTATAACCGACCTTAGAGCTTTTCTCGGTCGACAAATTCAACGATCGATAAGGAGTCAGATTTCAAGTGTATAAGCAACTTTTAGGGTCGGTTTTTTGCTTATAACCGACCTTAGAAGTCTTTTTGGTCGACAATATTATCGACCGAATTGGACTTTAGGGTCGGTTATAAGCAAAAAACTGACCCTAAAGGTACTTATACGAACGAAATCTGGCTGTTTCTCGGTCGACGAATTTGTCGACCGAGAAAGAGCCAGATTCGTTCGTATAAGCTCTTGTAGCGTCAGTTTTCCTTTATAACCGACCCTAGAGGGATTTTCGGTCAAAAATATTGTCGACCGAGATAAACTTAGGATCCAGTTTAGTATTTCACACATGAATAAGTACCTCTAGGGTCGGTTTTAAGGAAAAAACCGACCCTAGAGGTACTTATACGAAGGAAATCTGGCTCTTTGTCGGGAAGTATTCGGCTGAGACAAAATCGGTCGACAAATTGTTCTACCGAGGCCAACCCTGTGAACCTCCATTTGCTTGAATTGAAAAGGCAATATTCTGATTAAAATATAAATCGTAACGGCTAGAAAATTGACCGTCGTAACGGCAGACGACTGTTGCGAGCGTCGGTAGACAAATTGTCGACCGAAATGGCTAGAAAATCGACCGTCATAACGGCTAGAAAATCGATCGTCGTAATGGCTAGTTCGATCGACCATTGGCCGACCGGGAGACGACCGTTACGGGCGTCGGTCGACAAATTGTCGACTGAAATGGCTAGAAAATCGACCGTCATAACGTATAGAAAATCGACCGTCGTAACGTTTAGTTCGATCGACCATTGGCCGACCGGGAGATGACCGTTGCGGGTGTCGGTCGACAATTTGTCGACCGAAATGGGCTCTGTTTTGCTATAAATATCACCCAAAACGATCCATTTCTTCACACCTTCACATTCTCACTTCTCTAGCTCCTCTCTAGTGTATTCTTGTGAAAATCATTAGCTTCTCTACATCTAAGTCTTGCTTGCTACTTCTCCATTTCAAAGCAACGAGATGGCTTCCTCATCAACGCGTGGAAAGAAGCAAGTTGCAGGCAGGAAAGGAAGGATGGTCTCTGATCCGCTGCCATTCATCAACGATGTCCCCTTCAAAGACGCAGATGCAGGCGACCGCTACCTCAGACTCTCCTCAATAACTCCTCTTCCACGACGGTCAGTCAACGTCATGGACTTCCACAACATTGTCAATTTGGAGGAACTCTTTAAGGTGCAACATTTGACTGATTTTCTGATCCCCTCCTTCCATTCCTACTCCTCCAAAGTAGTTAATGAATTCTATGCCAATTTAACCCCACATCCTGACCATGATTCCTTCTCCTCTATGGTTGGTGGGTATGGATTCCATTTTATTGAGGAGGGTATTCTTGATATGTTTGACATAAACATAGAAGAATATAAAGATTTTGTTGATCTCACCATAGGAAATCCACTCAACAAACTCTCCCAAGATGACACTACAACTAGCCTTAGTGATGTCAAAAAAGCCATCTTTCAATCAAATACGACTTGCCATGAAGATAGGGGTACCTATTATGCCATAAATTCAAAACCTAAAGCTAGGATCATAAATCTCATTGTTGCCACCAATATCCATCCTAGAGCAAACAAATCTGAAGTACCCACCTTTCGTATGTGCCTTATCTATGCCATTCTCAAAGGTATTCCCATAAACTTTATTCGTATCATCCTTAAGAATATGCTTGAGTTTTTTGGCAATCCACCTTATGCTGACTTTGTATGCCAAATAACTCAACATTTTCTTAAGAAGAATATTGAGGATGACTTAGGTTACACATGGGATAGAAAACCCCAAAGGATAAGTAAAAATACGGTGGAAAAGATGGGAATCGACTTTGGCCACAAAAGGGCTAGGACTGAAGGGGAGACATCCACCCAAGACATACCTCCACCACCTCCTCCTACCAACCTACCCCATGATCCTATTACAAACACCTTGACATACATTTTTGGATCCCAATATCACCTAAGTAGGCAATTGGATTATAATCACCATGGCATGACTTATTTAAACCAAAGGATGCAAGCTCTCCCTCCTAACCAACCTGATGAATATCCCTATTCCCTTAATCCTGGCATGATAAATCCATACAATCCTTCCTACAACTACTATCAAATTCCACCTCCACCATCTCCTGATCTCACACATACTCAATTTTCCCCAATTCAACTTCAAGACATTGCTTCCCACTTTCGCTTTGATCGTGTTCCCACCTTCTTGGAGGCTTATGCCTTAACCAAGACAGGTGCCTTGGAGTGTCAGACACTGGTCAAATATTATAGAGCTGAGCCCTTTCTTGGAAAAGATCCAGACATTGATGTAATCCTTCGGTCTTTTCAGTGAGATTATGAGATATCTTTGTAATGATTGTAATGGATATCTTTTTATAAAGCAAGTATGTCATGCTTCATCTTATAAAGTTTATGGGCATTAAATTGTTATGAATAAAAGTGTTTTCCATGGCTTCATTTGGACATATACATGTTATATAAGAATATTGTTATTTCAAATGATTGAAAAATAAATTATGGCTAAATTTGACAAAGCATCACTTGGTTTTAAAATTAAATATCTCTTTAAGGGAGAGCATAGCATAAAATTAAGAGGGAGAATTAAAGAGTCATACAAAATGATAATATTGGATATCATGTAAAATCTTGTACAAGTACTTGATTTAAACATTGAAACAGGGTTAATCTCGGTCGAAAAACTACTCGACCGAGACATCTCGGTCGACATATTTTTCGACCGAGAATGAGAGCCAGATTTCCTTTCGTGCGTGTACAAGCATCTCTAGGGTCGATTTTTTCTTTTAAACCAACCCTACAAGGTCTCTCGGTCGACAATATTGTCGACTGAAATGAGTTTTGGATCTAGTTTAGTTCACGCATGTATAAGAACCTCTAGGGTCGGTTTTTTTACTTTTAACTGACCCTAGAGCTCCCCTCGGTCGACGAATTTGTCGACCGATATCATCTCGGTCGACAAATTTATTGACCGAGAATGAGAGCCAGATTTCCTTTGTGCGTGTATAAGCACCTCTAGGGTCAGTTTAAAAAAAAAAAACCGACCCTAGAGAGTCTCTCGGTCGACAATATTGTCGACCGAGTTTAGTTTTGGATATAATTTATTTCACACATGTATAAGAACCTCAAGGGTCAGTTTTTTTATTTTTTAACCGACCCTAGAGCTCCTTTCGGTCGACAAATTTGTCGACTAGAAGAAGAGCCAGATTTCCTTTCGTGCGTGTATAAGAACCTCTAGGGTCGATTTTTTCATTAAAAACGACCCTAGAGAGTGTCTCGATCGACAAATTCGTCGACCGAGAAGTCTTTGTTGTTACCTCTAGGGTGGGTTTTAACCATATAATTGACCTTGTAGGAGGCATCCTCGGTCGACAATATTGTCGACCGAGAAGCTTGTTTGGGCATCACTTACTTTTTGGGTCAGTTGTTTGCAAATAACCGACCCTATAGGTTTCGAGGGTAACAAATAGTCACGGTCTCATTTTCCCTCCATTCTTGCTGCCAAGACCTAGTTCTTCTTTTCTCTTTTGCCTCCATTTTTGCACCGCCAAAGCTCATTTTCCCTCCATTCTCGCTCGGCCAAAGCTTCTTCTAACCAAAAGAGCTGTCGTGCCGCCAAAGCTTTGCTAAGAAGGTCGTCGTCGTGTTCGAAGGGAGCACGTCGTCAAAGCCTTGCCTCCTCTCCGTGAAACCCTTTCCGCCTCTCCGCGCCGCCAAGCCTCCTCTCTTCGAGAAGAGCTCGTCGTCGCCGCCTCTCCACACTTCCACGAAGGTCGCCGCCTCTCTGGGAAGGTCGTCACATCCTCCAAAAAGGTCATCGTCATTTCCATGTAAGGCCGCCGCTTAGTTCCCTCATTCCCAAGTTCGTTCCCGCCACCATGGAAGCGTCCAGGTCCAATCTCGGTCGATAATTTGTCGACTGAGAGCCCACCTGCGTGCGGCGTCCAGGTCCACTCTCGATCGAGAATTTGTCGACTGCGGGTGGACCTGGACTCTGCGTGCAGGTGGGCTCTCGGTTGACGAGTTGTCGACTGAGATTGGACCTGGACTCCTTTAACTATACAGTTATATTGTTTTTCCATTTTATATGGTTTGATAACATCCCACTTCCTTAATCAATTGCTTAACACCCAATTTTGTTAGTTGCATGCTAGCCTAGATCTCTTCTACTTTCCTTAGTGTTAATTTCTTAAAGAATTTTCTCTAGTTAGTGTTACTTAACCTGCTTTTAGTTGTTTAGTTAGTTGATTTCCTAGTTAGTGTATGATTTCTTTGTTTAGATAATTTCTCTAGTTAGTTGATAGATCAGGGATGCCATTATTAGATTAGTGTAGTTGCTTGTTCTTTCTAGCTTGGCCTAATTGCTTGCCATTTCCAATCTTCAACTAGTTTCTCTCTATTGCTAGTGTATTGATCATTTCTTTCTTAGTCCATGATATCTAATTTTCCAGGGCTGGTCTAGATTTTAAAATTTTTCCTTCCATTTGCTTACATCTTAGTGTAAACAATCATACCCCCATTTAAACCATAAAAATTGTAGCTCTATGCACTAGAAGTCTGGATAATGACATCATGACTGGAAGGAAATCCTTATATTATTAGGAGTAAACTTTGGATACTCCCAAATTGACACTTTAGGGTTGATGCATGAAATAATGCATTTATATATTAACTTAGAAACCCGTTCAAAATTTACTCATTATGAGTAAACTTTGGATAGTACCTGGTTTGGGACTGTTTTTGGATATTTAATCTCACATAGGATGTACCTGTATAATGTATGTTTAGTTTTGTAGAAAATTTTAGTAGGATTTCTTCATTTGTTCTTTGGGTACATATGTGAGTGGTTATTTGCCATTTACATCGGTGTACTTGGAGAACTTAGGGGAAATGCTGCTGAAATTTTTTTCAAAACTAAACATACATTATACAGTTACTAGTGAGATTAAATATTCAAAAATGGGATAGGTGGTACAGTTTAGTATATAAGTAATTAACTTCCTATCAATAAAAACTTACAGATTATTATAGTATCAATATTAAACAGTTAGTTTTATAATTAATTTTAATGTGATATAGAAAATGGATTGAAGTTGGATGTCTATCAAGAACCGTTGCAGTCTAGAGTTTGCCAAAGGTCTTGATGAATTTATCAGATTTGCTGAGGAACATAGGAAACTACCTACAGATAGGCTATATTATCCATGTAGAAATTGTTGTAACAATTTGAAAGTTGATATTGGTGAGGAAATTAAGAATCATGTCAAATGCAATGGGATCATACAAGGTTATAATTAATGGTATTGGCATGGAGAGAAATTGAATTATGGATCAAAAAATGTCGATACTAATAGTTGTGGCATAGAAGATATAGATAATGATGATAATGTTAATGATGAACCGATTCAGGTTGATATGGTTGATCAGATGCTACGTAGTTGTCGGGACAATGTCATTGATCCACCTTCTTTATTTGCAAACATTGTCCATGATGCTGAAAAACCATTATATAAGGGTTGTACTAAGTTCACAAGGTTGAGTGCTGTGATGCAATTATATACTCTTAAAGCTCAAAACCGTTGGAGCAATAAGAGTTTCATTTCACTGTTGTGTTTGTTAAAGGAAATTCTTCCTGAAGGCAACGAGCTTGTAATTTAAACATATCATACAAAGAAAATAATGTGCCCAATGGGAATGGAGGCTAAGAAGGTTCATGCATGTCCAAATGATTGTGTGTTATTTCATAAGGACTATAGTAATTTGATAAATTGTCTAAAATGTGGTGCGTCAAGGTATAAGACTACAAATTCAGCTAAGGCTAAAAATGGCTCTCCTTCCAAGGTGATGTGGTATCTACCAACAATACCACGATTTCAACGTTTATTTGCTAATACAGAAGATGCACAAAATTTGTCTTGGCATGGGGAGTTAAAGGTCAATGATGATGGCGTCCTACGACATGCATCTAATTCACCACAATGGAAGAAAATTGATTTATTATACCCTCAATTTGGTAAAGAACCAAGAAACCTAAGACTTGGGCTCTGTACAAATGGAATGAATCCCTATGGTACATTAAGAAGCCAACATAGCATGTGGCCTGTTATGATTGTTATATACAATCTTCCTCCTTGGTTGTGTATGAAAAATAAGTATGTGATGTTGTCAATATTGATATCAGGGCCCAAGCAACCTGGAAATGATATTGATGTTTACCTTCAACCTCTAATTGATGACCTAATGAAACTATGGGAAGAAGGTATTATGACATATGATGCTTCACGTAAAGAGATCTTCAGTTTGCGTGCTATGTTATTTTGCACGATTAATGACTTTCCATCTTATGGAAATTTGTCTGGATATAGCATAAAAGGATACAAAGCATGTCTTGTTTGTGAGGAAAATACTGATTCAATCAGACTGAAACATGGTGGTAAAATCGTATATCTTAGTCATCGGAGATTTCTCCCACCAGTGCATCCTTATCGAAGGCAACGCAAAACCTTTAATGGGTCAACTGAGGAACGAAGTGCTCCTAAACCTATACTAGGAAATGTTGTATATGATAGGGTGAAACATATTGTTAATGAATTTGGAAAGAGTTCAAGTAGTCATACACTCGCATGTGACAAATCCCTATACAAGAAGAGGTCAATATTCTGGGATCTCTATACTAGTGCTTTCAAGCATTACGTAGGGGCGACCACACGCAGTAAGGTGGCAATAGATATAGAAAATTGGCATGATGTTCCTAATGCCAAAAAAGACCTCATATGGAAAGATATATCTGTGAGTGGAAGTGATATTATTTTAATATGTTTTTTATCTATTGATTCTAATTTAGTTTGCTTGGAATTAATTCCTTTTCAAAACAACATTATTAATTGCTTCTTTTGTATGTATAGGGTGTTTTTCATCTAAATGAAAAAGATCACAAGAAAAGAGTGCTACAACGTTGTGGTGTACGATGGAGGGGTTTTAAGACATATCTTGTAAAGGAATTTATAAATAATCCTAAACAAAAGAAGAAAGCTACAGATGTATATATTTTTATAGATCCTGAGGTGTGGGAAAGATTTGTTGCAGCTAGGAGATCAGAAGAGTTTCAGGTAATAAAGATTGTGATGTATTGTATGAATATTTAATTTTATACAATTAAGGAGGTGAATCTTTTTATACATGTTTGCCAAGTCTAAATTGCAATACCTCATTTTAAATGATCAGGCCATTCACCAGGTTCAAAAGGAAAGATGGGCTAAAAATGTGCATGACCATCGCTTGGGGCCCGGTGGTTATGCCTTCCACCGCCAACTATAAGAGAAGCAATCCTCTTCTGGAGAAGAATCTAGTACAAATCCAGTTGAGAGACCACCCCGACACATGACATGGATTGATGCTAGAAAGAATCGAGCAGGTGAAATTGTCAACCCTGCAACTAAGGAGGTGGCACAAAAGATGGTAGGTTTATCCCAACTAAGTATTTATATCTAATTGATATTGTGATTTAATATTTTTATTAACTATGAATAGATTGATCTCCACGAGCAAAGGAAGGAAGGAAAGTTCATCCCAACTGGCTACATGGATGAACTAGTAGTTGCTCTTGGTACGAAGGAGCATCATGGTCGTGTTTGGGGATTAGGAGCTGGCATAGGATTCAAGTCTTATTTTGGCCCTTCACAATCTAAAAGAGGTCGTGTAGGAGGTCTTACACAAGAGGATCTTGAAGCATTAGTAGTGCAAAAATTAAAAGAAATAATGTCTTCATTTCAGCCTACTCAACCTTCTCAACCTACTCATATTGCACGTCTCTCAAGGGATGAGGTACAAGCCCATACTCCAGTTGTAGAAGGTCATGGGAGCACTCCCGATGACCCACCATAACAATCTGCAGTAAGTTTTTGTTCTATATGTTGTGTTATTAGTATGATAAATATATGATAATATATATAGTTGTAACATGTATTTGTTCTACTATTTCTTATATAACTTATATTATTTCAATCTAGGTTGGTATGAACTGTAAACTTGCAGTGGAGGTTCCAGAATATAATGTTGTGGCAGCGGGCAAGGTGTACAACCTTGGTGGTACATTGCATTGCCAAAAAATTACTGATGACATTTTCCGTGTGTCCATCCATCTTGTGTATGACGGAATGGGGGACAAACCACTACCCATACCTAATCCTGAATATAGTACAGTTGAAGAAGCTGAGGGTGCTATGGTGGGTTGGCCTAGACACTTGGTTATCAATGACAAGGTATACCTTATTTCTACCATATTTTTCATATTTGACTGCATATATGAACTCGTGTAATATAAGTATGTAATTTAATTAACAGGTTTGTAAACCAAAAAGTAAAAATTCTACTAGTCATTCTCCTATGCCCAAGCCATCTTTCATTCCTGAAGCTACATTCGACGAATTGGGAAGCAAATGTAAATGTTTGTGTCGATACTTAGCCAACCAAAGCTCAGGATTACGAATGTTGGTCAATTTAACAGAAGATGCAGTTGGGAGGGATTTTGAGAATTTAATTTTTCTTGATGATATTATAGAGTTGTTCCAGTATGATTGGCTAAATACTTCGGTAATAGAAGTATGGATAAGGTAATGATCTATCAATATATATATCAAATTCCAATACACATTTTTAGCTTAGTTCTATATATGGAAATAATTACAAATGTTTTACAGCCATTTATATACTGAGATCACAAATTTTGATATAGAGAATGTTGGATTCTTAGTTCTTTCAATCACTAGTCAAGTGGAGATAAATTTTGAGGATGTGAATGAGTACTTCTCTACTGCATTCAAATATTTTGCTAGTGAAGGGAAGGAAATTATCCTAATTCCTTTTAACGTGCAGTAAGTATTATTATTCAATATAATTTTAATAATGAATAAAATTATTTATTTTAATGTTTGTTTTATTCTTAGTCAGAGGTAGACATTGGGAATTAGTGGTGATTGCCCCTAAATTGATGACTCTTTATTATCCTGACCCAATGGGTAAAACAACAAGGAGTCATAAACTGAAATTGCCAGCTATGGAGTAAGTATAAATTTAGTCAATTCTTCAACATGATATTTCTATTTAGAATTTCTATTTTACCAACTATTATTTAATTGATAGGGGTATAAAGACTTTTGGTGATGCTGGAGGACAAATACCAACAAAATTAAAGACATTGACTTTGAAAAATGTCAAGATAGCTACTTTGACAACTGCTTAGTCTTATATGTATTAATTTTCAATTCTAATATGTCAACTCTTATAGTGTTATCTCAACTGTTCTTTATAGTAGTTTACTAACATTAAGTATAATTTGTTATTTGTAGTGTCCTATGCAAAATAATGATTGGGCTTGTGGCTACTATGTAATGAAATATATGCAAGCTATTGTCAAACAAGCATCAGATGACATTCAAACTATAAGTCAGTTAATAAAGAATAACATCATAAATTTACAAGTGATTGTAGTCATTTTATAAAATATTAGCATGTGCATTTTCTGTTACAGATCTTTACAACTCAGCCTTACACCCTTGTGGACTTGAATGAATTCCGAGAAGAGTGGTCAGATTCTTTTCTAAATGAAGTCAATATAGCATTGGATTAAATATGTCAGCTCCATTTATGTATGTGGCCCTTTCATATTTACTTTTGTATCTGATTAATATCATCTCAGACTTGCAATCTAACATTTTGTAAATTTTTATGTGATTATGAATCATTTTTATCATGAATGTGTAGTTTTGAATGGTGACGGTTGAGCATCAATGCTCCCCTCTCCCAGAATATATGAATCTTCTTGTTTTTCTGTTCTATTTCATTTTCTGCAGAAATTAAAAAAAAATCGTAACTTCTAGCGTCAGTTTTTTAAATAACCGACCCTAAAGATTGAATGACCACTTCAGTGTGATCCTCGGTCGAGAACATTTTCGACTGAAAATATTTCGGTCAACAATTTTCTCAACCGAGAGAGTTTTACAAGGTTAGTTTTTTTGGAATAACTGACCTTAAAGATTGAATAAAAGACTTCAGAGTAATCCTCGGTCAAGAAATTTCTCAACCGAGGATTACTCTGAAGTCTTTTATTCAATCTTTAGGGTCGGTTATTCCAAAAAAACCAACCCTATAAAACTCTCTCGATCGAGAAAATTGTCGAACGAAATATTTTCGGTCAAAAATGTTCTCGACCGAGGATCACACTTAAGTGGTCATTCAATCTTTCGGGTCAGTTATTCCAAAAAAACCAACCCTGTAAAACTTTCTCGATCGAGAAAATTGTCGACCGAAAATATTTCGGTCGAAAATTTTCTCGACCGAGGATCACACTGAAGTGGTCATTCAATTTTTAGGGTCGGTTATTCCAAAAAAAACGACCCTGTAAACGATATCGATCGAGAAAATTGTCGACTGAGATCGTTACAGGGTCAGTTTTTTTGGAATAACGGACGCTATAGAGCAAATTCTCGCCTGGGTCGGTGTTTTGCGTCGGTGTTTACTCTGTAAGGTCGGTTTTATTTGGTCAAATAAACCGACGCTATAGAGAAAACTCTATAGCGACGGCCACTTAGGCGTCGGTTATAAAGTGACGCTGCAGGCTTAAAAAAATTGACGCTACAGACCATTCTTGTACTAGTGCCGACTCACTTCTGAGCCGATCAAACAAGGGGAATGATGGGGAAAGAGAGAGGGTAGAGTTTATTATATAATAGTATTTTGAATTCATATTTTCCAATAATAGATTTTTTGGGTGAATAAACAAAAACTGTGTACATATTAGCGCTATGACGTCACTTTACAAGGAACAATATATTTTGAAAATTTACATTTGTATACCATAAAATAAAATAGAAAACCCATTGTTATGTGTATTACTTCTTTTAGATCTATATATTTTGAATATTATATTAATTTTTATAAAATAAAATAGGAAGATACTTATTGCATGTATTAGTTCTGCTGGAACCATGAAATGAAGAAGAAAGTACTGTTAATAACACAAATATGATATAGTAATATAAGTAACTTGTCTAATTAGAAAATAATAAAAGAGAACAACAATGTCAAACAAATTCGTTGTTATGAGTATATGATATTTCTAAGATGCAAATCATAAATAAGATAAATAGAAAATAACCTATGACATGTAGAGGAGTTTTGTGTTAAAAAAGAACAAAGTAAAATATATGTTTAACATACCAATATATGGCTATCTTGACTGGAGAAATCCTAATCTCAAAATTAAAAAGTTCGTATGCATGTTCTTTAGAATTGGCCACATGTATCCCAATGAACATTAAGAGCACACAACATGGATAACTTTTATGCAATCTTGACCATGATTGGGATATGTAGACCCTATCATTATGATTAGTAGTATATATGTAACCTATCCCTAAATTTTATGTTTGTTGATGAAGTATAAGAGATGTGTAGTGATTATGATGGACTAAATCCTAAGTTGTAATCATATAACCCTATCCTATATATGTTTGGTACTACATATGATTTATTAGTAGCATTAGGTTTAATAACCACAAATAATATCTCAATACACACAGAATTGACCTAATAACTTAGATATGAATCAATATTTAGGTGACCTCATTATATATGTCATGCATGCTTCAATTGCTCACTAATACACATATATGGACTAAGATGCGACTAATTAGAAATCATATGAGAATTAATATGAATAAAGGGTTAATATGGGCTCTAATTTGCTTAATATAGATAATGGAATAGTAATTGAATTTCCAGACAAGTGGAAATGATTAATATACCATTATCTAAGTCAATATTGTCATCAATAGAATTAATGGTTTAAATAAGTAAAATTTGGACAATAGTGTAGTTTAATACACCATAAACCTTTTGATAAAGATAAGATCATGATTGGAGTCAAAATCCTAAATATTGATAATTACTATTATGTATGTAATTAATATTAAGATAAAGGAGGTAAACTATAATTGTATTGGAACTCATATAAGATAATGCAATAAGTGAAATCAAACTTTAAAATCATAATTTAAGTGGTTGATTTGGTTTGGGTACCAAGTTTCACCCAATTGGATAATGTTTTCTATCTCAATTAAAGTGGAAAAGATAACTCTAGAATAATGTAGACATATTTCAAACTGTAATACAGTTGGTTTGGTTTATTATAGTGTCAAGCTCCTATTTATATTTATGATATGATGACTTAGATTTCTTGGGCTCTATCTAAGCCATTGGATCAACATCACATGACTCCTAGTTTCTCACCTACCAACATTTGGTAGGAGATTTAGAATGGGGTGACACAATGTCCTCGAGTCTTCTCCTCCTCCCTGGATTCTCTCTCTCTACTATCCTCCTTACACTCAAATCCACTTATGTTCAAATCCCTCACACATAGACTATCTTCTTGATTCCTAGTTTGATAGGCACAACTACAAAAATGCTTTTTACAACAGTTCATTTTCCATTTTATGACAGGTGTCATCCGTTCTATTAGATAGCATTGTCTTATGGGAGGGTTCTATATACAATAAGTATTTCACATGTTGTAATATATGTATTTGATACAATAATTAATGCATGTCGTAATTCACTGAACACACCCTGGTTATAATAGGGTTGTTTTATACAACATGTTGATAAAAAAAGGAAAATACACCTAGACACAAGTTTCAAACTTGAGGCCACATCAAAATAAAGTGTAGCTCAAACTGATGAATTAGTTTCTTTTTATGGACCACATAATTTCTTTATTGTACATATAGAAAAAATCGCGTATACACCTATTGTGTAAATATCATCTATTACAATAGATAACAATTACAACAGGTAAAAACCTATTGGTGTGATTATGGTATATTACAATGGGTTAGAGTATGTTGTGTAATTATAGTCTATTATAATGGGTTAGCATACATGACTATTACTATGTGTTAGAGAATATTGTGTAATTATGGTCTTTTACAATGGGTTTGAGTATGTGGTAATATCATAGTCTATTACAACAATTTAACTCATGTTGTAGTATGACATGTATTAAAACGAGTTTGACTGATGGTATATAACTTTTGTTGTATAATATATATAATAAACAAAAAAAAATATTGGTTGTAATAAATATGCTATCTACAACATAACTAGAAGAACTATTGTGTTTCACATGTTGTAAAAAGTATCTTCTGTACTAGTGAGGAATTCATCTAAGCAATTCCCTAGTTGACAAAGAGGCTACTAGCATCTCCTATTTCCTTCCATGATTTGACTCCTTGCCTCAACATGTCTTCTAGCCTATATAGGATACCTCAAAATCCTCCACAAAGCCCTCGGGAACCTTTTTAAAGCCTATGTTTATCATCCATTTCCATACAACTATCTTCCCAAACTTTGCTTTAGTTATCCTCTAACAAGGGGTTGGTGGTAGCACGTAGGTTGATCGCAAGCTTCTGTGGCGCTTGGATTTTGAACAACAACCAATCTAGAAGGTATTGAAACCATGAATTGTTAGATTTTGGATGTGTGATTGTTTTTACTCTTTTATTTCTTCCGCTTTATAGGGTTTAATTGTTTGTGCTATGCTGAAAATCTGATCAACATTTTCCATTTTTCATTGTGTTTGACTTTGATGCCCTAGTTTGAAGTGTTATAACTTCATTTTGAGCTAGTAGGTCCTCAATTTGTTTTGTTGCAAGCATTGATGTTTCCTTTCCTACTGAATAATGGCAAAGTATACTCTCAGGTGTTCATGTCAAAAGAAACTTAGGGTTTGGTATGTTTAACATTAGGCAAACTGGGCGAGCCTTGTTCAGAGGTTGGTTTTCTTGTATCATCTATGTACAATAGTTTGGATCTGACGATCAAAGCTTTAGTGACCATATTCCTTGTGTGGGTAGTTCAACATTGAGAAGAAAATGATTTCCCATTTATTTTACGATTTTTCCCTTGCTTGGGTTTAATTAGTGTCACATGCATCATGGTTACTCAGGTCTCTTGATTTCATTTTAGTGATATGTCACACTTTTTATTTAATTGAATGGTTTTACAAGTGTGTCCTATAACGTAAAAAGACTTGTGATGTGTGATGTAGGGACTCATTGATCTTTTTATCAACTTTTCAATTTTAACTTTCAATCAATGAGTTTATGTTTGATAATTTATATATATTTACTCATCTGAAAAATACACATAAATATTGGTTTGAATCAGAAGAGTAAGGGATAACATTTGGCATAAGTTTATAACTTAATCCAATATAATCAGAAGTCAAAATCATATAGTATTTTTAATATACTCATTAATTAATGTTTTACATATATTGTAATGATAGGAGAAGACATGATTGGATTTAGATTTTGACTTTGATTGTTGACACACATATGTGAGGTATGCTTCTCTCTCCTAGATCATATTGTATAATGACTATTAATTATCTCATCGAGTTGTATGTTGATTCGTCTATGAGTCATATTGAACAATGGCTTATATTTTTTCTCTCTCTATGACTTGATTGTGCCATATTATTTTGAAAGTCACTTTTTATGTCGATTCAACCCGATTGGGTCCAAAGTATTGAAATTTTTCTAATAGATTGTTCTCAAATTCTAACCTATTATTGTATCTTGTTGTTTGATTCAGTTTTCTTCTTAAAGAATTCATTGATCAATATTCAATGGAAATTCAAATTGACATATGTTGTCCATGATTGTATCATTGGAAATATTTATAAATCTTTATGGAGTTCTTCTCATTTGGATACTATATTGTGATCCGACCAAACTGGTTCTTGCCTCTCTAATTAAAATACATGTTTGATTGAAATAACTTGTATAATGTACATAGTAGGTGTTGTGTCCCTATTGTGTGTACCAATAACAAAGGAACTAGATGGTGAGTTCTGACCTTGGGTAATAGTGTTGTGATGCCATTATACTTCCAAAGATTATGGTGGCAAACCCATAATATGTGGATATGGTAGTGATGCCATTTATCTTGAATTTTATTGTACTTGTTGTATCATGATAATGTTCATGTATAATTCTTATTATGTATTCTTGTTCACTGATTTGATATCTGAAGGCAAGATTTAATAATGATGGCCTTTATTCCTTTATATATTCTTTGTGGCTTACTTTATGAGGATCCCTTTTAATATCAATCTGGATGTTCTATTTCCTTTTCATTGGGATCCATGTTTATTTTACTTTTGACATACTTTATTCTTATTCATTTTCCAATCTTTATTTTAAGTGCATACCATATTTTATTGATAAATTTCCAACTTGTATTATCTTGTAGGATTGTTCCCAACCCCTTAGGAGGAAATGATCTTGGTTGAGGATGAAGCATAACCTTCTTAAGAGAAGGTATTTCCTTAGAGATAGATTGAAGTATCCAGGTTGCCCTTTGTGGCATATTCAGATTAGGTGCTTCGATATACCTTTGTATAAACCATGTGTGGTGATGAAATAATGACAAAAATGACAATGTCGTAATAGTTAGACTTTTATCTTTTGTTCTATACTTTTATATTTGATATGTTACATGGTTGAATTTTCATCTACCGTCCTTAGCAAAAAAATCTTTATGACATTTGACTTTGGATGTATTGTAACTTTTCCTTGAGTAAGCGAGTGACTCCCCTATCAAGTCTCGCTCCTTACCATATGTATACTAATTAAGGAAAAGAACTAAGGCTCCATTGAAATAAGAAAATGTACCATTCATAGACTTTTACCTGAGACCTCTCAAATATAGTTAAAAATTCTTATTTTCCCATCACATAACAAAAAATAATTATTTATATATTACATATATTCATTTAGTTCTTATATGTTAAAGAGTGTTTCTTATTTTTGTTGGGAGATCATGCCCTCTTCTTGTCCCTTATATATGTCAATACCTTATTACATGAATGTATTCATGTTACATCACTCCCATAAACATTTGTGTACCCATGAAATTAATATATATTCTCAATTGTTTTCTACTATTAAACATGGGTTTTAAAAGATGCTAAGAAAATACAAAATTAATTGTGGGTTGATTTTGTGTTGGATAAGTACCAATTTGGATTTAGAACTATCTAATACTGATCCATATAGGGCCCATATTTTTTACAGACTAATAAGCCATAGAATAAAATAGAATTTTACAATATGTAACTTAACTTTGAAATCAGTTTGTTAATTCTCTATTTCTATTTGAACAGAGACTAAAAATATTATATTAATTCATATAGATTGATATTGTTTTATTCTATTATGTAAAATCATTATTTGAACTATTAAATTATATCTTTTTTGGGGTATTGATAACTAGTGATGGTGTAATGTTTACATCTTTTTAGAACTAGTATTGTCCTCAATTGCCAACCTAGAGGCAAAGTAACTTCTATTCAGACATATATATTAATTTAACTCATCTTGACAAAATCCAACCCAAAATCATTTTTGTAAGGGTCCGAGCATGTAGGATTTTGAGATTTAGATGAAAAAAGTTATACAAAATCCACCCAATTTTAGTAACTTTACTTCAAAATGTTGTTTTTATTTTTTTACAGTTCGATCATAGTACTTAACTCTTATATAAATATCAATTCTTTTTCCTTCGTGGACTTCAACAAAAAGATGCCATGAATTCTTTCAATTTACTACATATTATCGATCCACATAGTCTACGCTATGGTCTTGGAATTAATCTCTTTGACACCGTGATTATTCAAAATAATTGTGTTTTACCAATAACTCCAAGTTTACCAAATCCATGCCGATTTTACATATATTCATCGTAGAATACTTTCATTTTGACATGATAAGTAATATCCATATAGATCTAACTACTCAACACTTCGTTGTTAACCTGAAATACAGTTTTTTATGATGGACTTATACAAAAGGCCGTCAAGTCAAATCTGAAGTCGGTTGCATACACCAGCAATATGTTTTGTTCGCAAATCATTGATCTAGCTTTTTTGTTATGTCGAATATTGTCACGATTTCATGATGTTAGCTTGGAGTTTTCTATCAATATATCAGTCCATAACTATTTGAAACGAAGAAAGATTAACGACCATATATATACCTATCATCAAGCATTAGAGCACATCCGCCTTACATTTCTTTTAGAAAAGAAAAATAAACAAATATTATCTACTATTCTTATGTGTACACGGAGTAATCTACACCCTCTACCGGATTAGTGCCACGTTTTAATTAGATTTAATCTAAACTAACTATTTTAATTGCAACTACACATGTTGAACGACAAGAAGAGGTGTAGTCTGCTTCTTTCCCAACTAAGAACATCAAATCTGAACTTAATATTTATATAAATCTGAGCCAAACAGGATCCACGGTGGTCTCCCCTATGTCATGTCATTTTGCACGGGCTGTCCAAATCGTGTTCCGGACCTTCCGATCCATTATGGAGGCGATGGAAACTGCCTGCGGTCCAAGAGTTGTCTGGAACTGGAATAGTTTCTGTCCAATTTCCCCAATCAACAACGAAGCTGTTTCGCAAGCGAGGCTTTCTGAGCGGTAGCTATCATAATAGGGTTGAAACATATACGTCAAGGGCTCTCTAATATTGGGGGACAAACCTACTTTAAGGGTTTTGGCCTCTTTCTTTCAACATACGATATATTTATGGTCTGCAGCCAGTGCGTTAACTCACGTAGATACAACCCACAACTTGCCAGCACGACTACTGTCGTCTTCAGGTGGGAGTGGAGAGATTCTTTTCGTTCTGCATGTCCAACATGCGTAGTCGCATCTCGCAATGTTAGGAAACGAGATCCCTTGATCAGTCTGTGGCTCTGTGCCAAACAATCACTCTAAAGCCCTGTTTGGTACGATGTAACCAGGTGCAGTTCGATGAATTAAAAATCAGATCAATACTAATCATGTAGTTTGTACTTCGTCAATTTTGTTTGGTATGGTGCGGGATGAAGTTATGAGTTTCTCTTGCATTGTTTGGTAGAAGTAGTTTTATTCCTGTGATTATGTTGGTTAATAGAAGAAAACATGCTGCTGCGATTGTGTAGTGGTGGCGATAAAAAGTAACAGAAGTAAAGTAGTGGTCCTAGATGAGTCAGACCAGTCACCAGTGGGCCCGGACTGCTATAGCTGACCGGTTCTCATTTTTTTTTTACAAGGAGAGGCAACGAACATCCAGCATACGTTGTTGTAATATGGAAGCACGGGACAACTGCACCCGACCACGCCGTAGAAGGGCGCGGAACAAAAGCAACGATTTTGAGCTATTTTATGGAAAAGAATGCAGCTGCAATTCCTGCAATTGCACCCGATTACACCATACCAAATGTTTGCATTCTGCAATTCACAACAATTAAAAGATCGGAATTAATATGTTGTCCTACCAAATAGGCCCTAAATACAATGATGCCTAAATGTGTATGATAAAAAACGTTGATACTGGATGGTCGTAGACCATTGCTGAGCAAATTCAGTTCGACTCCTGTAGCTGTGTGATAATTAGGGGTGGTTGCCCTCCTTATTTAAATTACTGGTATTTGTACACAAACTGCAAGTCAAATGAATGATTAAAATGTCCCTCGGCATTTCATCCGTTATTTGTATCATAACATGTTTGGTTTCCCTGGATCGTATTTTGATATGCATTTGTAGAAGATTTATTTTCGGCTTGCCGGATTCGAAACAGAATTAATCTCCAGATTTTCTGACATCAAAGAATCTTGTGTTTTGGTTTTACATCAAAATACTCACAGACGTCAAAATCTAATTGTGCTGGCTGGTGGACCAAGAAAAAAAAAACATGTACTGCACAAATTCAGAAAATTAAATATAAAATTAATATTTACGTGATTTTGACAATGCAGCATTTTATAAATACAGGTTGACCTAATTACAGAATTATGTTAGATTTTAAATTACCTGTGTCTCGCATATTTAAAAAAAGTGGTGTCCACGCCGACGTTACATTTTTTATCTTACCAGCCAGATGTTCTGAACTATTGATTTCCTCTGCATCTGCCGTTGTGATCCCAAAATTTTGTGGGATCCATGCCATACAGATATCAGGATTCAAGATAACGAAACCGAACGGCCAAAAGTCATGCACCAAAGGTTAATGGCTCAATTGGAATTGTTAATGAACTGGAGCGCCCCTATGGAGGTATAATACACGTTTTTCTTTGGAGTAACTTCCTCTTTGATAGAGACGTTTATGTATAGTTGTTTGAGAAGGCAATTGCTTAGCGCTGAAATTTTCTGAATATGGGACGGGTTTAACATCTATCTATAAGTTTCCGAGATTGTTGGGATGTCGCCGCCTCTGCAAAGGGTTTAAAGATGAGTAGTGATATCCATACCCTCTCCCATTACCTTTAACATATCTGTATCTTGGGATCAAAGAGTCGTCATAGAAAATTAGGATAATTTGTCATGTGGCAGGAAAGAAGAAGAGAAAATATGGAGGAAAAAGTCCAGAAAAAAAAAGAGAAGAGAGAATTTTCTTTTGGTCGTAATTTTCAATATGTAATAAATATTTTGAAGAAATAAAATTTATTTAAATTCTTATAAAAACATTATCCAACAAGTAAACATATTTTAGAAAAAAATAATTTGAAATTAAAAAATAAGTGTTGTATATATTGAAGATAGTACTCATTTTTCAAGTAATACACTAGTTCTAAAATAAGTGTTGTATGACGTATTTTTTAGAAGTACTCATTTCATGTCATTTTATTTTATAGTAAGTATTAAAATGAGTATTGTATTATACTATTGGAGATAGTACTCATTTTTTGAGTAAAGCACTAATCTAAAAAATATTATATGTTGTTCTTTTGGGGATTATACCCATTTTATGAGTAAACAAAAAATAAATACTATACCAAAAGAATGACATACAATACTCCTTTTTTAGTTAGTGTGTCACTCAAAAAATGAGTATTATCACCAAATATATAGTAGAATACTCATTTTATATTTATTTTAAAATACAATGACATCAAAAATATATACTTATCAAAAGAACAACATGAAATACTCATTTTTGAGTTTGTGTGTTGATTAGAAAATGAGTATTATCCCTGACATATGCAATACTCATATTTATATTTGGTATTATTTTTCTTAAAAGTTTGTTGACATTGGTCTTCCTGGATTCTTTTTTTATAAATATTACAATATTCTTATTTCTTTAAAGAATTCATTAGGGTTTGAAACCTACAAGTAGAAGAACCTTCTCTTTCTTCTTTTTTCTCTTTCTTCCACTTTTTCCCTCCCAATTCTCTCTCTCTCTCTCATCTGAATTTCCATATCAGCACATTTAAGACTTCCTCAATGCAGGGTATACCAGGTATGAATGGGGTTCTATGTATCGTGCTCCTTTACCAGATGGATCTTTTGTAACCGTCCACTGTCTTTTATATGTCCCTACTAATCCTAAAGATATAGTCCTATCAAGGTATGGGGTACGACACATATCAATTGGAAGATCAATTTCCTTAGTTATGTTTGAGGTTTGATTAAAATAGAGATCAAATTGGTTAAATAGCATAGAGACCTCATCAACCATGAGGTATAATGCATGACATCCATCTCATTTCACCACACCGAAGATCCTAGTGATATACCTCAAACATAGGAAGTGAATATGTAATGTTCATTAATATTTTAATGGTATAATTTGAGGAAGTACACATGAGTACAAACCTTTGAGAGTAGTTTCATTGATCATAATAGGGTTTTCGACTTATGATCGAATGTTGGCATTTTTATAATCTTAAACATATTTTATGAATTTATTTAAATTATAATTTTCTCCAATTCATAAACTATCCATAATGACAAATCATGTGAATAATTATCATGAAAGAACATATCACACGAATAAGAAGGCTAACTAATCACCATCTAAGTGGTAACTTAGGGATGTCTTTAAAGAAGACATGAGAAGCTAGAAGACTCTCTAAGATTTTAAGGGAAGTACTTAAAGAAGAAAGAGATACTAGAAGTTTTGGTATGTATGCCTCAAGTGGCAATCATATGATGAGTGTAATGGCATAACTTGTAAATGATTTAATTAATAATAAAGGCAATACTCCATTTTATTCTATTTTCTCTAGTTATGGGATAATGATGTTCCATAACAAATGTTTAAAGAATGATATTACTCAATGATGTATGTCTTTGGGTTGAGGACCTAAACAATTCGATCATACAAATGTTAAGAGCATATACATTATTGTTATGCGAATAGTTGGTTGTTATTATGGAAGGTTAATAGACAACAATAACACTTAAGACTAGAGTGTGTGTTGGTTGATGATAGAATCTTATTAGTCATGAAATAAAATATCAAATAAAATACATAAATACTTGTTAGAGAACATTGTGTCTAACAGACCCATCTTGAGAGTGATACATGGAACCATAGAATAGTAGTCAAAATCAACTCTCATAGTGTTGGTGGTCATTGTGGTTCTTAGACCTCAAATCACTACACTCATCGTATGTCATTTGATGTACTTTGGCATCATCAAACTGACCTTGAATAAGGGTTGCCATAAAGGTGATGCTCAAATGCATTATGACACATGCAAAATGATTGTGAGTGATGTAGATGGGATTTCTCCCTCATATAAGAGTTTGATATCCCAACCACTTGATAAGGGAGACTGATAAAAGAATTGCCATAAGAATGTGAACTAATATGTTATATTGAGTTTAGATATATCTCAGACAGACTACTTAATTTCAAGAAACATGAATTGAATACTGATGTGGATGATGATTCCATTCCTCGAGTTCAATATGGTTATCAGAGACAAAGGAACTATACAATCACTATAACACCAATCACGGATTGTAGGTTGAAGTTGTTCTCCAACTTTTCAAGTTACTTCGGTAGCAATGATGTTTTGCAAGATACCAATCATTTCTTATGATCTCATAAATTAGTTATAGATATTCACTATCAATGTAACTTGGGACATATAGGTTCGGACACATAGGAATGCACTTGGAATAGGATGTTGTTCATGAATAATATTTAGCATTGATTACTAAAGTGTTAGGTATTTAATTTAACTGCATTCTAAAATGACCAATTCAACAAGTGAATTGATCATCTCAGATGCATGAATCGATCGGCTCAGGTTGTCAACAAGACTTTTGTTAGATCAATGAGATTGGATCAAGGATTGATGCTGACATCATGTTGTGCATTAATGAACATTATTGCCAAAACATTTGCACATAGGAAATATATTGAAATAATTGGTTCAAACGTTGAACCTAGTTTCTTATGTGTGAACTGACCAATTTACATGTGAGCTAGCCAGTTCGAGATTCACATATTCTGGAAAATTTATGAAATTTTGTCTCTTTGACTCCCAAACTGACTAGAAGCCCTAATCCTAACCCTCCTATAAATAGACAGGTACAGGGGCTTTCCAGACATAATAATAAGCTCTGAAAATTGTTGTCTTCTCTGATTGTGGTAACCAAGAGAGCCCAAACAAGTTCTACCCATCAATGGGAGGAATAATAAGGGAGAGACTAATATGGGAGATCAAGTTTATGCTAGCATGTCAACTAGAAGGAACAACTCCTTCATGTATAATTATCTTGATCGATAGGAGTTCACAGTGGTCTATGTGAACTACTCTAGAGACCAGAGGTACTTGCCCTACTCAGAGAATTCTACCAACCACTATCTGTGGTGTCCAACCAGGAGGCCGACAATGAAAGTCGTCCATGTGCGACTTGAAGAAAGGTGCACACTGGTGCCAGGAAATTGTCACTGGTCTTGCTGTAGGACCAGGTAAAACCTTACAACCCTCTTTCCCATCTCATAGTTGTTGACACGATGTACTATTCAATGGGAATATGGCAAGTAAAACCTTTGTTTCCGCAACCAACTTTGATCTCATATTTTCTAACAGTGGTATCAGAGCCACATCAATTTGCTATGCTTTGGGATTTAATCGATATGATTGGATTTTTCTTTTGTTAATTATTTATTACATATGATACAAATATTTTAATGATTAATGGCACATCAGATTAAATACCAAACACGATCCCTATATATGATGTAATATAAATATGCAATATGCATCGCCTTAAAATCATTTTTATGGTGATTGGAAACATGGTTAAGATATGATATATATGCAATATGTGTCACGCTAAAATATAAAGTTGTGGGTGATCAACCAAAGTTGACTCATGATTTGATGAAATGTGAATCTTGACACCTGATAAGTGAGGGTTATCAATTTGAACAAAATAGTGGCAACCACAGTTAATTAAATGCCTCGTTAAACATCGTTAAAATTTATTATTATCATATCAAATAAAAATGTATTGAGCAAACTATAAATTTTCTCTTGTAGAATCAAATGACAACAAAAAACATGTTTTCATTGTAATTAGTCCTTGAGAAGGATAAGTTAAACAAGAATAATTTCCATGACTGGTTGATGAATGCATATTCATCTTAGTTTTTGTCACCATTTTTGACCCAGTTTTGCACTGAAAGCTCACATATACCTCCCGAATCTGCTCATATACAATTTTCCTTAGTTTTAGATGATTATTTGGAGTTCTGATCAAATCCTTTTGTCTCCATTGTAGCATTAAGAATTGCACTAGGTGAACAAGTGTAGGAGGTAGTGGTCCCGCTATTCGGTTTGTTCGAAAGACAGACCGCAACCACAACCTAGTTACACCTCGACCTGAGGTTGGACCGTGACCTCAGAAGATCGCGACCTGTATGGGAGACCTCAACCTCAGAGGACCGCAACCTCAGAGGAACACGACTAGAGGAGACTATTAACTAAAGCAGACCTCGACCTCCATACCGCGAGCCACATGAAAGCCATGATCATTGCTAGATCGCGACCGCAATCTTGCCCCTCTACAACCTGACTCTGACCGCGACCCCTCCAATGCAAGACACAAAGAGACTGCGATCGCGGTGAGAAATGATCGTGGTCGCGGACAACATTGATCGCAGTCTTTTCAAGTTGCAATGTCTCCTTTGGAGTTGATGTGTGCTGAAGCACATGGTGTACTCAGCTCATGGTCACACCGCGAGCTGAGTACACCATGTGCTTCAGCACACATCAACTCCAAAGGAGACATTGCAACTTGAAAAGACTGCGATCAATGTTGTTCGCGACCACGATCATTTCTCCTCCACAACCTAACTGTGATCGCGATTAGGAGTTAAGTCGGTGAAGTGCGCCTATAAATAGGCCACCCACCTGACTTGACAAAGAATCTCTCCCGCTCCATGACGCTGAGAGGTTGCTGCTCTATGCCCAACCTCAGGAAGACAATCTCTGCCGCCAAAGACTACCTCTATGGTGTTCTTGCTTCTTCACCATCTCCACTCCATCCAGATCTATCTTCTACCATGAGAGTGGTGGGGACTCCAGATCTATAGATCTATGCCTCCATCAGCCACCTACCGCTCTCCTAGAGCAAGAACGTGAGAAGAGAAGGAAGAATAAGAGACAAGATCTACCTCCCCTACCTTGGTGTTCTCTCCCTCCTCGTTCCAGATCTGCCCTAACATCATGTAGTAGACAGTTTCTCCACCGAGCTCCGACCTCCTTCTTCACCATGACCATGGAGGAATCATCCCTCTCTCTTGTTTTTCTTGGTTCCATCATGGGGAGCGAGTAGTCCTTTTCACTGGGGTGCGGGGACTAGCCCCGCTACACATGCTTACATGTTCATATTATAACATTCCATGGATTGAATATAACTTTCCATTTCATTGTTAATCGTTTAATGCATGCTTTGTGGATTGATCACTTGCCTTGCATGATCTATTATATTCCTTTGTTGCGAGAACTTCAATACTTTGGATTTGAATATCGATTAACATGGTTGATGCCCATACGAGAACTTCTGAAGGGATATCTCCGGAGTAGTAAGTGTGTGGCATGTGGGTAACGAGACATCGAGCCCATGGAGATGCTTACACAACCTTTATTTCCTAATGGATGGTTTGCTACTCCATTTGGATAGTTATATCTTGCATGGATATATTTTGGATGTGTTTGCATGTGTAGTGGTGGTGAAACCCGATTCCATCTCTGTGATTCCCATCATTAATCTAAACAAAGTTTTAATCCCTCTCTTTTTACTTCCCTTACAATTAGTTTAACTAAACCCAAATCAACTCTTGTTCGAAATATTAGTCTTGATTCAACTAGATTTGACTCGTAAGATTCTTAAAAACATTATCCCTTAGGATTCGAGCCTTAAATGTACTTCGATAAGATCTGTCCGCTTGCAGGTGGTACTATTGCACAAGGTTTTGGTAAAAAATTAGGGATCTCAGCCCAAAGTGAGTTTGTTAGTGTAGTAAAAACCACATAAAATTATGGCACCGTTGCCGGGGACAAAGGAATCATCTAGTTAAATCTAGTTCTATTGATACTAATCTAGGATTTTACTTTTACTTTTGATACTATTGATCATCTACTTGAATTTGACTCTACTCTACTCATTTGACTCCCAAAAGATTTTTCCATCCTAGGTACCGCCAAAGACTAGTGCATGCCACACTCCAATAGCACCGACCTTGCAACTAGCTTTGACCCTGAGATAGAATGAACCTTTCATCGTTAGAGCAGAGAGAATCAAGATAGGATGGCACAAGAGGAGGAAATCACCCGAAGGGTAACTCAATCCCTTAATGCACAAAGAGAAAGGTTATGCAAGAAGCCCGAGCTATGGTTTAAGAGGAAATCCAAGTTGCTCAACAAGCTGAGTTTCAAAAGGACCTTAGAGAATTCTCAATCCCTAAAGTTGCTGACGTTCAACACCCAGTGCAACCTCCTCCCATCACTACTTTGAACTTTGAGATCAAGTCACATTGGATTACACTGCTTCAAAACAACCCTTTCTATGGTAAGCAAGGTGAATATAGTCAAGAACATCTTATGAGGTTTATAGATTTATGTGCTATGACGAAGCAGAATGGCGTTATAGATGATGCCATCAGACTCCATCTCTTCAAATATTCCCTTGCAGATAGAGCCATGAGTTGGTACAACTCTTTGCAATGTGACCCCATCACAACTTGGGAACAACTTCAAAATGCTTTCTTGGAAAAATTCTACCCTCCTTCCCTCACCTTTGATATTAGAGGCCGAACAACACAATTTGTTCAGGTCCCTAGAGAAAACCTGACAGAAGCATGGGAAAGATACAATGAGTTACTATGTAATTGTCCACACCATGGCATACCTAAGAACACTACTACAGAAATAACCTTTGGCGTCAGTTATTTAATACCCAAGGCATCGGTTTCCAAGCGACACCCAAGTTGGCACCACTAAAAGTCGACACCTTCAGCGTCGGTCCCCCAACCGACGCCATAAACCTTCCCACCACCAAAAACGTGCCTACAAGGGGAGTGTCGGCGTCGATTCTTAAAGAAAATTGACACGATAACCTTATTAAAAATGTCGGTTATTAAGTAACAACCAACGTCATACCCCTTCCAGCCACCAAAAAGGCACCAGGAAGGGCATCATCAGCATCGACTTTATATAGGTAATCGACGCCATATCCACAGCTACAACGGCCGTGCTTCCCAGCATGGCCATGGTACTTGGCCAGAATCTACTAATAGCCGACACCATCGACGTCGATTTGTATACTAATAATCGACACCATATCCACTGCCGCCACGGCTGTGCTACCCGGCACGGCCGTGGTACCTGGCCGCAATAGGCATCGAGTTTATGGATAACTGATGCCAGAAGGGGATAAAGATGTCAGTTTTAAACTAACAACCAACGCCTATGTGTTTTGTTGTCAGTTTTACACAAATAACCGACGCCCATGTTCTGATTTTTTTTTCTTATCAGTTTGTAGGTCTAATGTATGGCTGGTCAGCAGCGTGCAGAACCTGTAGTTCAGTTCTGAAGTGCAAGTTTATAACATACATTGATATCATCCAACAACAGGCCACAAACCTGCAAAATTAACAAGATAGACAATATTATATATTTATCATGTGATTCACACACATGTCGTATAAGCACATTTAATTCATATTATTTTTCATCACACACATGTATAAGCACATTTAATTCATATTATTTTTCAACACACAAGTAGAAACCAGCAGTTCCATTTCAATTTTCCTCCATTTTCACACACATTTAGAAACATGTAGTTCCATTCATTTTATCTCTTTTCACATTTAGACACATGTAGAAACATTCATGTATTGATCATCTTCACATTCACACATATGGCAATTCATAAAAAGTCATTTACATTCACACAAAAATAATTATGAGAACAAAGTTTAGAAATATCATTCTTTATTCATCATCGTCATTATCCCAATTATATTTAAAAATTCCCACTACTTGTAGGGCTTCTTCCCATTGTTCTCTTACATCATTTAACTCATCCATCGTATAGGGAGTATGTACATCTAATAACTTTTCACCTGTAGTGAAGTCAGTTTTAAACACCGACAAAGAGAATGATGTATATATATAATTAATAATATATAATAGAGGAAGGTGATGCTGATGTACCAAGAAGGGGGGAAAGGAGAAGAAGGGGTGAGGATGGAGGTCTTTGGGACGAGGAAGGGGATATGGAGGTGGGGGGCAAGCGTTTGAGGGCGGAAGGACAGTGTGATCTGAGTCACACATCAATAGCGGGCGTTGGGGAGGTACAGGCCCATGAAGGGCAATGAAAATCATGTGTCGGAACATCCAGGGGTTGGGAAACCCTGGGACGGTGGACTCCCTCAGGAGGAGGTGCTGGAGGGAGATGTCTGACATAGTCTTTGTCATAGAGACTATGTGCAGAAGAGGAGACCAGGAGGCTGTGTGGCGAAGGTGTGGTTTCATGTAGGTCTTGGGGTGGATAGCAGAGGAAGGGCTGGTGGTCTGGGTTTGTGGTGGAGGGGGGGACGTTACTGTAAAATCCTTCTCTGATCATCACATTGATGTTGTGGTTGGGAATGAGGACAACCCAAAATGTTTTTATTTTTTGGGAATCTATGGGTGGGCAGCCACCCATGAGAGACACAATACATGGCGGTTGATGGAAGATCTTTGTGCTCAATCCAGATTACCTACTCTTCTTGGTGGTGACTTCAACGAGATTATTGTGCACTCAAAAACAAGGGGGACAACCTCGAAATGAATGGCAGATGCACAACTTCAGGGAGGCCATTGACAGATGTCAGCTGCTTGATCTGGGATCCACAAGAAACAAATTTACTTGGAGGAGGGGACGACACGTAGAGAATCTGGTTTTAGAAAGACTTGACCAGTTCTTCGTGGATAGGAGATGGTGTGATATTTTCAATATAAGGAGAGTAAAGAATTATCCTATTCTCAAATTCGATCATGGACAGATTCTCCTATGGGTCAAAAGTAGGTGTATGGGGGAGGGTCAACTTGACAGGAGGTTCAAGTTCAAAAATTTCTGGCTTTCCTCACCAGAATGCAAAGAGGTGGTCTCACAAGCATGGGAGGGCAATCACTTATTGGGGCTAAAAGGTCAGACGCAAAAGTGTGCAAAAAAATTAGCGAGATGGGTAGAGGACAAGTTTGGGAATATTAAAAGAAGAATCCAAAAAACTGAAAAGAGGCTTGGTATAGCTCAGAATCAGCCACCTTCCAATGATATGCTTCTAGAATGTGAGTCACTGGCAAATGAACTACATGAACTTCATAGGATGGAGGAAAGTTTTTAGCTAGCTAGGGCTAGAACCAATGAGATGAGAGACGGAGACAGGAATACGGTGTACTTCCATCATAAAGCAAGCCAAAGGAAAAGACGCAATACCATAAAAGGTCTCTTTAAGGAGGATGGGACATGGTAGACAGATAAGGATTCTATTGTTGAAATCATTTCTTCATACTTCAACTCTCTGTTTACAAGCTCCAACCCCACCGGAATGGATGAGTTCCTTGAAGGCTTGACACATGTGGTTCTCGAATCTTCACACTCAGACCTGAATAAAGTTCCCTCTGAAGCTGAAGTGTGGCTAGCTCTCCAACAAATGCACCCGAATAAAGAACCTGGACGGATGGTATGAAAGCTATCTTTTACCAAAAATTTTGGTCGACTATTAAGAGTAGCATGTTGTCCTTTATCTCTAATTGGTGGAACGGAGAGGTGGGTCTTGCTGAAATTAATGATATAGACATCGTCCTCATTCCAAAAGTGAGCATCCTGGTCCGGATATCTGAGTATAGGTCGATTTGTCTCTGCAATGTGTCCTATAAAATTATCACTAAGGTTCTGGCTAACAGGATAAAGCTGCTGATGAATGAAATCATTTCTGAAAATCAAAGTGCTTTCATTAGAGGAAGAATGATAACAGACAATGCTTTGGTTGCATATGAGATGTTCTACACCATGAAACACATGAAGAAGGGAAAAGAGGGTTTAATGGCACTTAAATTGGACATGAGCAAGGCTTACGATAAGGTGGAATGGCCTTTTTTGGAAAGTATGATGGGAAGGTTAGGGCTGCCAGCTATTTGGAGGAGGAAGGTTATGGAGTGTGTGACTAGCGTATCCCATAAGTTCATCGTCAATGGAAATCAAAGAGGATCTGCAAATCCATCTTGGGGGCTTCGCCAAGGTGATCCTATATCCCCCTATCTTTTCCTTTTTTGCACTGAAGCTCTTTCTTTCTCTCTTTCCAAAGCAGCACATGACTATAAAATCCACGAGGTGAGAATTTGCAAACAGGCTCCACGGGTTACTCATCTTCTTTTTACAGACGACAACATTGATTTCACAAGGGCGACCTCAGAAGAATGCTCCACTATAGCTGAAATCTTCAGGCAATACGAGAGGGCATCCAGACAGAAAATTAACTTTGAGAAGACGGAGGTTTCCTTTAGTGCAAACTCCACCGGTGAAAGGCGTGAGTTAATCAAGAACCAATTGTAAGTTAGGGAGGTGGACAAGCATGAGAAGTACCTTGGACTTCCCACAATAGTTGGAAGGTCTAAGAAGCTAGTGTTTTCTGCTATAAAGGACAGAGTATGGAAGAAACTTCAAGGGTGGAAAGAACATCTCCTATCCAGGCCGGGCAAAGAGGTTCTAATCAAGGCAGTCATCCAAGCTATTCCTACCTACCTCATGAGCATTTTCAAGATTCCAGATTGACTTATTGATGAGATCCATGCTATGATGGAACGGTTCTGGTGGGGTTCTACAGAGGGGGAAAGGAAGATACACTGGGTGAGTTGGGAGAGATTATGCAATCCCAAGGAGAGTGGAGGTATGGGATTTAGAGATTTGAAAGCTTTCAACCAAGCTCTTCTTGCTAAAAAAGGGTGGAAATTGGCGGTGCATGGAGAGTCTCTTGCTGCTTGGATTTTAAAGGTGAAATACTATAAGTCCTCTTCTATTCTTCATGTAGAGTTAGGGGGTAATCCTAGTTACACCTAGAGGAGTATATGGGGAGCTATGCAGGTGGTGAAGGGCAGCTTCATATGGAGGGTGGGGGATGGGAAGGACATTCATATTTACAAAGAGAAATGGACCCCACACATGGGAGGCGTGGTGAGCAGGTATTTGATAAGTGGGCCGGTGGAGTACAGATTAGTGAGTGACTTGATGTGCAGGGGGCTGAAGAGATGGAATAGGGAGGCGGTGGAGACGTGTTTTACCACACACATCACTAGGAGGGTCCTCAACATACCATTGTCATAGCGGTATGAGGAGGATACTCTTTTCTGGAAAAAGGAGAGTAATGGGATGTTTTCTGTCAGGAGCGCCTATGCTCTTATCCGAGCGGGGGAGGACTTGGTGGATGGGAGGGATATGAAGGTCTGGAAAAGAGTTTGGAAACAAGGATGGCCACCAAAATTAAAATATTTCATTTGGAGAGCGTTGCGGAATATTTTACCGACCAAGGTGGAGCTTCTACGGAAGCAAGTGACGCAAGATGATAGCTGCAATCACTACGGGCAGCGAGAGGACATCACTCATGCTTTGATTCACTGTGATATTGCTAGACAAATATGGACAACAGGGGAGTTTGATTGGACGGGTCAGCTGGGTGTTCATGATGTGGGGAGCTTTGTGAGAAGTTTGCTTGACGATGTGGACAACCGACGTAAGGATGAGGGAGCGACTCTTCTATGGGTGGCGTGGGCAACAAGGAACAAAATATTTTTTGATGATCGCCCTCCTTACCTTCCGGGTCTTGTGGCTAGCTTCATCAACATGGTGGCGGATCATGCGAGCTACCATGGAGCTGTTGGACATTCAGCCTCCTACAATATGATGTCAGGGACTGTTACATGGCATTGTCCACCCGCGGGCAGTGTGAAGATCAACACCGATGCGTCTCTCACCACTACAGAGGAGAACTGTTATGGGGAAGCCATGCAGGACGAGCTCGGTCAGCTCTTGTGGACCTTCCAATGCCGGTTAGAATGGCCGTACTTAGTGCTTAGTGCAGAGGGTATGGCAGTACTACACGGCATGCGTCTGGCTCTTAGGGAAGGCTACTTGGACATAGTGGTGGAGACGGATTGCTTGTTGCTTGTGGATGCTACGAAGAGAGGTTGCGGCGGACGTGGCTATGAGGATGTCATCACCCGGGACATCATTGAGCTCTCTTATAGCTTCCTTTCGTTTAATCTTTGTTTTATTAAAAGGCAAGGCAATCGAGTAGCACATGCCTTAGCCGTTTCAGCCTGTCATTTTGTTAACCCTCATTGTATTGGTGGGGGGTTTGAGGATCGGATCCTTGTACTTGCTGCAAATGATTTGATCACTTAATAAAATGGCAGGCGCCCTTTCTCAAAAAAAATAAGATTGATATATTTCATATTATCTAATGAGACTACATATAATACCTGATGTATGGTATTAATTTCCATTGTGTCATGTTCGATAATTATGCTCATAAATCGCATCACATAGTAACCACATGCCCAGCCATTGTCCTGTGTAGCACACTATAAATTGAAACATACAAAATATTCAAAAATACAAATAAGCACAACTCACATAAATAATATATACAATGGAGTCGGGAAATTACTTTCACATTCTGCCAAGTTAGTGGTTGGTTTTCTCCTTGGAGATCTTTCCTCCAGCTTTGGCATACTCTTGTAAAGCCCTACATGTTAATGTAACACATTAAATTACATAATTAAATAGTAATTTAATAACAAATGTTAATAGATATAAAAAATATGAAATATTTCTCACGGGAATAATGGCCTTTTCATTGTGTGTCCATATATATTCACTTCCTTCCCTACAAGATCTAGATAATAGATAGTGAACATCTCGGGGACAATAAATAGTAACTCCCAATGCTTACCACTAGAGGTAAGAAAGTTATAAATTAATAACTCAAAAGCCACAATAAAAATGTATTTTTCTTAAGTCCAAATTATAAGCAAAGTAAACTTACCCGACATTGAATGGAGCTATTATCACTGTCTTCTTGTTTTTACCAAAATATTTAAAAACATCACAGTAGTATGAAGTAATTGACCTAGGGTGGTTAACTACATGACTAATCAAAGATGGAACCAAATATCCCACATGGAGAAATAAAAAATATGTACATATCGTATGTAAGTGGTTGCAAAACATGGATTACGTATGCATTAATATATAAGAAACCAGATCACCATATATAAAACAAGGTATATTGATGTATAAACAAGATCTCACCATATCCATAGCTCTATCATAGATGTGTTCAGCCAATCATAATGAAACAACTCCAAAATATCTTGTATAAATATCTTGTTATCGTATGATTGACCTGCATTAATACGTATACATTAATACGTATGCAAAACTTGTATAAATAGATTGTTATCGTATGATTGACCTGTAACTTCCTCCGGAATAGTAACATTTATAGGGAAATTTGGATCATGTTCGCCTATCCAATCTGCCATACCCCTACAATTAGGACCTAACGAGGCATGTAGGTCCTTTAGAAGCCAACTTGGTACTTCAGGAGGTGGAGGTGCAGGCCGAGATGTAGCGGGTGTCTTCCTTTTGACCTGTATATCTAATTTCATATCAATTTACTCATATATACGTACTAACAAATTAACGTAATGTAAATTTAGCATATAATATTAGTATAGACAACATCTGCTTTGGGCCACCATATCACTCCGCCTTCTGCCTCACCAAGCATTTCAGAATCTGGGTGGGCATATGGAAATGCAAGATCCCTCGATTTGGGGACTACACTTATCAGACTCACACAAACCGCACCATCTAGTACTGGAGTCCCATGAAACATTATCCCTGGAAGGGGTGGGTAAGTCGACGCCTCTGCAATGACATATTCTTAACATTTTAGACGACATGGCTTCAACCCCTACAAATTTACGTAAAGAATGTTATATGCATATATACACAAAATCCCAACCTCTGCAAAGACTAGATACTATGTCATAAAAATACTTACAGAGGATGTGCTAGGTGGTGGGTCTATAGGATTACTCCCAACCTCTGTAGTAGGAGTAATAGAAGCACGGCACGTCACATGTACCGTCTGAGTGGCCGTCTGAGATGCATGCCACTTCACCATTGCTTCATGGACTTTCTTTTCAATTAATTCATCTACCTATACATGGATAAAAGAAACGCTAGCTATAGATTATTGAGTTCCCTTTTGCAATACCATTTTAAAAAAAGAATAGGTTACCTCAACTTGTGAAAGTCCCACTTTTGGGACATGTTTGCACTGGGATGGCCCAAAGAACGCTTTGATACCCACACCAGCACCTGCACCCCTAACACGTCCAGGAAGCTCTGGGTTACCCAGAGTAACTGTCAATTCATCCCTTGTGCCCTCAGGGATGAACTTGCCTTCCTTCCTTTACTCGTGTAGCTTCCGCTAATCGCCATCAACATAACTTGGTAAGTAAACATAACAATAATCAATATCGATCAATTTCTCTAAGAGTTGAATTTTACCATTTTTGTCGTTGCCTCAACAGTTGTGGGCTTCATTATATCTCCCTTCTTGTTTTGCCTCCCAACTATCCACATAGCATGGCGAGGCAGAGGTGCGGGACCAATAGTAGAGGACTCTTGAGTAGCAGCATACTGAGCAATAGACTGAGCAGTATACTCAGCCTGTAGTCTTTAGAAAATGCCTGCGTAGCTTCTTGGACCCATTGTGTGGTCATGCACATTAATTGCACGCCTTGCTCTTTGAGCATCATTGATAGCCTTGTTAGAACCACATTGATTTGGTTAGTAACACTCAAGGTTAATCTTGAATAGGTGAATACATAAGAATGTATATTAATTAAATTGGGAGTGGCGCTTAATACCTTGAATTCATCTATTTTTCTTTGGGTAACAAACTACTCCTAGTCTTTGGGGTCTAGGTAGTTCCATTGCTCAGGGGCTTCCTTCTTCCTAAATTTATTTTTTAAAGAGAATACAAACAAAAAGTATTAGTGTAGAGTTAGTCAAAAAGTGATCAATGTCTAGAATTGGAAATCAATCAAGAACCTCTTCTCAGCATCGTGTATGTAATCTTGGATGAGATTTGTCCTATAGTTCCTTAGGACCCTCCCATAGCGTTGCATCACGTATTTATGATGCAACTTTTCATCCAGATCAAATATACTCTACAAAATAGAATTTCTATTAACTAGTATCTTAAAAATTAGTAATCTACAAAAATAAAATTGCAAATAATGATAACTCAAACATAGTTCCTTCCAGATTAAGTCTTTCTTCCCCTTAGGAACTCTATGCCAGGATTCAAAAATAGGACTACAATGGTTGCGAGTAAGAACCCCAAGATATGAAATAAATGAGTTGCAGTTTAATCCAACTGGATTTCCTGCATGATTGAAATCTACAGCCAGTTTGGGTCCATTGCCCCTTTGCTGTAGTAACTTGTTCATCATTGTCATGCCCCTCACTTTCTCAATTTTTTTTTCTGCACATCAAGTGCCCCAATTTCTTCAGGGGGTACATCACCAACCTAAAATTTGACAAAAAAAACACACTTACAGGATATAACTATAAATGTGAGGTGAGATATATTTTTAAAACTTACATTGTGAGGCGGCGCATTGACATCCTCACCCTCACGGTAATCATCAGCATGATCATCATATGAATGCTCAGCCATATGAAAGTTCACATTCAGATTGTAAAGTTCACATTGTAAAGTAATTCACATTGTAAAGTTCACATTGTAAAGTAATTCACATTGTAAAGTTCACATTCACATTGTAAATTTCACATTCAGAAAAATAAAACATATAAAAAGATATAAACTTGCATGCCACTAATATTGTGATCTTTTATCAATTAACAAACCTTCATTGTGATCTCTGCGCACATACAAGTCATCATTAGCTTCAATATTTGGTGGTGTTGGGAATCCAACTGAGAATGGACTGGAGTCATCATACTTATCATAGTATTGTTCTTCATCTATAGGATCTTCAATGAACTGTCTTTTACCATGAAGAACAACTGAACGATTATCATTTGTAGGATCATTGATATAAAATACTTGTTTCGCCTGTGATGCCAATATGAATGGTTCACCCTTCTCACCAATCTTTTCAAAGTTCACTAATGTGAAACCCAATTCATCCACTATAACTTGTTTGGTGTTATCAACCCAATTACATTTAAATAGTGGAATTCTAAAATCTACGTAGTCAAACTCCCATATGTCTTCAATGACACTATAATATGACATTTAAGCTTCACGTGGACTCTTATCCTTTGCACTTGCAAAAAATAATGAAGACGCTTGAAGGGTGACCCCACTGTTTTGGACGACACTCTTATCATCTTGACGCTTTGTGTAATACAAGAATCCATTTATGTCAACCCTTCATAAGACATAATTTTTGGTTTAAAGACAAGGCATTTGATAGTTTCAGTAAAATTATCTGGTGTTTGAGATAGTTGATGTAAGACTTTATCTTCAAACCACTTAATAAATGTCTTGTTATGCTCTCTAGTAAGCCACATTGAATTGGCTCAAGGATATTGTCTCTTGATGAAATTGGTATGTTCCTCAATATAAACACTCACTTCGTCGATGTTGTGTAAAATATATAAGTGACCTTGTTCCAACTGCTCACGGCTGATTACTTTCATCTGTCATCCCAAAATTCCTTTTCCAAAATGCTCCTCAATATTCTTGTCATTATTAACATCAGCGTCATTAGCACTCAGAAAGTCATTGCAAAAATCCATAACCTCTCTCGCCAAATAACCCTCAATAATACTCCCTTCAGGCCAATAACGGTTTTGAACATCACCTTTAAAAATACTCATGTATCGTTCAAAGGGATACATCCAATCCAAGAAAATTGGTCCCAACATTTTCACTTCCCTAGTCAAGTGGACAACAAGATGTACCATGATATCAAAGAACAAAGGTAAGTATCTTCACCTTTCTAGACAACGTGTAACAAGCGGGATGTAAGTATGTTCTCCGATCGCTACTAACTGCTTCTATTAATTTTCTCCTTATTCCCATTTCACATAGGTCCATTTTGGATTTTATTCCGTCTTTAGTATTACCTGCTATATTCAACAGAGTACCGATGATGCTATCATAGACATTTTTCTCAACATGCATGACATCGATACAATGCCTGACTACCAAAGAACTCCAATAAGGAAGATCCCAAAATATTGACTTCTTCTTGAATAAAGATTTGTCACTCCGTGTGGCCATCGTACATTGTGATCTATTACCAAATTCATTGGCAATGTCTTTTACTCTTTCATAAACATCCTCCCATGGTATAGGTTTAGGTGCACTCCATTCCTCATTTCTTCCATTGAATGCTTTGTGCACCCTACGATATGGATGGAATTTTGGAAGAAACCTTCGATGACCAAGATATATAGTCTTGCCGTCGTGTTTTAGTCATATTGAATCAGTGTTCTCTTTACATATAGGACACGCCTTAGATCCTTTGACACTATATCCAGACAAATTCCCATATGTTGGAAAGTCATTCACAGTGCAAAACAACATAGTGTGCAAACAAAATGTCTCTCTTCATGAAGCATTATAGGTCATCACACCTTCACACTAGAATTTCTTCAAGTCATCAATCAGAGGTTCAAGATAAACGTCGATATCATTTCCAGGTTGTTTAGGGCATGATATCAACAATGACAACATAACATACTTATTTTTCATACACAACGAGGGAGGAAGATTGTATATAACACGCATAACTGGCCAAGTGCTATGTTGGCTGCTCAATGTCCCGTACGGATTCATCCCATCTGTACAAAGCAAAAGTCTTAGATTCCTGACTGCTTCACCGAATTCAGGGTCCAATAAATTAATCTTCTTCCGATGTGGGGAATCAGACGCATGTCGTAGGATCCCATCATTATTTTTCTTAACATCTGCATGCCACCTCAAATTCTTCGCATCTATCGGTTTGGCAAATAAGCGTTGAAACTGTGGTATTATAGGTAGATACCACATCACCTTGGTAGGAGAACCAGTTTTGGACTCCCTCGAAGTCGTCAATTTATACCTTGACGCACTACATTTGGGACAATCTTTCAAATCCACATAGTCCTTTTGAAATAATACACAATCATTTGGGCATGCGTGTATCTTCTTGGCCTCCATTCCCATTGGGCACAACAATTTCTTGAACCGGTACATTGAGATTGGCAGCTCGTTTCCTTCAAGAAGAATTTCTTTCAACAAAGACAACAATGACGTGAAGCTTTTGTCGCTCCATCTATTGTTTGCTTTCAGCTTACACAATCTCAACACAACGCTAAGCTTCGTAAACTTACAACCTATATATAATGGTATCTCAGCATCACACACAATGCTTCTAAACATGGGAGGTGGATCGCTGTGCTCTACCCCACAACTATGCAACATCACATCAACAATGTCTATTGGAACTGGTTCATTTGCATCTATGTCATCAAAGGCAATTTCTTTTCCACACAAGCATTGCTATCGACATCCACTGATTTTAGGTTTGAAATCTCTCCATGCCATTGCCATTCTGTATAGCCTTGTACAATACTGTTGCACATGACATGACTTTTGATTTCTTCACCAGTGCTGACTTTCAAGTTGTTACTGTAGTGCCTACATGGACAGTAGAATCTATCTCCAGGTTGTTTCCTATGTTCCTTGACAAATCTAGTAAACTGATCCACACCAGAAATAAAATCTGGGGTGCAGCGATTTGGAATGGACATCCATGATCTATCCATTCTATGATCAAAGAGAAAACAATATATATTAGAAAAATATTAGGGTCTAGGGTTAACAGATTCGAGTTTATGGTTAAAACTTTAGGGTTTAAGGTCTTATATATAGTTAATGGTTAAAACATTCTAAGTGAGATTAGGTGTTCAATAACAGTCCCAAACCGGGGACTATCCAAGATTTACTCCTAATGAGTAAATCTTGGACGGGTTTCTGGGCCAACAAATACGTGTGTTGTCATTCTTATATATAATAAATGTGTACCACCTATCCCATTCTTGAACACCTAATCTCACTAGTAAGTGTATAATGTGTATTGGGTTTTCACGAAAATTTCGGCACCATTTCCCCACTATTCTCCAAGTACATATGTACTTAGATAATAAACGGGGAAATGCTACCAAAATTTTCTTGAAAACCCAATACACATTATACACTTACATCCTAAGTGAGATTAGGTGTTCAATGAGTAAATCTTGGATGGATTTCTAGGCCAACAAAATATAACACCGGTTCCTTGTTCAAAACCCCATTCAACACTAAATTTTCTTATAAAAACACTTGTGGACAGCCATAACAACATATCAATGCTTCCTAAATTAATCAATGTATTATTTTATATATAACACAAATTTGGTGGGTATAACATAGCAAAAAACTCAACATGTCACAACATAAACATGTCCTTAACCTAATATACAGATTTTTGTAACATAACTCATTAGGAAGAGAGACCATGAAACACCATGCATTGATTTTAAGTTTTCATTCCCATCTAAGGTTATTTGCAATTTCATACTTGTTTCATTATCTCTCTTTCTAGTATTTCTACTTGAATTGCATATATAATCAATTTCATATAGATAACCACCACATTATCTTACTAATCATTACTTCATATTATGTCCTATGTAATTTTTACTTAAATAGGAATATGTCCATTTCTCTCCAAGTGACAGATTAATAGCTTATGAATGTTTAGATGCATTTATACTATCAATTCCTAGGGTTTATTTTTTACAGTAGCAAAATATAATAGGGGTTATTTTGATCATTTTGGGACTAAAAATTGCATGTCTCTATGTAACTTCCATAAATAAACTATTATATATTAATATGATACTTTAATTGGCTATGTTCATAGAGCCCACTTTAGGGTCTAGACAAAGGTCGACAGTTCTACCAAATCGATCTTCTATTTTAGAGGCAATACATATAGTATAAAGGTGAAAAAAGCAGATTAAAGATATAATCATTTTAGAAATAGAAGACCCACATGTGAGTTAAGTTTGAGACATCAATGTATCTTTAATACACATGTTTCAAGGTTCAAATCACATAATCAAATCAAATTAGGATGCTATAATGGACAAGTTTGAATCTTATTTCAACATGCATCAAAATTTACTGAATTAGGTCAAGCATGAGGATTAGAAGCACAAATATATGCAAGCACAAGATTTGTTTGTATCCTAGGTTGATTTATAATAGCAACATCTAAATAAGTAAACTCAAAGCATTAGGAGTAGGCGGAGGGTAGGGAGCAGGGGGGCTGACCTTGGGTGGCCGAAGGAAGGGAGCATGCGGAGGAGGATGAGAAGGTCACAGCTGGGAGCCGGCGGTGGTGAGCAAGGAGAAGGGCAGCGACGAGCAGGGAGCCGGCGAGCAAGGAGAAGGGTGGTGGCGAGCAGGGAGTCGGCGAGAACAGCGGCGGCGGCGGCGAGCAGGGAGAATGGCGGTGGCGGAGGCGAGTAAGAAGAGGGAGCAACGTGGCGGCGGCGAGCATGAAGCAGCAGGGAGCGGCGACGCACAAGGAATCGCCAGACCTATTCTTGCGGGGATGAAACAGAGAAAGGGACAGAGTCATCTTCGTGCTGGTGTTATTAAGTTAACCATCAGTGTCGGTTATTAAAAACAATGATGCTTATAACAATAGGCGTCGGTTACCAAAAAAACTGACACCTCTTCTCAATGATAGTTATCAGTTTCAAAATGAAAAACCGACGTCTATATACATATGCCGACAAAAAAATTGTTCTCGTATTCTGACCATAGTTTTCAGTTTCCGTAGAAAACTTACGCCAAAGGGGGTGAAAATTTTCGCGGGAACTACGTGTGAAAACACATACGCGTCGGTTATTGCAAGAAAAATGACGATAAAAATTAGCCCTATTTCTATCTCACAAAAAACCTTTAGTCGTCGGTTGGTTTGTTAACAACTGATGTCGTATGTTAAATTTTGGAGGTAATTTTTTTTCATTGGAAAATTTGTATTTGGTGGTTGATTTTGGGCATCGGTTGCTTATTGTGGAACCAATGCTAAATAAAAAGTGATACCCGTGTCTGGACACTCCCCATAGATTTATGTCGGTTTTTGTATTCAACCGACATTGTAGGTTTTAGGTGGCAGTTTTTGTTAACCACCGACGCCTGTAAATGTGATGTTATAAGCCATTTCTGTAGTAGAGGAATTAGCTCATCAAAATATTTTATAGGGGTGTGGATGATGATATCAAGAAGTTTTTAGATTCCTCATCTGGAGGAAACTTCATACACCAAAGCTATGATAGCGCATGGAAGGTTTTCACCCTTGTAGCTGAAAATCAAGCCAACTGGGGCAGATCCTTAGGCAAAGGAGTATTGAAGGTAGCTATGGTAGAAAGTAGTCCTGAGTACAAGTCTATAGCTGAATCCTTAAAGCTACTAGTTGCCAAGCAAGACAACCCCGAATCATATTTCAACGCCTATGAGAGGAGGCACTCACCCCCTCAACAACAAGAACAAGTCAAGTCAGCTTCTCTATTTTATGAAGCATGTAAAGTCATAGATCATTTACTCTAGCCTGTAATATTCTCTTTGATGTCGTTCTGGGCGATGCTTGTACCTAAGGAGATAATGGTCAGATGGAAAATTTGAATGCCATCCACACTATCCCTAGTCAAGGGTATTATATTCTGAATCAGAACAGGATCCATCCAGTTTTTTGTATGGAAATCCTTCGATAGTAGAAAACTCACAACAAATAAATTCAGATAATCAACAACAAGGCCCTCCAGGATTCCAGTAAAATCAACAAAAAAATTGCAGGAATCAAGGGAATTATAGGGGTAACTTCCAGAATAGAAATTACCACCAGTATCAAAACACTCCTCAGTTCCAGAATCTCAACCAAATCCCACATCAACAACTACAACAAGGACAACAAGCAAGTCCCCTCTCTTCTGAAGACAAACTGTCAGCCATTGAGAAGATGTTGCAGTCACAACAGACTAAGATAGCAAATCAACAAGCCCATCAGAAGGCTATTGAACCCCAACTAGCTCAACTTTCAGCTAGCCTCAAGCCACCTACTGGGGCTTTTGCTGGCCAACTAGAGAACAATCCTAAACATCCTGAGCAACTGAAAGTTGTTTCCAGTCGGTCTGGAAAAGACTATTCTGATCCTCCTGTCAAGAAACATATGGTAGTTATAGAAGAGGATGACTTGGTGATTGTCCAAGACACTAAAGTGCCTGAATCTCAACCAAAAGAACCGCTGACAATTGATAAAGTAGATAAAGCAAGTCCTAAGGAACTTGTCACTACATATGTGGAAGACACGCCTGAGCCAATTATACCAGTATACAAGCCTCATCCTCCTTTTCAAGATCAACTAAAATAGAAAAAGCTCGACACTCATTTCACGAAGTTCAAAGAAGTGATGAAGAAGCTTCATGTTGATATACCCTTTCTAGATGGCCTGGTTGAGATACCAGCCTGGTCGAAGTACTTAAAATCTCTTCTAACAAGGAAGTATATAACTGAAGAATACGAGACTATCAAATTAGCAACAATTACTTTAGATATTATTCAGAGTAAAATGCCCAAGAAGCAAAAAGATCCATGATCTTTTGGGATTTCATGCCATATCAATGACTCCACATGTAAGAAGGGGCTAGCTGACCTTGGTGCTAGCATCTCTATCATGCCACTTAGCCTTTGCAAGAGGCTAGGATTTGTAGAACTTCTCCCAACCAGCATGACCATACAACTTGCAGACAATTCTATGACTCTTCCTTTGGGAATCATTGAGGATGTCCAGTCAAGGTTGGAAAAGACTCTTATGTCCCATGTGACTTTGTAATCATGGACATAATAGAGGACTCCAGATACCCTCTTATCTTTGGTCATCCGTTCCTTGCCACTATGAGAGCTTTGATTGATGTTGAAGCAGGTACCTTGCTCCTCAGACTAGGTAAAGAGATACTCGAGTTCAAACTCTTTGAAAGTATGTGAAGACCAAACATGCAAGAAGAAGTATATTTAATTCATTGCATAGAGAAAATGTCACTCCTCAAGCAAGAGAATCATGAATCAAATGATCCTTTAGAAGTGGCTCTAACAAACCCATCTGATAATGACTCCATTGATGAACAAGTAAAGAATTGTGTTCTCCAACTCAACACTGTAGAAGAAGATCCTGAAGCTAAATTTGAGGAACTCAAGGCTGTGAATGTAACTAATGAGCCATGCGAAAAGCTAGAGGCCCCTGAAATGAAGCCCCTACATGAGGGACTAAAGTACGTGTTTCTGGATGATCTCAAAGTCTACCCAGTTATCATAAATTCTGATCTACCATCCGAACAAGAAGATAAACTCCTGAAGGAATTAAGGGAAAGGAGAAAGGCCCTCGGCACTCTAAAAACCACTGGCTGGAGGATGTGTATCGACTACAAGAAGTTAAACAAGGCCACACGTAAGGATCATTTCCTGATGCCTTTTCTAGACCAGGTCTTAGAGCGATGGGCTCACCAGGAATATTTTTGCTATCTCGATGGTTACTCTGGATTCTATCAAATACCCATACATCCAGATGACCAAGAGAAGACAACTTTCACTTGCCCCTTTGGAACAAAAGCCTTTAAAGGATGCCTTTCGAGCTTTGCAATGCCTCTGCTACTTTTCAACGTTGCATTGCAGCCATATTTGTCGGACTCCCTAAGACTATTATGGAAGTTTTTATGGATGATTTTTCTATGTGTGGGGATTCCTACGACTCATTCCTGAAGCACCTCTCCCTGGTCCTCAAACGTTGTGAAGAAGCACACCTGGTGCTGAATTGGGAGAAATGTCATTTCATGGTAAAAGAAGGCATTGTCCTTAGCCACAGGGTCAGCAAGCGAGGGATCGAAGTATACAAGGCAAAGATCAAAGTGATTTCTAAACATTGTCTCCCAAAAAATGTAAGAGAGTTACACAAATTTTTGGGCCATGCACGCTTTTATAGAAGGTTTATAAAGGATTTCTCTATGATAATCAAGTCGATGATGAACTTATTACTAAAGGATGCTAATTTCCACTTTGATGAAGAATGCATCAAGAGTTTCAACAATCTTAAGCATGCCCTTACAGCAACCCTCATCATCTGAGCTCCAGATTGGGAACATCCATTTGAAATAATGTGTGATGCCAGTGATTACGCAGTTTGTGCAGTTTTGGGCCAATATGTAGAAAAGAAACATCATGTCATCTACTATGCATCTAAGACCCTTGATGAAGCTCGAAGGAACTATGAAACTACTGAGAAGTAACTTATAGCAGTCATGTATGCCTTTAACAAGTTTAGATCCCACCTCATTGGTTCTAAGGTGATTTTCTACACTGATCATGCTGCAATTCATTACCACATAGCAAAGAAAGATGCAAAACCTAGGTTAATCAGATGGATTCTCCTCTTGCAAGAATTTGATCTGGGAATAAGAGATAAGAAAGGAACAAAGAATCTTGTAGAAGACCGCTTGAGTCATATCCACACCCTAGATACTAAAAAGATTCCAATTAATGACTCTCTTCTAGACGACCAGCTCATGAAAGCATCAGAAGCTATCCCGTGGTACGCAGACTACATGAACTACCTTGCAGCGGGTGTCATCCACCCTGAATGCACCAGAATTGCACTGAAGAAATTCATGCATGATGTGAAGAAATATCATTGGTATGAGTCGTACCTCTTTAAGCTCTATGTTGATGGTCTTTATCGACGATGTATCATTGAGGAAGAAGCTCAAATTGTTCTAGAGCAATGACACTTAGGCCCCGTTGGAGGCAATATGAGTTCCAAGAAGACTGCTATGAAAGTTCTTCAATGTGGTTTCTTTTGGCCAACCATATCCAAGGATGACTACAACTTTATATTGTCTTTTTACAAATTCCAGAGGGTGGGTAACATTACAAAAAAAGATGAGATGCCATTTAAGCTCTGGCAGGAAGTCAAGATTTTTGACATTTGAGGAGTGGACTACATGGGCCCATTCCCATCCTTGCATGGATTTTTCTACATTCTAGTCATGGTGGATTATGTCTCTAAATGGGTAGAGGCCATACCAACTATCACTTACGATTCAAAACCAGTCAAAAAAATGTTTAGAGATACCACTTTTCCCCGTTTCGGAGTTCCACACACTGTGATATCTAACAGAGGTTCTCATTTTCTGGAAAGAAGTTTCGAGGCTCTATTAAGAAAATATCATGTAACTCACAAGGTAGATTCCCCCTATCACCTACAAATGAGTGGACATGTAGAGGTGTCAAACTGTCAACTCAAAGCTATCTTGGAAAAGACAATAGGCCGCAACCTAAAGGATTGGTCAGTAAAAATCAATGACGCCTTGTGGGCCTATAGAACTGCTTTCAAAACTCCTCTTGGAACAACACCATTTAGATTAATCTATGGAAAATCATGTCACATGCCCGTAGAACTTGAACACAAAGCTTGGTGGGAAATAAAAAAGCTAAATTTTGACATGAAGAAAGCTGGACAAGCCAGGATTCTGCAACTTCAGGAGCTAGAAGAACTTCGGATGACAACATATGAGAAGCACAAATCTACAAAGAACACACTAAATTATGGCATGATGGTCATGTCAAGAGGAAAGATATATAAGAGGGATACCATGTTCTATTGTTCAACTCAATATTGAGATTGTTCCCGGGGAAACTCCGTTCTCACTAGTCTGGACCATACACTGTCAAGAGCATCTAACCACATGGTGCCTTCATTTTATGGAGTGAAAATTCTGGAGACTTTGTGGCTAATTTCCAACACTTGAAGAAATATTTCACCACCGATGACATGAGCATTGAAGCATTATTGAACCTTTCTAAATTGGCGTATCAATCAAAACATTGAAAGAAGCATGTCGAGCCAATGACATAAAACAAAGGCGCTTGTCGGGAGGCAACCCGATCCGTATCTTAGCTTTTACTTTTAGTTTTGAATTAGAAAATGTTGCCCCCAGTAGATAATGCATCGCAAGATGCAATCTTAAGTTCTGATAGTTTTCATTCTTGAGTTTTCAGATGGAGGACACGTTGCTGAGAGGAACGCAACCACATTTGGTGGTCCAACCGGAACTGGTTATCCCCTCCATCTCAAATTTAGAGTTTGCTTGGGACGATCAAATTTCTAATTTCGAAGTGGAGGGTGGGTGGTACGCACTCTACTTTCCAGCCACACCTATCTATTTCAGACTTAAGATTCCATCGTTGCAAATTTGAAACATTTTTGAGAAAAATTTTCAACGTAGTTTTATATAGAAACTTGATGAAGTTTGATGCTTTTATTTCAATCAAAGCCTTTACCTAGCCGACTAGTTCTTTTTCCATACAAATTTTGAATCATTATACCCTCCTTATTCGAAGAAAAGCCTTCAAAGGGACCATTTTTGAAACATGCCAATAGTTAAAAATCACCATGTGAAGCTTATGAATCCTAACATCATGATCCTTCAGTTAAAATGGTAAGTATTTGGCGAACTAAGAGCAATCAAACACATTGTGCTTCCTATTTGACTAGTGGGACAATAGCATGAAATCACCACCAGTTCCCCATCAAGTCATTATTTGAGCATACTATGATAAAGAGAACAACTCAGTGCATTGAATTGTAAATCGAGTTGCATTATGATCTAAACACTCTTCTACACTTCTTCTACCATCTTCTTACCCCTCCATCCATTAAAAAGAAACAAAAATCCATACAAAATAGTGCCAAACCCTATGTTCGGGGTGGCACACCATCCCTCTCTTTATTCACTTCTTCCTTACCCCTCTCTATGTAAAAGGGGCGTATCACCAAAATGAAAAAGAAAAGATGCCAATGTGCACACAAGAAGAAAAAAATGCAATCTCGAGTCGAATAGAGGAGAGATTCTCAACAAAAAAAGGTTACAATCAATAAAATTGCAACCATATAATAAAAATCTCGAGTCGAACAGAGGAGAGATTTACTAATCCATTCCATATCCTCTTCACTCTCTTTTTCCACCTACATGCACAATGAATACCTCTTTTTACCACTCTTTTGAAAAAACACCAGTGTCAGATCAGATGCATACTTGTTGTTCTGCATGTATCTCTAGACTCTTACGAAGCTCTTAGGCATGCTTGATGTTGGAAAAAGTGGGGAGGAAGTTCTTTTGGGAAATGAACTGAAGAATGAAGATGTTGTAATATGTGTTCAGTGATCTCAGGAAGTTGAGATGCTCAGCCATACAAAGCAGTAAAGAAACAAACATCATGTGAAGATGAGGCAATCACAAGAGTTGAAAGTAGTCAATTGGCGGGTGTTTCATATTTTGTGTTACTCGAGGACGAGCAACGTTTAAGTTCGGGGTGTTTTGATGAATGCATATTCATCTTAGTTTTAGTCACCATTTTTGGCCCAGTTTTGTAGTGAAAGCTCACATATACCTCCTAAATCTTCTCATATATGATTTTCCTTAGTTTTAGATGATTATTGGAGTTTTGATCAAATCCTTTCATCTCCATTGTAGGATTAAGCATTGCACTAGGTGCACAAGTGTCGGAGGTGGTGGTCCCGCTAGTTGGATTGTTCCAAAGACAGACCGCCGCTGCGACTTGGTTGCACCTCGACCTGAGGTTGGACCGCAACCTTAGAAGATCGTGACCTGCATGGGAGACCTCGACCTCAGAGGACCGCGACCTGAGAGGAACTTGACCAGAGGAGACCACGAGCTAAAGCAGACCTCGACCTCCATACCGCGAGCCACATGAAAGCCACGATTGTTGCTAGATCCCGATTGTGATCTTGCCCCTCCTCAACCTGACTCTGACCACAATCCCTCCAATGCAAGACACAAAGAGACTATGATTGCGGTCACGATGTGGTCTGACTACACGACATGTTTCAGCACCTCAACTCCAAAGGAGACATTGTGACTTGAAAAGACATCAATCAATGCTGGCTGCGACCATGATCAAGGCTAACAGCCACCATGATCATTTCTCCTCCACAACCTAACCATGACTGCTATTAGGAGTTAAGTCGATGGAGTGTGCCTATAAATAGGCCACCCACTTGACTTGACAAAGAATCTCTCCCGCTCCACAATGCCGAGAGGTTTCTGCTCTGTGCCCATCCTTAGGAAGACGATCTCCGCCGCCAAAGACTACCTCTGTGGTGTTCTTTCTTCTTCTCCATCTCACCTCCATCTAGATCTATCCTCTACCACAAGAGTGGTGGGGACTTTAGATCTATAGATCTACGCCACCATCAATCACCTACTGCCCCATCTCCTGAATTAAGAATGTGAGAAGAGAAGGAAGAAGGAGAGAGAAGATCTGCCTCGCCTGCCTTGGTGTTCTCTCCCTCCTCATTCCAGATCTGCCTCGACATCGTGTAGAAGACTATTTCTCCACCGAGCTCCAGCCTCCTTCTTCACCATGACCATGGCAGAATCTTCCATCTCTCTTGTTTTTCTTGTTTCCATCATGAGGAGCAAGTAGTTCTTTTCGCTGGGGTGTGGGGACTAGCCTCGCTTCCCATGCTTACATGTTTATATTATAACATTCCATTGCTTGTATATAACTTTTCATTTCATTAATAATTGTTTAATGCATTCTTTGTGGATTGATCACCTACCTTGCATGATCTATTATATTCATTTGTTGCAAGAACTTCAATACTTAGGATTTGAATATCGATTAACATTGTTGATGCCCGAAGGAGAACTTCCAAAGGGATATCTCCTGAGTAGTAGGTGTGTGATTATAGGTAACGAGACATTGAGACCATGGAGATGCTTATGCAAACTTTATTTCCTAACGGATGGTTTGCTAATCCATTTGGAGAGTTGTATCTTGCATGGATGTGTTTTGGATGTGTTTGCATGTGTAGTGGTGGTGAAACTTGATTCCACCCCAGTGATTCCCATCATTAATCTAAACAAAGTTTTAATACCGCTCTTTTTACTTCCCTTGCAATTAGTTTATCTAAACCCAAATGAACTCTTATTCTAAATATTAGTCTTGATTCAACTAGAATCAACTAGTAAAATTCTTAAAAACATTATCCCTTGGGATTCGACCCTTAACTATACTAAGATAAGATCTGTCCACTTGCGGGTGGCACTATAGCATAAGGTTTTGGTAAAAACTTAGGGATCTCAGCCCTAAGTGAGTTTGTTAGTGGAGTAAAAACCACGTCACTAGTTCAAGAAGTTGAGAATTATTTTCACACAAGACTGTGTGCTATATGATCTAGAAACACCAGAGCCTCATGAACTTGCTTCTAGTGTGCCTAAGGCCGACAAAAATGCTTACAAGAAGCACTCTAAGGATGTCATATATGTAAAATACCTGATGTTGTGCTCCATGAACTATGAGTTGTAGAGACAACATGAGAATATGTATTTCATTGAGATGGTAACACATCTTATGAACATGTACCAAGATCAAGCAATGTAAGAGATATATGATGTCTCCAAGGCATTATTCAAGTGCAACATTGTAGAATAACTTTTAGTAGGTCCCCATGTGCTCAAGCTTATTGGGTATGTGGAGAACCTTGCTAAACAAGGATTTCCCTTGGGTCAAGAGTTGACCATGGATTTGATTCTGGAGTCACTACCAGAGTCATATAGCCCGTATGTGATGAATAATTTTGACAAGCCATTTTCAGAATTACTTGGCATGTTGAGGACTATTAATATGAAGAAAGACAAGTTCAAGTCCGTCATGATGGTCAATAGAGGAAAAGGGAATTCCATGGGAAAGGTGAAGGTAAGAAGATTTATAAAGTTATACATAAGTCCATGTCTTCTAAAGTCAAAGTAAAGGGAGGGGTGAACGAGGGAAGCAATTGTCACCACTGTTACTAGCCTAGACACTAGAAGAGAAAATTTCCTCTATATTTGGAGGAACTGTGGAAGAAATAGGAGAGGGTAGAGTTATCCACTTTAGGTATTTACATCATTAAGATAAATTTATCTACTTCTTCATCATGGTTACTAGATACCATATGTGGATCTCACATATTCTCGAATATGTAGGATCTGAAAAGAAGTAGGCCTTAGTGAAAAGGTGAGGTGGAACTACACGTTACAAATGGAGCAAGAGTTTCTACCACTACAGTTGGAACCTATAGTTTATCTCTATAGATGGGGATAGTAATAGAGTTAGAGAAATGCTATTTTGTACCTACCATAAATAGAAACATTATTTCCATATCTTGTATGGACAAGTATGGATCTAAATTTCATATAAAGAATGGTCAATGTTTTATTTGAAAAGATGAGATCTTTTATGGAAGTGTCTAGATGTCCTATTGTCTTTATTTATTAGATCTTAAGACAAATGTGTTAGATCTAGGGATCTAGAGGCGGGGTGAATAGAGCTTAAAAATTCTCACAATATTAGTTAGACCTTCAAATTATATCAATTGAAACCAAATGCTTAAGATCAATTTGAAGTCCTATCGAAGAAAACATAGCAAGGATGAGAGAAATTGAAACATGCACTTAGTGAAGGTGGTTAGAGTGGTTCTGATCTCCAAAGCACACTTGCATTGCTTTTAACTTGAACTTGAACAAGCTAGGGCTAATGTAATTTGATCCTTTTCATGTACCTAAATCTTAAAATCAATCTTGAACAAACATATTACATACATAAGGATGGAATGGTTAAGTCATTATCAAAATATGGACAATGTGTAACTATCAAGTAAACATTCTTCCCCTTTTTGACAATGATAATCCATTCCTGATTCATATTGAAAAGGATTTGTAAAGTTATACCTTAGCCTTGTGAATTGTAGGGAGAATCATGATTTTAATAATGTGAATTTCTCCCCCTAAATCTATTCTTACTCTTACTTGCATAGTTAGTCTTTCTACACAAAAAATATAACATGTATACTATATGGTTCTTTAGCAAGTCACATGATAAAGCATATAATGAACAAGAAAATGATCACATAGACAATAAAAGCAATACGGTTGAGCTTCAAAACAGTGAAATGATCTCCTCATTTTGACTTATAAAAAATGAAGGGGGGTATAAGAGAACAAAAATAGGTCTTCTCCAAGCATAACCAAAACATACATCCACAACATAAAACATGCAATCTCAAAGCATACACCAAACATACACGAGAGAGAAACAAACAATCTAAGTCATAAAAAAAATATGGGAAACATGGCACCAACTCATGAGATATAGTAAATCAAAGAGTAAGTGTACATATGGTTAAGATTACAAACCAAAATGATGAAACCAACATGATGATGAAAATAGTACATCTCAAATAGTTTGCCTAGATGTTTTTAGTACAAAATAGTCTAGAAAGATATATATGATCATCATATACATACTAAAAAGAAAAACATCTAAACGTATAGGCTATCTATGTCCACATCATCATCATCATCATCAGAGGCTTCTGGCTCATAGTCATCATCTCTGTCTAAAGGTGCAGCATAGACAACAACGTCACCTTCATCACCACAACCACCAGTAGAGCCATCAGAACCATCATCACCATCATCCTCAGATGCCTCCTCATCAGCAGTAGAAGCTTCCTCAACAACTTGATATGGCATCTCCTCATTGAGAGAGGAATTGAAACCATGACCCGGCCACCTGGCATTCTGCTCAGCCCAAGACATACCAAGATCAAGAAAATCCTGGGCTTGAGGATAAGAAGGAGCAGAAGTGCCAAGTCATGCAAGTAAGGTAGCTATAGGATGAGTATGGAGAGGTAGCACATAAGGGGTAGATCCACCAGCAGCAGAGAGTGTAGCAGCAGAAGTAGTAGGTGGATGGGAAGGGTAAAAGTGATTGTATGCATAGGATGCATAATCACCTCTTGGGTAGGGCTGGTAGGCAGGTTAAGGATGTGCATAGGTGGAGATGGAGGATCCAGGTATGGTAGAGGAAGGGGTAGTCAAACTCTTATTAAGTGTGGTCTCACTGATGCAAACTGCTTTTCGAGCCGGTTTGTAATGAAGTTCATGTAAAAGATATTTGCCAGTGACAATCTAAAAAAAACCACAAATCAGGACTGGGTAGGGTGGGTGGGTGACAAAGGTGTTCTTACAAGAGTCAAAGTAGGTCATTTGATGGAGAACATATCTGACCCACTTGACTCTGATGTTCTTCAAGATACAAAACATAATAACCACAATATTCTCTATAATTTCAGTTTGATTTTTCTTTAGATGAATATTGTAGTTGACTACTAGGGTGAGTATGCAGTTCTTGAGGTCAAAGGCATAGGAGGAAAGGGTGGACTTCTTCCTATAAAGAATCTGAGGCTTCTACTAGAATTTATGGATTTTAGCAAGAGTGTGATCATATTACTTGTAGAAGGCCTCAGGGTCAAGAAGGTCAAAATACTCAGGGTAATCCTTCCTCCATGTATCAGTCACCTTTTTTTTTTGAAAGACACCACATTCATTATATTAAATCTATACGACATCTACATGTAAAGGGAGATACACCAACCGGACACAAAAAAGTAAAGACCAGATACACTAACCAGAAACTCATATTGGAATGTGATAAGAACAATGATGTGTTGAACTCTCTTCTATATCGCTGACCAAAACAGCTTTTTATGAGAGATTCCTTCAACCTGAGATAATATCTGATATAGAGTATATGCTCCAAACCAGTGACCGAAGAAGGGATCACCTTCGCACTTGCTGCCATATAACAAAGAAAAAAAAAAGACCTAACATGAAAAGAGGACACAAACCACACGACAACAAAAAAGCTATAACTCACTAAAGAAAACTACAAACAGAGAGAAAGATAACAGATAACACGCCGCATTACGACACTAGTAGAAAAAGCCACTACAGATCCCTTTCAAAGGACAACCAAAGGAGCAGAAAAGGCCGGAGGAAGAACAAGGATGGGGGATAGAAAACACAGTAGAACCCCACCACCACTCACCAAGAATCCTAACTCAATCGCAATCGAGAGAGGAACGGAAGAAACGCCTCCAAACCCAAGACCCCTGATTATCCCCTACCCCGACAAGCCAACAGAGAAACCGAGGGCACACCCACCAAACCTCAGACGGCAGAACAGACACAAGACACAAAGAAAGGAAGACCCCAACAACCTAGACCTACTACCTACAAACTACACAAAGACAACAGACAGGGAGAAAAAACTAAAAAGAAGACGGAAAGGGGATGAAAGGAAGCCCGAGCTGGAGAAATGTCGAAGACGCCAAGAGGCTCTACGACCACAAGGGATCTAGAGCCCGCCTTTGTCTCCAGATCATTGTGAGCTACCAGTCCGTCGCAGTTGCCATCAGGGTCTGGAGCCCGGAGTCCCAATGCGCGATCCCCACCTTCCGACCTCCCTGAGCACCAGGCAACCTAGGGGAGACCCTGGGGGAGCAGGTCAGCGCAAGAACGGCGGCCGAAACCCCTCCCCCAAGCCGTTGCTGCCCGTAGGGAGAAGCCCTAGTCGCTCTCCCTAATTGCCAGAGCGGCGCTCGGCTAGTTGTGCGAGACTCTGGCACCATGTATCAGTCACCTTAGTACTAGAGAAAAATATATTCAAGGTGTCCTGAGAGACTTGTAATGTCTTCCCAACTATCATGGAAGTAAGGACTACTTGAGCAATGGTAGGGGTACAGGAGTTTCATAATTGCATTTCAAATTTGGAAAGAATTTTTGAACTGCTTTGGTGCTTGTGTGGAATTGTGGTAGCACGCACGTTCAACACTCAAGGTGGGGAGGTGGTGGTCGTACAACAACTTAACTACTTGATCAATAACCTTTTGTCTACATGGGATTGGCTCAAAAAGGAAAGGGGTTCCTAGGAAGGAGATCCTTGTACCTATTTAGAGCATCATTGGAGAAAAAGAAGGTATAATCAAAGGGTATAAGGTGCGAGTTGGTGGAGGAGGATGGTGCTCCATATGGGGAAGCTTTCATTCTCCTATTGGAAGACATGGAGTCGAGATAAGATGATTGAGAGGTCAAAAACATAAGAAACACTACCACAAACTGACCGAACACCTAGGGTTGATGAGTAGGAGGTCAAGGGAGGTCGAGTAAGGTCAAACAAGGGCTAGGGAGAGGATGGTCGAGGCTAGGGTTGAGAGCTTGAGGGATCTGGAGAGTGGATCATTTGATTTTTCTCTAGTTGAGAGGGAGAAAAATTTGTCTGAACCATACTTGAATTTTCTCTAGCCCATCGATCGGTCGAGTGATGTCACTGGGGAACTCAACTGAATGTCTCTTTACAAAAACCCTTAGCCACAAATCAGTCGAGTTGGTAACTCAACCGATGGTCAACATTAGAAATCTAAATTTCTAGCCATTAGAGTACAATTAAATTTATTTTTCTAGTCCATTTTACATTTTAAACATACTTAGATACATATCATTCATTATTGGGTACTATTTTGTGATAAAACAAGTATTTGCGATAAATACCGAAAACAAGTGGAAAACAAGGCAAATGAATTTGAAATTTTTTTATCATATTAGCAAGAAAGGGTAATAAAGTCATTATCAAAGAATATGGGATAAACATAAACTATCTAGAAGACATATCATATTCATTCACAGTGATGAGAAGTTTAGATCTAATAAAATTAAATTGGTCTCTAGCTAGAGGTTTAGTGAAAATGTCCACCAAATGATTTTCTATGTCCACATGCATGATATATATATCCTTTTTAGCAATGTGGTCACAAAGAAAATGATGAAAAACATTTATATGCTTGGCTCTACTATGTAATATAGGATTATAAGATAAATTAATTGCACTAGTATTATCACAATAGATAGGAGAAGCATCAAAATGAATGTTAAAGTCTTGGAGCATTTTCTTCATCCATAGGACCTGGGTACAACAACTCCCGACTGGAATGTATTCTGTGTCGGTAGTTGGGTACAACAACTCCCGACAGGAATGTATTCTATGTCGGTAGTTGATAATTCCATTGTTCTCTATTTCTTGGATAACTAAGACACCAAGCATGTTCTTAGGAGGAAGCAAGTGCCACTTGTGCACTTTCTATCAATCAAGCATCTTGTGTAATCTACATCACTATAAGCTGTAAGAGTAAAGTCCCTTGACTTGGGATACCATAGTCCAAATTTTGGGGTTTTGTCTAGATACATTAAAATCCTCTTAACAAATATAAGATGTGATTTCTTGGGATTTGATTGAAAGTGAACACACAGGACAACACTAAAAATTATACCAGGTCTAGAGGTAGTTAAATAAAGTAAACTTCCAATCATACCTCTATAGATCTTCTCATCTACCTTCATCATCTTTATCAAGTTTGGTGGTGTTTGACATGGGTGTGTCCATCAACTTGGTGTTCTCCATCCCAATTTGCTTAAGTATCTCACTTGCATACTTGCCTTGGTTGAAGAATTTATCATCTTTAGTTTTCTTGGTTTGAAATCCGAGGAAGAAAGTAAGCTCATCCATCATTCTCATCTCGAACTCACTATGCATAAGATCACTAAACACCTTGCAAAGATCAAGATTAGTTTTGCCAAAAATGATATCATCAACATACATTTGAATGATAATAAAATTGTTAGAAGTGTGTTTGAGAAATAAGGTAGAATCTACTTTGCCCATGATATACCCATGATCTAACAAAAAGTTCTTTTTTTCTCATACCACGCTCTAAGTGCTTGTTTGAGTCCATAGAGAGATTTTTGCAAAAAATAAACATGGTTAGGTAAACTATCATGTTCAAAGCCCAAAGGTTTTGAAACATACACTTCCTCCTCAATTGCACATTCAAAATGTACTTTTAACAATCTTTGATACAAAAGAAAGTTTTATAACTAGAAAAAGCAAGAAACATACAAATGGACTCAAGTTTAGCTATACGTGCATATGTTTCATCAAAATCTATAACTTATTGTTGATTGTAGCATTGAGGCACTAACCTTGCTTTATTCGTTACCACTTTTATGCTTTCATCTAGCTTGTTGTGGTAGACCCACTTGGTGCCAATGATATTTCTATCACTTGGTCTTGGCACTAGGGCTCATACTTTGTTTTTTTTAAAATTGCTCCAATTCTTCTTACATGACTAGGATCCATTCATCATCCCGAAGAGCTTCTTTGACATTCTTTAGCTTGAGTTGTGAGATGAAGGCGTTGTTGGCTTGTTCTTTGTTGGAGGAAGCCCGCGTCTTCACTCTTTCAATAGGGTCACCTAAAACCAACTCTTTTGCATAATTCTTTGCAAAGTGGGGAGTTGGATCCTTCTTATCTTCATCTTTCTCTTCTTCTTGAGTGACCACCTGTTTTTCCTTTTGGGTGATGTTGAGATCTTTTAAGATAGAATTCCCCACCTACAACATCATCATTTGGAACAATATATTTGGAAATAGAGGGGTTAGTCTCATTAAAGTTAACATTAATAGATTATTCTACTCTAGGAAGATCAACATTAAACACTCTATATGCCTTGCTAGTAGTGTTATTGCCAAGAAAGAAGGCCTTATAAGATTTCAGATCAAACTTGTCGCGTGAATCTTTTGTATCCAAAACAAAATAAAGACATCGGAAAACAATGAAATACTCAATAGAAGGCTTCCTACCATGCAATAGCTCATAGGGGGTTTTCTTCAAAGAAGGATGTGTAAAAACCCAGTTTTGCACAAAACATGAGGTACTAACGGCTTCAGCCCAACACTTCTTTGGAGTGTCATACTCTAAAAGCATGGTCATAGACATCTCCTGTAGTGACCTATTCTTCCTCTCTACAACCCAATTTGGTTGAGGTGTTCGAGGTGAAGAGAAGTTATGTGCATATCCAGATTCTTTGCAAACAAATTCAAAAAAATCATTTTCAAATTCTCCCCCATGATCTCTACGGATGGAAACAATCTGGCAAGAAGCTTCATTCTCAACTCATTTACAAAAACTAGAGAAAACATCAAGCATATCACTTTTGGAAATGGGAAAGAAGGTCCAAGTATATCTAGAGAAATCAATGACAATAACAAGATAATACTTGGAACCACGAAGAGATTGTGTTCTCATTGGTCCAAATAGATCGATATGAAGAAGTTCAAGAGATCTCTTGGTACTAAGGAATCCTTTGGATTTGAAGGAGGACTTGGTTTTCTTTCCTTGGGTACAAGGTTGGAATTCCTCATTCTTTTCCAAATCCAATTTTGGAAGTCCCTTGACTAAGTCCTTTTTTCTCAACTTCTTCAACTGATGCATATTTACATGACCAAGCCAATGATGCCAAAGATAAATATCATCTGAGTTGACTACTAGGCATCTACCAATAATAGGTTTGATAGAGTCGAGCACAATTACATAAAGATTACCACCTCTAGTTCCCTTATATATGACTTGATAGGTGAGGGAATCTAGAATCAAGCATTCAAAAGAAGTAAATAGCACAAGGTAACCATTATCACATAATTGACTTACACTTATTAAATTGTGATGTAGGCCATCCACAAAGAGAACATTCTTGATACACAAGGATTCACCTACATCATCCACACCTTTTACCTTAAATTTCTTGTTGTCCCCAAAGGTAACCAAACCTCCTTTCTTTTAGTAAAGTTGTTGAAATGGCTTGTCATCTGTCATGTGTTTAGTGCACCCACTATCAACAATCCATCTTCCTTTTCCTACAATAAAGAAGAGTGTCAATTCACAACTCAAACTTTGGGATCCATAGTTAGCTCGGGGACCCATTTCATCTTTGGGTTGGTTCCCTTAGGCATGTAAGGATAATAAGTGGAATAATGATCATCACATTTGCAATGACAGAAAACATAGGGTTCTTAGTTCCAGAAGACTCTCCAATGAAAAAGGAGGTTTCCTTACTCTTTTTCTTACCTTTGGCTTTTTTCTTTCCCTTAGGTTCTCCCCCTACAAATCCCAAACCACTAGTACCACTTTGTTTTATAGAATGGTCAAGGATTTCATTTAGGGAGTTTTTCCCTTTGAGGAATTTCAACAGAGAGGCTCTAAGTCTATGACTGCCATCATTAAGAGATATGATAGTTGAAGACAAACTAGAAAGATCATCTCTATCATGAACAAGGTCGGCCTCTAAATAGAGGGAATTAGTCAAATAAGAATCTTTCTCAAGAGAAATAGAAGTAACATAATTACTAGGAAATATATGTCTAGAACATAAATCATTAACTTGACTAAGAAACCTAGCATTTCCAAATTTAAGCAATTGAATTTCCTTGAGATAAACATCCCTCTCATCTCTAAAAGAATCAACAATAAGCTTGAATTCAACATCTTCAATTTTAAGAATTTCAAGCTCATTTAGGAATTTTGGGTTATCTTCCTTAAGAGTTTCAATGTTCTTAAGGTAAACACCATTCTCTACCTCAACTCCATTGTATTGAAGCTCAAGATCAAGTAATTGGTCTTGCAAGTTATTGATGCTCTCAAGGTGAATTTCTCATTTTGCTCAAGAATCTCAAGTTTAGCATACAAATCATCAATAATTTTTCCTAACCTCTTTCTTTTAGATTTACATTTAGCAAAAGAAGAACAGGTAGAAACAAACATGGAAATAAGAGTTTCTTTAGATAATTCATGCAAGCTTACCTCACTTACTTTACTTACCTCACCAATTTCTTCATTTGTAGAGGCCATGAGTGTAAGTTGGCACTCTCCATCTTCATCAGAGCTAGAGCCACTTGAGGATGATGTTTCTCAAGCTGCATGAGCTGCATTCTTGTGTCTTCTCTCCTTCTTTTCCATCCTCTTGTACTTGCTCTCATTCTTACACTCTAGAGTACATCTTAGGAATTCCTTCTTTCTTTTCCATCTTGAAGTTCTCTAGAAGGTTGTTCAACATGTAGATCGTTGCCACCTTAACTTGCTTTGTGCCCTCATAGGTAATGCACAACTTATCCCATATCTCATAGGTTGTATCCCAATAGGAGATGCGGTTGAACTCCATTGGGGTGAGGGCTGCATAGAGGATGCTCATAGCTTTAGCATTGAGATGGGCTTCTTTTAGTGCAGCTTAATTCCATTTTGACACAACTTCGGTTGTTGTCTTGTATGGTGTGATCAACACCTTCCACATATTAAATTTAATCCCTTGAATGTAGAACTGCATACGCCTCTTCCAATAGAGGAAGTTGGTGTCGTCAAAGATCGGAGGACGCATGGAGAAGCCTCCCTCTAGGTTGAGTTCACCAAGTAGATTCTCTCCCATTTTCTTGTCATGTGGGAGATTGTTGGAGAAGATACTTAGATCTAATAACACTTGTTGGATCTAGGGATCTGGGGGGGGCAAAATATAGCTTCAAAATTCTCACAAGAATATTAGACCTTCAAATTTCGTCATTGAAACCAAATGCTTAAGATGAATTTGAAGTCCTATCTAAGCAAGCAGAGAAAGGATGAGAGAAATTGAAACATGCACTTGGACAAGGTGGTTAGAGTGATTCCAATCTCCAAACTAGGAGATAGTCAATCCACTACCTAGAGAGGTCAACCTCTAGGACTTTGCAAATTGTGTATACTTATATTCCATCATAAGAGATATAAGGAGACCACCATACATCTAAGGGCTTGCCTACTCGAGACAAGAGTCTTTCACCTACACAAGGACTTACCCACTTGGTCAAGATGTCTTTAGCCTTCAATAAGGAATTGCCCATACTTGCATCAAGTCTTTGGCCTTGAAGGAATTACACACTCTTCTTTAATGTTGTCCTTCCCTTCTCCTTCACCTAGAGAAGATCTTCACCTCTTCTTCAACCTTGAAGAAGACCATCAACAACTTCAACTTCACTCGGAGCAGCTTGCTTCAACCTTTTCTCTTTGAGAAAGGGGATTGGGAAGAAGGAAGTAATGGGAGCTTTACAAGCACATGAAGGTATCTCTCTTACACCATACCTAAGTCACTCATAATCACAAAATTCTTTGTAAATGAGAGAGAGAAAGGGGCTCAAAGGATTGTAACACACTCAAGTATAGCAACGACTTGGAATAGAATGAATGAGAAAACTTGGAATGAACTCCAAGGGGTCCTATTTATATCTAGGGGTGCTCTTTTGAGTGTGGGATCACTTAAGAACCAAAAATATCCATTTTACAACTTGCAACTGATCTATTTTCATTTACAAAAACTATCCAACGGTTATAATCACTTTTTTTGCATTTTCTGTACTGTACATTCGGTCGAGTTTCAATAAAGATAACTCGACGAATCCATTAATAGACAAAGACAATTTTCAAACTATTGGTCGAGTTTGTTCTGGGAAACTCGACCGATAAGTCAAAATAGGTTTTGCTTAGTTGATCAATCGATCGAGTTTTGTGAGTGTACAACTCGACTGATTGCTTATTTCAAAAAATATATCACTCGATCAGTTGAGTTTGAAACTCGACTAACAACATGCTTGTGACAAATTTTCCCAAATGATTTTTGAGTGACCAAACGTTGGAATTAAGTGTCCCTGATTTTTTCTAATATTAGTTACAAGTGATATAATCAATACAAGTGATTAAAAAATATATCTAAGGTGATTTGGAGTGATTTCCCAAAAAGCACACTTGCATTGCTTTTGACTTGAACTTGAACAAGCTAGGGCTTGTGTAATTTGATCCTTTTCATGTACCTAAAGCCTGAAATCAATCTTAAACAAAATATTAGATGTGTAGGAATAGAATGGTTAAGTCATTATCAAAATATGGACAATGTATAACTCTCAAGTCGCCAAAATGTTTATAACGTAAATACCAAAAGATTAAAATTCAATAACTCAAATAAGACATATCTTTGTCCTTGTCATCTATGTCACATCAACGAGAATCACATCTCTAGACTCCATAAAGATGGTTATCTAGACTCTTTTGATTTTGAATCAATAGAGACATGTGAGTCTTGTTTGATGGGCAATATGACCAAAACTCCCTTTATTAGTAACAGTGAGAGAGCTAGTAATCTATTAGGACTCATGCATACTGATGTATGTGACCCTTTTAGAACAAATGTTACAGGTGGGTATTAGTACTTCATCACCTTCACTATTGACTTTAGTAGGTTTGGTTATGTTTACTTGATGAAAAATAAGTTAGAAACTCTTGAAAAGTTTAATCTTTTCATGAATGACGTACAAAACCAAATTGGTAAAAGTATTAAGGAACTTCATTCTGATCGAGGTGGATAATACTTAAGACAAGACTTTGATGACCTTCTATGAGATCATAGTATCGTATCACAATGGACTCTACATAGAATACCATAACATAATGGTGTATCAGAAAGAAGGAACCACACCTTCCTAGATTTTGTGTGATCAATGATGAGTTTTATCAATCTTCTGACTTCCTTTTGGGGTTATGCTCAAGAAATCGCAATGTTTTCACTTAACCACATACCGCCTAAATCGGTTCCAAAGACACCAGATGAGATATGGACTGGGAAACATCCCAAAATGTCTTTTATGTACCATGAAAATGTTTCCTGAAAATCTTGGCCCTAGATTATATAAATGTTACTTTGTTGGTTATCCCAAAAAAACCAAGGATATTTCTTATATAACCCAACTGACACCAAAGTGTTTGTTTCTAGAGATGTTACATTCCTAGAAAAAGAACTCATTTCCAAAGGAATCAGTGGTAGGAAAGCCAAACTCAAAGAGGTTCGAGACCAACAAGAAAGCATTGAACCTATAGAGGTACAAGAGGAACTTAGAGAGTCACAAACTATTGTGGATCTCAAATTCCTCAGGTAACACATGAACCTCGTAGATCTAGTAGGAGACACCTTGAGTTAGAAATATTTGGTTATCTTGTAACTCAAGAAGGCAATGAATTGGTCATTTATGATGAGTCAATTACCTATCTATAAGTTGTTAAGGGACATAATCTGAGAAGTGGCTAGAAGCCATGAGACCTGAGATGGAATCCATGTACACCAACAAGGTATGGACCTCAGTGGATCCACCTAAAGGGGTAAAACTCATGAAGTGCAAGTGGGTCTTTAAGAAGAAGACTGACATGGATGGTAATGTAAAAACATACAAAGGTTGATTGGCTTCAAAGAGTTTCAAACAAGTTTAAGGTGTTCACTATGAAGAAACATTTTCTCTAGTTTCCATGGTTAAGTCCATCTGGATCATGCTTGCCATTGCAACTTATCATGACTATGAGATCTAGGACATGGATGTTAAAACCACATTCCTTAATGGGAATCTTCTTGAGGATTTGTATATGACACAACTTGAGGGTTTATAAATCTAAAAGATGCAAACAGAGTTTGTAAGCTAGAAAGGTCAATATATGATCTCAGAGTTGGAATCTTCGATTTGATGAAATAGTCAAACAGTTTAGTTTTAGTCTAAATGAATATGAACCATGTGTTTACAAGAAGGTTAGTAGAAGCATGATCATATTCCTCATATTGTATGTGGATGACATACTATTGGGGAATGACATACCTACTTTATAGATGGTAATAACCTGGCTTGGAAATACATTCTCTACTAAGGACATAGGTGAAGCATCCTACATCATAGGAGTCAGGATCTATAGAGATAGATCTAGAAAGTTTCTTGGATTATGTTTGAGCACATACATTGACAAAGTGTTGAAAAGGTTCAACATGGAGGACTCAAAGAGAGGAAACCTACCCATGTTTCATGGTGTTGCAATCTCTAGAGCTCAACGTCCCATATCTTATGAATAAAAGGGAACACATGAATCAGACTCCATATGCATCAAAAATTTGATCTATCATGTATGCAATGTTATGTACTCTCCCTGATGTCTCATATGCCTAGATCATGATGAGAATATATCACATAGATCCCACTAATTCCTTTTGGACCATTGTGAAGAACATCCTTAACTTCTTGAGAAGAACTAAGGATTAGTTCCTTGTCTATGGTGGTCATGAAGAGTTGAAAGAGTTACACCGATGTGAGCTTCCAAACTGACAAAGATGATTATTGATCACAATTAGGATTTGTGTTTTGCCTCACTAATGGTGTTGTAAGATGGAACAGTTCCAAGCAAGAAATAGTTATAGACTGTACAGTAGAGGACAAGTATATTACTACATCCAATACAACAAAGGAAGTTGTATGGATCATGAAATTCATTTCTAAACAGGGGGTGGTTCCAAGCATCATTGATGCAATTGAGATATATTGTGAAAAAATGGAGCTATCATACAAACTAAGGAACCTAGATCACATCAACATTCCAAGGACATACAGAGGCAATTCCATCTCATATGAGAGATCATACATAGAGGAGATGTGAAGATTTGTAGAATGACAACTAAAAGGATTATTGATGACCCCTTAACAAAAGCAGTATCACAACAGAACCACAATGGTCATTTTCTATCACTTGGGAATAAGTTCATGGGTGATTGGGTCTAATTGCAAGTGGGAGTTTGTTGGTATGTATGCCTAGAGAGACAATCATATGATTATTGTACTGGCATAACTTGTGAAGGATTTGATTAATAATAAACACAATCTTCTAATTTATTTTGTTTTATTCAATCATGAAATAATGATGTTACATAATAAATATATAAAGAATGATATTACTCAATCATGTATGTTTTTAGGTTGATGACTTGAACAATAAGATCATACAAATGTTAAGCATATATACATTCTATTTATGTCCTTAGTTGGTTATTATTATGTAACACTAATAGACAACATTAACATTTAAGACTAGAGTGTGTGTTGGTTGCTGACAAAATCTCATTAGTCAAGATATATGATATCAAGACAAACACATAGATGATTATTAAAGAATAATGTAACAGATAGACCCACCTTGATAGTGATACATGGAAACCATGAAATAGTAGTCAGAATCAACTTTCATAGTGATAGTGGCAATTGTGGTTCTTAGACCTAAAATCACCATACTCATCATATGTTGTTTGATGTAATTTGTCTTCATCAAATATGACCTTGAATAATGGTTTCCATAAAGGTGATGCTCAAATGTATTATGACACATGGGGAATGACTGTGTGTGATGTATATGGGATTTTTCCCTCTTATAAGAGTTTGATATCCCGAACACTTGAAAAGCGAGACTGAGAAAAGTAGGGTCATGCACATGTGAATCAATATATGATATTGAGTTCACATATATCTCTGACAATTTTCTTAAGTTCAAGGAACATGGATTGAAAAGTTCAAGAAGATGACGATTCCATGCCTCAAATTCAACATGGATATCAGAGACAAAGGAAATATGCAATCACTATAACATCAATGATAGATTGTAGGTTGAATTTGTTCTCAACTTTCTCAGTTTCTTGGTTAGCAATGATGTCTTACTAGATACCAATCACTGCTTATGATTCCATAAATTAGTTATGGACATTCACTACCAATGTAACTTGGGACCTATAGGGTCACACATATAGGAATGCACTTGTAATAGGAGTTTGTCCATTAATGATGTTTAACATTGATTACTAAAGTGTTAGGTATTCAATTTAAACAACATTGGAAATATGTACTTTGAAATGACCATTTCAACAAGTGATTTGATTAGTTGAGGTCCATGAATCAATCGGCTCAGGTTGCGAATCATTTGTTTGGAAAATCAATGAGATTCAATCAAGGATTGATGTTGACATCATGTTTTGCATTAATCAAATATTAATAGCTAAAATAATTCTAAATAAGAAACATAGTGATATGACCATATCAAGTTATGAACAGATCATCTTAGGTGTGAACCAATCAGGTCAATTCAATATTCATAGGTTCTGGAAAATTAATGAAATTCTGCCTCTTTGAGTCCCAGACCAACTAGAAACCCTGACCCTGACCCTCCTATAAATAGAGGGATATTGGGGGCTTCACAGACACAACAATAAGCTCTGACAATTGTTGTCTTCTCTATTTGTAGTAACCAAGAGAGCCTGAGCAAGTTCTACCTGTTAAAGGGAGGAGAATCAAGGGAAAGACAATTGTGGGAGAGAAGTTGATGCTAGAATGTCAACTAGAAGGGACAACTTCTTAATGTTCATTCATCTATAATGACATGATTTCTTGGTTGTCCGAGTGGACTACTCTAGAGGCGAGAGGCAGTTGCACTGCTAGGAGGATGTCGTCAACTACTGTGTATGTTGTCCAACTAGGAGTCCAACAACGACAGTCGTCCATGTGCGATTGGAAGAAAGGTGCATGTTACTATAAGGGAATTTTCTCTAGACTTGTTGCAGGACCATGTCTAATCTTGGAACCGTCTTTCCCACCTCATAGTTGTTGACGAGATCTACTGTTCAATTGAAATGTGGAAAGTAATTTTTTTGTTTCTTCTGCCATGTCTGATCCCATATTTCCTAACAAGAAGACTATCCAAGACATTAAAGGAAGTGACCAAATCCATTCATGGATCCATTTCGAGTAGGTAGGTACACAGAGGAACTCAACCACTAGAACTAGGTGAATAAGAGGTGATCACTATCTAGAACATTGACATTTAGAAACGTACCCAATGCTTTAGTTTCATCATTATTGATTCTAATACACCTTAGTTTCATATGAATTGTTATTCCTTATACATACATAGAGACCTATGAGTATGACTCTAATACCATTTACCAAGGATCCAATTGTTACCCAATTCCTACTTCCCCTGACTTGAGAGCTAGTGGCAGTAGTACTTGACCATCTGTTTGGCAAATGGCACATTTTCACACACAAGAAATAGATATGTACAAGGTATTAAAATTCCATCCATTATCATGAAAATAAGGTTTATTACATTAATCCCATAAGCAACATAACCAAAAGACATAAGCAAATAGATATCATGAATTTCATCATGAAGATATGTGTCATATAACAATTACTATTATGAAAATATTCCCAATTGATGTTTTGTTTTGTGGCATGAGAGTCATGATGAAAGTAAGATGTGGAACATCACTTGGCAACATTTGAAAATGTTGAAAAAAAATATATCAATGGAAATGCCTGAGTACTCTATCAAAAGATATGTAGATGCAATTTAAGAGTATATAATGTTCTTGCCCAAATAACATACACAGAGAAAGAGGTAGAGTGAGAAAAACTTAAAAGACATTGTTTTTAGGCAACACATGTTTTAGATTACATATTCCATTACACAATATTCATCATATTAGGCCTTCGACCAACTTTCTTAGGAAACTTCTATGAGGGACATTTATATCTAAAGTTAATGTTTAACACTATTTTTACGTGAGGGGCCTCGAGACCAATGTACATGAGATAACTCTATTTGGACATATGTTACGCCCTTTCTTGTTTGAGACAATCACGTGCACTAATCCTTGTGCCCTTACCTTAATAACTCAGACAGGTACATAAGGGTTATATAATGGATTTCAATACTATGTTTAAATTTTGTAAACACAGTAAGATCAATCATGAAAGTAGTTTGCAAAGGAAAAATACATAAAACAAGTAATTAAGTATCTAAGAATTCTTAAGTTAATAAATACAAGAAAGTCAATATCATAGTAGGGTCAAAGAGATTAGGCATACCTAAATGAGAAGTGATCAGGTTATGATCCTTAGAAAAGATTCATAGTGAAGGCCCAAATCATACTGAAACTAACATTTAAAAATATATAATAAGGGGTCTTGTATTAGTAAGGTCTTAACAAGGTAAAAAATTTCATGTCATCTAGGTGTTCCCCTAGGCCTAGGTTGCAAAAGGTTCAAGCATAGTTCCATCATATCAAGCATGAATGCATTTATTCACCAATAGTTCAAGTGTCACATTAAATACCTTAGGTCTTGGTTATACATCCATAATTTATGAGAGTTACAAGATGAAGATATTGTCTAATTTGGAAACGGGGGAAAGCATGAGATTTGAAATATTATTGTGTTTAAATGTACATGATCATGGTCATGTAATTTTAGGCCATATTAATGTAAAAAGGTGAGTTATTAGGTCACATGAATTACTCATGGAAAAAAGGCATAACATCTTAGTCAATCAAGGCATAAAGCATAATAAAGTTTGTTGATTTCTATGCTAGATGATCTCATGATGAAAAATTAGGCCAAAGGATCATTCTTGATCAAGTTACATCATCGATATACGTAAAGGGGACATTTTGGGTCAAGATGATCATTATCGTTACATCAATATGATCTTAAGAATTATGCAAGTCTAAGGTGAAGTTAAGTTACTAATCTAGAGATTTAAGGAAACATTAGATTATTAGTGACTAAAGTGAAGCATAATTTAGTAATGGGATCATTCAAAAGATGATTAAAGTAGTAATTTCGACAAAATAGAGATGAACTGAGGAAAATTAGGGTCTTAGAGGTATATAGTAACATCCTAGGATTTGAGGCCATGGATAAAATGATCTTAAAAGGAATAATTGCACTACGCATATCACCAAGGTGCACCTCCTTTTCATGAAGCTCATCACTAAGAACTCCATAATTAATCATGTTCAACTTGGAGTAGTACTAGGATGGGTGACCAGTCGGGAAGTTGATCTTGGATTTAGCATGAGTGCGGACAAAGCGTGTAGTTAATGCTAGTGTTGGTGTGTGGGGTCAATCGTCATTCTTGAAACTCTACTAGAGCCTTCAACAATGGGCTCATGTGTTACATTATGGTATTAGAGCAATTTGATAAATGGCCACTAGGTAAACATGATTCTCATAGTCACCCTATAATGAAGATATGAGACCAGGTTTTATGGATAGATCCCCAAGGAAGGATACCATGACCTAGTATGACTAAAGTTTTCATCCTAGGAGTGATTAAGTTGTCAAAGATAAATGTATACCTAGTGTAGATCTCAAGTATCAACTAACCTTATTCTCAATGATTATGGCCAACCAATTGAAAATTGAAGACAGATGGCATAAGCATTAGAAAGTTATGCATCTCTCCTTTCTTACTAGTCTAGTGGAATGGGACGCATGTAGCGGTAGGTTAGTCAGAGATAGCATGTCAGGATCCCACATCTATGGATCTATGCCTGATCACCACATATATAGGAATGAAGGAGTTACCTAAAGAACCTAAGATTATACAATCAAAGACACCTATTGTTAGAGAGTCATGACAAGGTTGAGGTAGATGCCCTAAAGTATAGTGCCATGTTTTGTCTCATAAACCCTATGTATGAGTTAAGCAAAGGTAGTAGTTAATGCTCACATGAATATTTAATAAAATTTAAATGACATATGTTACATGCTTCTTTCCATGAAAAAATTTACATTTAAAACTCATTAAATGAAGATGTAAAAAAACCTAAGGTGGGTAGTTTCATAGTTATCCTATATTAATTTCAAGGACAAAATAATAAATAAGGTGGTAGAATTGTAATATATCAAAATTTGTTACACAATATAGATATGACGGTTTCCTTTATGAGTCCCTAAAAAAGACCCAACATGGAGTGAGTAATTATATTTATTTATCTGTTTGTTTGTTTTGAGCCGATTTTGTGATTTATCAATGTAAGGATAAAATGGAAAATTATAAATCCATATATGTAAATTATTTTTCCTCAACAATTTATATATTACTTGAGTTATGAGAAATGGACTTTGTCTGAGCTTTAGAATTTAATGAGACTGAAATGAAAATATATAGATTAATGAGCCCAAAAGTGATTAAGTGTGATAGTAAGTATTAATGATTTTATAAAAACATCTATGTATTTATTCATATTCCGTAAGTAAATAAACATTAATGCACAAATTTGTATGAGTTTTAGTTAACATTTGAACAAGAAATAACTTCAAGAAAGATGAGAATGTGTGGTGAATGGTCAAATTAATTAATTAATTAGAGAGATGACAAACTGATGGTTTGTTTTGGAGATCGAAAGATGGCAACAAAGTAGAATTTAAAATTATGCTCAAACATGATAAGATTGAGATTCTTGGATTTTTTCTAGTAAACATTTTGGAGGATATAGTGGTCTTAAGGATAATACCATTATCTTTGTAAGTAACATTAATTAAGTTTTATTAATAATTTGAAAGTAATTTTACTTCAATTCTTTTAGAGAAGGAAATAAGTATGGAAGAGATTTTCTAGGAAAGTTTAGCATGGATTTTGGATTTTTTTTGTGATTAGGTAAATAAATTTTGAATGTTGACAAGATTGTTAGATTTTTTTTAAATTTAAACAGTAATTATTATTTAGTGATTGATATATATTAATATGGAAACTATGATTTTAAAATCGAAGTCGATGAGAACATGAAAATGAAACATTTCTTGTATATTCTTAATATGTTTTTTTGGAGAAATAATTGGTCAAACCAAACTCATGAATTATGTACTATGTGTTAATTGAAAACATAGATTCATCAATTTGTTACACATCTTCATATACCATCATCCTCCATAAATTTATGGTCTTAGGTGAGATAAGTGAAAAACAATAAAGGAAACTTTAATGAGATGTAAACTACCATGTGTATAGTTGTTGGGATCCATCCATTATGATGTGTACGATGGACACAATTAGAATGGAAGAATAATGTTGAAAATCATTTTTTTTGTTTTTATTACCTTAAGTGTGAAAGAATGGTGTTCATGTTTTAAATAAAATGGTCAATAACTCAATAGTCATTGGTGTCCAAGTAAACAAAATGATGTCATAGTGGGACATCTAATTTATTATGACCAAAACCAATTGGATTAATTAATTATTTATCAAAATAAAAAGATAACAACCTCCTTCCTTGTGGAGAAGGTGTGAGGGTGGAAAGTTACAATTCCAATTAAGAATTAGTATCTGATCAAAATGCAGAATTTAGTGCAGAAGCACCTAGAACATAGAGCACCAATGCATTATAAAATATGGGACATTGGATGCAACATCTTTGTTGAGTTATCTTTCTCTATATTCAATATAAAGGAAGGAGAAAAGAATTATTCTCGAGGAGTGATGCATAGATAATGACTACCTAATGGGAGACTCTCTTTCTTCCTGAATTCATTCTCATTCAAACGCTCATGTGTGTGTGGAAAGTATCATGATATAATCATGGAGGAGTATACTCAGACGTAGAGCCCTCACCAGAGCTCGACAACACATCAACACTCAAAGACATGTTCTATGTGCAAACTAGGGAAGACATCGCACTCATGGATGTGTAAAGGAAGAGGTAACCTTGAATAAAAAACCCATATGTTATAATTTATACATCCAATCATGGAAAATAAGGTATCTTTAACAAGATGTTAAAGATTAGATTATTATAAAAGTACTATTTTGAGGATATTTAGTTCTTTAATAGGTAAAAGATTTAGTAAAATAAAATAAATGTGACGATAGTGTTTATGTAATAGATTGTGATAAGAATGTCTGAATTAATGAGATAAGTTTACATGATCTATTTATAATTCTAGGACAAAAATGCAAGATCCAATCTTGGTTTCTTGATAAATATAATTTATCATTATGAGTCTACCCATTAGAGATACTATGGTAATTTGAGTCATCAAGCGATGAGATAAATTTTGTAGAAAATCTCTAGAAGTCTACTTTGATGTATGTCTCACTAAATTATTATTTTGTTTGAGTTTATAAGATAATTACCTATTATGAGAATTTTATGTTAGAGATTTTATGCCATGATGTTAATTAAGGTGGTTTAGGAATTAATAATATTAGTAGTGAAGTAAATGAGTAAATATCATATATTATGAGAATTCATGATTGTATCTAATTTTATTAGAGGATTGTATCATGCTTATGATACATAAATCCCAACATGGATTAGAAGACCTACAAAGACTATAGGGATAATATAGGATTTTTTGGATATAATTTTGATATATGCATCATGTTCATTTTTAGGAAAGACAACGCTTGACCATGACTAGAATGTATATTTGGATTTCTCACCGTAACATGTAAGTGGTTCATGCCCATGAGTATTTATATTTATTAAACTCAAAACATTTACATAATCATTAAATAATATTTTCATGAACCAATGTTCTAAGAATTTAAATTTATGATATGGAAGCAAGATCTCCTATACTTTTGTGATTATGAAATTTCATATCCTCAATATCTCAAGTAGAGACATGTCATGGAATGATTTAAGTTCATGAATTAAGTTTATAAAAAGGATAAAAGAATATATTTCTATCATATTTCTTAGTAATGTTTCATACGAATGCTCAATATAACTAGATAAGAAACACAAGTCTGCAATGCTTCCATGTTATGTGATATCATATATATTAACATTTTAAGTTGAAACATGCTATACAAATTCATCTTATATGTAGATATAACCATGAACTAAGATTCCAAGTAGAAATATACTATTAAGATTCTTATATAGATAGAGATATAAGTACTAAGAAGTTATTTAGATTTTTATTTATGAGATAATTACAATATACGAATATAAGTTTTGAACATATTAAGACATGAGAAAGATCTTGTTAAGACTATAATGTTTTTTAGAATTGAGTTCATGATAATGTTTTAAGATTAAGTTGAACTAAATAATTATTAAGATCCAAGATAGGATTTTATTAATATTCATAATATGAGTCATTAAAAAAGTATGAGAACATAATGCTTTATGATTTAAGCTCACATGAATGCATGTCAATATCATATTTTATGACATTTTATAGAGACTGAGTTATCTTGTCATGAATCATATTTTTAGATATTTTATGCTTATGTTACTATCATATACCTTACTTGAGTTACCTTCATATACTTTACTTGAGTTACTTTCACATATTTCTATATTCGGCCGAGATCATTTTTCCTAAGCTTAGATTCGGTTATCCTATATCAAGTGCTAAAGTTTAATTAAGTCATTCGATCATATTAGAGTTTGAGATTAAGGGTATCCAAATAATAAGAATATCATATTTAAATTAAGACTTAGGTTACTCATTGTATGAGTAGCCATATATTGAATACAAATACATGATAAGGGTTTAAGACCCAATCTCAGGTTCGTAGTCATTGACAATTCATATTTAGATGTAGATCCAATTTAGAATTTTAGAGTAGAGATTCAGATGCAAAGTTCAGTACTTGTTTAGTACTCATTATTCAGTTTCAGATAAGTCTAGATTCAAAATTTAGTAAGCTTAGACTTAAGATAATCAATTAAAAACCTTCAAATAATATATTATTTGATAAGTCCTCATTTAGAGTGTCCTGGGACGATTCATAGACATCTATTGCCAATTTAGAGGAGTGTTTACTCCATTTTAGAGTTACTTCAGAACCAATAGAGGGCATGTGTGCCCGCAGAGAGTGTGTTGCACCATAGATGATACTTTAGTGTCAACAACGGGCACATTGTGCCAATAGAGGGTGAATTGCAACATAGAAGACACTTCAGTATCAATACAGGAGGACTTCAGTATCATATGGTGGCCACAATTAGATAAAAATTGTATGTAAAAGATAATTTATATTTGAGCATGTCTATAGTCTCATCCATGAGTATGATGAGAGAGATTCAGATAAGATAACTATGATCTATGGACTTTATTGCAGATCATGAGTCCCAAGTACCCGAGTACATATCTCCAGAGAGAGATAGAGTAGAAAGATAAAAATTCAATTAAAGAAATAAGAGATAGTATGTTTTCGATTTTACTCAGATCTTGATATTAGTTTTCGTATTTATATTGTTCAAGAATATATTATAGCATTTAAATTCTTCTGATATACTCATGCCACTTACTCTAATGACTATTTTTCCCAATGCTTGGTTGGGGACGTGATGTCCGTAAGATTTGGAGCAATTGGTGATCAAAAGAACAAACAAAGAAGTGGGATATTTTCAAGCAGAGACTGGTGGGGTTCCATTTACCAAGACAATATGAAGTTTAGACATATTTTTATTATGCTTAGATTGTTTCCAAATAGATTAGATTTTATGGATAAATTGTATGTAGTTTTCTTTTGACAACAACTATGTATGAATCTGATTTCATTCAATGCAAAGTATTTCATTTATTTAAATTGCAAAGATTAGCATTTGTGACACCCCCTTGAGTAAGAGTGCTTCTCCTCAATGATACTTATATGTTGTGAAAATGGGTGTTACAAATGGTATCAGAGCCAATTCCCCTCTAGTAGGTGGAGCCCACTTGGGCTTGTGGCATGCTAGTCTTTGAGCCATGTGGTCCTGGCATGTTGGAAAGGACTATCCTTATTGATGGAGCCACCCTTGCAGTGATAGTCGTGGTCAGGAGTTCGGTGTACATGGACCAATTGGGATATGCACTGAAAAGGGGATAGATTATGACGCCATATAAATGAGCCTTGATGAGAATCACTAGTACAGAATTGGTCTCTCGAGTCGGTTTTTTGAAGCCTGCAGCGTCACTTTTTAGGCGAAGCCTAGGTGGGCGTCGCTATAGTACTTGCGACGCTATAGAGGTAGAAAAACCGACCCTAGAGAGGTAAAAAAACCGACCCTAGAGGGAACAAAAACCGACCTAAGAAAAGTACAAAAACCGACCCAACAGAGGTAAAAAACCGACCCAAAAGAGGTAAAAAACCGACCCAAAAGAGCAACAAAAACCGACCCTAGAAGTCTTCAAACAGCTGCAAAACACCTACTGGGTCAGTTTTTCTGAATAACCGACCCAACAAGTATTTATTGGGTCGGTTTTTCTCCATAAGCGACCCTAAAAGTCTTCAAATAGCTGTAAAAATACCTACTGGGTCAGTTTTTCTGAATAACCGACCCAAAAAGTGTCTATTGGGTCGGTTTTTCTGTATAAGTGACCCTAGAAGTCTTCAAATAGTTGTACATGAACCTATTGGGTCGGTTTTTCTGTATAAGCGACCCTAGAAGTCTTCAAATTGCTATAGAATTTTGGGATAGAACCTATTGGGTCGGTTTTTCTGTATAAGCGACCCTAAAAGTCTTCAAATAGCTGTAAATGAACCTACTGGGTCGGTTTTCTGTATAACCGACCCAAGAAGTGTCTATTGGGTCGGGTTTTCTGTATAACCGACCCTAGAAGTCTTCAAATTGCTGTAGAATTTTGGGATAGAAGCTACTGGGTCGGTTTTTTTAATAGCCGACCCAAGAAGTCTATAGGGATGGTTTTTTTAAATAACCGACCCGAGAAGTTACATTTTTTTTAAAGAAAAATTCTGCAGAAACATAAATCTTCAGTACAGCAACCTGCAAAATAGAGTTGCTTTACGCAATTCAAAACCTGCAATAGAAATAGACTTGCAAATGCAATGATGCAAGCCAAAAATGCATTCCAAAGCCATTTGCAAACTTTTATGTCCAATCCTTTTTTAATTGATGTTTCATAACAAAAATTATTCACATATATTGAGTTGAGTCTTCATACACAACACTTACTAACATTTTTGCAAGTCTAAGATAGATTCATTCAAATGAGACATATAGCACATACTAACATTCATACACATAGAACATACTAACAACAATGATAGATTGCAAGTTTAAAAGTGATATTAATGTCATACTACAAAAAGTAAATTTTGATAGAGTTTCAAATCTACATACACAAATGAAGTTATGAATTTCAATCCAATGCTATAGTGACTTCATTAAGAAAAGCATCTGACCATTCTTCTTGGAATTCATTTAACCCATCAAGTGTGTAAGGATGAGTTGTAAAGATCTGCAAAAAAAGCACATGCTCATATATATTTTATAAAATGATGCAAATCTCACTTGTAAATTTATTATGTTATTCTTTATTAATTACCTTATCTATACTCTGAATGTCTAGTGATGCTTCTTTCAAAATAGTTTGCATATACTTCATTACGTAGTAGCCACATGCCCAGTCATTATTTTGTATATGACACTACAAATAAAGAATTATAACTTAATATTAGTAAACTGCTACAAACAGAGTTGTACAAATAAAGAAATAAGACTATAAGAGAGTTAACATATAAAATTCGACATTAATACATTACTGTAAGAGTTGTACATATACGACTAAGCAGTCAAAGTAGTTACCTTGACATTTTTCAAAGCCAGTGTCTTTAATTTTGTGGGTATTATTCCTCCACCTTCACGATAAGCCTTTATACCCCTATCAATCAATTTGATTATGATAGTTGTCAAAATAGAAATTTTAAGTATAAATATCATGTTGAAGCATAACAATTGATGTTATAGAAACTAAATTTATGCTTACTCCATAGTTGGCAATCTCAGTTTGTGACCCCTTGTTGTTTTTCCCATTGGGTCAAGATAATAGAAAGTCATCAGTTTTGGGACAACCACCACTACTTCCCAATGTCAGGTAAAGTGTTTGTTCTAATTTTCTTACACTAGATGTATCTATTTGAACTCTAAATGAGTGTTTTAAAGGTGATGTTCAGAATTGTTAACGTTCTCAAGGGAGTATTATTGATGGCTATGTGGCTAGGGAGGTGATGGACTTTTGCAATAATTTTTTGACTTGCAATGAAACTTCTAGCGATCTAAAAAATTCCCGTCACACTAAATCTCATTGTGGCAAAGGAACTATGGGAACACGAGTGAAAGGAATTAGTCGTGAGTTGTGGGAACAAGCACATTTGTATATTTTACACAACATTGATGAAGTTGATAGCTACATCACATAACATAATGATCTTATCAAAAGAAATCATACTCAATCCAATTCCATGTGGCTAGCTAGATAGCATAATCAACCATTTATTAGGTGGTTTGAAGAGAAAGTCTTAATCAACTATCTGAATCATCGAATAACGTTGTTGAGAACATAAAATGGCTCACCCTTAAGCCAAAAATGGATGTCATGTCATATGAAGGATATGAAATAAATGGATTTTCATACTACACGAAGCATCAAGATGAAATTAGTGTAGTCCAAAATAGTGGAGTCACTGTTCAAGTTTGTTCGTTGTAATTTTCTAGTGCTAAAGATAAAAGACCACACGAAAATGAGATGTCGTATTAAGGTGTCATTGAGGACTTATGGGAATTGGACTATACAGATTTTAGAGTTCCTATCTTTAGATGTAATTGGTTTGATAACTACAAAGGAGTTTTAGCGGATGAGTTGAATTTCACATTGATGAATTTTGAAAAGATTGGTGAGAAAGATGAGCCATTCATCATGGTAGACCAAGCAAAATAAGTATTCTATATTGATGACCCGATAGATAAAAAATGGTCTATTGTTCTTCATGGTAAAAGATAGTTTATTGTAAATCCTATAAATGAAGAAGAATACTACAAAAAGTATGATAATTCCATCCCATTCTCAGTTGGTTTACCAAGTGTAAATGTTGAAGTTAACACTGATGAATATTATAAACATCAAGACCATGTTGAAGGAATTTTACTTGACTAGAAACTCAACAAATACTAGAGGCATGTATTCTTTAAAATATACATTTTATTATCATTCAAGAATGTAATCTTTTAAATATACATCATATTACCACTTGTGCTTTTATTACCACTTATGTTTTTATTTTATCATGTATACTTGTAGGTTGTTCTAAAATGGCAAGTGAAGATGAACATTCTGAGCATGAGCACCATGAGGATGGTATTGGTGATGCTTCTGGTAGTGGGGATGCTAAGAAATGTAGAGGTCCCACACTGATGTGTAGGTTGCAGGTGGTCAGGGCCAAGGGGGGAGAAATTTTCAATAGATTTTGATGTCACAGGAGTGCCTAGTGGGGAACACGGTAGTGCTTTCAAGTATTACGTAGGGGCAACCGCACAATGTAAGGTGGCAATAGATATAGAAAATTGTCATGATGTTTCTATTGCCTTAAAAGACCTCCTATCGAAAGATATATCTATGAGTTGAAGTGATATTATTTTACTAAGTTTTTTGTTTTTTTATTCTAATTTAGCTTGCTTGGAAAGACATATCCTTGATGAAATAACATTATTGATTTTGTATGTATATGGTGTTTTTCATCTAATTGAAAACGATCACCAGAAAAAAGTACTACAACGATGTGGTGTACGATGGAGGGCTTTTATGACCTATATCCAAAGGGATTATATAGATAATCCTAATCAAAAGAAGAAAGCAACTGATCAATATATTTTTATAGATCTTGTGGTGTGGGAAAGATTTGTTGCATCCAGGAATACAGATGAATTTCAAGTAATAAATGCTAATTAATATATGTTTGATCTATATATATGTTCTTCATCTATGAATATATATATATATATATATGTGTGTGTGTGTGTGTGTGTTTGATCTAAATTGTAATACCTCATTTTAAATGATCAGGCTATTCATAAGGCTCAAAAGGAAAGGCGGGCCAAAAATGTGCATGACCGTCGCTTGGAGCCCGGTGGTTTTGCCTTCCGTCGCCGACTATAAGAGAAGCAACTCTCTTCTGGAGAATAGTCTAGTACAACTTAAGTTGAGCATCCACCCTGACACTTGATGTGGTTTGATGCTAGAAAAAATCGAGTCGGTGAAATTCCCAACCCTGCAACTAAGTAAAGAGTAACTCCCACAAACTTTGATTTATTTATATCTAATTGATTGTGATTTAATATTTGTATTACTTTGAATAGATTGATCTCCATGCACAAAGGAAGGAAGGAAAGTTCATCCCAACTAGCCCCATGCATGAACTAAAAGTTGCTCTTGGTACGAAGGAGCATCTTCGCTGTGTACAACTCTTATAGTAATGTATTAAGGTCAACTCTTATAGTCTTTTATCAACTCTATTTATAGTAGTTTACTAACATTAAGTATAATTCCTTATTTGCAGTATCCTTTAAAAAATAATTACTGGTCTTGTGGCTACTACGTAATGAAATATATGCAAACTATTGTCAATGGAGCAACACATGACATTCAGACAATAGGTCAAGTAATAAAGAATAACATCATAAATTTACAAGTGAGTTGTAGTCATTTTATAAATTATTAGCATGTGCATTTCTATTGCAGATCTTTACAACTCAGCCTTACACACCTGAGAATTTAAATGAATTCCAAGAAGAGTGGTCAGATGCTTTTCTAAATGAAGTCACTATGGCATTGTATTGAATGCATATGTTAGCTTCATTTATGTATGTAGTTTGAAACTCTTTCAAATTTACTTCTGTATCTGACATGAATTTTAATATCTTCTCAGACTTGGTTAATGCAATCTATCATTTTGTGAATGTTATGATGTGTTATGCGTATGAATATGTTTCAATTGAATATGTTGAATTGTTTTTGTTATGAATGTGTGTGGTTTGGAAATTGATAATCAATTCAAATAGGATTGAACATAAAAGCTAGAAAATGTCTTTGGAATGAATTTTTGGCTTGCATCTTTGCATTTTCAAGTCTACTTTCTTTTGCAGGTTTTGATCTTTGTAAAATAGATTTTTTGTTCTCTAGGTTCTTATTCTAAAGATTTTTGTTCTGCAGATTTTTCTATAAAAAAGTGTAAACTACATGGTCGGTTTTTTAGTATAACCGACGTTATATACCTATAGGGTCCGTGTTTTTAGTATAAATGACCTTACATACCTCATGTCTAGTTTCTTCAGGTCTTTGTACCTCTATTGGGTCAGTTTTTGTAGTACAACCAACCTTGGAGACCCACAGGGTCGATTTTTTGAAGTATAACTATCCTTGCAGACCTCAGGGCCAGTTTCTTTAGGTCTTTGTACCTCTATTGGCTCAGTGTTTGTAGTACAACTGACCTTATAGACCTATAGGGTCTTTTTTTTATTATAACTGACCTTACAGACCTCAGGGCCAGTTTCTTTAAGTCTTTGTACCTCTATTGGGTCAGTTTTTGTAGTACAACCGACCTTACAGACCTTCAGGGTCGGTTTGTTTTCATATAACTGACTTTACAGACCTTCAGGGTTGGGTTTTTAAGTATAACTGACCATATAGACCTCTAGGATCGACTATCTTCTTTGCATTTCAAAATGATCAATTTTGGTTATAGGGTCAATTTTGTTTGATATAAGTGACGCAGTAGTGTAACTATTGCCTTGGGTTTTTGTTTGTGCCATCCCGATGCTGCTATCTAAGGTCCATTTTCTTTGGTTAAAAAAACCGACCCTATAGTGCAATTTATGTAGTGACGGCCACTTAAGCATCGGTTAAAAAGTGACGCTATAGGCTTAAAAAAATTGATATTGTAGACCATTAATTTACTAGTGATGTATCACTCTCATGGCGGGTATGTCTGATACATTGTTCTCTAACATGTACCTGTCAGAGTGACTTGATATCACATATCATGACTAATGAGACTTTTTCATTAGACAACACACACTCTAGTCTTATGTATTATTGTTGTCTATTTTGCTTCAATAGTAATATCCTATTAGGGACATAACAAGAATGTATGTACACTTAGCATATATATGATCTCATTTTTCAAGTCACATACTTGAAGACATAAGTCATCGAGTAACATCACGCTTTAGACATATAGTATGTATGTGTCATCATCTCATGACTGAGACAAACATAATAGATGGAATTACCTTTGTTATTATCAAATCAAGTATTTAATGCCAAATTCCAATTATCAAATGATTGGCTCTCTGGGCATACATACCAACAATGTTTGTGTGTGTGTGTGTGTGTATATATATATATATAGAGAGAGAGAGAGAGAGAGAGGCTAGAATAGACTCGAGTGTATTTTGTCCCTAATACATTCAACTTCTTAACCGGTGGATGTTGACCAAAGCACTCCCATAAAAAATCTCTCTCAGCCCAATAGCCCACTTATAAGAGCTTAACATCTGTGAGTTTGTTGAAGACCCACCCGGGTTCCGCCTCCTGCTCTCTCTCTCCCTCTCTGTTGACACAGTCTCATTCTCGTCTCTCTCCCCTCCGCCTATGGAGAAGTTGTCAAGAACGAGAGGTAGCAAATGATCATCACAGATACCTTTTGGTTTTCACCTCTTATCTTTTCACCATCGCAACTCCTCATCCATCCCAGCAGTATGTCTTGTTGCTACCACTTCATCCCAGTCCTACCCAATAAATGTTGTTGTTGGTGAGCTCGATAAATAGCCATTATTATGTCCACCTTCATAAGGCCCACACCTACGGCCTACTGCATCAGCCTCTCTATGAGCTTGGTGACCTCTTGCTAGCATATCAACTACAAGATATATGGCTACTACAGTCATGTATATAGAATGGGTTAAGCCCAATGTAGTGCAACTAGTACATGTAAGAAAGGTATCTTTGTGTCTAATGCAATTGGAAAAGAAGTTTTATCCCACATTGCTCACTCCTAGAACCTTTGTGGTCCTTATATATAGGATCACATGTGAAACTAGTATCCAAGGGTCCTAGGGGGAGGGTATGCTCACCTTCTTGTTGGGACTGGTGACCACAACACACACACACGCACACACGCAAGCGCGCACACCGCACCTGGCTGGGCCGGGCTCAGGATCAGGCTTGTGGATTGTGGATAGTGGCTGCCATCTTCTTTTTGCACTAGGATACAACTACATAATTAATTATTAATATAATTAATTAATTAATAAAAATTATTAATCTTGACTGGAAAGTGTCTCTTTGTAGATTTTTCTGCAATGTGTACAAGAGTAACCGAGTGGTCGCATCTTAACAGAAATAGGATTACGGGGTGTATAAGGCTATAAATATACCTCCAAACATTAGGGTTAAACACATCTTTTCAAACATACAACCCTCAGCGTTCAAGTGTTTGTTTGCAAACCCTAACCTCTGGTGTTTCCTCCAGTCATCTCCTTCAAATTGCTATGTGGGGATCTTCTATTGGACGTAGCAAGTTCGTCCATCCTTCCTCTTATGAGACGCGACCTATCAGGCAGTGGTTCTTGCGGTTGCTAGGCTGCACTGGTGGCGCGAGTTGTCTACATCATTCGTTAGCGAAATGAGAAAGATTTCTCTTCTTCAGGTTCGTGACTGGGTAGACTAGGAGAACAAAACCTATCCATAAGGGTTGCAAGGCACTAATTTCTTTAAGTATATCACGTTCATTTATAACGAACCACCTAGTTTGGTTCCTGGTCCTATTTGTTTTTGTTCTCCTGTATTAGTTTTATCTACATTTTCTTATCTGGATTGGCCTGAAGTGTTAACTTAATTGCACCTTTTGTTATTGCATGTATTGATGTAAACTCAAAATTAACAACATCAACTTAAGGTTCTGAAGCTTCATAGATTCCATCAATATGACGCAACATTATTAGTGGCACAATTTTTATTAAAGATGGTTTTAGAATAGATTGCAAGTGTAATAAGGCTAATATTACTCGCTTTCGAGATTCTTTATTTTTTTTCAAGGGGTATCTATCTGATATGGAGAACTTGTTTAAGATTCCTGTAGAACCTATTTCAAATTTTGTTTTAAATTTGAATGATAACAATTTTTTATGCATGAATCTTGTATCTTCCGATGTTTGGCATGCACGTTTGGGGCATGTGAATGTTGGTTCAATGAATCATGTGATGAATCTGAGTTTAATCCCTAAATCTAAAATTAGAAATAATAAATGTGAAATTTGTATGCAAGCTAAATTATGTAGGAAACTTTTTCATTCTGTCAATAGGAATTCGAAAATATTGGATTTAGTGCATACAGATATCTTTGAATTTAATGGTATTGCTACGAGGGATCAAAAATGTTATTTTATAACTTTTATTGCCGATGCTAGTAGATATTGTTATGAGTTTTTGCTTAAGTAAATATGAGGCACTGGATAAATTTAAAATTTATAAGAAAGAAGTTGAAACTCAAACTGACAAAGTAATTCAATGATTAAAGTCTGCTTTGGGAGGTGAGTATACCTCAAATTTGGTTTTAGAATTTTGCCAATTACATGATATAGTTCAAGAGGTTACCGCTCCGTATTCACCACAATCTAATTGGATAGATGAATGTAAAAACTGAACGCTTAAAGATTGGGTAAATTCTTTACTCCAAACCTCAAGTCTACCCAACTTCATGTGGGGGGAAGCTTTGAATACAGCTTTCCATATTTTGAATAGAGTTCCCCATAAACATGTAGAGAGAAGTGCATTTGAGTTATGGATAGGAAGAAAATCAAGTCTCAAATACCTTTGAGTGTGGAGGTGCATTACTAAGGTACTTGTCCCTGAAAATAAAAGGAATAAATTGGGACTGAAAATGGTTGATGCCATATTCTTGGGGTATGTAGAGACAAGTTATGCCTATAGATTCTTGATTGTAAAATCTGATATCTCAAGCATTAAGGTCAATACAATTGTAGAATTACGTGAAGCTACATTCTTTGAGGATGTCTTTCTCATGAAATTTGGTGTGCCCAATGAAGTATCTCAAGAGGATTCATTCACCATAGGTTCCACTCCTGAGCACGTGGAAAGGATGACAATGTGTGGGGTGACTCAAACCAAGCTATTTCTAAATCCAAGGATTCTAAAGAAATAGTTGATCCAAGGAGAAGTAAACAACCTAGGACATCCAAGGAATTTGGAAGTGAGTTTCTCACTTATAATGTTGGGGATGATTGACCGGCCTAAATCGCGCGTCCAAAAGTGGAGGCGGATTTGAAGTAGTCGAGCTTTTGCATTTATAAACCCGAATCCTTCTAGGCCCCCGCAACTTTGCTTACGGGGTCGAAGTAGCTAGACGGGGTCAAACACAGGGACAAGGGTGGTAGTGTTGAGAATCCAGAATCGACACGCTACACTCTGGTATGTATAAAGAGATAATAAATTCCCAAAAGGGAAGCAGCAAGATGTCACAAACAAAACAAGAAAACTATCTCCAACTCGAGTTACTAGAAAGAATTAAGGGTTTTAAGCATTTATCAATTTTTAGGGGTTTTCATGCAATAGAAATAGAGAGATAATACTAGAGCTAAGGTGAGGTACGAAGGAGAAAACTGTGGTAAAACAAGCGGCGGTAAGAACAACCTTGTACCCCTCCTCTCGAAGCGGGTACCTCTAACAAGGCATCAGCGCCACTCTCAAGGTCGTTGGACTAAAATCAGAGTGGAAAGGTCCCTAAGGCAGCTCCGTTCCAGGCACTCTCATGCTCCAGAATTGGACCAAACACTAGAGCCACAACACGACTCTCGAAGTTGTTGCGATGGGATAAACACGGTTCGGTAGCTAAGCGAAATGCGATCCAACATGCAAGCTAGCATTCAGATATTAAACATGGCAGTTCATCCAACAATTACACCAAGCATAGAGCAACAAGTAATTAAGCTTTTCTATTTCCATAAACATTAAAGGTCTTAATTACAATGCGTAAATAAACAATTAAATAACAGAATTAAAGATAGATGTCGCCTTGTTGATGTAGAAGGTCGACAAGCTACTGCAGCTCTCCAGCCCGATATCGGTCAGGAGCCTAGCCCGATACAGTAGTGTCGGGCGGCGCACCCTCTCGGGCGGTACGCATGACGACCGACTGTATCGCTCAAGGGCCCTGGCCGATACGCTCATGTCGGGCGGCGAACCCTCTCGGGCAGCACGTATGACGGGCGAAGCGTATCGGGTTTGATATCTTGTCGGGCATGGAGCGACGTGTTCTACTGTCGGGCACTTGTGTCGCTTATCAATGTTGGCCGATATCGGCCCGCAGTGTCGCCCGGGACGGTCCTAAGTGAACCATCCCCTCCCTCTTGGGATAAGGAAGAGCTCACCTAGAGTTTCCCAGCACGAGCACTGGGGCACGATACTCTCGCAGTTCTCCCTCGAAGATCGCTCAAAGTTCCCAACTGTCTGAACCTGTCTTTTTGACTTCCTGTAGCTGTTATTTATAGGCAACGGTTGGGGGAAGTTATGGTGCTTGAAGCGCCACGTGTCCTCCTTATTCGCGGGTCAGTGGGCGGCAGATACGGGTATCGCTTGGCGCAGGGGTGTCGACTATCGGTCATGTGACGGGAGGCGTTCCTGCCGGTGGGTGGCTGTGTCGCCCGACAAGCTGGGTTGTCGTGGCGAGCTTGGCTCCCTGTCGGGTAGAAGGCGTGTCGTCCGTCGGCTTCTTCTTGCACGGCATCCCTTTGTCATGTGTCATTGTGTCGCTCCACCCTGTCAGGCATAGGTTGTATTGCGCGTCAGGTCAGGAAGGCCGAAACAGACTTGGACTTATTTGTGGGCCGAGACGGGACGGCCTTATTGCACCAAAATGAGGAAAAACTCTGTAAAAGATGGAAAAATTGGATTAAGAGCATTGCTTGGCCAATTATTGTGAAAGTGCTAATAAAAGAGAGGAAAATAGCATAAAAGGGCAGTTTTGATAACAAAATAAAGGGCAAAAACATCACAAAAATAGGTGTTATCAACTCCCCCAAACTTAGCGTTTTGATTGTCCTCAATCAATATTTAAACTATATTTAGTGATGCTCCTTCTTCTCAGAATAGCTCTCTGTTCAAAAGGTGAGACAAGAATTGTAATGCCTTAAAGATAATGTTGTCTCGTTACAAACAAAAGACTTAGTTTTTCCTGTTTATTGTTTAAGTAAGATTCTTCTCTACAGCTTCGGCGAGACTTTGTTGTATGATTCTGAAGTTAGCTTACACACCAAATAGCTTTATTTTTGGGGTAGAAAGTTGTGTATCGGGTAGGCTAAGGCTTTTTGGGGTTTTTCCTTGTTTCCCATCGGTCCATCCAGGTAAGGGTCCGTTAGCGGGCAAGTGGTCCCTGCAGTCCAAGCCAGTTGGCTTTAGAGCAGTGATTTCACATCCTACGTATCACTGCCCCGGATCTACCATGCCTAAAGATGGGTACTTTTGGAAAACAAGTGTGTATATATATTTTGTTTTTCTTTTCTTTTATTGGGCACAACTCTCATGCTTTTATTCACACTCATAAGGCTTCTCTCTCTTTTTGGGATTTTCGTTGGATGAAGGAAAACAAAGAGATTTCTACTGTTTGGGCAGCTTTTTCCTTCTCCATACTCGTCTCTTAGCTGTTTGCGAGATTATTATATTTTTCGAAATTTTTGACGTGGTAAAACATACTCTTTTGTTCTTTTGAAGTAGCATTATCAAAAAGATATAACAGAACTTGCATCTCGTTAAGCACAAAGAAAACTAACTTTGCAAGAAGTCGCAACAAGTTTTCACTATTATAGCAACTTTGTACATAAGTATGGAGATGATATATTATCAAAAAGAATTTTTGAAACTTTGATATGAACATATATATGTACACAAAGAACAAAAGAATAACGAATTTAAGACAAAATCATAAAGAAATTGAGTTTCAATTTTCAAAATTTTGTACCTCCCTCACTGGTACACGGTACCCCCCCCCCCAAACTTACTCCACACTCTGTTCCAGAGTCATGAAATAGATAAGGTGAGGTAATGTTTATTCCAGTGAGGTTGCACCTACGTCAGACAGAAGCTCCCACACATATTCCCCCCTTTTGATGTGATAGAAGGTGTGGTGGAGCTTATCAGGCGTTTCTTTGTCCTTCATCCATTCCAGGACGTAGATGCCACAGTCGTTAGATAGGGGAAGTTGTTGCGGACTGCGGTGGCAGAACTGGAGTTCGTGACACTTGCCTCCTTGCATGTCCAGGAATGGGTAGATCATCCTTGCCACCTCGCCGTAGTATTTTTGGACCAGGCATTCGACGGGTGTCAAAGGTTCCGATGTACACGGCACTGGATGGTTCTTGTTGCTGTCTGAGCTATTGTAGAATATTCCTTCTTGCTGCCGGGTGTACACAGTTAGGAGCGTCCAATGATTGTAATGCAGAATTGGCAAAAAGATAGTGCATGGGACCCCGCCTCTCAATTCTGCCAGAAAATTTTGCTTCGCTCGTGTTTCGTTGGCGAGGCAGACGTCGTTGAATAGCATGGGCTGGGCTATGTATGCATGTTCTAGCTTTGGCTGTATATACTGGATGTAGGCGGATGCAACTGTTACCGCCAAGCACCCTCCTTCCTTCACCATGTCCCTTAGATCGTCGACCGGGACTACGACATCGCCTTCCTGAAAGGCGACAACCGATGGGGTAGAATCAGCTAACTTCAACTGGATTATATTGACCTGCTCCTGTGTGAGAGTTGCATATGAAAACCGGTCGAAATTTGTAATCAGCCCTTCTGAAGCTTCAGGCAAAGCAGTGTCCTCCGTCTCGTGCACTTTCTTCAGGACTGCCAACTTCTTGCCTGCCCCATGTGTGATGGTCGCCACTTCCTCTTCTTTTTCTGAGGAGCTGCTGGACTGAGAAGAGTTTTCTTCCGGGTCACTGTCCAGCAGCTGCTCCGGTACCCCTGCATCCCAGAAATAGCGCTTGTCCTTCATTAGCAACATGGCGTAAATGCTCCGGCGTTGATAGAAGGGCGTGCCTTTGAGGACTCCCAAGTTTCTGAATGTGTTGAGCGCCTCAATTGCAACCAGGATGGCGATAGGGTTGTTTCCACTCCCCTCTTCTATCTGTGCGGGGAGGTCTCAGATAGTGAAGAAGTTCCAAGGTCCTTGGTGACGTTGGCTTCCACGCTTTATGGCTCGTAGCAGACGCAGCGGTAGGAGTCTCAGCTTCGCGTCCTCCGGGCGGCAGAAAACACCCCCGGAGCGTGGCACTTCAGCATTGTTGCAGCACAGCAGCCGGACGTCGCAGTTTCTGAGGTCTACCATGCATAGAAACCACACGTTCTGGTGCTTGTACGGGGCCAAAACCAGGTTCGACATATGCTCTTCAATGTGCTGCAGCATGTCGGCCACCACACGGGAGTCTGGATCTCCCTTCATCAACCTTCTTGCCATGGTCGGGGTGGATGTGTATACTGCTCTCCGACCTATCCTGCTGTTGATACTCTCTATTAGCGCATTCTCCAGGACCCTGAATAGTCTTTTACCGACCACGGTCGGCGTGCGGAACATGTCGCGAAGAACCTTATGCCGCACCGAAAGGTAGTCTTTGGTCCAGACGACGTCATCTTCATCTGCCTGCGATTGTAAGACCTTATTCAGCAGCTTCTGGTCTCTGATCGTCAGGCATCCGATGGCTTGTCTGTCAAAATTGGCCATCTCGAAGGAGGGTATCTCGGATGGCTCACGAAATATGTCTGCCATCGAGCACCTCCCTCGGGGTAGATGTCTTTTATTGACTGTGTAGACATCCCCCTTTTCTCCTTCGGACTCTTCGGAAGAGTCTCCCCTGATGCTGATATCTACGCTTTCGTCCTCGACTTCATCCAGGGGGACTGAGATGTTTTCATCTCCCAATCCTAAGGAGCTCTCCTATCCGTCGGGAGTTCCTTCAGCCGATCCTTGTTGCGTCCCCTCCTTGGGCATTTAGGATCGTCCACTGGAGGAGGTGGAGGACGTTGTTCCTGAGGGGGAACCTGATGAAGAGGGATGAGAGCCCCGACTGGGAGGTGACGGCGATCGTCTCGGCTGCCTTCAGCGCAGATGGTCGTCACTTCTGTCCATTCTCTCCTCGAGCATGTCGAGTCGTTGGAGGACTTGCTGCATTGTTGCATTCAAGGCCTCTAGTCCACCGGGCAGGCTCGCTAGAGTCAGCAGCTCTCTTTCTTGGCTATCCAGCCTGTTTTGGAAAGATGCAAATTTGTGGGTTAGGGAAATACAAACGTCAGAGTTGATATCTGTTACCTCCCGCAAATTATCGAGCTCGTGCCCGAGCATCTTTCCGAGCGACGGAGGAGCTTCGGTGGGTCTCTCTTCCATCCTCGCAACATCTTATTCGCGCGATGGTCTACCAGGAGGGGTAGAATCTATAAAAATCGTATGCGATCCAGATGTCCCCTGGTGGGGCGTCGGCACTTTTTCAGGAGCCACCACCTTGCCTTCTCGTCTGGGTGGGGATGACCGTGGTGAGGGCAGACTCTGCTCCACCTCTGCACTGTCGGTGATCTCCTCGACTGCTGCAGGCGGGGACTTCGGTGGTGGTGTTGGTGTTCTTTCGAGTTCCCTCACGATCTCGTCAAACATCCCGTTGTTGTTGCCTTGCTGAAATTCTTCTTCCGCCTCTGTAGGTCTCGATACAGTGACAGGAACTGCGGCCGTCTTTTTCGTGGCAGATCCCATAGTCTTTTTCCAGGTGACCTCAATGATCACTGGCTCCTTCTCAGCTGCTACCGTCCTTGCTGTGGCGGTGGCTGGTATGGTCAGAGCGGCGACAACTCTATCAGCAGTTGTCGTCGGTAGCTCTGGGCTGGCCTCTCCAGGGCCCTGGTCGATGTGGTGAAAGTTGTGTTATTTGCTATAGCTTCAATCACGGCGGTGGTGAAGACTAGTTTCTCTACGTCATAGTCGGTGCAACGAGGGAGGGGGAGGAGTATATCCGTCCTTGAAAACTTGTAGAAGAAGCTCCTCCCCTCCTTCCTGATGATGTTGGTCCTCATCAGGTACTTGGTGTCAAACACCTCGTCGCCTTGCGTCCTCAAATGGCTGCGCGGCCCGCTCGGGTACCCGAGTCCTACTGCGGTGAGGTTGACGATGCCTCCCATGCAGTACTCTTTGGTGGCCTCCTTCATTGGGTGCAGCCTATTCAGCAAAAACTGACTGAGGTTGATCACTCAGCCCTCCATTATGTGACACATAACGTGGAGCTCTTCTGTGTAGATATTGCTGGATTCGTTCTTGCTAAACAACAAGCATGCCACCAGCTTGTGAACTATCCTCCAGAAGTAGGAGTGCACCGCCACGACCTTTCTTCCCAGCTTGAATGAAGATTCGCCGGTAAGCTTTCCCCAAAGCTGCACGGGATTGAACCTGTCTCCCTCGGTAATCCTCTCACCGTTGTCCATCAGGTTCTTCTCCTCCTCGTTGGAGAAAAAGATCTTATTCAAGAGATTCTCAGAGATGGTGTACTCTGAATTGTAGAGCCAAGCCTGGAGTCTGTCTAGCCCGCCAAATTCTTCTCTCTCTGCCACAGAGTTCTTCACCCGGTGGAGAGAAGACATAAACTCAATCGTCATCTTAGTGTATGAAGATGACCGGATGAAACAGATCTTCTTCATCCCTACCGCAGCTAGGACGCCCTTCAGCCTCTTCACGATTCCTAGCTCAGCAAACGAGGCTCTATGGCAGAACCTGCTTGATCAGTAGAGTTTGGTCACCAGCTCAGCATATCGGTGAGCATGCTCGTCGTCTCTTGGTTCGAAACTCCCCGACAAGAATTCCGAGGGTTCTGCTGCTGCTAGAGGTGTAGGTGTTGGGATTGGAGTCGCCGCCTCTCCAACCCTAGCCCTCTTCCCTACTGCCGATGTCCCAGCTGGTCCTGAGTTCAGGCGCGTAGGCCTGGCAGACTGCCCTTTAACAGCAGTCTCTGGGTAGACCCTCCTGCCTTGCGCGTCAACTGGGACAACGGTTGTCTTGATGCGGGCCATCTCTGTAAGATAGAAAGAAAAATACCTCAATTAAATATGTTGACTTTTGGAAGCAATATATAATAAAGAATAAATTTGTGACCCAGAATTTCTCTGTATAAAGACTGTCTGGAACCCCCGTATCGGGCGACACATTGGTTTCAGAAGCGAAGCCTTGTGCCCGATACAAGAGATGGGTATCGCCTGTTTCGTCAAAAGATCAAGCATGCGATAATGACAGGGCGGTAAGGCGATGAACGTGTGTTAGGTCTGTCGCTCAAAATGGGCGTGTTGGGCGATACGAGGGCGATAGGATAAGATGCCCGATACGGTCCTCTCAAAAGAAAAAAGCAGTGTGTCACCCGATAACAAAAACAGGCGAGGTGATGCAAAAATGGGAGACACGGTTATCACCCGACATGGTGTATCTGGCATAGTTATGTTGCACGACATCCATATCGGGTGATACAAAACTGCTCAGCATAGAAACCGAAAGGCCGATAAGCTACTTGCTTAAAGAAAGAAATGTGTTGGGTGACATAGTCTGTCGGGCGATATGGTCTGTCGGGCTATACCTTGTTGTGATCTGAACTACCACACGATACGAGAGAATTGCAGTCTTGCGTGACACGGGAGCACAAGCACAAGTCCTTTAGCACGATACGGGAGCGTGGAAAATAGTAAGGCAAGAAGCCCGACACAGTAAAAACTCGCCTCCTTTTATAGAAAACTCAACAGTAAAACTGGGACGCGCGTTGGTTGTTAGGGCAACATGTAAGTCAGCAAGTCCAACTGTCAGCATGACCATTGCACTCCACAAAGTCCCACCGCCCGATAAGGGTGCTCACATAGTGCCGGTTGGGTTGCCTCCCATTTCAACATTAAAACAAAACGGTTTCAACTGCGGCTGATGAGTAAAACGTCATTGGCCTAAGACTAAGCTCCCGGCCTCAGATGGTATTACCCATCCCGGTTAATAAAACTAGGGCGGTGGCCCATAAAACACAAGAGTCAGCGTATGTGGCGCATGCACTGACTCGAGCCTTATTACAGTCCAAATGTTTGTAATGTTTGTTTTGCAGGAAAGTAAATTGCATCCTATTCTAGGAAAGAAAAACAAGCTCGGGTTGCCTCCCGAGAAGCGTTGTAGTTTTCGTCTCCAGCTTGAAGGCTCCAGCCTTTTCACTCCTTATCCGCTAACATCATCCATCTCTTGCAACTCGATCTCCACCTTCTCTCGATCACATCCCTATCTTCTTTGTAGTTTCGGTGTTGGACGGTATTTTGCCTGAGGGATTCTTCATTAATTCGGCTATTTGAGCTAATTGTTGATCCATCTGGCATTGGTGCGTCTGCATATCCGCCATTTGTACCTACAATGAGTTCAAAACACCTGAACTTGATAGCGCGCTCTGCGCCAACTGGTTGTTAATTGTGTCCTGCCTTTTCACAAAATCAAACAACTGTCCCACCACATCTGCTTGGTTCGAAACCTTGTCCTGTCCATGTTCTCTGGCTGATCCTTTGTATTTAGCTTGCCCCTGGAAACCTCCTTTGTTCGGCTGGAAGGGGGTGTTTTTGGTCTATTGACTTTATCCTCCTCTCTTCTCAAAAGCTTGGGGCGGCTTAGTGGAGTTATGCAGCTGATGAGAATTCACAACTGTCTCCTTGTTGCCATAGCTGAAACCAGGGTGGTCCAGTCTGTTGAAATTTACAAAAGAGACTTTTTCAGTCTCTTCGGCCTCAGACTTAGTGTCGCTTGATGCTTCTGGACGGGTGTAGATGCAATTATCTACCCCATGGCCGCCTTCTCCACATGTTACACATTTCATTACTTTTTCCACCTGCTTCTTCCCCTTTGCGCCGGATTCCTTCAGCTGCTTTACATCCGTGGCTATTTTATGAATCTGAGAAGTGATGGTCTCCAGAGCCTTGGACTCAAGAGAGGACCCTTCACCGACCTTTTTCGCCTGTCCTCTGTCAGATCATCATATTCAGCGCCGGCTTGCAGCTTGGCCATGTTTTTGATGATCCTTTCAGACTTGCTCGGCTTTTTCCATAGGAAGTCACTTCCTACTGCCGCATTCAGTGACACCCGTTCATTGGGAGTCAGGCCATTGTAGAAGGTGGTGATGAGGAAGCCCTTCTTGTAATTATGATGGGGGCAATCCCTCAGGTACTCTTGGAACCGCTCCCAGGCGTTGTGGAGGCTTTCGTTTGGCTTTTGCATGCAGGAGGTTATTTTCTGCCAGTTTCTAACCTTTCTCTCAGTGGTGTAAAACTTATTTACGAAGGCTTCAGCTAACGCTCCCCACCCATTCAAAGACTGGTGGGGTAACCCGAGGTACCAGGACAATGCTTTGTCCTCCAGTGAGAAGATGAAGCCTTTGCAATATATAACCTCCTGGGGAACCCCCCACATTTTCATCGTGTCGCAGATGTTCTTGAAGGCATCGAGGTGATGGTAGGGGTTGTCATTTTTCAAACTTCCCCTGAAACTTTTGTTCTGAATCATAGAGATCACAGCAGGCTTAAGCTCAAAATTGGCTGCGTTGAATCATGGGGTGATGACGGGACATCTGGAGTTGTTGGCTATTGTTGATGCCAACTCTCTCAGCATCTTTTCTTCCTCCTCGGAGTCGTCGTTGTCGTCATCTCATCGGTTATGTCCCTGATATTGATTTCTCCAGTTTCAGTGGTGGTGGCGACACCAAGCTTGAGGGTGTTCTTCCTCAGAGTGTTCTGATTCCTAATCTTCGAGCTGATTATTTCCGTCATAGCAGTCGTCGCCATCTGGTGGAGGTGATTCATGACCATATCTTCCTTGTCGTTCCCCTTCAGAGTGTTGTGGGTCGACTCAGGGAGGCATGGTGTTGATTATTATGCTTGATTGGACAGTCGAGTGGCATCGGAACTCGGGGAAATTGATTGTGATTCATGCCCAGATCTTCCTTGCCATTCTTCAAGGTTCCTGAAATGGCACGAAAAATCGAGTTTAGGAAAATGAATTCTTACTTTTAAAAGAATAACAATAAGAAGAAAAAGAGTGTTGTCAAACTCATTTCTAAGCTTGAGGCACTGGGGTGTTGTTAGTGGATTCGGATTTGTCTACAGTATCAGTTTTGCCTTGTCCCCGGCAACGACGCCAAAACGTTGACCGGCCTAAATCGCGCGTCCAAAAGTGGAGGCGGATTTGAGGTAGTCGAGCTTTTGCATTTATAAACCTGAATCCTTCTAGGCCCCCACAACTTTGCTTACGGGGTCGAAGTAGCTAGACGGGGTCGAACACAGGGACAAGGGTGGTAGTGTTGAGAATCCAAAATCGACACGCTACACTCCGACATGTATAAAGAGATAATAAATTCCCAAAAGGGAAGCAGCAAGATGTCACAAGCAAAACAAGAAAAACTATCTCCAACTGGAGTTACTAGAAAGAATTAAGGGTTTTAAGCATTTATCAATTTTTAGGGGTTTTCATGTAATAGAAACAGAGAGATAATACTAGAGCTAAGGCGAGGTATGAAGGAGAAAACTGCGGTAAAACAAGCGGCGGTAAGAACAACCATGTACCCCTCCTCTCGAAGCGGGTACCTCTAACAAGGCATCAGCGCCACTCTCGAGGTCGCTGGACTAAAATCAGAGTGGAAAGGTCCCTAAGGCAGCTCCGTTCCAGGCACTCTCGTGCTCTAGAATTGGACCAAACACTAGAGCCACAACACGACTCTCGAAGTTGTTGCGATGGGATAAACCTTGTTCCATAGCTAAGTGAAACGCGATCCAACATGCAAGCTAGCATTCAGATATTAAACGTGGCAGTTCATCCAACAATTGCACCAAGCATAGAGCAACAATTAATTAAGCTTTTCTATTTCCATAAACATTAAAGGTCTTAATTACAATGCGTAAATAAAGAATTAAATAACAGAATTAAAGATAGATGTCGTCTTCTTGATGTAGAAGGTCGACAGGCTACTACGGCTCTCCAGCCCGATATCGGTCAGGAGCCTAGCTCAATACAGTAGTGTCAGGCGGCACACCCTCTTGGGCGGTACGCATGACGGCCGACTGTATCGCTCAAGGGCCCTGGCCGATATGCTCATGTCGAGTGGCAAACCCTCTCAGGCGGCACGCATGACGGGCGAAGCGTATCGGGTTCGATATCTTGTCGGGGATGGAGCGACGCGTTCTACTGTCGGGCACTTGTGTCGGGCACTTGTGTCGCTTATCAACGTTGGCCGATATCGGCCCGCAGTTTCGCCCGGGATGGTCCTCAGTGAACCATCCACTCCCTCTCGGAATGAGGAAGAGCTCACCTAGAGTTTCCCAGCATGAGCACTGGGGCACGATACTCTCGCAGTTCTCCCTCAAAGATCGCTCAAAGTTCCCAACTGTCTGAACCTGTCTTTTCGACTTCCTGTAGCTGCTATTTATAGGCAGCGGTTGGGGGAAGTTATGGTGCTCGAAGCGCCATATGTCCTCCTTATTCGCAGGTCGGTGGGCGGCTAATACGGGTATCTCTTGGCGCAGGGGTTTCGGCTATCGGTCACGTGACGAGCGGCGTGCCTGCTGGTGGGTTGTTGTGTCGCCCGACAAGCTGGGTTGTCGTGGCGAGCTTGGCTCCCTGTCGGGTAGAAGGTGTGTCATCCGTCGGCTTCTTCTTGCATGGCATCCCTTTGTCGTGCGTCATTATGTCGCTCCACCCGGTTGGGCAGAGGTTGTATCGGGCGTCAGGTCAGGAAGGCTGAAACAGAGTTGGACTTATTTGTGGGCCGGGACGGGACGGCCTTATTGCACCAAAATGAGGAAAAACTTTGCAAAAGATGGAAAAATTGGATTAAGAGCATTGCTTGGCCAATTATTGCGAAAGTTCTAATAAAAGAGAGGAAAATAGCAGAAAAGGGCAGTTTTGATAACAAAATAAAGGGCAAAAACATCACAAAAATAGGTGTTATCAATGATCCTATAACTTTCAAACAAGATATGGAATCTCCAGAAGCTAAATTTTTGAAAGAAGTCATTAATGATGAATTCCAATCAATTCTCTCAAATGGAACTTGGGAATTTGTGTATTTGCCTCTGAGTTGCTCTATAGTTGGATGCAAATGGATCTTTAAGAAGAAACTTAATGCAGATGAGACAATCAATAAGTATAAGGCTAGGTTAGTTGCTAAGGGTTACACACAGAGGAAAGGAATAGATTATTTTGATACCTATTCCCCTATTTCTCGTATGACACAATCTGAGTTCTTATAGAATTGGTTTCCATTTATAATCTCTGTATCCATCAGATGGATTTGAAGATCATGTTCTTACACAGTGATCTTTAGGAAGAAATATATATGGACAACCTAAGGGATTTGTGAGTCATGGGAATGAGTAAAAGTGTGTAAACATGTTAAGTCATTATATGGCTTGAAACAAGTCCCTAAGAAATGGCATGAGAAGTTTGATTATGTAATATAATCATTTTTCTTTATTTCTAAGTGTCTCTACTACAAAATTGTCAATGATGGATTCATTTTGATATGCTTATATGTCAATGATATCCTACTTTTTGATTTCGATATGAAAGTAGTAAATGAGACAAAGACATTCTTATGCAGCAAGTTTGAGATGCAAGATATGGGAGTCATTGATGTGATTTTACGGCTTAAAATCATAAGGTCTACTGATGGTATAACTCTCTCTCAGTCTCACTATGTTTAGAATATACTGGAGAGGTTTGAGTATACATCATGTAAACCTATTAAGACTCCATATGATTCTTTCAAGGCCTTTTTCATGAATGAAATTGAGGGTCCAGTGTCTCAATTACGATACTCTCAAATTATCAGAAGTTCGATGTATCTTATAAATTGCACACATTCAGACATTGATTTTTTCGTGATCAAGTTAAGTAGATACACCAGTTGTCTCAACAAGACCCATTGGGAAGTTCTTGACACAGTTTTGAGGTATATCAAGGGAACTTGTTCCCTTGTGATGCATTATGATATATATACTTCTGTAGCAAAGGACATAGTGATGCAAGCTAGATTGCCATCAACTCTAGGAGTAATGGTGTCTCCTGATATGTATTCATATTGGGAGGAGGAGCTCTTTCCTAGAGGTCTAAGAAATAGACCATATTGTCTTGATCAACTTTTGAGGCAGAGTTGTGTGCTTTAGATGAAACTAGATTGGAAGTTGAATGGCTACATGGACTTATGTCCAATTTACTTGTGGTAAAGAAGTCTCTTCCTGCAATTTCAGTTCACTGTGATACCACTACAACTATTGCTATGATAAAGAGTCACAAGTACAATAAAAATAACCGTAGACACATCCAAGTCAGACTCAAGTTTGTAGGGGAGTTAGTGTCTAATGGGGTCATGGTTATGGACTACGTCGGTACCAAATAAAATAAAGTTGATCCTTTCACTAAAGGTCTTACTATAGACTTAAAATCCAAGTTGGGGATGGGATTGAAACCCCTCATTATTCACAGGAAGTAGCAACCCAACTCAATAGAGTGGAGATCCCACAAATTGGGTTCAATGTGGTAATAACAAGTTGTCGGGTCAATTACATGACACTATGTAATTACTTTGATACTTTGTGCGTCTGTGTGTCTATCCCTAGGGAAACCTGTTAGTGTCATGACTACAAGTAAGTAAGGGATTACTCTCTGAATGGTGTCAAGTCTTAGGGCAGGATGTGAGCAGTACATCCTTAAAGACTCCAACTAAATGATTAATGTTGTGTAGGCCGCAATAGGAAAATTGGGTTGTTCTCTGATATCAATCATGACATAAAATTTTGTATGCATGTCCTTAATGCATTTATTTCTTTTCTACCATGTCTTTATTGTGTTTTTACCAACCTATACTCTTGCACCCAAGGTTCAAGTTCAAGACTTTTGTTCACCTAGTTCCTGTGGGGGTCACAGTTGGATAACTCAGGCAGATTCAAACCGAAAGGTATCTACTGAAAGCACAATATGGAGGATTGAATGGTAGAGCATGTTGGTATGTATGCCCATAGAGCTAGTCATATGATGATTGTAATGACATACTTTGTAAATGATTTGAATAATAATAAAGGCAATTTCTATCTATATTTAATCTATTTTTAGATAATGATATAACATATTAGATGTCTAAAGAATCGTATTACTCAATGACGTATGTCTTTAGGTTAAGGACCTAAACAATGAGATCATGTGAATGTTAAGAGTATACATTCTCATTATGTCCCTAGTCGGTTGTTATTGTGGAAATAACCACAGACATCAATAACACAGAAGAGTAGAGTGTGTTTTGGTTGATGACAGAATCTCATTAGTCTTGATATATGATATCAAACCAAGCATACATATACACGTTAAAGAACAGTGTATGAGATAGACCCACCATAAGAGTGATGCATGGAAACCACACTTGGTTAGTCAGGATCATCTCTTATAGTATTGGTGGTGACTGTGGTTCTTAGACTTGAAATCATTACACTCATCACATGTCGTTGGGTACACTTTTACATCATCAAATGTAGTACTGAAACATGGGTTGTTATAATGGTGATGATTGGGTGACTTTGAAACATGGGGACTTGATTGTGAGTGATAGATATGGAATTTGTCCCTCCTAATGGAGTGTGATGTACTGGCCACTTGAGGAGTGAGACTGAGAAATGCATGGTCGTACACATGTAAGTCAGTATATGATATTGAGCTTACATATATCTCAGGAAGACTACTCTGAGTCAAGAAATATGGATTAAATATTTGTAGAGGATGACAAGTCCATGCCTCGAGTTCAATCTAGATATCAGTGATAAAGGGACTATACATTCATTGTAACACCAATAACATATTGTACATTGAAAGTTGTTCTCCAACTTTCCTTTTCACTTGGATAGCTCTGATGTGTGACTAGGCACTGCTCTTTGCTTGTGAAGTCATAAGTTAGTTACGGACATTCACTACCAACGTGAAATGGAACCTATAGGGTCACACACATAGGATTAACCTAGAAGAGGAGTTTATCCATGAATGATGTTTAGATTGATTACTAAAGTGTGCAGGTACTCAATTAAACATTCAATCAATAGACTTGACCTAGAATCATCAAGTTCCAATGTTGAACCAACTGATTAGAGTGTTAGATTGATTGAGAATTGTGTTGACTGAGTTCTGCACAACCAGGACCACCAACCGATTGGTTCACAGGGTGAACTGATTGGCTCATGGTTATGAGATGACTGGTTCACACTAGTAAACCGATCGGTTCACAGGGTGAACTGATTGGCTCATGGTTATGAGATGACTGGTTCAAAAGTGAACCGATCGGCTCACCTGCCCAAATGACCGGTTGAGTTACAAAATGATCGGTTCGCCTGCCGCAGTACAATCAGTTCATGGAAAATTCAGACCCTTCTACTCCCACACAGACTGGGAATCCTGACCCTGCCCTCTACTATAAATAGAGGGGTAAGGGGGGCTTCTTAGAACACATAACACAAAACATCAGTTGCTCTGCAAAGTTGTTGTCCTCTCTGGTTGTGGTAACCGAGAGAGCCCAAGCATGTTCTACCCATCCAGGGAGGAACAGTGAGGGAAAGACAACTATAAAAAAGCAACTGGTTGTGGGAGAGTGTGTCAATCACTAGTATGCTGATGGAGGGGGGATGACTCCTTCTAGTCTGTCTATCTCAGGATGACTAGAGTTCCTGGTGGTCTTTGTAGACTATCTATACAGACGGGAGATTTCTGTCACCCAGGAGGATGACTGTTAACCACAATTCGGGTCCAGACTAGGAGTTGCACAGACACCGTCGAAGACTAGGTGGTTGAAGACCGCACTATCTGCAAGGTATTGTCACTGAGCAAGCCTCAGGTTCAGGTATATCTCACTTAACCATCATTCCTATTACATAGTTGTTAATTTGATCTGCTAGTTATTGGTTTGTGGTTAGATAAAAATTTTGTTCCGGCTGCCTATTCTATCCCACAAAACCCCACAGTGCTATCAGAGCCACGTCAACATACTATGGATTAGGATTAATCGATATGATCGGTTTTTGGTTTTTTGCCATTTATTTATTGCATGTGATGCTAATACTTAATTGGATGATGTGAGTATCCAATTAAACACCACTATTATGACACCTCTTCATGCTAAACGAGATTACTCAAAGCATAAAACACGATCAACTACTAATTAATCACAAAGTCAATAATGTGGAATAATTAAAACCAATTCAAACAATGTAAATAAACTCTAGAACCCTTACAAAAGGTCCATCATTCCATTCTCATATACTGTAACAAGTATTTACATATGGGTCCAAAGACCTCAGTCACATCCTGCATACAAAAGATATTTTACATGTACATGCCATATATTTACAAGCATTGGCATACTACTAGAATTTTGTGTCAATACGAGTATATCATCTACAAATCACATCCCAGACCCGGACCTGAGAGTACAAGGATGAGACTAGGACTCTACTACTAACATCTACAACTAACCAACCTTCTGAATCTATTGATCACCAAGTTGGTTCTCTTCCATAGCGTGACCTCGACCTCGTTGCCCGCGACCACTAAAAAAAATGTGGTGACCCACGGGTGAGACCCAGTCCCAGCGAGAGATATAACTCTCTCCAACATATATTGATTATAACATATTAATTAATAGTAAATACATTGAGTTGTTAGGGTATTGATTGAGCAATATGAATAGATTGAATAGTTTAAGCATACTAAGTAGTTAAGAAAATAAGTTGTAACATCAAGTAGAATTACACAATTTTCATAAGTTCACATCATGTAAGAACTATGTAATGTAAAGACAAGACAATGGTTAATCAACCAATGTGATACATATTAAACCCTAGTAATTATACTACACGGCTGGTATTATATCTTTTATTATTATGCCCTGGGGAGTTTCAATCGTACCACTCAAAGTCCAACTGACCATTGTGAAGTGCTATTCAGTTCCGTATAAGATCTAGGAGTGTCAGTATCCTAAGATTTCTTTGCCTTGGTTAGTTTGAGTAAACTGCATTGACATACCAGTCAAACTGCCAACAGTGACATATAGTCAATTGATAACAACTAGTCTGTACTTGGTACAAGTTACGACACTGGAAAATAGGATATACAAAACCCTCTAATCCGAGGTACAACCGTAGTTGTCCTCAATCACATCAAATGTCAGAGGCATGGTCATAGCCATCCTCCATAACCTGCAATTGTGGATGACAAGGATATATCCTCAACTTGCCACCCCCACACACTCAACAGTATGCGCTTCGAGTTTCCCTTGGGAATACTCATTTCACCATCCAGTAAGTTCTGACACTGAAGATGGCTCTACGGCACAGGGCTCTACATGATTAAGGTTACACTTGATTAATTACTGCCAATTGAATGCATTAAGGCTTTATCATACAAGTGGACATTCAAACCCTGATTCTTTTCTTACAAGAGTATATGTATAACATCTTCAAAAGATAGAAAACATTTGACATATAAATCTTAATTACACTACCACATGCTATTATTTATTGCAATTTAATGGACCACACTTATCATCATACTATTACAAGATACCAATATCTTATCACAAGTTCCAGGGTTTAACCCTTATTGGAACATGAAGAGGATTTCACCTCAATCATGGATTCAAACATGCCCAAAGGTCATTAAGACCATCATATTATTCATAGTAAGGTTATCATCATCATTTCATGCCTTAAACGAGGCTCAAAAGATCATTAACACATATATGTCAATATATATTAACATGGCAAGACACTATGATATTCAAATAGTACTACATTGTGGTTCAACACAAGAAGAGTGTAATTATTTATCACATTAATCATTCAAGAGGTCAGATTATAACCAATAAACATCATATAATTACATTAAGGTTAGGTATAACATGCTAGATCGCATGGGATTTATGCATCCACTTATTATAGCGATTTATCCAATGTAACTATATAATGGAAAATGTAAGACTACAAATTAATGGTATTGAACCATCAAATTATCATCACTAGGACCCACATATAATATCATGTGATTTATTCTAATCTATTGGATGTTAAAGCATCCAATATTATTCATTGGATCAGGTTCATTATTCCAGGTTATCAATTGAAGTATAGGTCTAACCATTAGATCAATTGAACCAAGGAACCATTGGTTCAAGGTTTAGTCAAATCTACAATTACATTCTTCACTCATCATACACGGTGATGACCTGATCCACCATTAATTGTGATCATTAGGTTACCATCGGTTGTTAGATCATTAATACATTTAGTTAACACCATCAAATATTAAGTTGATATCATCATTGATTGATAACATCGTTAGAATACTTAGTGGATGATAATTAAACGTCTAATTGAGCCAAAACCTGACCTATGGGGTGACCATAGGTTGTCACCATAAATTTAACACCCTTGATCACAAATATCAGTTTCCAAGATAGCAACACCATTGGTTGTTGAATGGTATGACCATCAGTTGTGTGATAGGGAAGGAAATAGCTTGAAAACTCTAATTTGAGCCATCAATTGTTTTGTACATAGAACCATAGGTTGTTTCTATCAACCAGTCCCAGATCATGTTACACCTTAGAAAGGTCATACACATGTTTACAAGATCATATAGAACTGGAACAGAATAGGGAACACCACAAAAATTCGAACTTCTAAACAAGCATAGTTTCTTTATGCTTAGATCATCACATTCAAGCATAAACATGAACTAACAAGCTTCTAGTTAGCAATATAAGTGAATAGTGTTATATAACTCACCTCTACAGAGTAGGTCAGATCCCAAACAGCGAGAATCTAGAGCAAATAAGGCAAGCAATCCATAGATTCAGATCTGAACATGGCCAAATAGGCACTTCTCTCCACAAAGAAGCAAAACCCTAGAAAAAGAAACAAGAAAGATAGATTTTTTAGTTCTAGGGCCACTTTCACCATGGAACAGCAGGGTTCCGACCTGGAGAGATATAGGAGAAATAAGAGCAAAGAAATAAATGGAGGAAATAAGGTAAAACTTACATTTTTAGGTCAAGATCACTAGGAGGAAGCTTTTTAGACCCAAATAGGAAATCAATTGCAATCCTAGAATTTTTTTTCCAGGAAGATCCCCACTTTCTTCTTCTTTGGGCAGGGAAATCACACAAGAATAGAGGGAGAATGAAGGTCAGAGAAGGAGGGAAGTGGTGGAGAGAAAATGGCTCGTTTTGGTACTTGGGGATAAGTATATGAACTTTAGGATAAAGCAAAAAGAAAAAGTTAAAGTTATAATATCTATCAAAGTGTCCATGGCCTTAAATTATTAAAAATATAGAAGCACACACACAAGAAGATCTCCCACTAATCTGTATAGACCTTCTTGGCTTTCCTTTTTCGAATTTCCCAGCAAATCACATAATTCATTAGTTGATAGCTACTAAAGGTAGCTCATCCATGAAGGGGTACACCCTAAAATACCCTTGATGAAAACACCTTCAAACCATGGCTCAACTAGGAGCCCCATGGATAAAAACACTCAATAATGATAGTATAAAATCTAAGGAACATAATGTATGTGAAAAATTGCAAATAAACCCTCAATTGGGTTAAATTGCATAAAAGTCCAAAATGTACAGAAAATTGCATAACTTGCTCAAACAATGTCCAAATTGGACCACATTTGAAACTTAAGCTTGTCTTCTAATTTCAAAACATATAAAAAGGTTATATTAGGGTTATAGCATTCAATTATGATAATTAAGCTCATTCAAGTCATTAAATAAGTTCAAGGGCCTTACAATGATCCCTATATCCATATATGATATGGTATATATATGCAATCGATATGTGTCGCCCTAAAATAGTTTTAATGGTGGATTTGTAGTGTGGTTATGTCCTATAAAACACCTATGTGTGTGCTTGGTTGGTTGTGGTTGTTTACATCTCAGTCTGTGTACTGAGTACTTTCTTCTATTTCAGATGTAACTCAAGATAACTCGAGCCTTCACTTCTACCTTTGCTCCCCCCGAATGTAACTCAGGGTTTCCCAATTTTTTTTAAAAATAGGATAGTTTTATTTCTTTTTATTTCAAAGAAAGATGGACACCCAGATGTGCGATTGGAGGATAGAGATGACTGGCTGATGGTGCGACATGAGTGTCTGGTGGCCTAAAGAGGAGTGAGATGATCTGAAGAACCGACTGTCTGGAGGATCCAAATGATTGGTTGGTGACAACCAAATAACCAGCGAGGAGGCAAGCAGATTAGTCATAGGATGAGATGATCAACCCAGAACATCCCAAGCACAGATCTTCATCAACTATAGGTTGTTTCATGTGATGTAGACCTAGATGACCATAATTCTTAGTGGCTCAAGGAATTACAATAGGATGGCCATAATCATCGCTTTATCACTTCACTTGTTTTCTTGTGGGATATAGCATGTATATGATACATAATGTATATGTGGTGATTGGATATGTATATGTATATAAATATCAAACCCCTCAATGTAAATATTAAGTTTGAGATGCCTTCCAAAAGAAACACACATGACAAATTTGATGAACTAAGTGTGGGAACGCCATAACGTGGTACATCGTCTATCTAGTGGAAGTGTGATGGTCAGTATGTGGGTCTACTCTAGCAGGGTGCATATTCATTGCGTTGGCATTTGGGTTGGACTTAACTAGGTGACCTTTATCGAATCAAGCATCTTGAGGCATGGAGATGTACATGATAAAGAGTTGTGTATGACATCTATCAAGAGTTGCATATGATGCAACTGGCAAAAGTTTCCTACCAAAAAGAATCTAGTTGTGGGTGACAGCCCTAGCTAGTCCATGACTTAGAGGAAATCAGGATCTTGCTCACTACAAGGTTGTACGTTGCAATCTTCTAAATTGATAGTGAGGGCTATCAATTTGATCAAAATAGTGGGACTAATAATTATTTAAAGGCCTAATTAATATCATATAATTTATTAAAATAAAATCAAATCAAAAGAAGTTTTGACAAAATGTAAATGTTTTCTCTTGTAGAATCAAATGGCAAAGAAATCATCATTTAAATTGGGAAATTTAATTGAGATAAATTTCCATAATTGGTTAAGGACTATGAGAAGTGTTCTTCATATTCCTAAGATACCAATGGTTGTAGAATCCTCTCTATGTATGCTTAAGGCATTGTTTGAGGCACAAAAGAAGAATGATAGTTCCATTATAGTGATCAGTGGAATGGAGTCTAAGGACACATGCAAGGCAGAGAAGTGTTCTCCCGCCAAGCTGAAGTCCAAGTCTTCTGTGCTCAAAATATGGAGAGGATTAAGGGAATGAAGGAAGACATAGAGATCTCTACTTCCGATTTATACGTAATTGAGATTAACTTTACTACTTCTTCATCATGGGTACTTGATACCAGATGTGGATCACACATTTGTTCAAATGTGAATGATCTGGAAAGAAGTAGGCCTTTAGAGAAAGACGAGGTTGAAATATGTGTTGCTAATGGAGCAAGAGTTGTTGTCAGTGCAATAGGAACCTATGAGTTATCTTTACCATGTGGGATTATAATAGAGCTAAAGAACTAATATCATGTACTACCATAAATAGGAATATCATTTATGTATCTTGTTTGGACAAGGATGGATTTGAATTTCTTATTAAGAATGGAAAATGTTCCACTTCTAAAGATGGGATCTTTTATGGTAGTGCCCCAATGTCTTATGGTCTATATTTTATAGATCTATAGACAAGTGTATACAACGTAAACACCAAAAGATAAAAACTCAATGTCTCAAACTAAACATATCTTTGGCATTGTCGTCTAGGGCACATAAATGAGAATTTCATATCTAGACTCCATAAAGATGGATATCTGGACTCTTTTGATTTTGAATAATTAGAGACATATGAATCTTGTTTATTGGGCAAGATGACCCTGGCTCCCTTTTCAGGAAAAGGTGAGAGAGTGAGTGATCTATTAGGACTCATACATATTGATGTATGTGGGCCTTTTAGAACAAATGCTAAAGGTGGATATCAGTACTTCATTACCTTTAATGATGAATTTAGTAGGTATGGTTATGTTTACTTGATGAAACATAAATAAAAAACCCTTGAAAGGTTCAAGGATTTCATGAATGAAGTATAGTATCAACTTGGCAAAAGTATTAGGCACTTCGATCTGATCGAGGTGGAGAATACTGATGCCAAAAGTTTGAGGACCTTCTGAGAGCTCGTGGTATTGTATCACAATGGACTCCATCTGGAACACCTCAACACAATGGTGTATCAAAAATAAGGAAGCACACATTATTGGACATGGTGTGATCCATGATGAGTTTCTCTGATCTTCCAACTTCCTTCTGGGGACATGCTCTAACAACCGCCACGTTTACACTAAACTGCATACCATCTAAATCAGTTCAAAAGACACTATATGAGATATGGTACGGGAAGCATCCCAATGTGTCTTTTATGAAGGTTTGGAGATGTGAATCTTATGTCAAGAAAACATTTCCTGAAAAGCTTGGACCCAAATCGGATAAATGTTATTTTGTTGGATAACCCAAAAAAACAAGGGGATACTACTTATACCACCCAATTGAAAACAAAGTATTTATTTCTAGGAATGATGTATTCCTAGAAAAGGAGTTCATTTCCAAAGGAAGCAGTGGGAGGAAAGTGGAACTCGAAGACGTTTGAGGCCAACAAGAAAATATTGAACCAATAGATGAATAAGAGGAACATAGAGAATCACAAACTATTGTGGAATCTCAAATTCCTCAAGTAACACAGGAACCTTGTAGATCTAGTAGGACATGCCTTGAGCCTGAAAGATTTGGATATCTTATAACTCAAGAAGGTGGTGAGTTGGTCATAGATGATGAGCCAACAACCTATCTAGAAGCTATACAGGGACCAGATTCTGAGAAATGGCTTGAGGCCATGAGATCTGAGATGGAATCCATGTATACCAACAAGGTATGGACCTTGGTGGATCCACATGAAGGGGTAATACACATATGGTGTAAGTGGGTCTTCAAGAAGAAGACCGACATGGATGGCAATGTGCAAACTTATAAAGGCAGATTGGTTGTAAAGGGTTTCAAACAAGTTCAAAGTGTTGACAATGATGAAGCCTTTTCACCAGTTGCCATGATTAATTCCATCAAGATCATGCTTGCTATTGCAGCCTACTATGACTATGAGATTTGACAGATGGATGATAAAACTACATTCCTTAATGGGAATCTTGTCGAGGATATGTACGTGACACAACATGAAGGTTTTATAAATCCAAAGGATGCAAATAAAGTCTATAAGCTACAACGGTCAATCTAAGGATTGCAGCTAGCATCTTGGAGCTGGAATCTTTGATTTGACAAAGCAATCAAAGAGTTTGTCTATAGTCAAAATGAAGATGAACCTTGTGAGTACAAGAAGGTTACTTGGAGCATGACTACATTCCTCATATTGTATGTACATGACATATTGTTGATGGGGAATGACATTCATGCTTTACAAAAGGTAAAGGCATGGCTTGGAAATACATTCTCAATGAAAGACTTGGGATAAGCATCTTATATCTTAGGAATCAAGATCTATAGAGATAGAACCAGAAGGCTTCTTGAACTAAGACAAAACACATACATTGACAAAATGTTGAAGAGGTTCAGCATGGAGAACTCAAAGAGAGGAAACATACCCATGGTTCATGGAGTTTGTGTCTCTAAAGCTCAATGTCCCAAATCTTTTAAAGAGAGGGAATGCATGAGTGGGATTCCATATGCATCAGCAATTGGATCCATCATGTATGCAATGTTGTACACTCGTCCCCGTGTCTCGTATGCACTCAACATGACAAGCAGATACCTGTCAGATCTTGGAGATGCTCATTGGACACTCGTAAAGAACATCCTAAAGTACTTGAGAGGGACTAAGGATCAGTTCCATATCTACGGCGATCAGGAAGATTTGGTGGTAAAGGGTTACACCGATGCAAGATTCTAAACCGATAAATATGATTACAGATCGCAGTCAGAATTTGTGTTTTGCCTTAACAATGGAGTTGTGAGCTGGAAGAGTTCCAAACAAGAGACAGTTGCAGATTCTATGACAGAGGCTGAGTATATTGTTGCATCCCGTGCAGGAAAGGAGGTTGTGTGGATCAAGAAGTTCATCTTTGAACTTGAGGTGGTTCCTAGCATTTGTGATACAATTGAGCTTTATTGTGACAACAATGGAGCTATTGCACAAGATAAAGAACCCATATCACATCAGCGGTCCAAGCACATATAGTGGCGCCTCCATCTCATATGAGAGAACGTACAACGAGGAGATGTGAAGATTTCCAGAGTACCAACAGAAGACAATATTATTGATCCCTTTGCTACGGCACTTTCACAGAAGAAGCATGATGGTCATGCTAGATCACAAGAACTGAGGTTCATGGGTGATTGGCTCGAAGTGCAAGTGGGAGTCTGTTGGTATGTACGCCCATACTTTGTAAATGATTTGAATAACAATAAAGGCAATTTCCACCTATATGTTTAATCTATTTTGAGATAATGATATAACATGTTCGATGTCTAAAGAATCGTATTACTTAATGATGTATGTCTTCAAGTTAAGGACATGAACAATGAGATCATGTAGATGTTACTAGTATACATTATTATTATGTCCCTATTCGGTAGTTATTGTATAAATAACCATAGACATCAATAACACAGAAGACTAGAGTGCATGATGGTTGATGACAAAATCTCATTACTCATGATATATGATATCAAACCAAGCACACAGATACATGTTAAAGAACAATGTATCAGACAGACCCACCATAAGAGTGATGCATGGAAACCACACTTGGTTAGTCAGAATGATCTCTTATAATATTGGTGGTGACTGTCGTTCTAAGACCTAAAATTACTACACTCACCACATGTCGTTGGGTACACTTTGACATCATCAAATGCAGTCCTGAAATATGGGTTGTTATAACGGTGATGATTGGGTGACATTGACACATGTGGACTTCACTGTGACAGATAGATATGGAATTTGTCCCTCCTAAGGGAGTGTGATATCCGGTCCACTTGAGGAGTGAGATTGAGAAATGCATGGCCATGCACATGTAAGTCAATATATGATATTGAGCTTATATATATCTTAGGCAGGATACTCTGAGTCAAGAAACATAGATTGAACATTTGTAGAGGATGACAATTCCATGCCTCGAGTTCAATCTGGATATCAGTGACAAAGGGACTATAGATTCACTATAACACCAATAGCAGATTGTAGGTTGAAAGTTGTTCTCCAAGTTTCCTTTTCACTTGGGTAGCACTGATGTGTGACTAGGCATCACTCTTTGCTTGTGAAGTCATAAGTTAGTTATGGACATTCACGGCCAACATGAAATGGAACATATAGGGTCACACACATATGATTAACTTGGAAGAGGAGTATATCCATGAATAATGTTTAGATTGATTACAAAAGTGTTTAGGTACTCAAATAAAAATTCAATCAATAGACTTGACTCAGAATCATCAAGTTCAAATGTTCAACCAACTGATTAGAGTGTCAGATTCATTGAGAACTGCATTGACTAAGTTCTACACAACCTGGACCACCAACCGACCGGTTCACAGGGTGAATCGATCGGCTAATTGTCAGTGAGACCACCGCTTCACACTAGTCAACTGATCGGTTCATATGAACCAACCGAGCATGTGTTGAATTTCCCGGTTTGCGAGAAAAGATTTTCATTTCACTTGTCCAATTTGATTGGGACAAGAATTAATCTTTGCATTAATTAGAAATGAATAAGAAAAGTCAATTGTGGGCAAATTTGGGATGTGAAATGACCAGTTCACTAAGTGAACTGACCGATTCACACTCCCAACCGACTGGTTCAAAAGTGAACCGATTGGCTCCCTTGCCCAAACAACCGATTGAGTTACAAAATGACCGGTTTGCCTGTCGCAGTATAATCAATTCATGGAAAATTCGGACCCTTCTACTCCCGCACAGACTGGGAACCCTGACCCTGTCCTCTACTATAAATAGAGGGGTATAAGTGGCTTCTCAGAACACAAGACTCAGAACATCAGTTGCTCTGCAAAGTTGTTGTCCTCTCTGGTTGTGGTAACCGAGAGAGCCCAAGCAAGTTCTACCCGTCCAGGGAGGAACAACGAGGGAAAGACAATTGTAGAAAAGAAACTAGTTGTTGGAGAGTGTGTTGGTGACTAGTACGCCGAAAGAGGGGGATGACTCCTTCTAGTCTGTCCATCTCAGGATGACTAGAGTTCTCAGTGGTCCGTGTGGACTATCTATAGAGGGGGGAGATTTTTGCCACCCAGGACGACGACTGTCAACTGCAGTTCGAGTCAAGATCAGGAGCTGCACAGACGTAGTTGAAGACTAGGTGGTTGAAGACCGCACTTGCTGTGAGTTATTGTTGTTGAGAAAGCCTCAGGACCAGGTATATCTCGCTAAACCATCCTTCCTATTACATAGTTGTTAATGTGATATGCTGGTAATGGGTTTGTGGTTAGATAAAATTTTGTTTCCACTGCATGTTATCTCCCACAAAATCCTGCAGAGCACACTACACATTGGACTTTGTGGGGGGATTATTAGATATATGGCTAGTACAATCATGTATATAGTATGGGTTAAACCCAATGTAGTGCAGCTAGTACATGTGAGAAAGGTAGCTTTGTGTCTAGTGAAAATGGGAATGAATTTTTATCCCACATTGCTCACTCCTAGAACTTTTGTGATCCTTATATGTAGGATCACATGTGACAATGGTGTCCAAGGGTCTTAGGAGGAGGGTATGCTCACCTCCTTGGTGGGTATAGTGACCACAATACACATGCACACACTCGTGCGCGCGCCACGCCTCACCTCACCTCGTCTGGTCGGGTCGGGCCGCTCTTGTGAATTGTTGCTTTTGGATTGTGGATTGTGGAGAATGTCTTCCGCCTTCCGTCTTCTTTTTGCACTAGGATACAACTGCGTAATTAATTATTAATTTAATTAATTAATTGTTTAATCCAAACTAGAAAGTGTCTCTTTGTGGATTTTTTTGCAATGTGTACAAGAGTAAATATGTTGTCACATCTTAATGGGAATACGATAACGGGGCGTATAAGGCTATAAATATGCCTCTGGTCATTAGGATTAAACACATCTTTTCAAACATACAGTTGTAAGTGTTCGAGTGCGTGTTTGCGAACCCTAACCTCTGGTGTCTCCTCCAGCCATCGCCTGCGTGTTGCTAGGTGGGGATCTTCTCATGGACATAGTGAGTTCGTCCATCCTTCCTCTTCCGAGACGCGGCCTGTCAAGCGGTGGTTCCTGCGATTGCTGGGTTGCACTGGTGGTGTGTCGTCTACATCTGCATTGTTCGTTGACAAAACGAGCGAGACGTCTCTTCTTCAGGTTTGTGACCGGGTCTAGGAAAATGACACCTATCTAGAAGGGTTGCAAGACGTTGATTTTTTTAAGTATATCACCTTCGTTTTACAATGAACGACCTGATTTGGTTCCTGATCCTATTTATTTTTTTTGTGCATTGGTTTTTTCCACATTTTCGAACTAAAATGTTAACTTAATAGCACATGTCATTTTATGCAACAACGTAAATTCAAAATTAACAACAACATCAACAAGAAGATGGGAACATGCCCAGCCAAAAGGCGGTGTAGCATGCAGGTACAAACGAATAGCTTGGAAATAGTGCTCACAATACAGTTGGAACCCGAGCCGACGACGGGTGTCACGTCTGCCATACAAGAGGAGATAAGCTGCTTTTTTTAAGGAGGTTGGTTGGGAAGGTGAGATCGTGAGTCCAGAGGACAAAGACGGCGACGGCGGAAGAAATAACTGTTGGTAATATTGGTTATTGTCATTCATGCAACAGCGACAGGTGCAATTTAATAAACAATTCAGGCAGATCCAAAATAAGAATCAAAGAACAAACGAAGCAGGAGAACAGAAAATAGGAGTTAGATTCGCAAACCAGATCATTCGTTGAGAAACGAATGTGTTACTTAAAGAAATCAGTGCCCGACAATCCTCGTGGATAGGCACTGTTCTCCCAGACGCAATCTGGCACGAACCTGGAACTTGCACGTCTCGCTCGCGCTCGACGTAGTCGCGTCGCACTGCTACCAGTGCAGCACAGCAACCGCAGGTACCACTGCCTTACAGTTGCGTCTTGACGACAGGAAGGAGGAGTCGCACTTTGCTCAAGAGGACAACTCCACAAAGCAACTCCAGGACGAAGCTCTCGTACTCAGGTTTAGGGCTCACAAAACACACGGCGGCAGAAGACTGTTTTCGGTGTGTTTAACCCTAATGACCGGATGTGTATATATAGCCACGTGCATCCCTAATCCTATTCCCAGTAAGACGCAAACACTCGGTTGCTCTTGTACACAATACGGAATAATCCGTAAAAGAGAAACACTTTCTAATTAGGATTAAGAAATCCGAATAAGAAAGCAACAATTAATTACACGAGTAATTAATTACTTAGTCGTATTCTAGTGCAAAAAGAAGACGGAAGACGGAAGATATTCTCCACAATCCACAATTCACAAGCCACAAGCCACAAGCCCGAGCCCGGCCCGGCCCGGCCAGGCCAGGCCAGGCCAGGCGTGGCGTGGCGTGCGTGCGCGTGCGTGTGTGCGTTGTGATGTGGCAATCCCACCCACCAAGGAGGTGAGCATACCTCCTTCCTAGGACTCCTTTGGACACTAGTGCCCCATGTGATCCTACATATGAGGACCATAAAAGTTCTAGGTGTGAGCAATATGGGATAAAACTTCTTTGCCATTTGCACTAGAAACAACACTACATTCTCATATGTACTTGCTGCACTACATTGGGCTTAACCCATGCTAAATAAATTCTTTGCTACAGTAACGACACTACAGTAATTACTTGCTACAGTAATTACGTGTTGCTACAGTAACAACAAAAGTCATTTATCTAACAATCCCCCACAAAGTCCAATGTGTAGTGTGCTCTACCATTCAGTCCTCCATATTGTTCTTTCAGCAGATACCTTTCGGTTTGAATCTACCTGAGTTATCCAACTGTGACTCCTGTAGGAACTAGGTGAACAAAAGTCTTGAACCTGAACCTTGGGTACAAGAGTATAGGTTGGTAACAACACAATAAAGACATGGTAGAAAAGAAAACAATGCATTAAGGCCATGCATACAAAACTTTATATCATGATTGATAACAGAGAACAACCCAATTCTCCTGTTGCGGCATACACAACATCAATCACTTAGCTGGAGTCTCCAAGGATGTACTGCTAACATCCTGTCCTAAGACTTGACACCATTAAGAGACTACTCTCTTACTAACTTGCAGTCATGACACTAACATGTTTCCCAAGGAATAGACACACAGATGCAAGAAGCATCAAACAAGAATACATAGTGTCATCCGATTTACCTGACAGCTTGTTATTACCACATTGAACCCAATTTGTGGGATCTCCACTCTTTTGGGCTGGGTTGCTACTGCCTGTAAATCTATAGGGGTTTCAGTCCCATCCCCAACCTGGATTTTTCCACTAAAGCCAAGGTAAGACCTTTAGTGAAAGGATCAGCTGTATTATCTTTGGTACCGACGTAGTCCACAACCACGACCCCATTAGACATTAACTCCCTTACAGATTTCAATCTGACTTGGATGTGTCTACATTGTTTTTTATTGTACTTGGAACTCTTTATCTTAGCAATAGTTGTAGTGTTGTCACAGTGAACTGAAATTGTAGGAAGCGGCTTCATTACCATAGGTAAACTAGACATAAGTCCATGTAGCCATTCAGCTTCCATTCCAGATTCATCTAAAGCACACAACTCTGCTTCAAAAGTGGACCGAGACAATATGGTTTGTTTCTTAGACCTCCAGGAAACAGCTCCTCCTCCCAACATGAATACATATCCTGAGACACCATTACTCCCAGAATTCACGGCAATTCAGCTTGCATCACTATATCCTTCGACTACGGAAGGATGTTTACCATAATGCAGCCTAAGGGAACGTGTTCCCTTGATATACCTCAGAACTCTGTCAAGAGCTTCCCAATGGGTCTTGTCGGGACAACTAGTGTATCTACTTAACTTGTTCACGGCAAACGCAATGTCTAGACGTGTACGGTTCATAAGATACATCAAACTTTCGATAATCTGAGAGTATCGTAATTGAGACACTGGAACTCCAGTCTTATTCTTGAATAAGGGTTTGGATGAATCATATGGAGTCTTAACAGGTTTACGTGATGTGTACTCAAACCTCTCCAGTATCTTCTCAACATAGTGAGACTGAGAGAGAGTTATACCATTAGTAGACCTTATGATTTTAAGCCCTAAAATCACATCAGCGACACCCATATCTTTCATCTCAAACTTGCTACACAAGAATGACTTTGTCTCTTTTACTACTTTCAAATCGGAACCAAAAAGCAGGATTTCATCGACATATAAGCATAACAAAATGAATCCATTATTGACAATCTTGCAGTAGAGACACTTATCAAATTCATTAGAAATAAAGCCAAACGATGATATCACATAATCAAACTTCTCATGCCATTGCTTAGGGGCTTGTTTCAAGCCATATAATGACTTAACAAGTTTACACACTTTGGACTCATTCCCACGACCCACAAATCCCTCAGGTTGTTCCATATATATCTCTTCTTGAAGATCACCGTGTAAGAACGCGGTCTTCACATTCATCTGATGAATATAGAGATTATAAATGGAAGCCAATGCTATAAGCACTCGGATTGTGGTCATACGGGAAATAGGTAAATAGGTATCAAAATAATCTATTCCTTCCCTTTGTGTGTAACCCTTAGAAACTAACCTAGCCTTATACTTATTGATTGTCCCATTTGCATTAAGTTTCTTCTTAAAAATCCATTTGCAACCAACTGCAGAACAACCAGGAGGCAAATCCACCAATTCCCAAGTTCCATTCGAGAGAATTGATTGGATTTCATCATTAACGGCTTCTTTCCAAAACTTAGCTTCTGGAGATTCCATAGCTTGTTTGAAAGTAACAGGATCATCCTCAACATTGTAAGTAAGAAACTCACTTCCAAAGTCTTTGGATGTCCTAGGCCGTTTACTTCTCCTTGGTTCAACTATTTCTTCAGAATCATCAGATTCAGAAATAGCATGTTCTGAGTCACCCCCCACATTTGTCATCCTTTCCACGTGCTCGGGAATGGAACCTGTGGTAAATGAATCTTCTTGAGAAACTTCATTGGGCACACCAGTTTTCATAGGAAACACATCCTCAAAGAATGTTGCATCACGTAATTCCACAATTGTATTGACCTCAATGCCAGAGATATCTGATTTTACAATCAGGAATCTATAAGCATAACTTGTCTCTACATAACCTAAGAATATGGCATCAACCGTTTTCGGTCTGAATTTCTTCCTTTGTGTTCAGGGACAAGTACCTTTGCAAGGCACCCCCACACTCGAAGATATTTAAGACTCGGTTTCCTTCCTCTCCACAACTCAAACGGACTACTCTCTGAATGTTTATGGGGAACTCTATTCAGAATATGGCAGGTCGTATTCAAAGCTTCCCCCCACATAAAGTTGGGTAATCCAGATGTTTGGAGTAAGGTATTTACCATATCTATTAAGGTTCGGTTCTTACGTTCAGCTATTCCATTTCATTGTGGTGAATAAGGAGCAGTTACCTCATGAACTATACCATGTAATTGGCAAAATTCCAAAAACAAATTCGAGGTATACTCTCCTCCCCTATCAGACCTTAATCGCTCAAGTACTTTACCGGTTTGAGTTTCAGCTTCTTTCTTATAAATTTGAAATTTATCCAATGCCTCATCTTTACTTCTAAGTAAATAGACATAACAATATCTACTCGCATCGTCAATAAAAGTTATAAAATAACATTTTTGATCTCTCGTAGCAACACCATTAAATTCACAGATATCTGTATGAACTAAATCCAACATTTCTGAATTCCTATTCACAGAATGAAAAGGCTTCCTAGGAAATTTAGCTTGTACACAGATTTCACATTTATTGTTGCTAACTTCAGATTTAGGGATCAAATCTAGATTCATCATACGTTTCATTGAGGCAACATTAACATGCCCCAAACGTGAATGTCATACATCGAATGAAACAAGATTCATGCAAACAGAACTATAATCATTCAAATTTAAAACGGAATTTGAAACAGGTTCAACATGAATCTTAAACAAGTTCTCCACATCACATAAGTACCCCTTGCCGAAAAACAAAGAATCACGAAGGCGTGTAATAATAGCTTTATTACATTTACAGTCTACTCTATAACCTTTGCTAACTAATATGACGCCACTAAGGATATTGTGTCGAATGGTTGGAACATGTCTAACCCTGTTAAGAGTCAAAACCTTCCCCGAAGGGAACTTCAAGTCCACCCGTCCTTCGCCTTTGACTTCTGCAGAGCTGGAATCGCCCAAAGTCACGGACCGACCTTGAGAGGCCTGAAAAGACACAAACAAGGATTTATCAGCACACACATGTACATTAGCCCCAGTGTCAATTATCTAATAAAGTGGTTCAAATATAGAAAGAATTTCAGGTTTAATAGACACGTACCCATCATTGAGGTTCAAAGATGCAGTCATCATGTTGACCACAGCCTCCTCAGTTGCAGATGTGGTAGCTTTCTTTGCCTTCTTAGTAGGACAATCCTTGTTCCAGTGGCCAACCTGTCCACAAGTCCAACAAGGTTTGTTCTTCAGTTTCTTTTGGATCTTTGCCTTGGGTTTATGTGCATTCTTAGATTTCTTATCTTTGGTGTTTTTCGTAGAAGTAAGATTAACAGTTGGATTAGCATCAGTAGGCACCTTGACCCCTTTCTCCTTTAAATGTTCTTCTTGTATATTAATATCCATCATTAATTCATCCATGGTGTGTGTCCCTTTGCGATGCTTCAGAGACATACCAAATGACTCCCAGGACTTAGGGAATTTTTCTATGATAGACATAACAACAAATTTCTCAGGCAACACCATCTTGGCATCTAAGAGTTCATGATCTAGGAGTTGTAGATCGAGTGTTTGATCAGAAACTGACTTACCCTCAACCATCTGAAACTTAAGAAATTTAGACAAGCAGCATTTTTCAACACCCTGATTTTCATTGCTAAAATTCTTAATTAACAATTCCCATAAAACCTTGGACGTAGTGACTGGCGACTTTGAGTCAGAATCATACAGTTTGTTATTTAAACCAAACATAATCAAACCGCGGCACGTTTTATCACCCTTCTTCCAATTAGCAATAATGTTTGCATTATCAGGAATTGTTTCATCAGACACAGGTTCAGTTTCAATTAAATACTTATCATAACCCGCAATATTCAGCCAAATTTTCATACGACTCTGCCAACGGGAAAAGTTCGTACCAGTAAATTTTTCAGGCATATTAGTTGTATCAATCTTACATCCCGAACCACCCTGACCAGCCATAGTTAATTAACGACAGATAATGATTTATTTAAGACTATTGGTAATATTGGTTATTGTCGTTCATGCAACAGCGACAGGTGCAATTTAATTAACAATTCAGGCAGATCCAAAATAAGAATCAAAGAACAAACGAAGCAGGAGAACAGAAAACATGAGTTAGATTCGCAAACCAGATCGTTCGTTGAGAAATGAACGTGTTACTTAAAGAAATCAGTGCCCGGCAATCCTCGCGGATAGGCACCGTTCTCCCAGACGCGATCCGGCACGAACTTAGAACTTGCACGTCTCGCTCGCACTCGACGTAGTCGCGTCGCACTGCTACCAGTGCAGCACAGCAACCGCAGGTACCACCGCCTGACAGTTGTGTCTTGACGACAGGAGGGAGGAGTCGTACTTTGCTCAGGAGGACAACTTCACAAAGCAACTCCGGGACGAAGCTCTCGCACTCAGGTTTAGGGCTCACAAAACACACGGCGGCAGAAGACTGTTTTCGGTGTGTTTAACCCTAATGACGGAATAATCCGTAAAAGAGAAACACTTTCTAATTAGGATTAAAAAATCCGAATAAGAAAGCAACAATTAATTA